>OY728137.1:213162229-214652229 GCA_963277665.1 Viscum album
TATAAATGTATATAAATATAGACTGATATGTATAAATACATATGTAGCCATGAATAGATGCAATTATATATAATTTCCGAATAAATGTTGATAAATGTATATAAATTATAAATATATATATACTAGACACAACGCAATATATCTTATACCATATATAAAGATATAGAAACATAAATACATATAAATATTTATAAATGTATATAAATATAGACTGATATGTATAAATACATATGTAGCCATGAATAGATGCAATTATATATAATTTCCGAATAAATGTTGATAAATGTATATAAATTATAAATATATATATATAGACACACGCACATATATATAATAGATAATAAATCACGGAGGAAAAACCACAATAATTGTTAAACCATCAACTCAATAGGAATGAAAATCCATGAAATAAAATCATAGACGATTCAACAAGCATATGAAGACACTCTTAAACAAAGCTAAAATTGCATAAAATGTTCTAAAATAATGCCATCTGAACAATAAACTTGGTTTTGAACGCTTTTCGGACCTATTTTGACCTAAAAAACAATGACCCATGTAAGAACCCGCTTCCAGATGATTGAGCATTTCAGCGAAAGTTGGAATTTTCTCTGATGATAGACGGGTCGTTTTGAAATTTGGAAATCAGAATGAGGTTTTAGGTGTTTGAACGTCCAAATGCGGTGTTTTCAGACGTGTTATAAGTTTTGGTGGAAGTCTCAGGGGTTCGGACTAGCACTTGAGGAGGAATGGATGGTTCTAGCTGCTGTAATAAAACGTAGAAGCCAATCTACATCGTGAATATGGTATCACTACCACATAATCGACTTTACACAGCGCTAAAAAAACCACTAATAAAAAGGGTACATTTATCAGAAAAAAAAATGTTCAAAGGCGCTTCTATTAGCGCTAAAAACGGTGATAAAAGTATACTTTTATCAGTGCTTTTCTTAGCGCTGATAAAAACATATTTCATAAAAAAAATCATTAAAAATCATATATTAATATATAAATATATTGATATTGATATAATATAATATATTTTATAAAATATGATTTATATAAGGCTAAATACGCATTTACACTTAATATATAAGATATTTTGTAAAAATGAATTATAAAATAATTAAAAAATAAGATTAATTAATAATTTGCTAATTATTATCAAGTAATAGTCATTTAATAACAATTTTAAGATAGTAAAAAAATTAATAAAGGATTTAAAATAAGTTAAAAATGTGACTCAAATTTCAAACGACTATAACTTTTGATCTAGGTGTGTTTGGGCTCTACTATATATCAAATCGAAGCATGCGACGAGCTCTACGCCATCATCAGTAGAGGGGACCCTCGTCACTATTTTTTCAAGTCTTCCAAAACCGAGTTTTTAGTTAGGGTACCCTAATTTTTAACATTCGATGGAATTTTAGTCTCGTTTAAGTACGTTTTCTTATATTTTTCGATGGAGACTCGATTTATTTTCAAGCCTTACATTCATAAGGATATTATGATGTTCATTTTTTTTTGTCATTTTTCATAATGTACTATTATTTATAATTAAGTATACACACATATATACGTATTTGTATATATTTACACATAAAAATTTAATTTTATAAATAAATATGTAAACATATTTACATATAAAATATATTTATAAATATATAAACCATATCTAAATAAAAAATAATATTCATTTTATTTAAAATAAAAAATATATGAATATTTATATACCTATATAATGTGCGCGTGTGTGTGTATTTGTGTGTGTTTGTATTAACAAATTGATATGTTATATGTATATATATATATTCTAATATATGTATATAAATATTAATATATAATATATGTAAATAAATAAAAATATGTATAAATATATTTATAGACACACACACACACACATATATATATAGCATATATATGTATGTTACAGATACATTTGTATTTATTTATTTATAAACAAAAAAATATATTTTATAAATCTATTTAAAAATGATAATATAAATATATATTAATATACGAATAAATATATAGATAAAAAAATATAACTATATATATATATATATATAAATAGATATATCATAAAATGGAGAACAAAGCAACATGGATGTGTGGTAAGGGTCCAAACGTGCAAAGGGGAGGTCTTGAGTTCAAATCCAGGGGGAAGTAGGGATGCGCGCGCGGGTGAGAAAAGGGGGTTGTCTAGCATTGTTAACAGGGGGTGGCGTGCCTAGTGATGTTAAGAGGGGGGGGGTTAACACTGTTAAAGTGGGGTTCAAGCGCTGATTGGTCACCTCTGATTCGGATTTTTTTTCAAATTAAAAAAAAACTTTTATCAACATTTTTTAGCACTGATAAAAGGGGTCTTTATGAGCGTTTTTAGCACCGATAAAAGAAACCCTCTTTTAATAGCGCCTAGATTATCTGCGCTTTTTTAGTGTTGATCAAAGTTTTTTTTAGCACCATTAAAACCATATTCTGTAGTAGTGTATTCACAACGTTAAAAGATTTGTAGGGTGTGGCCAAGGGGTTTATGATGTAAAAACTAGGCAAAATTGGCTTGGTCGAGGAATTTAGGGCATGAAATGCATGTTTCACGTCGTGAAACATGCTACTCAAGCCTAATGAAGGCCTTTTTCTGAGGAATTCAGGGCATGAAATCCCTTTTCACGTCCTCAATTCCTCCTGGGCTGTTTGATGAGGGATTAAAGGTTATGAGATTTTCCAAAAAAACCCTAGAAAATCCATTCCCTCAAACCCCTTACATGGAAACCGATGAGAATGGAGGTTTTGGCTTCTGGGAGCACCTATGATCTCATCCCTCTAACGATTTAAGCGTTGTTTGTTGCGATGGATTCCTCTCGGTGAGTCCTGGCCTTTGCGATCCATGGACGTTTCCAATTCTCATCAAAATCTCCTTCGTCAATTGGCCGTGGTTTGATTCTGATTGAGAAATCGAATGATGAATCTTTCAGATCTTGAAGGTTTTGTTAAAGGATGATAATATCTTGGATCGACATGATAAAAAGATATCCCGTGTTGATGCGCACACATTGTTGAAGTGCGATCCATTAACAAGATTTTACCCGAAACGGAGTCAAAAGCGTGTTGCAGACCAACCATGGATGGTTGGTCGTTATTCCAACTAGGCAACGTTGTTCAACTGATGGACTTGGGTGACATAATCAAGGCCTTTGGACCTTACTTGGCTTGGGGTTATCTTCATTTGAGGTTGGTGGTCTAGAATAACTCCCTTTTTTCCTGTTTTGTTTTGTTAAAGTATATGAAATATGTACGTTTGCACTGGAATGCTGTGCACGTGACCTAAGGAAATTGGTAACCACCGCCTTGATGAGAGTTCATAAGTTTAGACCTCCCATGGACCCGTTGGCTCCTTGATGTTGAGACATGGACTTGCACCCATCCAAGGGGTGTGCCAACCCTTGACACTAGGTTGGATTCTGAGAAGAATAAATCTAGAGCCCTTTGAATAAATGGATACTGGTTATACTTTGGTTTAGCCATGTGGATTGGTTTGGGTTGTGAATTGAAAATTGGTTTGCCATGGATTTTGCCTAATTGGTAACTATGATGATTATCTCGAGAATAAGTAACTTGGCTTTGAAGTGGTAACTTGCTATGTAATCAGAATCAGCGTAAATGCTTAATGAAACACGAGTTTGATGATATGTGTAATGGTAATAGTGCTCAAATGATAAAGTGAAATGGAGACAACTACAATTATTATGACGGTTGGTAATTTGGTTTAATTAATATTTGCCTTATATTTTGTCGATGACATGTTGTTTGGGTATTTAATGAACACACCAATAGGGCTTAGGAAACATGTTTATTATGTTGGTGTTTGGTATTGTAAATGACTTGCCTGACTTTTTGTCTTGTCATGACTCATTTGATATGCTGTAATGCTTATAAGGCTTGACCCGGTTATAGTGAAATGCTTATATAAAGGGCTTGGTTTGATTATGCTCAAATGCTTATATAAAGGGCTTGCGCCTAATCATGGTGAAATGCTTATATAAATGGCTTGGCTTGGTTATGTTGTAAAGCTTATAGGGCTTGGCCCGACTATTCCATAATGCTTATAGGCTTGACTCGATTATGCTAAAATATTTATATAAAGGGCTTGCGCCCAACCATGCTAAAATGCTTATATAAAGGGCTTTGCGTCCGATCATGTTGTAATGATTATAAGGCCCTGCCCAGTTATGTTGTGATAATTGATTAGGTATACTCTGGGGGCTTGTGGTAGTTTTTAACACACACACGCACACAGAGATACATACATATAAACACGTATACGTAAATAATAATATTAAAGAATAATAATAATAATAAATAATAAATAACAAACAAATGATTAATAAATAATAAATAACAAATAATAATAAATAAATAATAAATAATAAATAATAACTAATAAATAATAAATAATAAAAATATATAGTAAATAATAAATAAATAATAAATAAATAATAAATAAACAACATGTTAATTAGAAATTAATAATAAATAATAAAATAAAAATATATAATAAATACTAAATACTAAATAAATAAATAATATTAATTTAACAGCAATTTAATAATAATTTAATAATAGGTAATAAATCAATATATAATAAATAAGTAATAAATTAATAATTAATTAGTAATAAATAATAAATGAATATATAATGAACAAGAAATAATAAATAGTGAATAATAACTAATAAATAATAAATAATAAGTAATAAATAATAAATAAAAAATTGTAAATAAATAAATATAATCACATATAAATTTATTTAAATACAATTAGATATATCTTATAAAAAAATATAAATATAAAATTTGTTACATAAATGCAAATAAATACAATCAGAGAGACCCACACACACCAACCGATGAATATAAATATACATCAATGGATATACATATAAATATATATATCAACATCATATATATATAAATATACATTAATGTATATAAATATACATAAATGGATATATATATATATATATAACAAAATTTACATAAATATATATAAGCACACAATTATATTACATGATATACATAAATGCACATATATATAATTGTGTGTATATATATATATATAAACAAGAGTAAATATAAATATCTCTCTATATATATACACCTACATAATATATAAAAATATATAACCATAAATAGGTATAAATATTTATAAATGTATATAAATATAGACTAATATGCATAAATACATATACATATCCCTGAATAGATTCAATTATATATAATTTCTAAATAAATGTTAATAAATATACATAAATATAGAGAAATACACACACACGCACACACACATAAAATAGATAATAAATCACCAAAAGAGGGAAAACTAAAATAGTTGCAACACCATCAAATCAATAAGAATGTAAATCCATGTAATAAAATCATAGATGACCCAACAAGCATATAAAGACACTTTTAAACAAATCTAAAATCACATTGAATGTTTGAAAATCATGGCATCTGAATAATAAACTTAGTTTTAAAGGCTTTTCAAAACATTTTTTCAACCAAAAATAATAGAGACTTGAGTCCTCTTAGGTTAACATGACATAGATATCACCGTAGACTTCAATTTGATATGTGGTAGAGCCCAAACAGACACCCAGATCAAAAGTTATGGTCGTTTGAAGTTGAAGTTCGATTTTCAACTTCTCTTAAAAAAGTAACAAATTTTAGTCTATTAATTATTACCAAATTATTATCTAATGTTATTTTAGTTCATTTCATAAGATTTAATTTGATTGGTTGTGGATCTAAAATAGACACTTGGATCAAAAGTTATGGTCATTTGATGCTGAATATTGATTTTCAACTCATCATAGAATTGATTTAAGCCTCAAATAATTACTACCTAATAATTATAAATATTTAATACTTAACACATAATAATTAATTAAAATTTTAATTAATAAATAATTAATGATCATAAATAATAAATAATAATTATTAATAACACATTGTAAATAATTATTAATCATTAATTTTATTTTATTTTTTTTCAATTATTTTTAATGGCAGTTTCTTAAAAAATTGCCTCTAAAAAAAATAAAAAAATGTAAAAAAAAAATAAAAAAATCGAATTTAGTGACGGTTTTTGAAAAACTACCGCTAAATCTTAAAAAAATAAAAAAACATATTTAGGGGTGATTTTTAAAAAATCACCGTTAAAAAATGTTGATGAAATATTTAACGACAGTCTTGAAAGCTGCCATGAATTTCAATTATTTCATGTAGTGCATCTACAAATATGTTTGATGAAAACCGCCACATGGGATTGTGCCTTCTGAGGGTGTTCACCAACTAAGGTAGTGCACTAGAACCACATTAAGTATACAAGAGAGGAGAACAAAAAATCTATGACTTAAGAGTTTTAAATTAGTTGAGTGGTTATGTTGTGGTGTTTAGATCGCTTTATATAACATATTTCATTGAATGAAGATGACTCAAAAAGGCTAGAGCATTTCTAAAATGCTCACCAAGTTATGAATAAAAATTATAACACTTACGATTCAAACTACCATATTAATACAAGCCATAAAATCATTGGACTCTGTCAACACAAACATTATTTTAAATTTTTTAAACACATCATCACATGATGTGCAGACTGTTTAAATGTTTACGAGGTGGAAGCATCGAGATAACCCCTTACCGATATCATATAAAGTTAAATTTTACGATAGGGTTACTGGTATATCATATAATATGATATATTATTAACTCATTTTAACCATTAAGAATTTAGGTAATATCTCCAACAATCTCTCACTTACATTAAATACTCGAATAATTTATACATATCTCACATTATGTTACATCATGTATAACTAACTATATGCGAAACAATACCCAAATTCCTTTGGTTATTGAGTTGTTTTATAAGATTTATCTGATTTTTCTCAAACATCTTATACCAAAATAAATCCACATTCACTTAGGATTATGCGTGAATTTGTAGATCTTTATAGTATTGAAAAAGATTATAATTGCATCTATATCCATAAAACCCCTTTGTCCATGACATTGAGTATATACACGGGGTATAGAACTTTTCAATCATGTACGAGACAACTCATCCATTCTCGATTCTCTAAATAGACTAACCAAAACAAATAAATATGTCGCATGTCAATTATCCAATTAAAAAAACAAATCAAATGCCATTAAATTAGGCATTAACATACATTTTTAAGTCTTACTTAATTGTATAGGTGCTTAACGGGATGAAACGGGGCAGAGTGGGCCAATCCCGCATGGATTTAGCCTAAAAATGCTCGGTCAATTTAGCCCCGCATTTAATGTGGGCCTAGAGAATTTTGTCCAGCCCGATCTGCATTTTAAGCAGATTGGTCCATGGGTTGACCCACATTTATAATCAAGATAAAATATATTAAAATAAAAATAAAAAAAATTATTGTTAAGAAATATTAAATTTTAAACACACAATAGTTATCACATAATTATTAATTTACATATATATTAATCAACACACACACACACGTTCATCATAAAAAATTATCCATTAAATTGAAATAAAAATTAAAGAAAAAAGAAAAAAATTATTGTTGGTCCACAAAACGACTCTCATTTTCTAAGGATGGTCCACTTAAGATCACATGCCCCCTCGATCCGTTTAAGTCAATTTAAAATGCATCCCATTTTTCCTTGTCTAACCCACCCCATAAATACGAACCCGCAGGCTTGGCCCATGGGCCCGATGGCCGTTAAGAACTCCTTCTCAATTTAGATCCTAAATTCCATGCATGTCATACATGAGGAAAAATCATATTTTTCTTAAGAAAAACCCCTTACATGATAACAAACATACCCAACTACCCTCTGTTTAGCTCATTCCCATTTATAGTATAAGATGTATATCAAAGCATGAAAGTTCACATGTAGGGAACCTTGTTAAACTTAGATTTTTAGGATTACTATGATGTGTACACCCAAAATACATTAATGACACATATATGTAATATTTCATATAGTGTGTAGCCACTAAAAAATGTGCGCCACACACTTTGATGCAAAATCTATGCTGTGATCCTCATTCAAATGATATAAAATGGGTTTTTTTATAAAAAGGCATCTCAGTGCTTGGATAATATGTAAATGAGATATATATGTGTTTCTTTATTTCTCATACACTGAGGGATGAAGATCCTTCAAAAAAATTTCTCAAGTCCAGTGGCATGGTGGTGCAAACCAGTTACCAAGAATGTACTATGGAATCTATCTAAATATTTGTATGCATTTTTAAGGACCTTATGGATGTATTTAGCCAATAAAAACTTATTTTATTGGTATATCTTATAACTAAGGTGGTAATCTATTCTATTAGATTCAATTTGATAGGTTATAGAGCTAAAATGAATAAAAAACAAATAAATAAATAATAGATAATCAATAAATAATAGATAACATGTAATAATATATAATAAATATTAAATGAATAAATGATTTTAATTTAATAACAAATTAATAACAAATTAATAATAGATAATAAATCAATATGTAATAAATAAGTAATTAGTTGATAATTAAATAATAATAAATAATAAATGAATATATAATAAACAGAAAATAATAAATAATAAGTAGTAAATAATAAATAGTAAATAGTAAATAAATATATATAACCATGTATCATTTTATTTAAATACAATTATATATATCTTAAAAAAATATAAAACATAAATAAATTTACATAAATATATATATAATCGCACATTTATATTACATAAATATATATATAAATGCACATATATATAATTGCATATATATATATATACAAACAGAAGTAAATATAAATCTCTCTATATATATACCCATATAAAATATAAAGATATATAAACATAAATACATATAAATATTTATAAATGTATATAAATATAGACCAATATGTATAAATACATATGTAGCCATGAATAGATGCAATTATATATAATTTCCGAATAAATGTTTATAAATGTATATAAATTATAAATATATGTATATAGACACACACACATATATATAATAGATAATAAATCACAAAAAGAGGAAAAACCACAATAATTGTTAAACCATCAATTCAATAGGAATGAAAATCCATGAAATAAAATCATAGACGATTCAAAAAGCATATGAAGACACTCTTAAACAAAGCTAAAATTACATAAAATGTTCTAAAATAATGCCATCTGAACAATAAACTTAGTTTTGAATGCTTTTCGGGCCTATTTTGACCTAAAAACAGTGACCCGTGTAAGAACCCGCTTCCAGATGGTTGAGAATTTCAGCAGAAGTTTGAATTTTCTCTGTTGATAGACGGGTTGTTTTGAAATCCAGAAATCAGAAACATGTTTCGGGTGTTTGAGCGTCCAAATGCAGTGTTTTCAGACGTGTTATATGTTTTGGTGGAAGTCTCAGGGGTTCGGGCCAACACTAGAGGAGGAATGGATGGTTCTAACTGCCGTAATAAAATGTAGAAGCCAATCTACATCGTGAATATGGTATCACTACCACATAATCGACTTTACATAGTGCTACTTTTTAACAGCGCTAAAAAAACCATTGATAAAAGGGGTATCTTTATCAGCACTGAAAAAATGATGTTAAAAGGTGCTTCTATCAGCGCTAAAAAAACGATGATAAAAGTATACTTTTATCATCGCTTTTCTTAGCGCTAATAAAAAGTATATTTCATAAAAAAAAATTATCATTAAAAGGAATATATTAATATATAAATATATTGATATTGATATAATATAATATATTTTATAAAATATGATTTATATAAGGCTAAATATGCATTTACACTTAATATATAAGATATTTGGTAAAAATGAATTATAAAATAAATAAAAAATAAGATTAATTAATAATTTGGTAATTATTATCAAGTAATAGTCATTTAATAACAATTTTAAGATGGTAAAAAAAATTAATAAACAATTTAAAATAAGTTAAAAATGTGACTCAAACTTCAAATGGTCATAACTTTTGATCTAGGTGTCTGTTTGGGATCTACTATATATCAAATCAATGCATGTGACGAGCTCTACACCATCATGAGTAAAGGGGACCCTCGTCACTATTTTTTTGAGTCTTCCAAAACTGAGTTTTTAGTCGGGGTACCCCAATTTTTAACATTCGATGGAATTTTTGCCTCATTTAAAGAAGTCTTCTTATATTTTTTCGGTGGAGACTCAATTTATTTTCAAGCCTTACACTCATAATGATATTACGACGTTCAATTTTTTTCATTTTTTATAATGTACTATTATTTATAATTAAGTATACACACATATATACGTATTTGTATATATTTACACATAAAAATTTAATTTTATAAATAAATATGTAAACATATTTACATATAAAATATATTTATAAATATATAAACCATATCTAAATAAAAAAGTAATATTCATTTTATTTAAAATAAAAAATATATGAATATTTATATACCTGTATAATGTGTGTGTGTGTGTATTTGTGTGTGTTTGTATTAACAAACTGATATATATATATATATATATATATATATATATATTCTAATATATGTATATAAATATTAATATATAATATATGTAAATAAATAAAAATATGTATAAATATATTTATAGATACACACATATATATGTATGTTGTAGATATATTTGTATTTATTTATTTACAAAAAAAAACATATTTTATAAATCTATTTAAAAATGATAATATAAATATATATTAATATACGAATAAATATATAGATAAAAAATATAACTATATATATATAGATAGATATATCATAAAATGGAGAACAAAGCAACATGGGTGAGTGGTAACGGTCCAAACGCGAAAGGGAGAGGTCTTGAGTTCAAATCCAGGAGAAGTGGGGATGCACGCATGAGTGAGAAAAGGGGGTTGTCTAGCTTTGTTAATGGGGGTGGCGCACCTAGTGATGTTAATGGGGGGGGGGGGTAACATTGTTAAAGTGGGGTTCAAGTGCTGATCGGTCACCTCTGATTCAGATTTTTTTTCAAATTAAAAAAAATGACTTTTATCAACATTTTTTTAGTGCTGATAAAAGGGGTCTTTATGAGCGTTTTTTAGCACTGATAAAAGAAACCCTCTTTTAATAGAGCTTAGATTATCCGTGCTTTTTTAGTGTTGATAAAAGATTTTTTATCACCATTAAAACCATATTCTATAGTAGTGTATTCACAACGTTAAAAGGTTTGTGGGGTGTGTCCAAGGGGTTTAGGATGTAAAAACTAGGCAAAATTGGCTTGGTTGAGGAATTCATGGCATGAAAGCATGTTTCACGTCGTGAAACATGCTACTCAACCCTAATGAAGGTTCTTTTTAGAGGAATTCAGGACATGAAATCCCTTTTCACGTCCTCAATTCATCATGGGTTGTTTGATGAGGGATTTAAGGTTATGAGATTTTCCAAAAAACCCTGGAAAATCCATTCCCTCAAACCCCTTACATGGAAACCGATGAGAATTGAGGTTTTGGATTCTGGGAGCACCTTTGATCTCATCCCTCTAACGATTGAAGCATCATTTGTTGCGATGGATTCCTCTCGGCGATTCCTGGCCTTTGTGATCCATGGACATTTCCAATTCTCATCAAAATATCCTTCGTCAATTGGACGTGGTTTGATTCTGATTGAGAAATCGAATGATGAATCTTCCAGATATTGAAGGTTTTGTTAAAGGATGATAAGATCTTGGATCAACATGATAAGAATATATCCCGTGTTGATGTGCACACATTGTTGAAGTGTGATCCATTAACAAGCTTTTACCTGAAATGGAGTCAAAAGCATGTTGCAGACCAACCATGGATGGTTGGTCGTTATTCCAACCAGGCAACGTTGTTCAACTGATGGACTTGGGTGATGTAGTTAAGGCCTTTGGACCTTACTTGTCTTGGGGTTATATTCATTTGAGGTTGGTGGTCTAGAATAACTCCCTTTTTGCCTGTTTCGTTTTGTTATAGTATATGAAATATGTACGTTTGCGCTGGAATGCTGTGCACATGACCTAAGGAAATCGGTAACCACTGCCTTGATGAGAGTTTATAAGCTTAGACCTCCCATGGACCCTGTTGGCTTCTTGATGTTGAGACCTGGACTTGTAGCCATCCAAGGGGTGTGCCAGCCCTTGACACTAGGTTGGATTTTGAGCAGAATAAATCTAGATACCCTTGAATAAATGGATATTGGTTATACTTTAGTTTAGCCATGTGAATTGATTTGGGTTGTGAATTGAAAATTGGGTTTTCCATGGATTTTTCCTAATTGGTAACTGTGATGATTATCTCGAGAATAAGTAACTTGGCTTAGAAGTGGTAACTTACTATGTAATCAGAATCAATGTAAAGGCTTAATGAAACATGAGTTTGATGATACGTGTAATGGTAATAGTGCTCAAATGATAAAGTGAAATGGAGACAACTACATTTATTATGACGGTTGGTAATTTGGTTTAATTAATATTTGCCTTATATTTTGTTGATGACATGTTGTTTGGCTATTTAATGAACACACCAATAGGGCTTATGAAACATGTTTATTATGTTGGTGTTTGGTATTGTAAATGGCTTTCCTGACTTTTTGTCTTATCATGACTCATTTGATATGTTGTAATGCTTATAGGTGTTGACCCGATTATGGTGAAATGCTTATATAAAGGGCTTGGTTTGATTATGCTCAAATGCTTATATAAAGGGCTTGCGCCTAATCATGCTGAAATGCTTATATAAATGGCTTGGCTTCGTTATGTTGTAAAGCTTATAGGGCTTGGCCCGACTATGCCGTAATGATTATAGGCTTGACAAGATTATGATGAAATACTTATATAAAGGGCTTGTGCCCGATCATGCTAAAATGATTATATAAAGGGCTTTGTGTCCGATCATGCTGTAATGCTTATAAGGTCCTGCCCAGTTATGATGTGATAATTGATTAGCTATAATCTGGGGGCTTGTGGTAGTTTTTAACACACACACACACATATAGATAAATACATATAAACACGTATATGTAAATAATAATATTAAAGAATAACAATAATAATAAATAATAAATAACAAACCAATGATTAATAAATAATAAATAATAAATAATAAATAATAATCAATAAATAATAAATAATAAATAATAACCAATAAATAATAACCAATAAATAATAACCAATAAATAATAAATAATAATAATAAATAATAAGTAATAAATAATAAATAAATAAATAATAAATAATAAATAAACAACATGTTAATTAGAAATTAATAATAAATAATAAAATAAAAATATATAATAAATACTAAATACTAAATACTAAATAAATAAATAATATTAATTTAACAGTAATTTAATAATAAATTAATAATAGATAATAAATCAATATATAATAAATAAGTAATAAATTGATAATTAATTAGTAATAAATAATAAATGAATATATAATGAACAAGAAATAATAAATAGTGAATAATAAATAATAAATAATAAATAATAAATAATAAGTAGTAAATAATAAATAAAAATAGTAAATAAATATATATAATCACATCTAAATTTATTTAAATACAATTAGATATATCTTATTAAAAAATATAAATATAAAATTTGTTATATAAATGTAAATAAATACAATCAGAGAGACCCACACACACCAACCGATGAATATAAATATACATCAATGGATATACATATAAATATATATATCAACATCACATATATATAAATATACATTAATGTATATAAATATACATAAATGGATATATATATACATATAACAAAATTTACATAAATATATATAAGCACACAATTATATTACATAATATACATAAATGCACATATATATAATTGTGTGTATATATATATAAACATGAGTAAATATAAATATCTCTCTCTATATATACACCTACATAATATATAAAAATATATAACCATAAATAGGTATAAATATTTATAAATGTATATAAATATAGACTAATATGCATAAATACATATAAATATCCCTGAATAGATTCAATTATATATAATTTCTAAATAAATGTTAATAAATATACATAAATGTATATAAATACACACACACATACATATAAAATAGTTAATAAATCACCGAAAGAGGGAAAACCGAAACAGTTGCAACACCATCAAATCAATAGGAATGTAAATCCATGGAATAAAATCATAGATGACCCAAAAAGCATATAAATACACTCTTAAACAAAGCTGAAATCACATTGAATGTTCAAAAATCATGGTATCTGAATAATAAACATAGTTTTAAAGGATTTTTAAAACTTTTTTTCAACCTAAAAAAATAGAGACTTGAGTCCTCTTGGGTTAACATGACATAGATATCATCGCAGACTTAAATTTAATATGTGGTAGATCCCAAATAGACACCCAGATCAAAAGTTATGGTTGTTTGAAGTTGAAGTTCGATTTTCAACTTCTCTTAAAAAAGTAAAAAAATTTAGTCTATAATTATTACCAAATTATTATCTAATGTTATTTTAGTTCATTTAATAAGTTTTAATTTGATTGGTTGTGGAGATAAAATGGACACCTGGATCAAAAGTTATGTTCATTTGATACTAAATACCAATTTTCAACTCATCATAGAATTAATTTAAGCCTCAAATAATTACTAACTAATAATTATAAATATTTAATACTTAACACATAATAATTAATTAAAATTTTAATTAATAAATAATTAATGATCATAAATAATAAATAATTATTATTAATAACACATGGTAAATAATTATTAATCATTAATTTAATTTTATTTTTTTTCAATTATTTTTAACGACAGTTTCTTAAAAAATTACCTCTAAAAAAATTAAAAAAATGTAAAAAAAATAAAAAAATCATATTTAGTCATAGTTTTTGAAAAAATGCCACTAAATCTTAAAAAAAATAAAAAAATATATTTAGGGGTGATTTTTAAAAAATAACCTTTAAAAAAATGTTGATGAAATATTTAACGACAGTCTTGAAAGCCGCCACAAAATTTCAATTTTTCATGTAGTGCATCTACAAATATGTTTGACGAAAACCACCACATGGGATTGTGCCTTCTGAGGGTGTTCACCAACTAAGACAGTGCACTAGAACCACATTAAGTATAGGAGAGAGGAGAACAAAAAATCTACGACTTAAGAGTTTTAAATTAGTTGAGTTGTTATGTTGTGGTGTTTAGACCGCTTTATATAACATATTTCATTGAATGAAGATAACTCAAAAAGGCTAGAACATTTCTAAAATTTTCACCAAGTTATGAATAAACATTATAATGATTCGATTCAAACTATCATATTAATACAAACCATACAATCATTGGACTTTGTCAACACAAACACTATTTTAAATTTTTTAAACACATCATCACAAGATATGTAGATTGATTAAATGTTTACGAGGTGGAAGCATTGAGATAACCCCTTACCGATATCATATAAAGCTAAATTTTATGATAGGATTACTGGTATATCATATAATATGATATATTATTAAACACATTTTAACCATTATGAATTTAGGGAATATCTCCAACAATCTCTCACTTACATTAAATACTCAAATAATTTATACATATCTCACATTATGTTACATCGTGTATAACTATATGTGAAACAATACCCAAATTCCTCTGGTTATTGAGTTGTTTTATAAGCTTTATCTGATTTTTCTCCAACATCTTATACCAAAATAAGTCCACATTCACCTAGGATTATGCATGAATTTGTAGATCTTTATAGTATTGAAAAATATTATAATTGCATCTATATCCATAAAACCCCTTTGTCCATGACATCGAGTATATACACTGGGTATAGAACTTTTCAATCATGTACGAGACAACTCATCCATTCCCGATTCTCTAAATAGACTAACCAAAAAAAATAAATATGTTGCATGTCAATTATCCAATTAAAAAAACAAATCAAATGCCATTAAACTAGGCATTAACATACATTTTTAAGTCTTACTTAATTGTATAGGTGCTTAACGGGCTGAAACATGGAAGAGTGGGCCAATCCCGCATGGATTGAGCCTAAAAATGCTCGATCAATTTAGCCCCACATTTAATGTGGGCCTAGAGAATTTTTTCCAGCCCGATCCGCATTTTAAGCGGATTGGTCCATGGGTTGACCCACATTTATAATCAAGATAAAACATATTAAAATAAAAATAAATAAATTTATTGTTAAGAAATATTAAATTTTAAACACATAATAGTTATCATATAATTATTAATTTATATATATATTAATCACACACACACACACATGTTCATCATAAAAAATGATCCATTAAATTGAAATAAAAATAAAAGAAATATTTTTTTTGTTGGTCCACAAGACGACTCTCATTTTCTAAGGATGGTCCGCTTAAGATCACATGCCCCCCGATCCGTTTAAGTCAATTTAAAATGGATCCCATTTTTCCTTGTCTAATCCACCCCATAAATACAAACCCACAGGCTTGGACCATAGGCCCGATGGTTGTTAAGAACCCCTTCTCAATTTAGATCCTAAATTCCATGCATGTCATACATGAGGAAAAATCACATTTTTCTTAAGAAAAACCCCTTACATGATAAAAAAACATACCCAACTACCCTCTGTTTAGCTCATTCCCATTTATAGTATAAGATGTATATCAAAGCATGAAATTTCACATGTAGGGAACCTTGTTAAACTTAGATTTTTAGGATTACTGTGATGCATACACCCAAAATACATTAATGACACATATCTGTAATATTTCATATAGTGTGTAGCCACTAAAAAATGCGTTCCACACACTTTGCCGCAAAATCTATGTTGTGATCCTCATTCAAATGATATAAAATGGGTTTTTATAAAAAAGGTATCTCGGTGCTTGGATAAGATGTAAATGAGATCTCCATGTGTTTCTTTATTTCCCATACACTGAGGGATGGAGATCCTTCAAAAACATTTCTCAAGTCCAGTGGCATGGTGGTGAAAACCAGTTACGAGGAATGTACTATGGAATCTATCTAAATATTTTTATGCATTTTTAAGGACCTTATGGATGTATTTAACCAATAAAAACTTATTTTATTGGTATATCTTATAACCAAAGGGGTAATATATTATATTAGATTCAATTTGATAGGTTATAGAGCCAAAATGAACACATAAATCAAAATTTATTGTAATTTTAAGTTGAACTTTTTATTAAGGAGTTTCACCAATTTCTGGTCAGCATGCACCCTGCTGAAGCCTTGTACATAAGCCCAACTGAATCCCTACACACACTACATGTTGAAGTCTTGCATGTTCACCTTTATAAATCCATATGTACACACCCTCATCCAATCTATCAGGATCATTTCCTTCATCCTAGAACTTTTAGGCCCAACATATAAGACCTTATGGGGTTCTATCCTAAAACCAATTGGTGATAGGAGGAGTAACACAACAAATATTATATGTTAGCTTCCAATCCTCACTAAAATTGATGTAGGATTTGGGGTTTCACCCAATAACCATCCTCTCAAACCAAAGACCACACAATCGATGATAATCTACCAATCCAACCATCTTGCACTACTATTTTTTCTCATCATCATGACTCACCACCTTACCACTAATATCAAGAATAATTTAAATACAAGGAACCGCCAAAGATCCACATGCTCCGACTAAGCATCCATTATCACTGTCAAACTAGTTTGGGGCCTCCCACATCACACCTAGGCTACACCATTGTCAAGATCATTTCCTCTAGCCCAAAAATTTCAGGCCCAACATATAATTCCTTCTAGTATTCCATTTTAAATCAAATTGGTGATAGGAGGAGTATCCAATCCAATATTATATTTCATATACTGCTCCTCACTAATACCAATGTGGGATCTGGATTTTCACCCAACATAATCTTGCACGTGTACCTTGGGTCAAGGTTAGGCACCTGAAGTAGTTATCGCAAGGCACTTGGGAACCTTGAAATGGAAAAGCTGGGTTCTTAAGTTTTAGTTTCCTATAAAAGGACCCCAACCTCTTATTTCAATACAAGGATCTATCAAGAGACAAACGATAGAGACCCCAAGCATCTGATTGTACAAAGCACTAGACTACACTCCCATGCATTCCAAACCACCCCTCATGTGATTTTATAATAAAAAACGAGGAGAAGTAATGAAAAATTGGGGTATTTGGGTCATTTTATGGTTTTGACAACTCAAACCCTCATGAGAGTCCACTTTTCCCAGCCATCCATGTAGGATATGGTGAAGAACCCATTTTAAGGAGAGCTTCCAGGCATAAGGGAGAAGCATTATGGAACCTAGGTTGCTTCCATATGGAGGCATGCCAAAAATTCAAGGGAACACTAGGGAACCTTATTCACTTAGGTTCCTTCCATATTAAGCCACACCTATCCTTTAAGGGCTCATTTGGGTACCTCAATTTCCCAAGTCACCTACTTGGGTGAATTTCCCAAATTTCTTTTTAGTGGTATCTAAAACCTATTTGGTACTAAATATCATAGGTTATAACCCAAAGAGGAAGGTTTTTTCCAAGAAATCATGGTCTACCATTAGATAAACCCTTTACCAAGTCACATTTCTAGGATAAAAAACACTATTTATCCAAAGTGGAATTTTTAACCTAAATGGATTAATTCCACTAAGGTCTTTTCCCCAAGAAATTGGCTTTGCAGAACCCCTATCCTTTAGGACTCCAACTTGGTGTAAGACCCTACAATACTTCACCCGACTCATCCATTAAGTTAAACCAAAAGGTGATGCTCATGTATAAGTTCCATACCAAACCATTTTTTGGTTTTATGCCCAATATTCCACTCTGCATGACTTTAAACTTATTGGAAACAACCCTAATTTCATGACCTTAAATGAAACACCACTGTTCATTAATGCATGAAACTAAAATTATCCACTAATATACTTGACAAATGACCTTAAAAGGTATGTCATGACTCCTTATATGACATCAAACTACATGGGTTTTGATTCCCATCACAAGGATATGTAGGAATCCCATTTCACGGGCTCACTCCATCCACTATAACACCTTCAACCTCCTTGGATAGTGATAAATTATAGAGGAACTTCCTATATGTATTTAAACTATATATTAATCAATTATTTAGATTAAAGGTGTGAAAAAATTATTCACTTATGTAATGTCCTTTTAAATGAATTAGTTTCAATCAACCACTTTCTCAAAAGGTTAACTGACATTGTTACCAGGAAGGATTTTATGAACATAACTTAAATATATAATAAATTCATAAACTTGACATAACATTTCTTTATGGGTTATTCTAACTCTCATCCTATAAATTATAACATTAATTTCCCTAAGAAAATAACCAACCAATTCTATAAAAAGGGAACATAAAAAGAAAAAAATAATAAACTAGAAGAGAAATCCTTTAATTATGAAAGAAATGACTTGAAAATGAATTTTTAGTGATACTGCATGGATGGGTTGTTTTTTGTGACATTTCCATTAGAACCTAAATGAAATCCTTAGATAATATAAATCAAGATATTAGTCTCCCTAAACAACTTGGTATAAATCTGAAGATTATCGAGGTTACTATAAATTTTCATTTAGCAGTACCACAAATTTATGTTTCCACTACCATTGTTGAAAATACATCTCATTTAAGGAAACAATGGACACTCTCACCCAAAAAGAACCTATAATAATATATGGTTAATGAAATGGTTTAGGAGTAAATTTATGACTAGATAATCCCAAACCTATAAATATATAATGAAATTTTGGAGGGGTTGATCCCATAAAGGTTGGATCTGTGTCAATAATCCATTAAGGGGAAAACATCCCCCATATTAATATCAAAACACTTTGAGAGTATCTCCTTAGAGAGATACAATAATTATTAAATATCTATAATAGAGGGATTAGGATGTATCTTACATACAAATAGTTACCTTAGAGCTTCCTGGGAGGTATTTAACCAATAAGGGATATCATCACAATCGCTGTATGACCCTGATTCCATCAGAAGCTACCGAGGAAGCTGTACCAACTCTAGTTATCCATACTAGGTAACCTAGAAGAAGAATATTCCAAGGGAAGTTGGCCCCCAAATATCAAGATCATGTTCAAACATCTTCCACTATTACCATCTCTGGGCCTCTCTATCAAATCTCAATGGTAGCCTAAGGAGAATTCTAGGACATCCCAATAGGAAGCCTTAAACATGTTGGAGAGATGTGGAAATGACCCAGTCAACCAACCCTTATTTTTTTGAGGGAGAGTAACCATGAATGTATATATTAAGGAAATATTCAAGAATACAATAACCATAGAGGCCCTTCCCATAGTGTTCAAGAATCCAGACTCCTCCACCAGGTTTACAAGAAAGTAAAATATACTTCATATTTGAGAAACTCAAAACCTATAAAGAAAGGATTATATTTTATGGTGACTAATTATCATTCTGAATCACTGTAAGACAAAAAAAATCTAGTATTAAATAGAATATAATCCTAGGAAGCAAGAAGAGATGAAATTTTAGAGGAAATTTTTTGGGGGAAAACCCAACCCACGATTTACAGGGCATATTTACCCCCTACTCCACCCTTGGTATATTTAATCAATTAGATTAATTGAATTGATAGAGAAACTCATACAAGGGAATAAATAATTTTAAGACTATATAAAAATCCATAGGTATCTTGTTATCCAACTCCTCTAGTTGGGTCATGCTCAATAAATATTCAAGGAAAATTCTATCAGAATCACTTTTTATGAGAAAACTTATGCTTCATTCGGACTAAGGTCTCATAAGGCTCACAAAGATGTGAATTAATTTTACAAGATAATAGACAGGGTTGATCATGAAATAATATTTTATATCTATTATGAGGTCAATAAATCCCCTTACTTCTCTGATGTAGATGAGTTTTAAGTTCTTGCTATAAGATTAGAGTCAGTAAATGTCATCAATATTGATTTCACTAATGCCACAAAGAATGATGTTGAAGATTGATGGGAAAAAGATAGTATCCATAGTAAATATCATTTACTTAGAGGTAATTGAATAAGGACCACATACAATAAATTTATGGGAAAATCATGATTTAGGGTCTCCCTTATACATTCCCTTTCCAACCACTCAGTAATCCAGTACCGCAGACATGGGAAAAGGTGCGACTATTTCCACATATCACCCACCACCTAAAGCAATTGATACCATATCAATAGAATAATGATATGAAAAATATGAGGAAAAAATAGAAATGATCAAGTAGATTAATGTTCAGTTACTTAGGGGAAACATACTCGATGTATATTAATTCTAAGGTGAAGCCACAATGCCTACTTCAGATGAAATTTCCTAGAAGGAAGAGACTATTCATCCAATGGAAGTAGAGTCTATCATCCTAATAGACCAGATGACACATAAACATGTTTGATTAATTATAAATCCTATTTATTACCAAGAATTTCTATTATCGGAACACCATCATACATAATCCCAAAAAATTCATCTAGATAAACCTCAAAAAAGTCTTTAGATACATGCTTTGGTGAATTATCTAGAGAAAACTTCAACAAAGAAAATAATGTAATAGGTAATTATGTTGGATACCATTACCAATAATTTATAATCTATTGAATTCCAATGAGAATTGATACATCTAGATAGATATTTATCTTGAATGGATGGATTTGATTCCTCTTCCACCCAAATTTGGAAACCCTAACTTCTCGACATTCAATGGTACAAGAGACCTAGAGAAGAATCTTACTCACTTTGAATCCTGATATGGCCTAATGATGAAAACCGTAGAATTATAAAAGTTATCAAAAATCATATTTTTCATAAAAACTCTATAAGATCTTGTGTTTTTTTGGTATAAAAATATCACTATTAGGTTCATCAACAGATGAGATGATATATTTCGATAATTCCTCTACCAATTCAATTCCACCCTAGAGAAACTAAAAATCCATGAACTCTATAACTACATGCATTATAAGAGTGATATATCCAAAAATTTAATTACTAGATGGAAGGGATAAACCTATTCCTTGGATATATAACTTCCCAAGGATAAGTTATTGGAGTTTTACATGGAAAATCTACAAGATGAACTGGAAACCATGCTCATTACCTAGAAATATCTAGATTTGGGGAATTTATTGATATAAAAAAACACCTATAATATGTAATTCCTTAAACCTATGTAAAATCTTTTTTGGAATAACCACCATAATACAAAAGAGTTATGAAGGAAAAAACAACCACAATTACTTTCAATAAAACAACAGAACATGCCCCAAATCCTAAGCTAGTCAGGTTTTAGGATGAACCACCACATAAACCCCAACCACAAAAATAATAAAATGTATACCATAGATCCAACGCATATAATTCCATTAGGTATAAGAGATTATATGAATTCGAATCTAGTAAGAACAAAACATATTCCTTCTAGTAAAAATAGGTTCTTGGGTACTTTCTATCAGTCTTAAATATAACATGATTACATTTCCCAAGATCATAAAGTACAATGATGTGGGTATCAATGACTGCCCCAACTTCTACCCCTACCATTGAATGTTAAGGAACACCATTCAAGACTACTTCATATTTGGATATTTTATCCAATTGTTAGTTGATGATGGTGAGCAGTATTCAATATTCCAAAAGACCATGTGACCTATGTGGATATAATACCCCTAATGAATAAGTAAGATAATGGAAATAGGTTCTAAGTAATGATGTGTGAAAAATTTAAAGATCATATTACTTAAAAATTGTTCAATCATGTGTAGAACATCATCGTGACATGATTGAATCAAATATTTTTGTACCCAATTCCTTTGTATCCCCGGTGTCAACATCATCAACATAAAATCCATTCCAAAGTTGAAAAAACCTATATTGGTGCACCATGGATAATGAATATAAATACCTACATACCCCCAAAAAATTTTAAACCCTCATAAATTTCATAGCCTTAGCATTGGGGGAACAAACACCATTCCACTAAACAAGATCCTCTTCTAATGAAGAGAACCAATTCACCACCATTAATGTTATAAAATTAATAGAAAAGTATGTCTAACAAGAATAGGTTTACAAAATTGGATCCAATGTTTCTATCCACATGGAATCAACCATGATTGAGGAATTTTATATTTGTTTTGATAGACATATTACCAATAAAAATGATGAAATTTTTATACAATCATCTAAGGTTTAAGTGATTATCCCATCCTTTACTCTTAATGTTGATGAAAAATATATCTAAGATATCCCAAACACCTTTAAAAAACGTGTCTCCACCCTTTTAAATACCTTAAAGCACAAAATTTATGATGATATAGCTAAGGATGATGAATCTGTGGAAAAAATCACTTATATCATAGCGTGTAATGAAAAATAATGTACCTGACATCAAAGGACGATCTGATCATTTGGATCCCTAACCAAACATTCATTATCAAATTCCCATAATACCATTAATAAATAAAGGGGTCTATATTTTTATTCTATCCACAAACCACCTAAAGTTTTCATGGCCATCTCTACCAAGGAATATACCTCCTAGAAAATAAAAAGAAATCCCTAAAAAAATTATATCAAATTTCTTTGAGAAATAATCCCCCTTTACAATTATTTACGGTATTAAACACTATATTTTTTATCTAACCAATATCAATAAGAATAATCCATTAGACTTATGAGGACATAATTAATCCATATGGATAGATACATACTTTATGATCCCATTCGATGGATCAATTCCTTGGTGGACCATCAGGAACATTCTCTACCTAGTTAAATGTTAGACTTCTACTACAAAAGTCCTCTATGAAATGAATTAACCCAAACTATAGGGATAGGTTCATTTTAATAGAACTTTACCCCTCACTAGTTTCAATATGGACATTTTCCAACCTCAGTGGCCACTACACAGTCCCTAAAACAATCAATGTTCTATAATATAGGGGCAACACCATCAATGTTACAATCATAAAAAACTTGAATCTATACCCTCCAATTGATCAATGATAAGGAACCACCATCTAGATCTCTATTTAAACCACATGTTTATTATTAATGAGGTATATATAACATGTATGGGAAAAAAATTTATCAACCTAACTAGGGTAGATGGAATAGGTTATATTCTTTCCATCCAAAGAATGTTCTTGGGTGCTTCACCTTTTCCTTATAGAATAATTTGATCAAGCTCCCAAGGATGAAGAGTATTTATGATGTGAATTTAAATAGACATTACAGTTACTTCACCCAATATTATTTTTTAGGGCATACAATCCAAAAATACTTTTTCTTAAAATATTGGCTTCAGAAGTAGATAGATGAAGGTATAATGATTTCAAATACACCCACACTTTAAATTCAACCACATGAACACCCTATGAATAACATGCAGGGTATATATATAAATCAAGGTTGTATGTATCTAAAATACATAAAATCTAAGTATTATTTACCTTTAAGGATATGATTAAAAAAATTTAGATTATTTTTTGATAGAGTTATGGAATATCATGATGCATGCAACATATATACAAGTTATCCTCACTATAATAGAAAAGTATTATGCTTGAAAATTCATGTCGAATTCATAGGTACTTATTTTAAGACTCTAAATTTAATAAAATAAGGTAATTAACACATAAAAGTAACTTGTATATTTTATAGTCTCTCTCACATGGCCTTAAAAAACATAGATTGGTCCATCACACATGACCTTAAACTTCTTAGAGTGGTATATCCTGCATGACCTTAAAACACATGGAGGGGTCTATCTTGCATGACCTAATATTGCATGAATTTTTTAACCTAAGATCATGATCTATATAAGAGAATCATCCCTCAGGAAACTATATGACTATAATTATATTTTCCTTCTATAATGTTAAGGATATCCTAATCTATAACAAAAAATTAACTTTTCTAGAACTATGTGTGGCTTGATTCCTATTACAATATGATACATAGTGAAACCTAGATCTTATATTCTAGGTATAGATAAAATTCACCTTTTCATTACATTTTCCATTCAAAATATCCCAATGTATGTGTCTATCAATTCATATTGTATTATATCCATTGTTCTTGCATTGAAATTAAACATAAAATTTCTCAGATCTCTTATCTTAGGCTCAACCACCTTCCACACTTCACCCTACCATTCCAAATCACACCTTGAAACTTAATTTTTCATTAGTTACATTAGGTAATTTATAATTATTCTCGATAGTCAACCTCACATCTTGTTTAAGCTCTATGACTTTAAAATTGGTGCCACCCTTTTGGATAAAGCTTTATAACCTTAAACATTTTCCAATTTTGGTCAATGGAATATGACCCTATATTGTATGAATGCTATTTTATTTTAAGGATTCCTTACCAGTGTTGAGTTCATCATTCACATTGGGTTAATTTTAAACGTATCATTGGATATACCACCCCACTCTTGGTCAAAGATGATGGGTTTCAATGGTACAAATTAAACTTGCTTATAATAATGAAATACATAAGAAACCCATAATCCAGGATCTCTATGAATGAAATATTAAATCCATGTAGTATAAATTGAAGAACACTATTTCATGTACCTTAAACTGATGATATAATGTTGTCACTTTCATAATCCCACATGTTTGATAAGGAACACTTTGAGGAATTCTAATCAAATTCCTCCTCCATGGTGTATCCACATGCTGGATTTGAGTTACACAAATTTTGTGTGGGATCAATCATTAACTCAAGGCATGCTAGTTCCTCAAATAGAAATTGATGAAAAATTATGATATCTCATGAAGGGGGAGAGAATTAGAAGGAAATATACAAGTGTATCACACACCCATCAAATGGGTTACACAACTATATCTAGGGATCATAACAACTCTTGAGCTGTTTCACACAATAATTAATGAGTTTTATAAATGTATGAGTAAATATATATAGTTATAACTCATTTTTAACTATTATTCCAAGACATGTTCTCCAATAATAATGACATCTAAGGTAAAATATGATCCAAACATTAACCTTTAATGTTTGAATGCCTATAATAGTTGTATGATATTTGAGAGAATCATACCATACGATGTTGGTGTTAGTGTTCTAAAACCAACTATTTATACATTGAATTACATGTATATTCAAATAATTGAATATTAATTAAACATGTTATTACATACTATTCATTGTTTTTCATGAATTTAATATAATAATTTCATAGAGTATCTGTCGGTATGAAAAGGGTATAATAGTTTCCCACAATGATGAGAACATTAAAATGCCATAATGATATTCTTAAACCAATTTCTACAGTTAGATAAAATTCTATGATGGGGAATATAGTATGTTGAATACCATATGTGAGTACTTGTAATAAAATGAGACTTAATCTCATAAATTTTGTACTTGGTAATCTCTAAGAAGGGGGATTATATGAACAAACCTTCCAGTAGGAATTCCACATGTTTATTTGTCATTAGATATTACTATCTGTGAGTGTGTGTAATGGTCCTTAGACTTTATGATTATTATTAATGCATGTCATGATTATCAAACTTAGATTTACTGACCAAAACCATGATTCCATATGTTTGTGATCATTAGTGTACTTTGAATGTGTTATGAATGACATGTTATTAATGAATAAACTAATAAAGGATTTTCCCCTTCCATATTTATAGAATTTGATATCTTTTCCCTTTGATTAAAATAGAGTTATCAGATTAAATTCCATGTTCACGGTGTAATGAAGAGTTTATTTAAAATATCCAAAGAAAGATGTATCAAGCATATAGGTTGAAGAAATAGGTGTGAAACCTTCTTGATGAGATATTTTGATAAAATGATTATATTACATAGAGACTAGTCATATTTTTTTTCTATGTCATGACATTAACTTCTTTCTCTTGGGTTAATTGCCCACTGCTAGATAATGATCTTGGAATGGAAAGTATGCTTAATGCTAATGAGAAGTAAGCCTATAGAGTCACCCAATAAGTGTTTTTATTGATCTCAATTAAATTATATTTGAATTTAATTATCGAAATAAATATTATTCTCAAGACCAATGAATTATTTTATTCAATAATTAATGATTATATAAATTAAATAAATATTATTCATAAGGTGATTATTAAATTACATGAATATATAATATTTATTTATCTATTTATTGAATGAATAAATTTTTAATTTATTATGGTATTTAATAAATGCCAAAGAGAATGAACAGACCAAGTTTGTATCTAGAGATAAATATTAATTTACAAGTTGGTAAAAATAGTATTTATCATTGCACCAGTTAGTGCATGCCATGTAATAATAATAATAATAATAATATTACATAGAATGTGGTCATATAAGGTTTAACATATTATTTAAGGGTTTTTGTGCAATTAAATAACATTTTAACCCTAACCCTACCTCTATAAATAGATGATTATGTCTATTATATAGAGATTGATTGAAATTGAGAATCATTATGCACAATGAAATATAGTGATCCCACTCAAGACTGAAGAATACTCCAATGATTATCCTCACTCCTCTATCCTCTCAAGAATGAGAGTAAAAAGATGATTCTTCAAGAAATAAAAGAATTTTCTCAATAATCCAAATTAAATTTGAAATATTATCAATCCACTGTGATCACACCCATCAATTCATCAACATTGTTTAGAGATTAAAGAAGTATGTGTGGATCATTTCTAGAGGTATTATACACTTGGATATTGTAAGTGTAAAAATAGTAAACTGAAAGGGGTTTCAGATGATTAACAACATCATTAAAGAAATATCATAAGACTGAGATATTTCTTCTTCTTATATATTTAAATTAATTATAAATTTAACATGAAAATATCTCCTCTTAGTTTTGATATATTTCATTGTCAATATTCTTTTGGAAAATTTCACTATTCATGAAATTCATGTCTTGTACAATATGTGAATGATCCATCAAATCCAACATTTGATGAGTCAGGATTAGCCTTGATAAGCACTTCCACTACATCCAAAACTATCAAGTTATATCAAAGAGTCCATTTTCAAATTTATAATTATTTATTTTATTTTAGATCATTACACATTTAAAAGTCAAAATTCATTTCAAGTTTTAATTCATTATTGATCCTTCATTGAAATATATTCTTCCTCAGATTCATTTCTCACTCATATAACCAATGTCAGTTAATAATTAATGAATAACACATCTAAGGAACCCATCTGGAGGTGCTAAGAATTCTGGATGGACAATACATGGTTACATGACATGTACTCCTTTGTTACGTGTTGTGTGTTATTATTCATTACACAAGGATGCCCATATGGACTTCAGGTCTTTGTGTGTATTTATAGACTACATTCCATATAGATTTACTACTTTCCATGTAGTCCACATATTTTTAAGGTGGAAAAGATGCGGTCAAATTGTATCATGGAATAAATACACCGTGTGTGTTTAATACATGATGCATATAATATGGAAGCCATGTTACTCAAAGTATATGTAATGTATCCTTTCTACACACCATGTAAATGTTCATGATAAGTATATGCTAAGTTCTTAGGTATGTGCCACAAATATCTGGTGAATCGAAGTACACGATATGTGGCTGGCCTACACACACCATGTACTTTACATGTTTACATAAAGATATTAAATTTAATTAATTACTCCATTAAACCACATTGAACAGAGTTTCACAAGGCATTAAATTAGTAGAACACACTATTTTTTATGTTTTATATTATATTAAATGCTTAATTAATTCCACATAATATTCAAAACTATGAATAATGTATGGTTATTGTATACTAAAGACTCAATAAATTAAATTGTATAGGCTATGAAATTTCCACGTGTTCTATAAGGAATAAAATTGAAAATACACACCATGAAATTATGATACATTCCATGTATAAAATATTTTGTTTGAGAGAATTATTTATAATTAAAACCATACTAAATAGTTCGTAAAGGTACTCATTGAGTTGGTTCCAAATACACAAATGTGTACTATTTTATTGAGTTTTTAAATTAAATTAAATTATTTATTTTATTTAAAATCATATAGGATGAAAATCTTAGTACAACTAGATGAAATATGATAAAATGAATTAATTGATTAATAAGATAATTAATCGGATTAATTTGAGTGTATTTTATCTTATCAAAGAATGAATTGAAATGAATGCTAGTTAGTTGTTTTAAATATGTAATTAATGCATGTGTATGACTAATCATTTTCTTGACCATAACAATATATGTATTGGTTTTATTTAATTTAATTATATTGCATGGTTTTGAAATTAATTATTATTAAATTAAATATGAAAAAGTGTGAGTCATCCCTCCCTCTTTTATTATTTAAGACCTGTGTCTCCAAGGTTGTTTTATGTAATTACCCTTAACTAATATTTTCCCCACCTCACCTGCATGTGATTTATAAAACATGTGTAATAAAAAGATTTTATGAAGGAGAATGGATTCAATTCAAGATAGAGATGATGTGGAGGAGGTTCAAGATAGAACTACAACAAAACCATCATGGGAGATACATAGGTGGACAGGTGGTATGTTGTATCTCATTCTAATAATGGCACAAAAAGTTTATCCCTAGGGCCGTATTTTGATTTATTATATGATCAATAAATCAAACATTATATAAAGCTCATAGTCATTCAATTTATTTATTTATTTTATTTATGTCTTATGTATGATTTATTTTATGGATTCAAGACTATGGTCACATAAATCAATGTACTAATATAAAAAATAGAATTAAAATAAATGGGTTATGCATAAATGTTTTTATCATAACATGGTTAATATCTAAAGTAAAATCCACTTTATATTAACAATACATGTAAAGGATAAAAAAAATCATGCATAATAAATAAAATCCCTCAACTTAATATTAATCCAGACTAATCCTTCCATTAATTGATTAGGAATGAAACTATAAAACTAAGTATTTGACCAACCCTCATTGGGACACTTACTTTTATCAGGGAGTTATTATGAAAGTTTTGGGTTGACTTAACTGATTTAAATCAATAGAATTAGTCCATGCTATACTCTATATAACTTGAAGGCAAGTGTTGAGGAAATCTGAGTAAGAGTTTCTAGATTGGGGAGTCCACTCAATAGATCAAGGAGCTACAATCCCATAGTTGGAAAATAACTTCGAGTAATTGACCGATACCTCACTTTAGTTTTGAGAAGGGGTATATATATCCTTTCCACTAGAATGTTCAAGAAACTAGATATCCCGAGTCCAATGGTGAGGACTATTGGGACTAGATAAAATGTGGGAGAATTAATAAAATAAAATTTATTATTTTTTCTCACATGAACTATAATCAAGTAAATTAATAATAATATACTATTTTAATATTATATAATAATGAAAATCTCTTCAACCACATTATCCCTATGATCAATTTTAGAGAAAGACCATCTCCTAACTGGAAGTAATTTCCAGGAATAGTACAGACATTGATGGGTAGTATTATTCCATGAATGAAAGTATTACATGATAAAATCCTTAATGCATGATCCACCATAAAGGAGAAAAGTTATGAGGAGTTCACTATCTATGTTAAAAATTTGAACAATGCTGTAGATGTTTAGTGTTTAATGCTTCTATCTATGTCTAATATACTCATGAAGTCACATAAAGACATGGATACTTATAGCATGCTCCAAAATCTCCATGTTCCTGATCAATAAAGGTATAGAAATGAAAAATTTTAGATATCCAAGGTTCTATTTTAGAGTAAACTTAGATATGGTGCACCATCTAGGCCCCGCATAGTCAAACTCATTGGCTAAATTGAGTGCCTAGAGGTTATAAGGTTTAATCTACTTGATGAAATGCACACTGATCTCATTATTTCATTAATACATCATAGATTCTCTAATTTTGTTTTCATTTTCAACATGAAAAACATATAGAAGTCTCTCCCAGATCTTCTCATGCTACTTCACTATGTTTTCAAGGATATGAAGTGAAAAAAATATTTTGTAATTATAGTGAATAAAAGTAAAGGTCAGGAAAAGATCTCTAAAAAAATACTTCTTCATAATGCCCATACCAGAAGAGAAAGATCATGGGACATGCAAGTTAAAAAGATTCTATCTATTTTACATGTGTAAACAAGAGAAATTGGGAGAAAAACTGAACCTTGGAAAAAAAGAAAGGGAAATCTTCAGGTGTGTTTGTTATTGAGTGAATTTATTTGTTTCTAAAAATTGGGTATTAGATATATAATATGGAGATCATATATGTATTAAAATATAGAAAACATGTATATTATGGAAGATTTTATGAGGTGAGGTAGATCTACAAGCTGATAGCATATCCAGAATTGCTATCATGGCTATTAGTAACTGATAAATCATGTTGCTGATGGTAATGATCTTGGTTTTAAAAGATTTTTATTATGTTCCTCTAGTCACAAAACTATTATATCTATATCCAAACTTGATACGGATGATTTTACTTTCAAATTTAAGAATAAATGTCACTTTTTTTCCTGAAGAAATCATATGTTATCACAAGGTGTATTTAAATAACGATCTTTACATGTTAGATTATGCAAACCAAATAATGGAAACTGATAATGAAATTACTTTACATGAATCATACAAAATCAAACTATGAAATCACTGGCTAGGCCATGAAAACAAAAATATTTTGACTAAATTACACCGATATAGATATTTAGATTCATTTAAATGAAAACCACTTGGTATATGTCATGCATGTTTACAAGGAAAAATAACCAAATCCCTATTTAGTAGAAAAGGTGAAATGGAAAAATAGATTATTGAATTAGTTTATACTAATGTGTTTGGACCATTTCAAGTTGAAACAAGGGCTGGGTACTCATAAATCATAACTTTTACTAACAATTTTAGTAGATATGGATATTTCTACTTGATGAGGTATAATTTAGATTCTTTTGATAAATTTAAAGAATAAAATAATAAAGTTTAGAACCATCTTAGTAAGAAAATTAATAAACTTTACTATGAATATGGTGGAGAATAACTTAATCAAGTCTTCATTGGTTATTTATGGGAGTTTGAGATTCTATCCCAACTCACTCCACCTTATAAACCTAAATGGAATAGTGTAAGAGAAATGAGGAACCACACTTTATTAGACATAGTGAGGTCATTGAAGAGTCAAGAAATTATTCCATTATCATTTTTGGGATACGTGTTATAGAAAATAATATAAATATTAAACTAGGTGCCAACTAAAGAAACATAAAGTATCCTATTCCAATTATGGAGTGGAAATAAATCCATGTTGTCATACTTACATGTGAATGTGTCCTCAGATGCATGAGGAAGTAAAATGTATGGTAAGGATTCCATACATGTTAGTGATTTTGTCAATCATGTATGTTATGTAATGTACAAGGCTATATATCACTTACGCATTAAGTGAGGTAGGAAGATATCATTCTAACCCATGTGAACGCTATTGGATACCAGTCAATACCATCCTTAAGTATATGAGAAAAACTAAGGATATGTTCCTATTCCATAGAGGAGATGATTAACTAGTCATTATAGGAAATATAGATCCTATTTTCTAAACAAATCAAGATGATATGAAATCATAGTGGAATACATATTCACCTTCAATGGAGGCTCCATGAGCTAGAAGAGCTCAAAAAAAATCCATGGTCACAGATTCTATAGTAGAGTCTGAGTATATTGTGGATTATGAGGTAGTTAAAGAAGTAGTTTGGATATATAAATTCATCCAAGATCTTGATATGGTACCTAATAGTAAAGATATTATCACACTCTATTATGATAATACTACAATTGTGGCTCTTACAAAGGAGCCAAGGTCACATCATCAGATGAAGAACATAATTCATAAGTATCATCACTTAAGGTCTTTTTCATAGAGAGGTGAAGTTATAGTGAAAATAGTCTATATATAAAACAACGTAGTGGGCCCATTTACTAAAGCCTTAACTCAACAAAAACATGATCTTCATGTGAGCTCTATTGGACGAAAAGTCATTAGCAGTTGGATTTAGTCTAAGTGGGATTCTGTTGGAGTTAGTATTCTAGAACCAATTTTTGTAATTTGGATTACATGTATATTCAAATAAGTTCATATTAATTAAACATATTATTATATATTGTTCATTTATTTGTATAAATTTAATGTAATAATGTATTAGATTATTTTTCACATTTTAAAGGGTATAATAGTTCTCCACTATGATGAGAACCTTGAAAATACATAACAATATTCTTAAACCTAATTATATGGTAGAATAACATTCTATGATGGGGCATATAGTATTTTGAATATTAGGTGTGAGTAATCATAAGCATATGAGACTTCATCCCATAAAGTTTTCACTTGGTAATCTCCAAGATGAGGGATAATGAGAATAAACCTTCCAGTAGGAATTACACATGTTTATATGTCATTGGATATTCCTATACATGAGTGTGTTTAATGGTCCTTATATTTTAATATTATTATTAATTCATGTCATGAATTGTTCAATTAAATTTATTAACCAAAACTATGATTCCATATGTTCACAAGAAGTAGGGTATGTTGGGTGCATCATGAATAACATGTTATTAACGAATAATTTGAAGAAGGATTTTTAACTTCCATATTTATAAAATTTGACATCTCAGCCCTTAAATTTAAATATAACTATCACATTAAATTTCAATTCCATGGTGTAATGAAAAGTTTATTTTAGTTAGTCAACAAAATATGTATCAAGCATATATGTTGATGACACAGGTGTGAAAATATATTGACAAGATTTTATGAAAAAGGGACTATATTACACAAGGAGTTCTTGTATGTTATTTTCAACATTGTGATATTAACTTATTTCTCTTGGGTGCCTTGACTCATTGCTAGACAATAATCTTAGAATTTAGGAAATCCTAGTTAATTACAATGAGGAATAATCCTAGAAGGTTACATAAAAATTGTTTCTATTGATCTCAATTAAATTATATTTGAATTTAATTATTGGAATAAATATTATTCTTAAGACTGGGGAATAATTTTATTCAAGAATTAATGCTCAAATAAATTAAATAAAATTTTATTCATAAGGTAATCATATAACTACACAGACATATAATATAATATTTATTTATTGAATAAAATTTTAATTTTTTCTTGTATTTAGTAAATTCCAAGAAGGAAGAGCATACCAAGTTTGTGTCTGGTGATAAATATTAATTTGTAAGCTGGTAAATATAATATTTATTGTTGCACCATTTAGCGCCTTCCATGTGAAAATAATAATAATAATATTATTACGTGGCATGGGGTCATATAAGTTTTAATATATTATTTAAGTTCCGTTGTTCAATTAAATGATGTTTTAACCATAAACATTCCTCTATAAATAGATGATTATTTATAGAATAGAGATCGATTAAAAATGAGAATCATTATGCACAATGAAATATATATATCTCTCTCAAGATCAAAGAACACTCTAGATATTCTCCTCACTCCTCTATCCTCTAAAGAATAAGTGTGCAAGGATGATTTTTTAAGCCTAAAGGAATTTTCACGACGATCCAAGTGAACACCGCAAGATGATCGATCCACCGTTCTAGAACCCAAAAATCTATTGGTGTTGTTCAAAGATCAAAAGATCATGTGTGGATCACTTATATAATTATTCTAATCTTGGATTATATAATAAAAACAATAGTAAACCAAAAATGGTTTTGGATGATCAATAACATCATCGAAGAAAGATCCCAAGACCAAGGTATTCTTTATTTTAACCTATTTAAATTAATTATAAATTTAATGTGAAAAATATCCTCTTGGTTTTGACATATTTCATAGTAAATATTTTTTATAAAAATTTAATTGATCATGACATTTTCATATTGTAAAATATTTGAACGATCCATAAAATCTAACATTTTCTAAGTCAGGATTGACCCCAACAAGCACTTCCCATATGCTTAGAACCATCATATGATTCAACCCATAATATACTATGATTATCAAGGTAGTTGTATATGAATTTAGATATTATTATATACAAATTACCTATAACATACCTTATGATATAGTCTAACATGCATCATTTACATATTCAACTTTAGGGAATATTTTCATCAATCTCTCACTTGCAGTAAATATTTATAGACTTTTTCCATTTCACCTTTTTTGTATCATATAAAATAACCTGGGAAACCATATCTAAAATTAATTTTGGATATCTTTGAAAAAACTTTTTTAAATATATCATCAACCTCATCTTACATCATATCGTATGATATACCTTGTGAATAACCATCCAAAACTCATTTTGGATAAACTCTAAAATAGTTTTAGAGAAGCTCATCAAGTCAAAATCAATCCCCATTAAATCAACCATAATGTGTGACCCCACAAGAATTTGTATTGTTGATAAAAAATATGGATAATTGGATCCATAAATATAATCAAAGATCATCCATTATTAAATCATTAGTGCTACTCGAGCTATAAAGGGATCTGACGTGATATCCATCAAACACATGCATTTATATACCTGTGTACACCGACTGTATCATATCTAATAATTAATTTTTATATGATACCTTTGTCTAAGACATAAAGTGACCATGAGACACATATTTTATAAATCCCATATAGTCAAACCATACATTCTTTATTCTATGATTACAGAATGAACATGTCAATAAATACACCACATGTCATTCATCTTTATAGATGAACATATCACATGCCCATAACCTGATAGATAAACACATCATATATAATATCTAGGTATATTCATACACTCCCTCAATCTATCTCAATTGAGGGATAAAATGTTATACTTATAAAATGAGAGGAAAAATCCCATCTTAGTTGAACTCTAACCACTAACATGGTCAAAAAAATACTTAACTAACCCGTAATAAACCAAGTCTCAAGGCTTTCATAAGAAATTTATCCAAGTATAAAGGTTATAATTCTAGTTACATCACTAAAATCAAGTACTGGGGACTTCATATGAAGTATTCACTCCTAGTATACTAAAGACATATTGTATGACACTTCATATGATACACTTCTCATGACATCCAACACATAAAACCCTTTTTTCACATTATGATCACATTTAATATCCCAATATAAGAATTATAATCATGATAAAATTAAAATTTATTCATAAACTATAATAATTTGTGATGAACATTGGTTAGGGATAACTCAAATTCATACTTTGAGTGGTTAATTAGCATTACACTTAAAAAAATGTATATAAATATATACAAATATGTATACAATGTGAAAGAATGATAAAGTGGATATGAATTTAGTATAAAATGATAAATATTATATTTTTAAACCTTTTTAAGAATACTTAACAAAATCATACATAATTTCCTATTTAATATAATATTTATTATAAACTCCAATATCAAACTTATGTTCACTACACTTTCAGATGTTTAGTTAGACCCATTACAAATCTATGTAATTCCTACCATATCACTATGTGACCATATGATAAAAAAATTCCATTAGACTTATTATTGAGAAAAATATGTAAAGAAATATATTTTAAATAATAGTCAGACATAGGATTCATATTTATAATTTTCAGATCCTTAAACATATTCAAACTACTTAACTTCACAACATCCAATGTTATGATGTTAATAAGGTATGTTTTCTATTTAAAACTCTTTCTAAGTACATCATCATCATTCTTATAATCCTTTTTATCAAACTTTTTCCTTGAAATATTTTGACAACTAATGTAATTATTTATACTATTACTTTACAAACACATCCTAAACTCTTTTTGGATGTTAAGTGACATTATTATTGAGTTTTTATTGGCATAATCCTTTATTTATTAACTTTGAACTTCTCTAAGCCCAAACATACCCCCACTAACCTCTTAGACACTATTAAATTTTTAGTATAATTCTAAGATGCACAAAATCCTTTGAGTTAAGAAAATAACTCTTATTTTATTTAGTAAAAATATTTTAAAAAAATCTATTGTATTCATATCATATATATAATTCTATGTGTTTCGATAATTTTATAAAAAATAATATTTTTCTTTAAAATATACTTATGATGATAGAACTCAATTCTTCATATTTAAACAAACATTTGTATAAAAACTTTCATCACAGATAAATTTATTTTGTCCTTGTCTCTTTTTTAAACATGGTATAGAATATAATGAATCATAAACCATGTGAACTGATATTATATTTATCATAATTTTTTACAAAAAATTATCTTATCACATAAGATAAATGAGACAACTATACAAATTCTTTATTTAGATCTACACAAGTTTAGTATATTATTTTACATTCAAATATTTTATGTAGAAACCCTTTTACTCCTCACTAGAATGAAAATTGAAATATTTATTAATTATTAACTTTATTTTGAACTCCTGTATACTCAAAACATTAATAAAGTATATATTTAGTATCACACTCCCTTCAAAATTAAATAATTATTCTTTATAACACTAATACTTAACTTGAACATTCCACAAAGTTTAAAAAATATTCTCTTGTATATTAAATAATTATATCCTATGTAATCATTACCCCCTTCCTAAAAACTCCTTTAGGTTTCAATGACCATGGATATATACTTGAATAAACATTTTTGGACTCTTTAACTAAATTTTATTATTCCAATTTAAAATTTTACTCACTTGTATTACTAACACAACACCAGAATCTAGAAATCATATACTTATTTCATCTATCCTAAACACATTGAGAATACCGAGTACACATTTTTTTAACTCATTTACATTGTTAGTAATTTCTATAGTTGAAAAAAATGAATTCTTTAACCAGAATAAGCCTTAGAGGATATATCTAGTCTCACTAAGTCATTAACATACCCAATAATATTGAATATATGAGTGGAGAATAAATTTAATTAGGTTATTTTTCATTTAATGACCCTAAAACATTAATTTAATAATTCTATGCTTCTCAAAATCATCTATATTCATTTTTTTAATAACTTCAATTTTTTTATTCAGGTAGATGTTGCTCTAACACATATAATTTTTACTTAATTAAAATATTTTCTTAAATTACTAGTCATATAAATTTATTATATTAATCCTATCCTTATTAAGGATTGATCCTGAAGTCAAGTTTGATGATTATAATGTCATTTATCTATAAAATAAGTCTTTATTATATGAATATCAAATTTTATAATCATTTAATAAGGGATTTTATTATATGTGGTTCTACTAAATTGATAACCCATTTTGAACTCATCATATCCATTAGTGGTCCAAGATCCATATTTAATTAATAAATGAGTTTTCTATGGTTTTCCTCTCCCAAATTTATTAATTATGTATGAAATACTCTCAATCATACCATATATGACTCTTGGATAGTTTCACAAACAACAATTTTCCTAATCTATCACATGGATAAAACAAACTATATTTATATACTATAAAAACTCTTAGGGATCCCTAATTAAGTGTATCCCAAATCTCATAGTGGTATTTAGTCACCTAACTCTTAGGGTTATCCATTTCCATCATTCCTTACACAATATAATACATGATCACCCTACTATGAAAAAATCTACCTAGTTTAATAACGATGTCTTGGCATGTGCTGTCTTTGGAAGGAATATAACACTTATAATTTTGAAGGGAATTTAATATCACTATATTATCTCATATTATAAACTTTTCATATATACATTATTATATTTATCTAGATTGTAATCCTTTTCCTTCCACCAAATATATATGTTTAAACCATATTGATGTGTAACTTTGTACAAAACTCATATATTGTGTTACCAACCCAAATTAAAATCCAATTATATTAATACACATTCAAATCCATCCCATTCATAAGGTCCATGAAACCCTTTAATATAAAGGTTTAGAATTATATGAAATTGAAAATAAAAACATGAGTAATCTTGGAGCCAAAAATTTTAAACCCTAACCTTTCTAGACAAGACATAAGCCTCCAAGACTGTGAGAAATCTGACCTAAAGTCCCTATGCCTAGAGATAATTTAGTCAATAGAGACTTCAATTACATCATAATTCTAACAACTAATATATTTTAATCATAATTAACCACTTAATTATAGACCATAACTCAATACAAGTCAAATTATAGGTAGAAGAAAACTAAATCCATTATTATACCTATCATGAAACTACTTATATGTGTGTATGATACTTTATAGAAGCTGTTTAACAATTTTGAACTAAAGTGTACACATATATTAATAAAATAAAATTTATATTTATAAATAATAATAAATGGAATAAAATAAATAAATTTAAAATTCAATTATTTATACATGATATACACAATTTTAAAAAAATTCATAAATAAAGTTAATTATAAATATTTTATAATTTTCTAATTCATTATGGCCATTCTATAATTTTGAATATAAAAATTTATACTCATTTCCCAATATAAAGTATTTTACATTTATCATTATATGTAATTTAGTTTAAATATATGATATTAACTAAATTATAAATATTTTATAATCCAAATCTATTATGTATACAATTTACATAATCTAAATATCACATATTTTTAATTATTTAAACCTTGACCAAATCAATCATCAAAACTTATTTTGATGTGGTATGAATAATTTCTCAAATAAATATTAATTAGAATATTTAAAATTAAAAAATATGAGAAATTAATAAATTAAATATAATAATTTTATATTTTTTACCTTATTTTTAAATTTAAAAATATTTTTTAAATTACCCCCACAGAGTGAGATGTGGGTCGATAGAGATCTAGGATGTGGAAATTATGCTGATTAGGACAACTTTGTGGATATAGAATTACCACAAGATCTCAAGATCAATATAAAATTGAGGGTTCTCTCTCTAGTGTAATTATATAGGATGGGTCTTTGAATAATGAAAAGGATGTCCCATTACAATATTTAGAAAGGTTTCTGCCCATATATGACTATCAAAGGAGTTTCAATTCCATGAGGGAGTTATCTCAGGACATAACCATCAAGATAGGTTCCTTGGATCACATCACTACTAATTATGAGGTAATCTTAGATCAGTACAAGATTTTCATGTACTCTATTTTCATACAAATATCCATTTCAGTGGGTAGTAAACCTTGTATGGATGAACATATAATACATTCTTTACTGACTATATGGGGTTTCAGGGACTGGAAATGCATCTTGATGGGAAGTGAATACTACCACATCCTTTTCTCATCAGAAAATCACAAGATATAGGCATTTTAATTTGAAAAAATAGCGCTAAATCTAGGTATGTTGTGCATAAAAGAATAAAAACCTCATTTTAATCCTTTATTATTATAAATACTTGAGTGAAAACTTGGGTTCAAATCATTAGGACCAATTGGATTGTATGGAATCTATGGATCATTTTTGAAAATAAATATGAAATTATAATTACCATTAAAAGGGACAAGTCAATCAAGGATACTCGATTTGGATACTTTTATCAAGTTCTTTTTGAAGTATACCTAAGGTTCACTCTTATTAAACAGGTTCTTTTATCTACAACTGAATAAGATATTCATTTGAAAATCCTATATGAATGAATTCCTTCATATTGTTCTATTTTTCAAATTATAAGTCATCTATAAGTGAAGTATTGTAAGGATCTAGTTTTCATATATTTCTATTAGTAGTAGCATTATTTTCAGAACTATTTCTAGAATAAAAATATTAAACTAACTATTAGGTCTGAAATTTTATGAAGGTTTAGTAGTGGTTGTTGCATAGGGTTACTCTAGGAAATATATAGATCGTAAGTGGGTGATAGATTTGATTATTCAAAGAAAAGGGAATGTGTCTAGATATATAGGTGCTGGTATTCAAAGGAATGTTTATGAGGAGGATATAATCATGGATCAACCTAGAATTGGGGTTGTGTATTCTCTTATTCCTGGTCAGGGGATCCAATATGTAAGAATCCAACTTGGAAATAAAAAACAAATATCAAGGTCACCAAATTGGAATCATAGACCTAATTTTAAAGATAAAAGGGCGTATCATAATGATAGAGTATAGGATATATGGTATTGATAACTTATATAGTTTCAAGATGTTTAGGATTTCGTTCATAATCAGGGCTAAAGGTTAGAGGGAGATGAAGATGTGTAGGACTTTTCTAAGTAGGGTCTCTTATTATAGAAACCTCAATACATGTCTGAGGAGCCTTTGGATAAAATTTATTTAATTCAAGAAGACCTAAAAAAGTAGATGGAAATCATTAATATAAAGGGAATATGGGTTAGCTTTAATGATGATGATGCTCCTTATCAAAGTGATTCTCTATATAAGGATGCACCAATTAAGGGAAAGGTCCCCTTAGTTGATAAATAGGGATTTAAACTATCCATCCTTGGAAATATTGGAGAAGGAAGTATTAATCACAGTGTAAAACAAATATGATGAACAGATATCATGGATTGTTAGCTTCTAAAAGGTATGATGGGTTTTCTGTTTGGAATGAACTAGTGAAGGTCCTAGGGTCTTTACACTTCATGAGAATGGACTATTGAGAGGAAAATTTTTCAATTCCTTTGAGTTTCCTTTTACGCGTGAAAAATTCCTTAAGAAAATTTTCATAATTAGGAACCAGTTTGATGGAATCTAAGAGAAGGATATTGACTTCAACAAATTTTAACATATCTAGAATTTTAGGATCATGTTCAAAGGATTTATTAATATTGTATATAGATTGGGTAAAATGGATTGGGTTTGTTGGGAAAATGGAAGGAGGTGATGAATTTGTTTTAGATTCCTTCATTGGGTTTCTTTCATGTTCAATGGATGAAGTTGATTTATAGGGTTTAACGTGAGTTCTAGATAAATTCTATCCTAATCTAAGTAAAATTTCACTGACATTTCCCTTGGGGTTAGGTAATGGTTGAGTTAGAATAGGGAAATAATTATTTTTTTTGTTTTTGGATTGGAGGGGAAAAAATTCAATAAATTTGGGTTTCAATGTTATTTAGGATTGATTAGGTAAATGAGGTAATTTATTATATAACAATTTCTTATGGTTTATTAGAAGATGAGTCATGCCAAATGTTTTTATTTTCTTGATTATTATTCTTAAGAAATTGGTTACACTAGTTTTTGAATTGGTAAGGTATAATAAAATGGAGGAAACTAAGAGGAGGAGGATTAATCCTTTGAGGTTGAGAAAAAAATGGATATAATTGTTATAATTTACTCCCATATTTACCGTAATATAATTATTTAGGATTTAAAGGAGTAAATTTAGGGGTTTGAGAGATAAGATTACTATACCTCAAGCATGGATGGTTTTCCATCCTAAATTGTAAGTAAGAGAGAAAGGATTATACTAAGGTTTTTTAGAACTTCTAACAAACTAACATGGAGGCTAAGGATTGGTGTTCCAATGAGAAAATTCTACATTGATCATCATTATCCCAAAATAATATGATTTATCATCCTATAATTGTGGAAAATTATTAGTTTAATGATAAAGTGAGTTATAAATACAATAACTTTTGATAGTTCTATAGAATTGAGATTATATAGAAGAGGAGGTTGGGGATTTGGTAGCCATTTCTAGTTGTCTCATGAGACTAATGATATCAATCATACACTTAGTTATCTTGTTTGTATCTATGTTATGAATCTCTTAGTATTTTTTCACTTGATCATGTGTTCGATTATGGAATTGCTACGCGTTTGTAGTCATGTTGCATATGAGAGTCCGTACAACTACAATGGTTCTATCTATAAGATAAAAACCACTTGAAACATTAATAGGGATTATTTCTATTGCCAAAAAACCCTCATAAAAGTATTGGAAAAGGATTTGGTTAGGGATTTGGTGTTGGGGATAAGTTTATGTGAGTTTCTTAAACCCCTCCATGTATTTATGGAGTGATTTATTTAGGAATTGATGAATACAAATAATTTGTTTTCAAATTGAGGGGATATAAAAGTGGGAAATAATTTTTCCGAGAAGAGACTCTTAATATCATTCTATGAGTTTATAGAACCTATAGGTAGGTAATAGATCCATGAATTTATAGGATCACCTTGGGATAAGGGGAATGCTCTAAGATTTATTTATTCATCAAAAAACCCTTGAGGTTTCATGGTTTAGTATACAACTTCAAATTCCTTAAGATGAAAATGAGGATCTTCTCTAGTGAGCCCATAAAAATAGAGTAAAATATGCATCAAAACTAATTTGAGTTCAAAATAAACCACTATGTTTGGATATTGAAAATTAATGGGTTTTTAAGTTAGGTTTTGGGTAGATATTTCTTTCAATGTTTTTATCTAGGGTATACTATTTTATGATAAAAGGAGTATATGGGAAAAGGATGAAGTGTTTATTTAATACCCCTATATTTTATACTAATTTTATGAAAGGTACTCTCAATTTTAGGATAAAAAATGTGAGGGATTATATGAGAGGCTATGGGGAATTCACACTCACTCTAAAAGTTTTTTTTATAAATACCGACATGATGAATTTAAAAAAAATATCTTTTCAATGGGGTGCGGTATTTTTTTAAAGATGGGGAAAACAAGGGAAATTAATTACATATAGCACCATCCCCCAAAAAAATTCCAATTTAAATAACAGTCAATTTTCATCTATCAAACATCAATTATTTGGTTCTATGATATAATTTATATAGTATCACCTAGGTCGAATCCTCAATGATGATACTATAATATGGAACCAATTTTTTCTTTTCAATGAAATCAGGGGAGGGGGCTTGATTTCATAGAGCTTTAAGAACGATGATGCAATTTAATTTGAATGAAAATATTTAGAAAAATTTAGGGTGTGAAAATAATGATATGATATTAAGGAATTGATTTCATTGAGAATTGAAAATATAATTTCAAATTAACATTTACAACATAATATGTGAAGGATTGAATTTCTATGAATATTAATCTATAATCAAAGCCTAAACTCAATATCCAATCCATAAACATATGATATTGATGAATGTTTCAATAATACATGAAATATAATGTTCCAAGAGATCTAATAATCGATGAAACCATTTAAATATATCAAACATGTTAGTATTCCTTAACACATTCAATGAAGGCACACAACATCAATTTGAAAATCATAAATCATAGTTTCTCTAGATTAGTCAATAATCCAAAACTAAGGTATCAACTTGAATAAATTTTTACTCTTCTATATAAATAGAGAGTATTTTGTCTAGGGATATATATGATTGAGGAAAAATTAAAATAAAATATAAAGGGACAAGAAAATATTTAAACTAACTAAACTCATGCACACAAAAAGAATATAAACAACACATGCTTGTGATAGAATTAAAAGTAGATTGAGGTAAGGGATTCTAAAAAAACAAACAACCTTGATAACTCAACAATATTTATAAATAAGATGATTATATTTAAGGGAGTAAGAGGAAACCTTTATAACATCCCTTTCTTGTGACCACTCATCAATGTCTAGATCGATGATGCTATTAGGACCTCAGGTGCACCTCCCTATAGCCATAGGATACAAAATAAAAATGGGGGTCTAGGGTTTTCTATGGGGAGACTATACACCCATATAATAGTGTGTAATTACATAATAGGTTTAACCAACACAATAATAAATTAGAGTATGTGTAAGAGATAATACAACAATATTATAACAAATGTAAACATGGAAGAAAATATTCATACTAACTCACTTTCATTTCAGTATGCAATAACTGATCAACCACTAGAAATATCACATATATAAATAAATTTAAGAATAAAATTACATCGAGGCTCTACTACAATACATAATCATCACCTCATCTCAATCTACAGTCTTATAAGAGCTATCTCGCATGAGCATGCAACACCAGGCCTCTGCCCAACCTAACATGTAGAAAATTTAGTCTTATCTACTACCCAAGCTCCATGTATTACCAAGAAGGGTATGAGTATAACTCAATATGGAACCAATTTTTTTCCTGCAAAAAACTAGTAAATACAATGTATGCACGTGTGACATGCTCAGCTAAATAAATAATACAACATGGAAGTGTAAATAAATAAATAAATAATTACTATTGATCCTTGAGTTCTAACGTGATAGATGAGATCGACCTAAACTTGCTTTGGGTGGTTCCGGGGTGTCTCTGAGCATGTCAGATAATCATTCCAACCACTAATAGTAGAAATACCTGACCCCTAGGAGGTTATCTGGGGAAGTGAATAGTATTAGGCATAAATTGACCCTTACACTACTAGAAAAATAGGTATTTGCGACAGGGGCCCGTCGCAAATGGCCCGTTGCTGAAAACGGCGTCGCAACAACACTTATTTGCGACGGGCCCGTCGCTAAAGCCTTTTGTTGCGACGGTTATTCTCCCCGTCGCAAATAGTACTCCGTATATTTGTAAAAAACTTTTAAAATAGTATTTGCGACGGGACCCGTCGCAAATACCTTTTGCGACAGTACCCGTCGCAAATTGCTGTTGCGACGGGACCCGTCACAAAAACTATTTTTAAAAAAAAATAAAAAACTATTAATAAATTATTTTAATGCATATAATAATACTAGTATTTGCGACGGGCATAGTATCCCGTCGCAAATACTATAAAAAAAATAAAAAAAATAAATTATTAATAAATTATTTTAATTAATCTAATAATAGAATTATAATTCACAAATAAAAATAATAAATTATTTTAATTAATATAATAATAATAAAATTATAATTCAAAAATAAAAAATAATAGAATACTAATAAATGATTTAATTAATATAATAATATTAGAATTATAATTCATAAATAAAAAAAATATTAATAAGTTATTTTAATTAATATAAAAATAATAGAATTATTTTACATTCAAATATTAAAATAATTCAAGTATTACAAAAAATATAATTAAATTATAATATTATAAAATTTTAATATATATATAAAATTTAATATTATAAAATATAAATAATATTATTATTTATATTAATATTGTTATTTAAAAATATAATATTATTAATATTTTATAATGAGACAAAAACTAAGAATAGAAAAAAAAAATATTTTGATTTCCCAAATTTTATAACATAAATACAAACTCTAATCTGAAGGAGGGGGGGGGGGGAGGTGGGGGATCTGCAGATGGTGGTGGAGGAAACTCCATCCCTAAAGCATGAGTGAGTCGGCGCATATACTCCATCTGCTCCTGATGCTGCTGCTACCACCGACTCGTCTGCTCCTCGTACAACTGCTGCTGGCGTCGACGCTCCTCCTCATGCTGCTGACGCATCTGCTCCTGCTCCTGTCGGAGACTCTCTATCTGTGCAGTCTGAGATCGCAACTGATCCTCATACTGTGTAGTAGAAGAAGATGCACGAGCTCCTCTCGAGTTGGACGCCGACATCGCAGCACTGCCATAATAATATCCGGGAGTCAGTCGAGAGCCGATACCAACTACCCGGCCCTTCTCGAAGGCATACTGGGTGGCCTGCATCCATGCCGCCTCATCAAACTGACGGGCAGTGGTCTGATCTGATGACTCGGCCTGACTCTCAGGCCGGTCCTGTGACGCTACGGCCTCATATGACTCCTATAGTTGCAATTTAAAATTAAAATTGTGAAAATATTATATGCAGTTAATTTTTAAACTTGAAAACAAATAATACTGACCACGATGTGATGCTGACGATCACCTCTGAGCTCCCTAGTAGCAGGATCACTATACATCCTCCGATATACGTCGTACTCTGTAATATCGGGGTGCTCGACAGCCTGAATAAAAAATAAACTGTTAATATTTATAGTTATATAAAATATTTATAAATAATGTACGTACCAGATGCTGTCTATGAGTACTGAAAGAACGACTCCCAGCTTGATGAGTCACCTCCTGTCTCCCCCGATTCTGCCTCCCCACCGATGATCTCCTCTGAAAGGCACCACTCAACCAGTGCGCACATAATCCATCCCATACATGGGATGAAATATACTCTGGTCGGTGTGCTCTACATGACTCCTCAAAATCTGACACTCCTGCTTTCTTCATCGCAGCTTTTCTTAAATTGTGCAAAAACTGACGAAGGCGATCACGCATGGCCACCTCCCATGCCTCGTGGATGGCGTCACGCATGGTATCCTCGATCGGATACCATAAACCCTACAAATAAATCAAAATATCAAGTTAGAAATGAAATAATTTTCAAAATAAAAATTATTTATTTACGTACGTACCAACCAATGGATGAACATGGCCTGCTGCACATCAATGGGAATCTGCTCCCATGTGGTCCACGACTGAGAGAAATAGTTTTGAAAAATAGCGCTGCCCTGTCCGACTGCTATATGTGGAAAAATGAAAAAATAATAAACATTTATTATGTGAATAGATTAATGAAATCTTAGTCAAATCCACAGGTTATCACACAGGTTATCACACCTCCGTGTGCGTGGATCAAACCCAAGACGTGGACGTCGCTCGGGGACGGGGTCAGGAATCATCAATCGTGCAAGACCGCGCCCCCTCCGCGTACTCCCTGGAGCGCCTGTAGGCTGAGGGTCATCTGTCAGCAACTCATCCGCATCGAAAGTCAGGTCAGCATCCGCCAACTCACGAAATGTGGCGTCGTCCATCTGAAATAGAAAATGTTAATGTTAGCAAATAATTGATAATTACTATTATATATACATATATACATATTATGATTGTATATAAATACCATGGAATGCTATCAGTGTTCATCTTCATCATCATCTTCATATATGTCAATGTCATCTTCATATTCCTCCTCAACATCATCGATATCCATTCGAGTTACAGTTGCTTCATCTCTTACCATTTCAAATTCATATGTGACATCATTAACATCATCGTCATCACCGACTCTTAAATGTGGGGTGTCGTCATCGATACTCATGTCTCTTTGTAAAAAAGATTGATTTTGAGTACTCTCTTGAAAAACTTCAATTCTTTGCACATCAGTGAAAGCACATTCACTTTGACTAAACTGATTGTCTCGAATTTTGATTTTTATTACACTCCACCAATCAGTCAAGTCTCTTGATGTTGCACAGTACTTTGCATAATAAACTTGATATGCCTGTTGAGCCAATAAGAATGGTTCATTTACTGCGAGAACACTTTTACATTTAATATCGATGATTCCATGAGTCGGATGAACACGCACGCCTCTCTCTGTATCCAACCACCGACATTTGAACATGGTTATGTAATGTTGTCCAAGATAACAGAGTTCAATGATTTCATCAAGTATGCCATAAAATTCAACTTCATTTTCTCGATGATGAGATCCTCTCAAGCTAACTCCACTATTCATTGTTTTTTCGATTCCCCATATGCATGTGTGTGGAATCGAAATCCATTCACCACATATGCATTATAAGTTTTAACAAGTTTGGAAGGTGGGTTACTCAATACACACAGCCGTTTGTCAATTTTATCAGCATGTCGAGACACCTGAAAATTTGTGAAATAATTATCAATATAGTAAACTATACATTGAATGAGTTGCTAAAAGATAAAGAATTTATGTTACCAGTTTTTGAAACCACTGAGAGAAATTTTTCAGTCGACGTTCTTCGAGAGAAGCTGCTGTAATTTGTGGAATTTGTTTCTTGATATGATTATCATACAACCTATAAAAACCAAAGTTATTTACTGTAACATAAATGATAGAATAAGTGATATAAACACTTATAGTACAACTGATGTCATTTCTTCACAGTTGAGCAGAACATACGTATGAGATCTCTGATGTTCATCATCTGAAAGCCAGCGTTCATAAACTCCACCAAAACCAAGCTCTGACTGGTTGAAAATAGATAATTGATTGTTGATTTCATCAATATTCCTCTCATTCTGTCCCATTCGGTTGTGTTTTGAAGGATACTCAGATTCAAAATAATGGGAGCAGAAAAAAGATATTTCCTCTTGCAAATAAGCTTCTGCAATAGATCCTTCAACAGATGCTTTGTTACGTACTTTTCTTTTCAATTTTTGCATGCATCTTTCAAATGGGTACATCCATCGAAACTGTACCAGACCTCCACATTTGGCTTCATATGGAAAATGTAACATCAAATGTTCCATTGAGTCGAAGAAAGACGGCGGAAATATTTTTTCCAGTTTACATATAATTACAACAACATCTTTTTTAAGTTTGCCTAGAGCATCATAATCTGCCGTAGCCGCACAAATTTCTCGAAAAAAATGAGACATGTCTGTTATGGAATCCCAAATCACAGAATTCAACAGACCTCTTAATCCAATGGGTAGAAGTATCTCCATTATAACATGATAATCATGACTTTTTAATCCAGTAATATGACCATTCTTTACACATCTACCCAAATTAGAAGCACAACCATCTGGAAGTCTCAAATCTGCAATCCACTGACAAAATAATAAACGGTTTTCTTTAGACAGTGTATAAGCTGCTTTTGGTTTCAGTAACCTTTCTGTTCTGACATTCTCAAATAGTTCCAATTCTGGACGCCTGCAAATTTGGGCAAGATCTAAACGTGCATTTACATTGTCTTTGCTCTTTCCTGGCGTATCCAAAACTGTATGAAACAAATTATCAAAATAGTTCTTCTCAATATGCATGACATCTAACATGTGTCGGACCAACAGATCAGACCAATATGGAAAATCCCAAAATATGCTACGTTTAATCCAATTGTGTTCTTTCCCAAAACCAGAAATTTTCTGTTGGTTTATTGTGGGACCAAAAGTGATGGGAGGTAATGAAAATACAATTGATTTTAACTCCGAACCTGATAGCATTTTTTGAGGTCCATCCCTTTCAACTGTTCCTTTTCTGAAATGAGATCTGTTTTAGCGAAAAGGATGATCAGCTGGAAGAAATCTGCGATGACAGTCAAAATAACAAGGTTTCTTTCCATGAATGAGCATAAATGCTTTGTTCTCTCCCATACAGTAAGGACATGATTTCTGACCATGTGTACTCCAGCCAGATAACATCCCATAAGCCGGGAAGTCACTTATTGTCCACATCAATGCTGCTCTCAGTATGAAATTCTGTTTCGTTGCAACATCATATGTACTGACACCAGTACTCCACAATAAATTTAATTCATCAATCAATGGCTTCAAATAAACATCAATATTTTTCTTCGGATGTCTTGGAATTAGTAAAGTCAAAAAGATATATGGCTCCTTCATCAACATCCATGGAGGTAAATTGTACGAAGTTAAAAAAACAGGCCAATATGAATATTGACTACCATAAGATCCAAACGGACAGAAACCATTAGTGGAAAGGCCCAGTCGAACATTTCTAGCTTCTAAATCAAAGGATGGATGCACTCTATCAAAATGTTTCCATGAATCACCATCGGTTGGATGATTCAAGATTTTATCCGTTAAAATATTCTCTTTATGCCATGACATCATTGTCTCTGTATTCTTAGACATGAATAAACGTTGAAGTCTGGATGTAAGCGGAAAATATCTCAACTGTTTTACAGGAATCAAACCAGACTTACCGTGTTGTCCTTCTTTATATCTCAGTTGCCCACATGTAGGACAACTATCCAATGACTCATTTTCCCCAGAATATAAAATTCAGTCATTTGAACATGCATGAATCTTCTGACAAGTAAGTCCCAAATTTCGAACCAGCCTCTTACTCTCATAGTAATTTGTAGGTAAAACATTTCCTTCGGGTAACAGTGTTTTCAGCAAAGAAAATATCTGGCCAAAACAGGTGTTTGACATTCCGTTATCTGATTTGATAGCCATAAATTTTGCAACTGCTTCTAATTTGCTCATCTTGCAGCCAGGATATAATGCATCCTCAGCAGATTTCAACAACTCATAAAATTCAGACGGTGCCAACTCAGGATTTGAAGCTATATCAGCCGGAGTTTCTGTATGTTGAACAGATGAACCTGCAACATCATGTACTAAATCTTGAAACCGGGATGGATCCAGAATCAAGTTGGTATCACCTGCTCTGGAACTGCGTTCACCGTGTTGATACCAAAAAACATAATCTGGTTGAAAACCAAAACGCAAGATATGTTCTCCCACTTTGTCAAACGTGTCAAACGTTCTCAATGCACATTTTCTGCAAGGGCATTTTATTTTGCCTTTTGAAACAAATTCTGGATTTGATGCCGCAAATGATAAAAAAGTATCCACACCCTCAACATATACTGGATTTAAACCAGAACCGTTTGGATTTCTACGTTGATTTATCCATATGCGGTCACCTAATAATGATTGTTGACGACCTCATTGTTCCATATTTCTCTATAAAATATAAAAGCATTACTGGTTTTGAATAATTTGTTAGAAAAAACACTCAAGTAAAGATTGAATATATTGAGAATAAAGCAAAACATGTTACAAATATTGATAATTTTAATATTATATTTATTTTTTATTATTTTAATAATAATAATATAATTTTTTCATAAACATTAATTATATAATAATAACATTATTACATTATTAGTATATTTTATTATTAATATTAAAATAACATAATTTTTTATATTATTTACAATTCTCCTTTCATCTGTGTGTTTAACATTCTGTCTCCACATGTAATATTTGCATTCACTTTCACCTCTCCATTGGCGAGTAGGTTGATAATTTTGAAAAAGAATGCAAATATTACATGTGGAGACAGAAAACACACAGATGAAAAGAGAATTGTATATAATATAGAAAATTATATTATTTTAATATTAATAATAAAATATACAAATAATGTACTAATGTTATTATTCGTAAATATTGGTAATTATTCCAAATTATTGGTAATTATTCCTAATTATTGGTAATTATTTCTAATTATTGGTAAATATTGGTAAATATTGGTAAATATTGGTAAATATTGGTAATTATTGGTAAATATTGGTAAATATTGGTAATTATTGGTAATTATTGGTAATTATTACTAATTATTGGTAATTATTACTAATTATTGGTAATTATTACTAATTATTGGTAATTATTACTAATTATTGGTAATTATTACTAATTATTGGTAATTAATACTAATTATTGGTAATAAATACTAATTATTGGCAATAAATACTAATTATTGGTAATAAATACTAATTATTGGTAATTAATACTAATTATTGGTAATTATTGGTAATTATTGTTAATTATTGGTAATTATTACTAATTATTGGTAATTATTGCTAATTATTACTAATTATTACTAATTATTGGTAATTATTACTAATTATTGGTAATTAATACTAATTATTGGTAATTAATACTAATTATTACTAATTATTACTAATTATTACTAATTATTACTAATTATTACTAATTATTGGTAATTATTTTTAATTATTACTAATTATTGGTAATTATTTTTAATTATTACTAATTATTGGTAATTATTACTAATTATTGGTAATTATTACTAATTATTGGTAATTATTATTAATTATTACTAATTATTAATAATTATTACTAATTATTGGTAATTATTATTAATTATTACCAATTATTACTAATTATTGGTAATTATTATTAATTATTACCAATTATTGGTAATTATTGGTAATTATTACTAATCATTGGTAATTATTGGTAATTATTGGTAAGTATTGTTAATTATTACTAATTATTGGTAATTATTACTAATTATTACTAATTATTGGTAATTATTACTAATTATTACTAATTATTGGTAATTATTACTAATTATTGGTAATTATTACTAATTATTGGTAATTAATACTAATTATTACTAATTATTACTAATTATTGGTAATTATTCCTAATTTTTACTAATTATTACTAATTATTACTAATTATTACTAATTATTGGTAATTATTACTAATTATTACTAATTATTACTAATTATTGGTAATTATTGGTAATTATTGGTAATTATTACTAAGTATTGTTAATTATTACTAATTATTGTTAATTATTACGAATTATTGGTAATTATTACTAATTATTACTAATTATTACTAATTATTACTAATTATTACTAATTATTGGTAATTATTACTAATTATTGGTAATTATTCCTAATTATTGGTAATTATTACTAATTATTGGTAATTATTACTAATTATTGGTAATTATTACTAATTATTGGTAATTGTTCCTAATTATTAGTAATTAAATGAATAATTACCAATAATTAGGAATAATTACCAATAATTACAAATAATAACATTATTAGTATATTTTATTATTAATATTAAAATAATATAATTTTCTAATTTATATACAATTCTCCTTTCATATGTGCGTTTTCTATCTCCACATACAAATAATACATGCGAAGACAGCAAACACACAGATGAAAAGAGAATTGTATATATATAAAAAATTATATTATTTTAATATTAATAATAAAATATACTAATAATGTAATAATGTTATTATTCCTAATTATTGGTATTTATTATTAATTATTAATATTTATTCTTAATTATTAAAAATTATTACTAATTATTCCTAATTACCATTAACTATGAACAATACTAATAATTTAAATTTATTAAGTAACAAAACAATGTAAACATAATTAAATTACAACTAATTAAGAATAATTGAAACTAATAAAAAATTAAAAATAAATATTAAATTAAAATGAACATAAATACCTTGAAAATTGATCTGCTCTGATCGTTCTTCAAAACTTTAATATCAACTCCGGAGAAAAAAATTAAACTGGAGAAAAACTGAACTTTAGAAATACAACTTTGAGAGAAGAAGAAGATGGAGTTTGAGAATGAATTGAAAAAAACGGATGGGGGTATTTATAGGTTAGATTATTTGCGACGGGTCCATTTGCGACGGGATTCCCGTCGCAAATAATGTTATTTGCGACGGTACCCGTCGCAAATACCTTAGCCAACATTTATTACGGTCAACGGTTAAATAGTTATTTGCGACGGGACCCGTCGCAAATAACCACCTGCCGACATACTATTTGCGACGAGGGAATATTCCCGTCGCAAATACCTTTTACCGCCCCCGGTTATTTGCGACGGGAATATTCCCCCGTCGCAAATAGTTTTCCCGCGATTTGGCGCGCAACGCGCGCCAGTTCTTTTGCGACGGGGAAAGCAATCCCGTCGCAAAAGCCTACTTATTTGCGACGGGTAAATACCCCCGTCGCAAATACCCATTTTTCCCGTAGTGTTAGGAGGTGATCCAGTAGTCATCAGAAATAAGTTGAACCCAAGGAGGTAATCTTAGAATATCTATAACATTACGCATCATCACTGAACCCTAAGATGTTATCCTAAAAAATCATAAGAATCAAGTGTAACTACCAACTCCTTGGGGATTACCCTAGATAGTCATAAACATCAAGAATAACTATTGACTCCTAGGTGGTGACCCTAGGTAGTTATAAACATTAGGCATAACTAAAAACTCATAGGGCATGATCCTAGGTAGTCATAAACATTAATAATATAATCTATATGCAAGGTATTGTAGGAATCCCCAATATATATATAACTCTAAGGGGTAGTACGAGCCTCCTATGATATCTCATATAATGAATCTCATAAGGGTTAGTCATCTTTCCAAACCCATATTACAATTCCAAGGATAGACTCTCATGTTCAAGACCCATCATTATCACATCCATATCAGGATCACATCATTGATTCAAGTTCTATGAAGACACCCCTAATCATCACTACCCATTACTGCACACACCCTCTAAGGGCTCATTATATCACTAGAGAACCCTCTAAGGTCCCTTAGGTCACATAAAACATGAATACCTCACATATAATTCTTAGTCTCAGTCTTATATCTTGAGTCAAAACCCATCACATAGAGTGCATAATGTCCCTTGGGCTTATTGTAATCATCACATGGACTCATTGGACACATAGGTAAACCCCATATTGATACCACAGAAGGGAGATGGACTAAATCCCATCCCCTTCCCAAGTCACCCTAGGTCGGTCCTTATACCCAACCTATCCACCAATATACCCAAGATCTACCCACCTAGGTACTGACATTCTAGTGGGGGTGGATTAATCACCCTATGATAATCTCACCTCTAAACTATCCCAATGGAAATAAGTCATCTCAATTTTCACACATGAACATTATCTAGTTCTTCCATCTCAATTCATCACCCACCACTACATGGAGGTCATCAAGGGAACCTATAAAGGTCCACTACTTTTACTTAATTCATTTATGTACCACCCCTCAGGGCCTGAGTTTCAAAAGGAACATAATTATAATCAAGGCCTCAACCATTGATGAATGAGGCATCAATACAGTGCATAAGGGTCCTTCATGACCCTTGTAACATTGTTCAATTTATCCAAGCATTTCATTTTAAATAAAAACTTTACTTAAGTCAATCAAACTTAGTGGATAGACTGTATATTACATGCCAAAATTCATAAACAAATGCAATTACCATATGGGTAAGCTCCGAAAAATGGCCTGAAACTTAACTATGATGGATCCTGTGTTTTGGGTGTTATGCGTGGAGGAGGGGTGGTGCGGGACACCAGGGAGAGTGTACTATTTTCATTCACTGTGGGTTATGGAAGTGGCACTATGCTTCAGGAAGAGGCACATGTAGCTCTTACTGGGCTCAAGATTTGCAACCAGAAGAACATGGCTCTGACTCAAATTGAAACTGACTCTAAAATTCTCCAGGAATCTCAGCTCATCAGAGGGACAATCCCTTGGTCCATTACTTACCTCATCAGGAAATGTAAGTCCCTATTCTCTATGATCACTCACTACAACAAAAATGGATTATACCAACAAAAAATTATTAACAGATAATATATCTGTTGGTAAAAGTAAGTATTTACAATAGATATTAAGTTTTATTGGTATTAATTTTTAATAACAATACTTATTTTTTCCAACAAATATATCTATTGGAATTGGTTGTTCAATACCAACATATCATTTACCAACAGTTGAATCTATTTCTTTATCATACTAATACCAAGATTTTTTTTTACCAAAAAATGAATCTGTTATTAATAATGATTTTTACCAACAAATCTTTTTCCGTCAATAAAAAATGTTACAATAAACCATACAATAACAAAAAAAATATTTTATCAATAACCAATTAAGAGAAACATAATATATATATATATGTTATTTTTACAACAAAATTAATTTTTTCCCTATGTTTTATTAAAAACATATCATAATTGATTTTAGTTTTCTACTTTTTCGAAATATTATATGTTTTTATATTTTTCAATATTGTTTATTCAATTATCTCTAAACATTAACTATTTTTATATTTTTCAATATTATTTATTGAATAGACTTTTAAATAATTTTTATAAAAATAACACTACCCTAATCAACTATTCCTCATTACAATCACCGCCCACGCACCTATCCCGCCACCCCGGCTTGCCTCCGGCCGCCCTACCTCACATCCTGCCTTGGCCTCACCTCCCATCGCCCTCGCCTCCCATCGTCCTCGCATCCCCCATTCCTCGTTTATTCCCTGCACCTCTATCTTCTTTGTCTCCCACCGCCTCCACATCGGTGGTCTTCCCGCACTCACAAACTCAGCTAATCTCCGTTCTCCCCAGGAAAGGATCTATCTCCCATGGATTTCCAATTCTTGATCAGTTCTCTCTCCACCCTCTTTCAGTGATGCGTTCCTCTTCTTGAATGTGATGTTGTGAAGGTATGGCTCCCCACTCCCCGGGTCTCCCGATTTTCCTCACGCTAGGGTTTCTTCCCAACATCGCCGCTCCCTCCCTCTCATTGTCTCCCTCATGGTGAGTGGTTACTCTACAGTGTGCTCCTCCTTTCTCATGCTCGTCCCCATGTTTTCCTCTTATCGTGGTTCATCTCTTTTTTTAGCTTCTTTGGTCATTTTGATTGGAATTGCTGCATTTTGTTGCAGCTTCATGGGCCTCGGTCACTGTGACTTTTCCCTCTTTGGTTAGCATTCCCCCTTTCATGGTTGGGTTCTTTTTTTGGTTCTTTTCTATTATATGGCATCAATTTTCACTCATCATGGCTTCAAGTTTTTGGTTGTGTGCCCAAATTTATGTGGTTTCTTTTTTATTTTGGTTCAATTTTGAATCGTCTGGTTGCTGGTTTTGTTCGGTGACACTTATTAATGACAGTGATGCTTCCTGCTTTCTGGTTCAACATGCTGTTTTCATTCCTGGTGGTGGTGGTTGTGGTTTGGTGGCTGTTTTCTTTGTGGTGGTTCAGAAATGGCGGTGATGATGGTGGTTCAACGGCGGTGACGATGGATTCCGGTGACTCTGTTTTGGTTCTGCGGTGGATGTTTGACAATGATGATGCGGTGTTACAGCCTTGGGAAGGTGATAGTCAGGGTGTGCGGCTGTAGGCAGTTTTCAGTCTGAGGCTTTGACATATGCCTTTCTTTAATTCGAGCTGCTTTTGAAATTTGAATCCTTTTATTGCTTGAAATTAGTTGACAGGTTCCTTTGTTTGAATTTTGTATTAGATGTTTTGAATTTTGTGTGTCTCTCACCATAATGTTATTCTTTGAAAATATAAAAATATGCAATTGGAGGTTCTGTTGTGTAGGTTTGGTCTTGTATGGTGATTTCAGTGTTCTTTAGGTTTCTATTGGTTTTTTATTTTTAAAGATTCTTCCCCATCATCTCAGATTGAATCTCAACTGGATTTAATTTTCCTTTTCTATGTTTCCCTTTGATTAATAGGTGAGGATGGGTACACCTTTGTTCTCTGGTTCGATTTTATTTTATTTAGTTTTTTTGTTGGATATTTTTATCTCATTTGTGAGTGTTCTTTAGGAATCAGGGGTTGTATGCACAATTCATTGGAGTGGTCATTGAAGTGATGTATATGCTGGAGGAGAGTTAGTTTGATTTCCTTTTGATGACATGAATGAAAGGATGATACAATATGTCTTATATTATGTTATTCTTGGTGTTTTTCAATGACTCTTAGTGTTATGGTTTCCTAGAATTGGAAACATTAAGGCTCCTATTCACTATACTCACCTGGTAAGCACTGCATTATTCATGTCTAGAATGTAATCATTATTTTTTCATTTGTTTTTTAACAGATTTTTCCTTGAAAGTATCCCATATATTTTTATCCTTCAAGTTATAATCATCCCATATCTTGTGTTCTTTCATGTCAGCAATGACACCCGTACGCCCGTCTTTTCTAATTCATGCTTTTTCACTTTTCACATGATTTACATATAGGGCGGTCATAGTCCTAATAACATTAACACTACTTTTGTGTGCTATGGTTCCAGGTAATGCTTCAAAAGAAATAACAGAATCTTCGTAAGGCTAATTCTCAATGAATTCAATAGATGATCTCTTATACATCAAAGTGGAATACATGGTAATCCCAGTAGCACTACCATTAGGTATGAACTTTGGATTCTTGAGAACGTCTCTTCCTAGTGTATAAAAACTTGAAAATTCCTTTACACTTTATTTAGAATATACGTTATAGCACCCATTGTTATAATGGTGCAAGCTTTTGACTTTGAACGCTCCATGATAAAAGATAAAAATTGGTCACTGATCCACTTGACCTAAAAAATCCCAACTTTTGTTCCCACATAGGTTTCCTGTTCATTGGTCTATTTAGAAAACAAATTTCCAAAAGCCTACATTACATTTTTGTCTTCTTTTCTTAATCATATAAATACAATGAATTCAAATTTTATCAAGTAATAGAATTCCAAATCATTCAGCCCTCTCTCGGTTATAGCCAAATCAGGTTTGAAATATGGATCTATATGTCAAGATTCTCAATGTAATTTTCATTTTTCACCCCCAAAGAATCTTCTCTCAACAACTCTACATTTTTTTGGTTCTCCAACTACTTTTACTCTAGAAGAAAATCAAGAAGAATGATGTAGGGGTTCATAATCCTTTTTCTCATTTTTTTCGTGGGTAATAAATCCTTTTTTGAACATTACACCTTTAAGAACTTTTGAATCCTCTAATTAGAAGCCAAAGACCTGTTCAACCTTTATTTACATAATGTTAAGGTCTTGAAAACCTTGAAGAAGGTCCATGCCAATTATTGTCATATCATCGAGTGCTCCACGAATTGGCTAGTAAATTTGTACCAATGCAACTCTTCACTTGTCCAAGCATTACAACATGATCATTTACATTGATATACATCATAATATTTTCAATAACTACAATTTCATCCTTTAGATATTTTGTTGCAGGATTGAAAAATTACTATAGAATCTTTTAGTGAAAATTATGTTAGCTATAGCCTTTGATGATTGGATATTGTCAAGGCACACCTTATTCCCTGATTCACACCCAGTGTGTTCATGATTGGATAAGCAATGTTAAAAACCTACTGATGGTGCAATTGATTTTTGTGGATTGGGTTTTTCTTAGTGTGATGTTTCTCTGTTATTTATTAGCTTTATTAAACCTCATTAAATTTTATATTATCCAAGTGATATATGGAAAAATTTATTGTGGGCATATATGATAGGAATTCTATAATATTGGCAACATATGACTTTGCTATGGGTTTTAAGAGTGTTTTTATGTTGAGAGTATGAAGCACTGTGTTGATGTGGATAATTTGAGTCTTGGAGTATTTTATTATAATAGTATTTGTAGGGCTCTCTTTTTTGTGGTGCAGGAACATTTAAACATGTACAAAAGGCATTGTGGCCATGAACTGTATGTGTTTGAAAAAAATGATTTCATGATTTGATAATTTTTATTATTTAAGTAAATTATTTATTTGGAATGTCATATAATTCAAGTTCCAATATTTTAATTTTATATGTGTTGTTGGTGTGACTCTCTAGATCATGGAAGCACATTAAAAGTTCTCATAAATCTATAATTCATTTCCATTTTTAGGTATAGTGTTACTCAGGTGAACCCTTCTTCAATATAATTTTATACAAAATACATTTTTCCTTTTCCATTATTATAATTTTTTAACCTTGTACTTGTTTGTGTTGGGTTGTTTCAACTATATTCCCATGGAAGACGATAGGAAATTGTGGTGATGTCATGTATGAGTGGGTGAACTGCATGCGTATTCCCTACCATGACAGTGACAACATATGTGTGAGAGAAACATATGAATCAATATATGTTGTAATTTTTGTTTCTTCCATGGAACCAACAACTGATTTGTACGAGAACTCCAAACACTAAATTGGATATCTGTAGAAGAACAATCGATGGTGATTTGGGTGAGTAAAGTGTTACACATTTCTAAATTTTTGAACTGTAACACTTTTTATTATTTTTTATTTTGTTTTTCGGGTTTTAATTATTATTTTTTTCACTTGCAGATTTTCATTTCATATAAACATTTGGGAATAAAACATAAATTACTTCTTAAGTGAGGAAAATATTATACTACTACTTTGAATATTCTACCATGTGAGAAGTAGTACATGAAGAAGGATTTGTATGTTTTTGTTATTTGATACTATATCTAAAATATAATTTTGGTCTAGTATTCACTGTTTATATTTCATCTTCTATGGAATGGAATATGTTATTGAATTGGTTTACTACTTATTTATTTTCTGAACTTGAAAATGATCCTAATAAATAATTTAGATATTCTATATTTTTTGGATTTATTCAATCATTTATATAATCATTGTTTCTTGGTCATTGAGTGATTGCTTGAACAAATTAAGGATGTTTGATTAGGTTGACTATTTTATTTATTATTTTTTGGTATGATATAATTTATTGGAGATTGTTTGTCATGTTTTTTTTGGTTCACATTGATTTTTTGTGTACTTCATGGTCACTCATCATCTCTAGGTTGAAGGTTTGATCACTTAAAATGTGATCTTTAATCTTGAGGCTGAAAGTTTGGAGACAAATTGGTTGTTCATGCTCTCCCTTTTCATTTACTGATTGCTGTGAACAATAGAGGGAATTCCATTTGATAAATCGCCAATGATGCACCTATTTTATGTGTGTTTTTTATGGATTGGGACAAGTTGTGTTTTCTTTACTATTCTTGTTCTATTTTGGAATTGATGATTCATTTTAAGTTTTTTTTCAGGTGTAATTTGGATTTCATGGATGGTTTTTAGTGGTGTGATGTAGTGTTCGTGGCGGGTGTCCATCACTATATTCAAAGTCGTTATTCAAGGGCAGGGGGAGTTAAAGGTATGACTATTATTTAGAGTGTTCATTAACATTGGGTTCATTTTTGTGGTGTAGTGTGGAAACAAGTGGATTGGATTCTGAATCCATGTGATGATAGGGGAAAACAAAAGGGAGAGTAATATGGTTTTCCTCAGGGGTGTAGGTTGTGGGTGTTTTATCATCATTATAGTAGGAAATCCTAAGGTGGATATGGATTTTTTATTTTCTTTGGGTCCTTAGGTGGAGGGATTGTTTTTCCGGGTCAAGATTTCATTTGGACGCACCATTGAACCCATTCATCTCATGATCTTGTGGTATTTCTCCTTTTACTTTCCCATGTAAAGTGACCATGGTTTGTAGGATTTACCTTTATTTTATATTGTTTCATTGATCATTTCGCTGAAATTATTCTTGGATGCCCTGGCCAATACTATAGATATTGAAGAACTGAGATTCAAACAATTGTCTCACACATTGATTTCATGCACTAGTTGGAATCTAGGACTCTTCTTATGCATGCTGAAGCTCATGAACAACTTGGGATGTGTGACCTCATTTAACTGTACCAATACTAAGAAACATTCACCTGAGGGAAACAATTGAATGAGTCATAATTTTTCAGACTTAGAAGACTACCGCACTAGAATCTATTTCAAGTCTAGTGATTTTCCAAGGTATTTTGTGAACCGAGTGACAGTCGGGGACTATGATTACCTAGTAAGGGTGTTGTATTTTTTAATAGATCTTTATGCTGCCTTTTATATGCTAAATATTCAAAATGATTTCTTGCTCAAAAAGATTGATGATTCTTGGAGATCTAATATTTTACTAGAAATATGAAGTTGGAACATTTATGCTATTTTGGACCCCTCCTATCCACTGAGGGTGAATGACGAGAATGAAGTATGATCTGAAGTGGGTGGAAGAGGATTAGTATGATGTTAGGATCTGTGACTTGACAACTATGCGTGATTGAATCCAAGGGTGAGAAACACATGAATGATTTGAGGTTATCATTTTTTCTATTACCTTTACTCTTTATGTCCATTATCATTAAATCATGGCACTATTTGACTTAATAGATGATAAGGATGGAAGAAAGATACTGGAGGTCTAGTATGTTGTTATTTTTAGGGGTTTTCAGTGATTCTATTGCAGTGTTATGGTGTCCCAGAATTGGAATGTTTCAAGCTCCAGTTCACTACACTCATCTTGGTTAGCATTTCATTCTTTTAAGTATAGACTATTTTTTTATCTTTCACTTGGTTTTTAACATATTTTTCCATATAAAAAATAATTGACATTGTAAAGATTATTTCTCTCTTGACAGAGTTAGTTGCACTTGTAGGTATTGTAACACTTACAAAAATGTAAGTCTTCTTTCATACAAGAACATACAATTTAAATTAAATGAAATTGGATTTTCATTGAATAATAATATCCCATTGGTATATTGATGTATTTAGTTGGAAAATGTAAAGGTAACGTTGCTGGGAGCGTAAGAGAAATAGATTTCATATATGAATCACTGTAGTGACAAATGATGTTGGAAGATCATGGATAGATGCTATAGAAGTATGAGATGCAGCTTGGGTTTCTGCTTTTTTAACAGGTTGAGTTTCTATTTTTAATTTACTTCTTGCATTACTCCTTGAGTTTCTATTTTTTTGTTGTTTTGAATATAATTTGGTGAAATAATACTTTTCTATAGAATTATTACTGAAGTAAGTTGATGTTGGAAGACCATGGATGGATTTTAGGGGAGTATGAGAAGCAGCATGGGCCTTCCAGCATGGTGGTGGATCACGATGTGCATCAGCTATACCAAAAACTCTATTTCCAGTCAAAGTTAAACTTGATTTTATCTTGAGCTGGTCTCTAGAGTTGGAGGTGAATAGATGGCATGAATGGGTCGCTGGCATGGTTGGGGTGCTGGAGCTGGATCTAACAAGATGGCATGGATGAGTCGCTCGTATAGTTGGGGTGCTGGAGCTGGAGCTGACTAGATGGCATGGATGGGTCGCCTGGGGGGTGGAACCTATTGGGGGATCCAGCGTGGGGGGGGGGGATTAGGGGATCCAACTTTTTGTATAAAATATTTCATTATTAATATAATTTTTTTGAGTTTGGACATGTGTTAAAATCATATTTTATGTATTATATATGATAAAATAATAAATATAATATGAAATTTTACTAGTAATAAAAATTTATAATTTTTATTAAAATGTAATTTATAAACAAATATATATTATATGTTTGTAACATTATTAACAACAGATAAATTTGTCACCATAACCTATTGCTAAACACTTTAACCAACATACATATTATCTGTTGGTATAATTATAATTTCAACAGAACCATTTTATCTGTCGCAAAAACATTTAGCGACAGAGTTTTTACCAATAGTTTAGTGACAGAGACATATATGTGGTTAAAACATTTTACCAACAGAAAATGCACTTTTACCAACAGATATGTACCCATTGGAAAAAGTGAAATATTTTTTAGTGACTCAGATCACTCACACATGAAGGGAAGGCAATAAGGTTACAGACCACCTTGCTACTCTGGCAGTTCATGGGTCCAGTGTCACTTGTCTCCCAAACATTACATTCCTTACTCCTGAGGGAGTCAATTTGATCCGAGGGGATACCCTTGGCCTTCACTATTTTAGGCCTCCCTAGGTGGGGCATGTTTTGTTTTGTTTGTTGTTTATGTGGTTTCTTTGTTTCTTCAAGTGCCATGTAATTTTATTAGAATAAATTTAATGATGATGATGATGATATGGGTAAGCTCAATGGACCACCTATCTCAACCAATGAGTTATTCCCTTTGAAATATCACCCAAAATCTCTCTCCTAGGCTCATCCAATTCCATACCATGCTTGCATCAACATAACAAGAACCTATCTTAAACAAAAACAATTGGTAATTAATTATAAATGATTTATAATTAATCATTCAATTCATTTATAACAATTCACAATTAATTTTTAATTTAAAATAATTAGGTATAATATCCAAAATCTCACTATATGCCCTCATTATATAAAAATTGTGACCAACGACATGCCAATATCCTGTTGAATTCTCTTGGCACACCCCCTCTTAAAATGCCTAACACATGACACTGGGTTAACCATCTATTTTTTCTAATTAAATTAAAAAACATTATAAAAATTAAAATGATGACATACCTTAACTAAAACAACATATGACAACATGAAGATGCTATCTTTGGAAATCCTCTCACCAAGACACATGAAATCCCCATCATTATCAGTTGATCACACCATGATTTAATGGAATCAACACTGAAACCCTAAACTAAAAAACCAAATATGGGTGAAATAAAAAAAGAGGGAGAACAAAGGAAGAAGACGAGGAAACTCACAATGAGTTACTGAAGAACAATATCAAAATTACCCTAAATTGTGGGGGAATTGAAGAGGAAGGAGGGAGAGAAACATCTTGGAAATCACATATAAGAGAGGATAAGGATGTGGTTTTAGGGTTAAAATAACCATAGGGGTAAAATAGAAAATTCCCACTTTTTAACAAAAACCAACATGTTGCATGGTATGGCTTCATGGTTTTCCGAACCATACACTAGCCATGCACCAATAGTTTGGTTGTAATTTTCTAGTAAAATCAACCTCACATGGTTAACAAAAATGTGCACTAACCATGAAAATTAGATCTAGAACATCCTGCATGTTTTTTTTTGTAATCGTGTGACGACCGTGCACCTCACCCTAATCTTGAACCAAGCCGCATGGTTACCCTACATGGTTTTACCTAACCATGCGGTAACTGTGTACAATACAATATCCTTTGAAAATTCCTAAACACCAAGCTCAAACCTCTTGAAACTCATCTGATCACCTAAGTGACCTCTGGGGCCTCAATCCACATCAAATAAATAAAATTGGGATGTACCAACTCTCATAATTTTGTCATGAATATTAATTTTCAAAACTAACCTTACTCTATAATTCTAAAAATTCAATTTATCCCTAAAAATAATAACAAAAAAAGAGTGGGTTTTTACACATTTTATTAACATTAAACTTGAAATTGAAACAAAATAATTATGATATTTTAACAAAGAAAAAAAATAAAACAATAAATAAAGAATAGAGGAGGAGGGGTCTCTCTTGTTATAACTAGAGTGTAGTATATACTCATTTACTAGATCAAGGTTTGGTTGTTACAAAGATCCTTATTTTACTTCTAAAAATTCTATCCCTTTGAATGGAAATAGAGACACATTTTTATAGGCAAGAGGGTTGGTTGGTTTCCCTATTAACCTATCCTATAAAATTTTACACACATTTTACCCATAATAAGTCTTAATATTAGAATGAAATTATCTATAAATATGTTTATATATATCTTAATGATTCAACCAAAAAATTTCAATTATATTTAAAACCTTTATAAAATGTTATGTCTAAAATAATGAAGTCAACTTTTTAAGACATAAAACTCTCCAAATTATATAATTCTACCTTCCCATACATTTTTGTTGTTTAAAATGAAGGAATCTTGGTTTATAAAAGTTAATGAATTCATTTCCCATTATCTTATATATCTTAATATTGAAATTTATTTCATTTTAATATATGATTTGGAATATATGGTCCTAGTAATAAAATCCTTCTAAAATATTGATAGGTTTCAAGGTCTTCATTTAATGCTTCAGTTGGTCCACTTAATAGAGTAATTAAACCCCATTTTTTTTAAAAAATTAGGCCCAAACATTTTTGTATCTTACATAGAGATTTAATTCAATTGGTATTATGTATATTTCTTAGTAACAAAAACTTTACAACTAGTATATGAATCCTTATAAAAATGTTAATCCCTTTTCCATGATCGAATTGGCATTCCAAATGACCGATCTAGCTCCAAGTCTAGTTGAATGATTTGTTGAAAAATATTCTAGGAATCATAAAACTAAATAATCACAAGAATTAGATTTTTACATAAAAAATTATGATCAAAATATAAATCTTTTATCTAAATGGATAAATTCAAAAAATTCTCTCAAATTGTATTCAATATAAAACATGATCATTTGGATGAAAATGTGAATATTTTAGAAAAAAAAACAGTGTATGAAGTTATTAAAAATTCCTAAAGGAGTGTAAATTATCAAATTATGAACTTAGTATTGAGTAATATGGTTGTGAAATGCCTTATCATAAGTAATGATTGATTTTTTTTTTCTATTTAAGTTGAGGGTAATTTTCCATGTATGACCTCATCTCACCATCTACCTTCTTTATTACCCATATTCTATTTAATTAATAAATGTTATGAAAAAATTATTAAATAAATATCCATAAATATTAATTGTTAAAATTAAAAAGGGTATTTCAATATAAATAATTAATATTTATGGATATTTACTTAATTTTTTCCCATAAAACTATATTAATTAATTATAAACATTTTATAATTAATAAATTTATAAATATCTTTATTAATTAATAAATATCCAAAAATACCTTTTTATAATATCTAAATAATTTATAAATTATATAGTTCAATTGATAATTTAATTTTAGGGAAAAATAATTTTTTCTATTTTTCTAATCCTATATAAGATTAAAAAAGGTGGATTACATCAAATTAATTCCATGATTCCTACGTAAGACCAATCTTGTGGTGCTTTGATCTATACAATATTAAATCATTATGGTTGACCATGCGTGAGATTGAATTGAAGCCTTGCATGATATTATACTGACGCTATATAGGATTAACTTCATGCGGTGCATGCCTTATGTGAGATTAACAATGAGTTATTCTTACATGAATTCTGGACCACATAAGAATGGTTCATCACTTATTATAGAGTAAAAAAACACACCTCATCTATCACAACATATGATATGATACTACATGAGATTAAACTTAGCACAAAATGAATCACATAGTATTAACTTTATGCTCCATAACCTATGTATGAATAACTCATGATAGACCATGTATGATTAACTCACATGGGATTAATCTTGTGAGTTTAATAAATCACTATGTAAAATTAACCTATTGGGTGATCCCCTATAAAATATTAACTTCACACAAAATTTCAGATTAAACCCACAACACCTTACAATAGGAATCTATATATGATTAATCAAGTGGATTACAGTTATATTTAAAGGAATGCACTGAATCGTTTAAGATGATTCCATGATCTGTTTTTGTAGTTTCAACCATAACTTCATTTTTAAACATTATTTCATGAATAAAATGGTTTGTAAAGTGTGACACCCACATGTCACTATAGATATTAATTTTCTGTTTTTCATCTTATCGTGGGTCATTCCATGTTTTGGTAGTTTTTGGTCTAGAGTTTTGAGTTTTTGGAGGTTTTATGGGTGAAGCACGGTTAGCCCTCACTGTTATGAGAAACCATGAAGTGACCATGAAGAAATTCCTATCATAGTGATAGATCCATTTTTCATGGATTTCCCACAATTTGTCAAACAGTGCAGAGATCCTTGGAAACTGTGTGACCATTTTGGACTAGGAAGAAACTAGAACATGAATCTATAGACCGTGTGGAAAAATCATGCGAGTGATATAGGTCTAGGTAGTGTCCAAAACATGGTTGATGTGTGTTTTTAAAAACCATATGGTCAAACCGCATGACTTTATAAGGTGTTAAAATTTGGGTAATTTAATAAAATAACCTTGTCTAGTTAAATGGGTTTTCACCCCTCTTCCCCCTATTTGTGTTTTCTAACCCTTAGGATCCCAAGGATGAGGTCCAACCTCCTCCTCCTTCAATTTTGAGGCTCTCTTTAGTGTTTTTTGATATGATTTGTGGAATTTATTCCTCTATTTATTTCTTATTTCCTTCCTTCTCTCTATCCCCTTGGGTTTAGCTTCTATCACGAACCCTAAAACCCTCATGAATTATTTTAAGAATTTGAGTGGATCTAATGTTAGGTTTTTTTTCATGTAGGGTTCATAGATTCCATATTTATTCCCATTATTTTTATTTACATTTAAGATAACATGTTTTATATTGGTTTCCACTTCTTCCAAGTTGGCATTTCTATGAAATTTTCTCATTTTGGATTTCTAAGTATGCTTGTTCTTTCTAAATTCCCCTTTTATAAAAGTATTAATATACATGGTATCCATGTGATGATTTAAAACCATTTCATTTTGTTATAATATTGCTATAAAGGGTTTATAGTCTAAATTCCATGTTTCCATGTTTTAAATTGAAGTTTTATTGTGATAAGATTTTATGAAATTCCCATTGGTATTTTGAAATGGTTTTAAATTTATATGTCATATTTTAATCCAATTTTGGTTTTCAATGAGTGGAAATTTTTTTAAAGGGGGGTTTTGTTCTAAAGTGAGGTTTTGACCTCAAAAATGATTTATAAAGGGGGTTATTTGTTGTATTTAAAATGTTGGTTTGAAATGTGTGTGTGTGTTTTACCCCTTTTGAAAATTTCTTAATATATATTTTAAAACATATTTGATGGAAATGGCGGGCACTTGGATTTTTTTTGGATTTCAAAGAGGAAGACCCATGTTTGAGGGTAGCTTTGAAATATTTTAAAATGGGGTGTGTTATTTCCATTATTTTCTAATAAACACATAAAGTGGTGTTTTATGAAATGTGAAAGGGGATTGGAATTATTAGACTTGTTTTATGATAAAGGCCTAGATGGAACTTTGATTTTAAATGGATGACCTGAAAGACACTCCCTTTATTTACCCTTTTATTTGTACACCGCATGTGTGGGTTGTTTATATTTATCGACTATTGTTACCACTTGTGTGGGAATGTACTTATTTATGTCATGGGTGCATGAGATATATGGGGATATTCATTTTTAGGGTGTTGGGGTTGGTGGATAGTCATGGATTGTGACTTTTGTGTGAATCATAGCTTTCATGTTCTTTGCATCACATCATTTTTGGTGATGGGATCCCAGGTACTAAGTGGGATATATAATTTTATTGTTCTAGTTGATTCACATGTTGTTAGTGACCCATCAGTCGTGTTAGGAACTAGGGCTAAGAGGGGATGTCATCGCAGTGATGCTTGTGTGGGATTTCTGGATGAATTGTAGTTTGGGTTTCAACATTAGGCTGGTATCTAGTCTGTGAGTGTTAAAAATTTATAATAAATTAGATATTTCTCATGTTAATGATCCAAGGTAGAACCCATAACACATTTTATTGGTTGATTGGTTGTTGATATTGGTGATTTTGATCTATTTCTTGATTGTATCACACCCCTTGATTATATTGTTGTGGAAACATTTATTCTTATATTTTTTATATGCTTATAGATATATAATGTCTAATTTTTCATTCTTGACTCATGTGTGTTGGTTAATTTCCTTTGAAAAATGGGGTTTTAAATATTCTTGAAAAAACTATTTTGAATCTTAAAGAATCTTACGTGGATTTTTAAAGTGTATTTTAAAATGGTTGTTTTGGTTTAAATAAGGATTCTATTGTTTACATGTTTATAAATTGAGTATTTTAATTTAAATAAAACAAATTAGTTGTTTTGAGAAATTTTTATGGGTTTATGGTTTTGAAATGGATCAGGATAATGATTTTTTTTTCAAAGTGTGTGTTTTTACTTTAATAAAATAATATGGAATGTTTTTAAAAGTGATTATAGACTTTTTTTTTATTTTTCATAAGTTATATTTGAAAATCCTAAAATCTAGTTTATTTTCAAACTAGCATTTATGTATTGATTTATGAAATGAATTGAAGAGTCTCAGTGGGTTGTGGTGACATACTAGGATTTTTACCTCATGCCTATATATTTTAGGTTACAGGTTTCAGTTGGATCTAACTTTCATTCCTTAAGGCCGACATGGGGTGAGTTGAGTGGTGGTGAGAATCCAAAGGTTTCATGGAGATAGTGTTGGGCTATGCTCGAGTTTGTTTTTAGTTTTATAACTTTTGGTTAGCATTAGATATATTATTCCATGTTGTTTCATTCTATTTATGATTGATGCCTATATCTATGAAAATGGGTTGGATTAGTGTATTTGGTTTTGACCTATTTGACATGATTATTTATTTTTGTTCCTTATATGTTAATGTTTCACTATATTTTAACTCTTATTTGGGAGAAATAATTCCCAAAGGGATTCTTATGATGCCTAGAATCTAGCTTCCAATATGTGGGGACTAGGAATTCCCTTTGGACCATGTTTTAAGTTAGGTTGGGTGCCAAGTTAGACATAATCCTGGGTTGGTTCGCTATAGAATAGGTCTAATATAAATGATGTATTTTAAAGGTACAAACAACATTCATTTATAATATCCAAAGTGATAAGAAACTCATAATCTCGGATCTCCATGCATGAAATTGAAAAACCATGTTGTATAAAATGAAGAACAATGATGCACCTACCTTACACCGATGAGATACCACTACTACCATCATCATCCCACATTCTTGATGAAGAACATTAAGAGGTATCCTAATAATATCCATCCTTTATGGAATATCAATGGTCTAGAATTGAATCACCCAAAATTTAGGTGGTATCACTCATCCACTCATGGAATGTTAGTTCCTCTCATATTAAAGGATGAATAAGTAAGAGAGCTTGGTAATAGGGAGAGAATTAGAAAGGTTCATGCAAAAGTATCACATGCCCACCAAATTGGTTCTATCTCTATATATAGGTATTGAGACAACTCTTGATCTATTAAATGAATTTAATCATGCTTTTCATAAATTAATAATTAAATAGATACAATTACAAATCATTTTTAACCACTCATCCAGGTCATGTCCTACCATAATAAGGATATATAGGGTGGAAGATGATTTGAACATTAACCTTTAACATTCTAATACCCATAAAAATCATATGATATTTTAGAGAATTAAACCATATGATTCATCCCAATCATTCAATAATATTTTGAAGGATATGTTATATGCCTTTGGATATTATCACATACAACATCCCTATAACATATCTTATGATATTGGCTAACATGTATCATATACACATTAGGATTTAAAGAATATTTCCATAAAAAGTTATATAAATTTAAACTTCATCTGTTTTTTTTCTCAAAGCTACATGAATATAAAATTCATTTATATGGTCTTTATTTAATTAAAAATACCTTCAACTATAAAAGAAAAAGACATGAAGTCTTGTTAGGTTGAAAACACATAAAGGTTTCCCTAATAAAAATTCAAGTATTTTATCACTAATAATTATCCATTTATGGTTTATAAAAAATATAAAACATTAAAATAAAGAAAAATAAACAAATACTTATTAGGTTAAAAACCTAGAAAGGGTATCCTAATCAAAAGTTGAGTGTTCATTCACTAAATTTTCCCTTATAAGGCTTAAGAAAAATTTAGAGCACACAAAATAAAAATATTTTAGGGACCAATACTTATCCCTAGAAAAAGTAATGTTATGATCACTAGACCCACTAGTTTAGGAAAAATTTAGATCAATACCTTCTGTGTCCATTAAAAATATCTTAAACTATTACATGGGTTTATTATCATGTTCAATAATATTCATGAAAATTGAATTTCCTCATATTCAACTACCTCCCTTTCAAGGTGATTATATACCCTTACTATCTTGTTTTTTATTATTTTACCCTAAAAACACACTCAATTAATAGTGGAATAACCTTTAAGGTGCTCAAATACTTTGTGAACATCCATTTATTTATAAATCCACTTTCTAAATTTGATTTATAATTCATTATCAATCAATCCTTTAATATAAATTGGTAATAGGTTAAATAACCAATCTGAATGACCCCCCTTAGAGGAGTGTACAATATAATTACCTATGAGACATTAATAAACCACCTAGGGCATATTCATGGTCTCAAAGAAAGGCACCCCTAATTCAATGTGTTTTATTTTTTAAACACTAATCAACCATTTCATATAAATTAGTAATGGGTTCAATGAATAATCTTAATGGATCCTCCCCTAAAGAGTGAAAAATATAATTTCCAAGTAACCACATTGGACATGTTCATGGTCCGGATGAAAGGACCCCCTAATTCTATGAACCATTTTATGATGGTGTTGTGGTGGTCATTCCATTACCAATGGTCAACCTATTCCCACATGTATCCATATTCTATTTCAACTTAGACATTTTAAGCTATTATTTATCTTCTCCATATTCCCATTTTTCAAGTTGATACAAATTCCCTCGATGGTACACAATTATGAATAATTCCAATCATCAAAGAAAATTCATGAAATTTTACTCTTGTAACCCCTCATATATGTGTACACATCAGTATGAAGAAGAATAATTGAGTCAACATCCTCCTATTGGTAACAAATTCCTTTATTCAAGATCCCACTCTAGGTAATAAATGCCTTTAGTTAATATCTTCCCCACGGTTTCAAAAAAATTAAGTCAATATCCACATCATGATTTCAAAATGGCTTGAGTTTAGATCCTTTTCTTGGTTTTAATAAAATATTTCAGTCAATATCATCCTATTAGTTTCAAAATTCATTGATTAGAGATCCTCCTATTGGTTTCAAAAAATCATTGAGTTGATATAATCCTCTTTGTAACAAATTTCTTAAGAAAATATCCACCTATTTGTTTCAAAATTATTTGTTTCAAGTTCCTTATATTGGTTTCAAAAATCCATTGAGTCAAGATAATCCTATTTATTAAAAAATTCCTTGATTCAAGATTCTCTTCTTGGTTCAAAATGCCTTGAGATGAGATTCCCATCTTTGTTTCCAATTCCTAGAGTTAATATCCACCTCTTGGTTCTAAACTCCTTAAGTTGAGATATTACTTTTGGTCCCACAATATCCTTAAGTCAAGATCCTCCTCTTATTCCCAATATAGACTTGAGTTTAGATTCTCCTCTTCATCATAAACAATCCTTGAGTCAACACCCTCTTATTGGAATCAAATAGCCTTAGGTCAATATCATCCACATTGAAAGCCTCACCCTACAAAGACAACCCAAGAAACATTCCTACTATATAAATAACACACTAAAGTGCTTAATTTTTCCTCATATTTAGATTCTTTTTATGCTCAATTATATATACACTAATGGATAGAGATTCATAATTTTTTCCCAATATAGCAGCATGGTGATGGGAACCTATTATCAGGAATGTACCATTGATTTTATATAAATATTTAGATTCATTTTTAGGGACTTATATAATGATTTATAGGAATTGGATAACACTTGTTTAAGGTATCATAAGAAATTAGAAACCAAAAATCCCAAGATCAATAATGGTATATTCATGGGTTAAAAGAATCACCTATAGAATGGTAAATATCCTCCTATATTCTCATGACACGTTAGTTCCTATTTTGGTAAAGAGAGAAGGATGGAGAGATATAAGAGAATCATAGGAGGCATAATTAGGTTCTAACATCAACATCACATGGTGAGATATTCCTTATATAGGCTATAGAGACACTCCCCGTGACTTTATGAATTAACTCATACATTACTTAAAATTTGAGTAATTCCATGACCAATCTATTTATCCCAAAAATTTTATCATATTGAACATATTATTAATGATATATAAAGTTTATGAGATACTAAAATTAACCATTTAATGTTTGACTACCTTGGTATATTGTAGGAAAATCCAAAAAATCATACAATAAAATTTTCTACAAATTACTTCCCTTATGAATCGACCATGTTTTAGTCTAGTGGCTATAATATCACTATATCATAGGAAAAAATATACCCACAAGGCATATAATATGCCTTTACATTATGGATGTTGTATCATATGATATCTCATATTGTCTCATATAATATATGGAAAATATATCATATATATAAGGCTTTAAGATAATATATCCATCAACTATAGATGTATTTTGGATATGAAAAACTTAATCTATGTGTATAACCAATAACAAAGGGGTAAATCATTATTTTATGTTCAATTTTATAGCTCATGAAGTCAAAATAGACACTCAGATCAAAAGTTATAAATATATTAAGTCAGGATTTATATGAAGGTGTTTTACCAAATCCCAATCAACAAATACCCTACCAAATCCTCATATTCATTATTTTTAAAGCCTTTCATGCATGCCTAACTGAAGTATTTCATGCGTTCCCTACCAAATTCCCATTTTCTCACCCTCATCAAATATTACATATATACCCTGGGCTAATGATAGGAACCTAGATTGGTTACCATAAGTAATTTGGTCACCCAAAATGGTTACAACACAAAAATATTCACCCAAATTGGGGTTTTCTATAAATGGGCCCCTATCCTCCTATTTCAATACAAGTCTCGATCAATATCCAATAGATAGATACCCTGAGTACTTGAGCACACATATCCTGAGACCATACACCCAAGATTTCCAAAACCCCCCCTCATGTAATTTTTGAATAAAAAATAGGGATAAGAAATTTTAACTTGGGGTATTTAGTTTATTTGAGAGTTTTTATTCCCCATACCCTTGTGAAAGACCACTTATACTAGCCCTCCATATAGTCTAGGGTAAAGATTCCTTTTCAAGGAGAGCCTATAGATAATAAGGGAGAAGCATGATAGCTCCTATGGTTCTTATATATGGAGATATTCCCAACCTTTAAGGGATTACTTGGGTATCCCATTCATCCAAGTTTCTTCTATCTAGATCCTGTCCCATCTTTTAAGGGGTTATTTGGGAGCCCCACCCGCCTAAGTCACACACTTGGGTGAATTTCCCCAATTTCACCTTAGTGACCTCCAAAACCCACTTTTGTAGAAAATCACCTAGGTTATACCCCAAATAGGATGGTTATCCCTTGGAATTGCTATCTAATATCATATCAACACTTTCCTTGGTAAAAAAAACTAGGATAAACACCTCTATTTGACCATTATGGACTTTATAACCTAAATGGATTCATTCCTCCATTGTCTTTTCCCAAAGAAAGTGACTAAGACCAAAACCTATACTATAATCCTATAACCTAGTGTAATAACCTAAATTATTTTAACAAACTAATATATATGTTTAAACTATAAATGGTCATTCATTTTTAACTTCCACACCAAACCATTATTAGGTACCCATGACCAGCAGTCCACTTTGCATGAATTTTAATTGGTGGAGATGGTACTAGATACAAACCACACCACTTTTCATGGATGCATGGAGATAAAAGGTTCCAATATATTCTTTTCCACATAAAATTAAAAGGTTAAAATTTCCTCATTATATAGAATAAAACTATATGGGGTTTTATTCCTTTCGTAAAGATACATCAGAAATCCTTTTATTGGTCTAATCCCTCCGCCACAACACCTTCCATATACTAAAATGGTGATAAATTATAGAGTTAATTACAATATTTATTTAAAATATAGAGTAATAAATTATTTATATTAAATATAAGAGAACATAATTCTCTTATATAGTGTCCTTTTAAATGAATTATTTTTATTCAATCACTTTCACAAAAGGGTAACCAATACTGTTACTGGGAAAGATTTCATGAATACGACTAAAATTAATAAAGGATTATTGGATTAGACAACAAGATCCCATGTGGGATGAGTTGACCTACAATAATCTTGATTCTAATACAAATTAACCTTGGAAAATAACCAAACGAACCTATGAAAGGGAAACATTAAAAACAAAGTGTACTTAAAGAAGATAAATCCTAACAACAATTTTAACTTCTGTTACATAAGTGAACCTTGTATCTCCATATGAGTCCCTACTCATGAAAACATTAACTTATCATCACAATCCATGAATTTACATGGTGATAATTGATTAGAGATAACTTAAGAGTGTTATTTATAAGTTTTTATTTATCATATCATATCTTATGCCATAAACACAACACACAAGAATTAATGATAATGTTTAAGTTTCAATTAATTATAAAATAATGATACAGAATATGTTCCTAAGTTTTACATTATATGAATAACTTTAGAAAACTTATATTGAAAAATTAATAAAAAATAGATCTATTCCTTTATGTATATTATATATAAGGTCTTTATGAAACCCTCATATTTCTGTTACAAAAGTGTATTGTTCAAATGATATGACATGTTATCAACTATATAAACCAAATATCTATATCACCATTATCAATAATATCCTAAATGAGATATTATATATGGAGTGTTAATTTATAAATTTAGTGATACTAGGATTCTTTAGTGCAAGAAATATTTTTATTTTCATCACAATGGAACTCTAGAGAATTTTATATGTTAGGAACAACCCCTAGTTCAGTAATGAACTTATTAATCTAAATAGTTTACTTTTTTTTCATATGATGTTGTGATGTATTCAAATTATGTTTTTGATTAATCCATGGTTTATGTCTTTTATTTTTTTCACCTCACTACTCCACCACTCATATAGAATACACATCCTAAATGAGATCTTGAATAATCTTTATGTTAGGTTTTAAATACAACAACAATAATTGAAATGTGATGGAATTATTAAAAAAACTCATCAAATATCCTAAAAAATAAATGAAAAAATAAAAATAAAATAATAAAACAATAAAATAAAACTATATTTAAAAAAATGATCAAAATATTGAGATCAAAAAATAATTTTCGAATCCAAGGATCCTTTAGTATATATCAATAATTCCAATCACTGATGCTATGGTGTGATCCTATATCTATCCAAATGATGTTAGTCACTATAATGGAAAATTATAGAATTAGGGATAAGGAAACACTATATAATCTTTTAGATATGAAAAAATAGAGAACTCTAAGCACTATCTTTTCTTTCTCATAATCAATTAGAGACTCCATCCCTACTCCTATTTATATACACAGTGGAATTAAATAACCTAAAATGAATATAAAGTAATAAAACATTTAAGGATATGAAATAAATAGTATCCAAAGGTCATTTAGAGCATTAAATAGCATCAAAAATCATTTAAGGTGGTAAAACACCTTGGTTGGGACATTAATGAGGCTTTAAATGTGTTTATACTAGTAAAAGGGTGGTTAAATGACCTCCTGAAATAAGTATACAAAATTATTTCATGTTAATGGGATTTTTAAGCTCATTACATCAATCATAAACTAAAATAAGATTAGGGACTTATTATTTCCCAAAATTTATAAATTAATAATATAAATAACTCATTATTTATATTATTATTTGGCCCAAGTGAAAGATTCCTGACCACTGAGAGGGAGAAGGGGTGAATCAATGGCTGATAAAAAAATTATTTAAAAAAATCAGTCTTTTCTAGTTAAAATGTGAAATTGATTAAAAAAATCCATAAAAAGTGATAATGAGTGATATAGAGTAAGAAATAAATGAATTGAAACATATATGGTCTCGAATCCATGTAGTCTAACCCTTTGAATGTTTCTAAATCCCATGGAGGTCAGAATAGTCTTAGTGATGATCTGGTGGTTTTTTAATGCTAAAAACTAGAATTAGGGATAATTTATGTTGTAACAAGGGGTTTATGGATTAAGTGTGATTTACAGTGTAAGTTCAGATTATGACCTTAAGGGTTTTATGGATTATGCTTTGTGGTCAATGTAAATTACATTGTAAAATTTAAATTTATGATTTTAATTAAATATAGGACTTTTAGTTTGAGATGAAACATTTTTGGAGGAAATTAATGTTTGACATGTTTTACAATGTAAATAAGGGGTTTACACTATAAATATGCCATGTGTAGTGTTCTTTATAACCCTCAAGGCCTCAAGTTTTCTCAAAAACTACATACTCTCTTCCTTTGATCTAGGTGGATAGAATAATTTATTCAGGTGTTTTAGGAGCCCGTCAAAGGGGATTGATCCTAGCCTTATATCTTTGATCCAAAATTATCCAAGGTTATATATCCCTCATTATTATGTGGTTCTTCGATTTAGTTCCTCTCGTGTTTTCTTTCTATGTGATGGTAGTTTACTTTCCATGTTCTAAATAGAGTTTTGTTAATTTTTTCATGGTTGTGGATCAATTTTCTTGGAGTTATGTAGTCTTCTCATAGGAGAGGTGATTGGGATCCTCAACATTGGTTTGTTCTCATGCAAATAACGTTGATACTTTTGAGGAAGGGGATTCATTGCTTCTCTATTTTTTATATGAAATTATAAAGTTATCATGGTTTATCCCTTTGGATGAAAATAGAATTAAAATAAAAAATATTGAACCATATTAATAAATGAATTGGTTATAGTGATCCCTTGTCGATGTTTGATACCATGATAACTATTTTCCTCTTGATTTACCAGACCATGTGCTATCTATTATATGATTGTGTAACATGTTTTAATGATTGTTATAACATGTTCAAATTTATGTAAATGTTAAAGAACATAAATCCAAAATTAATTGACTAATTGGATTAATAATTAAAGAAGAGTTATGTTTTTAATATGATGTTTATTATAATTTGATGATAATCAATTTGATTCAATTTCATGTTTATTAAATTTTTTTATTCCACATGTCAATGTAATTAGATAAATAGAATGAATCATGTTTATGATTGTTGATGATAGAAATGAAAAGGCATGTTAAATGAGAATTCCACTTCTCTAAGTTTTTTGAAACTAGAAATTAATGCTAAGAGCATGTTAAAATTTTGATAGAATGTTATATCTTGATGCCTTAGGTTTCCCATATTTGGAACCCATGAATAATGAATCAGTTGATTCAAGATAGAATAAGAACCTGTTTTTGTTAAAGATAAATCCTTGGGACAATGTGTGACCATTTTTTATAAAGGCTGGATTCCTAGAGTTGGGGTCATGAATGCTCGTTTTCATGTGAAGGCTGAATGCCTTGTTTTAGGACTTATTTTACCTTTTAACTATGCTTGTTTCATTTTTAACTTGTGATGTGATTTGGATGTGATTTTTCTATGTGATATAATAATTGGATGGATGAGACTTGTATGGATGATATGACATGGGGTGGGGAGGCCCGAATGATGTGGAAGCAATTAACTCCTACGATGATGAGATACATCGATATATGCATGAGGGTGTCTGGGATAGCACCAATGACGATGAAACGAGTTGAAGATGGTATTATCCATTGATGTGATTAAAGATGGATGCTTTCCTAATATGAATTTTTTAATGGGAGATGACTAGGTTTTTTTATTTATTTGCATTCCTTTCCCCACTACTTGAGGCAGCTGGATGTGCTTATTTTCATTTCTCTTGGTGGTATCTTAGTATAGTTTTCCTAGAGTGCATGGAATTTATGGAAAGTAATAATGTTTAATAATTATTAACCCATGGGTTTAGTGATGGTGGAATTCTAATGCTAAAAATATATTGATATTGAGAAACTGTGGACTCAGTTTAGTTTATACCTGGAGTGAATGGACTTGGATTTGATGAATAATAATATAATTTTGAATAATTTTGATGGTTAATTAATTTATAATTAATTAATTAACCTAAGTGAAATAATAAAAAATAAATATGTAATTTAAGGTAGTTCTTTAAAATTCTTCTATGCTTATAAAATATACAGTCTTAGTAGTTTCAATTGAGAGTTCGAGTGACGTTAGTAGAAGTTGAGTCTAAGACTAGGTTATGACCATAGTGTAGTTTTGAGATATATTATATAATGTACATTATATGATTTCATATGCTACCCCACCCATTACAGTTAGGGTGACTAACACCCAGTGGACTCTGGGAGGGTGTTTTCCCAAACATCCTAGTGCGAGGATGGTTGGATGACTACCCCCTTTGGACCTACTCTCTTCTCTTAGTATTTGTGTTGGAATGCATGGTGGTTAGTTTTTCTATATATGTGTATATAGGGATGTAATGGTTTTTGGTAATTTCACCCCCATTTATCTTCAGATATAGTATCCAAATGGATTATTATAGGTATGATGTGTATAGACTATGATGTTTTATGGTACCTTACATGGTGTATGGGCTATGATGGCTTGAGGTATAATACCCAATGTATGATACATGTAATATGAGCTATGGTGGATTTTAAAAACTACTTGGTTACTATATATATATATATATATGATATAGGATGATGAGATGATGCGATACATGAGGTTCATTTTTTGATACAGTAGCTTAGGTGTATACGACCTGACTTACTTTTGGAGAGAGATGGCTTTGGAAATGCGACATTGGGGAAGAGCAGAAAGCTAGCGGTGAATTGGTAGTGAGGTACTTTTTATGCTTCATTAATATAATATATAATATCTTATATGCATTTCTTGGTGAGAGATATCCATGGTGAGGCTGAGAACTTAATATGCCTATTTATGTTATGAGTTAGTTTCACTGTTGTTCACTGTGCTTTAGCATTATTTCTTTATCTTTTGAATGAGAGGATCCTAGGAGGATCTTTTTTTGTATTCTATTATGGTCAACTTATGTATATATAAACTGTTTTTAGGACAATAAGAGAAGGTTAGAGATCAAGCTGAATATTACTAGCTTATGGTTTTGTAGGAGTTGTTTGGGCTTCATGGTTGCTGCTGAGTTTACCTTTTTTGTACTTGTAGTTTTTCTTTCAGTTGTTGTAGTATTATATGAAATTTCATGTATTCACTTTAGATTCATTTTATATATCTATGGATGTGTTTACTGGTGTATCTGTCTTATCTCTCTCTCTTCTGCATATTCTCTTAGAGTGTAATTCGAACCATATGTATTCTTATTATACACTCGGTGCTAGTTTCCAAGATAGGACCTACTAGAGGTAGGGATTACATGGTCACTATCTCCCTTCTCTCAATACCATCCTAGGAGGGGTACACTTTGTGGGGAGGGGGTCATGAAGGAGTGGTATCAAAGGTTTGGGTTAAGGGATATGATGGAGTTTGGAGTTAGTCATAGGTGATATTTCATGGGTTGGTAGGGAAATAGCTCAACTAAGTTTAGTAAGTGATGTGAACATGGGATATCGACTGAGACATGGGTATTTAAGTCCCCATTTGATCTTATGAATGGACATTTAATTTCACCAAGTCTAATAAGAAAATTGATACTGGTTGTGGGGTAGATACCTAGGAAAGGATCATACATCACTATTATTTGTGCCTATGTTTGAAATGGGTAGACCTTGGGATATGTTAAAACCTTAAATAATATAATTAAATAAATAAATAATTAATTAATTAATGTTAAGTGTTTTGTATTCGAGGTTTAGGAGTGTAACTATTTGTTCTTCTTGTAGGTATGTCTTTAGGTTGATGTCCTCATTAGGTTTATGTTGAAGATATTCATCAACATGTGCCAGAATATCACTATAGAGTATATATCTATGATAAAGACACTTATTAGAGGAAACTATTATAGTTTTAGCACTAGATTATACCAAATTATGTTGGTTGTATTTCATATATAGTCACAGAAGATTGTTTAGAGGAGGTGGAGATCACTTTTAGTTTGATTCATGGTTAGAAGGGGAATTGGGTTTCATTGTCTATGATGATTCTATGAGAGGTAGTGAGATAGTGGTGGTTGTTATTCCTCTAGTATCGTGAGGAGTTGAGAGTCTCGTAGAAGCAGTTTAGGGGCCAGTTCTGAGCAGATTTTCCTTCTTTGACTATTAAGGCATCTAGTCATAAGGATATTCTTACTCATTTAAAGGGGAGTTCCACTTTTTGGGATTTTTGAATCTATTTTAGGACCCTTATATGATATTCTTCACACCTATTTTTAGATTAAGAGGCTAGGGAGAGTCATTTTGAAGAGTCTTTTCATCCAGAGATCTAGTGCCATGTCACCCCGTTCACGTTGTTGACATAAATCGAGGTGCTAGTGAGAGAAAAGGTTATTAAGAGGACTCTAGCATGAATTGAATCATCACTAGAGGGGATTATTCAATATTCCTCATGAATTAGAGATATGGTATGGGGTTCCTAGTTTCCTATACAAAAGATATTTTCATTATCTAAGGGTAGGTCCTAGTCCTCGTCATCTCATTTCTACAGGGGTGGAGAATCTCAGACTTATTCCAAGGGATTAGATGCACGTTTTTTCTTGTGTAGGATGAGGTCATCAGTGATAAGAGTGTCTACCCATTCTGAGTAGTCATCTATGCTAGGTGTTCCACTTCAAGTTCCTCCATTGAGGCATTTTCAGCCGAGACAACAACAATAGGGTATTCCAGTTTGGGATCAGCAAACATGAGATGGGGTGTGTAGAGTATAGCCTTGAGATGATCTTTTTCCTCAAAAATAAGAGAATAGTTGTGGATATTTCCTCTATTAGGGTTAGAGGATCCATAGATTAAGTCATTTTCTACTTCATGTTCTCACATTTCCAACTCCAGGTGAGCTAGACATTGTTCAAGTTACCCTTTACTTGTTTTGTACATGGGATCAGGCTTTGTTTGGTTTATGAGTTAAGAAATCCTTCATATCACTTTACCTTATCCATGGTTTGGTAATTGAGGTGGATAGGATTCCATTACCCTTGGAATTGACTATTCTAGTTAGAGGTTAAAATGAATTGTATGAAGTATGTAGAAACTATGAGAAAGTGTTGGGGTAATATCTCTCTATGGGAGAATTATTATGTTTATATATACATCCATATGAAATCATAATTAGCATGGATTAGTTATATTCATTGTAGGATATCATGGATTTCTTTAAAAGGTGGGTTGTATTTTATGATGCTGATGGAGATCCAACAATGTTCGTTGGAAAGCGAGACCCTCAGATGGGTCTAAGGTATGTTCCATCCTTATCATCAATGATGGTCGAGTTGATGCTAAGTTCATCATAGGTTCATCCAATGGTGTTTCCCAAGGTTATAGAATAATACCTTGATATATTTCAAGTGGATGTTGTAGCATTACCACCTTGATAATAGATCATTTTTGGGATCAAGTTACAACTGAGCATTTTTACTATCTCGATATATCCGCATAGGATTATGCCTTCTGATTTTTAAGAGCTAAAAGTATAAATCAATGATCTATTGTAGTGAGGTTTTGTTCGACCAAGTGTGTCACCTTGGGGTATACAATTTTTTTTTCATGAATAAGGAAAATGGATGTGTATTTGAATCAATTATCATCACTTGAACCATGTGAAAGTGAATAAATTCTACCCTATTCCATATATTTATGATTTATTTGATTAGTTGAAGAGAGAAAGTTGGTTCTCATAGATAAATTTGTAGCTAGGACACTATTAGATTCAAGTAAAGGATGAGGATATTATGAAGACTTCTTTTTTATGTTTTCATGGGTATTATGAGTTCATTATCATATTGTTCAGTGTGAGAAAATCTCAAGTCATGTTCATGTTTTTGATGAATATAGTGTTTCTAGAGTTCCTAGATAAGTTTGTGGTGGTTTTCATTGATGAAATCCTTGTGTAGTCTGCATATAATGAAGAGAATGTTGAGAATCTATGTGATTTTCTTGTAGTTATTCTTTATTATCAGCTATTCAGGGAGTTTTAATAGTGTAAGTTCTAGGCTCATGAAGTTCATTTCTTAGGGCATGTCATATCCCAGTAGGAAGTAAATGTAGATCCTTAAAAGATTAAGTTAGTAATTTCTTGGGAATATCCTATGACTGTTGTAGAGGTGTGCAATTTCCTTGGTCTTTCAGACTATTAAAAGAGGTTCATAGCTAAATTATCTTAGGTTATGACTCATCTAACAACCATGGGTAGAAAGAATCAGACACTCTTTTAGACTAAACAGTTCCAGGAAGCTTTTGAGTACCTGAAGGAGAAGTTAGCTAGTGCTCTAATACTTTAATTTCCAATAGAGGGTGTCCAATTTGAGGGTTTCTATGATTATTCATGTCCTGGTTTGGGTTATGTTCTGATGTAGTAGATATTGGTTTTTTCTTATGGGTATAAATAGTTACATCCCCATGATCATAACTATACCACCTGTGAACTTGAGTTATAATCCATTGTGGTTTCCTTGAAGTTGTGGTGGGATTACCTCATCGATAGGTGTTTTTTGGTTTTTATTGATCATAATAGCCTAAGGTATGCCTTCAGTCAGTGTGAATTGAACTTACAATAGTGATAGTGTATGGAATTATTGTAGGATTATGACTTTGAGATTTCATATACACCAGAAAAGGGAAATGTTATAGCTGATGGGCTGAGCAAGAAGTCACATAGTAATTCCATTCATGAATCTAGAGATTCCCATAGAGTGATAAAAGAACTATCAATGATGCTTATGGATATGAGAGAGGTTTATGACAAAGTTTGTCTTTTTTGAATGATGGTGCAGTCATCTTTAGTGTAGTAGGCAGAGGAGTCCTAAATGGGGGATTCTAAGGTGGAGATCTGGAGAGTCCTATTTGACTTTTTCAATGCCCCTAATGGTTTTTAGGAGGATGAAAAACACTGTATTTTGTTCAAGGGAATGATTTTAACCCCTTTGGTGATGCATGAGGTGGTTCTCCATGAGTTCTATAGCTCACCCTTGGTAGTACATCTTGGTGTGTTAAATATGTACTAAGCTTTGAGAGGCCAGTTTAAGTGGCATGGGTTGAACCATCTATTTGTAGAGTTTGTTTATCCATGATTCATCTACTAGAAGGTGAAGTCCAAACACCACGTTCCCAGTGATTTTCTAAAGGCATTATATTTTACTCATTAGAAGTGGGAGGAAATCTTGATGGACTTAGGCTATGATTTTATATGGGTGATAGTGGATCGTTTAAAGAAATCATCCTACTTCATAGTGATCAAGGAGTCGATATTAGTGAATGTTTTTTGAGGAAATATCTGGAGTTGGTGGTGAGACTCCACTGATTCTTGAGGATGATCATCTCTGATCGAGATCCTAATTTTACCTCCAGGGTGTGGATAGGTCTCCAACATGATTTTGGATCTCTTTTATTCCTTAACACTTATTTTCATCTATAGATAGATGGTTAGATAGAGAAGACCGTTGAGATTCTTGAAGAAATTTTGTATTCTTATGTCTTAGATTATGAAGGTTTGAGGATGAGGCACCTAAATTTGGTATATTTTTCTTACAACAATAGTTTTCACCCCAACATTGATATGAAAAGTTTAAAGCTTTGTACATCTGACCTTTCCATTATCTGTTGTACTAGACTGGGGTTAGAGAGGAAAAAATTCTCGAGATAGAGATAATAAAAAACATGATAGAGATGATTCAAGTGATATGTGAGAGGATTAGAGCAACATAGGATCATCATAAATCCTATAATGACCATAGGAGGAGACCTATGGAGTTTTATATTGGAGATCATGTATTTCTAAAGGTGACCCCTCATCATGGGAAGTAATGATTTGGTTATTAAAGTAAGATTTCTCCCTAATTTATTATACCTTTCAAGATTTTGGCTCATGTTGATTCCATGAAATATCAAATAGAACTTCCCCCTTAGATGTTCTAGATATACAATGTTTTTCACATGTCATATCTTCATCATTACCTTCATGGTTACTCTTACATCATCGATTGGGGTGAGATCGAAGTTGATGATGATGTGACCTTTGAGGATCAGCCTATGGAGATCTAGGATTTCTAGTATAAGGTGTTTCATGGGCATTTTATTCCATTGGTTTGTGTCTTGAGGTGACATAGTGAAGTGTAAGAGAGTACATGGAAACATGATTCACAGATACATGCTCAGTACCCTAAGTTTTTTGATGTTTAGATTTTCTCTTGTTGTAATTATAGTTTTATTCAAGGATACTTTATGGTTATGAGATAGTTTCCTCTTGTTTGTTATTGTGGTATTTCTCTTGTTTGAGAGCTATCTACCCTAAGAGAGTGTTTAAGGAGCTGTTTGTTGCAATTGTATAGTTTTACCCTTGTTCCTCCAATGAGGTGGTTAAGATCCTATGAGGGTGGGATTATTGAGAGGTATCTTGTGGGGTTTCTATTTTGATGACCCATTTTAACTTTCTTTCTATCCAGGTTTGGTTTTGGATTATCAAGGATGAGAATTGATTTAGAGGTATCTAATATAAGGGCTTGTATCCATGTAGTCAAAACCTTTGCATGTTTCCTAATCCTGTAAAGCTTATAATAGGATTTGTGGGGATCTAGTGGTGTTTGGTTTTTAAAAACTAGAATTCGGAATAATTTATGTCATAACAATAATTTTACATTAGATGTGTGATTTACAACATAAGTGCAGATTACGAACTGAAGGGTTTTTTGACTTGTGTATTGTGGCCCATGGAAATTATTTTATAAAACTAAAATTTATGATGTAAATTAAATATATAATTTTTAGTTTTAGGTAATTTTTTTAATGGAAATCAATGTTTAACATGTTTATGACATAAATAAGGGGTGTATGCTATAAATAATCCCTATGTAGTGAAATTCATAACTTGAAATGCCTAAGGTTTTCTAAAACCCTGTGTATTATCTCCCAAATATCCAAGCAGCCAATGAAATTTATTTAGGTGTTTCAGGATCCCTTCAAAGGGGAACAATCCTAGCCTTCCGTCTTTGATTCATGACGATTTTAGGCTATCATTATCTTGTGGTTATTTGATCTGGTTCCTTCCATGTTTTCTGACCATGTGATTGAAATTTACTTTCCATTTTATAAATTGATTTTTTCTTAATTTTTGACATTGTTGTGGTGTGACATCCTTGGATGGATATAGTCTTCTTACAAGAGAGGTGATTGGGATCCACAACATTGGTCTATTCTCATGCGAAGAACATTGATGATTTTGAGGTAGGGGATTCATTTCTTATCTATTTATTTACATGAAATTGTAAACTTATAATGGTTTATCCCTTTGTATGGTAATGAAATTAACCTAATAATTATTTAACTAGATTAATAAAGAAATTGTTTATAGTGATCACATGTCAATTTTTGATATCGCGATAATAGTTTGCCTCTTTATTTTCTAGATATCATTCTATCTATTCTATGCTTGTATATAATTCTGTTATTCTTGGTATAACATGTTGAAATTGATGGAAATGATAAATAATGTAAATTCATAATCAATTGAACAATTATATTAAGAATTAATAAAGAGTCATGTTTGTAATCTGGTGTTTGTTATAATTTAATGATAATAAAATTGATGAAATTGCATGTTTAGTCGAATATGTTACTCCACATTCCAACAAAATTTGATAAAGAACATGAATCATGTTAATTCTTGTTTATGATAGTAATGAAAAGGCATGTTAAGTGAGAATATTACTTCTCTAAGTTTTTTGAGACTAAAAATTATTTCTAAGATCATGTTAATTTTTTGATAGCTTATTATAACTTGATGCCTTAGGTTTCCTATAGTTATAACTTTTGAATAATGAATCAGTTAATTCAAGATGGAATAAGAATAGGTTTTCTGCTAAAGATAAACCCTTAGGTTTTTGAGTGACAATTTTTTATAAAGACCGGATTCCTAGAGTTGGGATCCAGAGCACTTTTTTACATGTGAAGGCTGAATTCCTTGTTTTAGGGCCTAATTTCCTTATTGAAAATGGTTTTTTGATTACTAAATTGTGATGTTATTTGGATTTTATCTTTCTATGTGAAATTTTATAGTGATTAGTAATATGATATGGGGTGGGGAGGCCTCAATGATGTGGTGGAAGTTGATGCAGATGATGGTGAGATGCTTTGGGATATGAATGAGGGTGTCAAGTATGGAACTAGAGATGATGGAATGGGTTGAAGATGGGATTAACCATTTACATACTTAAATATGGATGCTTTCTTGATATGAATCTGTTAATGGATGATGACCAGGTTTCTTGTTTATCTGATTTAATTTCCCCACTGCTTGAGGCAGCTAGATGTACTTGGTTTTATTTATTTTAGTGGTAGTTAAGGATAGTTTTCCTAGAGTACTAAGAATTTATGGAAATTAATAATGTTTAATAATGCTTAACCTAGGGGAATAATGATGGTGGAATGAAAATGATGAAAAATGATGATCTTGATAAATTGTGGGCTCATTTTATTTTATTCCTGAAGGGAATGGACTTGGATTTGATAGATAATAGTGCGATTTGGAATAATGTTGATGGTTAATTAATGGATAATGAATTGATTAACATAAGTGAAATGATAAAAATAAAATAAATATTTTAATGCAGCTCTTTAAAATGATTCTCTGCTTATAGGATATATATTCTTAATAGTGAAAACTGGGAGTCCAAGTGACATTAGATGTAGTTAGTCTAAGACTAGGTTATGTCCATAGTGTAGTTGTGATCTATATTATATCATAAATATTATGTGATTTCATATGCTACCCCACCCATGTCAGTTAGGGATACTGACACCTAGTGGACTCTGGTAGTGTGCTTTCCCCAATATTTTGGTGGGAGAATGCATGGATGACTACCCCCTATAGCTTAATCTCTTCTATTGGTAGTAATATGTGCTGGTATACAAGGTGGTAAGTTTTCCCATATATATGTGTATAGGGATGTAATGAATTTTGTTTATTTCACACGCATGTATCTATATATATAATATACAAATGAATTATTATAGGTATGTCATGTATATGCTATGTTGCCTTGAGGTACCTTACTCAGTGTTTGGGATGTGGTGGATTGAGTCATAATATATGATGTATGATACACATTATATGGGATATGGTGGATCCTAAAAACTAATTGGTTACTATATGGATATGTGATAAGGGATAATGAGATGATGTGATGAATTAGGTGAATGTTGTGATACAGTATCCCTTGTGTCTATGGGATGTATTACTTTTGGAGAGAGATGGACGAGCACATGCAATGTTGGGGAAGAACGACAAACCAGTGGGGAAGCAGTAGCAGGGTACCCTTTATGTTTTATTAATATAATATATGATATCTTGTATTCTTTACTTGGTGAGAGATATCCATTGTGAGGCTGATAACTTAGTATTTATGTTTTGGTGATGAGTTAGTTTCACTATTGTTCAATGTGATTTATCATGCTTTATCTTTTCCATGAGAGTATCCAAGAAGGATCCTACTAAGTATATAGTTATGCTCACCCTATATATAGATAAACCTTTTTCAGGTTTGCAGGACCAGGTTGAATATCATGATGGATATTACAAGCTCATGATTTTATAGGATATGTTTATGCCTCATGGTCATTGCTAGTTTTACCTTTTTGGTACTTATAGTTTTCATTTCATATGTTTTAGTATTTTATGATATTTCATGTATGTACTTGATATTCCTTTTATATATATGAGTAGGTGTTGATTGGTTTATTTTTATTATCTCTATCTCTTACACATGTTCTCATAGAGGGTAATGCCTCCCATATGTATTCTTATTATACCCTCGGTTCTAGTCTCCAATCCATGGTCTAATGGAGGTGAGACTCAGGTGGTCACCATCTCCCTTCTCTCATTTCTAGCCCAGGAGGGGTACTCTTTGGGGGGAGGGGGTTGTGAAAGAACACAAATGGGTTTTTATAACACTCACAAATTATTTTTATTGAGTGGCTATGACCTTAGTTCTTAGAATTTTTGATATCCCTTTATACTTACTTATCTTATTATCAATAGGAAACAAAAAATATAAATCAAGAATATGGTATTGAATTCTAGTATAAAAATGGTAAAAAAACAACTAATAGATATATCAATATATATTTTTCAATCCTTCTTAAAGTTCTCAAATGTTATATCAAGTGTGTGTGCATGTAATTCTCATCCAAACCAATTAATTTCACTTTGAAATTATCCTTTGACTTTTTGGGTATCTATATCAATGTTTCATAACACATTACAAATCAAATATTAACATTTTTATTGGGAATCACAAATCATGACATAACACTATGCATTGTGGAATAATTTATTATCAAACTAAGATAAAAAATAAAGGGATAAAATCTCATTTAAAACTTATTAATATCTCTAAATAGATTTACAAGATCCATAAATATATTGGCCTCATTGTAGTATGGTGATAAATACCATGATACAATATTTTTAATTTTCCAATTCCTCTATAAAACTCTATGAAATAATTATAGTGTTACAAAAAAAAGCATGGCATGACTAATAAAACTATGGAATGAAACTTTATCCTTTAATTTTAATAGAGAAACCAAAATTCCACTAGCTACAAATTGAGTTGTAAAATATAGTGTTATAGTGTAATTTTTTAAAATTGAGACATAACTGATAGGATAAAATGAATAAAAATGCATCCTTATTCTGCTTCATCATCCTTCATAAATCATAAACCGATGTTGAATCATGAAACCTATATTTGAGTGAGTATGTAAGACCTCAAAAATTAATCATAGAGATACCAATGTATATTACAGTGTGATTTTCAAAAACTGATGAAATCTTCAATCCACTACTATTATCACAAATTTAATCAATATCTAACTCATCCATGATCATGTTGAAAATAAATAAAATATGAAAAAAAAACTCTAAAGATCAAAAATAAATCCTCCCAATAAGTATTCATATAGTGCTCCAAATGTGAGAGTTATCCAAACACCACACCATTGTATTTAGTAGTGTTTTTGAGGGTCCTCCAACCCTTAGTATAAAGATAAATACTATATTAAACGAGTCTAATTAAGATCCATAAAACTTCCCCTTTGAAAAATCAATTCATGAGATCTCCCCACTCTTTAAGGTTTATTCAATAACCCCATTTATATTTTTTAGAAACATGATAATTTCTTACAAAGTACTTCAAGAACCACCAACTTGACCACATGTCACACTTGAAAGGAAATTATATCTCTCACCCATCATTAAATCCCAAAATTATTAAAAGACACCGGTAAATAAATCTACCAAAGTATTCTCCCCCTTTTTTCAACACATACTAGGAAATGAAATAAGGAAAATAAAACAACGACTCATGGGGATTTTGAGAGATAATTCACTCTTAAAAACACTCATAATTGTTAAAAGTAATCCTTTATCAAGAGTTTCATTAAGATATCCACTACTTTGTTTTTTTAAAAAATTAATTAATGTTGATATATCTATGTTACATATATAATTTATGAAGTTTTATTTGATATCAATATGTTTTGACATTAAATATTATAATAATTTCTTTAATAAATTGGTTGCAATTTTTTTATCACATCCAATTATGAATGAATATATGAATTCCATCCTCATGGATTAAAGACGTGACTTAATTCACATAATTTTAGTTATGTATTATGATGACACAATATAATTGATTTATTTATGCATAACATGAATAAATTTTGATTCTATGAGTTTCATGTATCACACCTTCCTCTGATAAACAAATCACCTCATGAAGTAAACTTTTAATCTATAAACTCAACTTCCCCATCAATGTTAGAAAATCCATAAAGCTATAATGAAATGTCATTGCTACAACTTAAACCAAAATTTATAATTATTTACTTGTAGAGAAATATTTTATTCACTTACATAAGATGAAAATCCTTCATATTACTTTGGAATCAAACACATAATGTGACAAAAAACACAACATCCAACCTTGATATTGTTAAGTAAATTAAAATTACAATTATCCTTTAAAACTCTTTTTTAACCAAAATCCTTCCTTATTAATCCAAAGAAAACTTAGTCCCAAGTACAAAAAGATTTGAAACTTCTCATGATTCTTCCATACCAAATCTCTTTAACAAATTACAATTATACTTTTATTTTAATATATATAATTTTTTTTGCATTCAAAACATGCAATCCCAAAAATAATTTCGTCTCATTGATCATTAAAATTGAAAAAATATTTTTAATTTAGGTATAAAATTCCTCATAATTGTTTAATTAATTGCTGAAAAAATAATTTAATATAGATACATGATCACAATGAGTGAGTTTGTGTTTTTCATCTTGGCATAGATATTATTATCCATATTTCCTTTCCTAAAATTCATACTCTTCAAGCTGATTTTAAATTTATAATACCATCATTGGGGATATTGTTTAATTATATAAAGTAAACTCTTATTCTTTAATACTTGAGAACAATTATCTTTAATAATGAAAGAATTATTTTATTTGATGTAAACATCCTCATTGAGTTATCCATTTAAGAATGATGACTCCTCATCCTTTTAAAACACTTTGATGTTTCTTTAAGAACATATCAAAAAAAAGTCCTAATTATTTGAATCCTTTAATCTATAGAAAAAGTCTCACCAATTTATATTCCATCAATTTAAGATTAACCTTTATAAACTAGATAAGATTTATTCTATGCTACCAACCCTTATAATTGAGTTTATTTAGAGAAACCTATTATTCCCCAATCACATTCTTTTATTTAGATCATGACACTAATTAAAAAGCTTCAACCTTATTAGTTTGATTTAATTCTTCCTTTATGGTTATGATCTAATATTCATGTTTTATGGATTTACTTCAACTTATGAAATAAATCAAGAATGATTTTAATTTCTCAAACTTATTTATGTTTAAACACAACTCTTGTTATCTCCAGATATCTTTCTTAGGATCTAAATATTTTTTAAATCTTGATAACTTATGTTTTCCTAATTTCATTCCTTCCATATCATTGGAAAATTATTAATCAGATTTAAAATAATATAAACATACTATAACATGCGATTTTTACCCTACTATTCACTATATTCTCTATGAATTTATTCAATATCATCAATGATGGGTAAGTATGTTCATGAAGTACCATGATTATTCATGGCTATAACATCATATCTATCAATATTATTTTTTAAATTCTTATTATAACATTAGTAACTACTTGTACTGGTGTATGTCCAATATTTATCCCCTCACTGGCTTATTCATCAAATTTTATTAATTTTTTTATTTATATTGATGTAATAAGGGATGTTAAATAACTTAAAATTATTCAATTTCATAATCTTCCCAAACCACATTTCATAATACTTGTTGAAAAAATTTGGTTTAAGTAAGCACCTATTGAGGATATAGAGAGTGATTATTTTAGTCTGTATCAAAAAGAACTTTGAATTTCCATGATATGATAATATGATTATCCCCATTTCAACCAAATTATGGTTCTTTAATTATATGAAACTATTTTTTTGAGGTGTGTATGGAGAACTATATTCATTCCTCACTACATGATTCTTAAGATATTACTCAAAGTCTTCATTCCTATACTTAGATCCATTGTCAGAACAAATCCTTTTGTTGGAATAACTTCATTGTATACAAAAATTTTAGAACTTATCAAGAGCCTATAACTTACTCAAAATGAAATAAACATAATTAATTCAAGTAAATTCATCAAAAAAATTAATTTAGTACCTATATTTATTGGTTGTTTTCAAGATCATGAACTTGAACACATCCAAGTGTATCAATTTAAGTGACCTATTTGTTTTGATCTCCACCATATTATGACACTTATTGAAAATATATACTCTATGACACATATCAAAATAATTATGTATTTAATTATTTAGATTTTAAAGATTTATTAGATGTTCAAAATTGAAAAATTTACTCATTTTTTGACCTAAATGGATAAGTCTTCTATACCATAACTCATTCTATTTTGTAACACTCATGCAACATGAATTTTAATAAATATGAAATAGATTAATACTTATTTTCTATCTCTTCATAATGATAGTTTCTTCCTTAAACTTTATAATAACAAATACATTCTTCTAAAAAAATTACCCCATTCCCATTTTCACAAAGTTGATAAACAATTAAGGTATTATACCTACATCCATCAATAAAGAGAACATAATTTGATTCAATTTTCTGCTCAGTAATTTTTGGGATTCTTATTCCTTTGAAACATGAAGAACCATAACTTTATAAATTTATATATGATTCATCATATTTTTTTTATTTCGTTCAAGATATTTTTGTTTCTAGTCATGTGTGATGAGAAACCATTGTCCAAGATCAAAGGGTTTTCACACTTCAAAGCTTTGTAATCCACATTAAACATCAGTAATTTATCTTGATCATTAATCCTCTAAATAGATTTGGATTTTTTATTCGTAATTAGTTTCTTTGGTAGTAATGTGAGACCGTTATTTTTGGTATGTACCAGTTGATTACATCTACTACATGTGTAATCAAGAGTATTAAAATAATTTTTGTAATTTTAGCTTCTCTATTAGATGATGCATTGGATTTGTTCTTATATTTTCAAATTATCTCACCTTTAAATAATGGATTTTGTTTGATTTAGATAAATAAATATTTTACCAACACACATATTATTTTTTTACACTATGTAGCACCAATTTATACCTTCCAACCAAAATATCCTCATTATTTAAAAATTTAACTTATAAAATATTCTCATTGATTTTTTTCAGATTCAAACTACTTTTATTTTTATTAACCATATTAAAGTTATATGTGATAAAGTTTACCTTATATTTTCCTTTTTAATTATAATTAACCTATTTTTTACACACCTCATCGTGTTTAGTATTTTTTACTTTAACATTTTAAGTAACATAGCATGAATTGTATTTATTTGGTGATGTTTCAATATTATTTCCCATTTTTTCATTTTTTCACTATATTTTTTTTTCAAAATTGAGTGGTTGCGCCCAAATTTATCCAAGAAATGGGTGAGAGAAATTATCATTTTTAGTGCATTATATAAATTGAACTTCATTTCTCATCTTAAGTGCAATTCATGTTTAAAATGAAAATCTAGGCCCAATCAATCATCTGTTTGTGGAGAACATTATATTAAATTTTTAAATTTGATATTTTGTGATATGATTGATAAATTTGTTTGGAATATTTTTTATTTTAGGATCTATGTATGAATCCTAAGATAAGATGAATATTTTTCAGCATGAATGAAAATAGTTTCTAGACAAATCATAATGGGCCTAAGGCCCATCAAACAAAAGTGGGGCCCATAAACCAAGACCAATGAAGATATAATTTTTACTGTAGAAATAGATAAATATGGGGATCATTTCATTCAATTTTTTATGGAGATAATTATGAAGGTTTCATGGAGATAATGGGATCCTAAGTTGACATTTAAATGGTGGGATGAATATGAACACCCATAAAGTATTCCCACCATTTCGATCATAAAATGCAAACGACTCCACCAAATGACCTGAAATTTTTACAGATATTATAGGATACATGGAAGAAGATATTTGTATTCTAAGACCCCGAATTATTATTCTATATTTAATGTCAAATTTGAACTTCCAAAAGGATAATGAATCTGAATGATTTTCCTTGCCAACTTTAAAATGTCCAATTCCCTTGATTTTCTCACCGTCTTTTTGACTCTCTAAATTAACGAGGATAGAATTTATTTTTGGGGGTGTATCTAAGGCTAATAATATGTATATATAAGGATATGGTGGTGAAGGGAATTTCCATCTAATATTTTTCTTTCAATCCAAGTTTTTTATTTATCCATTGTATTTCTTTCAATTGTAATTTCCTGCATTCATTTTGTAATCGCATCGTCAATTTTTCCCATGTAAGTTTTTATTTCACATTTCATATCTTAATATTTTTTTTATTCTTATTCACTTTTTATTTTCCTTTTATTCACACATTGATACCATTGAATGAAGGTGTGAATTTATTCACACTGACACTTGTGAATTCAATCACACAATGGTGGAATGTTCGTTCTTTTAATATTTTTCTTCTTCTTCAATATCGATTATTTAAGTATACTTCCCACTTACATTGATAAAATAACATAAATTCAGGGATAAACTTTTATGGGTTGATCCTAGGGAGTTCCATGGGGTGGATTTAATGTTATTTTATGTTCTTAATTTCTAAAATCTGTTCTTCATTTTAAGAGTTCTTTTCTTTGATTTATCTTCTTCTTTGTCTTCACCGACTTTAACGACGACACATTTTGAGTGGTAGTATGATACAATTCTATAGAGTGATCATGAAAGTGATCTTATAAGTTCATTGGTGATTAGTATTGAAATTGTGTATGGATTAAATTGGAGAATGATATTGAGAAATTATTTCATTTAATGGATACCTCTTGAACCGATGAACATAAAATCTAAAGAAAAAAAAAATACATCCAATCAAGCCCTAGATACAACCTAGTACCGAATACTATTAAATAATTATTTTAGATCAAGTAAATTTTCCTTTTTTAATTTTTATTTAAATTAAATAATTAGTTTTTCAATCAAAATAAATCCCAAAGATGGCCACTTCATAGCCAACCTCGCATCCAATCTTAGTGTCTCAAGGTTTCTTTGGGGTTGATTTTGATTAAAAAATAATTATTTAATTTAATGAAAAATTAAAAAAACACAAATTTATTTATATAAAATAATTATTTAAGTTGATTCGATCCTAGGGTGTCTCTTGGGCTTGATTGTATGTATTTGTTTTTCTTTAGATTTTCTTTTCATCGGTTCAAGAGGTATCTATTAAATGAAATAATTCCTCAATATCATTATCCGATTTAATCCATACACAATTTCAAGACTAATAATAAATGCACTTATAGGATCACTTTCATGATCAATCTATGGAATTTAATCATACTAGAACTCAAAATTTTTCGTTGTTAAAGTCGGCGAAGACAAAGAAAAAGATAAATCAAAGAAAAGAACTCTTAAAATGAAGAATATATTTTAGAAATTAAGAACATCAAATAACATTAATCCAACCCATGAAACTCCCTAGGATAAACCCATAAAATTTTATCCCTCCATTGATGTTATTATATAAATGTAATCGGGAAGTCGACTTAAAGAAGCAGGATTGAAGAAGAAGAAAAATATTAAAAGAACGAACACTCCACCATTGTGTGATTGAATTCACAAGTGCCGGTGTCAATAAATTCACACCTTCATTAAACGATATAAACATGTGAAGAAAAGGAAAATAAAAAGTTAATAAGAATAAAAACATTTATTAAGATATAAAATGTGAAATAAAAAACTTACATGGGAAAAATTAACAATGCGATTACAAAATGAAAGTAGGAAATTACAATTGAAAAAAATACAATGGATGAAAGAAAAACTTGGATTGAAAGAAAAATATTAGATGCTAATTACCTTCACCAAAATATCCTTATATAAAAATATTATGATCCTTATAGACACCCCCAATAATCAATTCCATTCTCATTAATTTAGAGAGTAAAAAGGATGGTGAGAAAATCAAGGGAATTGGACGTTTTGAAGTTGACCAGGAAAATCATCCAGATTCATTATCCTTTTGGAAGTTTGAATTTGACATTAAATATGGATGAATAATCTGGGATCTTAGAATAAAAATATCTTAGTTAATATATCCTATAATAGTTTTCAAAATTTCAGGTCATTTGGTGCATCCATTTTCAAGTTATGATCAAATTGGTGGGAATAATTTATGGGCATTCATATCAGTCCCACCATTTAAATGTCAACTTCAAATCCCATTATATCCATGAAATATTCATAATTATCTTCTTCCATATTTGAATTAAATGATCCCCATATTTTTATATTTCTATAGTAAAAATTTGAGCTTCATTGGTCTTGGTTTGTGGGCCCCACTTTTGTTTGATGGGCCTTAGGCCCATTATGCTTTGTCCTGAAAATTTATTCATTCTTGCTAAAAAATATCCATCTTATATTGAGATTCATCCATAGATCCTAAAATATAAAATATTCCAAAAAAAGTGTTCAATCATATACCAAAATATCAAATTCAAAAATTGAATATAATGTTCTCCACAAACAGATAATTGATTGGGCCAAAATTTTCATTTTAAACATGAATTGCACTTAAGATGAGAAATGAAGTTAAATTTATATAATGCACTAAAAATGATATTTATGGACTTTGGAACACATGAATATTAATATATTAACAATGAATATTATCCACTTTCAGTGGGTAATCACACCCCCAACTTGAGTTTTTCTAGTCCTGAGAAAAAAGTATCTCAAAGATATGAAATTGAATTCTATTTTTCAATAAAATTTTAACAAATATTTCTCATAAAAATATCATTCCAAAAAATCACGGAACCTTTCAAAATTATTTCTCACAAGATAGGTCCACAAGAATATCCCTAGACCAGGCCCATTACTTTTTTAAAATTCATCATTACATTTCATCCAATTTCAATTATGTATGATAATGTGTTTTTCATCACAAAAGACATGGGGACCATTTTATTGTTCAAGGGGGAAACAATGGAAGAAATAGGTGGGAATCACATTAAACCTCAATACAAGTATCCAATTTTTTTTTATTAATTTTTGGATTTTTTTGTTTTGTTTTTGTTGTTGTTTTTTTAATCACAATAAATATGAAAATACTAACTCTGGGAAAGACAACTATGGAGTCACGATACCCAAGTTCTAGATGCCAAACATATTTTGAATTTTATGCTCTACAATAAAGATATAAAGCCTAACTCTGGACAATACAACTATAGAGTCATGATCCCCAAATACTAGACGCCACTCATTTGGATAAAACATTGCTCTATGTGGTCATTATTTTTTTTTAATTTTTTTAATTTTTTTGAATACTAAAATTAAATTAAAAGTGACCCCAAACCCTATGCAATGATTAAAATGGACCCAATAACTAAAACTTACACCCAAGATCTAGTAGACATGCATTGTGGAATTTTTATTAAGAGGTTGAAAATATTAAATTTAAAAAATTACATTGGACAATCACACTTTCCAAAAACTATGATTATGGACATAAACATGCATTAAAATCATAATCAAGGCATTAAAAATCATTTGGAAATATTTTTTCATGTTTCAAAATATAAATTAATGCATTCAATGATAATGAATTGAATTTTTATCACAATTTTTTTTGAAATCCCTTATTTTCACTCCCCCAACTTATAATTAAACTGCCCTTAGTTTTTGAAATAGAAGAGAAGAGAGAAATTAGAATCGGGAAGAAAGAGGGGGAGAATTGATTTGAAATGAATTCATGGAAAAAAATCACCTGGTTTAAAGTTGATGACCCATTAAAGTGAAATTGATCAACTTAGCTTCACATAACTTATAAACTCCTTGGGGGTGATTGAAGGTTGGGTTTGAACTCTGAATGGCATGGGTTTTATTTTAAAATACTAAAATGAATCAACACCTAAATCATAAAAATAATAGACATTATATCAAATTGGAAACCCCAAGGGTTTCCCTAAAAAAACAATACACACAAAATAAAATAAAAAATACAGAAGCCGAGCTACCTCCTAGAAAGTGCTTAATTTAAAGTCCTTAGCTTGACTTTGACCCCCCAAATTATCCAATACCAACTTTTAAAATTTTAAAGACCCCATATTTCTCCACTTCAACTTGATTGAGATTGATTATTTTTTTAGAATTTTTTTTATTTGAAAACCCATGTTAAATAGTAATTTTGAAAATCAAAGGAATTTCAGTAATCGCTGATCCAATTTGTTCTGTAGTCTTTCCTAAGATTTGAAGGATCATTCATCCTTTATGAAATTATTGATGAAAATGGATGATAATTTAATGGTCTTTGTTATCATAAATTAAGGGATTCTTGAGTGGGGAAGGGAGGATTATAACTTTGAGTTCAATTTGATTGAATTTTCCCAAATAAGAATGGAAATTTGAATCAAAATATGTTTCTTCTCCAAAAATATTTGAAATAATTGGTTCCTTTTGAAAATATGATTCAACTAAAAATTTTCCATTTGAATTTAGGGAGTGGGTATGGACTTAATATTTGTGATTTCTCCCAATGGTTCAATGATTGGTGCTTCTAAAAAATAATTATTGGAGCAATATTCCAGACACTCAATCCATGAAGACAAATTTTCCCCTTGTGAATCCAAAAAATTAATTTCCTCTTGATTTAAATACCCTTTTACATTTTCTTGACCTTATTCAGTTATCCCATATCCAAAGGTTAGTTATTTTGTAAATTCATGAAGGGTTTTTGGGATAAAATATTCTTCTATCAGTGATTAGGAAAATATATCATGAGTGGGAATGGGTTCCTCTGAAGTCTTATTGCATTGTACTTCTAATATCAAAGATGAAACATCCAAATTCATTTTATCCATTTTTTCACATAATTGTTCAAGGAGTTTTTTAGGATTAGTATGGTTAGGATTTTTTACATCAAGAACTTCATTAAGTTTGATCTCTTCAATAATCCTCGAGAGGGATGTAAATTGATCCTTTAAACCATCATCATCCCATTGATTGTACATCTCATAAGGTGTGGTGTATTCATTCAAGGTTTGGTCAATGAAATTCCCTATGTGAGGTGCTTCCCAATATTGATTTCCCATTTGATTATATCATTTGTTTATGAAGGGGTATTGTGAAAGATAATCCATTGGAGTTGATTGAAATTTGGATTTGAGATTTTTGGGACCCAAAAAAAGGGGAAATAATAGAGAAATTGGGGTGAGGAAAGAAGATGAGTGTCTAAGGCACTTACTTGGGTCCCTGAAAATAGTGTAAAAATTTGGTTGCACCCAAATTTACCCAAGAAATATGGTAAAAATGTCCACTTGTCGTAAAACTTGGGTTATCAAATCCACAGGGACCGAAGAAGAAACCTCGAGACACTAAGATTGGATGCGAGGTTGGCTATGAAGTGGCCATCTTTGGGGTTGATTTTTATTGAAAAAATAATTATTTAATTTAAATAAAAATTTAAAAAATAGAAATTTACTTGATCTAAAATAATTATTTAAGATGAGTTAATCCTATTTTGTCTTTGGGGATTGATTGGATGTATTTTTTTCTCTAGATTTTCTGTTCATCGGTTCAAGAGGTATCCATTACATGGAATAATTCCTCAATATCATTCTCTGATTTAATCCATAAAAAATTTCAATACTAATCAAAAATGAACTTATAGGATCAATTTCATGATCAATTTATGGAATTGGATCATACTATCACTCAAAATGTGTTGTTGTTAAAGTCAGTGAAGACAAAGAAGAAGATAAATTAATGAAAAGAACTCTTAAAATGAAGAACATATTTTAGAAATTAAGAACATAAAATAACATTAAATCCACCCCATGTAACTCTCTAGGATCAACCCATGAAAGGTTATACCTATATTTATGTTATTATATCAATGGAAGCAGGAAGTCGACTTAAAGAAGCGGGATTGAAGAAGAAGAAAAATATTAAAAGAACAAACACTCCACCGTTGTGTGATTGAATTCACAAGTCCTGGTGTGAATAAATTCACACCTTCATTCAATGGTATCAATGTATGAAGAAAAGGAAAAAACAGTTAGTGAAAATAAAAACTTTTATTAAGATATAAAATTTGAAAGAAAAAATTACATGGAAAAAATTGATGATGCGATTACAAAATTAAAGCAGGAAATTACAACTGAAAGAAATACAATGGATGAAAGAAAAAATTAGATTGAAAGAAAAATATTAGATTCTAATTACCTTCACCACCAGATCTTATATAGGCATATTATGAGCCTTATATACACCCCAAACAATCAATTCTATCCTCATTAATTTGTAGAGTCAAAAGGACAATGAGAAAATCAAGGGAATTGGACGTTTTAAAGCTGACTAGGAAAATAGTCTAGATACATTCTTCTTTTGGAAATTAAAATTTGACATTAAAGATGGTCGAATCACCCAGGTTCATATAATACAAATATCTTCTTACATGTATCCTATAATATCTGTCAAAATTTCAGGTCATTTGGTGGATCTGTTTGCAAGTTATGATCGAAATGGTGGGAATACTTTATGAGTGTTCATATCGGTCCCACCATTTAAATATCAACTTTAGATCCCATTATCTCCATGAAAACTTCATAATTATCTCTATACACAGTTTAATGAAATGATCCCCATATTTTTCTATTTCTATAGTAAAAATTTGAGCTTCATTGGTCTTGGTTTGTGGCCCCCACTTTTGTTTGACGGGCCTTAGTTCCATTATGCTTTGTACATAAAATTTCTTCATTCATGCTAAAAAATCTCCATATTCTCTTGGTATTAATCCATAGATCCTAAAAGATAAAATATAATCCAAACAAAGTGATCAATAATATCCCAAAAAATCAAATTCTAAAATTGAATATAATGTTCTCCACAAACATATGATTGGTTGGGCCCAGATTTTCATTTTAAACATGAATTGCACTTAAGATGAGAAATGAAGTTCAATTTATACAATGAACTAAAAATGATATTTATGTAATTTGGAACACATGAATATTAAGATATTAATAAAAAATATTAGCCACTTTCAGCGGCTAATCACACCCCCAAATTGAGTTTTACAATTCCTGAGAAAAAATTATCTCAAAGATATGAAATTGAATTCCATTTTTCAAAAAAATTTTAACAAATATTTCTCATAAAAACAACATTACAAACAATCATGAAACCTTTCAAAATTATTTTACACAAGATAGGTCTATAAGAATATCCCAATCTCAAGACCATTCCTTTGTTAAAATTCATTGTCACATTTCATCCAATTTAAATTAAGTATGATAATGTGTTGTGAATCACAAAAGACATGGGGCCCATTTTCTTGTTCAAGGGGAAAAAATGGAAGTGATAGGTGGGAATCACATTAAACCTTAATATGATTATCCATTTTTTTATTTTTTTGTTTTATTTTTTTGTTGATTTTTTAACCACAATAGATATGAAAAGACTAAATTTGGGAAAGAAAACAATGGATTCACAATACCCAAGTGCTATACTCCACAAATATTGTCAATTTCATGCTCTATAATAGATATATAAAGCCTAACTCTGGGCAAGAAAACTATGAAGTCACGATCCCAAAGTTCTGGACGCCATGCATTTGGACAAAACATTGCTCTATGTGGTCACATTTTTTTTTTCATTTTTTGGGTAATCAAATTAAAATAAAAGTGGAATAAAACCTTATGATATGATTAAAGGTACCCAAGAACTCAAATTTACACCCACAGTCTAATGGACGTTCATTGTGTCATTTTAATTAAGAGGATGAAAATGTAAACTTTGAAAAATCACATTGGACAACCGCACTTTCCAAAAACTATGCTCATGGGCATAAACATGCATTCAAATAATAATCAAGGCATTCAAAATCATTTGAAAAATAAATTTTCATGTTTCATAATATACAATAATGAATTCAAGGATAATTAATTGAATTTTTTTGAATTTTTTTTATCATATTTTTTTTTTGAAATCCTAGATTTTCACTCCCCACAACTTAGAATGAAACTGCCCTCAGTTTTTAAATATGAGAGAAGAGTGAGATTAGAATTGGTAAGAAATAAGTGTGATGTTATTTGAAATTAAATCATTCAATAAAATCACCTAGTTTATTTTTAATGACCCTTAAATAATAAATTGATCAATTTGGATTCACGTAATATGTAGATTTTTTGGGAGTGATTTGTGTTTGGGTTTAAACTTTAGATGGAATGGGTTTTATTTTGAAACAATAAAATGTATCAACACCTAAATATTAAATACAAGAGACATTATATCACATTGGAAACCCCAATGGGGCCCCTTAAAAGAAACAAAACAAAAACACACAAAATAAAAAAAATCCAGAAGCCGAGTTGCCTCCTAGAAAGCGCTTAATTTATAGTCATTAGCTCGACTTGGATAACTTATATTATCCAATAACAACTTTCAAAATTTTAAATACCCAATATTTATCTAATTAAAATTTAATTAGATTGATTTTTTTTATAATTTATGTCATGTGAAATCCATTGTTCTACAATGAGTGGGAAAATCCATGTAACATCAGAAATGGTTGATTCAGTTGAATTTCTAGTATTGCCTAAGACATCAATGACCATTCCAACATTATTGGTTTCTTGTGAAGAATGAACTATATATGAAAGGTCTTTATTATCACCTATGATGGAAATTTGAATTAAAATTTGATTTTTCTCCAAAAATATTTTAAAGAATCAGTTCCTTTTGAAAATACAATTCATCCCAAAAATTGTTTATTTGAATGTAGGGAGTGGGTATGGACTCAATATTTGTTATCTCTTCCAATGGTTCAATGATAGGTGATTCTAAAAATCATTATTGGAAAAATATTTTGGAAACTCAATCCATGAAGACAAATTTTCCCCTTATGAATCCCAAAAATTATTTCCTCCTGATTTAAATACCCTTAAACATTTCTTTGATCTTCTTCAGTTATCCCATATACAAAGGATAGTTCTTTTGTAAATTCATGAGAGGTTTTTGGGATAAAATATTCATCTATAAATGATGAGGAAAGGACATCTTGAGTGGGAATAGGTTCCTCAAAAGTATTAATGATTTGTACTTCTAATCTCAAAGTTGAAACTTCTGAATTCATTATATCCATTTGTTCACACAATTGTTCAAGGAGTTTTTGAAGATTAGGTTGGATAGGAGTTTTTACATCATTAACTTCATTATGTTTGATATCTTTAATCATCTTAGAGAGAGATAGAAATTGATCCTTTAAACAATCATCATCCCATTGATTGTACATCTCATCAGGTGTGGCATATTCAATCAAGGTTTGGTCAATGAGATTATCTATGTGAGGTGTTTCAAAATATTTATTTCTCATTTGATTATAGCATTGATTTATGAAGGGTTATTATGGAATATAATCCATTAGAGTTTATTGAAAATTGGTTTTGGGATTCTTTGGACACACAAAAATAGAAAGGGGAATAAAGAAGAGAAATTAGGGTGAGAATAGAGAATTTGGGGTGAGAAAAGAAGATGAGTGTCAAAGGTACTTACTTGGGTCCTCAGAAATGGTGCCAAAATTTGGTTTCACCCAAATTTACCTAAGAAATTTGGTAAAAATTGTCACTTGTAGTACAACTTGGGTTATCGAATCCACAGGTACTAAAGAAGAAACCTTGAGACAATAATATTTGATGTGAGGTTGGCTATGAATTGGCCATCTTTGGGGTTGATTTTGATTGAAAAACTAATTATTTAATTTAAATAAAAATTAAAAAAACACAAATTTAATTGATCTAAAATAATTATTTAAGACGAGTCGATCCTAGGTTGTCTCTATGGCTTGATTGGATGTATTTGTTTTCTTTAGATTTTCTGTTCATCAGTTCAAGAGGTATCCATTAAATGAAATAATTCCTCAATATCATTATCTGATTTAATACATTAAATTTTTTAATACTAATCACCAATGAAATTAAAGGATAAATTTCATGATCACTCTATGGAATTGGATCATACTAGCACTCAAAATGTGTTTTTATTAAAGTCAATGAAGACAAAGAAGAAGATAAATCAAAGAAAAGAACTCTTAAAATAAAGAACAAATTTTAGAAATTAAGAACATAAAATAATATTAAATCCACCCCATGAAACTCCCCAGGATAAAACCATAAAAGTTTATCCCTAAATTTATATTATTCTATCAATGGAAGTGCGAAGTCAACTTATATAAGTTGGATTGAAGAAGAAGAAAAATATTAAAAGAACGAACACCCCACCGTTGTGTGATTGAATTCACAAGTGCCGGTGTGAATAAATTCACACCTTAATTCAATTGTATCAACATGTGAAGAAAAGGAAAATAAAAATTTAATAATAATAAAAACTTTTACTAATATATAAAACATTAAAGAAAAACTTACATGAGAAAAATTGATGATGCGATTACAAAATGAAAGCAAGAAATTACAATTGAAAGATATACAATGGATGAAAGAAAAACTTGGATTGAAAGAAAAATATTAGATGCTAATTACCTTCACCACCAAATCCTTATATAGTCATATTATGAGCCTTAGAGACACCCCCAATAATAAATACCATCCTCATTAATTTAGAGAGTCAAAAGGACAGTGAGAAAATCAAGGGAAATAGACGTTTTGAAGTTGACCAAGAAAATCATCCAGATTCATTCTCCTTTTGGAAGTTTGAATTTGACATTAAATATGGATGAATAATATGGGGTCATAGAAGAAAAATATATTAGTTCATGTATCCTATAATAGTTTTCAAAATTTCAGGTCATTTGGTGTAGCTATTTTCAAGTTATGATCGAAATGGTGGGAATACTTTATGGGAGTTCATATCGGTCCCACCATTTAAATATCAACTTCAGATCCCATTATATCCATGAAAACTTAATAATTTTCTCCATACATAATTGAATGAAATGATCTTAGTATTTTTATATTTATAAAGTAAAATTTTAAGCTTCATTGGTCTTGGTTTTTGGGACCCACTTTTGTTTGATGGGCCTTAGGCCCATTATGCTTTGTCCATAAAAGTTTTTCATTCACGATGAAAAATATCCATCTTCTATTGGGATTAATATATCAATCCTAAAATATAAAATATTCTAAACAAATTGATAAATCATATCCCAAAATATAAAATTCAAAAATTGAATATAATTTTTCTCCACAAACAAATGATTGATTTGGCCCAGATTTTCATTTTAAACATGAATTGCACTTAAGATGAGAAATGAAGTTCAATCTATATAATGCAATAAAAATGATATTTATGGACTTTGGAATGCATGGATATTAAGATATTAACAATAAATATTATCCACTTTCAGCATCTAATCAGTTCCATTTAATAATAATGAAAAGTTTCTTCTTAGGATAATCATCAAGTTTTATTATGGTTTGAATGACCTTCTCACCTGATTTGAAACATTATTGAATCTATTTGTTAAATTTTTTTAACCTATACTAAAATTTATTCAAAAATTTATGACATTTGAGAAACATTGCCTCATGGAATTTAAAATACTCATTATTGGAAATTAAATTTTATATTATAATATCGATCATATTGTCTCTTTACACAAGAATAATTTTGATATTTCCAATCATTCTACAAAATACAACTTTATTTGTATGTTCCATAATATTTGATTTATCAAGGGACCTATTTAATGATTTGTTACCATTATTTAAAGATGATTTTTTTATTTCAAGATTCCTATTTTATTTCAATTAACCCATGATATCCATTCTTATTTGGAACTACTTTTATTTTTTTATTCTCTACTATCTGCTTTTCTAATTTCTTGTTTTTCACTAGAGAGATTATTAGAATACTTTAATTGAGCCATAAATTCACAATCACCTTATTCCTTTTTGTATTATTTATTATTTATTACCATATTAATCATAATATGGAATATAATATTTTTATATAAAATTTATATTCTTTTATTAATTGGAATTTCACTTAACTGTTTATAATTTTCTCCTTTCTTAATCACTTTTTATATTGTTTATTATTGATAATATTTTATGTAACATCCCGTCTCAAACCATTGGCTTGGGATGGACCGAAGGTGTTACCAACCTTAGAAGACATCCCCAAGATAAAAAATGTCATAAATAAATTCCCAAGGCTTAATGAAAAGTTTGGGGGACAATTTTCCCTGAAGAATTAACACAACTATATGAGATAAAAAACAAACCATATCAATTATATGATGTATGAGTGATAAAAATACTATTAAAAATGAAACCAAATAATCAATAAAATCAGTGTAACAACAAAAAGTAATAAAAGATGATAAAAAGAAACTAAAGGACACCCCAATGTAGTAACACTGATGTGGAATCACTCTAATAACACCAAGAGAGACCTCCAAGATCCAAACACCAAATTTAAGAAGAAACATCATGATGAAACACTAGAGAAATGAAACACCTTTAACTTACCTATATCTCAATATACAACATTTTAAAATGCACCAAGGTTCCCAATTAGGGGGTGAGTATAAAACTCAATAGGTAATTCCAAAAGGCTTCCCAACACATGCCGCGAGGACAAGAACATGTTATCACATTTTATAAAATTGAATAGAAGAAAATAAAAAGTTTAATACAAATCCATAGAAAATTTACATGTATGAAAAACATTAAAAAAATTTATAACCATTTATTACCTCCTAAAATAACCATCCCATGTTCACACTCACTCACTCACACATGCATACATACCATGGATCTATCTATAATCACGAGTGGTGAATCATCTTATCACTAATTCATCATTTGGTGACCCCCATTAATTGTGAAACTTCCAAACATGACCCATACCATATTTTACTTATTTATAGTGTCACTTATGACCATGATCCATCCTTATGCACCTAAAAACATGCCAACCACACATTCCATCTTTTCAATAAAAAACCATTTCTATAAAAATATCCTCTTTCAATCATTTTATCAAAAAACTTGTGTGAATTATTCCAAAACCAAGTATTTTGGTACTAAAACCAATTTTTTTTCCAAAAAAATGAGAGATAATAATTTAGAAATAAATCCTTCAAGTTTATAATGATTATAATAGGATAGAATCCACCTACCTCATAATGGTTGAAGAAAACATAAAACCCAAAATGAAACCTCTCAATCCATCCTTGAATCTTATTTCCTTTAATATATCAAAAAATATCTAATCAAGATACACATAATGGAACATAGATATATCCATGATAGATTATATATATAGATCTATGAGAGATAATATGAGTATATCTTGAGAAAAAAAAAGAAAAAATGACTTATCATTGATTCCAGAGATCCACCCTACTTTGATTCATCAAAACAAATTCCAGATCAAAGGTAATTTCCAAGGATACTTAAGTGGGAAGATTAATTTGATATAATAGGAAAATAGGAGAAAATTACAGTTCTAGGGGGTAAAAACCAAGTTAAACACAAATTTTTAGAACATTAACAACATATCTCATGGTTAGTCTATAATGTTTAACAAACCGTGATCCCATCGTGCACATGCTATTGGAACACCCAGAGTACTACACAATTGTACTGAGAGGTTTGAGTAATCATGTTCCAAACATGTGTTTCTACTAGATATTTCTTAGGGGGTACACTTTTCTATGATATATTATTTGGAAAAACCATGCACTAATAGTGTGTAATTACAATCACTAAATCTCCCATATCGCACAGTTTCTTGGGAAAATAACTAACCATGATCAAAATTAACACCCTTAAAAACCATTAAAAAAACTATAAAACCCTCTAAAAACTCCTAAAACTAAAAACAAGTATTATATAACTTAAAAATACATAATAAAAATGGAAAAGTACCTGAAACTATGGGTGTTACATTATACCCACCATTGGTCTTTCAATCCTTTTAATGAACCAAAATTTTATCAATGTATAAAAAAACATACATAGCATAAATATCCCAATAAAAACATTATTATCATAAATTAAGAATGAAATAAGTGATATTTATAGAAATTAAGGAACTTATACTGATGGAATAATAACACAACCCTTAGAATAGTAACTTGACCATTATGAATAATAATCCGAATAATATAATAGTAACCTAACCTATGAAAGTATAAATAATTTTTTTCCATTTTATAAATAAAAATATGATATAATTATATCATATTATTAGTAAATAAATATTTTAAAAATGATAAATTAAGTGTTGATAATTTTATAAAATATAATTGTTTATTTACAATTTTTTAATTAATATAACGATTTAAAAAAATTTCTTTTCATAAAATAAAATTTTAAATTAAAATTTTGTTGTATTATGGTTATAAGATATTTTTATGAGACCTTAATTAAATTTTCAAAGTGTCATAAAACCAGTTATAATTTTAAAATCAGTATTTTTCAAATTAATGATAATTTTAATTAAAAATAAAATATATAATATTTATAAAATTATTTTCATAGAATGGAGCCCATTTTTTAATTTTACTCATCAAATAATGGTTAGGGTGATTTTTTTGGATTTTTTTAAAATAGTTGAATTTATGGTGAGTGGTGAAATATGATAATTTATGGTATTTAACAAATACATGAATTATTGAGTCATGGATGATGTATGGATGATTTAATCTCATAATCTAGAAATATATTTTATTATTTAATATATTTAGTGATAATTATCAAAACTATTGATAGTCTTGAGCAAAATAATAAAATAATGAATATAATAATAAAAAATACTCCTCCCCACTATAAATACCACCCTCACCACCTCTTCTCCTTACACCTTCCAATCCTTAAATATTGTCCAAATTCTACTCCATATTCTTACCAAGTATCTCCCCCACTTCCAAGAGCCTTTTGTATCAAAAAAAAGAACCCAATTTTCTTAAGGATGTTCTTAAGAAGAAGAAGTTCAAGAGGTAAAATCCTCTTTCATTTCCTTTTAATTTCTTTTCAATTTCTTTTATTTTCTTATCCTCTCCTCACCTACCTATCCCAAAGTGTCACAATAACTCTATTATATTTTATATACTATAATTTTATTTTGTTAATTTAATAATACATCATCATATATCTTCCCTACTATTTTTCTTCTAAAAATGAAAACATCATCCGTGATGTGTCGATTTATTGCAATCATGGATGTTGCGTTTTCATTTTTCATTACCACATCCAAGGATGGTAATAAAAACATTATTATGGATAAATAATATTTTATTATTCATATTATAAGTTATATAATGTTCTGTAACCAATATATAAACATTATATTAAATAAAATGATATAAGTTTGTGATGGTCGTAAAAATAACCAAAATAAATTAAATCATTTTCATTAACGTTTTATCTAATGAATCATCCTCATAATATATAACCAAATGATATATGACCAATTAAAATTATATAATTTCACTAATAGTATATAATTTAAAGTATATATAATAATTTTTATTTTACATGAACTTCCATACTTGTATACAGGCGAACCAATCATGGAAACAAAGAAAATGAACACTCACGAAATGACAGAATTAAACTCTATAACTCAACATAATGGATATAAAATAACTTAATAAAATTATAATAAATCAAATAAATTTATAATAGGTTATTTATTTAGTAATTAATTAATATAATTTTATTATCTTGAATATTAAAGTGAAGAAATCATTCATACATACGGTAAGAGGATTCTCAAACCTAATTTCCTTTATTTGGGTTTTTCCTCTTTTGATACAAATTTCAGTGTGGATGTTATTTTAATATTACTAAAATATAATTTCATTGTTCTTAACTTTTATTTTCATTTATTTACATGTTTCTAATCTGGTTTCATAATAAATAAAAAGATTTTACAAAATAAATCTTCTTTCCAAAACACATTCTAAATCCTCTTGAGTCGTTTCTTCTTCACTCAAGAATGATGAAGTTTATGAAAATTTTGTTTTCCCCCTTTTACTTGGTAACCCCAAGTTCATTCATGATTGATGAAATCCTTAATAAACCCATTCCTTTATATTTTTTACTTCATAAACTTGATTTATATATGTTCTATGTGGCATAAATGATGATGTAAATGTTATGATATAATGGGTGTGCCCAACATTATACAGTTCTTAAATGAATTGGATAATGTTATGTATCTCATGTGATAATGTGAAATATACATGAACATGATTATGTATTTTTTTCACAATTATGATGTTATTATTATGCATAAATTTTATGCTTGAACATGATTCTAGATTTTTTCACAACTATGTGTGGTATTTGACCACTAATAAATGGTATTTCATTTTTACACATTGACACTATCCATACCTTTATCAAATTCTTCCTATAATTATTATTATGATTATAATATACTTATGTTATGATGATTATGATTACTATGGCCTATTTTATATTGAATCATTCTCTTATTTATCCTTTTATAAGGATTTTATCTCACCCCTTTCTTTGAAGTATATCCTCAAGTGACTATATGTACTAAGTAGAATGTGAGATTTAGTAGGATAAAGTAGAAGATTATAAATAAATGTTCATGTTTTATTATGCATAAGTGATGTATGGTCCTAATTTTCTCAAGATACTAAACCTGTGGATCTTGGAGTGTAACACTTTTATGTTGTTTATCTTTAAAATGATGTAATAGTCATATAAGAAAAAGAAAGGCCACTATAGTTGGTATCAGAGCACAATTTAGTTAATTTGGGAATTAGGATTAGATAACATTAGTTAAAACCATTAGTATGAGACCAAGTATATATAATCACCAAAGAAGCTTTGTTTTAGAAAAATGATAACCATAGGGATCCCATAAGATATCATTTTAGAGTTAATTTCATAAAGAAATAAATTATGTATTCATGAATCATTGACTTGTGTTTTGTTAAAACCTTTTATATTTTAGAAAATGGTGGGAACCAAGAAAAAATAGAAAAAAAAAACTATGCAAGGGACAATTCAATGATTTCCTAAATGAAATCCCTAATGCCTTGGGATGTGGAGTTCAAAATTTTATGGAAATGATTAAAAAAATTTCTCAGGATATGAATAATAGTCTAAATAATTTGAAACATATTCCTTCACCTAAGAGGGAGAAACTAACAATAAAATATTTTATATGAAAATTTCCACAAAAATTTAGTGGAGCTTATGATCCCCTCATCAAAGAATAGTGGGTCAACACAATAGAGAAGATATATTCTGTGTTTCACTTCCCTGAGAAGGAAAAGGAGACTCTGGATGTTTATCATTTATATGGAGAGGTCATCAATGGTGGAAATTTATTAATAACACCAAGCCAAATATTGAAATTGAAGATATGGAGTGGGAATACTTTAAGAAAATATATCTTAATAATGATTTCCCTCAAACTCTTCAGACAAAAAATAGAGAGATAATTCATAGAGATGAAGTAAAAGGAAGGTGAATTTTTCATGGATTATGAAGAAAATTTCACAAGGATTACAAGGTATGCCTCATGTTTTATTATAAAAAATGATTAAAAATAAATATATTCTTTAGTGGTTTAAAACCACACCTTTTAAAGTCTCTATATATTCAAGAATTTAGGAGTTATGAAGAAGTTGTTCAATGTGCTCTGAAAGTGGAGGTTGAGTTTGGAGAATGGTCCCTTGGTTATGGAGATAATAAATGAAAGATGAAGTTGGAAGCTAGAGGATATAATGGAAAAGGTAGAAATAAATATCAACCACTCACATGTCAAAAATGTGGGAAGAAGCATCATGAGAACCACCTCAATGGGATGGTGAAATGATTTAAGTGTGGGAGAGAAGGCTACTAAGATCATGAATGTAGAAGTGACATGAAGAATCTATCCAATGTGACATAGGAAAGGAGAGAACCAACAATGATTCAATGCTTCAACCATAGGAAAAAGGTAACTATGCATGTCAGTTCACTAAACCATGAGTCCTAGAGGGTAATCAACATTATTAGACACCAAATACAAAATATTAAAGGAAATATTATGACATCACTACTATTAAAGTAGATAAAGAAAAAGAAGTTATACAAGGTACACTTTATATTCACTCAAGAATGGAAAAATTCTCATTTTATTCTGGTTCTACGCATTCCTTTTTATCATGCAAATTTTATAGAACTATTGAATTGAATCCCCAATACCTTGAAGTAGAGATATATATAAAAAAACTTAGTGGTGTGATCATTTCAACCCAAGTGTTGGACTATTATCCTGTTGGCATATGTGGAAATATTATTCCAGTGAATGGCATGATACTTCCCTTGGCAGAATTCAATGCTATACTGGGAATGGATTGGGTCTCATTATATAGAGCACACACCAACTATAAGGAAAAATAAATATCTTTTCAAATTATGAACTATACCATGATCCTCTAAAAATAAAAGGAAGATCATGTGTCTCCTTTGGAAAATACCTCAATGGTGTGGGTGTTGATGCACTATAAAGAAGAATACCTTGCTTAAATGGTTGATTCAAAGGAAGGTATCAACCGGGAGGAAATTCCCTTTGTGAGGGAATGCAATGATGTATTTCCTAAAGAGTTACCCATACTTCCCCCAGATCCTAAGGTAGAGTTCTCAATAAAACTCATATCCGAATCTACTTCTATATCATAATGTACCTATAATATGGACTCTATATAACTAGAGGAGTTAAAGAAGAATATGCAAGAACATTTGGAAAAAGAGTTCATACACCCTAGTTCATCACCTTGGGGTGCGTTAGTTCTCTTTGTAAATAAAAAGGATGGATCAATGTGACTATGTATCAATTATCAAGAACTAAACATGATCAATATAAAGATTAAGTATCTCTTCCAAGGATTGATGACTTGTTCAATCAACTATGAGGAGATCAGTACTTCTCTAGGAGGGTCTTCATTTTGGATATCATAAACTGAAGGTGAATAAGGAATATATTCATAAGACTAATTTTCACACAAGTTATGATCACTATGAGTTTCTAGTGATTCCCTTCAGACTTACTAATTTCCCTACAATCTTCATGGATTTGATGAATAGTGTCTTTATAAACTAACTTGATTTTTTTGGTATTTTTTATTGATGATATTATCATCTACTCCAAGATAAAGGAGGAATATTAATAACATCTAAGGAGTGTGCTAGAAACATTAAGGAAGGAGAAATTGTACACTAATTTCAGAAATTGTGACTTTTAGATGTAATAATTCACATTAGCAGGACACATGATCACAAGTGAGTTTATTTCTATGGACCCTTAAAAAAATGCAATTTAGAAATGACCCACACCCTCTAGTGTCACAAAAATAAATAGTTTTCTTCAATTATCATGGTACTATAGAAATTTTGTGAGAAATTTCTCATGATTTTCTATCTTTCTAAATAAGTTAACAAGGAAAGGGGTAGATTATGTCTAGATGGAAGAATGTGAGGAAAGATTCAAGGATCTAAATAAGAGGATGATCACTACACTTGTACTCACATTACCAACAAGTGGATAAAGTTTTGTTATATACAGTGATGCTTCAAAGAAAGGATTGGGTTGTGTACTCATGAATAATGATAAAGTGATAGGATATGCCTCAGAATAGTTGAAAATCCATGAGAAGAACTACCCAATACATGATCTTGAGTTAGAAGCTATGATCTTCAACTTGAATATTTGGAGGCGGTACCTCTATAGAGAGAAGTGTGACATATATACAAATTACTAGACTATAAAGTATATATTCACATAGAAGGAACTCAATATGCATCAAAGAAGATGGTATGAGCTAATAAAAGACTATTAATTCTCTATTAATTGCCATCTAGAAAAGTGAACAAGCTAGCTGATACTCTTAGTAGAAAAGAACCTCCTACTATATCCATGATACAGATTGATAAAGACCCTATATTAATGGATATGCAAATAATGGATTTAGAAATCCTAATGATAGGGAATGAATCCTACCTTTCCCAAATGATTACCCAAACTTCTATCCAAGATAGGATTAAGGAGGAATAAAGGGATGATCTAGAGTTACAAAATAAGGTGAATACAGTAAAGTAAGGGAAGCTACAAGAGTTCCATATCGATGATGATGGTGTGATTAAGTTTGGAATAAGGCTATGTGTTCCTTCATCACCTGAAATAAAGGAGCTATTGGATAATTCACATAGCTTGTCTTTCTCTATACATCATGGAAGTACCAAGATGTACTGTGATCTTTGAGAACACTTCTGTTGGGATAACATAAAGAAGGATATTGAAGAATGTATCTCATAGTGTTTGGTATGTTAGCAAGTTAAAGTAGAGTGACATAAGTCTAAAGGGATGATGAAACCATTTCCTATACCCACATGGAAATGGGAGGATGTAACTATGGACTTTATCACTGGTATCATAAAAACATATAAAGGAAACAATGCAATATGGGTTTTGGTTTATCGACTCACCAAGAAAAACCACTTTATCTCTATTTGGGAAGATCTCTTACTTGAAAAACTAGCTAAGATACATCTGAAGGTAGTGGTGAGGCTATATGGGGTTAAACTTTCAATCATATCTGATCATGATCTATAGTTAACATCTAAATTCTAGAGAATCATTTAACATGATTTGAGCACTGAATTGAATTTCAACATGGTCTATCACCCCTAAACTCATGTCCAATCTAAAATAACTATTCATACACTCGAATACATACTAAGAGTCCACTCAATAGAATTCATAGGTGGTACAACTATAGAATGACCTATTATATGAAGAGATTTCGATAAAGATATTATAACATAGAGGCAAAGTCCTATGAAACAAGAAAAATCATATTTTCAAAGTGTTTTGGAGTAACTATAGTTATGAAGAAGTGACTTGGGAACTGGAGGAAACAATGAAAGATAAATTCCCTCACCTGTTTATGTAAAACGAAATTTTCAAAAGGGGGGAAGAATGTAATGACCCAAAATTTTAGCAATGGAATTTTACCTTCTTATAATTATATTATATAGTATAAAACACATACATAACATAATTATCCCAATAAAAACTTTATTCTCATAAATGAAGAATGAAATAAGTGATATTCATAGAAATTAAGGAACCTATACCGATGGAATAATAAATTGACCCTTTGAATAGTATCATGAGCATTAGGAATAATAATCCGACCAATAGAATAGTAAAATCACCTATAAAAGTATAAATAAATTTTATTCATATTATAAATGAAAATTTGATATGATTATATCATGGTATAAGTAAATAATTTTTTTAAAAATGATAAATTAAGTATTGGTATTTTTATAAAGCATAACTGTTTATTTATAATTTTATAATTAATATAATGATTTAAAAGAAAATATATTTTCATAAAATAGATTCATAAATTAATATTTTTTATCTTATTATTATAAGATAATTTTATGAGACCTTAATTAAATTTTCAAAGTGTCATAAAATTGGTTATAATATTAAAATTGATATTTTTTAAATAAATAATGATTATAATTAAAAATGAAATTCCTCATATTTAGAAAATAATTTTCATAAAATGGAGTCTATTTTTTAATTCTAATCATAGGAAAATTGACAGGGTGGTTTTTTTGGTATTTTTCTATAATAGTTTAATTTTTGGTGAATAGTGAAATATGGTAATTTATGATTTTTAACAAATACATGAATTATTGATTCATGGATTATGTATAGATAATTAAATCACATAATCTCAGAATATCCTTAATTATTTAATATATTTAGTGATATGGTTAAAAAATATTGATAGTCTTGAGCCAAAATTATAAAATAATGAATATAATAATAAAAATATCCCTCTCCTCCCCCTTAAATACCACCTATCACTAACTCTTCTCCTCACACCTTCCAAGACTTGAAACTTTTCAAAATTCTTCCCAATAATATTTACAAGTCTCTCCCAAACATCTAGGATCCTTTGATCTCAACAAAATACCAAACCTAGTTTCCCTAAGGAGGTTCTATAGGAGAAGAAGTTCAAGATGTAAAACCCTCTTTTGTTTTCTATTAATTTCTTTTCAATTTATTTTATTTTCTTATCCTCTAATAAAATACCTAAAAAAGTGGTATGATAACTCCAATATATTTTATATAATATAATTTTATTATTTTAATGGAATAATCCATCATCAAATCTCTTCCCTCTTCCTTTTATTCTAAAAATTAAAACATCATTTGTGATGTGTTGATTTACCACCATCGTGGATGATTCATTTTCAATTTCCATTACCGCCTTAAAGGATAATTTTAAAACCATTATTATGGTTAAATAAAATTTTATTATACATATTATAATTTATATAATGTTCTAGAACCAATATATAAACATGATATTAAATAAAATGATATAAGTTTGTTATAGTCGTAAAAACCGCCAACATAAATTACATCATTTTCATTAACTTTTTATCTAATGAATCATCCTAATAAAATATAAAAAAATGATATATAATATCAATTAAAATTATATAAGTTCATTAATAGTATATAATTTCAATTCTTGAGAATAATTCTCATTTTACATGAACTTTTATACTTGTATATAAGTGAACTGATCATGAAAACCAAGAAAATAAACACTCCCATAATGATGAAATTGGACTTTATAAATCATAATAATGACCATAAAAAAACTTAATAAAATTATAATAAATAAAATAAATGTATAATAGGTTATTTATTTATTAATTAATGAATAAAATTTGATTATCCAGGATATTAAAGTGAATAAAGCATTCAAACATAATGTAAGGGGATTCTCAAACCCAATTTCCTTTCTTTGGGTTATTCCTCTTTTGTGACCAATTTAAGAATTATTAATCTTTTAATATTACTTAAATATAATTTTACTATTTTTAGATTTTATTTTCTAGGATATACAAGTTTACAATCTAGTTTTATAACAAATACAAATATTTTCCAAAAGAAATATTCTTTCCAAAACACATTTTGACTCCTCTGAAGCTGTTTCTTCTTCGCGCAAGAATGATGAAGTTTACCACAAGTATGTTTTCACCTTTTTATTATGGAACCCCAAGTTTATTAATTATTGATTAAATACTTAATAAACCCATTCCTTTACATTTTTACTTCATTAATTTGATTGATATATGTTTTATGTGGCATGCATGATTATGTAAATGTTATGATGTGACGGGTGTTACCAGAATTATATAGCACTCTAATGCATTGGGTAATATGATGTATCTCATGAGATAATGAAAAATATGTGGGAACATGATTCTATATTTGTTCAAAATTATGATTTTATTATTATGCACATTTGTTATTCATGAACATGATGCTAGCTTTGTTTATAACTATGTGTGGTATTTGACCACTAAGACATGATGTTTCATTTTTATGCATTGCCACAATCCATTACTTTATAAAATTATTCATCTAATGATTATGATGATGCTAAGATTATGTTATGATGATGATGAGTATACTCACCCATGTCATATTTATTAATGTTCTTATTTATCCTCTTACTGGGATTTTATCTCACCCATTTGTTTGATGTATATCCTCAGGTGACTAAATATACTAAGGAGAACATGAGATTAAGAAGGATAAAGTATATTATTATAAATAAATGTTTATGTTTTATTATGCATAAGTGATGTACAGTCCTAATTTTACCAAGATACTAAATCTTTGGATCTCAGAGTGTAATGATTTTATGTTGTTTATCTTTAAAATGATTTAATAGTCATGTAAGAAAAAGTAGGGTCAGTATAATCCTTAGAAAGTTGGAGACTGGAATTAATTTGGAAGATCTCAGACTATTATTATAGAATTTTCTTGTAAAGTTCCCATGTCTCTTTCTAAATCTAAACATACTTTCATAATAATCATATCAAACTGATACTTTTCCCATGAAAGAGATTATCTTATCTTTCCATAATTTGTATCAACATATGAATTGAAATAGCATCTGACTCAAGCTCAATATGTTCTCATTGAATCACATTGTTAGGATTAGGATGGTACTTCTTCAATTGAGATACATGAAAAAAATTGTGCGTGGAACTAAATATTGGAATTAAAGTCAACCAATAAAACATATCAATAATTAATTCAAGTATCTCAAATGGGACAATGTACTGATGAGATATTTTATCTTTCTTACAAAATGAAAGCCCTATACTTAGAGTGAATCTCAATAAAACATTATCACCCACATAAAATGATAATAATCAATTATGATGATCCTCATATGATTTATGAAAACTCTAAGTGGTCACCTGTAAGAACTCGGGTTTTTATACGAGGTACTATTATTTTTCTTTTGGGTGTAATTGCATTATTATGGCCTTATGTGAATGCTTAACTTGATCATGGGTGTTTTGGAGGTTTCTGAGGCTTGTTCAGAGCCCAAACCCAAGTTTTTGGATAAAAATGACCTGACGCATGGTTTGCGCACATCTTGTGCACAGTTTAGGCAAACCGCATGAGAGGTATGAAGAGTTATAGGTTTTTAGCAGAATTATTTTGCACAGCTTGTGCATGGTTAGTCAAACCGTGTAGGGGTAACTGTGCGAAGGGCCCTTCCTAGGCAGTGAGGTGGACATGATTTCCTTACGGTTTGGGAAACTGTGCGGATAAATTGTGTGACCCTATTGTGTTTTTTTAAATTTTAAATTAAAAACCAATTTTTTTTAAAATGAATTGGGGTTTTATTCTTTACCGCACAACACCCTCCCATGGATCTCCCTTGAGGTTCTTAACATAGTCTTGGAGCCCTAATCTCTATTTGATCTCTGTTTTGATCGCCAATCATCTAATCAGATTCGCAACAGTAAGTCCTCGATTCCTTTTTAGTCATTCCTGATTCTTCAGAACGATGGTTGTGCTATTTGGATTTAGGATCATATGCCCTAATATCCCATTCTTCATCCATTATTTAGATTTCTCACAAACCAGGATTAATCGGGACTTGATATTGGATGAGCTGTCTACTACCGAGGCGAGGTAGGTGGTATGTACTTTCTTTCGGCTTTCTTGGTGTTTTTTTGGGGTTCGACCATTACGCCATCCATCAGACTTTCCTGTGAGGTCTTTTTTTTGAGTGACTTTTTTAGTAGCTACTGTTGGACCTAGTGAGGTTAACCATAGGTTCTATTTAGGTGTGTTGGACCTGTTTTCTAGTTTCAAGGTCACCCAAGGGGTGATCTTTAAGGAATTATACCATTTATGCCTATTTAAACCACCCAAGGGGTGTGTGATTGTGCTTTCCTAGTCATAGGAAGCCCTTATATTCCATGATAGCTTGAGTATGTTGCTTAGGAGATGTACTGCCTCCTTGATTAATGAATATCATGTTATTCCTTACCTGTTTTGATAGTTTGTCATGTTAAATGGATGATATGGGTGGGTATAACTATATGAAATGATAATGGCATGTAAAATTGTTTAGATGGGAGGGTAGGACCATATGATTATTTGATAAATGGTTTTCATGAGTGGGTATACTCATGGATTGTGCTTGTTGATGTGAGTGGGTATACTCACATGGTTATGAATGTTTAATTTTAATTCTTGAATGCTTGAATGAATGGTTTGATAAATTCCATGGACTGATCTCCATGGATCTGGAATGTGGCATTGGACACCTTGGGTTGACTCTGCCCCTTGGGTCTTGATTTCGTGAGATGCATTGGGCCTTGCCACCCTGTGGATCTAGCTTTCTTGGGCTTTCATAGTACTTGCTATTTCCATGCTCTTAGGACCCCAACTAGTGCCACACTGAGTTTCCACTAGGGATTCCGATGGGCCTCGATGGGATGCCTTGGACAAGCTCCTTGTATCTGGCCCTCTGTGGTCTATAACTAGTTTACTTGGATGCCTTGGACTGCTAACACCTCATATCTAGACCTTGTGGTCTACACTTCACTATATGGTGAGGCCAGGGGATATTTGACTTCACTATAGGGCATGGTCATGGAATACTTTTTCTCTCTCTATACAGTGTGGCTGTGGGTTATATGATAGAGATGGATATATGGCGTGGCCATGTGACTTGTTTACTTGGTTATAACTACCTTCTTAGGAACTGAATCTCTTTTGTAGGTAGCCTTGAGGGATGGTTGGTTTCACCTAGTGTAGAAAAAATATGCCATGGGAATTCCCTTCACTTTACTGCTTATTTACACTTTCTAGAACTTTTGTATATTGCTATTAAAACTATATAAACCTGGGTGGTTGCCTAATGAGATGTTTATCTCATACCCTGTTTGGGCCTCCTTGAGGACCCAAACAAATTACATGGTTATAGGTGATTATATGGGTAAGCACCCTATTATGGGTTTTTAACTGTGGATTTGGAGCAGGGGAGCATAGGACCAAGATGAGGCTTGCGATGCTAGGATACCTTTTTTGTATTTTGTTCTTTTTGGGATACTTGTATTGTACTGTATTTCCATGTACCTATTTGGATGCTTTATAGATACTTGTACCATCTGCATCATTTTTTGTGTATGAGACACTTATGGTTAATATTATGTATTGATATCTTGCTTATTTTACTCTCAATTGTCTGTTGTTTATTTCACTTATGCTATTTATTATATATTTGACTTCTACTATGATACTCTGGTAATGTGGGAACAGTCTCCCCACTGACTCACCTAGGCCCTCGCTGCAAGTCGATAGCCTCTGGCATTTTGGGAGATACGCTTGAGGCCATGTGGCCAACTAGGCTCGGGGCACCACAGGGTGGCATCTAGGTCCGAGACATTATAAAATGGTATCAGAGGAGTTTTTATGGTTTGAATTACTATTTGGAGACATTAGAAAGGTATAGGAAAGAAATGGAGTTTGGTAATAAACTATGCCCGGGAGTAGCTACCCCACATACAGGGAAAATCCAAATTGCCTTGAATTAAGTTATGATTTTCTGGAATTTGACTATTATAGTTGATTCGATTTAACCATTGGGAGAAAAACTTGATTTCTTCTATTACTATTGATGCAATTGTGGGTTCTATTTCAGTTTCAACCTATTGAGACGAGGGTGTTCCATCTCATGCATCATATATATACTTTTTAGAATCACATTCCATGCATTATTCCATGAAATCTAGGATGCATTAGATATTTCATGCTATTGTGATAGTTGATGTGATAGCTGTTCCTACTTTTGTGTTAGTTAAATGCAGTAGATAAAGGTGTGATGTCATCTTTAAATCCATAAGGAGTATGGGACCTTATGAATTGGGAAATGATGCACTGATAGAATTTAAATGTTAAATGAACTTGTTACATGTATGGTTTGAATGGGAGCCAAGTTTTGGGTTCATGAGGTGTTATGGGCCCTCATGGTTTTAGAAATTGGTAAATACTTTGTGAAATTTCCTTGATAACTGAATATGAAATGGAAATGGAACTTTAATACTGAATAGAGACTTGATCTAGACCTGGATATTGAGTGGGAAAAGGGCATAGTTTCTAGTGGTTTGTTGGTTGTACTTTATACAGTCCTGGATTTAGGAGCATGCTGTGGGTTGACTTGGTTTCTAGGAGGGTTTTGACCTGTACTATGCTTTTGAGCTTTGTGCTTTGATATTATTATTTCCTAAGGCGTGCGTTTGTAATTGTAGGGACATGCCACCATGAAGACCTCTAGTGGTATGCTGTGATAGAGGTGATGACCATACTTCGAAGACGGTCACCCATGGGCTTCCAGTTAATCCTCATATAGTTCCATATATGGAACCTAAGGATATTTCAGACATAGGTAATGAGGCACAATTCTGTGAGGGTTTATTTCTCTATATACAAATGGTTTAGGGAGCACCGCAACTAGCCTTGACTATCGCTGAGCTGACACGGGTGTTCCAACATCCTCCTCCTCCTATGTTTTCAGGGGATGGTAGACCACATGCTTTAGAACTGTGGCTAGAGACCACATTATCAATTTTTGAGAATCTGGAGATGCCTCCAGAGAAAAGGGTCAAGTTTGTGACTTACATTCTATGTGGAGTAGCAAAGTGCTGGTGCGACGTTTTGATCTAGGCTGATGGGCTATGTGATATTGGTTGTAATGATTTCTAAACCCTCTTCTATGACTACTTTTACCCTGAAATTCTACAAGTAGAGAATGCTATGGATTTCATGCATCTTTAGAAGGGAATTATTACGATTATGAAATACTTGACATGATTTACAGAGCTCCAACATTTTTCACCGATGTATCTTAAATATGAGTTTTTGAGGGCGAGACACTTTGAGGAAGGTCCCAAACATGATATAAAATAACAGGTCAACGTGTTTAGGTTGACTTATATCACTGATATTTTGAATCAAGAGATAATTACAGAGAAGAACCTGAGGGAAGCTGGGGGTACAGAACCAGGAAGTTCTATTTCTTCCCCAGCAGATCTATGTCTTCATGAAGGAAGTGCTATTTTGAGGCTTCCCATGATGTGAGTGCTATTTAGGCTGTGGGTAAAACATATTGGTGTTTTTATATCAGTGTGGTAGGTGATTCCACATGAAAAATCAGTATGAATATGGCCTAGTTGAGTGATGAGCTTGTGGAAGGATGAGAAACATGTAGCAATTTTGTAGGACCTTCCCTCTAGCTGTGAGTGGTAGGGGGTCAGATCCAATGTTGTGTTTAGAAGTAGTTTATTTAGGTTTGCGTTAGGATAGGAGCTGTAGAAGTGTAGGCCAATCAGGATAGGGTAGTGGTGGTCATGGCTATGGTAGCCAGACACCGGGTTCTCAGAGACAACAGGTGGGATCAGCTCATGGTAGCCAAGTAGGCTCATAGGGATGTGGTACAGGCTAGACTTATGCAGTTCAATAGAACCAACAGGAGTAGGATCCCAAACCATCTACAGTGATATGTATGATCTTATTAGATTATACTATTACATATTATCTTTTCTATATAGGTTCCTCTCACAATTTTATCTCTACACAAGTGATAAAAAGCCTTGGGCATGTGGTTTTTCTTTCTGAGGGTGTTTTGATGCTATGCACACCATTGGGAGTTAGAAAAGGTGATGTATTATAGTGTATGGAGTGTCCCCTTGAGGTTGGTGGGTAACACTTCCTCTATAGTTTATATGTCCTCAAGATGATAGGGTTTGACGTCATTCTCAAAATGGACTGGCTTGTGGCTTATCGAGAGTATGTTGACTGCTATCACTGGAGGGTGACCTTCACATCACCATAGGGTACAATTTCTATTCACAAGGGTGAATGGTATTTCCAGATGAGTAGAGATATACCCAAGTGTCATAGGATTGGCAGGATGATAACCTATATTTCTAGTTTGTTTTTGGATGACCAGAGAGTGAGTCAGGCAGACTTTCCCCCAGTGGTTGAGCACTTCAAGGATGTCTTCCCTGATGACTTTTCTGGTTTAACTCTTGAGATAGAGGTGGAGTTCTCTATAGAGATAGTTCTAGGATCTATACCAATATCTATTCCTCCTCACAGGATGGCTTCGATGGAGTTGTAGGATCTCAATAGGTATCTAGAGGACTTGGAGGTGAAGGGGTTTATCAGACCCAGTACTTCTCTGTGGGGTTCGCCAGTCCTTTTTTCAAAAAAGTTAGACAAAACTCTTAGGCTATCCATGGATTATCAAAAACTGAACCAGCTAATAGTTAAAAACTGATATCCTTTTCCATAGATAGATGACCTATTTGATCAGATTCGAGGAGCTTGAGTGTTCTCAAAGATTTACTTGAGGTAAGGTTATCACCAAGTGTGGGTTTGACTTGTAGACATACCTCATACAACCTTTCATAGTAGGTATGGGTTATACAAGTATCTGGTTATGCCATTCGGTCTTACGAATGCGCCAGCGGTTTTCATGGCTTTGATGAACCAAGTGTTCCATCCTTACTTGGACTCTTTTGTGGTGGTTTTTGGGGACGATATCTTGGTGTATTATCACAATCACTATAACTATGCCAACCATATTGAGATTGTTTTAAATACACTGAGAGAGTATCCATTATATGCTAATCTTACAAAGTGTTACTTTTGGATGGATCAGATTCACTTCCTGGGTCACATCATCTTAGAGACAGGAGTGTCATTGGACCCAAATAAGGTGAGAGATATAGTTTCCTGAGAACATCCTAAGAAATTTTTTGACATATGGAGTTTCTTGGGGCTAGCTGGTTACTGCATGAATTTTATATAGGACTTCTCATGATTATCAGTGCTGTTGATGGGATTGACTAAGAAGGGTGTGAAGTTTTTGTGGTTAGAATCTTGTGAGATAGAATTTCAAGATCTGAAAGGGAGGTTGACATCATCACCAGTCCTGATACTCCCAGAGTAAGGAAATAGTTACACGGTATACTACAAAACTTCATGTATTGGGTTGGGGGCAGTGATAATGCAGGGATATCGAGTCATGGAATATGGGTCTTAGTAGTTGAGGCCTCACGAGAAGAACTACCCTATGCATGATCTGGAGTTAGTTGTGGTTATTCATGCATTGCACTATTGGAGGAACTATTTATTGGGAGAGAGTTTTGTGGTGTACACGGACCAAAAAATCCTCAAGTATATCTTTACGCAACGTGATCTGAATTTGAGAAAGTGAAGGTGTGTGCATTACCTATAGTCCTTTGACTTTGAGATTTTCTACATGCTTGGTAAGGGAAATGAAGTGGCTGATGCACTGAGCAGGAGAACTCAGATACATGCAGTGCAGTAGGACAGTAGTGAGTGGCAGATTATGGCGTTGTTTTCTGAGATGCATCTGGAGGTGCACAATAGACAGGGGAAGACTTTTATTTCATATTTATATATTACCTCTACCCTAATGAATAGAGTCTGGATAAGGCATCTATTTAATTTAGAAGTCCTAGATCTATAGGAAGGTGTAGTAGGTGAGGGCCCTCCTCTTGGCTTGATGGTAGGTGATGATGAGATCTTGTGTATCCATGGATGTGTCTGGTTTCCAGTGGATATATGCGAGGAGTTGATGTTGGAGTTTCATGATTCTTCTTGGGAACTGCATCCTAGAGTCACAAAGATATACCATGACTTGCAACGATTGTACTGGTGGCTAGGAATGAATAGAGAGGTATCTGGTTTTGTTACTAGGTGTTCCACCTGTCGGCAGGTGAAGGAAGAACATCAACAACCAACTAGGCTTTGACAGTAGTTACCTATCTCGGAGTAAAAATGGGATAATGTCATGATGAATTTTGTGAATGGTTTTCCAAGATTGCCTCAAGGTAATGATGTTTTGTGGGTTGTCATTGAAAGGCTTATGAAGGTCACACATTTCTTGCTAATCAAGAAGACCTTCAATGTTGATGATCTTGGAAAGTTATACATCTGAGAGGTGGTATGACTTTATGGGGCCTGATGCACTATTGTTTCAGATAGGTACAACCACTTTACATCTCATTTCTGGATGAGTTTTCAGAGAGCACTAGGTACATAGGTGATTCTGAGCACAACATACCACCCTTAGACTAATGTCTAGTCAGAGTATACAATACAGGTGCTAGAGAATATGCTGTGAGAATGTGTCCTAGACTTTGGGGGCTCTTGGGAGAGGCACATTACCCTGGTTGAGTTCACCTAAAATAATAGTTATCGGGAAAAAATATAGATGGAACCTTACAAGGCTTTATACAGTAGGCCATTCTGTTCTCCCTTGTGCTGGGTAGAGGTAGGAGAGCCAACTTTACTAGGACCGCGTCTCGTGTAGGAGACTTATGAGAAAGTCCAGTTGATTCAGAAGAGGATGGATAATGCACAATATATTCAGAAATCATACGCTGATATCTGCAGACAACATTTAGATTTTTAGGTTAGGGATCAAGTTTTCTTGCATGTTTCATCGAGGTTAGGAAACAGGCAGATCAAGAGATAGGGTAAACTTTCTCCAAGATATTTTAGGCTGTTTGAGATTATGAAGAGAGTCGGGTCAGTTTACTATCAGTTGTAGTTACCTTAGAGGTACCAATCCATGCACAAAATCTTCCATGTATCTTAGATACACCACTATCACTCAGACCCATCTCATGTTTTTCAGCCTTAGGAGGTTGATCTTTAGGTTTATGCATCCTTTGAAGAGCATCGAATTCGTATAGTTGAAAGGAAAATGATGGTTCTCCGAGTCTAATTAGTTTCTATAGTGTAGCTGATAAGGAAGTATGGTCATTTGTAGGACAAGACTTAGGAGAGTGAGGCTGATGTATGTGCTCAGTGGCTGAAGTTGTTCTCAGGCGAATCTTAACCACCGTTTAGAGAGAAATTCGGGGATGAATTGCTATAAGGGGGGAAGATTGTAAGAACCTGGGTTTTCATACAAGGTACTGTTCCTTTTATTTTAAGTTTAATTGCCTTGTTATGTCCTTATGTGAATGATTAACTTGATCATGAGTGTTTTGGAGGTGTTTGTGGCTTTTTTGGAGCCCAAAACCAAGTTTTAGGATGAAAATAACCTGGCACACGATTTGCACATGACTTGCACACAGTTTAAGAAAACCGTTCGAGAGTTCTAAAAAGTTTCAGGTTTTTAGCAGAACGATTTTTCATGGCTTTCACATGGTTAGTCAAACTGTGTGGGGGTAATCGTGCGAATGGACCTTCCTAGGTTGTTAGGTGCACACGGTTTCTGAACGGTTTGGGTAACCATGCGGGTAAATCGTACAACCCTACTATGTTTTTTTCAATTTTAAATTAAAAACCAAATTTATTTTTAAACCCATTTGGGTTTTTCTCTTCCATCACACAACACCCTCCCATGGAGTTCCATTGAGGATCCTAACATAGGATTTGAGCCCTAATATCTATTTGATCTCTATTTTGATCACCTATCATCTCATCAAATCCACAACGGTAAGTCCTGAATTCCTTTTTAGCCATTCATGATTCTTAGGAATGACGATTTTTCTCTTTGGATTTAGGCTCATATGCCCTAATATCCCATTCTTCGTCCTTTCTTCAGATTTCTCCCAAACCAGGACAAATCAGGACTTCATACTGGACAAGATATCTACTACCGAGGCAAGGTAGGTGGTCTATACTTTCTTTTAGATTTTCTTGGTGTTTTAAAGAGTTTGGAAATTATTCCATCCATCATACTTTCCCAAAAGGTCTCGTTTTTGTGTGAGTTACTTTTAGTAGCTGCTATTGGACCTAGTGAGCCTGACTATAGGTTCTGTTTAGGTGCGTTGTCACCTATTGATAGTTTCAAGATCACCCAAGGGGTTATCCTTAAGGAATTATACCATTTATGCCTATTTAAACCATCCAAGAGGTTTGTTATTGTGCTTTCCTAGTCAGAGGAATCCCTTAGATTCCTTGATAGCTTGAGAAGCTTGCTTAAGAGATGTACTACCTCCTTGATTAATTAATATCATGTTATGAATTATCTATTTCGATAGTTTAGTATGTTAAATTTATGATATGGTTGGGTATACCTATATGAAATGATAATGGCATGTTAAATTTTTTATGTGGGAGGGTAGTCCTATATGCTTATTTGATAAATGGTTTGCATGAGTGGGTATACTCATGGATTGTGATTGTTGATGTGTGTGGGTATACTCGCATGGTTATGAATGTTTAATTTGAATTCTTGAATTCCTGAATAAATAGTTTGATAGATGCCATAGACTTCTCTCCATGGATCTAGAATGTGATAGTGGACACCTTGGGTTGACTCTGCCCCTTGGGTCTTGATTCTATGGAATGCCTTAGGCCTTACTACCTTGTGGATTCAAATTTCTTAGGCTCGCATAGGACCTTCTATTTCCATGCTCCTAGGACCCCAACCAGTTCCTAACCAAGTTTCCACCAGGGATACCCATGGGAATTGATGGAATGACTTACACAAGCTCCTTGGATCTGGCCCTCTATGATCTAGAACTATTTTACTTGGATGCCTTGGCCTGCTAACACATTGGATCCGGCCCTTATGGTCTAAAATTCACTATATAGTGAGCCCGTGGGATATTTGACTTCACTATATGGTGTAGACGTGGAATAATTTTTTTCTCTATACAACGTGGTTGTGGGTTACAAGATACATATGGATGTATGGTGTGAAATTATGACTTGTTTACTTGGTTGTAGCTGCCTTGTTAGGAGATGAATCTCTTTTGTAGGTAGCCTCGAGGGCTGTTTGGTTTCTCCTAGTGTAGTAGACATATTCCATGGTAATTCCCTTCACTTTACTGCTTGTTTACACTTTATATAACTTTTTTATATTGCTGTTAGAACTATGTATACCTGGGTGGTTTCCTATTGGGATATTTATCTCACACCCTATTTGGGCTTCCTTGAGGACCCGCACAGATTATATGCTTGTAGATGATGATAGGGGAAAGCACCCCAGTACAGGTTGTTGACTGTATATTTGGATTAGGGGATCATGGGACCAAGCTGAGGCTTGCGATGCTGGGATACCTTTTTTGGTCTTTTGTTCTTTTTGAAATACTTGTACTGTACTATATTTCCATGTACCTGTTTGGATGATTTCTAGATACTTGTACCATCTGCATCATTTTTTTTTGTATGAGACACTTCTGGTTATTATTATGTATTCCTGTCTTTCTTGTCTTACTCTTAGTTTTCTATTTTTTTTCGCTTACTCTATTTTTTATATGTTTTACTTCTACTTTTATACTCTGGTAATGAGGGCATAGTCTCCCCACAAACTCACATAGGCCCTTTCTACTAGTCTACAGCCTCTGGCATTTGGGGAGATGCTCTTGAGGCCGTGTGGCCAATCGGGCTTGGGGAACCACATGGTGGAATCTGGGTTCAGGAAGTTACATCACCATCCTATTTCTGATAATATTTTTCTTCTCTATTATCTCATGTATAATTATAGGTATGATAAGAAAAGTATCACTTTTTACCATTGAACAAAGTAGGTAATAATAAAGAGGAACATAAAAAGATTCTAAAGGAGACATATTTATTGAGGATTGGTAACTATTATTGTATGATAACTCCATTAATGGTATATGATCCTCCCATGATCCACCAAAATACACAACACAAGAAATAATAATATCTTCTAATGTTTGGATCATCTACTTAGAATAACTATTCATTTGAGTATGATAAGAGGTTACCATGGTCAAATTGGTTCTAAGGGTTTGCTATAAGTATTTGAAAAACTAAGTTGTAAACCCATGGTCCTGGTTAGACACAATTCAAACTGGTATATAGTGAAACTTTACAAATTATCAGATGTAGAGTTTTGAAAAAGATACCACTATATTGGTTTCATGAATAGGGATGAAGTGAGATGAATTTATGAGTCAATCCACAATCACGCATATGGAATCATCTTTCCAAACCATTCTTGGTAGACCTATGAAAAAATATATAGCTATCTTATCCCATTTCCACACATGAATAGGTAAAGAATGAAATATTATAGCTGACATTGGTTATCTGACTGGACCTACTAATAGGTGAGGTATCTATAAACATACTCTATAAATTTTTTTCTACCATAACACCAAAAATATGTTCTCATTACCTTATACATATTCTGAATTCTAAGATGATAATCCCATGTCGAATGGTGGTAGGTAGAGAGAATATATTTCTAATAATTTGGATGAACCACAATCCGATATCTAAAACATAATACATATCTCCCATTTAATTTCCATATCTCAATGGTATCCCAAACATTGAGTTTATACCTCATGGTTAGAAATTTCAGATCATATTTTTGATCATCTTTAACTTTTTAAACCAAATCTAAAATAAAAGAAACTGGAAAGAAAACTATAAGATCACCTTTCTTAGAACAATCCATATTCATATCAGTTATGATCATCATTAGATACCATTAGTTTGAGGGATATTTAGACAAGTGACAATATGAATTCCTACTTAATTCATCATCCATGGATTTACCTTTACCTAGTGTGTACATAATGTCAAATTCGAACACATGAAGGTATTCCATCCATCTTCACATCCCTATATTCAAATATCTATATGAGTAGATGTGTTTTAAGATATTATAATCTATGTACACTATAAAATTATCTCGCAAAAGGTAATTAGGATTATTTTTTAATTCATATACTATAATATATAAATCTAAATCATTTTTGGGTAGTTTTTCTCATGCACTAGTAACTTTCATGAGCCATAAGCAACAACATGATCACTCTTCATGAGAACACATCACAAACCAAATTTAGATGCATAATAATAAACCACACAGGTGTTAATGTAAGATAAACCTTAAGATATTGAAAATATTTATGGAACATATCACTCCATTATAAATTAACACCTTTCCTTGTCAAAGCTATCATTAGTGAGAAAAGTCATGAAAAATAAAAAAGCATTGGAAATACCCTACTAAGCTAAGGAAACTACGTATCTCAAAGTCATTATTCAGTGGTTTCCAAGAGATAACAACTTATAACTTTTAAGGATATATGGAGAATCATATTTTATAAATTAAATTTCTAAGGAAACGTACCTATCATATCCAAAGATCACACTTTGAAATCTTAGCATAAAGGCGATGTACTCGCAAGATACCCAATACTTTGACCAAGTATTGTTTATTATTGGACTTGGTATTAGAATATACCAGAATATAATTAGAGAACACCACTATAGAGGAGTAAATATACCTATAAAACATCTAATTCATCAATTATATGAACAATTCTGGTGCATTCGTAATACTAAAGGGCATAACCACATTTTCATAATGACTATAACTACTCTTGAAAGCCATCTTCAGAAAATCCAACTTCAAAAATCAATGTTGGTAATACCCCAATCATAAATAAATATTATGGAACTATTATTACACCTTTAAATGATTAAACAAATCATTAATTCATATAATAGGATATCATTTTTTTATCATAACCTGGTTTAGCTTATGATAATCCACACAAGGCTGAAGAGTTCCATCCTCTTTCTTGAAAAAAGAGCTAGTTCTACACTTGGAGATGTACTAGGTTGAATAAAACCTTTACTTTATAACTCTTATAGTTAAAATTTAAATTACTTTAATTCCATTGGTTATATCCTATATTATGAAAGTGAAATAGGAATAGTTTATTTTAGGAGATCTACCATAAATTCCACTTCTATTTTTGGGTGGAAACCTAGATAAATTATCAAGAAAGACATCAGGAAATTACTAAATTATGGAAAGAAAATCTATTTTAATGATTACATAAATAGATTCCAAAGTAACTACTTCCAATTGGTAAGAGATAGTCTTGACCACAAGTACCAAAGGTCCTTCTCTACATGAATTTTCATCCCAATCTTCTTTAAATATATGTGCAACACCATATGAATATGTGAAACTAAGCTACCAAGCATAATAGTCAATGTGGGCCTTGAAGTATATCAACCAATCCATCCCCAAAATATAGTCATAGATGTATATATCAAGAATAGATAAATCCCAAAAAAAATCAACCTCATCAATAGTTATAGAACATGTTTCATACTTAAAGGATCAACACTATCATTGGCCAAGAGGTGTATGAATTTTCAAGACATGAGGCATAATTTCATAATGAAAACACATATGATTTACAGCTTGTGTAGTAATAAAAGAGAGTGAAATTCTAGTATTAAAAAAATATTTCATGAGAGTAGAATTCAAGAGAATTGTAACTCAAACCATATAAAAACCAAATTTTTTCTCCATAATCATATTCTTAGAACCATACAATTGCTTAATCACTCCCCCTGGTTCCTTGAATACATACTATGATTGTATTTCCTAAGGATTCATGGTGTTTATAGAATCATCTTGTCTCACTCAGTTATAAGGATTAGATTTACCCTAGTTAGTTCATCCAGTTGAATCATAAGATGTTTGAGATACATGAGATGTATATCCAATAACTAAATCTGGAGTGCTATGACAATAATTTAAAGATTTTCTATCTGAATATTGTTGTTGTAATTTTGGGGTGGTACTGTATAATCTATCTTCATATGGAAAAAATAACCACATTGGAAACATCCAGCCTTGATGTTGGGTCTTGGAGGAAACTTAACTAATTCAGTTTTTTGAGTTGGAGGTGCACCATATCCTTGAGAATAGGTGTCCCTATTCTATTTTTCCTAGCATTAGAGTTCCCACTTGTTCCTATGGAGACAAAAATACTTTCTCCAGTCGCATTTATTAATATATCCCTATCCTCAACTTTCTAATTATTAACTATATCCATATGATCCATAATATAAATGAAAACTATATTAGAATGAATTTTAGGTCATATCCCATACTAAAAAATTACCGCCTTCAATGATGAACTAGTAGATACTTTTGGAGAAAATCTAAATAGATTAATAAACTTAGATGCATATTCCATCACTGATAGATTTTATTTCTTTAGGATATATAAATATACTATTATTACTTTCTTTAATGTGTACGGATATATTTTTCTGTTGAAAATTCCCTAATTTCATCCCACATAAGTTCTTGGTTGAATTTAACTTGGAAAAATAAATACCACCTTTGGCGAGAAAGATCATCTAACATATAAGCTGATAACTTGATATTTAGATCATCTGGTGTACTAAGGAAATCAAAAATTTGGTTCATTCAGTTAAGCAACACTTCTGCCTTTTCAATTTTAGAATCCTGTAAAAATATTGGTGGATTATTTATCTAAAACTAAATGTAATGATCCACTTATTAAGGTTTTTAATTTCTATTTCTCTTATCAATGACTTGAAAATCCTGAACAATAGTCTGTATAAGCTATTGGTCCACCTATGTATTAGGTGAAACCACATTTTTATTGATATATTCTTATAGGTTTCTATGTAATATATATATTTCTATCTTCTATAACTAGAACAAAACACCATTTATTCATCACTCACACGAAATTGAAGCCTTATAATATTTTAAGTCATTAAAATAAAAAATCAACACAACAAATTTTCAAGAATCATTAAAATGAATAACTATTATAACCATTTTCTGTAAATTGACAAACACATTATGAATAATGAAATCCTAGTGGTTAGCCTCAATACTATTGCATGATATGTTACAATAATTAGCTAAACCCACGATGATGAGCTATTAACACACCTAGAAGTTTCTTAGAACAATTTTGTATATGAACTAAACTAGTGACTTTAATTTCATAATAAAGAGGTTAGATATATATTTTTATGATATACATTTCAATCATGACATTCCTATCTTCTTTCTAGCTTCCCAAAAAGTTATATGGACTGACCAAGACTGATAGAATTTGTAACATCCCGCCCCAACCCATTGGGTTGGGATGGTTCGACGGTGTTACTAACCTTAGGTGACATCTCCAAGATAGCTAAGGATAGAAATAAATTTCAAGAGATAAAGAAAAAGTTGGGAGATGATTTTACATGATTAATTGAAATAATAATATGAGAAAAAAATAAACAACCATACCAACTATATGATGTATAAGTAATAACAATACAACTTGAAATGAAACTAAATAAAAAAACATCCAAGTAGCAGTGAAAAAGTAATAAAATATGATACAAAGAAACTAAAGTACATCCCAATATAGTAACACCGATGTTGAATCACTCTAATGAAACCAAGAGATAAATCCAATCTCTAAACACCAAAATAAGGAAGAAACATCATGACACATGACTAGATAAATGAGACACTTTTCCCTTAATTTTATCTTAGTATAAAACATCTACAAGCACACCAAGGTGACCAAGAAGGGGGTATCTATAAAACTCAGTAGGTAATCCACAAATAATTCTCAACACATTCCAATAGGACAAGAACATGTTAACACATTTTATAAAATAGAAGAGAGAAAGATAAAAAATTTCATACAAATACATGGAAAGTTCCATGTACAAAAAACATTAAACAAAGTTTATCACTATTTCTTACTAATTAGCATAAACATCCCATGTTAAAACACACATACACATGCACACACACCATTGATATCCCTATACCCATGAGTGGCGAGTCATCCTATCACCAATTCATCACATGAAGACCCTAATTTATAGTGTCACTTTTGACCATGTACTATCCCATATTTTACTTATTGAAGCTGGAACTTACAACTATGATTTCTCCTCATAAACATGAATGCACACCATCCACACATTCTATTTTTTCAATAAAAAACAATTTTCTCTTATGGATTTTATAAAAAACCTCATTTAAATTATTCAAAAAATAAATATTTAGGTACTAAAACCAAGAGAGTTTTCCAAAAAAAATATTGGAATTTAAATATAAAGACTTAAAGTTATAGAATGAGTGGAATGATAGAGAATCCACCTACCTCACAATGGTTGAAGAAAATGAAAAATGGAATAAGAAACATCTAAATATGACCTCAAATATTATTTTCTTCAATATATAAAACAATATATCATCATGATACATATCATGAAACATGGATTTATCCATGAATGATTAGATATATCACTTTGTGAGATATAAGATGAGTAGATCCAGAGAGAACAAGAAAAAACAAGGACTTACTATTGATTCCAGATATCCAAACCACTTTAATTCATCAAAAACACCTTCTAGATCAAAGGGAATAACCAAGGATTACTTGTAGGGAAGATTAGTTCAAGAGACTGAGAGAATATGAGAAAAATGAGATTTTAGAGGGTAACAAATCATATTCTAACCATGTTCCCACTACTAGATAACACTCAGAGTGATACACGACAATGTTACATAGTTTGGCCAACCGTGTTACAATCATGCATTATTGATGGACATTTCCTAGGGGGACCTCATGGTTCTAAAACAAGGTTTGGAAATACTGATCACCAACCATCCATAACTACCATCCTAAAACTCCCATATTTCATGTTTTTCTGGGTAAAGTGCATGATTTCCACTAATTGTGCTCAAACCACGCACCGTTAAAAACCATTCCAAAACACTCCAAAAACCTCTATAAACAATCAAAAGTCAACATAAGTATTATGTAACTCCAAAATACATAAAAAAAGGTAAAGTTCCTAAAATCAAGGGTGTTACTTTTTAGATTGATCATCCTCATAATCTCTTTGATTCTTCTCAGTGAAACTAACTACAGAGTGTCTATTCCTTCCATAATTAAAGAACATAAAAAGAAGTTTTCCCTTATACTTACCTTTTATGCATTTCTTTACTTTAGAAAAAAATTATAATAACTCATTAAAATTTATGGAATCATATTTATCTTATAAATCCTATTCATTAGACTTCTAAATTCAATGATTTTCAAAATTTTGTAAGTTTGAATGCAATCACCATTTTTTATCTTCTTTTCTTTTCAAGGCTGGTCCCCATATATCACAGTATATCAAGATGTTATTGTGATTTTTAATGTTAAAATCATCCATTATTTGATCCTATATTATAGAGATTTGTCATAGAACTTACTATATGGAATTCTCATCAGTTACTTCACAATGGTAGAGTCTTCAAGAGCTTCTCAGTAACTCTGTATCAAGCAAAAAACCTTTTTACTCAAATAATGAACTCATACATAAATTCATACTTAGATATTTATATATCCTAAAATTGTGCTTATAATGTTTATAATTTTGAATTCTTGAGATTATAGTATCCTTAATGAATATCATAAATCTTTCACCATATGAAGTTTTATATTTTATAACCCATAACATAGGTCAAATATTTCATGAAGAGGGATGAGACTAACACATTAACTTATATATCATAGGATTAAAAATTATTCTTTTACTTAAAATATAATGGATTTACCAATTTTGAGAGGAGTTATACCATCCAAAGTGATGTCAGGAATATCCAAGTCTTATAATAGAAGATATGGATCCATTCCCTCTTTCCACAAATGAAACCCTTTTCTTTTGAACATGGTAACACCCTTACCATTAAAGGAATTTATACTATCAATTAAAATAATTAAATAAAATATATATTAGTAAATAATAATCTCAAATTATTGGTATTACCTATAAAATTTTATCTAGATTCAATAAAATGAATGGTGTTAGATGAAATATTATGATTTGATACCAATTATTAGGCTAAGATGAAAAATTCCTAACCCCTGGTGGGGGGGGGTGAATCAATGGTCCAAAAAAATATTATTTTAAAAAATTATTCTCACACTAGTTAAAATGAATATTTATAAACAAAACCATTCAAAAGTGATGAAAAAGGATAAAGAGTGAAAAATAAATGTAACATGATTTATGGTATTTTAACAAGATTCACCAAATCTATTTATCAATTAGTTACATATTTAGTGATTAAAAGTTGTAATCCTGCTTCACATGTCCTTATTTTATTTTTAAAATGGAATAAAGGATATTGGTTAAAAATATGGTACTAAAATATAGTAAAATAAAGATAAAAAAATATAAATTATGCTCATATATAATTTTCAATCTTCTTCAAGTACCTCCAATGTTAGATAAAGTGTGAACTATCATTATTCTCCTCCAACCTAGCCAATTTATATTTATAATTCTCCTTGTAATATTAGGGAATACATATCGATTTTTAATCATACATTTTTAAGTTAATCTTAAATTTTTTATAAATTATCACTGTACGATTCCATTTATGTACAATCATTTGAAATTCAAGTAATTTTTTTTGAATTTATTGGATGGATCGGTATTTGATCAAAGATAAAAAATACCAATAATTATATTGTCTTAAAGCGATGTTTTTAGACTTGGTTTGAGGATTGGAAAACATCTCGAGGGCTCAGAGGAGCCTTAGAAGTGGCTGGGAGGATTCTACAACCAAAGATTTAGTAGAGCCACTAGCTAGCTAGTCAACACCACCGACTAGCTAATGTGATTTTTAGGAGGAAAATTATACCCATAAACTTTAAGATGGGAAACCCCACTTCTTTCATTTTTCCTATCTCATGTGGCTAGGAGAGTTTTTGTCCCTCTATTAACCTCTTTTATCCCTTTCAAGGGGGTGTTTTTCCTAGCATTTCATTTATATTTCAGGTAAGCCTCTCCATTAGGAGATCTCCACTTTTCTACTCCTCTGATTTATAAATTTGAGTTCTTTGAATTAGGTTTTCATTAGATATTCAACTATATCATGGTGGAATCACTTGGTTCTCAAGGGTATTTCATACATCATAGTATGAGGGCATCCTAAGACACCATCCACACTTGATGGACCATTGATTTTATGAGGTATAATTCTGTTAAATATTTTCTTAGGGGTTTTCCCAATTTTAAATTAAATTTTCAACTAATTTGGTATCATTTTTTGGCGATTTCTCTCAATAATATGACAATAAATATCATTTATATACTTTATTTCATACTTTATTATATAAATATATACATAATACAATCCAAAAACATTGATAGGACTAGTTTCCTTGGGTAATTAGATACATATAACAATAAATTGATATGGGGATACAATGAAATTATTTAAAAACTCTATAATATTCCCTTAAATTCCATTGATCCTTTAAAATTGCACAAGATAACCAGATGACATACATAATAAAGGGGTGAGATATAAATCCCAGTAAGGGAATAATAAAATCATATTATAAATTAAAGAAACACATGTTATTCAAGAGGTATACCATGATGACATAAAAAGGTGAGAATCATAATCATTAACATAAAATCACAATATAAGATGATAACATCAAGGCCTCATAGGAATGTGGAAACAACATAAAATGTGATATCATATGCATAAGTCTAGGATAAATGATAATACATCATAAAATATTGTTATTAGTATAACTTAACATGAACCATTCATGGAATATCATATGATAAAAAAATTTCACAATGCTTTATAATTTCAGACCCACCCATCACATTCATATTTTGTACATGCATTTGTGTTCCACATGGATCATACCACATAAGAAAAAATTTCATCACATTTAATCACAATATTAAGGAGTTTGGGTTATATATATGGAGGTAACCAGTAAATTAATTATAGGTACAAATAGTTGAATAAACTTCAGTGGAAATGAGGATGGGTATTCACAACACAAATGTTTTTCAAGGAAAATCATGAGATAATATCAGCAGCATAACTGGTGTACATTAAGGTTCATAGAAGGGATTAATGATATTGACTATTGGTATATCATTACATGGTAATCATAAAGATAGTAAATGGATGTGTAAAAATACATTTCAACATGAAAAATCAGAAGTCAAATGTCTTAGTATAAAGAAAGTACTTGAATAAAGAGGAAGAGGAAGAGAATCCCTTACTTGAGAGGTTGATTCTAAAATCTTTAGAGTAGCTTATTCAGAGCTTGGAAATTCCATGGTAGGGATTTAAGGAGGTAAAGGTAGATGAAATTTATTCTCAATGGGTTTTTATTGAAGAGTAATTTGAGGTTGGGTTGGAATTTATACCAAAAGAATAGGGAATTCTATATTAATTTATAAACTTAGGTTTTGGACTCTAAGTAATAAAATAATCAACGACACAAACCTTAACATGTTTTCCCATGGTTTCTACTAAATATAATTTATTTATAATATTTTAATATTTTAAGAACATAAGTAATTAAAATAATATGATTCATATTGTGGAAATGATTCATGATTATATATAATTGTTTTTAAAATCTTAAAATATAATATAGGTTTTGGAGGATTCATTTTAGGTTTGTAAATTTTGTCAAATAAATTTAAAAAAATTATTTTAAAGGGTAAATATATTTTTGTTCATGTAATCCTTTTATAGTATTTATTACATCACTTTCTAGCTATTATGATGTCATAATATATACCTTATATTTAAACTGTATTTAATTTTTATCCAAAAAACTGATCATTTTAGAAAATTATCAAAAATTCACTATTGGATAATTTCAACATAATGATTTCAAAAATGATATTTATTTTACCAAAATAATTTTCTAAATACATTAATTTTAAATTTTAAATAAAAATATTTATTTATTCAATAATGTTAATTTTCATGGCACAAACAACATCCTGACCATTATAAAAATTACACGGGACATTATTAAATTAAATTATCATTTATATTTAAATAAATATAATTTAATAATAATATTTCATTAAGATAAAATTTATTTCAAGAATTATCTAATTTATCAGAAAGAGTTCTTTAATTAAAACTATATATTTCCCAAAAATACAAATTTTATTTATTCATATCAAAATATATTTTTTATCAAATCCATTATGTAATAATTTATATATAAAAATTAATAATGAAAAAAATATCATTATTTTATTAAAATGAAAATATAAAAATTAATACTACTAAATTTTAGATACATAACCCCTTTTACACCAGTGTACACCCTAAGGGTAAGGTGTGTGATGTTGGTACTTTATTTTAGTGGTTCAGTGAACATGGTTTGAGTGGTTATCTCTAGGAGCTTAAAATTATCCCATAAGTGGTTTCACTCATTCTTTAGTTTTTAAATATCAACTTGGTCTTGGTTAAGAGAAAAAACCCAGTGATTCCATCTACCTTAGAAGCTCTAATAAATGAGATTCATAGGGTATGATCCTACTGGTCAAGGCTTTCACTTATTCCTTCTATGTCAATTAGATATTATCATAACCCTTAATATATACTAATCTTAATAGTTACTATCAAATAGATATATTATCAATGGTTATGATTATTAATAATCTTTTAATCCCAATAAAAAAATTATGTCTATATTTTATAAGGGCCCAAAATAACCAATGAAATATAGTATTGTTTTCTATAACTACATTACTTAATAAGGAATTTATTCATTAAAAACTAAATAACATTTATAAAAGTTTGGTTCATTACATTCATCCCCCTTTAGAAATTTCACCCTCAAAATTTTATTTTTTACACTAAAACAAATGAGGTTACTTATATTTAATCATCTATTTTGGTTCCCATGTTACCTCTATAAACTTGTGGTAACACCAAAGTAATTTAACCATATGAGTTTTCTTGTTTCATATAACTTTGTCTCTATGATATAATATATTTATTGATTAATCCTGTTATGAAATATATTTCTCTAAAGGTACCACCTCTAGATTTAGTACATGTGAGGGGTCTGATATGTACTTATTTAAGAGGGATATATGAAATACATCTTGTAATTAAGATATGTTTGGTGAGATTTCTAGTTGATAGGACATAGATCTATTATGTTTAAGTATCTCAAAGAGGAAAATGTGTCTAGGGTTAAAATTTCACTTTTCCCTAAACCTCATGAGTTCTTATCCCCAATATCAAACTCTAGGTCTCTCAAACAATAGCCTATGTAGATTTTCCATTAACATTGCAAAAATTTCATATAACATTGAATCGTTTGAGACTTATATGTTATATCTTAGATAATATCAGGTCACATAAGCTTATTCTCTCCAAATTCAACCCAACATGTTTTAGTCCAACACCTCTTCCCATATATAGCCTCATAAGGTTCCATTTGAATTCTAGAATGAAAACTATTGTTATATGACAACTCCACTCAGGGAAGGTGATGATCCCATCATCCTTGGAAATCCATTGAACAATATCTTAGTATATCATCTAGATTTTGAATGGTTATCCCAGAATGAGTATCTTTATGAGGGTGATAAGAAGTATTAAAAATCATCTATATATCTAATTCTTTACAACGACTTCTCCAAAACATCAAGGTAAACCTCAGATATCGATTAGACACAATGGAGTGTGGTACTCTATATAGTATTACCACTTCTCTTATATATATCTTAGTGATTTGGTTAAGATATTAATATTTCTTGATAGTAATGAAATGCCCTAACTTTGTAAGGTGATTGACTACCACCCAAATGGAATTATTTTCTTTAGACGTGTCATGGGGTGTCATATGAAGAAATACATGGTTATGTTTTCCTATTTCCATACTGGTATGGGTAATGGTTGTATCATACCCTTATAATTATGTTGTTCGACCCTAAATTATTGGCATACAAAGAATCAAGCTATAAATTATACAATCTCACTCTTAATTTTACCCCACCAGAAAATTTTATTCAGACATCTATACATATTAGTGATCCCTAGATAAATAAATAAATATGATATATGCACATCATCCAAAAGTTACCTCTTCATTTATGGTTTTTATGGGACACAGATCCATGTTCCAAAACTTTTATTCCCATATTTAGAATAGTTGAACTCTAGAATATTCATTACCTTTCTATGTAGATCCTTATCATCTTTTTGGACCTCCTTTATCCTATCATGAATGGATGGTTTAGCATTTATTTGATAAATGTAGGATGTATTTCATTTTATGATTCAAATTTCCTTCCTTTACATATCTAAGAATATCAGATCCCTTTCAATCCTCATCATAGAGAGGGTTGTGGATTCATTTATACTCATAATATCTACCAATTGTTTCACCTTTCTAGGATGTTAATGTATTGAAAAATCATAATCCTTGATCAGATACAACCACCTTCATTGGCACATATTGAGCACATTTTTTATGAATATATATTTTAGTATTTTATGAGCTATATATATGACACATTTTCCCCATAGAGACAATATCACTAAATATTTAATGTGAATATCACTATATCCAATTCCAGATCATGTGTTGGGCATTTATACTCATGGATCTTTAATTTATAGGAGGTATATGCTATCAATTTGTCATTTTTTATGAGTAAACAAACTAATAATTTTTTGGACACATTGTTTTAGATCATAAATCCTTTCCCACTGGTAGGTAATGTAATCATAGATATAATGATTAGCCTCTTATTAATATACATAAATCTATCATCACATTCATCAATCCATAGAAACTTCACTCCCTTCTAAGTTAGCTTGGTTAGTGAAATTTAAATTTTTTATGAGTTCCTCATAAATCTATGATAACAACCAGCTAATCCAAGGAAACTATGGATCTCCATCATAAATTTTGTTCCGCGCCATCCTTCAATTTCCTCTATCATTAAAGGATCCAAAAATATTCCTTTTATAGTGATAACATTCCCTAATAATGTTAGTTGCTCCATAAAAAATTCACATTTACTGTACTTCACATACAACTTTTCCTTTCACAAGTTATTCAGTACAAAATTTGAATTCTTCTCATGTTCCTTATTAATTTTAGAGTAGAAAAGAATATTGTCTATAAATACTATCACAATTTTTTGAGGCAGTACCTAAATACTCTATTCATTAATTACATGAATATATAAATAGAATTATTGAGTCCAAATAGAATCATTATGAACTCATAGTGCCTATATATTTTATGAAAATCAGTATTTTGGATATCCTCCTTTACATTAACTTGTTAATATCACAACTGAATATCCACTTTAGAGAAATACTGGGATCCTCATAGCTGATTGAACAAGTCATCAATCCATGGATGAGGATAATTTTTATTTATCATGATCTTATTAAGCTCATAATAATAAATGTCAATGCACATTGATCCATCCTTCTTCTTAATGAAAAGGACCGGTTCACCCCATGTCCAAGCACTTGGTCATATAAACTCGTTATCCTGATTCTTATGTAGTTGATTCTTTATATATTTAAGTTCAAAAATATCCATTCTCTATGTATACTTGGATATTATAAAATATCTAGGTATAATTATAATTTTGAAGTCAACCTATTGATTAGGAGGAAGTATAGGAAATCATTTAGGGAACACATTAGTATATTCTCTTATAATGGGCATGTCATAATGGGTTATATTTTCCTTAGTCTAAATAATTTTAGATAGAGACAATTTCTCATAAGGAAATAATGTCCATGCTTGATATGATGATTTTAAAGGATATCCATACTCATCCTTACAATTATATGTAATCATAGGGTGATTTTCAATAAAAAGGGTGATTTACTTCTCTCAACAATTCATGTTGGGTCTATATAAGTAAATCCAATACATACCTAGAATACCATCAAATTCATCTAAAGGGAGTATCAAAAGGTTCAATGGAGAATTAAGACCAAAAATATTGACAGGGGATAAGTAATATGCTTGAGATTCAATAATTGACTCATTTATCATTTTCATCGATAACTCAACTTCCATGATTTTATGTGGTGCTTTAATAGTTATACAAAACTTTTTTGATATTAAATAATTCATAGAACCATAAATAGATAGTATTTTCACTATCCATGAATGTATAACTAGAATACTTATCACCACTTCATTTTTAGGATCCACCTTAATAGTGGTGGTGTTATATGATCACCCTCATCTCTAGTATTTGGTTATTATAATCAGTTATATCTAAAAACCCTTAGTTTTTTGAATTGTCTCACATAATATCCTTGTTCTATATAGTTGAAAAATTGGACAATAGGATAAGGGTTGACTAGATAATTCATTTATTCCATAAAATTGGTGTGTTTATCTCATCACTATTCTTTATCTTGGTGCCCCTATTTACCACACCTAAAGTATTTACTTTCCTCCTTCAAACAATTTTCAAGATTCTTCTTCCCACAATTTTGACAAGTGGTATGTCAAAATTTTCTACCACCATGAGATTTATCAATCGCTCCACCATAATTAAACTCCACTTTTTTACTTTCTATATCCAAACCTATGAGAACCTTGAGATTCTACAATATCCATTTAAAATTTGAGGTCACATCGAACAATTTGTTTATATCTTTTAAAGTCTTGAATTTCTAAATCTTTTCACAGATTCAACTTTATTCTACTAAAGAAGTAGTCAAATTTAATTTTGAGGTCAACGAAATATCCAGCGGCATATAATTCAAGTATTTTTAGGTTTTACTCATATAATATAGTTAATTAACCCTAATTCTTAATGTGGAAAAGTAAATCCCCCTCTATTTTAAGTAAGAGAGTGTGAGGAAAATATTTATCAAAAAACATTTTCCCAAATTCTTTCCACTCCATCACTGTTATCTCTTCCTCAAGCTTCATATTCTTGATCAATATAAACCCTTGATCATATTCTCATACTATGTGATAAAAAACCAACACGATCACTTTATAAGAGAATTGAAGTAAAAATAAGATCTTTTCAATGGAGTTGATCCACTGTTCTGTGATTAAGGGGTCCAAAGATCCACTAAAATTAGGAGGTCTTTATCACATAAATTTCTCAATTGTAACTGTCTCTTTCATAGAGGTATGTGGGTGTTCCCCATGATTCAAGTTTCTATTAAAAACTTGAGTAAATTAAGTAAGTATTATCATGAAGCTATTGAATCGTGATCCCATCAGGTTAGGAATCTCATTTGGGAAATCATCACATTTCCCATCACATTAGTTGCTGACTTGATTCCTCCCATTTTCAGCCATTGAATAAAATAAAGAGAAAATTATGGATTATAATTTTAAATATATTAAACATATTAAATGGGAACTATGAAAATTTAAGGGATATATCACAAATTAGGTATATTCCTTAAAATATTAATTTATAAGATTTAATTTAAGTTATCCATGGTATATTTCCTAACATTAAATTTCATAGTATTTTTTCCCTTCATAGTGGTTCGTAAAGAGATTTTGAATTTACCAAATAATATCCCATAGTAGTGTTAATTTTTTTTGAAACAATTCCACCTTTTCATAATCTATGTATAGGTCGAGTTAATACCCAATGAAACATTTTTGGGTTATTACGCCTAGGTACATCTGTGCTAGAGCTACATCCACTTGTAGTATATAGATAGGGATTTTGTTTCTTGGAAACCAATCTCTCTATACTTTATTGAAATTTAAGGATGTTTTTATATATTTAGACTTATCCCTATATTTTCCACCAATTTTTTCAAATACTAATCCCCAAAAATAATTAGACCTTACTCTAATACCAACCATGACAACCTATATATTTTATATACATTATTTCATGATTTATTATATAAAGATACACATAATAAAATCCAAAAATATTTAGAGGCCTAGTGTATTTGAGTAATTATATAAATATTACAATAAAATTAAATTGGTAAAAAATAAAATTATTTAAAAACTTTATAACATACCCTTAAATTTCACTGATCTTCTAAAATTACAAAGGATAACCCATGGACGTACATAAGAATGGGGTGAGCTATAAAGTCCAATGAGAGAATAATTAAATCATAGTATAAAGTAAATAAGTACATGAGAGTCAAGAGGAATAAAAAGATGACATTGAAAGGTGAGAATCATAATCATGAACATAAAATCCTGATATAAGATGATAACATCAAGGAATCATAGGAATGTGGAAACAACATAAAAAATACATCATAAGCGTAAGTTAAGGATAACTACAGATGAATCATAACATAGTGTACTTAGGATAACCACCCATTCACCATACAAGGTATCTCATGAGATTAAAACATTACCCAATGCATTATAGGGCTATATAATTCCGAGCCTACCCATCATATTCATATTATATACATGAATTTGTGTTCCACAGTGATCATACAACATATGAATGACTTTCATCACATTTAATGCAATGATTAAGGATTGTGGGACACATACATGGAATTTACCAATAAATTAAGTATAAGTAAAACTTGTTGAATAACCTTGAGTGGAAATTGGTATGGGTATTCATAACACAAATGCTTGGAAAGGAAACCACTTAATAATTTTGGCAGCATAACATGTGCACATAAAGGTTTATAGAAGAGATTAATGAGAGTGAAAAGTGGTCTATCATTAATTGATAATCATAAGAATAATAAATAGATGTGTTGGAATATATTTCAACATTAATAATTGGAAATAAAAACTCATTATAAAGAATGTATTTGAATAAAGAGGAAGAGTAAAAGAATCCATTAATTGAGAGAATTCTTTTAAAATATTAGGATGAGATTATTAAGAGTTTGGGAACACCTTAGGAGGGATTTAGAAATGTATAGGGAGAGAAAATATTTACTCAATAGTTTTTGAGTAAAGATGAATGGGAGGTTGGGTGGGTATTTATAGCTAAAGAGAGGGGGGTTATTTATCAATTTCTAGACTTAGGTTTTGGACTTTAAGTAATAAAATAATAAAATACACAATCCATCCCATTTTTTTACCCATGGTTTCTTAAAAAGAGTAGTAGTTTATAATATTTTATTAGGTTAATAACTTAAATCATTAAAATAATACCATTAAAGTTGTGGAAGTGAGTAATGCTTATAAAATATTGTTTTTAAAACCTTAAAATATAATATTGGTTGTGTAAGGATTCATTATAGGTTTATAAAATTAATCAAATAACTTAAAAAATATTTTAATGGGGAAATATATTTTTGTAATTTTATATAGTATTTATTACATCAATTTTGGGCTATTATGATGTCATAATAAAAACTATATATTTATACCATATTTAATTTTTACCAAAATATTTGACTATCTCAGAAATGTATGAACAATTTACCATTGGATAATTTCAAAAAATTGATTTCAAAAATGATATTTATTTTACCAAAATAATTATTTGAATATAGTAATTTACACTTTTAAATAAAAATATTTATTATTGAAAAATACTAGTTTTCATAACACAAAAAACATTCAAACCCTTATAAAGATTACATGAGGATTAATTAAATTATATTAAACTTTATATTTAAATAAACATTATTTAATAAGACCATTTTAAGATTTTTTTAATTTTATCAAAAAGTGTTCTTTAATTGAAGCTATATATTTCCCAAAAACACATTTTTTATTTCTTTGTATCAAAATCCAATTTTTAGAAAACTCATTATCTAATTATGTGTATATATAAAGTAATAATGAAATATACTAATTATTTTATTAAAAATAAAATATATAAATTCATACTACTATGGTATAGATACATAACCCCTTATTAAACCAGTGTACACCCTAATAGTAAGGTGTGTGATTGTAGTACTTTCTTGGGGAGGTTTAGTGAACATGGTTTGGTAAGAGATCTCAATGACCTTGAACTTATATCATAAATGGTTTCACTCATGTATTGGTTTTTAAATATCATATTGGAGTTGTCAAAGGAAAAATTTTAGCGATTCCATCTCCCTCGGAAGCCTCGATAAATGGGATTCATTGGGCATGATCCTACTGGTCGATGCCATAGATTATTTCTTACATGTCAATGTGATCTTATCATAAAACTCAATATATAATAATATTAATGGTCACTGTACAAAAACTATATCTCCAATGATTATGATTATTAATGGTCTTTTAAGTTTGAAAAATAAATTTTGGACACATTTTATAACAATCCAAAATAAAAAATGAAATATTGTGAATGTGTTTTCTATAACCACATTACTTAATATGAAATTTATTTTTTCATAATGGAATTTAATTTATAAAAATTTGAGTCATTATAAGAATAAGGTCATGAGTGTGATATGGGCCCTTGGGGAACCATTGGATGCGGTTTCGGTGTGATGATGACTTTTGGTGAGTTATCCAACAATATTCCAAGTTGGATTTAAATTAATTAATTAATTATAAATGTTTTAATTTATAAACTATTTATTTTCAACTTGAGTTAGGAGCTAAGTATGTTGATATGCGGTCATTTGATCATTAGTGAGGTTGGATAGTCCTTAACAGGACTCAGAAATGATTCCATCCCTTGGAAATAAATTGGAAAAGCTTCAAAAAATGAGGTAGGTGGTCTCATGTACACACCCTATGATTTATGAATTTGATCATATACATTATGGTATGTGGAATTGAACCTTAATTAAATCAACCTTTGAATTTAAAAATTGTTAAATGAGTAAATTAATTTCTAAATTAATAATTATTTAAATTGTTAAGTTTAATTAAATGAAATGATCATGGATGGGATGAATAAATTATTAAAAACCACTATAGGTCCTCATATACCTACTAGTTGCTTCATCCTTTGATGGTTGGAGTCTTGAATGGTTAGATTATGATTACCTAGGACTTTTATACCCCTTGAGAAGTGGGACTGGTCTTGGTACATCCTAGTGAACCAAGGGATGATATCAACCTAGGTGGATAGACCCAAGGCTATAAATGATGGGTTAGGGAGGAGACTAAAATTATGAGACCTTAAGGACCGAGATGGGACTTGTGCCATATCTTGAGCATTTCTAACATGATAAACCCTACATAGATGAAAATTCCATGTCGTCTTGGTCATTATGTTAGGGACATAGTATTCCCCAGGCATCGAGTGTTAACATAATACCAAGATTGATATCGAGGTCCCATGTGAGGGTTCCTCAGTTATACTATGATCTAGGGACCCCAGTGGATTCCTTTATGACTGAGTAACCCCAATTGGGAGCGTATGATTTGGGTATATATGGTTATGGGTTTCACCTTTGAACCTGCACTAAATGTTTAATCCCATAAGGTTTTTGATTATAGTGACATTTTTAGGAATTCAACCAACCCTTTAATTTTATTTATGACTTCATTTATTTATTGTACATGTGGATATGATGCCCATATATTCTTCATGGGACTCGATCTATGGTTCTAATGTGATGAAGATATCATAGATTTCTATAGGTGCATCCTGGAATTTATATTTAGGCCTCCTATGGTACTGAGTGATACAGATTGGATGTGTTGATGTTTCTATAGATGCCTAGTGTGTATCATTGGATTGGGCTGTTGAGCCATATGAATAATGCATGGGATGGAAGAATTTTACCTCAGGTATATATGTGATTCCCTATATTCCATAGGTCCCTAGGATGCCTAGAATTTCTAGGATCCAATTTTGTAGGATTAGAAAGTTATTTTTATTATTATAATGATGATTATGAGTTTCTTAGGTCATCCCTAGGATCCAGACAATCGATCCTGATGACATTACTTGTTCTTTATCAAGATGCATAGAATGACCAATATCTGACATCCAATTATGGTGACTTGGGATATGAATTTTATTCAATGATTTACCAGGGTGATAATAATTGAATTCAAGCCAGTCATTATTCCTAGATTTTGAATAGATGAACCTGATTTTGGGGATCCGGCTGTTGATCCATTCATCATGAGTTTTTTATCCATTGAGTCTTGGTATAAGGGATGTTTGGGTTATACAAGGATCTGGTATTTATATGGTTGGAAAAATATCATTATGTTCTTAGATACAACCCAACATTGGTATAATATAGTATGGTAATTCAAAGTCACAAGCATGAGGATCGACAATCGTATGGTTGGTACATGGGTTGGAACAATCCACATGACGTGCTCAAAGATATCAAGGTATTGAGCTAAAGCAGGTATTTTTGGTTATTTTATTTATTATTCAATACTTTATTTATTTATATTGATCATATCACATGCACATATAACTTCATATATTAGTTGGCATGAGACTACATTGGTGGTTCCATACGGAGTTTTGTAATCACACCTTGCTCGAGCTGCCATTGCACATGGGTACCTGAGCAGTTCTCACATGGTTATTGCATGCACATGGTTGTGAAGATGAATTGAATGAGGTAAGATTTATGGATTAAGTTAATATATATGTATTCATAAAGCTATATTGTTTTATTTATTTTATAATATAATGTATATGTGACTGACCTAATGGGTAGTTGACTATTGTATAACATGGTTGTTTAGGACTTTCTTGCATTCCATTCATTATTTATCTTGTTTATATTTATTAATTTATATTTTATATTGTGATTTTGGATAATATTTGGTTATTTTATATTCTATAGTGCACTCTGATTCAATGGGTATAAATTCCCCATGATACCTCCTTAGACCCTCACTGCTAGTCAAAAACCTTTGGTATTTAGAGAGGTTCACTTGGGGTCTTTTGGTGAACTGGGATAAGGCACCAGTCGAGTTTCCTTAAGATTGGGAAGAAAAAAAATGGTATCAGAGGTTTTTTATATTTTTCTTACTGTTTAAAGAGTCAGTATACATGAGACATAGAGATTTTTCAGAGCTCGCGATGGAACCCGAACTAGTGCACTGCAAACACCTTTTCTTGTAGAAGTCCAAGTTACCAGGATTGATGTTCTTAGTTTTCATTATTATGTTTATTATGATTTTTACCTAGAGTGATTCACATAATGTTTGAGATTTATGATCTATGGTTTATGGACTTTGGTACTTAGCTTATAGGCAAGAGGTTAGTTATCAGGTTTTTGACTCTTAGCCTATAGAGGAAATATGTGTCTCATGAATCATATCAAGCATGTGAGATACACATGATATAATCCCATTTGTATGACCATAATTACTGATTATTGAGGCTTAATTGTTTAAAGTGTTAGAAACTACTCATATATACTTTCTATGTATAAGTACTTGGTGGCATTCTACTCAGTTTGTTGAACTTGTATACATGTATTTTTTTTTGGTGGTAGGACTTGGAGATCTTATGGTGAGATGATTTATGGTGATGAAAATGGTATAGTTCTTTTAGTAAGGGATGACTAGATACCCTAATGGGTTAGTTAAAAAAATTAATGTTTTAGAGATAACCCCCTTAGAGGTGAGTGTTGTGTAGATTTGGTTATTGAAATCATAAGTTACAATATATATGTTTTTCCCATATAGCTTAGAATGAAATTATATTTAACCAAATTGACTATAAATAGTTGTTAAACATGGGTCATATAGGGTGATGATATTATGTGTACTTTTTGGTTAGTGAGTTGTAATTATATTATGGGTATTCCTTTATGTTTATTATCATGATTTTTTTTGCATTTTTGGGTGGGTAAATTGACATGTGATTCCTTCTATATGATTGTACCTTAGAGATATGTACTTTGGCATGTTGATGTCATGAGTTAATATGAGAACCGTGTAGAGTTTCTCATGAGTTATGATAACATGAGACCAAACTGGTTAGGCTGGGTGGGAAACCTAGAGGCCTTTAGTTTCATCTTAGATTATAGTGAGTTTTAATTTAATATTAGTTTATGGAAACCTATTATAGTAGTTATCCCAAATTGTATTCTCTTTAGATATGGTAAGCACATGTGGGTGCATGTATTTGGAATCAATTCATGGGAGGATATACTATGTATAATATAATAATGTTTATTCATTGAGGTTTTATGAACCTTGAGTGATAGTTCTTTGGAATATGGGGTACCTTTAGTGCCTTGGTGTTGAGGTTAGACCTTGAGGAAAAATATTTTTGTGTGACTAAACCCACTATCAAGGATGTGTCATGGTAGCATGGTGAAAGAATGGGTATATTATTTGGTTTTAGTATGGAATTTGGTGGTTTTTAAGCATGTTTATAAGACTTAAATGAAATGGGGAATGTGTTGAATCCTTTTGTTTAGGGACTACACAATTTGGTGGGTGATCGTGAGATAGAACATAACACATCTAATGTGCTTTATTTGGGAGAGGAGTTCCAATAGGGATCTTGGATTGATGAGTTAACATGTTGTGGAACATGTTTAGATAAACTTGGTGATGTATGACTCACATGATCTTGAATAGGGTGGTGGATTGGGTGGTATGAGAGTGTACACCCACTATACAAGATGAGATGCGAATGGTGTATGTCACTTGTTCATGATACCCGTTAAAAATTTTAATCAATGAGCGGCTTTGTGTGATCCATAGACCAAGAAGTTTTGATGTGATTCTTAATTGTGTGATGACCAAGGGCTTAGGGAGGATTTTAAAATATCTCTTTGTAATAGATGAGATGTTATAAGTTTTAACAACTTGGGAATTTGGATCCTTCGTAATACATACTATGTTCTATAACTTGCATTACACACTATAAAAAATTTAGAAAAACAAAAAAATATTAAGAATACATTATTAATAAATCTATAAAAAACAATAAGATTGTAAATGATTAATAGTTATTACCTTTATAAGGTAAAAAACTAATATGTGACAATATCAAAAAGGTTATTTTCAATAAAATATATTTTCTTTATATTATATATTTTATTTTAAAAAGAAAAATTTATAAATTTAAGATTTTAAATTTGATAAATTAAAATTATTTTTTTAATTCCTCACAACAAAATTAGCTTAGGGTTTATTTTTTAGATTTATAAAAAGTAGTCAATTTTTTGACGAATAATAAAGAATACCGATTTTATAAATGGCGTCACTCTTAAGAAATTATTTTATTATATGAATACATTGAAAGTTTATAAAAATATTTTCATTAAAAATTTTATATTATAAAGTATAATAAATCATTTTAAAATATGATTTTTAATTTATAAACTCTTGCTCAACATTTTGAAAATTTATGTAGAGTTTTAATAAAAATGGTTTTTTGCTTGTTTTGTTTGATTAATTATGACATTATAAAATGAAGTTTTTTATTTTTTTTATTTTTAAATAAATAATATTTTAATTATAATAATAAATTTATATTCATTTGAATCAAAATAATTTATAACTATATCCTATTCATGAATCTTTTTTTCTTTAAATTAAAATTTTAAAAATAAAATAAATTTTTATGTGTTATATCCGCTAAAGTTAAGATTAATTTCACTATAAATTGAATGTTAATTTTATAAAATTATTCTTATATTAAATATAATAATTTTAATAATATTTAATAATATTTAATATTTAAAATTCCATTTTTAGGTATAAAATTTGTATTATTGGGATTAATGCTAATTACCACAATAATAGTGAAGTAATTGTTTTAAAATTATTATTTTATTAATATCAAGGAATTTATATTGAATAAATTAAATTTAAATCCTTTAAATTATGAATATAATATAATGTATAAAAAAATAAATAAATATATTAACACTCACTTAATTGGTAATCAATACTAAATAATATTAAGAATCCATAATGGTCAAAATGTCATTTTTCTAATAAAACTGTTTTTCTACACATTATCCATTTTAATTTCAAAGTTAATTTTATAATATTAAAAATTTAATTTTATTAAATATATGTTATATTTAGTTCCATAAAAACTAAATTTTTTTATATGGGTTATTTTATATGTTTAAAAAAACATAGATCCACTTAGTTAAAAACGAGTTACCTAGTTTAAAAGTAAAAGAGTAAAATGTGAAAACATAATGGTAAAAGCCTTATAACATGTTTAAAACATGTGTGTAATGCCATTTTTGATTATTTAACAGACAAAATACACCCAAAATCAATAATTTTGAAACTTTTGGGCCATTGATCTTAGAAAAGTGTCATGAAATTACTAAAATAAAAGGGGTGTTTCCAAAAGTGAACTTTCCCTCTCTTATAAAAGGGGATCAATTACACAATTTCAAACACAATAATACCTTTAGGATTACTCCTTGAAACTATACTATTTTAATCTCTATATAATTATCACTGAAAAAAATAATCCACTATTCACTCATAGTTATCCTAAACCCTTCAATTTTGAGGGAACTTTCCAGGGAAAAATCAGGTTTCTAATATAAGTATTATCTCTTTATTAAAATTTTCCTCCCAATATTAATCCCAATAATATATTATCACCACAATAATATGATGAATTAAGTATCATAATTATACTGATATATTTTTATATTAATGGTATAAACCTTATTTATTCATTTCTACCCACTTATAAAAAGAAAGGAATATCAATTGTTCATGTGTGTGGACTACTTCCTCCATGAAGAATAATTTTTTTATACATTTATTCTCATTTTTCATTATATATATGAACATATTAGATATATTAATCTGAATATTTTTCTTTAAATAAAGGAACTCATTTATCTCAATAAATTTTTATTATGTTTTACATAGGGTATAAAAATCCTTTTAATTTACATAATGACCATTAAGGAAATGAATTCCATTATCATAAGATGTGTAAGAACATTTTTAATAGAAGTAGGGAATTTTTAATATAATAATACAAACCAAAAACACTTTATATCATTATTTAATAATGTTACATTTGGTCTAACACAATGTTCAATATAATACTAAATATTATAATAGAAAACATATAGAGTATATAGTGTGAAATATACAAATTTGGGTCACCTCAATCCCCTAGAATCATCTCACCCATGAACATCACTATAATAAAGGAACAAAGAGTTAGTAATACAATATTCATTTTGGGAACAATATTGAACTATGATAAAATTGAAGTGAATAATGAAGTATAAGAATGAAAACATATTTATAGGGGAATATGATCATCTTCCTTCATGTTTGTATGCTAATACAGTTGATCAACATTATGAAAATTATCCAATAAAATAGTTGGTCATTATTATTGTTGGTAATATAGATTCATTTAAACGATCTTCGAGATTATTTAATGATATAATCAAAATTGTATAAAATTTAGAGACTATAATTATATTTTATTAAAAATATGTTTTATGATAAATGTATAAGTTTAAATAAAAAGTTTTTTTCCTAAAATAACCTTATTAAACACTTTTTAAATGATAATATATTTTAATAAAGTCCTAAGTAATTTTTATAATGGTCGGAATATCTATTATGCTATAAATATTATTAATTTTCATTAAATAATAGTTTAATTTAAAAGTTAAAATTATATTAATTAGATTATTATTTTTTTAAAAGAAATTTAATTTTTGGACTCAACACATAAAAATTATCTTAAGATGATTTTTGTGAGAATTTTTTAACAAATTTGATTTTTTATAGAAAAAGTGAAAATTTCCACTTTTAGAAATCAAAGATTTTATGAAATCATTATTTTGTCAGCAAGATTAAAATTTTATGGAAAATTTTATTCAATAAAAATTTAATTTAATAATTTTAAAAATTAATTTATAAATATTAATATTAATTTATAAATTTATACCTTACATTTTGGAACCAAATATTGGATTTTAAGATAAAAGTTATTTTTAGATTCTGCATATTAAATTGGTTAGTTGGGAAGTTTTTCTTGGTTTGGTAATGTGGTGGACATCCAACAAATTCCTCATACTCATTAATAATCCAAAAATTGGTTGTAATTGATTTTACCCACAAGTGTTTGGATTATATAATAAGATAACATATATTTTAACCCTTAAACCACCCCTCCTCAAGTATAAACACCCCCATTCCTTCCTCACATTCCAAAAAAAATCCTTTCTACTTGAATTATGATCCATTTAACCTATAAATAGTCTCTCCAAGGTTTTTATAAGGTTATATGGAGTTCCTATCTATTTTTAAGAAGCATCCTCCTAGGGAAAGGGTTTCCTCAATTTTCCTCTTTCCTTTTCGAGTTTATTACTTTTGTTATGTTGTCTTTTTAAATTTATTTCCATATAATTAAATATTTGTTATTACATGGTATTATATTCAATTTTATTTATTTTAAATTATATTTTATTTATTCCCTCTCATTATATCCTTTCCCCAAGTTGTTACTATGCCGAAACAAGGGTTCCTTACCCCTCATTTCCCATTATTTCACGAGACTTAATAATTATTTTTTATTTAAATAGAGAATATTAATATGAATCATTTTTAATATTTAATTAATATTTTATAAATTATATGTCCTAGTTACTTCTCATTATATTTAATTCCCCAAGTTTTTATAGGATAAAACAATGTTCGATAGCGTATGTGATATGCAACACCGAACCCAAACAAATAATGATTATTTAAACATGATCATTTTAAAATTTATATTAAATTTGAAGATATGAGTAGGATTAAATAATTTATAATATATATATATATATATCCAAAATATATTGATAAATTATTAGTCAATAATCAATCAATTTTTAGTAATCTATTTTTATTTTCAAAATATGTTTTCTTCAAAAATTATTTTTGTTTCTTTTTACGGAAAAAATTATAATTATTTTTTAGAAAAATTAGAAAATTTATTTTATAAAACTAATTCCATTTTTTATATTATAATATCAAAATTAACTTAGGGTTGGGATTTTCAAAAAATCTACACTTTCCAATGAATAGTGAAAAATATCGTTTTTATGTAAAATTGTCATTTATTTTGATAAATAAATTAATTTAAAAGTATAATTATTATTTTAATTTGACTTCAAGGTAATATAAGTATTATTTATTTATATTTAATTAAATTAATTAAATTTAAATCATCTTTATACTGTATTTTAGTACATGTTTATTTTTTGGATTAAAAACACATTTTTTGAAAACCGTTTTGAAATGCATAATGTTTCTCTCTTATAATTTGTTAAAATAAACCCGAATGAGAAATTATATAAATGAAAATTTTAGATTATATATATATATATTTGTTAATTTAAATTCATATAATTAATATTACTAGTTATATATTTAAATAAAAATCATATTTTCCTTGAGAAATGAATTTATTTCTTCAGAAAACCACTTTTCATTATGCTTGTAGGTTTAATTTTAAATTAAATTCATCCACCTATATGAACTTATTTTTAAAAAATAGATTATATATTTTGAATCATAATAATTAATATTTTTTAATAAGTCTAACTTAGGTTTTAGACAATCTGAATAGTAATTGTAGTAAATATTTATTTCCACGATAAAAGAAAAATATGTTAATTAACTGTAAATTTTTTTTATCGAATACTAGAAACAAAGTAACCATAATAGTATGAATATTTATAATTAATTTTAATTTAAATAATTATTATATTTATTACTTATTGATTTTACTTTATAAAATATTGAGTAATCAGTTTGATAAAAATTATATTTTGATAGTATAAAATGAAAATTATATTTTTATGTAATATGAAATTTTAATTAATAATTTACTTTTGATGAATCAATGTATTTTGAAATAAATTATGTTTTAATAAAATATTATTATTAAAATATTATTGTTAAATATAAATGATAATATAATTTTTATGTTGTCAAATATGATTTATATAATGGTTCCAAACTATTATTGTCAAAAAACCCATCATATTTCAATAAATGTAAATTATAATTTCAAAGTGAAAATAAAAATATTAATAAAAATATTTGGATTAAATAAATATTATTTTTAAAATCATAACATTGAAATTATCCAATGGTGAATTTTTCATAATTTTATGAGAAAGTCATATTTTTAGGTAAAAATTAAATATGGTATAAATATATGTTGGTTATTATAACATTATAATGAAAAAAAATGATTTAATAAATTCTATAAATGGTATAAATGACCAAAAATGTTTTTCACTTTAATATAGTGTAATATTAATTTTATTTGATTAATTTTATGAGGACTTTATGAATCCTCCAAAACCTATAATATATTTTAAGGTTTTAAAATAATTTATTTATGAGAATGAATCACTTACACATCATCAAGGGTGTTATTTTATTAATTTTGGACCTTTTACTTATAAAATAATGAAATATTATCCCCTTTGGTAGGAAACATAGGCAAAAACCGTGGGAAGGTTCTTAATTTTGGTTATTTTATTACAGAGTCTGAAACCTATATTTGAGAAATAATAAAGAATTACCCACTCATTTCCTACATAAACCCACAAAATATCACATTTACCTTCACTAAAAAACCTTAGATAAAACATTTAATCTTCCATACCCTATCTAGAGTCCTCACAATATTCTCTCAAGCTCTCAAGAAGCTCCTCTCAAGCTTTTGGAATCACACTCTCAAGGTAAGGGATCTCCCACTCTCCTCTTTTTTATCAAGCACCTGGTTTATGTTATCTCTCTAAAGTTATATTTTTATGTTTGGTTATGTTCTTAAATATCCTCATTAATGTAAATTTTATATATAAATGATGTTATACCCATTTTAATCTCATTAAGCACCACCATGAACCTTTATTTACACATGTTACTATGTCAAAATTTAGTAAGGGTTCTTTTCTTTCTCCTCTTTGTTCAAGTATATTATTTATCTTATGCCCCTTTTCTCCAATTAATAATTTTTCTATATAATCTTACACATCACCATAACTAAACCTATGATTACTAAATTATTAGATACCCCTTTCACTATCATCAAAACCTTCCATGAACATTTATACACCCTCGTTATACTGCCAAAATTCAATCATGATTTTCCATAACAAACAATTTTATAGTGAATAACCGTACCCATTTCTTATCAAGGGTGTTAAGATTTATGAACTTATACTTATTTTATTGGGTAATAAAATTTATGTATTTAATACTCCTTGATCATGGAAGAAAATATGATGATGAAAGAATCCATGTTGTATGATCTATGTGGCACACTTAAGCATGAGAATAAAATGAAAGTGATATGTGTTCCTATAATTATATATAACTCCAATGTATTGGGTAATATTTTAGTCTCATGATACATTATGAAAGGGATTAGGGAGTGAACATATTCTATAATGGGACTTTTTACATTATTATTTCTTAACATTCATCATTGACCTATGTTTATGATGAAATGTTTTAATTTGTTTCCACATTTCCCATGTTTCATTTATGTTATCATGCTATATCATGATTTATTTTTCATGTTTATGATCCTCATACATTTTATGTACCATTTATATAAATATTTTATAAAATATATTACCTTCTTTATTTTATTACATGTTTATTACCTCACTAGGATTTATATCTCACCCTTTTCTTATGTATGTACCTAGGTTATCCTAGGCATTTTTAAGTATGAGAATGTTAAGGAAGTTATCAATAAAGATAATGTATTTCTTATTTTATATTGTTATGTAATGTTCCTAATTCCCAAAGACACTAGAATTATTGATTTTACAGGTATTTTATGTGTATATTTAGGTAATAAATCATGAATTAATGTGTAATAAATATAAGAGTTGTCATAGTTGGTATTAAAGGAAAAGTTTAGTTATTTTTGGGATTAAGATTATAAAACTATAGTGAAAGGCTAGGGGATAAAACCAAGTAGAAGAAAATATCCAATTTTTTATGTAAGTATAGATTAATTGGTTTATTAAAAAAATACATCCATGTCTGGATACTACAAGTGGATGTGGATCTTGAATAGATATATATAGGGGTAATCCCCTAAAACAATACATTAAGATAGACTTGATCGGGAACTGTTACATGACAATGGGCCTTACTGCACAATTGGTTTGATACTCCTGAGGGATATGCTTTAGTAAATTTAGAAGCTCATTATGAACCATTATTAATGGAAAAAATGGACATAATAGTATATGTTAGGAAATATATCATGGATAACATATATTGAATCCTAAAAATTCGTAAGCTAGGAAAATATATGCAATTTATAAATTATCCCTTTAATTCCATTGGATCCCCATTTATGTGTTTAATAGTTTAAAAGTAATCATCCATAATTTTACCTTAATTATATTCAATGACTAAAAATAGGAAGAAATGGGTTAAATTTTTAATTGAAACTATTTAATTTATTAATGAGGGAAGAATGTAATGCCCTAAGTTTTTATAAGGGAAAACTATGTTTGATAACGCATGCAATACGCAACACTGAACCTAAAAAAACAACAATTATTTAAATATTTTTGTTTTAACCTTTACATTAAATTTGAATATATGAGTTGGATTAAATAATTTATAAAAAATATATTTTCCTAAATATATTGATAAATTATTATAAAATAATCAATCAACTTTTGGAAATGCCTTTTTGTTCTTCAAAACATGTTTTCTTCAAAAATGATTTTTACTTATTTTTATGAAAAAAATTATAATTATTTTCTAGAAAATTAAGAAAATTTATTTGATAAAACGAATTCTATTTTTTATATCATCATATCAAAATTAACTTAGGGTAAAAAGTTTGGATTTTTCATCAAATAAAGATTTTCCAATGAATAGTAAAACATACCGTTTTTATGTAAAATTGTCATTTCTTTTGATAAATTAATTAATTTAAAAGTTTCATTATTATTTTAATTTTATTTCAAGGTAACATAAGTATTATTTATATATATTTAATTCAATTAAATACATTTTAAATCATCTTTATACTAGATTTTAGTATAAGTTTATTTTTAGGATTTAAAACATATTTTCTGGAAACTATTTTAAAATGCATAATACTTATCCATTATAATTAATTAAAATATACACTAATTTTAAATGATATAAATGAAATTTTTATATTATATATCTATATTTATGAATTGAAATTCATATAATGAATATTACTAGTTATAGAGTTAAAGAAAATTCATCTTTTCCTTGAAAAATACATTTGTTTTTTCTGGAAAACTGATTTCCATCAGGATTGTGGGTTTTATTTTAAATTAAATTCATCCCCATATATAAATTTATTTTAATAAAAGGGATTCATTATTTTTAACCATCATAATTAATATTAATTAATAAGGTCAACTTAGTTTTTGTACAATATGAATATCAAATGTAGTAAATATTTATTACCATAGTAAAGGGAAAACATGTTAATTAAGGGTAAAAATAATATAACAAAGACTAGAAAAAAAGTAACAATAATATCATAAATATTTATATTTTATTGTAATTAAAATAATGATTATATTTATTCCTTATTGTTTTTACTTTATAAAAGATTAGGTAATAAGTTTGATAAAAATTATATTTTGATACTATAAAACACAAATTATATTTTTAAGTAATATAAAATTTAAATTAATAAATCAATTTTCATGAATAAATTTATTTTTTAAATAAATTATATTCTAATAAAATAATTTTATTACATTATTATTGTTAAATATAAATGATAATATAATTTTTATGATGTCAAATGTGATTTCTATAATGGTTCAAAAACTGCTACTGTCAGAAAACCCATAATATATCAATAAAAGTCAATTATATTTTTAAAGTTAAGATTTAAATATTTATAAAATAATTTGGATGAAATAAATATTACTTTTTGAATCAAAACATTGAAATTATCCAACAGTGTTTTTTTCATAATTTTCTATGACAATCGAATTTTTTAGTAAAAATTAAACATGGTATAAATATATGGTATTTATTATAACATCATAATGAAAATAATATTATTTAATAAATACTATAAAGGTTAACCATATCCAAATATATGTGTCCCCTTTAAGATATTTTAATATTAAGTTTATTTTATTAATTTTATAAAGCCTTTATGAATCCTCCAATATAATATATTTTAATGTTTTAAAACTATCTCTTTAAGAGCATGACTCATTTACACATCATCAGTGGTATTGTTTTATTAATTTAGGCCATTTTAATTATAAAATAATGAAAACCTATCCCCTTTGGTATAAACCATGAGAAAAAACCATGGGAAGGTTTTTAGTTTTGGTTATTTTATTATAAAGAGTCTAAAAAATATGTTTGAGAAATAATAAATAATTCCCCACTCATTTACTATATAAACTCACCCAATATCCCATTTATATTTACTAAAAAAACTTTTATATTTTCATTAATTTTCTCTCCCATCTCTATAGTCCTCCCAAAATTCCCCCAAGCTCTCAAGAATCTCCTCACAAGCTTTTGGAATCACACTCTTAAGGTAAGATATCTCCCACTCTCCTCTTTTCTATCAAGAAACTCTTTTATGTTATGTATCTTTATTTCTCTTTTTTTGTTAGGATATGTTATTACATACCCCATTACTTTCCATTTTATGTCTAAATTATTATATACCCCTTTCACTCTCATTAATCACCCCCATTAACCTTTATGTGAACTTGTTACCATGTTGAAATTTATTAAAGGTTATTTTCTTTCTCATATTTATTCAAGTATATTCTTTATATCATTCCCTTTATCTCCAAATATTATTTTTTGGAAATTTATTCCATGTAACCCTTACTTACCCTATGATTTATAAATGATTAGATACCCCTTTCACTCTTATCAGTCCCTTCTATTAACAATTATACACCCCCATTGTGCTGCCAAAATTCCACTATGTCTTTCTATGACAAACAATTGTGTAGTGAATACCTATAACCATATCCTATCAAGGGTTTTTAAATTTATTCACTTAAAATTATTTTATTGGGGATTTAAATTTATGTATTGCACACTCATTTTTTATGTAAGAAAATATGATGATGAATGAATCCATGTTGTATGATCTATGTGACACACTTAAGTATGAGAATGAAATGAAAGTGATGGTGCGCCCATAATTATATAGTGCTTTAATGCATTGGGTAATGTTTTAGTCTAATGATATGTAATAAAAGGGATTATGGAGTGAACCTAATCCATCACGAGACTTTTTTCTACCATGATGTCTTGGTAGTTAGCATTGACCTATGTTAATGATGAAATGATTTAAGTTGTTTCCACATTTCACATGTTTCCTTTATGTTATCATGCTACATCATGCCTCATTGTTCATGTTTATGATTACCACCAATTTTATGTTCCACTGATATTCTTATTGTCTAAAATTTATTACCTTCTTCATGTTATACCATGTTTATTCCTTTACTGGGATTTATATCTCACCCCTTTCATATGTATGTCCCCAGGATATCCAATATAGTTTTAAGCATGATCATGTTAAGGAAGTTTTCAATAATGATGATGTATTTTATTTTTTAATTTGTAATGTAATGTAACTAATTCCAAAATACACAACAATTCTATATATTAGGGGTTATATTATGTGTAATATTATTTAATAAATCATGAATTAATGTGTAATAAATATAGGGACTGTTATATTATACCACCTTTATAATCCGTTGTAATGCTCAAGGATTCCTATAGCCATAAAACCATCCTAAATTTGGTAAAAGAAAGTGTGTGTGGTTATCCTAGAAATGAAATCCCTATCTAGATACAATACGTATATGTGGATCTGACACAAGTTTACCTAGGGTAATAACCTCAAAAAATTCACATTGGTATTTGAATCGATCATCACTTGGAGCATGACAATGGGCCTTGCTACACATATAGTTTGACACTCCTGGGGTATTTTTTTTGGATAATTCACATTCAATTTATGTGGTATAATAAAAAATCAAAATATGTGGATTGATATTTACATTAAATTGATATCCCAATTCCATGAATATATTAATAACTACATCTTATTATCATCCCCTCAATTAGTGTACTTTTTTTAATGTGAAAATTATATCATTCCTATGTTGATTGGTGGATATTAACCAAGATAACTACATTAATACATTGAAATACTTTCTTTAACATCTTTTTTTAACTAATTAACATGTTCTATTTCACTCTCTATATTCCCCATACTTTATTCTACATGAAAATGTTCCTATGTATATGTTGTATGGTGGAATTATGATCTATATAGAGAATGATCAATCACTGACTTTATCTTTCCTTATCAACAACAATACGTAATTGAATATTTTATTCTAGTAAATTTCCATGTGAATACCCTTTCATGCTTCTTTTGATTGAAGGGTATTCGATTAGATACCCATACATTGATTGACTGGGGAGATTATTAGAAAAACCATATACCCTTTTTTCTATATGATGTAAATAAATTAGACTTCATAATATTGATTTATGGGTATTTACCTATAAAGTTATCAAATTTCATTGGATAGATATTTAATTTCCAATAGGTTTATCATGATATAATTATCTTATGCATGTTTTAATTATGTGGATATTTCTTACCAAAATGTGTTTCATTGTACACCCCATAGTTGATTGCAGGGGGTTGAATTTTGAACAATCATTCACATCAAGTTCATCATTTTTGAGAAACTTTCATTGATTTTTGTTTGTGGATATGGAAACACCCATCAGTTCCCTTGTTTGATATGTTTCATGAAACTTATTTCCAAAGGTATATAGTCATTGGGAAATAGATCCAATGACAATTAGAGAATCACATTGGTCGAGAGGATGGGATGTTTGGACCATCAAAACTTTTTGAGGAGAATTATTTCATACTCTAGAACTGTCTTATATATTTAATACATATTCATAAATATTTGTTAAATCCCAAAAATAACATGGGTTTCACTTAAAATAACAATAAGTTATTATCTTGTATGAACTTTAGAATCATTTGTATATATCCTATATTCTTCATTAATAGAGATATCCGTATCTATCCAGGGTTCTAAATTGATGGTATCCTTTTGTAAATAGATTATATATTATTATTTCATTAATTATTATGATGCTGGTTTTAATCCCCATAGTGGAGTGCTATGAAATTTATCATCATACCGAGATATGAGAGTTGTTTTAATGTTAGTATCATCCCATGAGTTGGGCTCCCTACATATCCTTGTGAAAGGAATAATAACCCACATAGTTTAGTACCACGTAATGAGAAACATCATACATTTTAAGGTCATCTTAGAGGGACCAAACTGTGCAATTTAACATCATGCGGTAAGGACGTCTAGGTGAGAAATTAATAGTCAAGGGTTGGTGTGGGACTTATTCTAAAGTAGCCCAAGGAACCTGGAAGGGATGCAGTCTCCCAGGATAGACATGAACCTAATGGGAGTGAGGCCTATAGAAAATTTGGGTGAATTTAGGGTGTTGGGTTTGGACCTTATAGAGGCTTACTACATATCTCATTTGGATGATAATCAAAGCCCATGTAGTTCATAATTAAGGACCCACGCCTATGGGGTTCCTCTAAAGGTATTTCTCATAGGGAATGTAGCCCTTTCATATGGATACATGGATTTGAGGACCCATGCCTATGGAGGCCCTCTAAAGGTTTTTATTATAGAGGATTTGTACCTTTGAGATGGATACATGGATTTAAGGACCTACACCTACGGAGGTCCTTAGGGACGGTGAGAGGAATATCCAAAAAATGATCCTCTACTGAGAAATGTATTTGATCATATAGATTTCATGATCAACACTGACCTATAATCCCATGTGAGTCATGATCGGTGTGATAAATAAGATGAATTTATGATCTGACAAACCACCTGATCTCATTTATCTACTAATAGATGAGGCCAAGGATATGATAGAGAGAAAGGGAATTGATTCAAATGTAACCTATCATATTTTCATAACCAAGGGTCAGGGATTACAGACCTACATGTATATGTACCATAAGAAATATTCGGGATTGCTTGATGAGGTATGACCTATCCTCATTTTATAAGATGATGAGAGAAGTATCCAACACTAGTCCTTGTCAAAGGTAAAGGAAAGTGAATCCCCTTACTATCTAAAACAAGGAGGTCCCTATTTCTAAGACAATGAGGTAAGGATAAGGCCCTACCCACACTCTTGAAATGGGAAGGTACCTAAAATTTCCCCCAAAGTCAGGGTCCTTATTACTATGGGGATGAACATCTGTGAACACCCCAAGTACCCTACCATTAGGTAGGAAAAGTGTGGGACATATATTACTAAGGGAATACAAAATCGAATGGGAGACACAATGGTGTGTCTTTTACCATGATCATGAAAATATGGATTCCCCAGTGGAAGTTTTGATTTGATTTTACTCATATGGGAGTCCTATGAAAGGAGGGTTCGTACCATTGGTGTCATAAAAAATGATCCAAAAGGATGGTTCGCGTAGGGTAAGTCTTGGGTGAGTAAAAGGTATTTCATGAAAGGTGGACCTGGGTGAGAAGAAGGTGGCTCGCACATGTGAGTTTTGGGAAAGATGAGGGTGATTTTCCTAGGGTAGTCTAATATGATCTATAGGTGACTTACATAGGGTAGACCTAGGTGATCTGGAAGTGCCTTCAGGCGATGGAAAACTTGGGAAAAAACACTTGGGTGAGGCCTTTCTCTATAATCCAAGGGTTTACTCAAGTGTCCCTGGAAGGGTCTTGCACAGGTTTTTAATTTGGGAGGATACCTTCCTACTAGTGATTATCATCTAAGGGGAAATGGCTTATCATGTAGGTGTTTTGTGTTTCATACATTAGAGGAACATTAATCCCACTATCCTCTATAATTCCCTATTCTATTGGGTTTTGGAGAGATACTTGGTTGGTTTCAAGGGCCTGGGTAAAGGAATAGGGTGAGAAGAGATTCAGGGATTGTTCTGATCTTTTAGTTGTTTGTTTAACCATGAGTTGTATCTCAACTCACAGTGATTTAGAGGTTTTATAGGGATTATACCAAGGAGGGTTCCAAAATTTATGGAACCATGAGGAGTATCTCAACTCATGGTGATTTGTAATGAGAGGTGGGGTTGTATGTGTCACTAATGAAAATATATTCGACTTGTCCCAAAAAGTTTGTGGTGAGACTCTCTATTTTTCATGGGGTTATATGCCGGTATCAAAGGAAACAGACTGTGAGGGGGAACAACCTTCGTGGTATGGACCATTGGGGATGAAGGGTTTCCCAAGCAGCATGACATAGTTGAAGGCATGCCTAACTAGTTCACCCATATGGGGCTCAACCAGGTGGTTCATCTAGGTGTGGCTCGACCAAGTATGGGTCTTCCAGGTGTGGATCACCCATGTATGGGTCACCCAGTATCCCAATTATGGTCCGCCCAGGTGTGGGTCAGCTAGGTTTGGGTCACCTAGGTGGGGTACTCATCCACATAGAGTACAAACATAATATCTCACCCATGTAGGGATGTAACACTTGGGAAAAGAATCTATGTGACCCGATCTCTCCCTTTTATTCTTCACTCAAGTGTTCTCCCATGTTATTAAAAATTAGAGGTAGAGGGGTATATTTATCGACCAACTGGTGGACCAATGTAAAGGGGATACATTAATGGGCTTGTATGAATACTATTTCATGAGGTCCTCATGTGAAAGGGGTTGCATGAGTGGCTTATGTGAGGGCCTTGTGAGGGAGATCAAATTACTTAATAAAATTTTCCCGACTTCCAAGAGCCATAATTTTTGATCATTTGGGCTTTGTGACCAGTAAAATAGAATCTTTCTGAGAGAAAAATGCTCCTTGATATTGTAAATACACCAAAAGTTCTCCAAAAGAACTGAAAATTGAATTTTAATTCATCAAAAACTTTCTACGAGTTATTTTCATGAATTTATGGCATACTCCTAAATGGGGATTCTCTCTACCATTCCATTAGACTAGGAAATGTTTCTGAGAAATTTCAATCCCTTGGTGTGTTAGAATTATTTCAGCATATAGAAATCCAATCTTATCCTTATTCCATCATAGAGAAACATTTTTAATCAAACTCAACATTTTTTTCTAAGTGATCATCACATCATGAATTCTATAGAAAAGTGAATGGAATACATTTTTCAATGTCAATAGTTTCACACATGAATTAATATATATGAAGGGTGTTCCCTGACAGTGTTCCAATTAATTGGGTAATGATATTGAGTTAGCTAGATGGATGTTACTCCTAAGATAATACATAGTTTATTCATTATTGGTTACTTCTAAGAGATATACGAATTACCTGGATAGGTAATTATATTATGAATATTTGATGTTACAAGATACCAATATGTTTTATTTAGGATTTCTAGGACTTTTTAATAGATCCTTTGATCAATATTGATATCACATGGCTTATGAATATTGTACATTAAAACTATTTTCCTTATGACCATGTTCTTATAATATTTATATGACTCTTGTACTCATGTTTATCTTCTTATATCACGTCTCACGTTCTACCCATAATGTTCAATTATGCTCCATTTTTATTTTTTTACCTTACTAAGATTTATAGCCCATCCTTTTCTTATGTATCCTCTTTTACCTAGTAATTTCAATTAAAGGGATACACATAATGAAATTACATGTGTGGATAATCCTTGTAGAAGAAATGTGTATTGTACCATGTTTTTAATTATAATTGTACCTAGTTCCAAAAGACATTAAAATTTAGATCTTATGACTTTTTTATGTTATGTAATAAAAAGTATGTATTTTTATCACAAGATATGAAAGTGTGGGTCTGGGGCATCACATCTATTATCAGAGAAGAGTTTAGTTATTTTTGGGAATTCGAATTTGGAATATTTGGATGTAGAGCCTTAGATAGATAACAATTTTCTATAGTGGACTAGGTTAATTATAATTAGTATTAACCATAGGATTAACATATTCTAGGTATTTATAATGATTCCTTTCTATAGATAACATTTACATGAACATTTGGATTTAGTAAGTGTTATTCAATGAGTAAAATTGCAGGGATGAAACTTCTTTAATGGAGATTTTCTTTGGTTATCCTAAAATTTTTATGAACCAACATGAAAGTATGTATAGAACCTGTAAATTTTTCTCTTAACATAAAGAAAATATTAAAGTATATGATCCTAAAATCCATATTTTAGATAAAAATTAGTATTAAAATCTCATTTGGAATTTATTATCTTGATGATTCTTAAAAGTATAGTTCTTCTTATTTAAGATTTTCTTTTTAGTCAATAGATAGAAATATGAGGTAATTAAACATGTTATAAGTTAGTTACATATAATTAATTCCATGTTTTAACTTTTTAATTTTAATAGATCAAATATCATTTATAATATGGATGAAAGGAAATACCATAAAAAATTCTTATCTATTCCATATTATTTAATTATAAATATTGTATCAGAATATAGTTCAAATGATTTTTAATTTTTTCAAATATTAAAATAACCTATAATAAATTATTTAATCTATCAATGATCTATTATTTGTCTAAAATTTCTATAGATCATGGTATTTTTATGATATGATTTCGAAATATACATTCTATCATCTTTTTCAACAAGGGAAGACACCACTAGGGACTTGACCATTTCTATATCAGAGTTGTAGAATTGATTATTAAGGATGATGAAAATATACTAAATATTAATGAGGAACCTTTTTTACATTAAATATATGAATTATAAATTATAGATTAATAAAAGAAAATTGTGATGATGTGATTTCTCTAAGGGGGATGAGTGTAACAAACCAAAAAATTTTATTCTTTAAATAAAAGAACTTGTGCCTCCCAGAAATTTTTATTATTATTTACAATAAAAGTACATAAAAATACTTTTAATTTCCATAATGACTGTTAAATAAATGATAGCCATTATCATAATATATGAAAGACCCTTTGTAACCGAATTAGTGAAGTTTAAGTAAAATACTATAAACCAACAACACTTTATTTCATTTTTAATAATGTTATATCCAATCTACAATAATACATAATATAATACTTAATATCAAAATATGAAAAAATAAAGGATAAATAAAATGAAGTATAAAAATTTGGGTTGCCCTGATCCCCTAGAATCATCACACCCACAAATATCACTATAATAGAGGAATAAAGATTTAGTAATATAATATTCATTTTGGAAATGATATTGAACCATAATAGAATCAAAGTGAATGATAAAGTGTAAGAATGTTGGTTTATTTATAGTGAAATATGATCATTTACCATAATATTTTTTATCTAATACGATTGATCTTCATTACAACCATTATCCAATAAAATAGTTGGTCATTACACATTTAAGTGATCATTGGGATTATCTAATGATATAATCGAAATAGTATTTTTTTGAAGACTATAAACATATTATATTAAAAACATGTTTTATGATAAATGTATAATTTTTAAATAAAAGTTTTTTTTTCATGTAAAAATCTTATTAAATAGTTTTAAATGATAATATATTTTAACAAAGTCCTAAGTAATTTTTAAAATAGTCGGAATATTTATTATGTTGTAAACATTATTAATTTTTATTAAATAATGATTTTTATTTAAAATTTAAAATTATAATATATATTATTATATTGGTAAAATAATTTTTTTATGGAATCATCACATCAAAATTATATTAGAGCGATTTTTTTGGAATTTTCTGACAAAGTTGATTTTTTGGTGAAAAAGTGAAAATTTCTCCTTTATGAGCATAATGATTTTATGAAATCATTATTATGTCAGCATGATTAAAAATTTTATGAAAAATTTTATTTCATAAAAATTAAATTTAATAAGTATAAAAAATAATTTATAAATATTAATTTTCATTTAGAAATTTATACCTCACATTTTGGAACCAAAATTGGAATTTTAAGATAAAAAATATTTTTGGATTCTGCTCATTAAATGGGTTGGTTGGGAGGTGTGTTTCATTTTATGAATTCCTTTTATGTTCAAAAAATTTCTACCACTCATTAATAATCTAGAAAATTTGTTTTTATTTATTGAACCCACAAGTGGTTGGCTTATATAATAAATTAACTTATATTTTAACCCTTTAAACCACCCTCCTCTAGTAAAAATACCCCCATTTCCTCCCCAATTTCCACACTAAAGACTTTTATAATTTTTAGATCTAATTTTCCATATAAATAATCTTTATAAGGTGGTAATAAGGTTTCAAGGTTCCCTCTCTAGCTTTAAGAAGAATCCTCCCAAGGCAAGGGTTTCCTCAATTATCCTCTTTCCTTTTCAAGTTTATTAGTTTTTTTATGTTGTATTTTTTTTCATATAGTTACATTATTGTTAATACATAGTATTATATTTCATTTTATATGTTTTAAATGAGATTTTAGTTATTTACTATAATTATATCCTTTTCCATTAGCTATTACTATGCCGAAACAAGGGTTTCTCACCCCTCATTTCCCTTTATTTTTTGAGCCTTATTAGTTCTTTATTATTTAAATGGATAATCTCAATATACATCACTGTTATAATTTTATTACTAATTTATCAATTATATATCACCATTATCGATAATTATAATAACTTTATAATCATTTTCAATGCTTAAGGTTTCCTGTATCCATACAACCATCCTAAATTTGGTAAAGAAAAGTGTGTGTGGTTTTCCTAGTAACAACATACATGTATGGATACTAAAAGAATATATGGATCTAAAATAGTTTTACCTAGGGGTAAAAACCCAAAAAAATTTGTATTTTTCTTTGATTCGATCATCACCTGGTGCACGAAAACGGGCTTTATTGCATACCTGATTTAATGCACTAGGGGGGTTTTCTTCGGATAATTCACATGAACTTTATGAACCATAATAAAAGATTAGAATATAATGTATTGATATTTAAATTAAATTTATATCAAAATTAATTTAATGTATCCCTAAATACTTCTTTTTATCACCCCTTAAGTGTATTAGTACTTTTTTAATTTGTAAATCCTATTACTATTAAGTTTATTGTTAAATATTAACCAAGATAACCCTATTAATCCATTCAAAGGGTTTCTTTACAGCCTGATTTGTTACCAAAGATCATATTATATTTCACTATCTATATTCCTCTTTCCTTTATTTTATATTTACATATTTATATGTATATTTTTTATGGTATAATTATGATATATATAGAGAATAATACATCACTTCCTTTATCTTTCCTTATCCACAACAATGCATAATCAAATATTTTATTCCAATACCATTCTACGTGAATACCCTTTCATGATTATTTTTATTTAAGGGTACCCATACATCAATTTAATGGGGGATATTATTAACTAAATCATATACCATTTTATATATAAATTATAAATACCTTATACTTTATAATGTTTATTGATGTGTATTTACATGGAAATTTATCAAATTTCATTGGATAACCATTTAATTTCCAATGGGTTTATCATGATATGATCATTTTATATATGATTTCATTATGTGGTACACATGAATTAAGACATATGAATGGTGAACCCTGATAGCTATCTAATACATTGGGTAATGATATGAAGTTAACTGGATGGAAGTTACTCTTAACAGATGATAGAGTTTACCAGTTATAGGTTACTCCTAAGAGATATGGGAATTACCTGGATAGGTAATTCCATTACGAATTTTTTATTCTATAATATACTGACACGTTTTCCTTATGCTTTATATGATTTTTTAATGACTCATTTGATCTTGATTGATATCACATAGATTATGGATATTATATATTACAACTATTTTCCTTATCTCCATGTTCTTATGATCATGTTATGACACTTTACCTCAAGTTTATGTTCTTATATCATGCCTCTTATTTTACCCATGATGTTCAATTATGATCCATTTTCATTATTTATCCCTTATTGGTATTTATAGCTCACCCTTTTCTTATGTTTCCCTTTTTCCATAGGAATTGAAATGAAAGGAATATGTATAAAAAATAACATGCCTATAAAATCCTTGTAGAGGAAATGTGTATTGTACCATGTGTTTAATTTTAATTGTACCTAGTTCCCAAAGACACCAAACTTTTTCTCCTAGGATTTTTTTTGTAATTCATGTGATTTAATAAAAAGTACGCATGTTTAGCACCAAATCCAGAAGTGAGGGTTTGAGGCATCTCATTAAATTTTGTCTAAACATCAAAAAGATAAAATAATATCCTTATTTTTATTTTATAATGATATTATTTCAAAAAGAAACACCTCCTTAACCATACTCACCAATCAATTTATTGCGTGTTCAAGTTTGGACCGGTTTAACCACTTACATGAAAAATGATTTAAAATCTGATTATGGACGACTATGAGAACCTGAAAAATAACAATATGATAATATATTCAGAAAATAATGATTATTATATGGTTTTGGAAATATTTTATTAAGTATTTAACTTATTATTAAAGTAACATTTTTGTTTTCTAAAATTTCCCAATTAATCTGTTATCAATTCAATTTTCACATAATGAAAAAAAACACATATGGAACGAAATAAGAACATTTTAAATAAATATAAGTTATATATTACATAATCTTAAATTATATACTAATAATTAAATTGGTATCAAATGACTGGTAGTGACATAAAAATTATTAAACATGCACAAAACAATTAAAGTTATCAACACCTGATGGTCATAATACTCTATAAATAATTAATGTAATCATGATAAAGAATTGTAATAAGGATTATAAAAGGTTAATATTTATGATAAATTTTATGAAATAGGATATTAAGTTACATATATTGGTTTTATATGAGTTTATAGTTTCATCAATTAAGTAAGGAAACAAGGTAAGGGTTTTCTCTCAAAATTTTATACTTTGAAACAAACTTTATTTTATGAACCTAATTTCATATAATTTTTTTTATAATAACTATTGGTCATATAATATAATTAATAATATTTATCATTTTATTTTAACTTCATTTTCAAGCCCTCTATTTTTAAAGGGTTTTTTTATAGGAACGTTTCTTAAGTCGTAAGTGTTTTTAATCTATACTCATTTTCTTTTAGACATGTTTTATAATTATACACCAATTCTATATTTATACGATCTATAATATTACCAAGAATTTATTATGGAATACTCTATTATTTAATTAATTTTATTTATAGAACCATATGATTTTCATGTTTCCAATTACTTTTGATTTAAAAATTACTAAAGCTGAAATGGGTTTTAATGACTCAAATCTATTCCTTGGGTAATATTCACTCTTATTTGTCTATTATTATTCAAGATTTAGAAATTCTACCCTATTATTAAGTTATTTTATATTTAAACCATTTTTTTATGATGAAATAATTTTTCAAACAAAAGTATTCTTCCTTGATGATTCTATTATTTTGTTAAAACACATTTTGTTAAGAATTATTTCTATTACTTTTGTTGATTTTTTCTTCTATATTCATGTTTTTACTTTCCACCCATGTTCTCATTTTCCTAATGGAAACCCAATTTGTTTTTTATCTCCAATGTGATGGTTCTGGGTGTATCATAAGCATGCATTAGTGGGAGATATATTAAAATTTATTTTAGTATTTCTATTCCTGAAACCAAGATAGAGGATCTTGCATGTCAAATTTATAATTAATTTATTTAATGTCGAAAGAAATGATTATATTGGATCAGGAAACTTTCCTTGTTAATCAATTTGATCATCCAAAAATGATTTTTTCACATTTCCTTCATTTTACTATGAGGATCCAATGATATAATTCCTATAGCGGTGATCCACATATATTAATTTGATCTATAGGCAACACCAATTGATCTCTAGGTGCTAGCACGACGAATCGATTATATTACATTGTTTGTGTTGATATCTCACAATATGGTCATGAATAAATCTATCTTTCACTTCTCATTATTGAGAGGGAGAGAGAAGGAGTAGATGATTCAAGAGAGAATTCATTATGTACAATAATTTTCTATTCTAAATTGCACACACTACATAATAGACATAAACATATATTTATAGATCTAACATTTAGGTTAAATAATTTTTTAATTCAATATTGACCATTAAATAATATTATAAACTTCAATGAACCCCACAACCCATAATAATAATAATAATAAGATTATTTTGTGGTGTGTTCCAACTTGTGCAATAACAAATATTATTTAACAGACTTGTTAATTAATATTTTTCAACAGACATGGTATTTGTCAATTAAAACTCCTCTATCATTTATTGAACAACTGAATAAATATTTATTTAAATATTTCATTCATCAATAAATATTTTTTATTGATAAAACATGGATAAAATTATCCCTCAGTTCTGAGAAAAATATTTATTAAATTAATTAATTTCAAATATAATTTAATCGACATCATCGAAAAAAATTATTGTGTGCCTCTATAGGATTCTTTCTAATTGGCATTAGATGAGATTGCCTAAAGTCCAAGATTATTATCTAGAAATGGGTCAAGACACCCAAGAAAAAGAAATTAATGTCTCAATTATGAAAACCACATAAAAACACTCATAGTGTAATATAATCCCCTTATCATAATATCACATCAAGTAGTTTTCACATTCATGTCACCAACCTATATGCTCGATATGTATTTCTTTGACTATATGAAATAAACACATCATTACACCATAGACATGAGATTTAATGCGATGATTCTATTTCAATCAAAGGAATGAGATATCAACTTTCATAAATATGGAAGGTGCAAATCCTTCCTTGACTTATCCATTAATGACATGTCACTCATGACACATCCAACTTATCCAACTTTGCCATAAATAATTATCATCATGGTTTAAGAAATAAATCTAAGTACATGATTCATAACATGTATTAATAATATTCTTAAAGTCTAAGGACCATTATACAATCCTGTAGATAGAATATTTGATGACACCAAAACATGAGGAATTCCTACTGGAGGGTCTGTTCTTATAATCTATCATCTTGGAGATTACCATGTGTCAACTTCATGAGAAAAAACCTCATATTCTTATAAGTACTTTCAATTGACAGTCTATATACTATTTTCCCCATTATATCATGTTATCCAACTGTAGAACTATATTAAGAAAATTTTTATATCACTTCAAGGTTCTCATCATAGCATGGAACTTATATGAAATTATCATTTTGAAAAATATTCTAGGAAATTATTACATTAAAGTCATGTAGAAAAATGAACAATATGCAATAATATGGTTAATTAACATTCTATACATCAAATATGAATGTAATAAAATCACAATCAGTTGGTCATAGGAGACCAATTCCAAAATCCCCCTTAAACTAGATCCAACTACCTATGAATTTTAGTTAGCTAGACTTCACATGATAATAACATTTCTATTGAGACAAGGCTTTAGTAAAGGGGTCCACCATGCTATCTTCCATGGAAATAATGTTAACTATAACCTCAAATATCTAAGAAAAATCCCTCAAGATATGATAACTTCAAATTATGTGTCATTACCCATCCCCCGGGGACCATGCCGTGACTACCTGAACCCCTCCTTCTATAGGCCAAGGGTTGGAAACTAGCACCAAAAAAGCATATCCCTAATTTGGGAAGGCTTTGCCTCTAAACCTGTACAAACACACAATCCAAGAACACAAAAAGAAGCAACTAAAAAATAAACTGTTGTAGTAAAAATGTGTACTAAAAGTAAAGGCGCCAGAATACAAGCCCAAATAAAAAGTAAAAGTACAACTGAATAGGTAAAATAGCTCCTGGATCATCCACTGAGGATCCTACTAGAAGGGTAGGTACATATCATCTCCACAACACTCCACGTCAACCTATCTCCTCCGCGTACCGCCTAGTCGTGGATCCCTCAAGCCTCAACCTAGGTGATCATCATCTTCACAAGACACAACAAGGTGTGGGCGAAGCCCGTGCATGAGTTAGTATAACAATACTCCTTAGGGACCCCAAGAAACCCAAAGGTCTCATAGAATTCCACAAAGGAAAACCAAAAAACATGATCTCAATCACAAATCACAAAGCAATAGAAACAAATCAAACCAGGTTTAAGTGAAGTATAGAAGTACAGATTATCAGTCATGAAGCTAGATCATATTATTCTGTTAAGAGGCACTGCTGATAACCATACAAATTCTGACCCACACAGGATCGATAGGTACTAACCCCCACAATGACCCCCACAAGATCTGACCCACATAGGATTGGTATGCACTGACTCACATAGGATCACTGAGCGCTGAACCACATAGGATCTGACCCACATAGGATCGGTATGTGATGACCCACACATGATCGCTCAATACTGACCTCCGTATGATCTGTATCCAACATCTACCTCACTGTCAGCCACTGGATTCCCACTCATAGCATGCTTGATTCTGGGAGAACTAATCCCCAAGACATCAGTAATATTTCAATCTACATGAAATCCCACAAAGAAGTAACCCAATGATCTGTCACATCATAAGGGTTCCAACACAATAGATGGCGCGTCAACCGGATGCCCAGTCTATAAGTTATTGGCATTTTTGTGCTGAGTGCCTAGTTGGATTTGGAGTAGATCCTACCTGGTTGTACTCCAACTTTATCTAAAACCCTTGTGAAGTATTTCAAAAGGACTGCCTCATCCAAAGGGTAACAACACAATAGACGACGCGTCAACTGGATGCCCAGTCTGTTAGTTGGATCCCTTTTTGTGAAATGGGGGTGATCGCACCTCGATCCGGCCTGGTTTGGTCAGGCCTTCCAGAATATTCCAAAGGGAATACTTCCCCAAAAGGATCCCAACTCCACTGACGACATGTCAAACTGACACTTGGTTCGTCAGTTACGAGCATTTATTTATTCAGGGACCGGTTGGGTCTGGGCCCGATCCGACTCGATCAGACCGACCTGACGCAACGGGTCCTGAGGTCTATCTGACCCACCTGGGTCTATCCCAGTTCATTGGGTCTAGCCCATTGAGGTTGGCCCAGTTCGGTTCGTAGGCCCAGGCCGTGGTTGGCCCAGCCCACCGGGTGGGGCTCGGCCCAACCACACTGGCCCACTAGGCCGGGGGTCCAGCTCGGCCCGCTGGCATGTCCGGCCCACTGGGTGGGTCCGGTTCACTCAACTGGCCCACATCCAGCCGGTCTGATAGTAGACGGATAGTTTTCTTTCAATGGCACCGCAGTTGCAGGGCCGTTTCACCCTGCCAGTGGGGCGCTGCCCCACTACATTAAACAGTCAGCCGTTTGGCTGATTGGGGTTTTTCCAATGCGGCGCAATGTAGGCCGCACTAAAACTTCCTGCCACAACCTACTAGTCACGACAGCTTCCGTCGGCGGCACCTGCGGGCACCGCCCTTGTCCCGCATGGCCGGCTCGGGCTGGCTGCCTTCAGCCACCGCGACACTCTGTCACGCGCTGCCTTCCACCACCCATGGCCGGTTGCTGAGGGTCTTCTCCGGCCACCACCAGCCACCGCTGTCATGGCACGCTGGTGGTTTCTTCTACAGGTCATCGGGCCTACTCCGGTGTCCGTTCTTGGTGCCATCTGTGCATATGGATCTCCCGCGCTACCGTCGTCATAGCGTGACCCGCTATTTCATGTTGTCATCGATTTTGAAATTGTTCCCCGAATTTCACATCAAGAACGAAGTGGTGGAGGGTCTGTTCCTTGTTCATTTGGCCTGCGCCCTCTGCGTTACATGATAAGAAGTGGGAGCGAAATTTAATTCATCAAAGAAAACTTCAAAATAAACCCCTACCTATAAGAGATGTTCGTTGTCATTGATCGACGGAACTCCTTCGTCATTTTCATTGGTTCATGATTTGGTGGCGCTCGTCACTGCTCGTTGTAACTGTTCTCGTCCTCCAAGTGGTTGGAATCATGGTACTTTTCCAGAGATTTGTCTCTTGGTGAAGCCGTGCCAACACTCTACCTAGAGCTCCTTATAAATAGAAGATGAGGAGGGTGAGTAACACACGTTGAATTAATGAGGTTCATTTAATTAAGGATCTTTCCTAATTCCAACGGTATAGTTACAAGAATAAAGAGGAGTCAAGACATTTAATGGCTTGATTGGTCGTTGTCCCCACCACCACCACTCATCCATTGGAGGAAAGGAGAAAGAAAAATAAAATAACTTTGGTATTTTATTATTCTCTTAAATTTCCAAAAACTATATTTTTCTCCTAAATTTCTACGGTTGAAGTGAAGCCTCCCTTAAGTGAATCCTAGATCTACAGATTCAACAGTGCCCTCAGATTTTTAATCTGAGTACCACTTCAAAAGAACAGAAATGTCGTCCGCACGTTTACTGAACGTATCTTAAAAAATATCATAAATTCATTTCGGGCACACCGGGCCTCGGAATCATGTTCCGTCAATATTTTCAAACTCATAATAATTTCATATATTAAAAAAAAATGAATTTACAAGGAAAAATCTAGGTCTTTACATTGCCCCCACCTTAGGGCGTTTTGTCCCCGAAAGCCACAACATGGACTAAGGAAACAAATGGGGGTACTATGCATGAATATGAGCCTCCCTCTCCCATGTTATCTCCTAGAGGTCCATGTGCTTCTAGTGAACACACACCAGATTTATCGATCATCCACAAAGGTCCTACTCCTGTCGATCCTCAATCTCCACTGGAACCTCTGTAAAAGTCACCCCATCATCAATGTCCAACTCACCCCAGTCAATAACGTGCGATGGACCATCCACGTACTTCCTCAGCCGTGACACGTGGAAAACGTCATGCACCACATGCATATTTTGGGGAAGATATAGGTGATACGCCACCTCGCCAACTCTGCTGATAACCTAAAAGGGTCCGATGAACCTCAAAGATAGCTTGTTACCCCAGCCAAATATCCGCAAACCTCATCAAGGTGAGACCTGTAGGAAGACACGGTCTCCCTCCCAGAACTCCAAATGTCTCCTTCTCCTGTCAGCATAAGACTTTTGTCTGCTCTGTGTAGTCTTCATACACTCCTGGATGATCTGCACCCTCTCAGTGGTAGCCCATACCAACTCTGGACCCATAAGTACGAACTCCCCCGGGTCTGTCCAGCATAGTGGTGATCTGAATGGTCGACATTAAAAGGCCTAAAATGGTGCCATACCGAGGGAGGAGTGGTATCTATTATTGTAAGAGAACTCCACCAAGGGCAAGTGATCCTCCCAAATATAGCCAAAATCTAGGATGCATGCACGAAGCATTTCCTCTAGTGTCTGAATGGTTTTCTTCATCTGACCATTCGTCTGAGGATGAAAGGTGATGCTCAAACTTAGTTATGTCTCGAACGCCTCCTGTAATATCTTCCACAACTGGGATGTAAAACATGCATCATGACCAAAGATGATTGTCAATGGCACCCCATGAAGCCGTACAATATTCTTCATATAGAGGAGTCCCAAGCCCTCTACTGATCCCTACTCTTGAATGGGTAGGAAGTGGGTTGACTTGGTGTGTCGGTCAACGATCACCTAGATGGAATCGTGGACCATTGATGTACGTGGTAGGCCTATCACGAAGTCCATGAAGATGCCATCCCACTTCCACTCCGGTACATCTAGTGGCTGCACTAAGCCTACTAGAACCTGATGTTTGGCCTTCACTTGCTGATAAGTGAGACATCGTGAAACAAAATCTTCCACTTCCTTCTTCATCCCTGGTCACCAGTGCTAATGCCGGAGGTACTAGTACATCTTCACCACACTAGGATGTACCACCAGAGGGGACATATGGGAATACCTCAAAACCTCCTCCCATAGCACCACTGGTACCATGTTGCATCCTCTAAAGAAGATGACGTGCTCCACACCTTCAGAAAATCTATCAAGTGCCTGTCCTGTGGATATTTGAGCATGTAGAGCCTCGTAGTCAATTTCCCCAAGCTGTTACTCCCGCACTTGCTGAATAAGTAGGGGAGTTCCAGTCATAAACTAGAGGTAAGATGCACCATCTCTATCTACAAAGGATATCTGTAATGTGACTATCTTCTTTGTCTCCTCACTCAGCAACTGTAGACCAGACCTCCCACTGAGTGCGTCTGCTACTATGTTTCACTTTCCAGGAGTGTAGACTATCTCAAAGTTATAGTCATGTAGGAACTATAGCAATCATCACTATCTCAGGTTCATGTACTTCTATGAGAAGATATACCTGAGACTTTTTTGATTAGAGTAAATAGTAAACCGTTCACCAATCAAGTAGTGCCACCACATTTTCTAGGAGAATTCCACTACTGCTAACTCTAGGTCATGGGTAGCATAGTTCTACCCATGTTGTCTCAACAGTCATGAACCGTAAGCGATCAATACTCTATTTTACATTAGTAAACATACAAGTTTGGTCCCTGATGTTTCATAGTAGACTACATACCCAACACCCTCTTCTAGTAGCCTCAAGATGGGGGCACTCATCACTCTCTGCCTCATCTCCTGAAAACTCTGCTGGCATCTCTCCATCCACATGAAGGGCTGTCCCTTCTTTGTCAATGCTAACAAGGGTGCCTCAACTCTAGAAAAGTCAGTTATGAATATCTGGTAGTACCCAGTCAACCCTAGTAAACTTCTCACCTCAGTCACACTCATGGGTGGCTCCAAAGAAAGCACAACCACTATCTTCACTGGATCTACTGAAACTCCAGCCTCTGTGATAACGTGTCCTAGAAAGTGGAACTACCATTTCCAGAACTGGCACTTTGAGATCTTACCATAAATTTGGTGCTCTCAGAGTGTATCCAGTACTATCTACAATTGATAATAATCCCCCTCCTTGTACATTGAGTACACCAAGATTTCGTCGATGAAGACCACCACAAAGTGATTGAGGTATGTCTAGAAGATCCTGTTCATGAGTCCCATGAACACTGCAGGGATGTTGGCCACACCAAATGGCATAACCAAGAACTCATAGTAGCCATACCAAAATTTGAAGGCCGTCTTCTGCACATCCTCATCTCGTACCTTGAGCTGATAATAGGCTGATCTTAGGTCTATCTTAAAAAACCAACGAGGTCCCTTTAGCTGATTGAAAAGATCATCAATCCTCGAAAGTGGATACTTGTTATTCACATTCACCTGGTTCAATCTCCAATAATCCACATAGAACCTCAAACTCCCATCTGCCTTCTTGGTGAACAAAATCAAGGCTGCCCATAGAGAAACACTGGGCCTTATGAACCCCTTCCTCTACAAGTCCTCCAGTTGTACTTGTAACTCACGAAGCTCCACAAGAGACATCCAACATGCTGGAGTAGATATCAGTTCTATCCTGGGGTATAGGTTGTTGTATAAGTCGACCTCTATTCAAGGAGGTAGTCCTAAAATATCATCAGGGAAGACATCATCATACTGGTCCACCACTACAAGATAGATCAAACTCTCAACATCAACTGCTCTGAGGGTAAGTCTAGCCAAATAATGTGTGATTGGCTGCATCCTCCTCTGGGTAAGTCCATCCTGTGCTGCAAAGGTTCTATTCTTTCCAGTGAAGGAAAACTTGGTCCCATCCATAGGGACACACCACAATTTGCGCCTAATATAGTCAATATGAGCATGAACTGTGGATAACCAGTACATACCCAAGATAACATCATAAGGCATTGATGCCGCTACTAGAAGTTCCCAGCCAAAGCTCTTGCCTCCTAGAGTAAGCTCACACTGCTGGCACCAGTGTGTAATCATTGAATCATTTCTTGTAGGGGCCTCTGATCACAAAAATCAAGCCAATGACTCCACCAGAATCTTCGAGCTCTGAATGAGTGTCATGGAAATGAAAGAGTGACTGACACCTGTGTATATAAGTACTACAGATAGGGTGGAATTGACACCGATCGCACCTCTAATAATCTCTAGAGCATCGTGGTCATAGGCCTTTACTACCTATAGCTGTGATCACCCCTTTCCACCTGCTCCCTGTAGTCAGGGTGGAAAAACTGGTGGTGGCGGCGGTAGAACCTCAAATCGCCGCCCACCACCTACTGCATGACTTGCTCCTCTACCACGTCTGCTGCCCTGTGGAACTCCTCACTCAAATCTCTGCCTATACCTCGACAGTCACTTGAACTTCTGTTTATCATCAGTACAATGGGTCAGGAAGTCGTGATCCATGTGGACCTGCCCACTGCACAAGAATCACACCCTACATCCTAGATGAACTCCTCTACCTCACGAGCTTCGTACCTCCGACACTTTGTCCCAGGGTTGTCCACCAGAAGGTCTTGTATGCTTAAAACTCTGTGTCATCTGCCTACTTCTATCCATAGAGGACTCTTCTACGTGTCACCTGGTGGTGGGTCTTGCTGTCAGAGTCTGCTCTGTAAGGAAGATCTTCACCAAGAGTTCTCTCTCTAGCACTCGAACATGCGTCAGGATGGTAAGAGATACCAATCGAAGATCTGATCTCCTGTCAGAGTCCTAGCTCAAAGGTCCAGGACCTAAAGAAAAGGTCATGCACCATGTCGGTAGAGTAGCATGAGAGGTCAGTGAACCTCTTTGAGTACTGGGCCACGATCAGGATTCCCTATTGTAAGTGTAGGAGCTCCTGAATACACACAGAGCGTAGAGTTGCTAGGAAAAACTCTGCCCTGAAGTGGCCCTCGAAATCTTCCAAGGTGAGGGTCGCCTCATCTTGCATCTAGAGCATCGGGATCCCCCATCTCCCTGCTGATCCCTGGAAAAGACTGGTAGCTAGGATCTCCATCAGGTCGGCTGGTGTCCCAACCAGGAAAAAAACTCTAACCATAGCCTCCATCCAGTCCTTAGTCGCCTGTAAATCCATCTTGCCTCAGAACTTCAGAGGCCTCTTCCACTAAAACTCATGAAACACGCTCATTCAGCGTGTACCATATGCTAGTGGGGCTAGTGGAAACAGCTACCGAATGGGTAGTGGTCTTACTGGTACACCACCCAAAGGTGCTAACGCCGTAAGAGGGCCTTGCACCGAAGCCTCATTGCTCGGTGGACCATCACCGTGTACTCTCTCATTAATCCTGGATGGCTATCTACGTGTTATCATCATAAAAGAAAACAGGTGCTCCATGGTCAAAAAGTTATACCTGGTGAGATGACTCAAAGATATAAAAAGTAAAAAACTTCTAAAACACATGAAATCAGTGTTTTCATGCACCAAGTCAAAAATCAGAATTCAGGGTCCTAGTGTATGGATATGTCAGTATCCACACCAACACTGGACTCCCCAAACTGAAAACCACACTTTAAATACTTAATACTATTGCTCCATTGGAAATATTAGAGTCCTAGTTCTTTGGTAGAACTAACTCTTCTAATACCACTTTGTCACAAACCGTCCCCTAGAGATCGTGCCATGACTACCCCAAGCCCGCCTTCCATGGGCCAGGGGTTGGAGATTAGAACCAAAAAGGCATTTCCTTAAATCAAGAAGGCATTACCTCTAAAACTATACAAACTCACAATACAAGAACACAACAAGAAGAAACCACGAAGTAAACTGTTGTAGTAAAAAGGGGTAATGAAAGTAAAGGGACCAGAATACAAGCCCAACTGAAAAGTACAAGTACCAATGAAAATGTAAAACAACTCCTAGATCATCCACCAAGGATCCTACTGGAAGGGTAGGTACAAATCATCTCCACAATACTCCACATCAGCCCGTCTCCTTCGCGTACCACCTAGTCCTGGCTCCATCAAACATCAAATCAGTTGCTCGTCGTCTGCACAAGACACAACAAGGTGCGGGTGAAGCCCATGCAGAGGTGATTATAACAATACTCAGTAGGGACCCCAAGACCCCAAAAGGACTCACATAATTCCACAAAGGAAAATCACAAAACATGATCTCAATCAAAAAGTACAAAGCAATAAAAACAGCTCAAACCAGGTTTAAGTGAAGTATAGAAGTACAAATGATTAGTCACGAAGCTAGATCATCTTATTCTATCAAGAGGCACTGCTACTAACCATACAGAGTCTGACCCACATAGGATTGATAGGTACTAACCCCCATAATGACTCACACAGGATCTGACCCACACATGATCGGTATGCGCTGACCACACAGGATTGCTGAGCACTGAACCACACATGATCTAACCCACATAGGATCAGTATGTGCTGACCCAAACATGATCACACGGTACTAACCTCTATATGATCTGTCTCCAACCTCTGCCTCACTGTCCGCCACTGGATTCCTGCTCATAGCACGCTTGATTCTAGGAAAACCACTACTCAAGCCATTGGTCATATTTCAACCAGCATGAAGTCCCATGAAGAAGTAACCCAATGATCTCTCACATCATAAGGGTTACAATGCAATAGACGGCGCGTCAACCAGACGCCTGATCAGAAAGTTATTGGAATTTTAGTGCCAAGGGCCCGGTTGGATTTGGAGTCAATCCCACCCAGCCATACTCCAAATTTTCTCCAAAAATCTCATGGAGTATTTTAAAATGACTGCCTCATCCTAAGGGTTCCAACACAATAGACAACGCGTCAACCGGACACCCAGTCTGTTAGTTGCATCCCTTTCTGTGAAACATGGGTGATCACACCTCAATCCAGAACAGATCAGCCGGGCCCAATGAAATATGCCGAAGGGAATAATTCCCTAAAGATATCCCAATGCCACTGACGACATTTCAAATGGACACTTGGTTCGTCAGTTACAAGCACTTCTTTATTCGGGGATCGGTTGGGTCTGGGCCTGGTCCGACTCGGTCAGACCAGCCCGACGCAATGGGTCCTGGGGTCTATATAACCCTTCCCAGGTCCAACCTATTAAGGTTCAGCCCGGTTCACTGGGTCCGTCCCATCAAGGTTGGCCCGATTCAGTTCTTGGGGCCAGACCACGGTTGGCCCGGCCTGCCGGGTGGGGATCGGCCCACCAACGCTGGCCCGTTGGGCCACATGTCCGGCCCGACCTACTAGCAGTTCTGACCTACTAGGCCATGGGTCCAATATAACCTGTTGGGAGGGTTAGGTCCGCTCAGTCGGCTCACATCCAGCTGGTCCTCCAGTAGGCAGACGATTTTCTTTCACGAGCCTGGCGGTTGCGGGGCTATTTCACCCACCCGGTGGGGCACTGCCCCACCAAATTAAATGGTTGGCCATTTGACTGAACGGGGTTTCAGAAACGCGGTGCAGCACGCACTACACCGCTCCTTCCTTCAACGACCTGCTGGTCATGGCCGCTTCCGCTAGCGGTGCCTTCGGGCGCCGCCCTTGTCCCGCATGATCGGCTCAGGCCGACCACCTTCATCCACCACAACGCTTTGTCGCCCACCGCCTTCCACCGCCCTCGGCCAGTTTCCATGGGTTTTCTTTGATCACCATTGGCCGTTGCTGACATGAAACACTGGTAGTTTCTTCCATGGGTCACCGGGCGTGCTCCAATGTCTGTTCTTGGTGTCTTCTGTGCCTACGACTCTCCTGTGCTGTCGCGGTCATAGCATGACCCGATATTTCATGTTGCCATTGAGTTGGAAATTATTCCCTAAAGTTCACATCAAGAACAAAGGATCAGAGGGTCTGGGACTTGTTCATTTGGCCCATGCCCTCCGCATTACATGATAACAAGTGGTAGATAAATTTAATTCATCAAAGAAAACATAAAAATAAACCCCCTACCTGGAAGAGACGTTTGCTGTCATTGATCGACAGAACTCCTTCGTCATTTTCATTGGTTTGTGATTTAGTGGTTCTTGTCACCACTCTTTGAAACCAGTCTCATCCTCCAAGTGGTTGGTGTTGTGGTACTTTGATAGAGCTTCATCACTTGGTAATGTCGTGCCAACACTCTACCCTGATCTCCATATAAATAGGAGAGGGGGAGGGTGAGTAACACACGTGGAATTAATGGGGTTCATTTAATTAAGGAACCTTCCTAATTCCAATGGTGCAGTTACAAGAATAAAGAGGATTCAATCCATTTAATGGATTAACTTGTCATTGGTCCCACCACCTTCACTCATCCATTGGAGGAAAGGAGAAAGAAAAATAAAATAATTTTTTTATTTTATTATTCTATTAAATGTCCAAAATATATCTTTTTCTCCCGACCTTATGCGGTCGAAGTGAAGCCTCCCTTAAGCAAATCCCAGTGCTGCAGATTCAACGGTGCCCTCAGATTTTTAATCTGATCACCGGTTTAAAAGACAGAAAATGCCGCCCGTGCGTTTACTGAATGTACCTTAAAAAAAGTTTAGAAATTCATTTTGGGCACACCGGGCCTCAAAATCACGTGTCGTCATTTTTTGTGGACTCTTAATAATTCCATATATTAAAAAAAAGAATTTACAAGGAAAAATCCAGGTCTTTATTGTATGTGATTAATCCCATGAAGTGAAGTTGTCTCTTTTGTAAGATCCACCACTATAGTATTATCATAGTATAGTTTTAGAAGATATTTAATGCTAGGTAACATGTAAATATATTGAAAAAAGTTATGCATCCATACTGCTTCTTTAGCTAGCTTAGAAGCTGTAATATACTTAGAATATTATATAGAATCTACCACCACAGCCTTCTTTGAACTCTTCCAACTCACAACACATCCATTCAATGTAAAATTTATCTCATTTTTTACTTTATGTTATCTTTATTAGTTTAAAAACTAGAATTTTGATGTCCTCTGATGACTGGTTTCTCATCTCCTCTATAAACCTGAAAGATATCCTTAGTATTCCTTAGATACTTAAGGATATTCTTTATAGCCATCCAATGGAGGTCACCTAGATTATCTTGATATCTTCCCATCACACTTAATCATAGGTGACATCTAGCATAGTACATAACATACACTAGTGCAGAAAACGTTTTTTACGTCGGTTATTTTTTATTATTTACGTCGGTTTTTAGGCGACGTTAATACGGACGACGTTATAAATAACGTTTTTTACGTCAGTTATTTAAAACCGACGTAATATCCCTAACATCACGGTGGTTATCACGTCGGTTCATATAATAACCGACGTGATAAATATGCGCGGGGGGATTTATCACGTCGGTTATTACCTAAACCGACGTGATAAAACGCCTGGGATATCGTTTATCACGTCGGTTATGACATAACCGACGTGATAAACCCTTCCCCTGGCCTATTATAACGTCGGTTATTTAGGAAACCGACGTGATAAAAAGGCCTGGGAAACGTTTTAGCACGTCGGTTATTGAATAACCGACGTGGTAAATCGATTCCCAGGCCTTTTATCACGTCGGTTATATTAAGAACCTACGTGATAAAATCCCCGGGAACGGTTTATCACGTCGGTTCTAGAAAAAACCGACGTGATAAACCCCTACCGATTTATTTACCACGTCGGTTATAAAATAACCGACGTGAAAGAAATTATTTTTTTTAAATAATTGCACTGCTCTCACCAAAAAGCAACCAGAAACCAAACAAAAATAGCCATGCCAGCCCTCCCCCAAGCCCCAACTGAACCCCACCCTCATCTATACCCACCTAACAACCTGGCCAGCCCTCCCCCACCACAACCCTTGGACACCCCTCCCATATCCCTTGGACAACCTCCACCCCTTGGACACCCCCCACCCTCATTTACACCCCCAAGACCCCTAGTACAGCCTCAAACACCCATTGGACACCCCCACACCTTGACAGCCCTCCCAGACCCCTTGGACACCCCCCCCTCATTTACACCCAACCTGCCCCTTGGACACCCCCCACCCCTTCGACAGCCCCCCACCCTCATTTACACCCCCCGAACACTAGGACAGCCCCAAACACCCCTTGGACACCCCTCCCATATCGCTTGGACACCCCCCACCCCTTGGACACCCCCCCACCCCTTGGACAGCCCCCCACCCCCTGGACACCCCCCCGACCCCTTGGAAACCCCCCTACCCCTTGGAAACCCCCCCATCCCCTTGGACAGCCCCAAACACCCCTTGGACACCCCTCCTATATCCCTTGGACACCCCCCACCACTTGGACACCCCCCACCCCTTGGACAGCCCCCCCCCCCCACCCTCATTTACACCCAACCGACTCCTTGGACAGCCCCAAACACACCTTGGACACCCCTCCCATATCCCTTGGACACCCCCCGCCCCTTGGACACCCCCCCACCCTCATTTACACCCCCCGACCCCTAGGACAGCCCCAAACACACCTTGGACACCCCTCCCATATCCCTTGGACACCCCCCAAACACCCACCCACCCCCTTGGAACCTCTCCCCCCATACCAAAATCCATACCAGAAAAACCATCAACAGTAGACCAAAACAAGAAGTAGAGAAAAATTAAACATTCACTTATATAACATTCAAAACTTACAATGTCAACTTCAAAAAAAACTAAATCCAACCTAAACGACTACGAAATACACAATTACATTGACAATATTCAAAATTACATTTTACATTACAAACAACTAAAAGTCAATCAAACCTGTAAAATAATTTGACCACTCCACTTGTAAGTGTTTGATATCTTCAGCAGTAAAGGGTTGAGGGTCATCAAAAAGATACAAAGGAAAAGGATAGTAGTCAACGTGTATAATGAATAAATCAAATTGAAATATTATTAGAAAAAGGAAATCTTACCAGGTCAAAACTCAGAACTATCCCAGTTGTTATTATTTCATACATAAATCTTAACATGTAATATCCGCATTCGATGATGCCTTGTTGCTCATGACATTTCTGTTTGAATGAGTGTAAATTCAATATATTATTTTTATGTAATAAATCAAAATGTACAAATTATAAATGGATATTTACCTTCGCATGTACATATTTGATCTTGTAATTCCTTTTCTTTGCGCTTTTTCGAAAGTGGACCCATGCCCTGTTAGAAAATAATACGAATGGGGTAAATTTAAAATTCATTATAATATATAAAACTATTGTGAAATTGAAACTTACGTTTCCAATATATTCTTAAAACTTTCTCGCACATCATCATGGAGAGAGCATATCCAATAAAGTGTTTTCTCCCTAGGGCAAAAAACCCCTAACATCCAATGATCCCTGAGAAAAGGAAATTTAACGTTAGTGGTTTTTTATGTTAAAAGATAATTAACTCTTTGAGAGGGATGTGTTTCATACCTCTCACAAAAAGGCATCATCCAACACTGTGTGATTACATTCTTTTCAAATCTATCAGCAATATAAAGCATTCTTTGTTCCTCATCCAATGCACATGCTTCAGGGGAAATCAATTGTGGGTCCACGAATCCATATACATCTGTCAGCTCATTCCTCTCACAAATTTTATACATATACCTAATACAAAGCAGACATAAGTATACATTTTTAATAAATATAACGCAAGGAAAAGGAGTTAAGACTTACATGATAAAAATTTGCACCACGTTGATGCCCAACTTATCTCCAGTGACAAACTCCATGATATCAGTTTTCATAATCCCCACACATAGTTCACGTCCACAGACATGAGCTTCCATTGTAAAGTCATAATGATCCGCCAACAAATTTGAATATCTTGACAATTTGTCAAGACTTCTAGTATCTGCATCTGATGTCATAGCTATCTGTCTTTGTTGTTGTCTATACAGTATTTCTTTACCTTTGAAGTATTCCTGTAAAAATAAATTGAAAAATATATTAGTTTTCAAATGATAAAACATTAATAAAAATATAAAATAAAAGATATAACATCCATACCTCTATGGTAATGAGTCGAAGAAGTCTGGATGGCCAAAGTAAAAAATGGCCGATACTATGTCCAACTGTCGTCACCTCATCTGTAGGTAATGGTATCCGAGCTGATCTATCTATAATATCCTGTACAGTGACCCTCTGATTCTCTACCTCTAACTGTTGATGATGAACTGTATCTCCTATACAATATACCATCCCATATGCAACTATATGATGTTGAGGATCATCAACATACAACTCACAATAAGTAGGTAGCTGCGGCGGAGGAGGAGGATCAAAAATGGGGTCCGCAGGCTGAGGTGGGGGAGTGGGAGCTACTGGGAGAGGTGGAGTGGGAGCTGCACCCTGAAATTGTCTTTGCAAGTCTGCAAACATTAACTGCACCGATGCTCTAATCTTGTCCTCCATTGTCGCATTAATATTATGGACTTCAGCCTCCAACGATTCTATTTTTTTTTATAAACTCCTTCAACGTTAGAAGTTGAGGAACGTGGCAACACTTTTCTTACCGATACACCTGCCGGATATCCTCTTACACGGCCAGGATGTTCGGGCTTTCCCAATGCCACAGATAAAATATCTTCCCTCCCAGATGGTGTAAATGTCCCCTGTGAACTATGCTCCTCAAGAGAGTCCTGTAATAAGTAATTGAACTTTTCGATAATGATTGGAAATATATGACGAAAATAGTAAACTTAAATAAATAAAATAGATATCTTACAATCCTCTCAACTACGAGTCTCGATTCTTCCGAAAGATATTGTCCTTTTTTGCCCTTCCGAGCTCTTTTCCATTTCTCATGTCTAGATGGAGGGGATGGAGGGGCCACCTCTCCAGAGCTTGAAGACTCAGCTCTTAGTTGTTGAAATTTTTCTGCCATCATTTGTTCTTCCAATAATGCATACCCTCCCCGAGATAAACTATGAGGGTATACATTTTTAGATTGGATCTCTTGATGAGCTTTCCTTGTTTGCTGTAAATTAAGAATAAGTAATCATTAACAAAACAATAATAAGATCATTTATATAAGAAAGCTTATAAAAGTTTACATTGCCCTTACCAAAAATGATTCTTTTCTTCTACTTTCAAAAAATTCTCTCCATGTGTATTCATCTATAAAAGGATATATACGACATGGATTCTCACGACTCCTATGACCATAAATGAAATCAGATGAGAGGGTAGATTTGAAATCCCTCCATCTCCTAGCAGCCAACGATAAGCATTTCTTCCTGACTCCTCCAGTGTCAGGAATATCAAATGTCATCTGATAAAAAAGAGGTTAAAAATATTATATATACTAGAAACATTTAAAGAACAGTCAAACAATAGCAAAAGATCTTACCAAGATGGTCTCCCACAGCTGAGAAATTATCGCCTTATCCACACTTCTCCAATCATCATAGAGAATGCTTACTTTGCTCTTAGCCTGAGTTGCTACAAAACCCTTAAAATCTTTAGCATTTGGACCTCTAGGAAGATCATCCTCATCAAACTCCACGACTATCCTCTCCTCCTTCGTACGGGCAAGTGATAATTTTGGTAAACGTGTGCACCCATTCTTACCAACCTTTGAACTCTTTTTCGTAATAGGAGCATGTGAATGTTCCTCCCCAGATGTATGACCAATATGCTCATCTCCAGAATCATGTGGCTGATCAACTGATTGATCTGTCATTTTCCTTCAAATCAAAAAAACAAACATTAGTTCACAAATAGAAAAGTGTACTAAATTACATAATAGTAAACATCGGTAATATGGTAAGCATGTTAAACAATGATAAACATGGTAAACACAGGCAAAATGTTGCCAAGGAGTTGGCATAAGAAAGCTGAAAAGTGGAATCACTGATGCCACCGGCCGGCCGCTGGCTCACCACCGGCCGGCCGGTGGACCAGACAGCCTTCCTCTGTCTGGACCACCGGCCGGCCGCTGGATCACCACCGGCCGGCCGGTGGACCAGACAGAGAGCCTTCCTCTCTGTCTAAACCACCGTCCGGCCGCTGGCTCCTCACCGGCCGGCCGCTGGTGATCCAGACAGAGAGGAAGGCTCTCTGTCTGGTCCACCGGGCGGCCGGTGGTGATCCAGCGGCCGGCCGGTGGACCAGACAGAGAGCCTTCCTCTCTGTCTGAACCACCGGCCGGCCGCTGGCTCAACACCGGCCGGCCGCTGGTGATCCAGACAGAGAGGCTCGGTCTCTGTCTGGACCACCGGCCGGCCGCTGGCTCAGCACCGGCCGGCCGGTGGACCAGACAGAGAGCCTTCCTCTCTGTCTGAACCACCGGCCGGCCGCTGGATCAACACCGGCCGGCCGCTGGTGATCCAGACAGAGAGGAAGGCTCTGTCTGGTCCACCGGCCGGCCGGTGGTGAGCCAGCGGCCGGCCGGTGGTTCAGACAGAGAGGACCGGTTGCCGGTGCGCCCAGGACTTCTCTTCTTTACGGTTTTTATTGTTTTATCGTTTTGGTTTGATACATATTTTAATAAGTAAAAAATTTACAGTATCTAACATTATATGAAAAAACTAAATGTAAACAAGAAATAAACTTGTGTTACCTGTAATTTTAGGAATGTACAGTTGGATTGTTTTCCCAAATTCCTTCGTCGTGATCGTTCCTTATGGCACAAACCATGTCTTCAACATACTCATCATTATGTTCTGTTAATCTTTCCATGGAAGTAGGGATCTCACATAAATCAGCATCTTCATCAAATTCATCCTCACCAACATATTGGTTTTTCCCTTGTAAAACAACAGCCCACTGCATATCTGATTGATCTACTACATAGAAAATTTGTTTGGCATGTGTTTCCATTATAAAAGAATCAGCTGTGTCTTCCAATCTATTCAGATTAACAAGTGTCATTCCAAATTCATCGTGTCTGACACTGTTGTTACCGATAAACCATTTACAGTTAAAAACGGGAACTTTAATTTTAAAGTAATCAGCCTCCCATATGTCTTCAATCACTCCATAATATGCACTTGATGCCGAAATTGGGTTTCTGTCCTTAGCACTCGAAAAATGCATTGCTTCTGCAAACACCAATACACCACTATTCTGAACTGCACTTCTGTTGTCCTGAGCTTTCGTATGAAATGTATAGCCATTAATGTCATAAGCGGACCATGTTATCACATTTAAAGATGGACCACCCACTATCCATTTTAATGTCTCTGATACATCTGATCTACCAAGCAAGGTCTTTTTAAACCATGGCAAAAAAGTTTTGTTGTGCTCATTCAAAATCCACATTTCTTTCTTCTTTGGATGACATTGTTTCAACTCATTAATATGCAATGTGATATACGGTTGAACATCCGCTATGTTATTCAAGATGTATGATTCTAACTTCTTCATATGTTCAGCTGACAGTGATTTGACTTTCAAGCCACGAATCCCCTTTCCCTCATTATTAACCCGTTCATGGCGAGATGGAGGCAAACCTATATGTTGCGCCGTAGCCAAGTAACTCGTACAAAACTCTGCTACCTCCTCAGAAATATACTTTTCAATAATGGAGGCTTCAGGTCGATATGGATTTTTAACATATCCCTTTAATATTTTCATATACCTTTCAAAAGGATACATCCAACGAAGATATACAGGTCCACAAAGCCTTATTTCTCGAACCAGATGAATCAGTAAATGCACCATCATATCAAAAAAAGTTGGAGGAAAATATATTTCCAAATGACAAAGTATAATAATTGCATCCTTTTCCAAAATGTTCAAAGCATTCACATCAATCGCCTTGTTGCAAATTGAATTGAAAAAATAACACAACCTCATTATAGTCTTTCTGACACGGATGGGCAATATTCCACGCAGTGCAACTGGTAGAATTTGTTGCATCATGACATGACAATCATGTGATTTCATACCTATCAACTTCAAGTCTTTCAATGAGACAAAATTTTTTACATTTGAAGAATAACCTTGAGGCACTTTGATATCATGAAGACACTGACAGAAGCTACTTTTCTCCCTCTTCGATAATGTATGACAAGCCGGGGGAAGAAATGTTCGTCTTCCTTTAGGAGTGGGAGCTAACTCCAAACGTATTCCCATTGACAGTAGGTCTAACCTTGCATTCAACCCATCTTTTGTCTTTCCTTTAATATCTAGCAATGTTCCGATCAAAGAATCACAGATATTCTTCTCCACGTGCATGAAATCAATATTATGTTTGACTTCATGATACCTCCAATATGGTAGCTCAAAAAATATTGACCTTTTCTTCCAAATATGTCTATCATTACCAGATTTCTGTGTCTTTCCCAATGTCACATCAAGGTTTTTCACCCTCTCAAAATACAATTCTGGGGATAAAGGTTGAGGAGCAGTATCAAATTCTTGTGAGCCATTGAATGCCTTTTTTAGTCTTCTATAAGGGTGATCCATAGGCAAAAACTTTCGATGACCCATGTACACTGTTTTCCTCCCATGATGCAATTGACAATATGACGTCTGTTGTTCGCAAATTGGACATGATTTATTCCCTTTAACACTGTATCCAGACAAATTTCCATATGCTGGGAAGTCATTTATAGTGAATAGAAGCACTGCATGCAGTTGAAAATATTCCATTTTATAAGAATCATACACCCTAATACCATCAGCCCATAAAAGTTTCAAATCATCAATCAGCGGTGACAAGTATACATCAATATCATTGCCGGGTTGCTTTGGACCAGAGATCATGATACTCAACATGACATATTTGCGCTTCATACAAACTTCAGGAGAGAGGTTGTAAATTACCAATAAAACAGGCCATGAACTATGTGTGCTACTGAGGGTTCGGTATGGATTCATTCCATCTGTGCACAAGCCTAGTCTCAGATTTCTAATTTCATTTCCAAATGTAGGGTAATGGGCATCAATTTTCTTCCATTGTGGACAATCAGCTGGATGACGTATTTTTCCATCACATACCCGCTCATCAGCATGCCATCTTAACCTTTTTGCATCATGTGAATTAGAAAATAAACGTTTGAAACGAGGAATTATAGAAAGATACCAAAATACCTTTGAAGGGAGCTTTGTAATCTCTACATCAGCTTGTGATTTTTCTTTTACCTTATACCGTGATGTCCCACATTTGGGACACTCTTTCAGAAATTCATATTCCTTCCTATATATAATGCAGTCATTCGGACATGCATGTATTTTCCTGTATCCCAATCCCATCGGGCATAATATTTTTTTGGCCTTATAATGTGAATCTAGAAGATCGTTATCTTTTGGAAGAATGTCTTTCATCAATTGTAGCAGCTCTGTAAAACTTCTGTCACTCCATCCATGTTTCGCCTTCAGGTTAATCAATCTTAACACCGCCGACAAAACCGTAAAATCTGTACAACCAGGATATAATGGTTTTTCGGCATCACCATATAGACGTGCAACTCTCGGTTCTATCTCAATTTGTTCTGCTACAATATCGTGAATCATTTCTTCAATTCCATCGGAGTTACCATCTTGCGATTCATTATCATCAGTGACATTCTGTCCAGTTTCGCCATTCCAAATCCAAGGGTTGTAACTCGGATTGAAACCATGACAAATCAGATGATCTTTTATCTCTCTACTTTTCAACTTCTTCATATTCAGACATTTCAGGCATGGACAGAAAAAAATGTCACTACTTGGAACATTTCGTTTAGAAAATTCCAAAAAGGCATCAACACCTTCCTCATATTCATTGCTCATTCGATGTGCCGTAATCCAACTTCGACTCATTATTACCTATAACAAATAGAAAAAATATATATATTTTTTAGATAAGACAAATATATGTTTATATGAAAAAAATCATAATTTGAATATAACAATTTTGAAATATAAAACAAATCGATGTGTAAACCCCCCTGGACACCCCCCGACCCCTCTGGACAGCCCCCCACCCCTCCTGGACACAACCCCCCACCCCCGACCTGCTTGGACACCCCCCTGGACACCCCCCAACCCTCTGGACAGCCCCCCCACCCCTCCTAAACACCACCACCCACCCCCTACCCCCTTGGACACCCCCCTGGACACCCCCCAACACCCACCCACGCCCTTGGACAGCCCCCCACACCCACCCACCCCCTTGTAAACCCCCCTGGACACCCCCGACCCCTCTGGACAGCCCCCCGCCCCTCCTGGACACCACCCCCCACCCCCTACCCCCTTGGACACCCCCCTGGACATCCCCCAACCCTCTGGACAGCCCCCCCACCCACCCGGACAACCCCAAATACCCTCTGGAGAGGCCTCCACCCACGTGGACAGCCCCCCACACCCATCCACCCCCTTGGACACCCCCCTGGACACCCCACCGACCCCTCTGGACAGGCCGCCACCCCCTTGGACAGCCCCCCACACCCACCCATCCCCTTGGACACCACCCTGGACACCCCCCGACCCCTCTGGACAGCCCCCGACCCCTCTAGAAAGCACCCCCACCCCTCCTGGACACAACCCCCCACCCCCGACCTGCTTGGACACCCCCCTGGACACCCCCCAACCCTCTGGACAGCCCCCCCACCCATCCTGGACACCACCCCCACCCCCTACCCCCTTGGACACCCCCCTGGACACCCCCAACACCCACCCACACCCTTGGACAGCCCCCCACACCCACCCACCCCCTTGTAAACCCCCCTGGACACCCCCGACCCCAAATCCATGCACCTATGCCATGGTTGTGTGTGAATAAAGTAGTAACAACTGTAAAAGGGCAACCCATCCAAATGGACACGCCCCAACCCTCTCGGGGATTTATAGAAAACGATGAAAAATTAGTGAAATCATAAAATTACTCAATATTGCAAGTCGAACAAATAGATCTAGGGATGATAAATAAGATTATGGTGCCAAAACGAGTTAAAAGGGTTCGCAATCGAAGAATCTTAGCTAGTTTCAACAAAAAAATCACAACACATATATATTTACTATCCGCGAAAAAAAACGAACGAGTGGGAGGATTACCTGAGTGCTGCGAGTTTAGATGATTGATCCGAGGAGATTAAATATGAGAAACGATGATCGCAAAACGAATCTAAACCAACGAAATGGACGAGCCGATTCGGGTTTACGCGCGAGAGAGACGAGTCGTGACTGTCGAAGGTAAACTCGCGAATGACAATCCACGGGTCTGGGTAAATTTTTAAATGAGTTATCACGTCGGTTATTCAATAACCGACGTGATAATTGTTTTAAAAACATTTATAACGTCGGTTATTTCAATAACCGACGTAAAAACCTTCCTCCGATTCATTTTTTACGTCGGTTATTATATAACCGACGTAACAAATGGCTCAAAATCCGCGTTTTTTTTACGTCGGTTATGGAATAACCGACGTCAAAAACATCTGCGGATTCTTTTTTTACGTCGGTTATTTTATAACCGACATAAAAAAGCCTTCAAAAACCGCGTTTGTTACGTCGGTTATTCAATAACCGACGTCAAAGGGCCTTCGAAAACCGCGTTTGTTACGTCGGTTATAAAAATAACCGACGTAAAAAACGAAGCCGCGCGATTAATAACGTCGGTTATAAAAATAACCGACGTTAAATGTGTACCGAACACAGGTTTTTACGTCGGTTAAGAAATAACCGACGTAAAAAACCTCGTTTTACATATTATGACGTCGGTTTTATATAACCGACGTAAAAAATGGTGACGTAAAAAACGTTTTCTGCACTAGTGATACCATACATGTTTGAACCAATTAATTGTGTATATGGAATCCTTGTTATCAAATATATTTTCTCATGTGTATGAGGACACATTTTCCTGGAAAGATAAATACCATGTGATGCTAGAAAAAATACCTTCTTAGATTATTCCATACTAAATCTCTTGAGTACATTTTCAATTTATATAGTTTGACTTTGGATGAGCAACCTCTTGGATCTATCACGATGGATCTTGATCCCAAGAATACATAATTCCTTGCCTAAGTCCTTTATAGAGAAACATTTATTCTACTACACCTTAACAAATAGTAAGACTTGTATTTCATTTCCAATGAGTTATATGTCATCAACATGTACTATTAATAAAATTAATGCACTCCCACTAAATTTTTTACAGTAAAAAGTATCAAACTCATTCTGTTATGGAACTAAATTCCATCATGGATTCATTAAAATGAATGTTCCATGACCTAGATGTTTTCTTTAATCCATAAATGGATTTTTCAATTTTCATATCTTGTTGGCATCCTTTGGAGTCCTGAACCCTTCAGTTTGTGTCATATAAACATCTTTATGAAGGCTCCCATTAAGGAATGTTATTTTTATATCCATCTTCCAAATATCATATTTAGGTTAAGATACAGTGGAAAGTATAATTCTAATAGAATTCATCATTTGAACTAATAAAAAGGTTTTGTTGTAGTCAATGCCTTGACACTATTTAAACCCTTTTGCAATCGGTCATGCCTTAGAGGTACTGAATTTTCCTTCCATTTATAGTTTCTTCTTGAATATCCATTTACAACCAACATGATTTGTGTCCATTAGAGGATCTACCAAAATCCAGACTTGGTTTTGGTACATGGAATTCATTTCATAATTTATGTCTTCTTGTCACTTAGAAATATCTATTCCACTTACTACTTCCTTGTTGGTTAGAGGATAATTATTATCTATTAATAATGATTCACCATCCTGTGTGACTATAAAAATATACTATTCTATTTCTCTAACCTCTCTAATTATCATACATAATGCTTGTGTCTCTGGAAAAACTTTTTATTCCATAGGGATTTGTGGAATTTGTTCATGTGTTAACTCTTGTGTATCTTGAGAATAAACTTCATCAAAGTATATCTCACTTATACTATCTATTTTAGAGATAAGATCATTATCAAGAAATATGGGATGTCTTTTTATGATTATATTTTTATATAAATTATTGTACAAGTAATATCCCTTTGTTTCTTTGGTATATCCTATAAAGATAAACTTTTTTACTTAGGGTGCAAGATTATTACCTGAAGAAGCCTTAAAAAATACTTTGCAACCCCACACATGTAAGTATGAAAACATGAGTTTGTTTCCATTCCAAAATTGGTATGATATACCATCTATCACATTAGTCAGTACTCATTTTAGTACATATGATACTATTTTTAATTCATATCCTCAAAAGGATAATGGAAGACTTACATGACTCATCATTGATCTCACCATGTTTAACAAGGTGTGGTTCCACCTTTCACTTACACCATTAAATTAAGGTGTATAGGGAGGAGTGAGTTGAGATAAAATCCCAAAATCCTATAGGTATCAATGAAGTATTTACTATGATATTCTCTACCATTATCTGAGTATATTTTCTTAATTTTATTACCAAGTTGGTTCTCAACTTCATTATTGTATTCCTAAATTTTTTAAAAGAAATATAACTTGTACTTAATTAAGTATACAAATCCATATATACTAAAATAATCAGTAAAAGTTAATAAGTATGAGTACCCATCCCTTTCCTCAATAGAAAATGGTTTATACACATTTGTATGATTTAATTCTAGAACCACTTTGTCCCTTTCAAATTTTCCACTAAATAGGGATTCAACCATTTTTCCTTGTAAACATGCATGACATACAACAAATGGTTTTATTTTAAAAGAATATAAATAATCATATTTACATAATTTAGTCAAACTATTTTTGATTACATAACCTAGACGGTGTTTCCAAATTAGGGTGTGATATGATTCATGTGAATATTTTTGTTATCGATTTCAATTACTTTGTTTGCATAGTCTAACACATAAACACTCTTATTTAATTGTTCCATACCATAAAAATTCTATATTTATAAAATTGGAAACATTTATTTAAAAAATTTAAAATAAAACTATCCATATCTAAGTTTAATACAAAAGTAATGTTTTTGGTAACCGAAGGTGCCTAATAACAACCCTTTAAAACCAAGATCATTCCAATTGGAAATGAGATGTGGTAGTCCCCAATAGCTAAAACATAAAGTTTATATCCATTTTTTACTCATATATATACCTCCCATTATTAAATTATTATTAATCTACTTGGTTCCTATATTTTAATATATATGTGAAAACTAAAATATCCATCTAATATCCATTTTTTATAAATAGATAAATTGCACTCAATTTGTTTTACTTGAATCTCCCCCTTGAATTTTATTTGTATAATTTTTCTTCCAGTGTCCCTTCTTGCCATATGAAAAACAAACAACATCATATTTCCTTTCTTTCCCCATGATATTCCTCTTCTTGGAAGGGTGTTGTGAAGAAGCCTTGGACTTGGTGCTTTTTTCTTGGTCTTTCTACTTATTCACCCTAAGGACTAAAGGATTTTCACACTTAATATTATGATTCTATTGGTGAATAATAGTAAGAATATATACAATATATATTTCATTTTTTTTCATATTAAACTTCACAAAAGACCGTATAATCTTTGATGGAGTGATTCCAAAATGATATTGGTGACCAGTTCTTTGGGGAGTCTAAACCCTAGAACCTCTAGGTGATCAATGTAGCCAATGAGCTTGACTACACGAGGACCAATTGGGGAACCCACAAAAATATTTCACTAAAATAGAACCTTATAAATTTTAACCATTTATATCAATCTCTCTCTTAATATAGGCCACCTAGATGCTCGAGTATTCTATATGCATCCATGTTTTCATGAGATTTCACGAGCTCACTAGACATAGATAAGAGTATCAACCATTGAACTTCAACCATGTTGTTCATATATTTCTCATAGACTAGGAACTCTTTATCACTCTCCTCCATATCAGGTGTATTAAGAATTGAGGATTATATCATATATGATTTTGGTTCAGGGTGAAAAACAAACCAAAGGCATCTGTGCTATTACTGGAAGTTACTTCCAGTTATGAGGTTGCCTTTCTCCAATATTGTTTATAGGGATGGCATGGAAGGATATCATTCCATTTTATTCTATAATTTAAAAAAGAATATTATTAGTAGTTTTATTTATTAAAAATTATGTGAGACATATTAAATTAATTTATTTTATTAATTATCCCAATATTTTATCAAGTATCAATATCCCTTACCATTGAACTTGGAATGCGTCTGTAAAATTATAGTGGAAAGGATCCCCATTAATTTTCTCAATAATCTAGAATTTGTCCATGAAACCCATAAGAAATTAATTAAGTTTGAGGTCTTTCCAACTATGGGATTGCTGCTCCTTGATATTTTGAATGGATTCCCCTCTCCTGAAATCCTGAATTGAATTTCCTCAATACTTTCATCCAAATTTTTATTTAATATACTTTTTCCATTAAACTTGATACAAATTAAGTTAATTCAACTTAAAAACCTCATAAAAACTTCTCGATAAAAGTAAGTGTTGGGACTTTGTCCATGTACTACACTTAGTTCTATGGTTTCATTTCCAATAAATTAATGGAAGTATTAGTCAAATTTAACATTTAATTGAGGTATTTTAATTTATCAGGCATAAATTTAATCTTGTATTATCCTTGTTTCCAATGATTTCACTGAGGCACACACGTCCGTCTGTTCTAGGACGCGTATCTATTTTTTTCCCCGCATTCCCGCTTTCCAAAGGCGGGTGGAATCCATTCGTTGTTTAGGGATGTTTTCTCCTTGATCAAAATGGGATGATGGGATGTCAATTCTTCCTTTCATGGATTCCTCCTCGAAACTCATCACCTAGTACAGGTATCCCTTATAGATTTAAGATGTTGTTCGTGAAACTATTCCTAGTTCCATATCTTTATGGACACTAGTTAATTACACTGATTATGGAAGGAAATTCCAAGGGGTTCGGTCAGGGTAGTAACCTTCAGTCGGGGGAGTAATCATGTTGGACATCACTGGCGTGTCTAGATGCGGGAACACTGGTGCGTCTGGGTTTCTTTTTCTTATTATAGGGATTATCGAGGGCACCGAATCCCGAGACATCCCACATCGAATGCGAGGAATTATATTCCATAGACATGTATATGAGTGAAACACCCGGAGGGAACACCGATTATGGGGCTAACGTGTGGTTAGATACTCTATTGTTTTTATGGGGAATGAGGTGGCATGATCCCACCGGGATGTGGCAGACCAGGTGAGAATCAAAATGGATGATGTATGGTTAAGTTAAGTGGGTGGAGAATGAGATGGAGTCGACTCAAGGATGGTGGTGATGTTGGGATTGAATCTTGAAGAGACCTGCTATGTATCCCTGTAAAAGGGAATCAAAGTCCTCGTAGTTCACCTAACAACATCTTATCGTCGATTGGGGACTTCAACGACTTACCGCTAGATGGGGTCACAATGGCTTACCTCTGGATGGGGTAACAACGGCTTTCTGCTGGATGGGGTCACAACGGCTTACCGCTGGATGGGGTCACAATGGATTACCGCTGGATGGGGTCACAACGGCTTACCACTGGATGGGGTCACAATGGATTACCATTGGATGGGGTCACAATGGTTTACCGCTGGATGGGGTCACAATGGCATACTGCTGGATGTGGTCACAATGGATTACCGCTGGATGGGGTCACAATGGCTTACTACTGGACGGGGGTTACAACAGCTTATCGCTGGACGGGGGTCACAATGGCTTATCACTGGATGGGGTTCAGAACGGCTTACCGCTGGATGAGGTTGAACCTTAGGGAGGCTTCTTACGTACCTTTCCTTGGTAGGGATCAAAGAACTCATAGTTCAGGTGGGTTTGGTGAACTGATGTGAAGATGGTCGAGACCAATGGATGTTGGGATTGAACCTCAGGGAGGCTTCCTACATACCTTTCCTTGTCAAGGATCAAAGACCTCATAGTTTAGGTGGATTTGGTGAACCAACATGAAGATGGTCAGGACTAATGGATGTTGGGCTTGAACCTCAGGGAGGCTTCCTACGTACCTTTCCTTGGCAAGGATCAAAGACCTCATAGTTAAGATTGGGTCTGGTGAACCGATGGGAAGATGGTCGGGACCAATGGATGTTGGACTTGAACCTTAAGGAGGCTTCCTACATACCTTGCCTTGGCAAGGATCAAAGACCTCGTAGTTCAGGTGGGTTGTGTGGGAATTACACTCCAGTCTACCGAAAGAGGATGTCATGGTCAATGCTTACTCTAATCCCATGTGAGTCATGCTTGGTGTGAGAAATAAGAGGCAACAAAGACCTAATGATAACATCACGGAAGGCGCATCCATGGGAAGTAGAGTGGGGTTGACACGTAGTTAGCGGCCCAAAAAGGGAACTGGGGCTTATGCGTGGTCCGTAACCCAAAGAGGGAACAAGGGATTACATGTCGTTAGTAGCCCGCGGAGGTGGATATTGGGACTTATTGCAGGATGGAGGCCCGGGTGGTGACAAAGCCCAGCGAGAGATGGATTTGGCACCCAGGAAGAGAGGAGCAGGGGTGCTACCTCATGCAAGAAAAGCAAGGGGCTTAAACCAGGGTGGTTTCCCTTTCCCCAAAGACAAACTACACTTCAGTAAAAATGATGTCGTTCCATGTGAGGAATGATATCACTCCCGTGGAGACCAGTGGGCATAGAGAATGTTCGAGATGGGGCACCCCATGTGCAAGGAACGGGGCGAGGTCACAGTTTAACGTCATGTGTTGAGGACGATGGTACTAGGTAGTTTAACATCCTGCAGCTTAGACAAAGTGGGATCTCTCTACACCCCTAGGACTTACATAACCAATACCCGCCTACCCTTGAGGGAAGGAAGGAATCATCAGTGCTTTGGTGTTGGGGTGTTGTGGAGCGATCCATTGGGGGGTCCACATTAGCGTGGCTATGCAAAGAAGAAATATCCGTTAGAGTGCCTATGAAAAGAAGCATGAGGTGAAGCAACGTGATGTGAAGTACCACCCAAGGGACTTTGAAATTTCTCCGTGCAAACTTGAAGGGTTTCATGTGAAAAAGGAGTTGCAGAGCAAAGGGGTTCATAGGTAGAATCCTTGTGAAGCTTTGGTATTCCATGAAGTGGAGGGTCTTTGTGAAGGGATGTGCTTCGCGAAGAAAATTCACCTAGCCTTGTTATAGGTAATAGGTGCATATGGAAGGTGCTTCGTGAAGTGGAAAGGAATTTGTGGAGCAATGCCTCATGAAGCAAGGGTGCCTTGAGAAGCATAACATTGTGAAGCAATGTGCTTCACAAATCACAGTGACCATGCCTTATCATGCAGATCACATATGTTTGAAAGGTGTTTCAAGAAGAATAAATTCTCTATGATGACCCAAGTCCCCTTGGGGATCTTCTTCCTTCATGGAGGCCCATGGGCTCCGTGAAGGGAATCCCTCTTTGAAGAGGGGGAGAATTCATGCAAAGGGGAAGGCCCTTCACGATGCAAAAGTACTTTGAAAAAATCATGGTTCACAGAGCAAGAATTACTTTGAGATGTGGGAGCTCAAAAGGCAAAAGGTTATAGGATCCATCCTTTGGGCTTGAGGGGAGCCTAATATTTATAGAAAAGAGGCATCACAAAGCAGAGATTTCTCGGCACGAAGACAGAGCTTGATCTGCGGTGAGTTCGCGAACGTCAAGGGGGTTCATGGAGAATCTCGCCTCCTTGCTCCATGGTCGGTTCGCGAAAGTTAATGGGGTTCGCGGAGTATCTCTCCTCCTTGCTCCGTGGTGGGTTCACGAATGTCAAATCAGTTCACGGAGCATCCCACATCCTTTCTCCGCGGTGGGTTCACGAACATCAAATCGGTTCGCGGAGCATCCCGCCTCCTTGCTCCATGGTGGGTTCGCAAAGGGGGATATTTGCACCAACTGTGGGGATATGGAGGCTCTGCGAGCAGTGTTTGCAAGGCATCCCATAATGTTTTCCCTTTTTTCTTGCTTTTCCTTGATTTTGGTGTTAACAAATTCCCACCTCAGACTTTGATCCTAGAAGAAAACGAGGGTCAAAGTCGGAGGGTCAACTGCCAAAATTCCTTGTTTAATCATGAAGGTGTATCGTGAAGGGGGAATATGAGGCGGAGTGACACATGCGGGTTGGCACACCGTGAATCTCACCATGGATCGGATACACCGCGAAGCTCCTGGGTCCTTGCCTATAAATAGGGGAGCTAACATCTCTTTTTTCCTTTCTCTTCTCTGCATTTTTTTATCTTGCAGCGCTCTCAATTCGCGAATCTCCATGTACTCCGTGATTTCTCTTCGTGAATCAGGCCTTCTGCTTCAGGAAACACAATGATTCTTTATCTTCACATCGGTGCACTCTGAAAATTGCGTTTGAAGGCTGGGGAAGGCCTCCATGAACATACTTCGTGACCGAGCTCCACAAAATGGATTCATGATCCAAACCCAAAGAATGCCCAAAAAGTCAAAACTGAATGTCTCTCCAAGAGGTTGTCAGGGGGGTCCTTGAGGATGCCACCCGAAGGGATGAGATGGTGAACAACATGGGTCTAGGGGAGTTGATATGGAGCCAATATGACCATAATTCACTGGTGGAGCTACTGTCAAAATGCCAGAGGAATTTTCCACTATGTAAGAGGGTACCACTGTATGGATTTGGGATGAGGGATGACGTCTTAATCCCTGAAGAAAGTAGGTATGAACTGGATTACTGTTTTAGGAGCACGTCGTGCCAACGCCAGTGGTTCAGGGTGACTAACGACCATGCCTGGGAGGAATTCACACCTGTTATTAATGATTGCCTGTATAACCATATGAAAAATGTTTATGGGAATGAATTGTACCCAGAGACACCCCCCTCTATACCAAATGATCTTTAAAGTGGACCTGAGGAACCCATCAAAGGGATTTTATGATGAGTGGGATCTATGACAGGGTAGAAACTTTACAGATGAATGGGCCTGGGCCTACTTGGTAGGTGAATAGTGAGAAGAGTTCATGGTAGAGTTGAGGAGAGAGGGTCTATACAAGGTGTCTAGGGCCTACCAATTTCATATCTACCAATCAAAGAAGCTAATTCCAGAGTTTCTAAGCCGGTGGTCATCAAGGACCAATACCTTCCATTTGCACCATGAGGAGGTTGGAATCAGTTTATGAGACGTGCACCCGATCTTAGGGGTCCCGATACTGGGGGAGATGTATAATGAATTCCTCCCTATTATGGGTGCGTGGGAGGAAAATAGACAGTTTCCAGTGTGGCCTTGTACTTTTGTGAAGGGGGATCAACAAGGAAAGGATCACTCGTATTTGCAGCTCCTGGAGGACAACTAGTGGAAAACTTGGGGGTTCAGTGTCAGCACTGAGTAGAAACTGGTAGTCAGGATGGTGGCATCCATCGCTGCTCTCATCTGAAGTTGGATCCTACCGGTGAGGGATACAAACATGGCAATGTGACCAAGCACATTTATCATGGCGTCCATGTTTGTGATAGGAGGGCGGGTGAACCTCGGAATCCCGATGCTTTCCATGCTGTACAAGATTCTATGGCATATCAGTGAGGGGAAGAGGACCCAGAGAATATGAAGGTCGTTCCACCTCCGGTACAGGTGGATACCAGCGCATGTCAGGGGAGTCTATGAATATCCAAACCCCATCTCCCCTCCAGGATCAAAATTCCATCTATCCATTTTGAATGCCACAGGGAGCGTTCTATCCAAACTGACTATGTAAGGGTACTGAACCACGTCTAGAAGATATCAGAATTCAACTTTCATCTGTTACCAATACTAATGGGTGCTTTTACCGATTATGGCTGAGGAATGGAAGAGAACTGATCCTATATCCTGGATTTTTGAGTCATAGTTCTGGTGGCAAGAATATCCCATGATCCTCTCTGCGAGCCATACACCCTGCACCAATTTTCCAGGAAGTTTCAGTGTATGCAGTGTCTGACCCCATAGGTTTATTTAGGGGTGCACCACAAGGAAAATCCATGTGTGATGAGGCATATGTGGCTAATGTTCGCATGGGAAGATGAAACAATGCAGAACAAATTGCCTCTACCCATGACCATCTTTTGGTTGGTGAAAGAGTATGCCAAAAGCTGGGAGGCGGCCTACCTGAAAGAGATGCTGAAGCAGCCAACCATTCGGGCTGGTGGTGGTGTGCCACCCCAACCTCAAGGCCAGGGCCAGATGATATAAAGGACATCCCGTGGTGGTAGGGCTTCCATGACCGCGAGGCCCATACCGGCTGAGGGGGAGGCAACAAAATTAGATCCAGCAACGACAACAGACTCGGTGGTCCCAGAATAATAGATTTATCCAGAGGGGAGGCCACCGAGAGGATTTCGTAGAATATTCACCCAGGCTCTGGGGAAGTGGCTCCACCATATAGACATTCCGGAGAATGCTACCTTCCTAGAGGCCTGGGATATTTGGGATGTCAACAGGCAGTTCCTCGGCCCGCACGAGATGTGGCAACACTTGAACCATCTTTGGATGGACTTTCCGAGAATTGGCCTTGTTAGGGCCAGCTTTTCAGTACCCCATGAGAGAAATACCTGGAAGATCTGGAGGAATTTGTCCACTCTTGAGGTGCCCTACGTCCAATGACAGACCGGGTGGTGGTGTTTTTGAATCAGACAACCCCCCACAGTTGTCACCTGCCAAACTGAGGGAGTGATTTCCTTTGATGGAGGAATTGTATGAGTCCTCCTCAGGGGAGTAAGTCGGTAGAGGGATCCCATTGGAGGAGGGTGAAGTTGGTGATCAAGACTCAGACCATGAAGAATTTACAGAGGATCTTGAGGTAAAATCCCAAGCCCCTTCCTCAGGTTATACTTCTAGGTCATTCTGGACTCCTTACTAATACTTGAACTGTGCAGGAGGGTCTCATACATAGAACCCATTCTCACCCCTCAACAGATACAGACGCGGGACCTTCAGGATCTACTCTTGTGGCTGCATTGATTACCACATCCGGTGGGGCTAGGATAACCAAGGTGGCTCTTCTGAAGATTTCAGACCTTCTGACAATATACAAGGGGCCACAACTTGGGGTCTTGATGGCATCAACCCAAGAATGAGACCAAGAATTTGATCTCTGAATGTCTCCCTAAACAAATTCATGACTATAACCCATTGAATATGTAAACTGACATACTTACCCCTTTTTGGTGTGTACAGTTCTTCAAATGGCATGGTCCGCCTTGGTGAGGTTGGTCGGGACTTCTGGAGGTGCCTTTCCCAGGGAGATGCTAGTGATTGTGGAGGTGGAGATCCGAATCGACCAAGCGGCGACACTCTTGATCACCAGTGGGACCATTAGCAGGGCTGAACCCGAGATCATTAAGGTGGAATCTGACATTGAGGATCGATTGGATAGACCAGGCCCCACCATAGCCGATCAAACACTAGATGTGGACCTTTCTGATGAGTTCCTAGGGGCATTCCCTGCGTATGAGCCTACCAACCGCACTGACTAGGACGAGACGACCTCTAATGATGAAAACAACAAAATAGTTTGTCTTAGATCATGGAAGCTGATCAAGCGCTTCATTGATGACACCCCCAAGTGTAATGGATGTATGAGATAGATAGAATTTGTTTACAGCTGTGTGAACTGTGTGCTGGGGGAGTGGATTCCCAGTGTCCCCACATGCTCATCTGAGATCTTATGGCGGAAAAAATTCAGAAATATGATCGTGGCCTCGGTGCGGGATGATATCGGAGGAAAGCGGTGAACATCAAGAGGCTCTAGAAGGTTGAAAACGAGGATTAGCAGCTGCAAGTCTAGGCATATGAGCACTCAACCTCCCTCAATGTGAAATCAGAGCTACTATTGAAGGCCCGGCTGGCGGAGGCCGAAGAGTGCATGATGCAATCCTCGACAGAAATGAACATTATCCGGATCGATGTGGAGTAGGCCCAAATTGTGGCTGAATAATTGCGCCCCATCACTACTGAGGAGGAGCATGATCTTAACAGGAAATATCAAATCTTGGACACCACAAGACGGAGGGTACCAGAGCTGCAACACTCTTTTGATGGGGTTAACCCATCCATGGGGGGAATCCACCCTATGATACTGTAATGATTAAAAACCCTCAAACATACTTTCCTATTTTTATTGTTTTATGCTAGATGCATGCAAGAATTTCTCTATTTTTATTAGTTTATTGCATTCCCATCATATTCGTGGAGCATCCAATGATCAATCCCTAATCTCACGTGGGTCAGGATCGGTGTGAGAAACATGGGATGACCACATTATTATACCACCCAAATGTAAGAGTGAAAACCAATATTTGGGCATCCAGGGGTTTTGAACAACCAATCCAAATTTTTAGGAAGAAAGGGAGAGGCATGGCTATAGGATGAGGTCCTCAAAACAGTCGAATCAGAGCTTTCCCAATGTGCACTAGTGCACGAGAAAGGTAACACCAGGGGCATTGGAATTAATCCAAACATAGGGGAGTGGAATGTGTGAATCACGATACCCAAAATTTGGAACACTGTAGGATCATGTGATAATGAAGAATAGCTATTGACTGTATTTTAAACACAATATCCCTATTGTGTTAGCCTGGAATGGGGATACAAAATGAGGGCTGACCGCTGACCATGTTCGAAACATGGGGCCTGACTCAAAATTCCATCCATTTTTCTTCCAGAACATTGACCTAGGATAGTAGGTGAGCCATGGGCCATGCATCCATACTGTTAGGGGGTTCTTTCAGGCATGAAATAGGACAAGGGTCTGAATGAAGGGCATGCGAAGCGTGGAGTTAGAGTGATGTATTTTTATAATGGAATCCAACACTCTTGAAATCACGCCACCGTGATGAAGGAACATTAAGTGGGTGTATCCATATGATAATGGATCAAATGTGATTTCGAGTAGGACCACTTTGGAAAGGGATCTGGTGCATCCCATGATCAACATGAGACATCCTAAACTTGTTCAGGTAAGAATCACAGTTTAGTGTCATGCGCTGAGGACATAAGGACTCGTGCAGTTTAACATCATATGATAGGATGAAGGGTGAAAGGGAAGATCCCAAGAAGGGAGTATGTGGTGCCATAGTTGTAAACCCGATGTGAATGAAGGCATAAACCCACACACGTATCCCCGGAGGAAGTTCTTTAGGTCAAGGGACCAAAAGTGAAAGTTAGGATGGGCTCGAGGCAATGTGCCCAGATGTTCCTACGTACCCTATGAGGATGGGAATCAAGCCATAAGTAGTTCTGAGGGTGCATTTTAATGTCACGCGAGACAATGAAAGGCATGTGTTGGACGACTGCTTCAGTACACATCCTACCGGAACTAATAATCCCACTTGAGTCGTGCTCGATGTGGGAAACAAGGATTAGTGAAAGAACTTTCCTAGCATAGGAAGGCACATGTTTGGGGTGATGGGACACTAGGTGAATGACGTACCAATGATCTTGACCCACCCATATAACGTACCTAGATGCATGGAGGGGAAAAGATGAGTATGTTAGAATTCCACTTGAACATAAGGAAGTGGAAATATGTGAATCATGATGCTTGAGATTTGGTCCACAATGATGGTGGCATGAAGATAGGGGATAACTATTGACCATGTTTGAAACACAGTATCCATATCGTGTTAGCCATGAATGGGGATAAACAAATGAGGGTCGACTACTGACCATGTTCGAAACATAGGATTTGTCGCAAATGTTGTCCTGGGTCCTCAGAGACATTGGCCAAAGTCGGTAGGTAAGCCAATGTGGCATGAGACCAGGCTGCAAAGGGGTTCCCTTTAGACGTGGAATAGTATGAGGATTCAAATAATGGGCTCACGAAGCTTGGACATGGAACAAGGGTAATGTACCTGTGAAAATTCCACACTTCAGGATCTTTTTCAAGATGCATCTAAATACGACTATAAGATGTATCAGATAGAGGGAGTCAAGTCCCTTCCTGAGGAAGAGGGTATTGGGGACGCACAGTTCCATCTTAAGGTCCTAAGATGGTCCATTAAGGGGGATGTGATTTAATGGACTGTGTGCAGGGCAGCGAAGTAGCCAAAACCAACACATAGTTCCCATAGAGAGATCTTAGTTTAGGATTATAGAACTCGGACCAGATTGGGAAATGACAAGGGAGGCACATGGCGCAACCATTGAAAAACCCGATGTGAATGATAACCCATGAGGTACTCGCCACACCACATGTTCCTGAAAGAGTTTAGGCTAAGGGTCCGAAAGAGGGGGGATAGAATTTTGGATTCCTGGGGCTGGACTCGGAGACAATGTGTCTGGACATTCCTATGTATCCCATAAGGATGAGAATCAAGCCATACATAGTTCTGTAATAGATCTTAGTTTAAGGTCTTATATCTTGGAACATAGATGGTAGGGAACGCGAGAGACACATGGTGAGGTAATTATAAAACCCAATGCGAATGAGGACTTGGATTCCAGATCACCATGTGTTCCTTGGGGAGGTTTTAGGTCGAGGGACTGAAAATAAAAGTTAGGATGGGATCAATAAAAAGTGCACAAGCGTTTCTACATATCCCATGAGGATGTGAATCAATCCATACACAGTTCTTGGGGTGGCATGGTAAAGTACCAGTGCCAGGGATGATGAGGTCGTGCAGGTATGGCTCTTGTACCAAAAGAAACAGTATTTGATAGATCTTGTTTGTCCTTTAGGATGAATGAGTGTTTTTTTGTGAAGCGATGGAGTTAGGATAGAAATTCCTGGCATCTCCACAAGAATCAAGCCGTATATAGGCATTGAAAAATGGTACAACATATGACCAATACCAGACATGATGTACCCTCGAGTGAGGACACCACTATGTAGTGCCATTTTTCGTCGTGTGGACAGGACAATAACATCACAGTTTAGGGTCATATGATGGGACCCACCATGCACTTTAACGTCATGCAATATGGATGCAATAGTTTAATGTGATGTGGGACTAGGCAGCATAGTTTAAATTCATATGTCTCAGACATATACAAGAGAGATGAGGTTCTAGAGGGAATGTGCACGGTGTGATAAAACATACCCGACGTGAATGAGGATGAGGTCCACATCATACCATTCATGATTTCGAGGAGGAGAACTCAGGCTAAGGGGACAGAAAAGGTTAGAGGATATGGGATAGGAGAGGATATCTCTCAGTTGAGCTGTACCTGAAGATGAGATGTTAGGGTGTTCCTACATATCCCATGGGAATGGGAATCAAGCCACACATAGTTCTTGGAGGTTCCTTTTAACGTCGTGTGGGACTAAATATAATTTAACGTCATGTGGGACAAGAAGTAGGGGGGATAACTCCTATAAAGGGGCATATGTGGTGCAGCTATTACAAACCCAATGTGAATGAGGGCATAATCCCACATGCACCATGCCACGTAGTCCTATAAGAGTCAGATACCAGAAGGAAGAACATAAGAGATAAATTAGTGGAACTCGAGCTGGACCCCAAAGATGAGACGTCTAGGTGTTCCTATATATCCCATGGGAATGTAAATCAAGCTGTACATAGTTCTAAAAGAGATCTTAGTTTAAGGTCTTAGATCTCGGACCAAGGAGAAGCGTAATCCTTTCAAGTAAGTGCAGACCTCAACCCAATCCCTAAGCCCACATGAGTCAAATTTGGTGTGGGAAACAAGGGAAGAAGAAGATTTTGCAATACCTAGAATTCACTCAAAAGGGAATTTGGTGAAGAGCCCCGAATGATGCCTTTACCATAGATTTTTTCCTCCTAATGTGTAAATGTGCACTGAGGGATAGTGCTAGGAGTGTCGAAATTTCATTTGAACATGATGGGGTGGAATATAATTTGAATCATGTTACCAACATTCAAGGATTGAATAGGATTACGTGACTATGGGGGATAACTATTGACCGTGTTTGAAACATAACATCCATACCGTGTGGCCTGAAATGGGAACAACAAATGAGCGCCAACCACTGACCATATTTGCAATGCCGGACTTGTATCGATTTGTTTTCTGAAACCCTCGAGGACATTGACCACTAATGGTAGGAGATCCCTTAGGCCTAGAATTTATGACATTTGGGGGTCCCTTTTGGTGTGAAAGATAATGGAAGCCCAAATGAAGAGGAACACAAAGCCTAAAAAGTGGGTGAAAGAATGTCCACGTAGAATCTGACACTCCAGGTTCTAGACCAAAGTACTCATGGTCCAATTGGTGAATCACCAAAGAGGGCAGAGGGACCTGACTTAAGGGCAGCCGACCCAAAGAGATGAAAGTAGGTAAGGGGAGCGAAGGTCTCTTAGGAGAGAGATAGAGAGGTATGTGGTGTGGTTTTTATAAACCTGACATGAATGGGGACATAATCCAACACCACATTATATACCCCTCTTCTAAAAGAACATGGTCCAAGAGGCCAAAATGATAGAGAGGTTTCTAAGATAAGGGTATGGACCCGAAGACTAGATGTTCGGGCGGTCCTACATATCCCATGAGGATGGGAATCAAGCCACATGTAGTTCTAGGGAAAGGATGACGCTAATAAGAGAAAGGTACCCCAACGAGGGGAGTTTACGACACGATGAGTAACCCGATGTGAATGAGGACATAATCTCGCACTACACCGTACAACCCTAAGTGAGAACTTGGGCTAGAGGAATGAAAAGGCCAAAGGGCCTAAGGCTAGGCCATGGATAAAATGTCATGTCCAACTTGCAGTTTAACATCTTGTAGTGAGGATGAAGGTAGGGGTAAGGTATCTCATCCGGGGATGTGTACGACATGACGAGAAACCCGATGTGAATGATGACATAATCCCGCACCACATCGTACAACCCTAAGTGAGAACTTGGGCCAGGGGACTGAAAAGGCCAAGGGGCCTGAGGCTAGGCCATGGACAGAATTTCATGGCCAACACATAGTTTAACGTCTTGCAGTGAAGAAGAAGGCAGGGATAAGGTATCTCATCCAAATATGTGTACAACACGATGAGAAACCCGACATGAATGAGGACATAATCTCACACCACACCGTACAACCCTAAGTGAGAAATCAGGACAAGGGCCTGAGGCTAGGCCATGGACAAAATGACATAGCCATCTTGAAGTGTAATGTATTACAGTTAGGAAGAAGGTGATCTTAGTTTAGGATCATAGAGCTTGGACCCTATATTCCTAGTTTAATGTCATATGTGTGGGATAGGGAGGGTGAATCATCGTTCTTATGGAAGATCAAAAATCAGAAATCATGATAGAGGACATCTGTTGACCAGGTTTGCAACACAGTATCCACCCTTGTGTGAACGAAGTTAGGGGAAAACAATTGAGCATCAACCGTTGACCATATTCACAACATGGGGCTTGTATAAATTTTCCGCCCACAATCCTCGAGGACGTTAGCCCGTAATGGTAGGAGAGTCCTTGGGCCTAGCATCCATGCCATCCGAGGGTCCTTTTGGATATAGAAGATGATGGAATCCCAAATGATAGGACTCGTGAAGCATGGTAGGGCCTGTTCTCGCAGGACGAATGATAAATGAAGGGATGGATGCCTCAAAGGGATATGTGTGGCATGGAGAAATAGCCCGATGTGAATGATGATGTGAGTCCATAACGACCACACAATCCTAAATGAGAACTCGGGCCAGGGGGCCGAAGGGGTCGAAGAACCTGAGGCTGGGTGCCCTGACCAACTGTATCCATATGGACTCTCAGGCAGAAATTGCGTCATCATAGCTCCTAATCCCACATGTGCAAGGATCAGTGCGGGAAACAATGAGTAGGATTAGGCTCTCCCCATCACATAAGGGTCCGACAGCTGGAATCACCCTCCCGCTCGAAGCAGACCGGGATTTGGAGAGACGGAGGGGTAGAATGAACCACTACACTCCATATTTGGGATATATGGGGGTGGTGAAAATGAAAAAAGATAACTATTGACCAGGTTCAAAACACAACATCTATATTGTGTGACCTGAAATGGGAACAAAAAATGAGCATCGACCACTGAACATATTCACAATGCGGGACTCGTATCTATTTTCTATCTAAAACCCTCGAGGGTGTTGGCCCGAAATGGTAGGAGATCCCTTGGGCCGAGCATCCATGCCATTCGAGGGACCTTCCAAATGTGAAAGATAATGGGAAACCAAACAATGGGGTATGTGGCACATGAATTCTCTTGTCAATCCCAAATAAAGTTAGACCGGAGAAGAGACAAAGATCTTCAAGGGAGAGAGATACATAGTACGATCATGATGAAATCGACATGAATGAGGGAAAAATCCCGCACCAAACCATGTGTTTCGTCCTAATGGGAGGTCTCTAAGTTTGGATGTGGGACTAAAAATGAAATTTACGGGCGGTCCTATGTATCCCTTGAGTATGGGAATCAAGCCACATGTAGTTCTAAAGAGGCCATGCAGTTTAGCATCCTGCAGTGAGGACGTGGGAGGATTAAAATAATGAAGGAGGGAACATGGTGAAATAATCATAACCCTGACATGGGTGGGGCCAAAGAAGCCTATACGATGCCATGTGAGATCCCCCAAAAGAACTATCCCCTGGAGGGGATAGTCAAAGAGGAAACTGGGGCTGGAATCAAGATGAGGCATCTGAGCATTCCTACATATCCCATGAGGATGAGAATCTAGCCATACGTAGTTCTTAAGATTCAGTTTAATGTCATGAAGGAAGATGTACAATTTAAGGTAATATAGAACTGTATAGATTAAGGTCATGTAGGACTTCCATGAAGTTTAGGGTCATGCGGGACTAGCTAGTTTTAGGTTGTGTAGGACCATACAATTTATGGTTATATGGGACCCTATGGCTCAAGAAAAGTATTGCTTGAGAAACTTGGAATTGGTGGGAGGATTTATATGATCACCATCCATTGTAATCGGTGAGTACACACCATTGGAGTAAACCTTGTGAATGATGTAAGGTCCTTCCCATTTGGGTTCCAACTTGGGTGGTTTCCAGCCAGGTATCATTGGTGCCCTTAGGGCGAATACCAAGCCACCTTGCAAAAAGGAGCAGAGACGATCTTTATTGTTGAAAGCTCTATCTATCTTGTTCTGATGCCTTTCCAGATTGTGCATGTAACGCCCCCGACCCCAGCTACCCAGAGTCGGTGAATTACTTCGTAACATTGGCATGATCACAAAAGATCAAGTCTCGAAAGACCGATTAGTTTAGTAGCCTTGGAAACACTAGATACATTCATAATTCTTTCATCACATGAAAAAGTAAACAAACTACAATAACATGGTCTTCATAGTCCACACTCATATCCTCACTGACTATTCTTGCAAGTCAGTCATAATACACTTCTTCACATCCTGGAAAATATTAAAACATTGAAAGGGGTGAGCTCAGATGCTCAGTAAGGATAACAATATTGCGGATGCTTTTATAAGAAAACATAAGCATTTAAGGCAATGTATAACTAAAACAAAAGCCTTATTGAACTTGAACTTCAGCATAATATGGCAAAAGTAAAATAAAGTAATGCCATTACTTACTCTCATGGATATTCTACTAGAAGAATAATCACATGAAATATCAATAACCACTTTCATAATGAGGGAATGTATAATTCCAGACATTCTGAAACATTTCGTCAAGGCCTCGGCCAAGATGTCTAAAATGATTAAGGCCTCGGCCAAAACCATAAATAAAATTGGGAAAGGGCCTCAGCCAATTCCACGTCTAGTTGTCTCATGAGACCTACCGATGCATCGAGGAGCTATAGCGGGCTCCACCTGTCACTTATTAAGTCCAATACATTCCTCATATGAATAGGTTTAAACATATCATAAACCATAACATAATCGTATCACATAAAACATGCATAAAGGAAACATAACATTTCCACATTTCAAACACAAGATATCAATACAACACATTCATATAATAAAAACGCTTTCAAAACCATTTTCAATACCAAAATAAAATAAAGTTAAAACATTGTATTTATTTTTCATTAAAAAAAAATTGATGGCTTGTAGAGGAAGCCGAAACTCAAATAATGGTCACGGCGGCGGAGAAGTCATTGTCGCTGCATAAGTACGGAAAGGAAAACATTCCCTTTTTGTCGTTTAGTAAAATGATTCGTATAAAAAAGATTCCTTTTGAATAAACATAAAAGTCAAAGGGGTTTATACACCGTATAAAAGAAAGTTGTGTATAAAATAAAATATGCCTCAATGAAAGGAGATTGAGACGAAGTCCCATACAAAGATCATTTTTAAAATAAAATAGATATACTATGTGTATTCACTATAAGTACACATAAATAAAGTACAAATAAAAGATATGACATAATAATATAATGACATAATTTGAAAGTAGGAGATTAACCCAAAGAATGGAAATTGGGTTAAGAAATTCCCTTACCTCGTATCTGACTTGACTCAACCGTTCTTTAACCTCCTGAATAATAAACTAGAGTTAATATATAACTTATTAAGAACCATTTTCAATTTCATTATCCTTTTTATATCACTTATTACAATGATATGAACATTATGTAATTATTTAAGTTAATAACGGTCGTTTTGTCGATCTTTGGTACTTGAATCAACAATAAACTTCTTATAATTACAAGTTGTTTATGTGGTAGAATATCCATTATCTCCAGAATTATATTCATTATTTAGATGTCATATATATCATATATATCCAGTATATACATTCATTTATAATATTACGTAACATTTAGAGGTAAGAAATGAAATGCACCGTTCATGGAGACGGTAAGCCGTACGTACGCATGAACGCTACTTTCATTTCTATTTCGTATTTAATGGAATGAAATCATAATGATATAAATGTATAATATAATTCCAGTATAATATAGTGTATAATACCATTTACTCCACCCTTTATACATCCCACATATGGCATTAATGATTCAAATCACTTTGAGGGGGCGGTAGTCCGCACTTCCTAAAATGAAATTATCGCGTTTTACCCATAATGGAAATCATAAAGTATGCCATAAATGAGAAATACAGAAGCATAAGTAAAACATAAACATATTATATATCATATATAAAAATAGTGACATCTTAATGGCCACCTTTGAAGGTGTTGTATGAGTGTTGAACAATCATCGTTTCGTGAGGCAGAAATTCGCCATCCACAGAAACCGTATGTTCTTTAACCATTAGATGTAGGTGTGTGTAAGTGTAGCTCGAATACTTCTTATAAAAACATCCTAGTATATTTAGGATACTGGTGTTGTCACAAAAGAAATGAATAAAAAGAGTTTAGGGGGTTGGAGAAGAAAAATAAAACAAAACAACATCAGAGAAGACACTACTGGAAAAACGGCCTATACCCACGGTTCAAAACCGTGGGTATAGCCCCCAAAACCGTGGGTATAGCCTATACCCACGGTTTTGGGAACCGTGGGCTGGAACGCCGTCGGTATAGGTCCCCAGCCTATACCCACGGTTTTGGAAAACCGTGGGTATAGGTGTCCTGCCACCGTGTCACCGAAACATAGAGAATTTCCACGGTTTCAACGGCTTTTACCCACGGTTTCAAAACCGTGGGTATAGGTCCTAAAATAATGCAGGCGCCGAGTTTCGATCCCGCAACCTCTTCGATGCAAACACCGCGTCTAACCACTACCCTAACTTCACATATATGTATATATATATATATTTAGTTAAATGTAGTTATAAAAACCGTGGGTATAGAGGGAAGAACCGTGGGTATAGGGTTCCCGCCCAAAAAAAATTCCTTCCCGCGGAAAAAAAAAATTTCCCGCGGACACAAAATTGACCTATACCCACGATTTTTCAAAACCGTGGGTATAGGTATTTTATCCCAGACCTATCCCCACGGTTTTCCCCAAAACCGTGGGGATAGACCCCCCCTATACCCACGGTTTTGGAAAACCGTGGGTATAGGTGAATTTTCATGACCTATACCCACGGTTTGCCAAAACCGTGGGGATAGAGCCCCCTATACCCACGATTTTGGCAAACCGTGGGTATAGGTCATGAAAATTCACCTATACCCAGGGTTTTCCAAAACCTTGGGTATAGGGGGGGTCTATCCCCACGGTTTTGGGGAAAACTGTGGGGATAGGTACATTTTCCAGTAGTGAGACATTACCTCAAAATCGGGTAACTCTTTTTGATTTGAGCCAAAGGCTTCCTTGAGAAGAGTTCTGCCCAAAGTGAGGCTTCTAGGAGTAAGAGGGGGGAGTTGGGAGATTATTTTGGCAGAGGTTGGATGAGACAAATGGCTTGAAGGTGTGAATAAGGTGGGAGAGGTGGCGGCCTTTTATAAGTGGAGAGGAGGGGCACTTTTGGAAAGTAATGAAATGTTACATTATTATACAATGATTTTCGGATTCTAAAGGTCCCACACTTATATAATTCGTGGATAAGGTGATAAGGGTTCGAAATCTACCCATACAATAGTCTTTGGACAAGTTTAAGCCTTGTATTTTACATTATCTTTTCATTTTATTAAAATATTTAAATAATGAGGTCATCGCTGCATCATAATGATGTCATAAATAATTTAATTTATTTAATGTCTAAAAATTATAAAAAAAATACTATGATGTATGAAATCTTTTTATCTTTCTAATGAATATTTATAGTCAAAATTTGGACTTGTTTAACCCCACTTAAAAACTGTTTTAGTAAAATAACTCATGTTTGTATCAATTTAATTTTAACATTAAATAATTATATATTAATGTCATTTTCCAACTAAAGTGGATCCATGGGGTCCCCAAGTTGACCCATGGGTTGTCTTGGTCGGCCATGACTCATCCAATAGGAGTAGGACAAGTTTCAAGCTCATCTCATATTATTAAAACATTATTTTTACCTTAAACTACACTAATTACCTCTAATCGCGATTAAGAACTTAAAAGTTACTATTCACCAAAAATTATTTTAATCTCATTGAACCACATTTTACTTCTTAATGACAACCATGTATGTTGGATTTTTTAAAATCAAATCACAGAAGTGGTAATATTTCATTTTAACGAAAAATCAGTTTTTAGCAACCACTTAGTGGTTTCACTATTCATCAAAAATTGAAGTTTTTCAGAACAAGGCCAAAATTTCACCCTAAGCTATAATTGATATTCCGAATTCAAAAATGATGTCTATTTTAAAAAATTCCAAACATATAAGTTGCATTAATTAATTTTATAATTAATTCCCGCTGTCACAACAAATAGCGTGTTTTAAGAAACAATTTATATCAAAAGATTGGCAATTGTTTAAGTCGAATTTCAATGTTAAATTAATTCTAATGACCACCATTGGATAAAATGGTAAAAATATATTCTAATTATACTTTAAAACCACTAAATAGTATAATTTATCACAATAAATTATTTTGATTAAAAAGGTTGTTTTAAGTATTTTTCACTATTCATAAAAAAATCGGTTCTCAGAAAGTTACAAAAAATTAAACTTAGGATAATTTCGATATTACGAATACAAAAATGAAGTCCATTTTGAAATATTAAATTTATATAATTTTAAAAAGTGGTTATTACTATTCATAACGACTACATTGATTAGTCGCGGTGTTTTAGAACTCGAAGTTGCGTACAATGCAAGCTATTGCATTATTAAATGAGAAGCGTATCGTGGAAGCTCGGGGTGTTACATTCTCCCCTCCTTCAATAAATTGCGTCCTCGCAATTTGAAATTTTTCTTTGAAAATAAAAGGTTGAAAAGAGAAAATACCTTTGAGGATAACCCACATCGGAAATAAGGTTAATAAATATATAACTTTAAAAGAAAGCAAGATAAGTACAAAGGTCACCCGATATAGCCCATTCTAGGATTATATGAAAATATGGATATGGAAGAAAAACAAACCATCAAGGTCTGATGGAGAGTTATAGAAAACAGGATTAGGAGAAAGTTTAACCACAAGAAAATCACAAACTTGTGATTGGTTAAACGGTCATTGAATCCCCAGTTGGAAAAGTTAACCAACAACATTTTTGTTTTAAGTTACCTTTTATAATGTTGAGGAATTTATTTAGAAGATTTACTAAGAACGTAAGGGAATATACATACTTGTTATGTATACTTTCATTCTTTAATAAATTTTTACCACAAACCCAACTTTTACTCCAAATGGTAACAGAACTCAAAAATATTCTATTTATCCTAATTGTATAAGGTTACAAATCTTAACACATACCATTTAGATTAGTAAAACTATTTTGTAATAACCAGGGACTTCCTGTAGGCTAGTGGTAGGAAATAAAGGCTTGTCGCACTATGGTTGTGGGTTCGATTCCTGCAGCTTTGTCCGACGCGACGAGTTATTCCCCACCCTGCAGGTTGTCCTTTTCCAAAAACTATAGTATCGTAATATTCCAAAAATAGTCTTCATAATTTAATTTTTTTTAACCTTAAACATTACTTATCCAAATATCAACTTAATCCACTCCAACCTTTATAGTTATCCAAAATACCTCTGTCCAGACTTTCTCTAAAAGGTCTCTTAATTCCAAAATCAATTTATCAGATTCCCAAAACAAAGTAAAGTTTCTCTTATTGTCACATACTAAAAATATGATTACCTTAATCATATTAAAACCTTACTGAAACAACAAGTACTGCAGTACAATCCTTATATATATATATCACATTATTATAATAACCAGAATATAATCCATGAGTCCAGAAGCACAATTACATTAATTATTCTGCATCAACTGTAGTAACAGCATAAGATTTTCCTTGATCCCTTTGCCTTTTCTGAGGTAAGTTTCCCTGATGCTTAGGAAATTCATTTGTATAATGACCCATTTCTCTACAATTGTAGCATTCAACTTTGATAGCCTCTTTCTTTCCCTTGCAATCACGAGCCTGGTGACCCTTTTCTCCACATTTATAACAAACTCCCATTCCTTTTAGGCAAGTACCAGGGTGATTCTTCCCACAATTATCAAATAATGGAAAATCCTTCTTTCCCTTTTTCCCTTTATCTGTCTCTTGTTCCACCGTTCACTCCTTCTCTTGATTTACTTTGTTGTCATAAGACTTAGAGAATTCCTTTTCTGTCTTGATAGCACACGAGACAATATCTTCGTATGATGAGAAGGATTGTGATACTAAATATCGACGGAGAAATGGTTTTAACCCATCAAAGAAACGATCAATATTACTCCTTGGGTTACGTATATAATCGGCAGCATGCCTCGCTAACCTTGTAAAGTTAGCCTCATACTTTGCGACATTCTCATCCTCCTTCTGCCTCAGACTCAGAAATTTCCTTTCCATATCTGCTCGATGGTCACGAGGAAAGTATTTTTCTAATAAAATCTCTTTGAACTCCCTCCATTCCATATTCGATATGTCATCACCTTCCTTTGTGTTTTGAATCAGCGACCACCACTGATCGGTATCTCCAGTGAGGCGGTAAACTGCCATGACAACCTTCTCCCTTTCACTACTCCCCAAGGCATGGAATATTTTCTCTAAGGAATTTATCCATTGCTCAGCTACTATAGGATTTGTACTCCCATTGAAGGTTGGTGGTTGTTGCCTCATGAAGCGGTCTAACATTGATCCTCCACGTTGTGGATCAGGGTGCTCCATACGAGTAAGGTTATTATTCATAACCTGAGTGAGTTGTCCCAGTATGGTAATAAGTTTATCAGCACCAGTTGTATCTCCAGATCCACAATAATTATCTTGAGGAGGGAAATCCCTACACGGAGTGCGTGCATTGATACGGTTTCCATTTCTTCCACTAGGCGCCATTTCTAAACAATGGTATAAACTAGATCAGTTTATGAATCAAAATACATAATCCCATACTTATAAAACACTTAACATAAATTGAACTATTTATGGATATAATCCATAATCATAAAAGAAATGTTTTCTTTGATAAATTATATACTCATAACTCTTCATAGTGGTTTGTAAAGAAAACGAGAATTATCCTAAGCATATCCCCCGGGAGTGTCGTAACCAAGATTGCAGCAAGGCCCGTTGTCGTGCACCAGTTCCCGTTCGAGTCTAGCTCAAAGCGGTGTTTTCGGGTTTTACCCCTAGGTACATCTGTGCCAGAGCCGCCTCTACCTGCTCGTATCCAGACAAGGATGTATTGCTCGGAAAACTCACAACATCTCTACAATACCAAAATTCTAGGAAGTTCTTCTATACTAATCCTCAAAGTCTATCTTCGGGATATGTGCTCTAATCAGAGTTTATCTAAATATAGCTTCCAAGGTTAGTACTAAACTGCCTCTAATACCAACTGTAACGCCCCCGACCCCAGCTACCTAGAGTCGGTGCATTACTTCTTAACATTGGCATGATCACAAAAGATCAAGTCTCGAAAGACCTATTAGTTTAGTAGCCTTGGAAACACTAGATACATTCATAATTATTTCATCACATCAAAAAGTAAACAAACTACAATAACATGGTCTTCATAGTCCACACTCATATCCTCACTGACTATTCTTGCAAGTCAGTCATAATACACTTCTTCACATCCTGGAAAATATTAAAACATTTAAAGGGGTGAGCTCAGATGCTCAGTAAGGATAACAATATTGCGGAAGCTTTTATAAGAAAACATAAGCATTTAAGGCAATGTATAACTAAAACAAAAGCCTTATTGAACTTGAACTTCAGCATAATATGGAAAAAGTAAAATAAAGTAATGCCATTACTTACTCTCATGGATATTCTACTAGACGAATAATCACATGAAATATCAATAACCACTTTCATAATGAGGGAATGTATAATGCCAGACATTCTGAAACATTTCGTCAAGGCCTCGGCCAAGACGTCTAAAATGATTAAGGCCTCGGCCAAAACCATAAATAAAATTGGGAAAGGGCCTCGGCCAATTCCACGTCTAGTTGTCTCATGAGACCTACCGATGCATCGAGGAGCTATAGCGGGCTCCACCCGTCACTTATTAAGTCCAATACATTCCTCATATGAATAGGTTTAAACATATCATAAACCATAACATAATCGTATCACATAAAACATGCATAAAGGAAACATAACATTTCCACATTTAAAACACAAGATATCAATACAACACATTGATATAATAAAAACGCTTTCAAAACCATTTTCAATACCAAAATAAAAGAAAGTTAAAACATTGTATTTATTTTTCATTAAAAAAAAGTGATGGCTTGTAGAGGAAGCCGAAACTCAAATAATGGTCATGGAGGCGGAGAAGTCGTTGTCGCCGCATAAGTATGGAAAGGAAAACATTCCCTTTTTGTCTTTTAGTAAAATTCTTCGTATAAAAAAGATTCCTTTTGAATAAACATAAAAGTCAAAGGGGTTTATACACCGTATAAAAGAAAGTTGTGTATAAAATAAAATATGCCTCAATGAAAGGAGATTGAGTCGAAGTCCCATACAAAGATAATTTTTAAAATAAAATAGATATACTATGTGTATTCACTATAAGTACACATAAATAAAGTACAAATACAAGATATGACATAATAATATAATGACATAATTTGAAAGTAGGAGATTAACCCAAAGAATGGAAATTGGGTTAAGAAATTCCCTTACCTCGTATCTGACTTGACTCAACCGTTCTTTAACCTCCTGAATAATAAACTAGAGTTAATATATACATTATTAAGAACCATTTTCAATTTCATTATCATTTTTATATCACTTATTTCAATGATATGAACATTATGTAATTATTTAAGTTAATAACGGTCGTTTTGTCGATCTTTGGTACTTGAATCAACAATAAACTTCTTATAATTACAAGTTGTTGATGTGGTAGAATATCCATTATCTCCAGAATTATATTCATTATTTAGATGTCATATATATCATATATATCCAGTATATACATTCATTTATAATATTACGTAACATTTAGAGGTAAGAAATGAAATGCACCGTTCATGGAGACGGTAAGCCGTACGTACGCATGAACGCTACTTTCATTTCTATTTCGTATTTAATGGAATGAAATCATAATGATATAAATGTATAATATAATTCCAGTATAATATAGTGTATAATACCATTTACTCCATCCTTTATACATCCCACATATGGCATTAACGATTCAAATCACTTTGAGGGGGCGGTAGTCCGCACTTCCTAAAATGAAATTATCGCGTTTTACCCATAATGGAAATCATAAAGTATGCCATAAATTAGAAATACAGAAGAATAAGTAAAACATAAACATATTATATATCATATATAAAAATAGTGACATCTTAATGGCCACCTTTGAAGGTGTTATATGAGTGTTGAACAATCATCGTTTCGTGAGGCAGAAATTCGCCATCCAGAGAAACCGTATGTTCTTTAACCATTAGATGTAGGTGTGTGTAAGTGTAGCTCGAATACTTCTTATAAAAACATCCTAGTATATTTAGGATACTGGTTTTGTTACAAAAGAAATGAATAAAAAGAGTTTAGTGGGTTGGAGAAGAAAAATAAAACAAAACATCATTAGAGAAGACATTACCTCAAAATCGGGTAACTCTTTTTGATTTGAGCCAAAGGCTTCCTTGAGAAGAGTTCTGCCCAAAGTGAGGCTTCTATGAGTAAGAGGGGGGAGTTGGGAGAGTATTTTGGCAGAGGTTGGCCGAGCCAAATGGCTTTAAGGTGTGAATAATGTGGGAGAGGTGGGGGCCTTTTATAAGTGGAGAGGAGGGGCACTTTTGGAAAGTAATGAAATGTTACATTATTATACAATGCTTTTCGGATTCTAAAGGTCCCAAACTTATATAATTCATGGATAAGGTGATAAGGGTTCTAAATATACCCATACAATAGTCTTTGGACAAGTTTAAGCCTTGGAGTTTACATTATCTTTTCATTTTATTAAAATCTTTAAATAATGAGGTCATCGCTGCATCATAATGATGTCATAAATAATTTAATTTATTTAATGTAGAAAAATTATAAAAAAAATACTATGATGTAGGAAATCTTTTTATCTTTCTAATGAATATTTATAGTTAAAATTTGGACTTGTGTAACCCCATTTAAAAACTGTTTTAGTAAAACAACTCATGTTTGTGTCAATTTAATTTTAACATTAAATAATTATATATTAATGTCATTTTCCAACTAAAGTGGATACATGGGGTCCCCAAGTTGACCCATGGGTTGTCTTGGTCTTCCATGACTCATCAAATAGGAGTATGACAATTGTCAAGCTCATATCATATTATTAAAACATTATTTTTACCTTAAACTACACTAATTACCTCTAATCGCGATTAAGAACTTAAAAGTTACTATTCACCAAAAATTATTTTAATCTCATTGAACGAAATTTTACTTCTTAATGACAACCATGTATGTCGGATTTTTGAAAATCAAATCACAGAAGTGGTAATATTTCATTTTAATGAAAAATCAGTTTTTAGCAACCACTTAGTGGTTTCACTATTCATCAAAAATTGAAGTTTTTCAGAACAAGGCCAAAATTTCACCCTAAGCTATAATTGATATTCCGAATTCAAAAATGATGTCTATTTTACAAAATTCCAAACATATAAGTTGCATTAATTAATTTTATAATTAATTCCCGCTGTCACAACAAATAGCGTGTTTTAAGAAACAATTTATATCAAAAGATTGGCAATTGTTTATGTCCAATTTCAATGTTAAATTAATTCTAATGACCAACATTGGATAAAATGGTAAAAATATATTCTAATTATACTTTAAAACCACTAAATAGTATAATTTATCACAATAAATTATTTTTATTAAAAATGTTGTTTTAAGTATTTTTTACTATTCATAAAAAAATCAGAAGTTCTCAGAAAGTTACAAAAAATTCAACTTAGGATAATTTCGATATTACGAATACAAAAATGAAGACCATTTTGAAATATTAAATTTCTATAATTTTAAAAAGTGGTTATTACTATTCATAATGACTACATTGATTAGTCGCGGTGTTTTAGAACTCGAAGTTGCGTACAATGCAAGCTATTGCATTATTAAATGAGAAGCGTATCGTGGAAGCTCGGGGTGTTACAGTACAGGGCACAAATCTTGTTCTCTTCAAGTGATTCCAACCCAACTAGATGGATTTTAGCTACTTTATCTGGCACTTGTTGATCATAAATAGCTGTGCGTAGTGAGGGAAATTGAATCTCGATGGGCAAGACGACCTTCGTTCCATACAAAAGGGAATATGGGGTCACTTGGGTGGAATTACAAGTCTTCGTATGATAAGCCCAGAGGTCATTGGGGAGCTTTTCAGGCCAACTCTTCTTATTCTGACCAACCATTTTTAACAGAATATTAGAGAGGGTTTTGTTGAATTCCTCGATCTGTCCATTATATTGCGCATGATAGCGAGAGGTATGGTTAGAATGGATGTTGTACTTAGGATACAGTTTATTCATCTCAACTTCTCGGAAGTTCGTACCATTATCGGTGAGAGACTCCAAATTAGTAGATGATGTTGGAACCCACAAATTCAACGATGGAATGGGCATTGACATCCTTTAGAGAAACTGCCTCTACCCACTTGGAGAAGAAATATGTAGCTTTCAGGATGAATCTGCACTAGAGAGATGTCACCGATGGACATGTTCCCATGACATTGAGTCCCCACACCAAAAATGGCCAAGAGTACTTGGTGGAGTGGAGTTCCTCTGACAGCCAATGCATAAAGTTAGCATGAATTTGGCACGCATGGCATCTCTTGGCGAACTCGATGAAATCCTGGATTATGGAGGGCCAAAATTACCCCAGTCTCTAGATCTTGTGGGATAGTTTTGGCCCAGCCTAATGAGCACCATAGGAACCGGCATAAACCTCTTGCATGACTTAATAAATCTTGACTCCTTGAATGCAATGGAGGAGAACCCCATCAAACACGCACTTGTAGAGGATCTGCTCATGGCCAAGGACATCCTTAAGGGTGAAATGTAATACGTGGAATTGTATTCACTCACGCCCAACCTGATCTCCCAAGAGATTACCATTCCAGAGATACTCAATAAAGGGGGCTCTCTAGTCGGGAGTCACTTCCATCACCGCATCCAAGGGGAACTGAGGGTCCTGACGTGGAGGCTTTGGTGGTAAGGGGACTTACCCGCGGGCCATCATCATCATCAAGGATGACATGAGAAATGGCTCTCTGATGTTCCACATTGATAATCAGATCATCCTACTCGGGCTCTGTGAGTGATGCAGCCAGGCTGGCTAGAGCGTCTACCCAATCGTTTTGAGATTGAGGGAGATGGGTAACTTTTGACTGAGATGGTAACTAGGCCATTAGCTAGAGAGTGCGCTCTAATAATGGTACTAGATCCAGATTTATAACGATGTAGTCACCGTTGATCTGTTTGATTACTAGTTCAGAGTCCCCTTTCACATGAAAATGGGGCACATCAATCTTGAGAGACAGCTCGAGGCCAGTGATGAGGGCCAGATACTCTACTTCATTGTTGGTGCAGCCTTCTGAAAATAGGAATGAGTATGAAAGTATGGCTTGTTCCAGAGTAATAAAGATGATACCCAGGCCTACCCTATTGAGCCTGGGGTAATTGAGCCTTCTACCAGTGGGGCTTCGAGAAGCACCATTGAAGTGTATCTTCTAGCATGACATGGCTTGGTCCACCGAGAGAATCGCTTCATCAGGGAAATCAAGGTCTAGGGACTGGTTTGTAGGAACCAGATGGGCAATAAGAAAATCTTCCAATGATTTCCCCTTAATAGTCTTCTGAGGGACAAACCTGACATCGAAATGCTGGTGGATTACCACCCACCGAGCTAGTCGGCCTGTCAGCATGGGGTGGCTCAGGATGTACTTTAGTGGGTTTACTCAGGACACCAACCATACCTCATGGTGTTGTAAGTAATATCACAATTTCTATACTATGAATACTAGTGAAAGGCAGCTCTTTTAGATGGGGGAGTATCTGGTCTCCGTATCGAGGAGCATGTAGCTGAGGTAATAAAGGTTGTTCTCAATCCCCTCATTGTTCTTGTGGGAGAGAAGGGCAATGAGAGATCATTACATGGCGGTCACATAAAGGACCAGTGGCTTTCTGGAGATGGGTGTCATTAAGACCGGAGGCTATAGCAGATGCTACTTGATCTCCTCAAAAGTAGTCTGGAACTCTTCTTCCCACTCATAAACGGTGCCTTTTTTCATGAGCCGAGAAAATGGATTACACTTTCCAGCCATATTCGCAATGAATCGGCGTATGTAGGCTAAGTGGCCTTGGAATCCTCAAAGATCCTGAATGTTTCTCATAGGATACATCTAGCTAATGGCCTGAACCTTCTCTGGGTCAATCTCAATGCCCCTGTATCTAACAACTAAGCCAAGAAACTTTCTAGAGGTGACCCTGAAGGCACACTTCAATGGATTCATCTTCAAGTGATGGGAACAGAGGAAACTAAACACTTTCTCAAGTTCTTTGATATGGTCCTAACACTGGAGAGATCTGACCACTAGATCATCCACATAACATTCCACTAACATTCTAAGTATCATCTTAAATATGTGATGCATAGCCCGTTGGTAGGTGGCACCCGAATTATTTAAACCGAAGGGCATGACTTGGTAACAGAAAGTACCTTGTATTGACCTGAAGTTTGTGAACTCCTCATCCTCAGGGGCCATTCAAAACTGGTTGTCTCCAAAGTACCCATCCATAAAGAAGAGGGATTAGAATCCATCTGTAGTGTCAATCAAAAACTCCATAATTGGAAGTGGAAAATAATCCTTCGAACAATGACGGTTGAGATCTCAGAAGTCAATACAGACCCTGATCTGCCCATTCTTATTCTTTAATAAAATAGTATTGGCCCGTCATTTGGGGTACTGGATCTCTTTAACAAAATTGGCTATGATGAGCTTATCAACTTTGGCCTTGACCATGGCATTGTGGGAAGGGTGCATCTTTATGGGAGGCTGTTTGAACCCGCGATGATTTACCGGGAGACCAAGGTGGTGGATGGCTACCTGAGGATCCATTCCTAGAATCTCATCATAACTCCAGGCGAATACATCACGGTGTTGTTTCAGGAAGTCTACGTACTGCTGCTGCTCCTCGAGGGGCATGTCGACACTGATCAATGTTGGTCTCGGGTCTTCCTCACTACTGAGGTTCAACTATACCAACTTGTCGACTGTGGTAGAGACGTCATATTCAATGGGGGGGGGGAGTATCCTCTAAATCCTATTCTTCACTTATGGAGGGGTAATACTCGGTGGGAGGAATCACTTCTGAGTCAGCAGATCCTGACAGGAGGATGGTACCATCCTAAGCGACAACAAACACTGCGTCAGAGGACTCCTGTGCTACCACAACCATAGCAATGAAGGATATCGATCTAATCCCATCTGGACTTCAGCCCAATGGGCCACGCTTGATGATGTCAAAGAAATAGTAGCGTGTCATATTGAGATAGTTAATTCCAACCTGGTGGAACAAGAAAGTATGACATATTTCCGTTGCCATGGGGCGGACATCCTGATACCTTTTGGGGGTTGGAGGCTCTAGGATCACCTGATCCTGATTTGTATAGGAGTACGAGGTGATCTTCTGGCATCACTAAGGCCTAGGAATGTGTTCTCCCTAATCCCAGAAACAACGAAGCATTGTCCCATGTCTGAGGTCATAGCCTCCAATCGGTGGATTGGAAATATGTAGGCGTCATCTATATCTGTCCAAAAGTCAGTCGTAGCCGGGACATGATTGAACTCTTTAGCCTAAATCTGCATGTCTTTGCTCTTGTAGTAGTCGACATCCAGGTAATAGAATTCACAAGAGGCAAAGGGAGACACATCACCTTGAAGCACACCCACCCAACCATTAAGGGATTACTTGAGGAACTGATGATAAGATGAGGGAACCGCCACATGTAGGTGGAGCCATGGTCTTCCCATCAGCGCGTTGTAGGCGGTGTCCTGAGAGACTACCATAAATTCGATGCTCAAAACTAGGCCACCAAACTGGGTATTCAAGAAAATCTTACCGATCGTTGTCTGTTCCATCTGGTCATAACCTTGGATTCTTAGGTCAGAGGGACTTAGATCATCTTCAGAAAATCCCAGATTTCATAGTGTTCGTGTTAGGATTAGGTTAATTTTAGATCCCGTGTCAACAAGAAAGTGACAAACTTCCACGCCATTGAACTGGTCGGTGATGTATAGTGGGAGAATGTGCCCCTGTATGGGAGAGACTTCTTCTTTTACATAGAATGAGATAATGTCCTGACATTTAGTATTCTCGACCGGTTCAGCATGAAAGGCTTCTACAGCTGCTACTTCCGTATCAAACTGGACTGGGCTTCTTAAAGCCTCAGCGAGGGCCTCACACATATTGACGATAGGAGAAGCGACTAAAGGATGGAGATACTTACTGAAATACTGAAAATATGATTAAGAACATCGTACTTCTGCACCAGGAGTGAACTTCTATTTGCAGGAGGTCGCTCTATGATAGGAGGTACGGTGGGCCCTACTGGCTGGGCTGACAGCTGACTGGTGCTAGGAATATCCCTATGCTCCCTAGTCAAAGCCTGCAGAGTGACTACTGGATGAGGGACAAACTACTGAGACCAGCCAATAGTAGGGTGTGGCTAGTCACGACATGGTTAGGGTGGCTCTGCCTGATCCAGCAACATGAACAAAGGTGAAGGCGAGCCTGATTCCACCAGATGAGAAGGATGCGAAAGCTGAACTCTACGCTGAGCCTATTTCCTTGTTTCAATAGCATTCAAAACCTGGCTAGAAGTGCTGACCGAGTCACTTCAACGACCCATATAGACACAGCTCTGTCGACGCTGATGATGGCTGGGGACATTGGGAGGATCCTCCTGGAGCTCCTCATCGTCAGGAATCATATAGGGATTTACTAGCTCTACGGTGTTAATCGAGGCGTACCCTTGACCGTCACTCAAAGATTCGTCCACTACTGGAAAGAATCTAGGAGGTATTTCCATCTTCGGGGGCATGAAGTCAGCGAGAGTATGGGATGATGATGTCATTGGCGGGGGGCTATGCTTTCCCTTACGCCATTGGTGTTTTCTATTTTGGGAATATCCTGACTGAGACGATGATGCGGAAGTAGTGAATGGAACTTCTAAAGGCTCTAGCCTATTCAGGCGCATCCAGATGACACCATGGGAACAAACGACTATTTTGTGAGCCATCCAGTTGTCATAATTTTGGGATCCATGACTGTAAACCTGATGCCACTCTCCCTCACTGTCATTGCTTCTATCTGGACTCACGAAGATGCATGCCACTTGTGCTAGAGCCGGGCCTAAACAGACTATGTTTTTATCTACCTGTTCTTGAATCCGATATTTGAACGCATAGTATTTATTGAGTGTGTGCCACAAGATTCGGTGGTAGGGGAAATAATTAGGGTGATCAATGAGGTTTTCCTCTTCCAGCCTTCTATACTAAGGCAAGCGTAGAATCCCCTGCTCCAAGGCACTATAGAAATAACTGGGGACCTGTGCCTCATTGAACAAGTAGGTCTGGTTTATCTTTTCCGGGAAGAGGACCCTTGGAGATTGACCCTAACAAGGTGATGTAGGATCTTTCCGAGGAGGTGGAGCTTGGTTATCTCACCTGGGCGATGGTAGCACATTGCACGGGGGGCACTTGCTGATTCTGAGGTGGGCACTGCTTGGCCGGTGGCTACGCTTGAGGTGGAGGGCCTCTGCGAGGCCAAGGAGGCATCTCTATTAGAAACAACCCTAGTCTCCTGGAGGACTCTATATAATCCACTGTAGTGGGCTCGACCCTAGCATCCCTTCTCACGGGGATCATAGGGGGCAACAGATGTGCCTACTTGGCCTGCTGTAAGGATTCCTCTAGGCACTGGGCCTTATCAGAGAAGTCTCAGAATCCCCTGGGATAGTTCTAGGTGATTAGAGAAGGGACCAGCTCTATCTTGACATTCCCTATTCACATCATTAGAAATTTCTCCTACGTCAGCGGCATGTCAAGGGAGTATTTGAATCATTTCCACCAAGTGACAAAGTCGGCAATGCATTCATCAGGTCTTTACATGCACTTGAAGAGGTCCGCGATACTCGTATTCCGAGTGGTGGAACTAAACTGGTAGTGAAACTACCTATAGAGGTCTTCCCAGCCGACTACTGATCTGATGGGGAGCTGGTTGTACCAGAAAAATGCAGGCCCTTCCAATGTCTGTATGAAACATCAGAGCTTGGCAGCCTCCTGCTGTGTTGGAGTTCCCAACATGTGGCCACACCTTGAGATAAAGTGGGCCAGGTGCTATGGTGGGTCCCCTGTCCTATTGAATGGAGAAAATGTGGGATTCCCAAAACTGAGAGGTGCTGGAATATCATCTACCCATGTTGGATATGGCTTGCCATCACGCGGGAGCACAACCTATCGTGTCTCTAAGGCTTCGAGATGGGAAATGAGTGCCGCCATTGGATCATCTGGGTGGGGGTTCCTATCTTGATAGGGATCCCTGACCACCAGTGAATTGGCGGGTTCTTCAACATGATAAGGCGGCCCAGCGACTCATAGAGAGGCTGGTGGAATGACCTGTGGGGATGCTGGGGGAATCCGGGATGGGTCCTGTGGATTTTCATGCCGTTCAAGAGTATTGGGAAAGACATACCATTTCCTCTTGACATAATTTTCAGCCTCAACCCTGTCTGCATGTGCAGGATGGTCAGGGTCACCTGGAGGCAATTTTCTGAGGGGAAGTTGTGCCTACCACTACTACCCTAGCTGAGGATCACAATAGTCTAGCCTCTATTTTGCAGTGCATTCAAAAAAGAGGTCATCAACCATCTTCTTATGTTCAATGAGTTTCTGATGAAACATGGATTTTTAAAGACCATCTTCTACCTTCTGCACTAATACAGACGGGTTAGAGGGCTTGATAGCTCCAAGGAGTTCCTTTTCCTTAATGGGATTCTGGATGAGGACTAGAGCCTTGGTGGGCATAGTAATACCCAGTATATTCTTCTATTGATGAGTAATTATTCCTGATGGATCTAAGAAGTGTAAAGCGCCCTCAGGGGGGAAGGTCCTCTCCAAGAAGCTCTAGATCATTCTCACTTTCTAGCATGCCTTCCATGTTAACCGTGACTCTTCCTAGAGGCGTATCCTGTATGTTTCCTAGAAAATCAGGTTGATGCTGGATAGGAATGATGAGGAAAGCATCATACTACCCCTATTCATGTATTTGTATGTGGGGATAAGACTCTTTGATAATCTTATAGATTACCCTGAATCTCTGAACGCATCGCTGATGGAGGGCCCTATAGTGACCTAGTGACTCAGAGCACTGGGCCACAGGGAGTGCAGACAAATCAACTAGACAACATTGTTCTCCAATGTCCTCGAAATGTGCTTGGATATTAGGGTAAGCCACTCGCTAATGATGAAGATGGAAATAAATTGCCTAGAGGGTCTGGAGGAAACCTTAGAGTTCCTCTTGGGTGAGGGATTCTGGTGCACAAAAAATTGATGTTGTTACAGACCAAAAAATATCAAGTAATTGGTTTTCCATGAGAATATTCCACAAACAACTGGTCTCGGATTTAGGTTATGGCTCTTAATTTCCTTACTCGTCAACCGGAGGCAGCTGGGTAATGGGTAACGGTTCTGAAGTAGACCACTCGGATGGTAGGCTAGCCTGTGGAGAATATGGCGAGTGAGAAGACGAACTGCCACATCCCAGGATATCCTCTAAAGAGTGAAGTGACTTAGTTATGACATCGTGGTAAGACGAGCTAACTACCGTAGTTTTTTGGTGTGGGGGATACTACTACTGGCAGTGGACCACGCTGTTGTCCATCCACTATTGGTCACTAGAATAACTCTCCGTGATCTCTAGTTGAGGTAGAGAGTGCTTCTGGCGATGATGGTGGTGATCTCATGGTCGTAACCTGTGGAGCTGACAAATTTTCATCCTCCTAGATATACCTATGGATGGAGGTAAGAATTCGGTGGACCTCACATTCTAGAAGTATTAGGTTGATGCGCCTTGTTCCTGCCCTAACCCTTGACATGGAGGATCTGGGTGAGTTTTCCATCGCTGATTTGTATTCCGATTTTTAATATGAGAAGAAGACCGGTTTAATATTAGTCTGAATCTTCTCAATGTTCCTTTTATGGAAGCGACGACCTGCCCTCCTACCCTGAGATGGTTCTTCAGGATAGGGAAGATTTCAATCATGAGGAGGACCTTCGGTCGTACTGGTGCTGGGGCGGAGAGGGCTTCCACCTGAGAAAGCTGCAGTGCGAGGAACACCGGGATAGATATCAAAAGGGATTTGGGGAGGACCTCTATGGGAAGTGCTGGAGCGAGTAGGAACTCTACTCAAGACCATAGGAGCACAAGTGGGACCCCCATGCTCGTTTCCCTTGGCAGAATTAGTGTGAGGAAGTCCTCATACTAGTCAAGTTGAACACGGGTAGGGCCTCCGCACCGGGTGATGGTGAAGTGAGGATAGCCTTCACCCCTCTAGTTTCTGAGGTGAGGAGGACCTCCGTCAACTACTATAAGAACATAGGGAGTCCCCCCACGCTGGATATTGACCGGATGCGCAACGTCCCCACACCAGCGGTTTGTGGTAGGGGGGTGACTCCATACCCGATGTAATGAACACGAGAGAGGCTTCCGTGATGGGTGTCACTGTCATGGGGAGATCCATCATTAAACCTGAGGGTAGTATGAGACGGACCTCCATGCCTATCTTAGAAGTGGGGACGACCCGCGTTTTTCATGGTGGCGGTATAGGGAGGGCCTCCATACTGATGGTGGCCATAACCTGCACCGGCGGACGGGAGACTCGACCCATCCTACCCTGGGGGTAGTTGGGGCCTCGATCTGGGTTGGGTATACAAGTTCACCTACTTATTATATGCAAGGGGTTGATAATATACGTTGGCAGTGGCATGTTCCATAGTAGTCTCTGACGTTGATTCCCCTTGGCGGGCGTCTTCCTCGTCCTGTGCTCGACGTTGGAGTCGGGTCAACCGAATTGGAGCCAATGGTGCAGGTGCATGGCTTACATGCTCCTTGACTCATGGGACTAGGTGGCGGTGCTGGCGTGGCCTAGTGGGAGCCCTCCTTGGGGGCCCTGAAAAAGCGATCCCAACCGAGCTGCCCCAAACATCTCATACTTAATCGATGTAGGGGAGAGAGTCATCAAGGAATTCCAGGGAGAGACTCCCGAAACGATTATACATTGAAGTGGGGAGCAGTGGCTCCCTACGCGGCCCTTGGGGGCGGCAGTGGTGGTGAGGTGCATATGCCTCCCGATCCTGGCTGGCCATATCCCAGGTCAGGATAATCCCCTCCTCCTCATACCCGCGTATGAGATCGTTGATCACTCTCTGCAGGATGAATTAAGATGGGGAGATGGGGTGTGGGCGCTCAGTGTTTGTAGATGTGGAGATTTCCACCAAAGTAATGGAGTCACGTGGGACTGCCGCGTTGGAATTTCCCCTACCCCTACGTCGGTCAGTTAGCGATGAATGAATTACTACAGCAGCTTGGTTCCTAAAAAGCATGGAGATTAACCCATTAGTACTGAAGAGAAAAGAATTGATGACCAGTGCCCCAACTCCATTCCATATTCCATGACTAGTAAGATGGATCCACGCTAACAATGTCACAGACTGGGATGTCCAACCTTTTGACTGCCCCAACATCTGGTGAGTTTCACGCCAGGCCCGCTATTTTCTTGGCAGGACACGACACTGAATAACTGGATCTGGTGACATTCTAGTCCACTGATGTCTCGAACGCTACTAATATCCATGTTGAGGAGAATAATTTCTCTTCGGGTTCACCATTTCTATTTCTGACGCTTTTTCCAGGGCACGCGCGTCTGTCTGTTCGAGGACAGTGACACTGTTTGTTGCCCCACATTCCCGCTTTCCAAAGGTGGGCGATATCCGTTCCTTGTTCAAGGATGTTTGATCCTTGATCTTAAAAGGATGATAGGATTTTAGTTCTTTGTTTCATGGATTCCTCCTCAAAACTCGTCACCTAGTCCGAGTATCCCTTATAGATTTAAGACGTTGTTCGTGAAACTCTTACCAGTGCCATATCTTCATAGAAACCAGTTAATTACACTGATTCTGTTAGGACATTCCAAGGGGTCTGGTCAGGGCAGTAACCTTAAGTCATAGGAGTAATCACATTGGACATCACTGGCGTGTCTGTATGCTGGAACACTAGCGCGTCTGGGTTTCTTCCCCTTATTATAGGGCTTCTCGAGGGCATGGAATCTTGAGACATCCCACATCGAATGCAAGGAATTATATGCCATAGGCATGTATCTAAGGTTTTCCTCAGCTTCCTATGTTTAACAAAGGATATTCCACATTTTTAACATCCAGCAGAGACGGATTAGACTGATATGAACACTGAATAGAGCAGATCAGGTGAGTGCAACCCCTGAAGGGAACACCGATATTGGGGCTAATGCATGGTTAGATACCTGATTGTTGTTATGGGAAATGAGGTGGCATGATCCCACTGGGATGTGATGGCCCAGGTGAGAATCAAAATGGCTGATGGATGGTTAAGTGAAGAGGGTGGAGAATGAGATGGAGTCGACTCAAGGACAATGGTGATGTTGAGCTTGAGTCTTGAAGAGACATCCTACGTATCCCTATGGCAGGGAATCAAATCCCTTGTAGTTCACCTGACAACGACTTACCATTGATTGGGGACTTCAACGACTTAGTGCTAGATCGGGTCACAATGGCTTACCACTGGATGGGGTTACAACGGATTACCACTGGATGGGGTCACAACGGCTTACCACTGGATGGGGTGACAACGGCTTACCATTGGATGGGGTCACAATGGATTACCACTCTATGGGGTCACAACAGCTTACAGTTGGATGGGGTCACAATGAATTAACGCTGGATGGGGTCACAATGAGTTACCACTGGATGGGGTCACAATGACTTACCGCTAGATAAGGACATAACGACTTACTGTTGGATGGGGTCACAACGGATTACCATTGGATGGGGTCACAATGGATTATCGTTGGATGGGGTCACAATGACTTACCGTTGGATGGGGTTACAATGGCTTACCACTGGATGGGGTCACAACAGCTTACTACAAGATGGGGTTACAATGGCTTACCGCTGGAAGGGGTCACAATGGCTTACCGCTGGATGAGGGTCACAAAGGCTTACCACTGTATGGGGGTCACAACGGCTTACCGATAGATGGGGTTGAACCTTAGGGAGGCTTTCTACGTACCTTGCCTTGGAAGGGATCAAAGAACTTGTAGTTCAGGTGGGTTTGGTGAACCAACTTGAAGATGGTCGGGACCAATGTATGTTGGGTTTGAACCTCAGGGAGGCTTTCTAGGTACCTTTCCATGGAAATAATCAAATACCTTGTAGTTCATGTGGGTTTGGTAAACCAACGTGAAGATGGTCGAGACCAATGGATTTTGGGCTTGAACCTCAGGGAGGCTTCCTACGTACATTTCCTTGGAAAGGATCAAAGACCTCGTAGTTCAGGTTGGGTATGGTGAACTGATGTGAAGATGGTCGGGACCAATGGATGTTGGACTTAAACCTCAGGGAGGCTTCCTACATACCTTTCCTTGGAAAGGATCAAAGACCTCATAGTTCATGTGGGTTGTGTGGGACTTACACTTCAGGATACCCAAAGAGGATGTCATGGTCAATGATTACTCTAATCCCACATGAGTCATGCTTGGTGTGTGAAACAAGAGGCAACAAAGACCTAAAGATCACATCGTGGAAGGTGAAACTGTGGGAAGTAGAGTGGGGCTAACACGTAGTTATCAGCCCAAAAAGGAAACAGGGGCTTATGCATTGTCCGTAGCCAAAAGAGGAAACATGGGATTACACGTGGTTAGAAACCTGCGAAGGTGGAGATTGAGACTTACTCTAGGATGGAGTCCTGGGTTGTGACAAAGTCCAGCGGGAGAGGGATTTGGAACCCAGGAAGAGAGGAGGAGAAGGGGTGCTACCTCCTGCAAGAAAAGCTAGGGCCTTACACCAGGGTGGTTTCCCTTTCCCCCTGAACAGACGCTGCTCTGATAAAGAGGATGTAATTCCATGTGAGGAATGATCTCACTCCCATAGAGACCAGTGGGCATAGAGAATGTCCGAGATGGGGAACCCCACTGCAAGTCATGGGGTGAGGTCCCATTTTAACGTCATGTGCTAAAGACGATGGTTCTTGGAATTTTAACGTCCTACAGATCGGATTAAGTGGGATCACTCCACACACCTAGGACTTACATAACCAATAGCCTCCAACGCTTGAGGGAAGGAAGGAATCATAAATTCCATGACGTTGGGGTGTTGTGGAGCAATCCATAGTGGGTTCCATGTTAGCGTGGCTATGTGAAGAAGAAACAACCATTAGCATGCTTATGCGAAGAAGCATTAGGTGAAGCAGTGTGATGTGAAGTACCACCCAAGGGACTTTGAAATTGCTCCGTGCAAACCCAAAGGGCTACACGAGAAAAGGAGTTGCAGAGCAAAGGGGTTAATAGGTAGAATCCTTGTGAAGCTCTAGTTCTCCATGAAGTGGAGGGGCTTCATGAAGGGATGTGCTTCGCGAAGTGAAGTCGCCTATCCTAGGTATAGGGCGTAGGTGAATATGGAAGGTTCTTCACAAAGTGGAAAGGAATTCTCGAAGCAATTCCTTACAAAGAAAGGGTTCCTTGAGAATCATAACATTGCAAAGAAATGTGCTTCGAGAAGCACAGGGACCATGCCTTAGCATACAGATCACATGTTTATGAAGGGTGTTTCGCGAAGCATAAACACTCCACGATGACCCGAGTCCCCTTGGGGATCTCCTTCCTTTGCGGAGGCCCGTGGGGTATGCAAAGGGATTCTCTCTTTGAAGAGGGGAGGAATTCATGCAAAGGAGAAGGCCCTTCATGATGAAAAAGTACCTTGAAATGGTCATGGTTTGTAGAGAAGGAATTGCTTCATGATGTGGGATCTCAGAAGGTGAAAGGTCGAAGGATAGGTCTTTTGGGCTCTAGGGGAGCTTGGTATTTATATGCAAGAGGTGCCGTGAAGTAGAGCTCGCTCGACGTGAAGACGGAGCTTGCTCTGCGACGGGTTCATGAACGTCAGGGGGGGTTTGCGGAGCATCCCACCTCCTTGCTCTGCGGTGGGTTCATGAACGTCAATGGGGTTCACAGAGCATCTCACATACTTTCTCCATGATGGGTTCACGAACATCAAATCGGTTCATAGAGCATCCCGCCACCTTTCTCCATGGTGTGTTCGTGAATGTAAAATTGGTTCGCGGATTATCCCACCTCCTTACTCTATAGCCGGTTCATGAAGGGATAGCTCTGCACTGACCGTGTGGCTAAGGAGGCTCCGCAAGTGGTTTTCACAAGGCAGACCATAATGGTTTTCCTTTGTTCTTTATTTTCTTTGATTTTGGCATCAACAATCCTTTACATGTCTTGTTAATATTTAAGTGGATGTTACTTAATTAATTAACTATGTTTGATAAACCGTTTATGAAAAAACATTTTATTTAATTTCTATATTTACAAAATAATTCATTTATTTATGTTTTTGTGGTCATGCATACATAAATAAATAATGAATAGATAGAAATAAATAAATAAAGTAAATAAAAAAACTATGAGATTATCTAATGATTTATTTAATGAGAAGACATTAAATCAACATTTGACATTGGGGAAATAAATACTAATGCATGTCTTGGCACGAGTTACAATATTCTACATTTTCATCTGTGTATCACCTGAGTTGGCATCATAATTGTTCCATCTTGAACCACCTCCACATTCCTCAAGATATTCCATTAATTACATGTATTTATAACTCTCATGTAGGTGAGGGGAACTAAAGGATTTTTTAAAGGGGATTGCATAAATAACTATAGACACACATATCTTACATAACAATGGAGAGAGGTATAACTCATACACCATCATTTTTTTAATTTAATATTAAATTATTGAAAAACCATATAATAAATTACATTAAATAAATATCAAAACACACAGGTCTTGGTCGAGGTCATGGTTGGTCATTCATGTAAAAAATATACAAAATTAACTCGATAACATTCATTTATTTATTAATTGTTTATTTTTATGATAAAAATGTTTACATTAATTAATTAATTAATTAATTACATTTCTTATTAATGATCATTTGAACTTCATTGGTGATACTGATCATTTATGGAATTCATAGAAAAAAATGGAAGAACAATTAATGACATGTTTATCATAATAAATTAATTGAGCTTTTAAAAATATTTAAAACCATTATTAAATTGTTAAACACACATTGGTGTACCAATAAATAAATAAGGGTTCAATGCTTCAAATTTTCAATTTAATGTAATTTTAACTTGTTTCCTTTAATGGGAGACTACAAAACATTTAGAGACCAACTACACACCATGCATCTCACTTTCCATGTATCAAGGGTACACACCTGGGCTTGTAGTGTGTACCTCAACCAGACTACATGGCATGTACATGCTATCTAGACATTATGTATTTTCTTAATGTGTTCCTGAGATACTCACCTAGCTCTTCGATGTGTATCTTGAGAGATTACAAGGCATGTATAGGCCAATTACACACTATGTGATCTAAATTCCACATGCTCATGTAACCCACTGAAAGGCTCTACATGTTATCATGTGAGAGACCACATGATGTGTTGACTCCAGATACATGCCATGTATATCTAATTTTTTTTCCAGATAATTAGAGGAATATATTAAAAATGGGAATTGATGAACTACACTTCATGTAGAATGCATACACATCATTTTTATAATAAATGATTTAGGTTCCCAGTATCATACAGTTTGACCGTGTATTATGACCACACATATTGCATGATTTATGCTGCTAACCCATATAGACTACATGGCGTGTATACCAATACATGATGTGTTATTCAAAAACCATGTTCCAGGTTGTATGGTTAACACGCGACATAAAACACGTGTCATTACTGTAAAACATGTTGTGTATCCCTTGGAACATACGGATACAATGCACTAGGGTACTCAGTGTGTACTTCAGTACACTCCATGTAACCCTATATTACTGACCAAACATTTGTTAGTTCTCAATGTTATCTCTAGTCATTATTCATTTATTCTTATAACTTTAATAAAATGAAACACTAAACTAACATGATTAACACGTCAAAGCATGTTAATTCAAATTGGATTAAATAAAAAATAACATGAAATGAAAATATAACCATAATTACTCATAGATCAACAATGAAATCAATAATTATAAATTTAAACACAACCACTCTGATACCACTTGAGAGTTCTGGGCGCAGCAGAATAATGCACTAGTGAATGATATATTAAAATTTATTTTCATATTTCTACACCCAAAACCATGAGTGAGTATCTTGCATGTCAAAATTATAATTAATTTATTTAATGTTTGAATAAATGATTACATTTGATTAAGAAACTTTCTTCTTTGATGATGTTGATCATTCAAAAATAATCCTTTTGTATTGACTTCATTTTGCTGTGATAGTCTAAGGATAGAATCCCTATAGGGGTGATCCACACATGCTCTGTTGATCTCCAAGAAATTATAGTCGATTTTTCGGTGCCAGTATGGTGAATCAATTGTCTAATATTGCTTGGGTTAGTTGATCATCCTTCAGTGTTAAAGGAACCTCTCTTGTGTTTCTCATTATTTAGAGGGATAGAGAAGGATTAGAAGATTCGAGAGAGAATTAGTTGTGTGCAACAATTATTTATTCTCAATTTCACACACTACAAAATAGATATAATAATCTATATTTAGAGCTTGGGTTTAGGTTGAAATAATTATTTAATTTCTTTACAGACATTAAATAAAATTATTAATATTTAGTGAACCCCATTTCCCATATTATTATTATTATTATTTTGTGGTGTGTACCAACTTTCTCAATAAAAAATAATATTTAACCTACTTGTTAATTAAAATTTGTCACTGAACACAGTGTTGGTCTATTCAAACTCCTCTAGAATTTATTGAACACCCAAATAAATATTTAATTTAAATATTTCATTCATCAATAAATATTTTTGATCAATAAAATATGAAGAAAAGTATCCCTCATTATTGATAATAAATTTTATTAAATTAATTAAATTAAAATATAATTTAATTGAGATCATCAGAAACAATTAGTGTATGAACCTATAGGATTCTTTATCATTGGAATTAGGTGGGAATTACTAAAGTCCAAGATTACTGTCTAGAAATGGGTCAAGTTACCAAAGATAAATAACTTAATTTTTCAATGATGAAAACCACATATGAATTCTCATTGTGTAATTTAATCCATTTGACACAATATATCATCAAGAAAGTTTCACATCCATGACACTAACCTATATGCTTGATATGTATTTCTTTGAATATATGAAATAAACACGTTGTTAGATCATGTCCATGGGATTTAATTCTTTGATTATATTCCAATAAAAGGGCTGAGATATCAACTTCTATAAATATGGAAGGAAAAAATCCTTCCTCAATTTATCCATTAATGACATGTCACTTGTGATACACCCAATGTATCAAACTTCACTATGAAATGTTATCATCATGGTTTATGAAATACATATAAGTACATGAGTTGTAACATGAATTAATCATAATCTTAAAGTATAAGGACCATTACACATGGTTTTATATAGGAATATCCAATGACACCAAAACATACAGAATTACTACTGTATGGTTTGTTCTCATAATCTTCCATCATGGAGATTACCAAGTATCAAATTTATGAGAATAAGCATCATATTCTTACGAGTACTCACAACCAATGGTCTATATACTATGTCTCCCATCAGAGTATGTTATCCAACCATATAACTATATTTGGAATGTTTTCATAGAACTTCAAGTTTTTCATCAAAACAGGTAACTCTTATGACCTTATCAATGCAAAAAATACTCAAAGAGATTATTACATCAAAGTCATGAAGAAAAATGAAAAATATTTAATAATATGTTTAATTAATATTCAATACATAAAATATACTTGTAATCAAAGTAAAATCAATTTGTATTAAGACACTAACTCCAACAAAATGATCATTTCCCCTTAATTCATTTTAATGAAAAGGTTTCACTATCCTTTTAATGATGCGAGTTTTCAAAAAAAAGGCTATTTTAAAAATTTCAAAATATTTTTCCATCCTTTTAAAATAAAGCGGTTTTATTATCCACCCACATTTTCTTTTGATAAAATTTATGCATTTTTTAATTTTCCATTATTAAAAATTATTTTTAAGAGTTAAAATTTTCAAAGTATTTTCATTTCTTTTTTTAAAATTTAATTCCTTTTCAAGCTTACATTATTTAATATTATCTTAAAAATAAATGTTTACAAATTATTTTTAATTCTTCTTTTGAAACATTAATGTCTTTTCATGGTTTTTTATTTGGAACTCTTTATAATATGGTTTTCAAAATTATTCTCTTTACCTTCCTAAAAATGTTTTTGATATTATTTTACTCTTCAATGTTTTTAAAATGTTTTGTGAAAACTTTTTTATTTTCTATTTTATTTATTATTCAAGGTTTATTTTTCATGAATTTATGTTTTTTAACCCTTTATATGTTATTATTATATTATTTATTATGAAAAATGAGGGTTTTTATTTTCTATTATTTCTTAAGTTCATGTTATACGATATTTTTGAAAGTTCTACGAAACCCATTCTTTTTCCATGGGTTCTTTATGAGATGATGAATGTTTTACTTTCAAGTGTCATAAAAATGTATATATTATGAGATAGGTGAGATCTATGTATCCATCCAATGAATTGGGTTAAGGTTTATATATCACGAGATAAAAATGTTATGTGTACCAGTTAGTGGGTAAATAGGTTCATAAAGGGTGAGTGTGATGACATTAATTTGTACTCACAATTTTTCATGTGAATAGGTTATTGAATAGATTGTATTAGAAAGGGTGAGTGTGATAGAATTAAAATATACTCATAATTTTATATTTAAACTAGTTAGAGAGTATCCAGGTTCACAAAGGGTGAGTGTGATGGAGTTTATCTCTACTCACAATTTTATATGTGAATAGGTAAGCGAGTAGCTCAGTTAATAATGATAAGTTATCCCATGTTTATGAGTGTGACACCTTTTCAAGATGTTTATAATTTTATTCCAAGTTTTTATGATTATTACTTATTTTAAAATTATTCTACACTTTTATATAATGATTTCATGTTTTATTATTATTGATATTTTATTTTAATACAGGTCATTTATTTTAGGGTTCCTTAAAAATCTTCTTATGATCTTATGTTTCTCCATAAAGTTTAATGATTATTATCCATGTTATTTTTGGATGTTATTATGTTACTTATATCTTTATCATATTCTCCTTTATTTTTATTATTTAATCCTTTATGATATGTATTTTTCTTTACTGAGTGCTTGATATCACCCCTTTCTTATGATTCCATTGGTTATGAAGAAGATTGTATCATATGAGATGTCTAAAAAGGTTTTATAGGAGAAAAATTATGGATTAAAGTTTTCACGTGTCATAAAATAAGTTATTTATATATATTATCTCCAAGACACTAAAACTTTAGGTCATTAGATTTTGTGATTTTTGTGAGATATATTATAAAAATCCCAAGATAAATGTATCATTTAAGTCATGTTTAGATTGAGCTTCTATAGTTGGTATCAGAGTAGATTTTAGTTATTTTGGAGATTAATTTAGTTATTTGTAGAGATTAATTTAGCTACCTTTGGTGTTAGGAATAGATAACCATAGTGAAAAACCTATACATGAGACTAAGTATAGGTTTATATCCTGAAAGATTGTTAAAGTATTGAGTAGATGATTTTACCTATCAATACATCCCTTTATGGATACTATAAAGTGGATATGGCTATGGCATAGATGAAATAGGGTTAATAACCCCCAGAAGGGTTGGTCGATAATTGAATCGATCATCAACCTAATGTAGAATTAGTGGTCCTAATATTTCACACCTGGATAGACACTACCAGGGGATATAATCTGGTTGAATTTATAATATTTATGAAGAATTAGGAAGGATTTATTTCTTAATTACATTATGTAATTAGGTTAATAAGTATGAGAACACAATTTAAAGTATCCTAGGTAGAACCAATATAGTTATTAGATTTACCAATAATGACACATTTGAAATGAAAGTATCACATTTTTAAATTTAGGTGTCATTGGAGAACACATATTAGGATTGAGATCTCATACTCATATACCCTGATTATTTAGGATATTATCATAACCAGTTTGGTTCTAGTATTTATTTGAAATAGGATCATGTGGATTAATCTAAGAAAGGTTTGTATCCAAAAACCATTATGTATTATAACCAAATAATGGATCATACTTAAATAGATAAATCTTTGTATATGGATATTATGATATAAAAGGGATTCTTCTATTCTTAACTAAATTAATGAGGTTGATATCCTAATAGAAATTAATTATGGATGCACTTGTCTATTTTAATTATTATAGTGATATGTATCAATGATATTTTGGTATATTATAAAAGTTATCGAGGATTAGGTGAAGCATATAAGGTTCATTTTCAGTAGTTTTTCAATAATGGTTTGGAAAAATATATTAAATAGTATCAATAAATGTGAGAATTTATTTTATGGTAGAGTTATATTTTTCAGATAACTATTTAAGAACAAATGTTTAAGGTATGGATAAGTTTTAGGTTCAGAACATGTTTGATGTTAGGATAATAAAGGGACTAGTGATTTTGAAAAGGAAAGTTATGTAGTATTGATATCCTTAAGATTGATGAAAATTTATGATATTTTTTGGTCAATATTATTTTGGTTTTGGGATTATGGTATATATTTTAATGTTTGATTTGATGAACTAGTGGATAATACCATATGAGGACAAAATAAAGAATTAGTTTTCAAAAGAATATACTATTTGACTATGGTTTTATAACTTGGAGACTTATATAGTTTTGGGAAAGGCATACTCTGGAGAATATATGATTAGGGTATGACTAATAAATCTTGTTTGAGGAAATATAAGTACATTGATCTAGATTAAGATAGTAAGGTAGATGTAACATTGGAATTTATATCTAGAATAATGAGTATGTTATGAATACCCTCATCTACTTTAATATTTGAGAAATAAATAAATTTGTGAGGAAACTATTTATTTAAGGGGTGTAGAATGAAACTAATCAATATTTTAGATCATTTAATGTAAATTATATGTTCTATAACTTTTTTCACATGCTAAAACTCATGTAGAAGCACCACAACAAATTAAGAATACATTATTAATAATGCTATAATTGACAATAATATGGTAATTCATTAATAGTTATTACCTTTAGAAGGTAAATAATTAATATGTGTTAAAAATGAAATGGTTATTTTAAATAAAATCCATTTAATTTATATTATATATTTTATTTTACAATGAAAATTATAAAATTTTTAGAATTTAAATTTGAAAATCTAAAATTCAGTTTTAATTCCTCACAATAAAATTAGATTAAGGTGTATTTTTAAGATCCTGAACTTCGTGGAGTATGTTATTGCATTAATTTTAGTTTAAATCTCTTAATTTTTATAATTTAATGTTTTTCAGATGTATGAGGAGGTTTGAGGGTGTTCTAGGGGTTTGGGACATGATAGAAACGAGATTTTGGCCATCCAGTGCATGCTGCACTATTGTCGCACATTTAGGGATAACCGTGCACCCAAACCATGCTAACCTGGAGAAGGGCTGTATAGTCAATAAAATGATGCAAGTGGTAAAGAAAATCCATGTAGACATGGATAGAGGAATTTCACATGGTTGGAACATGGTTTGAAAAACCATGTAGAATCTCTAGGTAACCGTGTGGCCCATTAAAATTTATAAATTTAACAAATTCCCCCTCATAGTTTTAAGATGCTCACCTAATTTTCCTCCCATTTATTCCTTCTACATCCCTAATGGATAAACAAATCTTCCAAACCTTCACAAGGGTTGATATACTTCAATTATAGGACATTGGGAATGCCATTGGTTGTGGATTTAATATCTGGGTAAGTCTAATGCTCCTATTTCTTCTCTTTTACGGATTAGGGCATGCAATTTCATTTTTCTTCTTCTGAATCCCTAAAACACACTTTTTCCAGTGGATCTTAGGTTGGGGATTCAAAAGGTTCTTGAATCTTGATCTAAGGATAAGGTTGAGGGTGTTTTAATATTTGGATTCTAGGAAGGGGGTCAACAAGTTATATCCCATAGTTTTTCATTGATTTTTTCATGTGTGGTTATGATATTTCTTCCCTTTTGGTGTGAACTTGTTGCCTTGGGTAATATTTGGTAAAATGATTGGATAAATGATGAATTTAACCCTCATTCTCCTCGTGGGATGCATCAAGATTGATTAGACCAGTGTAGGTCCACCCATGGGGTATGACAACATTCTTGAATGTGGAAAATTGTAATGTTAAGCACATATTTTCCTTGTGATAAAGTAGATTCCATGATGAACATATTGTCATGTTATTTGAGTTAAAAAGGGAATATTTATGGTTGTGTCTAGACTTTTATAATGGTATAGGGGATTGTTTTGCATAATATAAAATGGGTTGGATGAAATAAAGTAGTTGTGCTATGTGACTTATGAATTGTACTTGAAATGCATAAGTGGGTAAATGCTTGTAAATTGAATTGTGTAAATGGGAAAAAGCATCTGAATTGAAGAATTATGTGAAACGAGTTAATATATGGGAATTTTTTAATATACTAAATGGGTTAAGGTATGAAAATGGAAAAGGGTTAAATGGGATATGCCAAGTGAATGGTAAATTTGTTAATAGGTTAAGGAATAAATATGATTTATGTGTTAAAAGAAATTTGAATTATGAATGTTTTTTTGTATTGATTATGTATGTTTTATGATATGGTATATATATTAAATGGATAATAAGAATGTTCACATGGCTTGGTGGTGTGAGATAAAGGAATGAGGCTCCTCCCATGAGTCAGGTTGGACTGAGGCTCTAAACCCCACCCATGAATGCACATGTTAGGGAGTCAAACTGATTCTCTAGGCCCCTAATGATTACATTGGATGAGAATACCTAGAATGAGGCTCCAAGGTAAGTGTGTTACGATTATTTATGAAATGTTTATCCCTAGTGAGATAGGGAACTTGACTTATTCCCATATTCATAATAATTTACCGGTTTAGGACATTGTGTAAATGATGTAAATTCTCAATCCATGGAATGTGTGATGAAAAATGTTATATTAATCAAGATGGTATAAATAATGAAATGAAAATAATGATGTAATTGGTTAAAGTGAAATTTTTTATCTAATGGAACCCAAGTTTTTTTTATCTTTTCATTTTTTTATTACTTTGATTCACTATCAGTTTAGTCTGGATATTTTGTAGAGATCATTGGTGAAAGCCTACTGAGTTGTACTCACACCTCGCTCAAGCCTCCATTGGGTACCCGAGTAGATTTCATGGTTACATGTCAGAACAAGGGCAATGAACCTATGCTAGAGGGTTGAGTTGGGAATGGGATGACCGTAGAGGAGGGATCTAGGGTTGGAGTCAGGACCCATTTTAGGGATTCATTTGTTTGTCTTTATTTTGTGTTTTCATCACTTTTTTCATGATTAGCATGACATGGCATATTTATTGTTTGGTTTTGGTTTGTACCCTATTTGGGAAATGATTAGTAATGAATGTTTCTGGGTTATTGTTTATTGTTTCCTTTATTTTATATGTTATCTTCTATGTATTACTTTGGTTAATAGGGTTTAGTCTACCCACATGATCTATTAGACCCTTGATGCTAGTCAGAAACCTCTGGAATATAGAGAGGCGTGCTTGAAGTCATGTGACGAACCGAATCGGGGCATCGATTTAGTGGCTCCCAGGCCAGGGATGTTACAAAGTGGTATCAGAGTGGTTTTTTCTATGGTATTAATATTTGGGGTGGTATAAGAGAGATTAGGAGGAGTTGAGACTTGGTAATGATCTTGTGCATGGGATTATCTAACCCATGTATAAGAGAAAACCCAAGTACCCAGGGTGGGAATTTTTGTTCTTGTTGTGTGTTTTTACAATTGAATGATATTTCACCATTGGGTGATGCACTTGTTGTGTGATGTAATTATTTTATGATATTTTTCTCATTACCATAATGGAACGAGATTGGGAATTTCTGCATCATTATAGGCACCTAGGGATATAGGCGGCATGCATCATGATACGCACACACGTGATGGTTGTAAGGGATATGCAAGGTTAAATGCATTTTTCTTCCTTGAAAATTTTTAATTAAAAATGGTTTCCATAAAAGGTTATGCAAATAGGTAAATGGAAAGAATGTTGAAGAATAGTTGAAGAAATTATTCTTAATGAAGGGTTGTACATGTGTTAAAAGGCTGGTTTTAACAAGTTGTGAAATGAGAAATGTTCTTAAAGAAAAATATTTAAATTATGAGTGTGGAAATGAATTTAAGAAAGTGTCTAATGAATTATTTGTGATTATATTTTTTGGTTACCTCATGTTAACCATGACCCATGGTAGGAATAGTTGAGGGTAGTGATCTAGATGTGACAATGTCCATTGGAATAGTGTATATGGAATGGGTTGTATATGGCTAGTGGATATTTTTCTTTCCTAAAAATGTGGATTATTTGTGTTATGTGTTTCAAGATGTGTTCTTGTCATTGTAGAAAGATACCACCATGGAACCATGTTCTAGTTGGGAGAAAAGAGGATGTCACTAAGAATTCTCCTCCAGAGGTGGAGCAAGGTAACATGGTGAATCAGGGTAATAGGTGATAATAGAATTTCTTTGAGAACTTTGATCATTTTATATAGATGAGGGAATGAGACCCAAGAGGGGTTGCGCCGAGTGTGTTTGAGTTGACTAGGGAGTTACAACTACAACACCCACTAAATTTTTCTAAATATGGTAGACTTAATGCAGTTCAGGTCTAGATAGAGTCCATCCAGATGATTATTGATAACCTAGAGACTCCTCCTAAGAAGAGTTTCAAGCTAGAAGATTATATGCTATGAGTCTAGGAGAAGCGTTGGTGGGATGTTCAGGTTTACACCCATCAATCTTATGGTATGATATGGAAATATTTTTAGGACATGTTTCTGGATCATTTCTATTTGGTTACCTTGAGATAACAGAAGGCTATAGATTTTATGAGGTTGAAGCATGGGACAATGTTAGTGATGGATTATGCTATCTGTTTTACCGAATGTAAATGTTTTGTTCCAACACTAGTGGGTGATGAGGTTGCTACAATGAGAAGCTTCTAGGATAAACTTAGACACAAGATTAACTCCCAGGTTAATATCTTCCATTTAAATATGTTTTATTGATGTGATGGATTAGACCCTTATTTTAGAAGTAAATCTCAAGGAAGCTTCTAGTGGTGGATTCATAGCTCCATTTGGGAGACTTAGTGGCATGACTTATGATATCTGAAAGTGATGTTTTGATAATTTAAACCATAATGGTGTGGGTTAAAGTAGTCATAAGATAAAAATAGTCTCTCAAAGTGATAATCAAGTTTTATATTATCAGTGCAGTAGGTCAAGAAACTTAGGTAGACAGTGCCCCTGACCACTATTTAAGTTCTAGGCATACGAAATAATGGGGCATGTGCAGAGGTTTTATAGTAACCCTCGATATCCAGGCATAGATGGAGGATAGAGGTTAATGCCAAGTGCAATAAAGGGTTTAGTTACCCCATATTAGGTTGGAAGTTGGAGCTCGAATGACTATACTAGTAGAGGTGGAAGATGAGGTACTCTAGGACAAGAGCGTCCATATCATTAGGGCAGTACATCAATAGGAATTTAGATTAGGGCCCAAGGTAGACTGGTAGGTCATCTCTATGCTGTTCAATTTACACTTGGAGGTGGTGAGGGTAGACCATCAATTGTTTGAGGAATGATCCTTATATCTTATACTCTTTTTAGTGATTTATTCAATATATGTGCTTTACATTATTTTATTTCTACTCAGTTTGTGGTTGTGTTGGGCCTAATAGTGGAATGTTTGTGTGGAGTTATGTCAATTGATACTCTATTGAGGGTAAAAACAGAAAATAATAGGCAATTTAAGGTGTGTTATCTTGAAGTTGGTGGGTAACATTTTCTATGGTAATTATATTTTCTTAAGATGTTGGGTTTTGATCTAATTTTGTGTATGGACTAGATAGTGTTATACCAATCCCATATTTAATGATACCATCATAGGGTTATGTTCAAGTCTCTAGTGGGAGACTCATATGTTCACCGTGGTGAACTGGATGTCTGGGAAAGCTATGTAGGGATAGTTTGTCAAAATTTGGGTGAACATACAACTAAAGTGCCTTGTATCATTCTTGATTATGGGGGAGTGGACTAGATTTTCTTTCCTCCTATGGTGGATCATTTTCAGGATGTCTTTCTTGAGGACCTATCAGGGCTTCCACCTGAGAGAGATATTGAGTTCACAATAGAGTTTCTTCCAGGAGCAGAAACAGTTTCCATTCTACCTTATAGGATGGAATAGATAGAACTTCGGGATATTAAGAGTAATTTGGATGAGTTGAAGAATAAGGTATTTATTCATCCTAGTATGTATACCTGGGGATCTCCAGTGATATTTTCCCAGAAGGATGACAAATTGTTTTGGTTGTGTGTTGATTAAAGAAAGCTGAGTCATATGAAAGTTAATAATATATTCCCTCTTCCTCAAATAGATGATCTTTTTCATTAGATAAGAGGTTCTTTGGTGTTCTCTAATATTTTTCTGAGGTCAGGGTATCATCAGTTAAGGGTGAGACCTTCTAATGTACCATATACTACTTTCTTGATAAGGTGGGTTGTATTAGTTTTTTGTTATGATATTTGGGTTTACCAATGTGCCGATAGTGTTTATGAACCTAATGAACCAAATATTTCATCCTTACCTGGATCAATTAACAGTTTTCTTTGTTGATGACATCTTAGTGGACTCTAAGACTCATGACGATCATGCCAAACATCTTGGCATCATCCTGAGTACACTAAGTGAACATAGTATATATGCTAATATATCCAAGTGTCATTTATGGATTGAAAATGTACATTTCTTAGGGAACATTATCTTAAATGAAGGTGTGCCCATGTATTTAGAGAAAGTGCAGATAGTTGTGTCTTGGGAGCAGCCTAAGAATGTTTCTACTCTATGAAGTTTCCTCGGTTTGGTTGGATATTACCAAAGTTTAATTAAATATTTTTCTCATTTGGAAGAACCACTGTCAGGATTTACCAAGAAGGGGATAAAGTTTGAGTGGTTTGGGGTACATGAGATTTTCTTTTAGGAACAAAAAGTTAGGTTGAAAAGCGCACCAATTCTAATCTTACATAATCCAGGTAATAAATATACCTTGTTTTGTAATGCATATAATGTTGGTATTGGGGCGGTATTTATGTAGGATGATCGGGCTATGACATATAGGTCATTAAATTTGAGTCCCCATGAAATAAACTACCTTATTCATGATCTTCATTTGGCCGCAGTGGTTTACTCCATGAAGCGTGGACATCACTACCTATTGGGAGAGAGTTTTACAGTGTATATCAATCATTAAAGTATTAATTATATATTCTACTGCATGAAATTAATATTTGGTAGTGAACATGGGTTGAATATAATATATATTTTTTATTTTGAGTTGGTTTACATGATGAGAAAGGGAAATAGTATTGTAGATGCATCAAGTTGGAAGGCTCAAAATTTGGCAGTTTTGGAATCAAGTTCTGAGTAGAGGATGATGACATTGTTTACTGAGATGCATTTGGAGGTACAGGATGGGAGTGGGCAGATTAACCTTGTATCCTTGGTAGTTGAGTCCACACTTATGAGAGAGATAAAATAGAATAATTTTGAGGATCCAAATTTTTTGGATTTTAGAGGAAATCTTAAAGGTAGGGTGTCACCTTCTGGTTGGACCATTGTAAATGATTGGATCATTTGTATGCATGTACTTGTTGTTGTGCCAATTCATATATGAGAATACTTGATGTGCGAGTTTCATGCATCAAAGTGGGAAGTGCATCCTTATTTAACCAAAATGTATCATGATCTTTGTAGGAATTATTGGTGTCTAGTGATGAAGAAGGAGGTTGTAGGTTTTGTGGTATGAAGCCTCAACTTCTAGCAGGTGAAGGATTATCATCAATGGTTAGGTGGTTTTTTATAGTCATTTTCCATTCTAAAATGGAAATGGGATGACATGATGATGGATTTTTTGGTAAGCATTCCGAGGATGCTTCAGAATAATGATGAGATCTGGGTAGTTGTGAATCATATGACTAAGGTGGCCCATTTCTTACTAATTCGAGATACTTCCACTATGGATCAGTTGGGTGAGTTGTATGTTCGAGAGGTAGTGCGATTTTATAGGGTTTCATGGAACATAGTTTCAGATTTTGATCTATGTTTCACATTATGCTTTTAGAAGGTATTACAAAGGGAACTTGGTATACATGTGTTTTTGAGTACAAATTTTCACCCGTAGACAGATGAGCAGTTGGAGCATACTATTTAGGTGTTGGAAGAAATGTTGAGGGCTTGTGATCTAGATTTTTATGGATCATGGAAAAATCACTTGAAGCTTGTTGATTTCACCTACAATAATAGTTATGAGGATATGATTCATATGGAATCATATGAGGAGCACTATGATAGACCATGTAGACCTCCATTGTGTTGGATGGAGGCTAGAGAATCTGAGTTTTTAGGATCGAGTTTTGTGAAGGATACATTGGAGAAGATTCAGTTGATTTGGAAATGTATGGAAATGGATCAAAGTAGGAATAATTCATATGCATATAGATGTCATCAACCTATTGATTTTATGGTGGGTGAACATGTGTTTCTTTGAGTGTCATCAAGGTTGGGTCACTCTCATATTCAAAATAAGGGTAAGTTGGCACATAGGTACATGGGTCCATTTGGGATTGTGGAGAGGATCAGACTGGTGGTGTACCAATTGGATCTTCCAAAGTGGTATAGTGGCATGACCGATGTATTTCATGTGTCGCAACTTTGATAGTATCACCCTGAACTATCTCATGTGATTGATTTTAAGGATTTAGTTCTTAAGGCTGATGCACCTTTGAGAAGCATCTGGTTCACATCATGTATCGTAGCGAGAAATACTTGCATGACAAGACCGTGCCATTGTTTTGAGTCTTGTGGTATCATGGTAATGTTTAGGAAAAAACTTAGGAGAGGGAGTTGGATATGTGGGCCCAATTTCCCGATGTCTTTTCTTCAGAATCTTAGTAATGCATGAAGGTGTATCTTGAGGATGATCTGTGACAAGGCTGTGAGGTTGTAAGATCATCATCTTTGTGGAGGTACATTCTTGTTTTAATTTTTGTTTAAATATATTAATTTTGGATAATGTAATGTTTACCAGATGCATGAGAAGGTTTGGTGTTGTTCTGGGGGTTTGGGACATGAGAGAAAGGGGATTTTGTTCATCTAGTGCATGTTTTATAGTTGGAAAATAGTTAGGGATAACTGTGCGCCCAAACCGTTCTAACTAAGAGGAGGGGTGCATAGTTGAGAAAACATTGAAATGGGGAAATAAAAACCATGAATACATGAATAGATAAATTTTACATGGTTGGAACATGGTTTGAAAAACTATGTGGAATCCCTAGGTAACTGTGTGAATTCTCCCTTCTCAGATAGAGGTTGGCGCACGGTTTGGAAAATCATGTGGCCAAATAATGTGCCCCATTAAAAACTATAAATTTACCAAATTTTTCAATCAGTATTTTAATATACTCACCTGATTTTCCTCCCATTTCTTTCTACTCTATCCCTAGTAAGGAAAAAAATATCCCAAACCTTCACAAGGGTCAATCTACTTCGATTCTAGGTCATTGGGAGTGCTCTTGGTTACAAATTGAAGCTTTGAGTAAGTATAACGCTCCTATTACTTCAATTTTCTAGATTTATAATTGTGGTTTTATTATTCTTCTTCTAAATCCCTAAAACCCCCTTTTCTATTGGATCTTAGGTTGGGGATTCAAAGGGTTCTTGAATCCAGATCTAATGCTAAGGTTAAGGGTGAGTTCATCATCATATTCAAGGTGGTCTACAAGTTATACCCCATAGTTTTGTCATTGATTTGTGCATGTGTGGTTATGATATTTATTTTTCTTGATGTTAATTTGTTTCCTTGGGTAATATTTGGTAAAATGGTTGGCTAAATGATGAATTGAACCTCTCATTGACCCCATGGGATACATCGATATTGATAATACTAGATTAGGATCACCCATGGGGTCTGCCAACAATCCTAAACATGAATTTTTTTAATGTTAAGAATAAAATTTCCTTGTGATAAAGTAGATCCCATGATGAACATGTTGGCATGTTAGTTTAGTTAAAAAGGGAATTTTAATGGTTGCATCCAGACTTTGATAATGACATAAGGGATTGTTTGGATTAATATAAAATGGGTTGGATGAAATAAAGTGATTGTGCTATGTGACTTGTACTTGAAATGAATCTGTGGTTAAATACATGTGAATTGAATTGTCTAAATAGGATAAAGCAAGTGAATTGATGAATTATGTGAAATGGGTTAATGTATAGGAATTGTTGAATATACTAAATGTGTTAAGGTATCGAAATGGAAAAGGGTTAAATGGGATATGCCAAGTGAATGGTAAACATGTTAATAGGTTAAGGCATGAATATGTTTTATGTGTTAAATGAAATGTTGTCATGAACCAACTCGGGTTTACCCGAAACTGGTCATTTGAGTTGGTATGAAGCATGGCCTAAAGGGTATTTTTGATCCCCATGGATTGGAAACTAGCACCAAGTATCAGAACTAAATAAGTAATAATGATTTTTCCCAAAAATAAATGACAAGTAAGTAAATATAAATTGAATAATGAAAACAAAAACTAGCAGCGAAAAGAAAAGAAAAACATCAAATACCTCTTTGTGAGCCATGCGGGTCACCACTAACCTCAAACCAACATCACACTATGGAGATAAAATATGAGTAAGAATCATCACATAAATCTAAAAATAAAGATAAAACTATAAGCGTGAGTATTAATACTCAGTAGGAATTCCCAAACAAACTATTCCCATTAGCATTTCCTTTAAATAAAGAAAAATTAATTTCAGGGTTGAAATACAATATATAAAAGTAAATTTTTCACACATTTTATTTTTAAAGAAAATCATATTCCATTTCCCCTTTTCGACTAAAAACCATATTTCCTTTTCAAGAGGCATACATTAACATTTTAAAGGAGGTGATGTTCATACTTAAAAGGGAGGAAGGGAATGTAAAACATTTTCAAAACCTTTTTCTAGAAAAAACATGAAACCATTCTATTACTTTTATTAAGAAGCTACAATACACAAGGGAACATGATCAACAAACATACAACATGGGAATGGAAAAACATCACACAAGAGTATCCAACCAGCACGTGCATCTCAATCATCCACTATAGATAACTATGTACTAGAAAACATGGGAGAACCTAGGGGCATGTGAATATTCTATAACCTATTATAAATGTGACTCATACCAAAGGCATGCCCTACATGATGAAATCATAATTCCCAAATACCTAATTGTCACCCTACCTAGGCTGACTGAGGGACCCAATCCCATAATAATAATAACAAAATATCCCCTCGCTATGGGCCACTATCCAGTGTATAATCTAAACAAGTGAAACAATCATTCACCAAAAATTCACTCGCTATGCCAGGTTCCCATATTTAGACTAAAGGGGGGGGGGTGATCCAACAATGTCAACCAAGAATCTAGTCACAAGCGCATACACGCACACACTCACACATATATCACACATAAGCAACTCACATAACAAGTTACCCCCGAGTCACCCCAAGGAACAAGTCCCTTTCCTTTCAACTATTTGATCTAAAGGGAGTCCTACATGGCGTACCTCCCACATTATTCACATAATCAAGGTAATAGGACTATCCAAGGAGAGTTTTTCAATGAAACCATTTTTAAAGTTCCAATCGATCCTTACACAACTATCACATGCTAAACCATTTTTTTAAGAACCATACACACACCAAACCATTTCCAAAGAATCAAATAAACACACATTCTAATTTTAGAACAATTTGGAACCCCATTTAGGAAATATATTTGAGAAACCCACACACATTTACAACCCAATCCATTATTTAAAAACCAAAATTTACTTACAAAGGCCAACCAGAAAACTTGATAAACACTTAGCATGAATATTCAATAAAATAGTTTCATGAAATTCAAATAAAAATAATATATTACTTTATTTCATATCAAAATTTTATTCTGAAAACCATATAACACTAACTATCATTAAATAAAGCCGTTAAAGACAAGAAATCAATGTATTCTTAAATTTAAAGCCAAATTCAAAGGTAACCTACCTCAAACATCATAGTTTTTGATGACGACCACTCGAACTGACCCTTCGCGCTTACAAACACATGAATTTATGCACATGTATATAAATTCCACTAGCTGGATTGCACATATTACCCTCTCTATTAGGGAATATGTACAAAGAGGGCATATATATATATACATAAGCCTTACCCTATGAATGTTTATATAGGATTTCTTGACACCCATAGCTTGAAACCACTACAGTGAGGTCCAGCACACTCAATAAACATTTCCAAAAACTAAAAAAATCATAAAACCCATAAAATAAAATTAATCCAAACAAAGGAACCAAGATGTGATTCAAAAAACCAATGAAACATTTGAGAAAAACAATATTAAAGGAAAACACTATTTTTAAAGTACTATCTTCATTTCAATTCCCATCTATGAGTGAACTCCGTACACCTATGGATGTTCCAAAATCTAATGGTACTTTCCAAAAGACCATGAAAACACCCAAAACCAATTTTAAAGGAACACCACATGTTTTGAAATCTGAGAAAACAAGCCATAAATAGGAGTCATGCTTTGAGAAATTACCAATTCACACACACAACACCAAATTAAAATCCAACAATGTTACCATAACAAAAAAGGCCAAATAATTCTCAAAACACCCAATTTAATTTTAAAATAGCACATGACATTCAATAAAACACATTTTGCATATATTTACATAAGCACAAACTAATAATCACGTCAAAACCAATGTTTAAAAAATTCTTATAATTTAGAAAAATCATAATAAACTAATTAGGAATATTATAAATATGCATATCAAGTTTAAGCATAAAAATATTAAGGGTTTGCATTGGAAGGAAAAAACATGTAATCAACTATCTCAGAGGTGTGAGAATGTAATGGCGCTTCAGAGGAAGGGAGAACTGAGCCTCACGAACCCTTCACACACCATAGATTTAAGAGAAACACAACCCTAACATAAATCCCAACCATTAGGGTTTGAAAAAAACCCTATGAACCCCAAGAAATCAAAATAATATAGTAAAGAAGAGTCACTAGGGGGGGAGCCACCACTGGAGGAGGGTGGCACTGGAAGGGTTGCGTACCAGAGAGGGGGCCAATGCTGGAAGATTCGTGCACCAGAGAGGGAACTTCCAGTGATGGAGGGTGTTTGGAGAGGGAACCAATGAGAGAGGGGCACACGTTGGAGGGGAGGCCTTTGGTGAGAGAGTGTGGCCAGAGGTGGTGCACATAGGGAGTGGAGGATGGCTGGAGGTGGTGTGCACAGAGAGAGGATGGAGATGCACAAAGATGATAGGGATGGGTGGGTTGCACTGCATGGAAGGAAAGGGGAAGGGGGGTGTTAGGGTTTCCCCAAAAAAATATTAATCACAAACTAAATAATAATAAATTTAATAATAATAATAATAATAATAAGCTTAATAATAATAATATTAATAACTTAATAATAATAATAATAATTTTAATTTTAATTTCAAAGATAATAATATTATTATCCACAATAATAATATTATTATTATTATGGTTAAAACATTTCATTATTTTATTTTAATTTATTTGAATACTGGGTTACCTCATGGTGACCCCATACGGCTCAAGTGACCATGCACAAACTGTGTGATAGCTTCTGTCCAGTCCATAAGCGGACACATAGGTACCTGGGCTAACCGAATAGTTTCCTCTAACCATGTGGTGCCCGTTCACTAGCCTAAAACCAACCAAAATTTCCAAAATTCAAAAATTTAAATTGGGACCCAAACCTGAACTTCGACCAAAATACTTGAGACTAAGAAAAGGATAAAATTAGAAGTATCTGAGGTCAGAGTGTGACAATTCTCCCCACCACAGACACTTTGTACCCCTGTAAAATCACCATGACCCAAGATAGCCAAAACTCAAATGCATTCCCAGTTAAATATGAGATAAACTGAGAACCTTGGGGTAAACTTTCACTCCACAAGTCACACCTGACTGATTCATAAGAAACCACAGTACAAGAGAATGAGAGAACATTAGGGGGTTCTACCCACCATAAGGACTCAACTGTCATGAAAATTAAAACCCAAAAACACCATCTTGGGGAGGGGGCTAATGTGGGAACTCCCAACCCGAAATTACATAACTTCTCTACATGATCTGAAAAACACTGCTAAGAATTAAATGAAAAACCCCACTACAAGCAACCCAACATACTAGGAGAATAGGAATTAACACAAATTATCCATACCAACCAATCAAAACCCTCACCACAACTGGGAATTTTGGAATTCTCAACAAGAACTAAATAAATTCCCTTATAAAAAAACACCACCACCAACTTGAAACCAACCCACATAAGGGTAAACAAACTTAAAGAAAAAACAAATGATTCAAAAGGTGACATTAAAATGGTAATTATAGTTAGGAAATACCAAAATAGAAGATGAACTTATAATAGTAGGACAAAAAAAACAAGGAAACTTCAAGTGTTCCAATCCCAACAAAGAAAACAAAAATCAGACCGAGGTTTTTACACACCCCAAAAAACTCCTGACTATGCACAAGCTTCACCCCAATACCTGTGGCTGAGGATATGATGGATGAATCCTCAACTTCCTCATTATTAGTCACTATAATATTTCAGTCACAATTTACTCTTCAGATGATGCTTCTTGAAAAACTTATCAGATGACCCAAACAACCATGACATTGGCAGGTCTCCAGAGGGATGCGATAAGATGAATTTGAATGCCTGAACAGACCAATCTGATGGCACACCAAAAATATGTTTGAAGAACTAGAATCCAAGACCAATTAGAATGACTCCTTAAAGGTAGGTTCCTCTGGCATTCACTTCTCACTAGGAAGGGAACCTTCACGAGAAACAGAAGACACCAGATTTCTGATTTCCTGTACTATGAAAACCAACTCATCCAGGAACACTTAAAAAAAGGTCCTTAGAAGATAGGACCCACTCTTTTATCTCTGGGTAATGACCCCAAAAAAGAGAAATCATCATTAGATCATGTGACACAACCTATTATAAAAAGAATCCAACTTCTTGATATAGTCAACGTTGGCCTTCTCCATCAATTGGCCTTGTTGAATGCATGAGCTCTTCCATTTTCTTTATATTCAACTCTTCATGTATGTACCATCTGACTAAGATAGACTTAAAGGTTTCCCACGTCATCCCAACTCAAAAAGATGGTGGGGAGAACACTCCCATTCATCTGAAGATGAACCTTCAAATAGACTCAGAGTTGCATGAAACTAAACCACCTTGAGAGTTCCCAAGACCTTGAAGACACTCTCGACCTCTTCATGATACACAACTACCTTTATCGAACCTCTAGCATTGTAAAATATAGAAAACATTCGAGAAAATTTAGAAACTAGGCATGAATCATTAGAAATTTGATAGATCTTTTTGGGTGGTATTTTCTAAATAACACAAGAAGCATAAATCCAAAAAACTGACTTCAAATAAAATTGAAATTAGAAAGAAACATCCTGAGCCAAAGCAATAGGCTCACAAACTGAAAACACACCAACAAAACAAAAAATCACCCCTTCAAAAATCACATTTACATTTTATTTTTAACACCTCCTCATTTCAAATCCACTTTACAAACACAAAACCACTTTTTAAAAAACCAAACCACCATTATAAAACAAAAACCATGTTTTTGAATCCATTTCCCCTTTCAAAATTAACTTTATAAAACAAGGATAAGCCTTTAATCTCAAATGCACACCCGTGGCATCTTACGAACCATCACAACTGTGTCCATCCAATTCCACCTACATCATCTACAAACATGTTCCCCCATACAATTTTTTGTACAAAACCTACACAAATGTGACCTTCCATAGAGAGTACCAAGGGTCACCTATCTCTCTTCGTCATCAAATAATAGTGTGCACCAAAGTTTTAAACCCAAACAATTTTGTTGAAAACCCTTTTTACCAATTTCAAAACCACCGAGAATAATCCTTTTTCCATTTAAAAATCCTCTTTAATTTTAAAAGCCACCTTACCAATTTGAAACCACTCGAAAGAAATAATTTTTATTCCAAAACCATTTCCATTTTTAGAATACACTCACACCAACTAGTACTAAATGGAACACAACTTACTATGAATCATCGGGATAAGGAACTAGCAGTTATGCTTAACCTGATGACATGATAGTGATCCATTACCAAGTATGCATCAAAAACTAGGAGTAACTTAAAATGTGTACTCAGATTCCACATGGTTCACTACTCCATGTGAAATCATGACGTAACAACAGATTGCCTCCGTTTTCATCACTCAATCCAAAAAAACCATGATAGGACATGGAATCAATTCTTGAACTACACTTGGTAACTCAGTTTTTGTCATGAGTGGTGGTGATTAGGTACCAACCCATGACCTACCTCTTGAGCCTCGACAATCCTAATCTCAAACTACTGGACACCCTAAATATAAAGGGCCTACTATGATACCATTTTTTCACAAACAAACCTAGGTCAACCCTAAACTAGTCATCTGATCTAGTCTGTGGCATTGCCCGAAGGGCATTCCCCATCCCCACAGACTAGAAACTAGCACTGACCATCAGAAAAATATAGGTGGGAATGATTTGGACTAAAGATAAAAGACAAATAAATAAATATAAACTAAACAATGAAAATAAAAACTAGCAGTAGAAAGAAAATAAAATTGCACAAACCTCTATGTGAACCTATGGGTCACCACCGACCTCAAACCAACGTCACAGTATAATGACCAAATTCGAGCAAGAAGCAACACCCAAATCTAAAAACAAAGATAAAACTATAGGTGTGAGTATTAAAACTCAGTAGGCATTCCCAAACAAACTATTTCTATTTTCATTTCCTTTAAACAAATAAACATTAATTTCAGGTTTGAAATACAATATATAAAATTATGTTTTTTCACACATTTTCTCTTTAAATAAAATCGTGGTTCATTACCCCTTTTCAACTAAAAACCAGATTTCATTTTTAAGAGGTATCCATTTTCATTTTAAAGGAGGTGATGTTCATACTTAAAAAGGGAGGAAGGGAAAGTAAAATTTTTTCAAAACCTTTTTATGAAAACACTTGAAACTATTCTATCACTTTTAGAAAGAAGCTACACTACAAAAGGGAACATGATCAGCAAACATACAACATGGGAAATGGAAAGAAATAACACAAGAGTATCCAACCAACACCTGTATCTCAATAATCTTCTATAGATAACTAAGTTCTATACACCATGGGAGAAACTAGGAGCTCATGAATAATATAAAACATATTATACATGTGAGTCATCCTGAAGGCATGCCCTACTTGATGACATCATAACGCCCAAACACCCAATCATCACCCTACCTGACTTGGCCGAGGGGCCCAATCCCATAGCAATAATAAAAAATACCCCCTACTATATGCCACTTGCCAGTATATAATCTAAAATAGTTCAATAATTGATCACCAAAAATTCACTCGCTATGCCAAGTTCCCATGTTCATACTAAAAAGGTGGGTGAGACAACAATGTCAACCAAGCATCCATTCATAAGCACACACACACACACACACACACATATATATCACATAAGAAACTCACACAACCAAGGGACCAAGTCACCCTAAGGAACAAGTCACTTTCATTTCATTTATTTGATAACAAGGGAGTCCTACTTGGAAGACCTCCCACAAGATGCACATAACCAAGGCAAGAGGAACATCTAAAGAGAGTTTTCCATTGAAACCATATTTAAAATTCCAACCAGAACACACATAACCATCACATGCTAAACCATTTTTTTAAGAACCATACACACACAAAACCATTTCTAAAGATTCAAATAAACACCACTTCCAATTTAAAAACAATTTAGAACCCCATTAAATAAATATATTTTATAAACTCACATACATTTAAAACCCAATACATTCTTTAAAAACCACAATTTACTTACAAATTACTACTAGGAAATTTTATAAACACTTGGCATGCACATTCAATAAAACAATTTCATGCAACTCAAATAAAAAGAAGATATTATTTTATTTCACATCAATATTTTATTCTAAAAACCATATAGCACTAACTAGTATTAAATAAAGGTGATAAAGACAAGAAATCAATGTATTCTTAAATTTAAAGGAAAATGTAAAGGTAACCTACCTCAAACATTCTACTTTTTGATGATGACCCCTCGAACTGACACTTCACGGTTACACACACATGAATTTATACATATATATAAATTCCCATAGATGCATTGCACATATTCCTTTGTACATGAGGGAATATATACAAAGAGAGAATATATATATATATATATATATGGATTACCCTATGCATGTTCATGTAGGTGTTCTTGACACCTACAACTCAAAACCCCCGTAGCAAGGTCCAACACACTCTATAAACATTACCGCCAACTCAAAAATCACAAAACCCCTAAAATAAAATTAATGAAAACAAAGGAACCAAGATAAGATTAAAAAATAAATGAAACATTTATGAAAAAAATATTAAAGGAAAACACTATTTTGAAAGTACCATATTCATTTGAATTCCCATCCATGTGTGCACTCCGTGCACCCATAGATGTTCCAACATCCAATGATACTTTCTGAAAGTCCATAAAAAACCCAACACCAATTTTAATGGAACACCACATGTTTTTCATCCCAAAACAACAATCCATAAATAAGCGTCATGCTTTGATAAATTACCAATTCACACACACAAAACCAACTTAAAATCCAACAATGTTATCATAATAGAAAAGGTCCAAATACTTCTCAAAACACCCAATTTAATTTTAAATGAGCACATGACATTTAATCAAATATATTTAGCATAGATTTACATAAGAATAAACTAAGAATCACGTAAAAACCTATTTTTAACAAATTATATTTAAAAACATCATAATAAACTAACTAGTTATATTATGAAGATCTGTATCAAGTTTAAAAATTCATTAAAATACCCAAGCATTAAGGGATTTCATCAGAAATGAAAAACATGGAATCTCTTACCTTAGAGTTGTGTGAATGCAATGACACTTCATAAGAAGGGATAACCAAGCCTCACGAACCCTTCACACACCCTAAATTCAATGGAATCACAACCCTAAATTAAAACCCAACCATTAGGTTTTTACCAAAACCTTTGTACCACAAGAAATCAAAATAATATAGTAAAGAAAACTCACCGAGGGGGGGGGGGAACTGGAGGAGGAGGGTTGTGCCAGTGAGGTCGCGCGCTGGTGAGTGGACTACCAGTGGGGGAGGTTGGTTGGAGAGGGAACTAGTGAGAGAGGGGAGTGTGCTAGAGGGGAGGCCGTTGGTGAGAGAGGGTGGCCGAAGGTGGTGCACATAGTGAGAGGAGGGCAATGCATAGTGGGATTAGCAAAGGGGGGCTGAATTATGTAGAAGTAAAGAGGAAGGAGATTGTTAGGGTTTCCAAAAAAATAATAATCATTAACTAAATTATAATAAATTTAATAATAATAATAATAATAATAATAATAATAATAATAATCTTAATAACTTATTAATAATAATAATAACAACAACAACAACAATAATAATAATAATAATAATAATAATTTTAATGATAATAATATTATTATCAACAACAAAACAATATTATTATTATGGTTAAAAAATTTCTTTATTTTATTTTAATTTATTTGAATACTGGGTAATGATTTTCATCTTTCTCAAGGAATGGCGACGCTCCCCTCACGACGTCTAGGGTTTACACCCATTTGCGGTAATGCTTTCCTCGGTTTGTCTTGAATCTGATTCTTCATGGAAGCTTTTGATGTGGAATGGGAATGGGAATACCAAGATCTTGATTCCAAAGTGAAAAATTAAGATCTCCCTCTGGTCAAAAGAACTAGAGTGATAAATTTCGTGGAAGTTCTCAAAGGATCAGAGCACTACAAAACTTATGCGATGAAAACCGATCTATGAAAGCGATTTGATGACGGAAGATTTATAGTGGAAGCTGATCCTGAAGCTCTACAAAAAAGATCGCCAATGTGTAAGTTCTCGGTTATGGGTCAAATTTCACACATTAAAGGGGATAAATCCCAGTCGACTGATGAGTTGAAGAACTGGATTACTCATCTCTGGGGATTCTATGACTAGAAAATAGTTCCAATCGGAATGGGATACTTCCATATGTTACTAAAATCATAGGAATAACATGATAGGGTCTGGAATTTAGGGAGACTTCATCTTAAACCTGGTGTTCTTAGAAATTTTGAATGGAACTATACCTTCAACCCCCATACCTTTAAGAATAATACAACCCAAATTTGGGTTAGACTACATGGGTTGAGTTGTTTTTTTTGCACCCTATGATACTAAAAAATTTGGTATCCTGAATTGGTACTCCTCTCAAGATCGACCTGCGTACCTTAAATTCTATGATTGGCTAGTATGATCAGGTTATGGTTGAAGTTGATTTGGAATCAACGCTACCAGAGGTCATCTGTTTCAATACTAAAGACTACAAAACAGAAGTCCAGATTGAATTTGAGTGCAATACACCTTTCTGTGATCTTTGAAAAATTGTGGGTCACTCTTGATAAATTGTAGAGTTATGAAAATCCATATTTGTAAGACCAAGGATGATGGCTGGACTGAAGTTTGAATGGAAAAGAAAGGGAAGAGTACTGGCTTTGAGATAGCTGATCCTCCCAGGAAAAAATTAGGGATATGGGTAAAAAAGGAAGCTCATGTTGGGGAGTCTTCGGGTATGTCCTGGGCTATGATGGTGGAAGAAGAACAATAGACCAACTTGGATCAATGCATTATAGAGGAAATTGAGAAATTAGTCCTAAATGCATGTGATCAGGTCCATAAAACCTCATATGAAGAAGGATTTGGTCACTTAACTCTCTCAGAACCTGGTCATGAAAATGTTGCTGCTCAAAGTGATCCATCTCACCATGTAATTTCCAATGACACCCATGATGAAACATAGCAGGATCACCTTGAAGACAATATAAATGATGGAAATACTACTGAGGGAGGTTTTCCAGTTGTTGCTGCTCTTGCTATGGGTGCTGGACACACTACTGAAAATTTAATACCCCAAGACAAGAAATACATGAAGACCTTAGTTTGTAGTTCGGAGGAGGAGCAACCCATTGATGGATATACTATTATATCTCTCCATGTTGAAAACTCAGGTATGATACCTCAATCATTCAAGGACTCAATCAAAGAGAAAAGCATGGCAGTGAAAGTGGAAGAGCTTTAAGTTTCTTGTTCTACTGTTTTGAACCCACCGAATCCTGTTATGGACATTTCCTCTCACAAGGTAACCCCTTCAAAAAATTTAAGGGACAACTACATAGCCATACCACTAAATACTAAAATAATTGAAACAATGCAGACCACCTCTAATGAAGTTTCTACTTACAACTCTTCTGTTTCTATTATAGATAATTAGGAAATGAAACCCACTCCGGTTAATTCACACATTATCACTAGATCCAAGAAGAAGAAGGGCCCAAGCGGATCTAAAAAAAAAAGGGAGGTTCTGCCTCCAAAAATAGGTTTTAATGGACTTATTTTTCTGGAACTGTCAGGGCATTACTAACCCTGATACTTATAATGTTCTTAAAAGATTCTTTTTGACTTATTGCCCAAAAATATTTGCTATTGCTAAGACAAAAACCAATTTTTCCTTGAAGTTTATGCACATTTAAAATTATGTTTATAACTTTTTAGGTTCTTGAAAAGATGGTAATAGTGTGGATTCTCTTTGGGTTTTTTTATCATTCCTCCTTACAGAATGTTAATATTTTTAAAAGCTCTGAGCAGATGCTCACTTGTGATTTTTTTCTAAATGTAACTCATATCTTTGTACCATGATTTATGCTAAAAATTGATATCAAGAGATAAGGCCTATTTGGAATGATATTTATGGGATGGCCAACACAATTCAGGATCATTGGTTTGTGCTTGGTGACTTTAATGCTATTCTTTTCCCTAGTGAAAAAATTAGTCCATCTCATTCTTCCATTTCCTCTAGGGAATTCTGATCTTCAATTGACGATTGTGACCTTATAGAGGTTATCCTCACTAGGGCCAAGTTCACTTGGTATATAAGACACTATAATAGGGTTTTTGTAAGTAAATTGGATAGGGCCTTCACAAATATGCCTTCTCTGGACACCTGGGACACCATATCTAGCACCACCTTGCCAAGTCTTAATTCAAACCATCATCCCATTCTTGTAAATATTTTTACTAAATGAGCTAAAACCTTTCTTCCTTTCAGATTAAAAAATGATTGTCCTGCTGATCTGGAATGTTCTAACATCATAAAAAAGTGTTGGGAATCTATGAAACATTTCATTGATTCCTCTTCTTATGTTACAAAATTAAAGCACCTCAAGCTATGTTTAAAAAATTGGTGTAATGATAAATATAAACAAATGAACAAGGATATATCTAACCTTGAACAAGAGCTTATCCAAATTCAAATATCCTCCACTAGCTCCGATTTCTCTCTGGACCCCCATATTAAAATTAATACTTCCATGAAATTAAACACTCTTCTTACTCTTAAGGATAACCTTCGAAAACAATGTTTCAAAGCTAAATGACTTTCTGATGGTGATAGAAATACCAAGTTCTACAACTCTCTTCAAAGAATCAAAAAAGTATATAGGCCCCTTTCTCTTCTCAAGAACGATGATGTTCTCATTGAATCTGATGAGGGCATTACAAATCATGCAGTCTCTTACTTTGATAATATTTTCAGTGGCCCAAATATCAATAATGACCTCCTTCTTGAGGTCATTCCAGTTATGGTTATTTAGGAAGACAATTTCTATCTTCTTAACATCCCTCTTGACCATGAAATCAAAGACACAACTTTTTGTCTTAACCCCGATAGCACCCCGGGCCCTGATGGCTTTAATAATGGTTTCTTTCAACAATACTGGGAGGTGATTCACACTAATGTTTGCAAGATTGTCTGAGCTTTTTTCTCTAATGGACATCTCCCTCATGGGCTAAATGCTCAATTCCTCACTCTAATTCCAAAATTGGACAATGCCTCTGAAATCCATCTTTTCAGCCTATTTATCTTATAAATACCATTTACAAAATCATCACTAAACAGCTTGAGAATAGACTTTCATCTTTATGCAATAATTTTTTTTCCTAGAACCCATTTGGATTAATCAAGGGAAGGACTATATAAGACTGCATCTGCCTAGCCTCTGGGTGTACCAAAACCCTCAATAAATTTGTCAGAGGAGGCAACATTTCCATTAATATTGATATCAAGAAAACTTTTGATACCATTTATTAGGGATTCATTTTCAAAGTCCTCCAGTCCTTTGGTTTTAATGACACTTTCATCAATAGGATAAATTCCTTATTCAAATCGTCTACCATTTCAGTACTTGTCAATGGTTACCCTAAGGGTTACTTTAAATGCACTAAAGGTGTAAGAAAATGTGATCCTCTATATTTAATTCAATTTTCCATTTCTAATTATTATCTTAGTAGATTGCTCACCCTCCTTGTGAATTAAAACAAGCTCAACCCTATTCAGGATGCTAGAAACTTAACTGTGCCTACTCATCTTCTATATGCTGATGACATCATTTTATTTGTTAAAGGGGACAAAAAGAATATTCAAATTTTAAAAAATACCTTGTCTCACTACGAATAAATTTCTGTTCAGTTAATAAGATGAAACAAATCCTATGTCCTCTTTGGGAAAAATTTCTCTTCTTCTAGAAAAAATAGTATTATATATAGTCTAAGAATTATAGAAGGTTATTTCCCTTTCACTTACCTTGGAGTTCCTATTTTCTGGGGAAGGCCTAAACCCATGTACTTTACCAACGTGATGGACAAGATCATAAAGAAACTATCCTCCTGGAAGGGAAAGTCCCTTTTGATGGCAGGTAGAATCTGTCTGGTAAAATCCACCATTGTTTCCAAGATGTTCTATTCGTTGATGGTTTACAAATGGCCTACTGGTCTTTTAAAAAAAATCAACGCTTACATCAAGAACTTTTTTTGGTCAGGCAACATTTTTGAGAGAAAAATAGTTATCGTCCCCTGGACCGCTTGCTGCAAACCTCTTGAAAAAGGTGGGATTGGAATCAAAAACCTAATTCTTTGTTAATGATGCCCGCCAAGCCAGACTCACATGAAGGATTATCCATAACAATTCTGATTCTATAGTTTTTCTAAAAAGAATATTTCTTTCAAAGTTAAAAAGGGAAATTTGAACTACATTAATTCCACTATCTGTCCCTATTTTAGGAAATATTTTTCCAATATTATGACTAATTCTATATGGATGGTTAGTATGGAATCTACCTTGAACTTTTGGCTAGATAATTGGACTGGAACCACCCTCATCTCTATGGTCTCTCCTAATTATATTCCGGAAAACACCAAAACTACTATAAAATATGTTACTCATTCTCGTATATCAAATTTTCTTGATAACATTATTCTAGTTATTGATAACTATGTATTTTGGAATTCCGATGATTTCCTCATTTGGGTGCCAGCTCACAATGATATTCTTGATTCAATTTTTTTTATAAACACAAAATTACTAATTCTGATCTTGATTTTTATTGGCTGAAATCTTTTGAAAAACCTTGGATTAAACCCTCAAGACTTACTCAAGTTTGGAGACTTTCCTATAATCATATCCCCAATGAGGCATGTCTTTAGTCATTTGGAGTCCAACTTTTCTCCAGGTGTCCTTTCTTCCACCAATATAGAGAAGTTACTAACCATCTATTTCTATCTTGTGCTACTGCCTCTTCTTTGTGGAATTTTACTTTTGACATTTTTGACTGTAGATAGATTCTTACTAATTCTCTCATCTTGAAATTAAAACAATTTGTGGATCTAGATTTCTCACAACAAATCAAGAAACTCCTCCTCACTACAGTTGCTGCACTCCTTCATATGATCTTTTATGATAGAAATGCTATTATTCCCAACAATTTCTCCTTAAAACTCAATGAAGGAAAGATGAGAATTCTCATTGCCATTAGGGATGCTTCTTAGATAAAAATAGCTTATTGTGACAACACGGTTGGTGATTTTGAGATTCTCCATTGACTTCAGATTGATGGTCTCTACAAACAGTTGAAGCGCACTTTTGAAGTGTTTTGGCAGGCTCTACTTCCAGGATGGATCAAATTGAATGTGGATGGTGCTTCTAAAGGAAATCCAGGACCCATGAGTGTGGTGCTATTTTCAGAGACTACCTTGGTCAGTGTCTGTGATGTTTCTTTGGCAGATGTGGTACTGCTTCGTCTCTAGAGGCAGAAATGATGGGTGTGATACATGATTTCAACTTTTCCAAGAAAAAGGGATGGGACAATATTTGGATTTAAAGTGACTCAACCACTATTGTCTATGCTATTTGGGAGGGTTAGGTGCATATTGCATGGCCTCTGACCACCCGATGGATGAACTGCATTGATTCGCTTATAGGGACTAATCAAATTGACACACATGCCTTTCATGAAGCAAACATGGTTGTGGATGGTCTTGCTAATAAGGGAATCAGCCATGACATAACTCGGAAGGACGCCTTTCCGGTTAAGCTTATCCCTTTTTATGATAAACATTGTAATAATATCCCTTATTTCAGACTCATGCCGTTCTCTCTTCTTTTTATAATAAATTGTGTCTCAGTTTTTTACCAAGGAAACACCTTTAAAAAAAATTTGAATACTGGGTAACCGCACGGTCACCCTGAATAGATCAAGTGACCATGCATGAACCATGCGGTAGCTTCTGTCCATTCCAGAAGTAGCCGCATGGGTAACTGGGATGAACACATAGTTTCGGCTAACCGAGCGGTGCTTGTGCACTAGCCTACCCCCCCCCCCCAAATTTCCAAACTTCAAAATTTTAAACTGAGATCCAAACCCGAACTTCGACCAAATGACCCAAGACTGAGAAAACGATAAAATTGGAAGTATCCGAGGTCAGGGTGTGAGAAATGTGAAATGTGAATGTTTTGTGTATTTATTATGTATGGTTTGTGATATGGTATATGTGGTAAATGGATAATAAGAATGTACACATGGCTTGGTGGGGTGGGATAAAGGACTAAGTCTCCTCCCATGGGGTAGGTTAGAATAAGGCTCTTAACCGCACCCTTGAATGCATGGGTTAAGGAGTCATACTGATGCTCTAGGCCCCTAACGGTTTCATTAGATTAGACTATTTAGACTGTGGATCCAACGTAAGTGTGTTATTATTATTTATTAAAAGTTTATCCCTTGTGATATAGGGAACTTGATTTATTCCCTTATGCATGATAATTGACCAGATAAATATGTTGTGTAAATGAGGTAAATTCCTAACTCATGGAACATGTGATGGAAAAGTTTATATTAATGAATATGGTATAAATGATGAAATTGAAATAGTGATGTAATTGTTTAAAGTGAATGTTGTTATCTAATGAAACTCGAATTGTCTTTTTTTTATTTTGTTATTTGTTTAGTACTTTTATGCACTATCTGTTTAGACTGAATATTTTTTTAGACACCATTGGTGGTGGCACACTGAGTTGTAATCAAACTCTACTCAAGCTCCATTAGGTACCCAAGAATATTTCATGGTTTTAGGTCAAGACAAGGGAAAATGCCATATGATAGATAGTTGAGTTAGGAATGGGATGAATAGAGAGGAGGGATCCAAGATTGGATTATGGTATCATTTTTCTATTTGTATTTATTTTGGGTTTTCTTTACTTTTGGAATGATTAGCATGAAGTGGAATATTTATTATTTGGTTGTGGTTTGTACCATGTTTGGGAAATAGTTAGTAATGCATGTTTCTGTATTATTGTTTATTTTTTCCTTTATTTTATATGTTATCTGTTGTGTCTTACTATGGTAAAGCGGCTTTAGTCTCTCCACGTGTTCAATCAGATCCTCACTGCTAGTCAGAAACCTCTTGTGTATGGGGAGACACGCTAGAGGTCATGTGATAACCTGACTCAAGGTATTGGTTTAGTGGCTCCTAGTTCAGGGATGTTACATTTTTTTATATTTTTCTAAAATAGTTGTTTTTTAGTTGAATAGTAAAAAATACGATTTTATAAATTTCAACACTTTTAAGAAATTATTTTATTATATTAATAAATATAATTTTTTAAAAAACTTTTTCCTATAAAATTTTATATGATAAATTATAATAAAACATTTTAAAATACTATGTTGAATATATAAAACCATGCTAAACATTTTGAAAATTTATATAGTGTTTTAATAAAAACTATTTTTTCACTATTTTGTTTGATCTATTATAACATGATGAAATCAAGATCTCAGTTTATTTTATTTTGAAATAAATAATATTTAAATTATAATAATTATTTTAAATAAATTTTAATTAATTTCATTATAACTATATCATAATCATGAATCTTTTTTCAAAAAAAAAACATATTTTCACACGTTACATGCGCTAACACTAAGATTAATTTCCCTAAAAATAGAATGTTAATTTGATAAAATGATTCTTATATTTAGATAAAAATATTTATATTATTTAATATGGAAAATTTTTTTAGTAATAAAATTTATATTATTAGGATTAATTCTAATTATAATGATAATGGTGAAAGAATTGTTTTAAAATTATTATTTTATTATTATTAAGGAAATTATATAGAATCAATTAAACTTAAATAATTAATATAATATAATTTATAAACAAATAAATACATATATTAATACTCATTTAATTTTTAATCAATACTAAATAAGATTAAGAATCCATAATGGCCAAAATATCTTTTTTCTAATAAAATAGTTTTTCTGCACATTATCCATTTTAATTTAAAAGTTAATTTTTTAATATTTAAAATATGAATTGGAATAAATATATGTTAAATTCAGTTCAATAATTCCCAATTTTTTTATATGGTTATTTTATATGTTTAATAATACATAAAATTACTTAGTTAAAAAAGTTAGCTAGTTTAAAAGTAAAAGAGTAAAACGTAAAAACATAATGGTAAAATCCTTATAACATGATTAAAACATGCATGGAAAGACATTGTTGAGTCTTAATCTACCCAAATACACCCAAAAATAAATAATTTAAAAAATTTTCTTCCACTAACCTTGGAATAGTGTCATGACATTATTGAAATATTAGGGGTGTTTCCAAAAGTGCCATTTTCCTCTGTTATAAAAGGGGACCACTTAAACCCTTTCAAACACACACCTAACTTTAGAATACACACTTGAAACTATCCCAATTTAATGTACCTAGAACTATATTACACAAAATTAATCCCCTATACACTCATAGTTTTCCTAATCCCTTTAATTTTAAGGGAACTTCCAAGGGAAAAATCAAGTCTCCAACGTATGTATTATCTCTTTCTTAAGTTTTTATTTTAAATATTTCTCTCCCTAATATATTATGACCATAATAATATGATTAATTAATCATAATAAGTATACTAATTTGTTTTTATATTAATGGTACAAACCTTATTTATTTATTTTCATCCACTTATAAAATCAGAGGAACAATAACGATGCATGTGCATGGATGATCGCCTCCACCAAGAATTGTGTTTTTATTTTTCTTATAGTTTTAAATTATTTTTCTAAAAATATTAATATCTGATTTAAAACCATAAAAAAATAAAAATTATATCATTATGCTTATATTATATTGATATTATGTAAAAAATAAACCCCACCTTAACTAAACTCACCGACTGAGTTAAAGCGTGTTCAAGTTTGGGTCGGTTTAACCACCAACATGAACAATTATTTAAAATATGATTATATATGAATATGGGAACATGAAAAATAATAATATTATAAATTATTAATAAAATTAATATTAGTATATATTTCATTAAATTTTATATTAATTATTTAACTTAATATTAAAGTAACATTTTTATTCTCTAAAATTACTAAAATATGTCGTTATCAATTATGTTTTCACATAACATTACCAAAACACATCTAAAATGAAATAAGAAAAATTTAAATAAATATAATTTATATATTAGTTTTTTAAATGATATATCAATAATTGACTTAGTGAAAAATTATGGGTAATGATATTAAAATTATTAAACATGTGAAAAATAGTTAAAGTTATGAACAACTGATGGTCATAATACACTATAACTAATTAATTTACTCATGATAAATAATTATAATAAGGATTATAAATTTTTATATTTATTATGAAGGTTATGAAATAGGATATTAAGTTTTATATGTTTCTTACATGTGTTTAGAGTGTCATCAACTAAGTAAGGAATAAAGGTAAGGGTTTTCTCTCAAATTTTCCTTCTTTGAGACACAATTTCTTTTAGAAACCTAATTTAATATAAATGGTGTGTATAATACCTATTGGTTGTATAATATCATGAATCGTATTTAACAAGGTACTTTAAATTCAATTTCAATCTCTCTCTCTTTCAAGTGGTTTTTATTAGAATGTTTCTTAAGTTGTAAAGGTTTTTCATCTCAACTTCTATTCATTGAGACGTGATTTATTATTATGAACCAATTACTTATTTATATGGAATATATTATACCTAATAATTTATTATGTAATAATATAAAACTTAATTCATGTTATTTATAGAACCATATTATTTTAAATCTTCTAATGAATTTTGATTTAAAAATCTCTAAATATGTAAGGGGTTTTGTGACTCAAATCATTTCTTTAGGTTATATTCACTTTTCTTTGTCTATTATATTTCAGGATTGATTTATTATAACCTATGATGAAGATATGTTATATTTAAACCTCTTTTTATTGAATTCATGTTTACCATAAAAGTTTTATTCCTTGATGTTTCTATTGTTTCGTTAAAATGAATCTTGTTAAGAATAATTTTTGTAACTTTCATTAGATTTTTCTTCCATGTTATTGTTTTTTAATTTCCACAAATATTCCACTTAAACTAATAGAAACTAATTTTTTTATATTTGTCACGACCCGTCCTCGGGGCTCGTGCCGTGACTACCCCAAGCCCGCCTTCCATAGGCCAGGGGCTGGCGACTAGCACCAAAGGTGTAAATCCCAATAACTGGGAAGGCATTGCCTTTATAAAAGTAAACAAAACACCACAGAGTACAAGCGGAAGTAAAACACTAAGTACAAAGAGAAGTGCTGAAGGTAAATGGGCCAGAATACAAACCCAAAATAAACTACAACTACAACTGAACAAAGTACAACAGAAAAAGACAAAAGATGGAAGGATGGAAGCGGCTCCTGGGTCGTCCTCCTCAGATCCTACCTGAAGGGTAGGTACAGATGGCGCAACTCCTGGATCGTCCACCACGGATCCTACCTGAAGGGTAGGTATAGATAGCCTCCACAATGCTCTCGCCCTTCAACCTCCTCCGAGTGTCGTCTCGCCGTGAAGTCCACCTCCAGATACTGACTCGTCGTGTAGTCCACCTCTGGGTACTGACTCGTCGTGTAGTCCACCTCCGGGTACCGTCCAATCCTCGAACACTTGGCCTCCGTCAGCACTGCCCTTCGTCTGCAACCAACACAACGCGGTGCAGGCATAGCCCGTGCAGGGGTGTGTATAAAGATACTCAGTAGGGACCCTGAGACCCTCAAGGTCTCACTAAAAACCAACAAGGATAACCACAAAGAAGATCTCAACAGATAACCACTACCTAGGTATATGCCCATACAAATACCTAAGTTATCAAGTGACCCATCTCAATCATGAGGTAAACACAAAGGTCAAAAGTCTCAGCTCAAACCAGGATTTTCATTATCGAAACCGTAACTGCTGAAGAGCCCCGTCTCTGGAGTGTACAGTGGTCCTGTCACGACTCCGAGGTACTTCTCACTAACCTAAGACTGCTGAGGTACTCCTCCTATCGAGTACTCTGGGCCTGCTGCTACAACCAAGCACTTCCCACCATGGGTCTTCCACTACAACCAAGCGCTACTCCTCATATCCTCAAGAGGTACTCCTTCTGTTGAGTATCGCGGGTCTGCCGCTACAACCAAGCGCTCATCCGCCGTGGGTCAGTCGCTACAACCATGCGCTTCCCCTCATAGACTCCAGAGGTACTCCTTCAGTTGAGTACCACGGGTCTGCCACTAGAAACAAGCGCTCATCCGCCGTGGGTCTGCCGCTACAACCAAGCGCTCCCCACTGGGCTATCCGAAACACACCGAATCGATCGATCAAGCAGTCGTCAGGCCTCAACCGGCTACACGGTCTCCGTATTCCTCATTCTCGTCTCCAGGAGGGTCCGCTCCATGAGCTACTGGTAGATACCACACATATCACAAAGTCCCACGAAGAAGTGTCTCAAAGGACCGCCTCGTCACAGGGTTCTCAACACAACAGACGACGCGTCAATCGGACGCCCGGTCTGTGAGTTATTAGCCTTTTCGTCCCAGGGTCCCGGTTGGTCTCGTGTACGAACCAACCCAGCCGTATCTCAATTGTACCCCAACTCTCATAGGGTAAAATTAAAGGGACCGTTTCTCAATGTGATCACCAACGCCGCAGACGGTTCGTCAAACGGACGTCTGGTCTGAAAGATATCAGCTTTTCCGTTCCAGGGTCCCGGTTGGATTTTGGGTACAATCCAACCCGGCCACTATCCAAAAGAAACCAAAACTCGAGCGAAGTGTTCCAAAAGTTCCGTCTCATCAAGAGGAAATCAACGAGACAGACGGCGCGTCAATCGGACGCCCGGTCTGTGAGTTATTGGCTTTTTTCGTTCCAGGGGCCCGGTTGGATTTCGTGAGCAAACCAACCCGACCGCACTCCGACGACATCCAAACCTCAAGAGGAGTAATCCAAAAGATCCGTCTCACTTAGAGGAATCCATTAAAGTCGACGGCACGCCAATCGGACGTCCGGAGCTCAAGATATGAGCGTTTCTGCTCCGAGGGCCCGATTGGTTTTTTATCCGAACCAACCCGGCTGAACCCAAAGTGTTCCGAAACTTTGAGTGCGATATACCGAAATGACCGTCTCGATCCAAGGATCACATCGCCGCTGACGGTGCGTCGATCGGAGGTCTATAGCTCAAGATATGGGAGAAAGATCGTGAGGGGTCCGAAAACGGGGGGTCTGGGCCCGGACCGACCCAGCCCGACCCCCCCTTGGGTCGGCCCGAACCGGGTCGACCCGAACCAGGTCAACCCGAACTGGCTCCGACCCGGCTGGCGCGGCCCGGCCTGGCTGGCTCGGTCCAGCCCGACCGGCCAACCGCGGCTCGGCCAGTGCGACCGAGAGGAAGCCGCGGGCGGGGTGCGCGACTCCCCCACCCTTGCCGCTAATTGAGGCCGGCGGCAACCGCCGCCGCCAGCCCTCCGGCGGCGAGCCGCCACCGCCTTCCGCGGACCACCGGACGCGCTCCGGTGGTCCCTTTCTCCTGCCGTCTTCACCAACAGTCCTTCCGGGACCCGACCTTCACTACGAAGGGATTCAAACGCTATAGCGGCCTGCTTCATCGTCGTCTGTTGATCCGCACATCAAATAACAAAACGTACCGTCTGTGTGGTTTTCCGGTGCGACGCGATGGTGCGGTGCCCCTTCGCCGCGGCCTGACTCCGGCCGCGGTTCCTTTGCGGTTCTTCGGCAAGGCGCGACGGCGCCGCAGAATTGGTTCAAAAATTTGAATGCGCGGCATGACGACGTCGCACATTTCTTGCCGCTCAATCCCACGCGGTGCGATGGCACTGCGTTACTTTCATTCGATCCACAATAACAAGAAAAACAATAGGGAGGGGGGCGGCCGTGTTTGTGCGGTCCGGCCTCCTCCCGTTAACTGATATCATGAGGTCCAAATAAATGCGGAAAAAAAGACGGAAGAGAATCACGTAAAGAAAAATCACGTAAACCCCCTACCTCGTCGTAGTCGTCGGACGAGTTCTTAGCGGAATTCACCGTCACGGAAAAAGATGATCGTCGCGTCGTGGAAGGGCGTCGCGTCGTCACGGTATACGGCGTCGCGTCGACGATCTCCGAGGTTTAAAGAAAAACACACAGATTTTTATTTCATGAATTAAATCTGTGTTAAGGATAAAATCCACAAAGGAAAATAAAAGTTCCGAAATCTCCTACCTCAAGTAGTTGATCGAAGATTTGTCGCGGGAGGAGAAATGTTGCAGAAGAACGTCGCGGGAGAAGAATCATCGGCATCGCGGAACACGGCGTCGTGTTGTCGATCTCCGAGGGTTCGGCGTTCTTCGCGTTCTTCGCGTTCTTCGCGTTCTTCACGTTCTTCGCGTTCTTCGCGAAGTAGGATGAAGATCTCAAGCCTCTCCCAACTCTCTCAACAAGCAACCCTTAAGAGAAAACAAGCATTGATCTTATTTTATTAACATGCCAACAAATTGAAAAACAAACTAAGTAACGACCCATTAATTCATAGAATTAATTTCAACGAATAAACCACCCAATTAATAGGAGCGTTTAAGAGTTTAAGAAAACACACCAGTTGACTTTCATTAATGAGGAGTTTTCGCGGGTGCGTTACTTAGAGGAAAAGAAATGGTGGGGCTCATGCGGGCCCCACCTCACAAATATCCTACCAAGAGGGTAGGATATTTTTGGATTTCACCCTATCCGCTTTAACTTAGCTCCAGTGGCTTTAAGTGGCTTTTAAGTGGCTTTAAGTGAAATAAAAATAAAGTTGTCACACTACTTTATTTTATTTCTTAACTTAACCCAAAAATTTAAAAACCACACCCGAGTAAACGCAACTCTAGAAAAGGCGTTTCTAAGAAAATACTGGTGATGCGATTCTATTGGTGCCCTCAGAATTTGATTCCGAGCACTGGTTCAAAAGTTAGAAAAACACACTCGTTCGTTCACTGAACGTACCCGAGCCAAACTTTGGAAAATGATTCCGGGTACACCGGGCCTCAGAATCAGGTTCCGTCAGAAACTGCGTTCTTGTAAAATTCCAAAGAAAATTAAGAAAAAAATTTCCTTGAAATTTATGGGTCTTTACATCACTCCCACCTCAGGGATTTACGTCCTCGTAAAGCTTTAACACAAACTAGGGTTACAAAAGCGATACTGAGCACGCATCTGAGTCTTCCACTCTCATGTGCTCACCTGGAGGTTCCCGTGCTGCCAAAGAAAGTGCACCCAAGGAATCTATCGTCCTCGTAGGATCCGCTCCTGTCGATCCTCGATTCCCACTGGAACCTCCGTGAAAGACACCCCATCTCCATCGTCCAGCTCCCCATGGTCGATGATATGTGAAGGGTCGAGGACGTATCTCCCCAGTTGAGATACGTGGAAGTCGTCGTGCACCTGGTGCAACTGAGGTGGATGGGTCAAGCGGTAAACCACCCCGCCTACCCAGCTGAGGACCTAAGATGGTCCGCTGAACCTCGGAGATAACTTTCCGCCTTGGTCACATCTCCGTAAACCTCATCGAGGTGAGACCCGTATAAGGACGTGATCGTCATCCTCGAACTCCAGAGGTCTCCAACTCCTGTTTAGAACTGGAACTCAAAATTACTGCTGCCATGAGGGTATGTTTGACCGACTAAAGAGTGATCGGTCGCACCCTCCTGTGCATGAGTTACCCTGTGCTGCCTGGGGGTTTTTGTTTTTGCCGACCAAGGAAAACCCATTCCGGCGTCGTAGTTAAACCACAACCTTTTTTCCTAATATCGTCAATTTGTGTATGAACAATGTCTGCCCAGTCCATACTCAAACCAACGTCGTAAGGCCTAGACGCTGCCACCAAGAGATTCCAACCGAAACTCTCGCCTCGAGGGTCTGATCACACTGTCGGCGTAAGTGTGATTATTGAGTCTTCTCCCAAGGTATCTCTAGACGTGAGGGTCAAGTCCACGACTTACCAGAAACTCCAGGTCTGGGACAAGATTCTTGGAAGGAAGGAATGATTCGTATCAATTTATGTTACCATGGCAGCTAGTAGTGAACACAGACTATCCCTCGAATCATTATTAGAGCCATTGGGTCACTCTCCCTGACCGCATGCAGCTACTCTCTTCCCCCGCCCTCCAGCTCCCTGAGCCTAGCGGGGAAAACTAAGGCGGGTGGTTGTAGCATGTTAAAACGTACACCACCCCATGTTGCTTCCCAAGCTCTGCCTCCACATCTGCTGCTTCACAGACTCATCTCTCCTTAAAGCTTCCTCTTCTTGAAACATTTAACATGCCCGAGTCTCCAAGACTGGTGCCAGTTTCCTATTTCTTACTGCACTGTGCATTCTTCATCCGCTCCTGGATGATCTGCACCTTCTTTGCCTACAATCTGAAAGAGCTGCTAAAATTTCTCCTTTACCAAAAAGAGAAACTCAGTCTCATCCCCTGGATGAACCATGCCCATTTCCTGATACAGTCAATCCGGACATGAATGATGTATTCATTCCATGGATGACGTCATAAGGCCTCGATGTAACTACCAAGAGATACAACTGTCACTCTCGCCTCCAAGGGTAAAGTCACACTGTCAGCATCAGTGTGAGGTCATTGGGTCTCCTCCAGTAGAAATCTAGAAAGTGAGGGTCAAGTCAATAGTCTTAACCAGGACCACTCAGTATCAACCAAACAAAAGGACAGGAAAGCAAACATCACAAAGATAAGTGTCTTTTTATTATTGCAGCTCATAGTACAAAGACACGAATACAACAGCAACATGGAACTAGAAGTACAAGGGACGTATCCACTAGTTTCACTCCTTTCCACCTGCTCCTGGAGCTCTACTGCCTTGTCCACTGCTCGACTATTGCTCAAGAACTCGTCGCTGCTTCTGCCTCGGTGGCTCCTCCAACGCCTGCGGATCAACTGTACGAGGAGTCGGACAATCACGTGCTAGGTGACCCTTCCTTCCGCATTCATAACACTTCCTACTCCTCGTACGGCTGGATCTAGCCCTCTCTGACCTCTGCATCATCTGTCTACTACCCACAGATGACTCGGCTACTGATCGAAAACCATGAGGCAAAGGCAGAAGTTCCTGTACATGCTCTGGGTGTAGAGCTACTGGCACAAACTCCACCCTGAAGAAGGTCTCGAAGTCTTCCCATGTGAAGGTCATCCCATCACAAAATAGAAACAAGTGGCCCCACCACCTGCCTACTACTGCCTAAAGAAGTCTGGTAGCAAAGATCACCAAGAAGTCTGCAGGCGTCCCCACTAGCCTGAAGACTCTCACCACTGCCTCCAGCCAATCCTCAGCCACCTGCGGGTCAGTCTCTCCCCAGAACCTGGGTGGCCTCTGGCGCTGAAACTCGTGCAGCGCGCTCAAGTGGCATGCATCGCCTACTGTTGGGGCTGGTGGCATCGGTGGCCCAACATATGGTAGTACCGCTGGTGCCTCTACTGGTGCCTCAACTGCAAGATGGCCCTGTACTGAAGCCTCATCGCTCGGCAGGCTGTCAGTACGCACATCCCTCTGGGCTCTAGCTGGTCGTCCGTGAAAAGGAATCCTGAAAGAAACAACGTGACACTGTCAAACGATTATACCTGGTGAGCTGACCTGGTTTGACCTGACATTTAAAAACTTATGGAAACACACATGCAATCAGTGTTTTCGTGCATAAAGTCGGAAATCAGTTGTCAGGGTCCTAGTGTATGGATACGTCGGCCGCCCGCACCAACACTGGACTCCCTGAACTGAAAACCACACTCGGTACTCTTAACACTATTGCTTCAAAGAAAGAAAATATATGAGTTATAAGTTCTACGGTAGAACCGACTCCTCTAATACCAATTGTCATGACCCGTCCTCGGGGCTCGTGCTGTGACTACCCCAAGCCCGCCTTCCATAGGCCAGGGGCTGGTGACTATCACCAAAGGTTTAAATCTCGATAACTCGGAAGGCATTGCCTTTATAAAAGTAAAAAAAACACCACAGAGTACAAGCAGAAGTAAAACACTAAGTACAAAGAGAAGTGTTGAAGGTAAATGGGCCAAAATACAAACCCAAAAGAAAGTACAACTACAACCGAACAAAGTACAACAGAAAAAGAAAACAATAGGAAGGATGAAAGCGGCTCCTGGGTCGTCCTCCTCAGATCCTACCTGAAGGGTAGGTACAGATGGTGCAACTCCTGGATTTTCCACCACAGATCTTACCTGAAGGGTAGGTACAGATAGCCTCCACAACGCTCTTGCCCGTCAACCTCCTCCGAGTGTCGTCTCGCCGTGAAGTCCACCTCTAAATACTGACTCATCGTGTAGTCCACCTCTGGGTACTGACTCATCGTGTAGTCCACCTCCGGGTACCGTCCAATCTTCGAACACTAGGCCTCCGTCAGCACTGCCCGTCGTCTGCAACTAACACAACGAGGTGTGGGCATAGCCCGTGCAGGGGTGAGTATAACGATACTCAGTAGGGACCCCGAGACCCTCAAGGTCTCACTAAAAACCAACAAGGATAACCACAAAGAAGATCTCAACAGATAAACACTACCCAGGTATATACCCATACAAATACGTAAGTTATCAAGTGACTCATCTAAATCATGAGGTAAACACAATGGTCAAAAGTCTCAGCTCAAACCAGGATTTTCATTATCGAAACCGTAACTGCTGAAGAGCCTCATCTCTGGAGTGTACAGTGGTCCTTTCATGACTCCGAGGTACTGCTCACTAACCTAAGACTGCTGAGGTACTCCTCCTGTCGAGTACTGTGGGCCTGATGCTACAACCAAGCGCTTCCCACCATGGGTCTTCCGCTACAACCAAGCGCTCCCCCTCATAGCCTCAAGAGGTACTCCTTCTGTTGAGTACTGTGGGTATGCCGCTACAACCAAGCGCTCATCCGCCGTGGGTCTGCCGCTACAACCAAGCGCTCCCCCTCATAGCATCCAGAGGTACTCCTTCAGTTGAGTACCGCGGGTCTGTCGCTACAACCAAGCGCTCATCCGCCATGGGTCTGCCGCTACAAGCAAGCGCTCCCCACTGGGCTATCCGAAACACACCGAATCGATCGATCAAGAAGTCGTCAGGTCTCAGCTGGCTACACGGTCTCCGTACTCCGCATGCTCATCTCCAGGAGGGTCCGCTCCACGAGCTACTGGTCGATACCCCACATATCAAAAAGTCCCGTGAAGAAGTGTCTCAAAGGACTGCCTCGTCACAGGGGTCTCAACACAACAGACGACGCATCAATCAGAAGCCCGGTCTGTGAGTTATTAGCCTTTTCGTCCCAGGGGCCCGGTTGGTCTCGTGTACGAACCAACCCGGACGTATCTCAATTTTACCCCAACTCTCACAGGGTAAACTTAAAGGGACCGTTTCTCAACGTGATCAGCAATGCCGCAGACGGTTCTTCAAACGGACGTCTGGTCTGAAAGATATCAGCTTTTCCGTTCCATTGGCCCGGTTGGATTTCGGGTACAATCCAACCCGGCCACTATCCAACAACAAACAAAACTCGGGCGAATTATGCCAAAAGTTCCATCTCATCAAGAGGAAATCAACGAGATAGACGACGCATCAATCGGACACCCGGTCTGTGATTTATTTGCTTTTTTCGCTCTAGGGGCCTGGTTGGATTTCTTGAGCAAACCAACCCGACCGCACTCCGACGACATCCAAACCTCAAGCGGAGTAAGCCAAAAGATCCATCTCACTTAGAGTAATCCATCAAAGTCAACGACACGTCAATCGGACATCCGGAGCTCAAGATATGAGCATTTCTGCTCTGAGGGCCCGGTTGGTTTTGTATCCGAACCAACCCGGCCGAACACAAAGTGTTCCGAAACTTTGAGTGCGATATACCGAAACAACCGTCTCGATCCAAGGATCACATCGACACTGACGGTGCATCGATCGGAGGTCTACAGCTCAAGATATGGGTGAAAGACTGTGAGGGGTCCGAAAACGGGGGGTCTGGGCCCAGACCGACCCCCCCCCCCCCCCCTTGGTCGGCCCGAACCGGGCGACCCGACCCGGGTCCGACTCGGCTGGGCCTGGCCCGGCCGGCTCGGTCCGGCCCGACCGGCCAACCGCGGCTCGGCCAGCGCGGCCTAGCGGAAGCTGCGGGCGGGGTGCGCGACTCCCCCACCCTCGCCGCTAATTGAGGCCGGCGGCAATCGCCGCCACCAGCCCTCCGGCGGCGCACCGCCACCGCCTTCCGCGGACCACCGGACGTGCTCCGGTGGTCTGTTTCTCCTTCCGTCTTCGCCAACGGTCCTCCCGGGACCCAACCTTCATTGCGAAGGGATTCAAATGACATAGCGTCCTACTTCGTCGTCGTCCGTTGATCCGCACGTCAAATAACAAAACGTACCATCTTTGTGGTTTTCCAGCGCGACACGATGGCACCGCGCCCCTTCGCCGCGGCCCGACTCCGGCCACGGTTCTTTTGTGGTTCTTCGGCACGACACGACGGCACCACAGAATTGGTTCAAAAATTTGAATGCGCGGCGTGACGACGTCACACATTTCTTGCCGCTCAATCCCACGCGGTGCGACGACACCGCGTCACTTTCATTCGATTCGCAATAACAAGAAAAACAATAGGGAGGGGGGCGGCCGTGTTTGTGCGGTCTGGCCTCCTCCCGTTAACTGATATCATGCGGTCCAAATAAACGCGGATAAAAGATGGAAGAGAATCACGTAAAAAAAATCACGTAAACCCCCTACCTCGTCGTAGTCGCCGGACGAGTTCTTCGCGGAATTGACCGTCGCGGAAGAAGATGATCGTCGCGTCGTGGAAGGGCGTCGCGTCGTCGCGGTATACGACGTCCCATCGATGATCTCAGAGGTTTAAAGAAAAACACACAGATTTTTATTTCATGAATTAAATCTGTGTTAAGGATAAAATCCACAAAGGAAAATAAAAGTTCCGAAATCTCCTACCTCAAGCAGTTGATCGAAGATTTGTCGTGGGAGGAGAAACGTCACAGAAGAACGTCGCGGGAGAAGAATCATCGGCGTCGCGGAACACAGAATCGCGTTGTCGATCTCCGAGGGTTCGGCGTTCTTCGCGTTCTTCGCATTCTTCGCATTCTTCGCGTTCTTCACGTTCTTCGCGAAGGAGGATGAAGATCTCAAGCCTCTACCAACTCTCTCAACAAGCAACCCTTAAGAGAAAAGAAGCATTGGTCTTATTTTATTAACATGCCAACAAATTGAAAAAAAAACTAAGTAGCGACCCATTAATTAATAGAATTAATTTCAATGAATAAAATGCCCAATTAATAGGAGCGTTTAAGAGTTTAAGAAAACTCACCAGTTGACTTTCATTAATGAGGAGTTTTCGCGGGTGCGTTACTTAGAGAAAAAGAAACGGTGGGGCTCGTGCGGGCCCCACCTCACAAATATCCTACCAAGAGGGTATGATATTTTTGGATTGCACCCTATCCGCTTTAACTTAGCTCCAGTGGCTTTAAGTGGCTTATAAGTGGCTTTAAGTGAAATAAAAATAAAGTTGTCGCACCACTTTATTTTATTTCTTAACTTAACCCCAAAAATTTAAAAACCACACCCGAGCAAACGCAACTCCGGAAAAGGTGTTTCTAGGCAAATACCGGCACTACGATTCTATTGGTTCCCTCGGAATTTGATTCCGAGCACTGGTTTAAAAGTTAGAAAAACCCGCTCGTTCATTCACTGAACGTACCCGACCAAACTTTGGAAAATGATTCCGGGCACACCGGGCCTCGGAATCAGGTGCCGTCAGAAACTGCGTTCTTATAAAATTCCAAATAAAATTAAGAAAAAAATTTCCTTGAAATTTACGGGTATTTACAATATTAAACGGTCCACTTATCCTTGATTCATTTTATATAAAAGGTTTCATCATCATTTTAATGATGTTATTTTTTCAAACAAAGGACATTTAAAAATTTTCAAAAGGTTTTTAGATTATTTCAAAATAAAGATGTTTTACCATAAAATACACATTTTCTTTTAATAATTTTTTTTTACTTTTTAAAATTTAAATTATTAATTATTACTTTTAAAAGTAAAATTTTTCAAATTATTTTTACTTATTTTATTGAAAAATTTATGCCGTTTTCAAGTTTACAATATTTAATATTCTATTAAAAGTAAAAAATTTAAAAGTTTTATCACTTATCATTTTGAAACAATTATTTATTTTAAAGAATTTTTTTATCAGTAAATATTTGTAACAAGTCTTTAAAAGTTATTCTCTTTCCTTTCCCATTTTTTTGAAAGTAATTTTCACTTCAATTTTTTAAATAGGTTTTGTGAAAAATTTTACATTTTCACTTTTATTTACACTCAAAGTTTTATTTTTCATTAATTGCTGCTTTGATCACCCTCTATATGTTATTATGATATGATTTATTTTTAAAAATGATATTTTTGATATTCTATGATCTATTAAATTCATTTTATATTATGTTTTTGAAAGGTTTATAAATCCCATTTTTTTCCCATTGTTTCTTTATGAGATGATGCATTTTTTATTTTCAAGTGGCACACAAATATATGGATTATGAGACAAGTGGGACCTATATATCCCTCCATTTGAATGGGTACATGATTATATCTCATGAGATATAAATGTTATGTGAACATGTTAATGGGTATCTAGGTCCAAAAAGGGTGAGTTTGATGGTGTTAATATCAAAAATTTACCTGTGAATAGGTTAATGAGTAGTTATATTCATAGAGGGTAAGAGTGACGATGTTATCATCTACTCATAAATTTATGTGTGAATAGGTTAGTGAGTAGCTAGGTTTATAAAGGGTGAGTGTTATGGGGTTTATCTATATTAAAATTTTTTACATGTGAATAGGTTAGTGGGTTTCTAGGTTCTTAATGATTTTGAATACTATGTTTATGATTGTTCCACATTTTCAAGTTGTTTATCATGTTATGCTAATTTTTCATGATCATGAATTTTTTAAGTATTCCATACTTTTATATCATGGTCACATGTTCTATAATTATTAATATTTTATTTTAATCCATTTAATTAATTTTATGGTTCCTTAATGATCTTATATTTCTCCATCAAGTTTATTGATTATTATCAATTTTCTTTTGGAATTTAATGTTATTCATATCTTTCTCATATTCTACTTCATGTTTATGATATAATCCTTTATGGTATATCTTTTCATTTAATGAGAATATATGTTCACACCTTTATTATGTTTCCAATCCCTAGGTTATGAAGATGAGTATATCATGTGATATGTATAGAAAGGTTGTAGAGGATCCTGATTATGGATAATAGTTTTCAAGTTTTATAAAAAAATTTATTTATCTAGCTAATCTCAAAGACACTAAACCTTAATGTCCTTGAGTTGTGTGAATGTTTTTGAGATTTATTATTTAAATCATGATATTTATTTATTATTTAAGTCATGTTATGCTTGGATCACTTCATAATTGTATCTGGTATAATGGTATGATAAACATGTATTTTTAGGCAGGTGATGCCTGAGATGAAATGTTATTTCCTTGAGAGGAGCGACATTATTGTGGTGGTGAGTTGATTTGGAAAAACATTATTATTGAGGAGTGATATGAGGTGAGATATATAGTGTTGGGTGACCCAAATGTTTAGAAATGAAATTACCTTTTTGAATGAATAAATATGTTATTAAGTAATATAGTTATATAAAAACCATGCACTACTTTGTTTATTTTTTAATTTTATATCTTGTAAGATTTAAAAGGCCATTAATCATCATATCCATTGATAATATATAAATTGAATAGTGATCATATGAAAAGTATATATAAATGGTAGTGATAAAGTCCAATTTATATAGATGAAAGAAGTGATGGACTCAACCAACATGATCATACCATATGAAGCCCATTTATTAAAGTTTCCAAGTGAGATAAAATCAATGGGATTTTCCATTTATCAAGGTTAAGTTGAAATTTAAAAACTAAATAACTTAATAAATCACTTATGAGAGAAGTTCAAGCACATTGATATCAAAACCCAAACCACATACGCCGAACCACCAAAAGAAAATCCCACCATCACACACCTTACCCTTAGAGAGTTTACAAGTGAAATAAAGTGATATGTATCTAGACTCTAACAGTATAAGTTTTTATAGATTTTATTTCAATAAAATAATGATTATATTTATCCATTTTTAATATTAATTTTTAAATGGTTAAATAACAAGTTTGATAAAAAATTAGATTCTGATATGATGGAACACAAATTGCATTTTTTGGGAAATGTAAACTTTCAATCAAGACACTCTATTTTAAGGAATTCAGGAATTTTTTAAAAATTATATTCTTATAAAATATTATTATTAAATAATTTTTATTAAATATACATGATGATATAATTTTATGAAGTAAAATATACTTTTTATAAGGGTTAGAAAATTGTTATTATAAAAAAACTAGATTTTTTTAATAAATATGGTTTTTGATTTAAAAGTGTAAATTATTATACTTAGATAATTATTTTCATAAATAAATTTTATTTTTTAATTCATAATGTTGAAATTAACCAACAATTATTTTTTCATTATTTTTTGAGAGAGTGGAATTTTTTGGTCAAAATTAAATATGGCATAAATATATGGTGTGTATTATAACATCATAATGACCAAAAAGTGATGTAATATATGAAATAAAAGGTATAAAAAAACAAATATATATTTCTCATTTAAAGTAATGTGTTTTTTAGGTTATTTTATTAATTCTATAAACCCTTAATAAATCCCCCAAAACCTATATTATATTTTAAGGTTTTAAAACAAATTCTTTATAAATATGACTCAATTCCACATCACGAATGATATTATTTTAAATATATCAGTTCTTAAAATTATAAAATAGTTAAATACAATTCAATTTGGCATAAAAAATGGGTAAAAACCATGGTAAGGTTTGTGGTTTTGATTACATTATCATATAGAGTCCAAAACCTAAGTTTGGAAATTAATAAAGAACTATCCTCTCTTTTTCTACATTAAACCACACAAAATTCCATTAATCTTCTCTTAGAACCCATGTATCATGAAACTAAATTTCACTTCCATATATAGACCCATCCCAAGGTTCCCCCGATCTCTCATGAATCTCCTTTTAAGATTTTAGAAGCACCCTCTCAAGGTAAAGGATCCTCTCCTCCTCTTTATTCAAGAACATCCTTTATATGTGATTTTTTTTCAAAATTTTCATGTTTGGATATGATTTCACACATACCTATTATTTAAATTCTTATTTCCAAGTGATTAGAGACAACTTTCACTCTTAATAAGCTATCCCAATAACCTTTATGTATCCCCCCTACGTTGCTGAAATTATCCTTCAATGTTTCCATACCAAAATTTTTTATTTTGAATATCCTTCCTTATTTACACTCAATATTATAAACCTAGATGTACCTATAATTCATTGATTTGGTAATTCCATGCAAATAACCCACAAAAAATGATCATGGGAATAAAAATTGATGAAATTCATCGTTATGTTGTATGATTCATGTGACACACTTAAGCATGTGCAAGATAATAAAAATATGGGTGTTAATAGATAGTGATCCAATGAATTAGGTATAGTTTAAGTACGATAAAGAATCATGTAATGGATCAAGGAGTAAAAATAATCCTTTATAGGACCTTTTCCACCATGTTATGACGTCTTGTCTGTTATCCTTGGCCTATGTTTATGATGTCATGTTTAATGTTGTCACCACATTCACATGTTTCCTATATCCTATCATATTATATCAGACCCTATTGTTTAAGATTATGATTCCCACCCCTCTTATGTTACCATGATATGACTCTTGGATTACATTTACTATTTTACCTTATGTTATGATTTTTTTATTCCTTTACTAGGCTTTATATCTCACCCCATTCTTATGTATGTTGTGACACCATGAACATATTATATGTGTAATAATAATATTTTTAATTGTTTTAATATGATCAATTTATATAATATCCAAACAATATATTAAGAATAAAAACAATACATATTTTATTTAATAAAACACTGAAAGATTACATTTCAACAAGGCCAAAAGACCCTTACTAACCTAGAATACCTACTAAAAGACTTATTAGAGCCATCAGGAGGCCACCTAACACAACAAATTGACCTAGTAAGTAGGGAAGATCCTTTAGGTCGGTCATAACAAAAAAATTATGGCTAGAACAATGACAATCATGCTAAGCATTAGAGGAATATAGAGAACCATATTTATAATCCAAACTGATTTGAAACTATGAAATACCCTAAATATGTATTTATAAAGGTATTCTTGATCGTTGGAAATACATATGACCATTATTTCCTTTTTATGGTTGTTGGAGTTTAAAATGAAGTGACTATTAGTATCTTATTAAACCAAAATAATTTAAGAGAAAAGTATAAGATATATTATATAGTTTTTTAATAAATCCTATACAATTTCTTTAAGAATTTCAAGAGTTTTGACATGTTTTAAATATTTTAAATATCAAGGTTTTAAGTTAAAAAGAATATTCGTTTTATTACAAAACTTATTATGGTTTTAAAACTTAAGTATTCCCAATACACTTTAAATGTTTTAAATATATGATCATAGAAGGTGTATATTATAATTATGAAGCCATTAACCTTCTAATAAGCATTTTAAGTCAATTAAAGAATTATTTCATAACTATTTTGCTTCAAAGTCTATTATATCATAACACTATAATGGTATAATGGTATAAGATGATCTTATAGTGGTTTATTATAATGATGTTTAAATAAAAATTATGGTTACTTTGAATTATATAATAATAACATTTTTTTTAAAGTTTCAAAATTAAAAATATTTTGTACATATTATGATAATTATTTTTTTGATTTTCAAGTTAACGTATATTCAAGTTACTAACATTTTAAGTATATAATATGATATATATATATATATATATATATGTTTTATAAAAGAATTTAATAATAAAAAATTTACTTTTTAAAAAGTATTGATAAAATAATTTTAATAGATTATGAGTTTTATTAATTTTTTTTACCTTTTAAAATTATTAATAACATAATATATGATCAATTAAATAATGATAAAGGTTTATTAATAATAAAATAGTTTTAAAAGGACAAAAAAAAAGAGAAGTTCCTTGAGGGGGAGTATCGTGCTGCAAAGGGGGTCCCAATTTCTGGAAATCGAGTGTAGGGTTTCAGGGTGTTCCACGCATGAGGGTGGTGTCGAGCATGGTTACTTAAAAAGTCATCCAGCTCTAGGGATCTTGAGCATGGTTGAGGCCTAGGGTTGGTGTCACTCGGGAGTCACATTCCTTGGCCATTGGAGTCTAGTCGTCTGGATGTGTTTGTCTTCATAGGATTCAAGGTCTTTGTTGTAGATCTTGAACCATGAAGGGGGTCAGGTTTGTCAGGGGTGTTGATAATGGTGTGAGGCATCTGACCGTGGGTGAGGAAGACCATCCAAGCAATGTAAACTAGTCTAATCAAGGTTAGGGTTTGGATTTGTATGGAGATAGGTTCTATGTTCGTGTTCTTCGAATATTTTATAGGTAGGTTCCCTATTTCTATTTTTAGGTGTTTTGTATGATTTTCCTTGTCGACATTACCTATTGCTTTCAATATAGTATACCAAATATTTTTTATCTCCTCGCTGAAATCAATATCATGAAATTGGTGTTTTCTATTCTACCTTTCGATTATGAACATGGATTGAAATGATTTTGGTCTGTTGAATGTTTTTATGTTAGTTTATAATAGGTAAAGGTGATTGATTCTATTCTTGGTCCTAATAATGTTCTTGTTGATATTTTTTGGGTTCACTGATTTGTTTATCTATCATTTTAGACTTCATTTTATATTTTCTTTGTAAATTTCCTTATACTGTTGTCTATCAGATGAATCTGCTTTCAAGATTTATTGAATATAAAAAAATTGGTTGTCTGCATCTTTATCATTGGCTTGCTGTGCAAGCTTGTGATGCTTATTTATAACACCATAACAAGAAAAACTTATGTTCTTTTTCAATGTGAAATAAAACTTCCAGTCCTTTGAGTCCATGAATACATGATTTCATTCCTGCATTTCTTCACCGAAATTAATTGTAAGGGGTTATTTTATTCTTACCAATTTATATTTAATGTTGTTGACTTGTAAGGAAAATTTATTTATTTATGTCAATTTATACTCTCTATTTTCTAGTTTGTGTAAGGGTGAAAATTATATTTTCAACTATGGTATTTTATTTTCAAATTGGTAATGAGTTAGAATTCATCAAAGTTGTGTTCAACCATAAGGATTTATTTTAATTTTATAATTCATGTTTCATTTAAGGTTGTGTAAGGGGATTTTTATGCTTTGTATTTCTTGTGAAAAACCATATATACACACTTTGTATATACAGATATGTATATAATTATACATATATATATATATATAGTTTTCCATTCTAAACCTATTCTGGATTTCTAAATACCGTTTATTAGTGTTTAAATAATGTTTTAAATTGGGTAGTACTTTTTTTGGTTGTTTTTTTGAAATGAAAAACCCATTAACTTATTTATATGTATATATAGTTTATATATATATATATACATCCCCACTAAGGTGAATCCATGTTTTCAGAAGTTAAAAGTTTGCGTGTATTAATATTTCCATGGTCGATAATAATATAAGGGATCATTTAACATGGTTTTTGATTATGGAAAACTGAATATACATTTAGGGTATATTCGAACATATACATATAATTCAATCCAAATCCGTTTTATGATTATTAAGGATGATTTTTAATCTTTATATAAATACTTGGATGAGAATAATGTTTTGGGTTTAAATGGATTTGTATTTATTATGAAAAAAATTAGTTTTTATATATGTATGTTCATACAGTTATGTATTTTAAATCTAACATGAGTCATGGTTTTCAATCCAGTAATATTGGTAATTAAATAATGTTATGATGTATTCATTATTTGTAAGGGATCATTAAACCTTGTTTCGATTATGTAAAACTCATACATACACTTTGTGGATATGGATATATATATACATATATTTATATGATTTCCAAACCCTAATTTCAAGTGATGGATATCAGGATTTAATTAATGTTTTGATGCAATTAATACTTGTAATATTTTAAGTATTAATCTTGAATTTTCTAACCAATATGTTTTTATAGGTATGAAATAATACATAAAAATAATCAGAGGATAAAAGGATGCACATAATAATATTATCATTTTATGCTCACTTAATGTTTTATTACATGATGAACCTGCTGTAATAATTGATGTTAGTTAATCAAAATTGTGATTTAATCTATTTTTATGTCCACTAAAACATTTATCAGTGAATTAAATGGAATTTATTTCTCTAAATTATCCATTTCTATGAATCAAGGATTTTAAAATTATGAAATTATCATTTTATGTGACCAAACCCATCCATTAATTACTTATATGTTTTAATCATTATCACACGTGAAAATAATGTTTACTTTTATATGTATGTCATTGAGAAAATTGTTATCTAAATGTTAACTAACATATCATGATAATTCATAAAAAAAGAACTAAATTATTCAAAGTGGTATGAGACACTTTGAATAATACGGAATGAGAAATTAAATATTCAAAGTGGTATGAGACACCTTGAATATATGAGATATGAAGTTAAATATTCAAATTGGTATGGGAAACTTTGAATATATGTCCTTAATGGATATATGAGGAATTTATTTGACTTAGTATATAAAGATTTTGGGACTAGTTAATGAAAGACCTATGGGTTAGGGGCCGGTGAATGAAAGCCCTATAGGTTGGGGACTGGTTAATGAAAGCCCCATGACGCATCAATAGTTCTCATGAGACACATCAGGTCATGGAATGAGGCCTTAACACATTCTAGCATTATACATTCCCTCACTATGTGTTAGTATATGACCAACCAAGTGATTATTCGACTGGTATAATATCCTTGGTTACGAGCCTTTACTTATGAGTATCAGAAGAAGTAAATGCACATTGCAAAATGTCTATTCAACACTCATTTTCAAAACTTTAATATAAATGCTAGTAGTTTATATTCCATTTTATTATTTTCAATTAGTGAGTAAATGAATTAATGTTATCATTTTATGCCCAACTCTGATCAAGTGTTACTTTAATATGTAAATTCTGTACCTATACCCTTGCATGTTACACTTATTATGGTTCACTTAACTCTTGAATTATACACCGCACACCACGAAACTTGTATATGTATGCATATTATTGGAAGGTGTTTCATTCATAGATCTTTTAATTTTCCCTAAAATGTTTACTGGTAACCTCTAAAAGCTGATAACATTGAGAAGCATGAAATTTCAGTTTTCTTCTATGAAAAATTTTTATGATTATTTTAAAAAGGGAATTTTTTAAAAGGTTTTACATGAAATTTTATATTTATTTTAAAACCACCTTACTGGGCATTCTTGTTCTCAACCTACATTTTCAATTTATTTTTACAGGTTTAGTAGATTTGAGTTAAACAATGTGGTAGATACTTTGTGGAGTCTTTTTATTTAGTATTAAAGGATTGTAATATCTGTATCTAGTTTTCCAGAACCTAAACTGAAAAGATCCTCTATATTGAAATGTGATGTGTAATTATTCATCATTTAATTTATAAAAAAATTACACTCCATGTTTATTAATGCACCGACTCTAGGGATTTTGGGGTCGTTGCATGACAGTTGGTATCAGTGGTTCAATTTAGAAAACTCTAGAAAATTAGAACAACGCTAAAAATTTAATAATTTCTTACTAAATATAATTATTTATTAAAATTTTTCAGATTTCAGAAAAAATAAGTATTTTGTATGTCCCCACCGAATTACTAGAATTTATAATTGTCAAGTCATGTTCAGTGACATACCAGCCATCTGTGAACCTGTTTCTAACTTGTATACTCCTTTATCAAGTGTCTAACAACCCAAATATCCTTCAACTTTATCAAGGACTGAGTCATGATTACTACCTCATGTCGCAAGCACAACTTTATTTTTATGCGCACAAAGTAAGGAACTACGAAGGACTCTTCTTATGTTTCACCCTATCTGAGGGTTATATGGCCCTAGAGAAGTTCCGAGAAGTTGCGGAGGTGGGAGACCCCCACATAGCCTATATGTTCCAAGTCTTGAGTTACATCAGGTATGGGAGGATTTATAACATCTGGTTTTTAGAAAACCAAGTCTTCTGATTATTTTATTAGAACCACATTCATTCCGATATCTCTGAACTCTACACATCACGTTCCACCCTTTCGAGGACCTACTACTTCCCATATGAGTTTGAATTGAGCTGTGAGAGGTGTGTCTAAGAGAATGAAACTGGGGAGTTTAAGAACGTTTTGGGGATCAATCTAACCAGAAAAACCTACCAAGAAAGTCTTTGACGATGGTGGTCCTAGTGAAGGGGCATTAGGGGTGAAGTCTCTAGGTTGGCAATAGGAAGTTTAAGATCACAAATAAATTGCGAGGACACAATTCTTTGAAGGGGGGATAATGTGACACACTAAACATACTATATGTGTAATAATAATATTTTTAATATTTTTAATTTTTTGACTCTGCTTAATTTCCATACTATCCAAACAATATATGAAAAATAAAAACAAGAAATATTTTATTGAATAAAACACTGAAAGATTACATTTCAACAAGGCCAAAAAGATCCCTACTAACCTAGAATACCTTTTAAAAGACCTATCAGTGCCACCAGGAGGCCACCTAACACACCAAATTGACCCAGTAAGTAGCGAAGATCATTTGGGTTAGTCATAAAAAAAAATTATGGCTAGAACAATAGAAATTTTGATAAGCATTAGAGGAATGTATAGAACCATCTTTATAATCCAAACTGATTTGAAACTATGAAATACCCTAGACATGTATTTATAAGGGTATTCTTGACTGTTGGATATACACATGACCGTTATTTATTTTTATGTCCATTGGAGTTGACAATTAAGTGACCGTTAGTATTTTATTAAACCAAAATAATTTAAGAGAAAAATATAATATATATTGTATAGTTTTTCATTTTTATAAAGACTATACAAATTCCTTAATAATTTCAAGTGTTTTGACGTGTTTTAAATATTTTAAGTATCATGGTTTTAAAGTAAAAAGAATATTTGTTTTATTATGAAACTTAGTATGGTATCAAAACTTATGTATTTCAAATACTCTTTAAAAGTTTTAAAGATACGATTATAGAAGTTTCATATTATAATTATGAATCCATTAACCTTTTAATTAGTGTTTTAAGTATATTAAAGAAGTATTTCATAACTATTTGACTTCAAATTCTATTATATCATAACAATATAATGGTATAATGGTATAATATGATCTTATAGTGGTCTATTATAATGATTTTTTAATAAAAATTATTGTTACTTTTAATTATATAATATTAACATTTTTTTAAAGTTTCAAAATTACAACTCTTTTGTAAAAATTATGATAATTATTATTTTGATTTTAAATTTAATTTATATTCAAGTTATTAACATTTTAAGTTTATAATATTAAATATATATATATATATATGTTTTATAAAGAATTTTTTTTAAAAAACTTTTACTTTTTAAAATGTATTGATAAAATAATTTTATAGATAATTAGTTTTATTAAACTTTTGACATTTTAAAATTATTAATAATATAATACATGATTAAATACATAATTATAAAGGTATAATAATAATAAAATAGTTTTAAAATGACAAAAAAAGAGAAGTTCCGTGGGGGGGGGGGGGTGTCGCACCCCAAAGGGGGTCCCAATTTCTGGAAATCCGGTGTAGGGTTTCACGGTGCGACGTGCATGAGGGTGGAATCAAGAAGGGTTCCGTCAAGAGTTATCTAATGTTGGGGATCTCAAACGTGGTTGAGGCTGATGGTTGATGTCACTCGTGAGTCACACACTGCATCCATTGGAGTCTAGTCATCTGGATGTGTTCATCTTCATAGGAGTCAAGGTCTTCACCATGGATCTCAAGCCATGGTGGGGGTCAGGTTCATCTAGGGTGTCGAGACCGATGCGAGGCATCCGATCGCGGGTGAGGAACACCATCCAGGCAACGTTAACTGGTCCTATCAAGGTTAGGGTTTGGATTTGTGGTGAGATAGGTTCTCTATTTGTGGTCTTTGAATCTTTGATAGGTAGGTTCCCTATTTCTCTTTTTAGGTGTTTTATCCTATTTTCCTTGTCAACACTACCTCTTGCAGTCAGTATGGTATCCCAAATATTTTTTTCTCTTTTCTGAAATCATTGTCATGAAATTGTGGTTTTATATTATAACTTTTGATTATGATCATGTCTATGAATAGGTTTGGTCTGTTTAATGTTTTTATTTCAGATTATAATAGCTAAAGGTGATTGATTTTATTCCTGGTCCTAATATTATTCTTGTCGATTTGTTTTGGGTCCTATCACGACCCGACCCTGCTGGTCTCGAGCTGTAACTACCCCAAGACTGCCTCCATAAGACAGGGGCTGGAAAAAAGCACCAAAGGCGTAACAATATTAGGGAGGCCTTCGCCTAAGTACCTGTACACACACACATAACCCACTCGATGCAGAAGTGCAGACTAAAAATAAAACCAAAGGACAAAAAACCATAACCCAAACACAGTCATGCATCAACTTCTAAATAGAAAAAGTAAAGTGCTAAAAAGTAATAACAAGATAACTGAACAGGAAAAGGGAAAAACACAAGCCCAACCCAAAAGGTTCCACAACCCGGAAATAGGTAAAAAAAAGTAAACTGCTGGTGAGTCTCACACCTGAAAGTCCTACTACGACCACTGAACGCGGCCCAAGCTCTAGTGTCCTCTACGCTCCTCCGTAGTCTCGATAGACCTATCTGTCATCTACAAGGGCATAGAAAGTGTGGGAAAAATCCCAAGAAGGGGTGAGTATAAAGATACTTAGTAGGATTCCTTGAAATCTTGAGGGAGAAACAAAGGAGGTACCAAAACGATGAGCAGTAGACAGAACAAGGAACATTGAAAGAGTACAGTAAATAGAGTGAAGCTTATTAGCCACTAAATGAGGCTAATATTCATTGTTAATATATATAATATTCATGTTATTTATTATTCATAAACCCCATTTTAGTGCATTTTACAATTTGAACATCATTTCACATTATGATTGTAATACCTTCTTAAAATGCACTATTATGTGGTACATTTTTGAACATCATTTAAAGTACCCAATGATTAATATGTTTTTAAAGAATGTAATTATCCATATTTTAATTTTATATTTTGGTAAATTGATCTACACTTCAATATGAACATGTTTCATTCAGGGATACATGGAGTATTCATAAAGGATGATGGAGATATTTGGAGATGAATGAAAGCAGTTCTTGAGAAGGCAGATTGGACACTGTCCCACTGATGAGAATGTGGGACCCAAATTACAGTGACAATAAAGTCCAAATTTCATGGGATGATATAAGAGATATATAGTAACAAATAATTATTCATTAGACAGTGCTAATTTGGCCTCCATTGTAGTCATTGAGGCGGACCAAGTTAGAGATAAAATTCTGGTCCAGATTATGTGACCCAAAAAAACATCCCACTAATATAATCATATCTACTAATAAAAAACTCCAAATGGGCCCAAATTTTATAAACTGTTAGGAGACATATGGGGATATATTTTCTTCTTCTATGTCCCACTATAATTCTTCCATATAGAAGGTCTTCCAAGCTCTTATTTTAGGTGGATGAAAGATGGATGCCACCTCGGGTCAAGGGTGGAAAAATAAACTCTCCCTCAACTTTCCACCCACCTATGGCCTACCAAAATTAATCAAGATACTTTTTACTATTGGAGGATCGAACCAAGGCTCCAAAAATTCCTATTTAAGACAGTGGTGGTGTAGGAGTTGAGGATCTTTGATTCTTTGTTCAATTATAATGTTATGCTGCGATTTTGTTGTCTCAAGTTTGTCTTTCACATGTAAGTTGTTCAATTCACTATAGTTTCTCAATAAAAGCTCTTATTTTCCTCTTATTCTGTTGTTCTTCATATAAATTTTATACCGTTGGTTCAAGGTGTGAATTTATTCACACTAAACCTTGTGAAATTATTCACACAATGGTGGAGTGATCATTTTCTTTTTATTGTTTTCTTTACTTCTTCAATTCCTCCCTCACTAGTCTACTTCCTGCTTCCATTGAAACCATAGCATCAATGGAGGGATAAAACACTTATTGGTTGATCCAAGGAAGTATAAAGGGGATGGATTGGATGTTATTTATCTCCCCATTAATGTATAATCACTTCTTTAATTTATATTTTTATTTGATGATTTTTAAACTCCATCGTCCTTGTTGAATTTAAGGCCACACACTTCAAGTGATAATACGAACCTTTACCTTGAAGTGATAAAAAATTTGATCCTTAAAATATATAGGTGATTAGTATTAAATGGTGTAGGAATTAAACCAGTAAGTGATGATGTTGTTTTATCTCCTTAAATTAATCCATCTCAAATATAAGAAATTAAAATCATTGAAAAGGAAATACGTCCAATCCACCCCAAGTGATAACCTAGGGTCAAATCACTCTTTTAAATTTAATTCACCTAAGTCTATTAGAGTTAATTTAAAACCATCTTAAATCAACCCAATTTGGCCACTTCATAGCCAAAAACATTCCGTAAAATGTACGTGTCTATAGGTTTCTGCTTAGGTCTATGAGGATTCGACAACCAAAGCTAAACTACAAGGACCGTTCTACCTTCATCTCTTGGGTAAATTTGAGCGTGAATCAAATTTTGGCACCGTTTACGGGGACCTAAGTAAGTTATCTTAGACACTATCATCCTTTTTCTCATCATACTTCTTTTTTCTCACCCCTCACTCCTATGGAAGTCAATTTTGAACAAGTCCAAACATGGGAAACCTATCCCTACTTTGATAACCTAACCACATGTATGATGTACAATGACCATCCTAATTACTACTTGTGAGATCATCAACAACCTAATGAACCAAAATGTTTTTATACATATGATACACAATGAATTCCAACCTATTATGAGTTCCAATCCCAACAAGGCCAATCGGAACATCCTGCTATGGAATTCCAACAACTTAATTATCCTCTTGGAATATACCATCTGTCCCGACACCTTGACCATCTTGATACACATCCATTAATTGAGAAATTGTGTCAACAAATGGATAAAATTACTTCTGAAGTTTCATCCTTGAGATTACAACTACAAAGAATTGAAAAGGTTATGGAACCCATTCCCAATCAAGTTATCCATTCCTCATCATTCATAGAGGAATCTTGTTACACACAAACATCTTATGAAAATGCTAATGAAATTTCATTTGAACCTAGGATACCTAAAGAGCATGAAGTAATTTTTGAAGGGTCTTTAAATCAAGATGAAATTTATTTTTTGGATTCAAAAGAGGAGAATTTTACATCATGGATTGAGTCTCTTAAGTATAACCCCATTGATGATTTTTAAAAAACACCAATCAGTGAAACATTGGGAGAAATCACAAATATTGAGTCCATACCCAATCCTAACACTGATCTTTCCAATTTGGTGGTTGAATATTCTATTCAAAAGGAACCAATTTTGTTGAGAAATTTTGAAAACGAAACTGAGTTTGATTAAAAGTGCAAACCTATGTCTGAATTTCATTTCCAAACCGAGCTCAAAATTAGTGTTCTTAATTCATCCCTCAAGTATTCCTTCATAGTGTATAATCATGAACTTTCTGATGGAATTCATTCTTCTCTTGAAACCAAAAAAGTTGGAATGATCATTGATGTCTTAGGAAAGACTACAGAGGAAACTAGATCAACCATTTCTAATATTCCTAGGATTTACCCACTCATTTTAGAACATATGTTTTTGCATTAAACAAATTCTAAAAATAGAATCAATCTCAACCTAGTTGAATTGGTGAAACATGTGGTCCTAAAAATTTTGAAAGTTTGTATTGGATAATTTGGGGGGTTCAAGTCGAGTTAGAGACATTAAACAAAGCGCTGCATGGGAGGCAACCCATGGTTTTCAAGTTTCTTATCATTTTGTTGTTTTAATCAACCTTATATTTTAAATAGTATTAATTAATCATTTTGATATTTAATAAAAAAATAGACTTTTGACTTGTTCTTTTATTATGAGTATGGATGGGTACGAAAGGGGAGTACCATATTCATCTGTGTCACGTGGTGTGATCCTTGAGTCATACCTTACCTAGAAATTTAAAAAGAAGACAATGTATAATTAGTTTATTTTATTTTATTTTTATGTGTTTGTAGGTTAAAATAAAAATACAAAAAAATAATAAATAAAAAAATAATAATAAAAAAGGCCACATCATAGGTTGCGGGGCAAACCCTGTCACAACCGGCGAAGCTGCAGGGATTCAAGCCCGGGACCGAAGGGAGACAAGGGCGCGCTCTTACCATTGACCTACAGATTTTTGTGCTTCCTTATTCTATAATTTTTATATATATACTTATATTTTACTTTCTTTATTATATATATATATATATTGTTTTTTTTGTTTTGTTTTGTTTTATTTTTCCTTTTTCTACTAGGGAACTCTGCAATTTACATGGATATCAAAGGATTAAAAGGGAGCAAAAATAATTTCAACTTCAACCACTAGGTGACTTCATTCCATGATCCTCATTTTCAATTTCTTTTTTGAACTTTCATTCTCTACCTCTACCCCTTCTAAATTTTCTTTTCTGTAAACAATGGGGAAAATGTTATTTTAAGTTGGGGGGGGGGAGAGATAAAATAAAAAATTATTTCGTGTCAAAAAAATGAATGATTTGAAGAAATTTTTTTTGTGTAAATAGAAGGGAAACTTACTTTAACTTTGAACATGGTAATACACATTGTACACTTAGAAACTGAATATCAAATAATTTAGCATTCCATGATTTTGATTTTAATCCTTGTATAATTTCATGAGCATAGATTTTGGAATGTTTGGCTGTCCAATGTGATATTTCATTGTTTATATTTTCATCCAAAAAAAAGATCACAATGCACGTCCTTTGGATAGTGGGATATTAGTTTGAGTTCATGGAGTCCCTAAAATAAATAACATATGTTTAGTGATCATTTTTATTTTAATATGAGTATTCAATAAAATAAAAAAGAAAATAAAACAATAAATTTTCACGTAGTGCAATGAAATGACCTAATGCGTGACTTTCGACACTTAGGGATCATGACTCCATAGTTGTATGGCCCAGAGTTAATAATTTTATCTCTATTTTTGGTAATTTTAATTTGTTTTTGACTGAGTTAACTTGAGATGATGCCCGAGTATGTGGGCTTCACTTGGTGCCATAATGTTTTTGAGCCTGGGATTCATCGGCAAAGTCTCGCTACAGGGGTTGACCCTTTTGAGTGCAATTTCAATTACCATGAAAAAATTGCATAAAAAAAATCAAAAAATATATATAATAAAATAATTTTTTTTGAATACTCATCTTAATATTGAAATGCAATTCTACCTATCACTTCTGTCATTTCCCCCTTGAATAAAAATGAACCCCCGTGTCTATTGTGATGCACAACACATCCTCATACTTAATTGATATTGGATGAAATATGGCAATGAATTTAAAAAAAGGAATGATCTTGGGATTAGGATCTGCTTATGAAACTATCATGTATTAAAATATTTTGATGGGTTTCATGATTTTTTGGTATAAGAGTTTTTGGTGATCATTGTGTATTAAAATGTTTTTGTAAAAGGAAATTCAAATTTCGTATTATTGAGATATATTTTGCTCGGGACTAGCAAAACTCAAGTTGGGGGTGTGATTAGCTACTAAATGAGGCTAATATTCATTGTTAATATATATAATATTCATGTTATTTATTATTAATAAACACCATTTTAGTGCATTTTACACTTTGAACATCATTTCACATTATGATTGTAATACCTTCTTAAAATGCACTATTATGTGGTACATTTTTTAACATCATTTAAAGTACAAAATGATTCATCTGATTTTAAAGAATGTAATTATACATATTTTAATTTGATATTTTGGGAAATTTATCTAAACTTAAATATGAACATGTTTAATTCAGAGATCAATGGATGATTCATAAAGGATGATAGAGATATTTGGAGATGAATTGAAGAAATTCTTGAGAAGGCAGATTGGACACTGGCCCACTGATGAGAATGTGGGACCCACATTACAGACCCAATGAAGCCCAAATTTTTTAGGATGATATAAGACATATATATGAAAAAATTATTCTTCAGGAGGCAGTGATAATTCGGCCTCCATTGTAGTCATTGAGGCGGCCCACGTTAGAGATAAAATTCTGGGCCAGATTCTATGGCCCAGAAAAACAGCCCACAAATATAATCATATCTCCGAATACACGACTCCAAATGGGCTCAACCTGTACAGACAGTTAGGAGACATCCGGGGATCCATTTTCTTATTCTATGGACTACTCTAATTCTTCCATATAGAAGGTCTCCCAAGCGTATCTGTTTGGTGGATGAAAGCTGGATGCCACCTCGGGTCATGGGTGAAAAAATCAACTCTCCCTCAACTTTCCACCCACCTATGGCCTACCAAAATTAATTGAGATGCTTTGTACTATTGGAGTCTCGACCCAAGGCTCCAAAAATTTCTATTTAAGGTAGTGGTGGTGGAGGAGTTGGGGATCTTTGATGCTTTGTTCAATTGTAATGTTATGCTGTGATTTTGTTGTCTCATGTTTGTCTTTCACATGTAAGTTGTTCAATTCACTTTAGTTTCTCAATAAAAGCTCTTATTTTCCTCTTATTCTGTTGTTATTAATATCACTTTGGTACCTTTGGTTCAATGTGTGAATTTATTCACACTAAACCTTGTTAAATCATTCACACAATGGTGGAGTGATCATTTTCTTTTATTGTTTTCTTTACTTCGTCAATTCCTCCCTCATGAGTCTACTTCCCACTTCCATTGAAACCATAGAATCAATGGAGGGCTAACCCACTTATGAGCTGATCCAAGGGAGTATCAAGGGGCTGTATTGGATGTTATTTATCAACCAATTAATATATAATCACTTCTTTAATTGATATTTTTATTTGATGATTTTTAAACTCCATTGTACTTGTTGAATTTAAGGCCACACACTTCAAGTGCTAATAAAAACCTTTACCTTGAAGTGATAAAAAATTTGATCCTTCAAATGTATAGGTGATTAGTATTAAAGGGTGTAGGCATTAAACTAGTAAGTGATGATGTTCTTTTATCTCCTTAAATGAACCCATCTCAAATATAAGAAATTGAAATCATTGAAAAGGAAATACATCCAATCTACCCCAAGTGATAACCTAGGATCAACTCACTCTTTTAAATTGAATTCACATAAGTATATTAGAGTTAATTTAAAACCATATTAAATCAACCCACGTTGTCCACTTTATAGCCAAAAACATTCCATAGAATGTACGTGTCTATAGGTTTCTTCTTAGGTCTCTGAGGATTCGACAACCCAAGCTAAAATACAAGGACCATTCTCCCTTAATCTCTTGGGTAAATTTGAGCATGAATCAGTAGCTCAACCCAAAAAAAGAAAGGAAGTAGACTCATCCAACCAAGAGGGGATAGACATTGAAAGCACGTGGCATGCCCCGCTTGTCTTTTCCCCTCCTAGAAGGAGAGTAATTGAACCCAATGAGTGGGGAAAAAAGTAGGGTGTATATATATATATATATATGCTCATCAAGAAACCTGAAGGAGTGTGTAAGGGGATCTCTATCTCCAAGATCATCCCAGGAAAAGTCTCCAATAGTTTTAAGGATATCCATCACAATGCCCCAACAATCCCGCACTAGAAGTTGTCTCATCGCTAAACCGTACAACCAAGGTCCCACTCTGGTAATCACGGAGAAAAGTCACTGAATAGCCTCATAGAAAGGGCTGAGTATGAAAGAAGTCATTGGGTAACCCACTGCCCAGCCCAGCTGGAGGGTAAACCCTAAGAGGTCATTGGGTAACCCACTACCCAGCCCCGCTGGAGGGTAATCCCTAAAGTCAACGGGTAACTCACTACCCAGCCCCGTTGGAGGGTAAACCCTAAGTTCAACGGGTAACCCACTGCCCAACCTCACTGGAGGGTAAACCCTAATATGCCGCTGGGTAACCCACTGCCCAGCCCCACTGGACGGTAAACTGAGAACTGGCCTCATAACTCCACACTTCCCGCACCATCTCTGGGTGTCACTAACATCGCTACCATGCGTTGGTTTAGAGTGTGTCAAAGGAACCTCCGACCAACACCCTTTCATTTTTCCACATTTAGTGAGATCTCAAAAGAGGCTCCACACGCCCTAACAGATTACACCATTGTACTACTCATGGAAAAACACCCGAGATAGACTATTTACTCACTTGAACCAGACCCCCGATGAAAAAGTTATTCAACACTGCTTTATACCCATACAACGTGTCGTGGGGCCCACACTTAGGTCCCGAAAAAGGTTGGGCGAAATGCACCATCGTGATGCTCTCAGGAAAAAAATTCCAAAACGACTACTCATTCACCCCGAATAGACGTCTGTTGAAAAATTCACAGAACGCTGCTTACAGCTTAAAAGACGGCCCGTGGGGCCCACACCTCAACTTCGGATTCAATGCCTAAAACCACCCTGGACTGCATCGTCTCGACACCAGGGCTACAATTCCACTAATGGCGCCTAAAACGGACTCTGGATGTGCTCGTTCCATCCGAAAGAAAAATCATGACGAGGTTCTAAACAATACTTAGCGAGTGTGTCACGCCTCCGAGCCCATATCTTGGGAATTAAGAATCCTTGAGACCATCTCAAAATATCCATCTCAAGCTGAGGATAATTTCACCATAGACAGCACTCGAATCCGATAATCAGTTTGCAATTTAGGGGCGTCTAAACGCCTATGGACGGAGACAAGGTGGGCTGGGCTGGTTCGGCCGGTCCACCCCCTTCAGATAGGCAGTCCGCAGCTCGGACGCCCGGACCGCCCGGTCCACCACGGCCCGCGGTTCAGTGCGCGGGCCACACAGCTTTAACTGGATCGGCACGAGCCGTTCCAATCCCTTTTCCATGAGACCCGTAAAGCGCGGGTCTTGAACTGCTCCTGGGGTCATAATGACCCCGGTCTCGCGCACCGCACACCGACTAGCGAAGCCGGCCAGCGTGCCTCCCGCATCATGGACTGCTGGGTCGCCGCTCGCTCACCCACCATTGCCTGGGAGCCTGCCATGCTACCGCTTGGGCAGCCCACCGCGCCGCCGTCTGGGAGCCCACCGCGCCGCTGCCGTCGCCCATCGTACCACCCTAGAACCATCATAAATGGGGATATTTGGATGAAAAACTTCCCAGGGTCACTCCGGAGGGTGACCTCTCTCTGGATTGGGGTTCGTTCTTCTATGGTGAGGGTGGTATGGTCTCCGGTGGGCTCAGGGTCTGTTTTTGTTCTTCTGCGGCGTGGAGTCGAGATCCGATGCAACATCGGGGTGGCAGTCCTTCTCTACAACGAGGGCTCTAGTTCTAGTGCGTCAAGGTTGAGATCCAGTGTGGCATCGGGGTATCTCAGGTGTCAAAGGGGTTTCGATCCGGTGCGCTGGGGCGAGATCTGGTTTCCGCGGTGCTGGGGGTGTGCTCTGGTGTGGCTTTGGGGTTGCGATCCGGGCGGTGTGGGGTTGATTCTGGTGTGACGTCGGGGCGGTGACCTTCTCTCTTTCAGTGGATTGGGGTCGAGACCAGCTTCCTTCTCTTCTTCTGCAGTGAGGAGTTGGATATGGTCTTCTTCAACACTGGGTTCGTGTTCCTGCTTCACAGTGAAGGGGTGGAGTTACGTCCGCTGCATTATGTTCCGGCAGGGGTTCCATGGTGGGTTTGCTGATGTCTCTGCTTGAAAATTCGAGGGAGGCGTCAGGTCCTATGGTGAAGATGGTGAGGTTCGAGTTTCTTTTAAGTTTTTTTGGGAAGGTTATGTGTTGATGACTGATTTGTTTGATTTAGAGATTTGGCGTTTTTGGTTGGTTTGGAGATCCGGTTATGGTGTGGGCTGTTGGAATGGAGGTGCATCTGTACTCGACCACATGGAACTCCAAGGAGGTTTTAGAGCTATATTTATTCCTTTGCAGTGCTGTATGGATTTGGATGTTGAGAGGGTATGGAATTTTCCGTCGGATCGAGCCTGTTCTTGACACATGACACTTGTTTTCCATTCAGCCTTGCATCGATGGATAGTTTTTTCATGTTCACATGCTGGGGAGGAGTGCTCTATGTTGTCAGTCTGTTTTGTCTCTCCTGACCTTTAGGTCGTGAAAGGTCTTAAGTCTTGAAGTCTATTTGGGTTTCCCCCTTCATCCCTTAAAAGGGGGTTCTTTCTATTAATAAAAAAAATTGAAGGCCTTAGGTCCGTTGAAGGAAACACACGAACCTACCTCGTAGGGCGTAGCCCGTCGCTTCAAGAACGGTTCGCTGGAGCCGCCAATGCCTTGCTGGAGAGGAGGAGAAGATTGAAGGAGCTTGCTTCCTTGTTGGGAGAGCTTTCGCTAGAGAAGGAGTTCCAAGGGGAAGAAGGGAGGGGTGGATGTGTTTAAGTAGCAAATTAATTAAAATTTAATTAATTTTTAAACACCCACGAGTAGGCCCATGCCCGAACTTTTGATGGGGTCGGGGTTAAGCCAACCCTAGGGTAAAATCCGTGTTCTGAGCGCAACGATGGTCTCAGAATTTTAATCCAAGATTCCGTTTAGAAGTTATAAAGTTCACGCCCGAGGCCACTAAATTACGAAAACACCCCTGGTGGTGTTTTCCACAGAAGGGCTATGCCCGTGAAATTTACACCCCTCCTAGGGTAAACAACACGCTCTGGACTCAACGATGCCCTCAGTTTTCCCATTAAAGGAACTGTTTAGGATTTATTGTGTTTATTTGGCATGTCTAGTGTGAACACACTTAAAATTTAATTCCAGCCACACCGGGGCTCGAAACCATACACCGTCTGAACGCCCTGCTCTGGAATAACATCAAGAAAATTTCAAAGTCTTACAGGATCAAAACTCAGGTTCTTACATCATTCCCACCTTCATGTTTTTCATCCCTGAAAAACAAAACTACAAAAATAACTCTGGATACTGAGCCCACATCTGGCTTTCCTGTTCCCAGGTGCTCTCCTACACCCTCCCGTAATGCCACAACACACAAACCAAAGGAATGGTCCTTCTATGCAGTGTCCCCTCCTGCCGGTCCTCAATTTCCACCGGGTGCTCCGCAAAGGTGGATCCATCCTCAATGTCCAGCTCTCCCCAATCGATAATGTGCATGGGGTCGTTCACTTATTTCCTCAGCTGTGACATGTGGAAGACTTCATGAACCCTCTCCAGCTATTGGGGTAGAGCAAGATGGTAGACAACCTCACCAACCTTGCGCACGATCTCAAAGGGATCAATGAACCTCGAGGAAAACATGCCTCCCCAGCCGAACCTCCGTATTCCACGCCGTGGGGAGAACATAAAAAAGACATGGTCCCCCTGTTCGAACTCCAAAGGCATGTGATGATGGTCTGTGTTGGACTTCTATCTACTCTGAGCCATCCTCATCCGCTCAATAATGAACTGCACCTTCTCCGTCGTCGCATGCACCAACTCTGGGCCCACAAGGGAGGTCTCCCCAACCTCCTTCCAGCACAACGGTGACCTGCAAGGTCTCTCGTAGAGGGCCTTGAAAGGTTACATACCGATAGTAGAGTGGTAACTATTTTTGTACGCGAACTCCACCAAGTGAAGGTGATCCTACCATATTAGGCCAAAGTCTAACACGTACACCCTGAGCATATCCTCCAACACCTGGATAGTGCACTCTATCTGCCCGTTGGTCTGGGGGTGAAAAGATTTACTCATCCATAGCCGAGTACCGAATTCCTCTTATAGGCCTTTCTACAAATGCGACGTAAACCACACGTCATAGTCAGAGATGATCGTCGAGGGTACTCCATGAAGGCGTAGGTTCTCCGGAACGTAGAACTTCCCTAGACTCTCCACCGAGCTCTACTCCCTAATGGTAAGGAAGTGCGCTGACTTCGTGAGTCGGTACACTATCACACAAATGGAATAGTGGCCCTTCGTTGTGCGTGGAAGTCCTGTGAAGAAGTCCATAGATATTCCATCCCACTTCCACTCTGAGATATCAAGGGGCTTCAACAACCCTGCCGAAACCTGATGCTCTACCTTCACTTGCTGACAAGTAAGACACTGAGAAACAAACTCAGCTATGTTCCGCTTCATGCCAGACCACCAAAACTGTTGTTGAAGGTCTCTGTACATTTGCCCCACACCGGGATGTACATCCAAGGGAAAAGTGTGTAACTCCCATATCACCTCCTCCCACATCTCCACTGGTACTATAGATCACCCTTGGAATAGGATCTCGTGATTCCCTCCTTTATAATACCCATCCGGTGTGTCGCCCGTGGATATCTGATCATGCAGTACCTTGCTGTTGATATCCCCCAGCTGCGACTCTCTCACATGCTCAAGGAGCGAAGGAGTCAACACCATCGACTGTAGGAAAGCCATACCCTCCTGCTCCACCAAGGTCAGCCATAGGGATGCCAACTGCTCTGAAGCTTCTTGCACTAGACAAGCCCAAGCCTTCCTGCTAAGGTCATCTGCTACTATGTTTCCCTTCCCTGAAGTGTAGACTATCTCGAAATCATAGTCCTTTAGAAACTCCATCCAGCACCTCTACCTCAGATTCAGATCCCTCTGAGTGAAGATGTACTTGTGGCTCTGGTGATTTGAGTAGACCACAAAATTCTCACCCAGAAGGTAGTGTCTCCATAACCTCAAGGCGAAGACCACCGCTACCAGCTCCAAATCGCGAGTCGCATAATTCTGCTCATGGGGCCTCAATTGCCTTGGCCCATATGAAATCACTACCCACTGCTGCATCAACACGCACCCGAGCCCAGCTCCTAAAGCATCGCAATACACCACGATCTCAACACCCTTCTCTGGAATCCTCAACACTGGAGCACTAGTCATCCTCTGTCTATAATCCTCGAAGGCCTTCTGGAACTGATCAGTCTAGGTTAACGGTCGTCCCTTCCACATCAATGCGGTCAAAGGGGAATCAATCCTGGAGAAATCTTCCACAAACCTCTTCTAGTACCCTGCCAAACCAAGGAAGATCCACACCTCTGACGCATTCTTGGGTGGCTCCCAAGCAAGAACTACCTCTATCTTTGTGGGATATATGCCCAAACCCTATTCCGAAATGACATGCCCCATAAAGTGAACCTCATGAATCCAGAACTAACACTTCAAGAACTTCCTATACAGCTGGTGCTCCCGGAGTAAGTCTAGGACCATCCTAAAATGCTCAGCATGCTCCTTCTCCATGGTAGAGTAGATGAGTATGTCATCAATAAAGACAACCACAAACTGGTCTAAGTACGGCTAGAAAATCTATTTCATCAAAGCCATGAAAATGGTAGGGGCATTCGTCACACCGAAGGGCATCACCAGAAACTCGTAATGCCCACAACGACAATGGAAATCCAACTTCAGGATGTCATCCTCAGAAACCCGCAACTGGTGGTAGCTGGATCAAAGATCAATCTTGAAGAACCACTTCGCACCCCTCAACTGGTCGAAGAGATCTTCAATCCTCAGAAAAGGGTACTTATTATTTATCGTGGCTTGATTCAGGCGACGATAATCCACACAAAGCCGTAGGCTCCCATCTGCCTTTTTCACAAACAAAACTAGAGATGCCCAGGGGGACACACTAGGCATGATGAATCCCTTATCAAGAAGGTTTTATAGATGAATTTGTCACTCCCGATGATCTGTGGGTGCCATCTGATATGTTACACATGATTTCGGGGTGGTCCCCGACTGCAAGTCAATGCAGAACTCCATCTCTCGCCTCGAAGGTAGTCCCATGACATCCTCAAGAAAGACGTCCATGTAGTCCTCTACAATGGTAGGAATCCAGGTGCCTGTAGCATCTGCTGCTTTGAGAGCCATGCTTGCCAACTTTTGAGAAAAAGGTCGTGGTATCCTACTTAGAGTACCCGTCTGCTCTGCCACGAGGTCTCGTTCACCAAGGATGGTGAACCTCGTCCCATCAGAATGGACACATCTGACTAGTATGTGACGACAATCATTCTGGGCATGAACCATGGAAAGCCAATCCATGACCAATATGAATTGATAAGGTTCCATCATAATGACGATTAGGTCCAACATGAAACTATCTCCTCCAAACGATAGTTCGTACTGTCTGCAGATAAAGGTTCCCAATGAGTAACTTTCCGTTGGAACCTTGAGGCTAAGCGCAAGTGTCAGCGCATCTACTAGAATCTCCAACTCCCGTACCAAAAGAAGTGATATAAAAGAGTTGATGGATCCTGTGTATACTAATACCGAAGCAAGAATAGAGTAAACACAAAGTGTACCTGTGACCATCTCGTGTGCTGGGGGGTCACGAACACCCATATCCTGAAGCTACCCGCGACCCCTACCACCAGCTCCCTGATCCTGGCGTGGGCTGCCTGGTGGTGGCGGTGGAAGGACCTCGAAACTCCACCCCCCACCTCTAGGTCCTACCACTCTTCCTGCACCGCCTCCCTGAGGACCACCCTATCCTCGCCTAGGGGATCCCTGGTCACGGTGTTGCCTCTGCCGCTGCGGTGCGCCCATTTCCTGCCACGACTGCTCGGTACGCCTGGTCGGGTAGTACCGTGATAGGTGACCCCTTCCTTCACAAGTATAGCACAGAATCTCTCCTGACTGACCCGATGCTCTATGGCGCCACTACTGTGTACGAAACAGTCCCTCAGTCTGCTCACAGAAGGGTCTCCTCGACTGAGGGTTTGTTCTCTGCCGCCTGCCTGCTATCAAAGACTCTGCTCTGAAGCGGCCGCTACTAGGACCTATCAGCTGGCGTCCCTCAGCCAAGAAGCTCTCTGTCACGAGTTATCTCTCTAGAACCTCGACATAATTAGGGATACATAGGGGCACTACACTAGCACGAATCTCCCTGCGAAGACCCTTCTCAAACTTGCTCACCCGAAAGTAACTATCACGGAACATATCCTACGAGTATCATGTTAGATCGGTAAATCGGTCCGAGTAATATTCCATGATCATCCCCCCATACTTCAGCTCCAGAAGCTCCTGAATTCGAATGGAGCATAAACAATAGTGGGAGTACTCCTCTCGGAAGAGCTGCTGGAAGCTATTCCATGTGAGAGATGACTCGTCATGGGTCTGCATAACCAACCGCCACCAACACCCGACCGTCTTGATGAAAAGGATGGAAGCTAGGGCTACCATCTAGTCCGCTGGTGTCTGTACCAGCCTGAAAAGTTAGTCTACAGACTCAAGCCAGTATTCCGCTTCTTGGGGATCTGGGTCCCTGCAGAACTTCTTCGACAACTGACGTTGGATGTCTCAGAGCGCACTCAACCTGCGCTCAACCTAGGCCTGTGTTGCTAGTACTAACTGCTGCTCTTTAGGTGGAGGGGATACTTCTAAAGCACTGGGTGGAAGGGGATCACGTGAGGGTCCCTGAACTGATGCCTCGTCGCTTGCCAGGTCATCATCATGAACTGTAGAGGGTAACCTGACTGGCTGTTGTCATGGGGGAATCTTGAAAATTATCAAGGATCACCACGATCAGATGAGCATATATATATATATATATATATATATATACCAGTAATCACAAAGGGGATCTGAATCAACAAGGATAATCAAAGACTCAATCCTACCAGATGCATGTTCCAAAGTTCCCTGCAACAAATGTCTCAACGTGCCGAGTCGACAAGCGGGTTATCAGGGTCTTGGTGAATGGATACATCGACCGCCCATACCATCACTGGACTCCCTGTCCTAAGAGCCTCTCTCAAGACACGTCAACACTATTACCCTCAATCCCAACCAATTCCTTTTTAAGGATGTCTGAACAATTCCCCAAGGAATGAACCACCTCTAATACCACTTTTTCATGACATGAACCTACTGGTCTCAAGCTGCAACTACCCCAGGCCCGCCTCCATAAGCCAGGGGAAGGCGACAAGTGCTGAAGGTGTAATGATCTCGGGGAGGCCTTCGCCTAAGTACCTGTACACACACACACAACCCACTCGATACAGAAGTGCAGAGTAAAAAGAAAACCAAAGGACAAACAAATATAACCCAACCACATTCATGCATCAACTTCTAAATAGAAAAAGTAAATTGCTAAAAATTACTGACAAGATAACTGAACAGAAAAAGGAAAAAACACGTGCCCAACCCGAAAGGTGCCACAAACTAGCAACATGTAAACAAAATTAAACAACTGGTGAGTCTCACACCTGAAAACCATACAATGACCACTAAACACAGCCCAAGATCCTATGTCCTCTACGCTCCTCTGTAGTCTTGATCGACCTGTCCATCGTCTTCAAGGGCACACCAAGTGCGGGAAAAACCCAAGCAGGGATGAGTATAAAGATACTCAGTAGGATGCCCCGAAAGCTTGAGGGAGCAACAAAGGAGGTACCAAAACGATGAGTAGTAGACAGAACAAGGAACAATGAAAGAGTATAGTAAATAGAGTACAGCTCAACCCAACAAAAGAAAATAAGTAGACTCGTCCAACCAAGAGGGGATAGACACAAAAACCACGTGGCATACCCCATGTGTATTTACCCCTCTTAGAAGAAGAGTAACTGAACCCAAGGAGTGGGAGCAAAAGTAGGGTGTATATATATATATATGCTCAACAAGAAACCCGAATGAGTGTGTAAGGGGATCTCTATCTCCATGGTTAGCCCAGGAAAAGTCTCCAACATTTCTAAGGATATCCATCACTAATGCCCCAACAATATCGCACTAGAGGTTGTCTCATCACTAAACCGTAAAACCAAGGTCCCAATCCGGTAATCATGGAGAAAATTCACTGACTGCCTCATAGAAAAAGGGTTGAGTCTAAAAGAAGTCGTCGAGTAACCCACCGCCCAACCCAGTTGGAGGGTAAACCCTAAGAGGTTGTCGGGTAACCCACTACCCAACCCCACTGGAGGGTAAACCCTAAAGTCAACAAGTAAAACACTTCCCAACCCTGCTAGAGGGTAAACCCTAAAGTCAACGGGTAACCCACTGCCCAGCCTCGCTGGAGGGTAAACCCTAATACGCTAGTGGGTAACCCAATGCCCAGCCCCGCTGGAGGGTAAACCCAGAACTGGTTCGATAACTCTGCACTACCCGTACCATCTCTGGGTGTCACTAACATCGCTACTGTGCGTTGGTTCGGAGTGCGTCAAAGGAACCACCGACCAACACACTTTCATGTTTCCACATTTAATGATATCTCGAAAGAGGCTCTGCACGCCCAAATAGATTACACCATTGTACTCCTCGTGAAAAAACACACGTGATAGACTATTTACTCGATTGAAACGAACTCCCGACAAAAAAGTTATTCAACACCGCTTTATAGACATACAATGTCTCATGGGGACCACACCTCAGTCCCAAAAAAAGGTCGGGCGAACTACGCCATCATGATGCTCTTGGAAAAACATGCCAAAATGACTACTCATTCGCACCGAACGAACATCTGATGAAAAAGTCGCAAAACGCTCCTCACAGCTTTAAAGACGAATCGTGGGGCCCACACCTCAACTTTGACTTCAATGCCTGAAACCATGCTTGAATACATATTCTCAATGCCAGGGCTACAATACCGCTGACGGTACCAAAAACAAACTCCAGATGTACTCGTGCCATCCGAAAGAAGAATCCTGGCGAGGCACAAAACAATACTTAGCGGGCGTGTCGCGCCACCGAGACCTATATCAGGAATTAAAAATCATCGAGACCATCTCAAAATCTCTGTCTTGAGCCGAGGATCGCATCTCCGCAGATAGCGCGTGAATATGACTTTCAGTTTTCATTTTAGGGGCGTTTAAATGCCTATGGATGGAGACGAGGTGGGTCAGACCGGTTCAGCCGGTCCACCCCCTACAGACCGGCGGTCCGCGGCTCGGCTGCTCGGACCACCTGGTCAACCACAGCCCGTGGTTCACCATGCGGGCCACACACCTTTACCCAGACCGACATGAGCCAGTCCGACCCCTTTTCCACGAGACCCACAAAGCGCGGGTCTCGTCCGGCTCCCGGGGTCGCGACAACCCCGTTCTCGCGCGCCACACGCTGACCGACGAAGCCGGCCAGCGCGACTTTCACGGCCCAGACCGCCGGGCAACTCACTCGCTCACCCGCCGCTTCCTGGGAGCCCTCCGCACTACCGTCTGGGAAGCTCACCGCGCTGCCACCTGGGAGCTCGCCGTGCCGCCATCTGGGAAGCCCGCCGTGCCGCCGCCTGGGAGCCCGCCGCACCGCTGCTTGGGAAGCCCTCCCCGCCGCCACCTGGGAGCCCGCCGTTCCACTGCCGTCGCTTGCTAAACCGCCCTAGAACCGCCGAAAATGGATATTTTTGGCCAGAAAAATTCCTGGGGTTACCCCGGACACCTCGGGACTCGAAAATTCGATCCGAAAGACTCATTGGAAAGCTCGGATCGAGACCTACACATCTATGGAATTCTCTCGAAAAATAAATAAAAATTAGACACTAATATTTGAGTTTGAAGTAGATGCAGAATTTAAAAACGAAACACATGAACCTACCTCGCAGTGCGTAGCCCGTCGCTTCAAGAACGGTCCACCGGAGCCGCCACTGCATTGCCGAAGAGGAGGAGGAGCTTAAAGGAGGTTGCTCCCTTGTTGGGAGAGATTTCACTAGAGAAGGAGTTACAAGGGGAATAAGGGAGGGGTGTAGGTGTTTAAATAGGTAATTAATTAAAATTTAATTAATTTTTAAACACCGAACAGTAGGCCCATACCCGAACTTTTGATGGGGTCAGGGTTAAGCTGCCCCTAGGGTAAAATCCGCGTTCTGAGCGCAACAGAAGTCTCAGAATTTTAATCCGAGACTCCTTTCAGAAGTTATAAAGTTCATGATCGAGGCCGCTAAATTATGAAAACTCCCCTAGTGATGTTTTCCACAGAAGGGCCGCGCCCGTGAAAGTTACACCCCTCCTAGGGTAAACAACATGCTCCGGACTCAAAGGTGCCCTCGTTTTTTTTCATCTGAGCAACTGTTTAGGATTTATTCTGTTTATTTGGCGTGTCTAGTGTGAACAAACTTAAAATTTAATTTCGGCCACACCAGGGCTCAGAACCATACGCCGTCTGAATGCCCTGCTCTGGAATAACATCAAGAAAATTTCAAAGTCTTACAGGCTCAAAACCCGGGTTCTTACAGGTCTGTTGATTTTTTCATATGTCATGTTCAACTTAATTTTATATTTCTTATATCAATTTCCTTATACTTTTGTGTATCAGATTAATCTGCATTCAAGATTTCTTGAATATAAAAAAAATTGGTTGTCTGTGTCTTTATCATTAGATTACTATACAAGCTTGAGATTCTTATTTATAACACTATACCAATAAACACTTCTGTGATTTTTAAATGGGAAAAAGAAACTTGTAGTCCTGTAAGTCCATGACTATATGATTTCTTTCCTATATTTCTTCATGAAAATTAATTTTAAGGGGTTATTTTTTTCTTATCAATTTATGTTTAAGGTTATAGTCTTATAAGGGAAATTTATTTATTTATGTCAATTTATAATCTATATTTTCTGGTTTGGTAAGGGTGAAAATTATATTTTCAACTATGGTATCTGCTTTTCAAAATAGAAATGAGTTAGAATTCATCAAATTTGTGTTCATTTGTAAGGATTTATTTTAATTTTACAAGTCATGTTTCATTTAAGGTTGTGTAAGGGATTTTTTATGCTTTGTCTTTCTTGTGAAAAACCATATATACAAACTTTGTATATATAAATATTTATATAATTATACATATATATATATAGTTTTCCATTCTAAAATTGTTTTGTATTTCTAAATATCATTTATCAGTGTTTAACCAATTCTTTAAAACCGGTATTACTTGTTTTGGTTGTGTTTTTTAAATGAAAAACCCATTCACTTATTTGTATGTATATCTGATATATATATATATATATATGTATATGGAAATCACCTATAAGGTGAATAAAATTTTTCAAAATTTAAAAGTTTGCATGTATTAATATTTCTAAGGTTGATAATGATATAAGAGTTCATTTAACATGGTTTTTGATTATGAAATACCGAATATACACTTAGTGTATATTTTGACATATACATATAATTCAATCCAATCATGTTTTATGATTATTAAAGATAATTTTCAATATTTAAATAAAGAATTGGATGCGAATAATATTTTGGGTTCAAATGGAATTGTATTTATTATACAAAACTTTAGTTTTTATATATGTATGTCCACATGGTTATGTATTTTAAACCTAGCATGAGTCCTGTTTTTCAATTTGGTGATGTTGGTAATTAAATAATGTTATGAAGTATTCATTATTTTTAAGGGATCATTAAGCCTTGTTTTAGTTATGTAAAACTCATACATACACTATGGATATGGATATATATACATATATATATATATATGTATATATTCATATGATTTCCAAACTCTAATTTCAAGTGATGGATAACATGATTTAATTAATGTTATGATGCAATTAATACTTGTAAGATTTTGTTAAGTATTAATCTTGAGTTTTCTAACCAAAATGTTTTTATAAGTATGCAATAATACATAAAAATAATCAGAGGATAAAAGGATGTGTAGAATCATGTTATAAAGTTATGCTAACTTAATGTTTTATTGAATGATGTACCTACTATAACAATTGATATTAGTTAATAAAAATTATGATTTAATATATTTTCATGTTCACTAACACATTTATCCGTGAATTAAATGGCATGTATTTCTATTAAGTATCCATTTCTATGAATTAGGGATTTTAAAATTAATAAATTATCATTTTATGTGACTAACCCTGTCTATTCATTACTAATGTGTTATAATCATTATCACATGTTCCAATAATTTTTACTAGTTTATGCTTGTCATTGATAAAATTGTTATTTAAATGTTAGCTGACTTATCATGATAATTCATAAAAAAAGAACTAAATCATTCAAAGTGGTATGAGACACTTTGAATAATATGAAATGAGAAATAAAATATTCAAAGTGGTATGGGAAACCTTGAATATATGAGATAAGAAGTTAAATATTCAAAGTGGTATGGGAAAATTTGAATATATGACCCTACTGGAAAAATGAGGAATGTATTGGACTCAATATATAATGGGTTGGGGAATATTACGACCCTGCCTTTTCTTACATTACTATTACATCATTTCAAAGATAAAAAACATAATAGTATTACACTTAGAGGATCCAAAGGTTTAGTGTCTTGTGAAAACTAGGACCACACATAACAAATACCACATCAAGTATAAACATTTATTTAATTTATTCTTCTCTAGATTCTTATTGGAACTTGTCCTCTCCTTAGTACATGTATCCACCTGATGATATAAATCATAAGGGGTGAGATATAATCCCAATAAGAGGATAGATAAGGACAATATATCATAGGGTGAGCATAATCATAACATAGGCAAAATATCATGAACACGAGAGGAGCATAAATAGAAGACTTGAAATGTGGCAATGCATAAAAAATGAAACATCATGTCTTAGTGGTTAACTACCACATATACTTGTGAACCAAGCTAGAATCTTGTTCACACATAATTTCACATTTACTCATGAGATTCATCACTTTACCCAATGCATTTAAGCACTATATAATTCCGGGCACACCCGTCACATTTAAACATTCATATTGCGCTATATAATTCTGGGCGCACCCATCACATCATAATATTATCATTTATCATGCATGCCACAATGAACATATAACATAAATGAACATAACTAACCCATGAAAATGAATTTTTTTCATCTCATAATAACACATTCATAAACTTTGGGTTCCCAAAAGAAATAGGGAACAACATACTTGATACAAGAACTATCAACCATGAATGAGAGGTAAAAGTTGAGTTCTTAAAAGAAGAGTTCTTTTGGAAAAAATTTGGATTGACATAAACATCATTAGAAAACATTTATATCCAAGAAAAGGAATGAAAATGATGAACAAATTATCTTTAAGAAGTTACCATATCAAAAATGGATTGAAAGAGGAAGAACCCGAAGGATGAAAGTTGGGTTCGAGAATTTCCCCTTACCTTGTACCCGAATGCTTCCTTCTCTTTAATGTTCTGTATAATGAAATTATATTCATTAATTATAAATCCATAACCATGTTTAAATTAATAGGGTTAATTCTGGTTTTATTATTTCATATTATGTTCCTTTTTATGACTTATAGAGTTTAAAAACATTGTTCGGGGATGTTCGTTTTTATGGTTTTTCTTGGGGGGTTCACTTGTATTCTTAAATTGAGGTTTGGGTAGAACATGGGTAAACATCCATAAATGATATTAATTTCTATTAATGATATTATAGTATATTTAATTATTTTATAATTAATTATATTATATCCATTTGTATGAATCATTAGATAAGAATTAAATGGTGGTTATTTGGGTCAATTTGGGCGGTTTTTGGATCACAATGAACTTGTTTTAACTTATCACTTAGTAATATGTCCATAGGTTATTTACAAAACTTTAAATAGAACATAATACACAAAAAATATTATGGTTCAACCATAAAAATGGATTCATGACCAGATATGAAGGTAGAAATGGAAGAAGAAGTCATGTTGTTCTTGAAGGTGATAAATTAACACCTCACGAACAACATTCTCTTTAATAAAATCAAAGGAAGAGGGAATGGGGATTGGATGGTATAATATCCCATTATCATAATAAAATTACATTATATATATAATTATTGAGTTACAATACAATTTAGATGAAGATAGGTGGGGAGAGATCAATAAATGAACTTGAACTTGAAAGGAAATTAAAGGAGAAGAGGGAGAGAAATTACCCCTTAAATATTCCTCTTGAGATCCTCATTAAGGAAGATAGTCTTGGTCTTTTGATGAGACAAGAATCATTTGGACATGGGGGAGGTGCTAGGGAAGATTTTTGGGCATAGTTTAGAGAAGTCTTGGAGCTTGAGAGGTGTGAGGAAATGAGGGAGTGAAGGGTGGTATTTATAGTGGAGGGGAGAGAGGTTTCCTTAATATAAAATTCATTAGTTTATTATTTCCCCAAAAGACAAGGAATAGTGAGTCTTGAATGAAAAAAATAGTAATTTTATAATTTAATCCCGAAACAAGTGGGCTTACATCAGCAGAGCATCATCAATGACTCAATTAATACATTATTTATCATTTATTGTGAATTATCGGATTCTACTATTCATCAAAAATTCATGTATCTCAGAAAAATACCAAAAATTTACCCCAACCATTTTTCAATGTGTATAATCCAAAAATGAAGTCCATTTTTCAAAAATAATTTTCTAAATATCATTTATTTAATATTTAATTAAAATCATAATTTACTTAAAAAACAGTTTTTAAGATTAAAACTGATTTTATAGTGCTTCCAAAAATTACGCAGGGTCTTATAAAATTATATAAAAACTATAAGACATTGATTAAATAATTTATGAATAAATTATATGGAAATAAATATTATTTTAAATTAATTAATTAATTATAATTAATTATTTATGACTTAGAAAATACCAAAACGTTTACTAAGGTCAAATTATCACTTGCTAAGATGTCTAAATTTTATTTTATTATTCATAGTTAATGTTACTCTTATTTTGGATGATTTAATATTCATAGGGGTCATATTAATATTCATAAGGGTATGTTACTATTCCTAAGGTTATGTTACTATTCACCAAAAATTATTATTTTTTCATTAGAATCCAAAAATCATCTTGAACACAACCGTGTATGTCGGATTTTCAAAATTCCAAACATAGGAGTGACAAACTTATGTTTAAAGGTCACTTATCACTTAGTAGTTCATTATTTTGTGTTTTCATGTTATTTTATGACATAAATATAAGAAGGGAATTTTCCATTGAAAAACTTTGGGTCGTTACATTCTTCCCCCCTTAAGAAATTTTGCACCTGAAATTTCACTTTACACAAACAGGTGAGGGTACTTATCCTTCATTGCCTCTTCTGGTTCCCAAGTTGCTTCCTAAAACTTATGGTTCCTCTAAAACACTTTGACAAGATGAGTTGTCTTGTTGCGTAGAACCTTATCTCTCCGATCCAGAATCTTTACTGGCTGCTCCTCATAGGAGAGATCATCTTCCAGCTGCACCACCTCTGAGTTTAGTACATGTGAGGGGTCTGGTATGTACTTCCTCATTAGTGATACCTGAAACACATCATGAAATTGAGCCATATTTGGTGGAAGTTCTAGACGATAGGCCATAGCTTCTATGAGGTCAAGGATCTCAAAGGGGCCAATATACCTTGGGCTTAGCTTCCCTCTCTTCCCAAATCACATGACTCTCTTCCATGGAGATATTCGAAGGAAGACTTTATCTCCAACGTCGAACTCCAAGTCCCTTCGACGGTTGTCAGTATAGTTCTTTTTCCAACTTTGAGCAGCTTTGATGTATTTCTGGATGACTTGAACATTCTCTGTCATCTCTTGAACAATATCGGGTCCAAGTAGCTTTGTTTCTCCAACTTCATCCCAACAGGTTGGAGTTCTACATCGCTTTCCATAAAGAGCTTCATACGGAGCCATCTGAATACTCGAGTGGAAGTTATTGTTGATGAGAACTCAACCAATGGGAGATGATGATCCCAACTACCTTTGAATTCAAGGGAGCATGCTCTTAGCATATCTTCAAGCGTCTGAATAGTCTTTTCAGATTGGACATCGGTTTGGGGGTGATAGGCCGTGCTGAAATTTAATTCAGTACTCAAAGCATGTTGAAGGCTCCTACAGAATTTCGATGTGAACCTTGGATCACGGTTAGAGACAATTGATAGTGGAACACCGTGCAGTCTCACCACTTCCTTCACATATATCTTTTCAAGTTGTTCAAGCGAGAGGTCTTCCTGAATAGCGATAAAATGGTAAGTCTTGGTGAGTTGGTCAACCACAAACCATATTGCATTATTTCCCTTCGATGTATTCGGGAGACCTATGCCAAAGTCCACAGTAACATTTTACCATTTCCACATGGGTATAGGCAATGGCTGCATCATACCTTTGGACTTTTTCCACTCAGCTTTAACTTTCTGACATACCAAGCACCTTGATATATATTCCGCAATCTCATTCTTCATGTTATCCCACCAGAAGTGTTCTCGGAGATCACGATACATCTTGGTACTCCCAGGATGGATCGAGAAAGTTGAGCTATGTGCATTATCCAATAGCTCCATCTTTATCCCGGGTGATGAAGGCACACAAAGCCGCGTTCCAAACTGAATTACACCATCATCGTTGATATGAAAATCTTGCAGATTACCTTCCTTTACCGCATTCACCCTATTTTGTATCACCACATCATCCCTTTGTGCTTTCTTAATCTTCTCTTGGAGTAGATGAGAATATCATCGATAAACACTACCAAAAATTTGTCTAGGTAATGTCTAAAGACTCTATTCATCAAATCCATTAAGATTGTAGGGGAATTAGTAAGTCCAAAGGGCATCACCAAAAACTCAGAGTGCCCATACCTTGTACGGAAGGCAGTCTTCTGAATATATTCCTTCTTTACCTTTACCTGATGATATCTAGAATGAATATCCACCTTTGAGAAGTATTGAGCTCCTCTTAACTGATCGAACAAGTCATAAATCCGTGGGAGAGGATACTTGTTATTTATGGTGATCTTATTGAATTCCTGATAATTGATACACAGCCGCATGGTTCCATCCTTATTCTTCACAAAGAGCACTGGCGCACCCCAAGGTGATGCACTAGGGCATATAAACCCTTTGTTTAGATGCTCTTACAACTGCTTCTTTAACTCATCCAGTTTGATAGGAGCCATCCTATAGGGACACATAGAGATAGGAGTAGCTCCAGGTATGAGTTTAATTGAGAACTCTACCTCATGATCTGGGGGAATTCTGGGTAACTCTTCGGGAAATACATCACCGAATTCCCTCATGATGGGCATTTCTTCAAGGATGGAACTTTCCTTCTACTCAACCATTTGGGCGAGGTATGATTCTTCATAGGGAATCAAAACCCACACCATTAAAGTATTTTTCAAAGGAGATTCATGATCTTCCTTGTATTTGTAAAGGAGCATGGGATGGTTCGGAATATGAAAAGATATTTCCTTTTCCCGATAGTTGATATGTGCTCTATATAACGAGAGCCAATCCATTCCAATTATAGAGTTGAATTCCACCAAGGGAAGCATTACAAGATTTTCCAGAAGAATATTCCCACATACACCAATAGGAGAAGAGTCAAACACTTGTGTTGCACTGATTGCACCACTTGGTGTTTTTACAGATATCTCTACTTCAAGGTTTTCTGGATTCGATTCTATAGTTCTAGAAAACTTGTAAGATATAATGGAATGAATAAAACCAGAATCAAATAATACTTTTTCCATTCTTGAATGAATAGGAAGTGTACCTTGTACGACTTCATTATCATGCTCCACCTCCACTGTAGTGATGGAATAATCCTTCCCTTGTTCCTTTGGATTTGGTGGTTGCTGACATTGATTACCCTTGAGAACTCAAGGTTTAGTGAACTGGTTTTCATAGTGACCTATCTCCTTACAGTTGTAGCATTGAACCATGAGTGGTTCTCTCCTTTCATCAGCTACATTCTCATTCCTTTTCGTGTCTTTTTGACACTCTTGAGAATGGTGTCCTTCTTTCCCACACTTGAAGCATTTCCCCATCCCTTTGAGGCAGTTCTCATGGTGCAACTTCCCACATTTTTGGCATGTGGGTCATTGATTTTTCTTCCCACATTTGTCACTAGATCCACTGGATTGAAACTACATCTTTCGTTTCTTATCCCCATAGCCATGGGACCATTCTACAAAATCCATCTCCAATTTGAGAGCACACCGAACAACTTCTTCATAACTCCCAAAGTCTCAAATTGCAAGATCCTTTCAATGGTCTGGTTTTAATCCACTAAAGAATCTATCAATTTTTCTGTCATTTTTGATAACAAAACCCGAAGCATACCTTTCAAGCCTTGTGAAATTTTCTTCATAGGTTTTGATAGATTCTCCTTCTTTTTGCTTGATCTCTATAAATTCTCTCTCCATCTTCATGCGAAGAGTTCATGGGAAGTACCTATTAAGAAACATTATCTTAAAGTCTTCCCATTCCATCTATTCAATTTCCTCCATTGGCTTGGTGTTCTTAATCAAAGCCCACCACTGATCAGCTTCTCCATCTAGAAGATAGATGGCTAGAGTCACCTTCTCCATCTTAGAACAGTGAAGTACATAAAATATCTTCTCCATGGAGTTGACCCACTGTTCCGCAACTAGTGGATCAGAAGATCTACAAAACGTCGGTGGTCGTTGCCGTATAAAACATTCAATAGCCAGTTGCTCCCTCTTTGGTGAAGGAGTAAGTTCCACATTATTATGGTTATTATTCATAACCTGAGATAATTGGGTAAGCATCTCCATGAAGTTTTGAACTCCACCTCCCAAATCATTGGGGATTTCATTCGGGCAATCATTGCATTGGCCCCCACATGAGTTATTGGCCTGATTTCTCCTGGTTCCCACCATTTTCTAAAATAGAAAAGGTTAGAACAAAACATAAGTAAAAAAGTCATGAATAACTTATTCATTAAAACATTTATACCAAAAACATAACATATGAGATCCCTAGGTAAATATTATTGTGTGCATATTTTTACTTAGTCCCATACTAGAGGTTTTCTCTATGGTTCACTAATCCTAATTCCCAAATTAACTAAACCTTGCCTATAATACCAACTATAGAATCTTGGAATTTTCAAACATTACTATTACATCATTTAAAAGATAAAAAAAATAGTATTACACTTAGAGGATCCAAAGGTTTAGTGTATTGGGAAAACTAGGACCACACATAACAAATACAACATCAAGTATAAACATTTATTTAATTTTTTCTTCTCTAGATTTTTATTGGAACTTGTCCTCTCCTTAGTACATGTAGCCACCTAAGGATATACATCATAAGGGGTGATATATAATCCCATTAATAGGATAGATAAGGACAATATATCATGGGGTGATCATAATCATAACATAGGCAAAAGATCATGAACATGAGAGGAGTATAAATGGAAGACTTGAAATGTGGCAATGCATAAAAAATGAAATATCATGTATTAGTGGTTTACTACCACACATACTTGTGAACCAAGATATAATATTTTTCACACATCATTTAACATTTACTAATGAGATTCATCACTTTACCCAATGCATTGGAGCGCTATATAATTTCTGGTGCACCCGTCACATTTAAACATTCATATTGCGCTATATAATTCCGGGCGCACCCATCACATCATAACATTATAATTTGTCATGCATGCCACAATGAACATATAACATAAATTAACATAACTAACCCATGAAAAGTAATGTGTTTCATCTCATAATAACTCATTAATAAACTTTGGGTTCCCAAAAGAAAGAGGGAACACCATACCTGATACAAGAACCATCAACCATGAATGAGAGGTAAAAGTTGAGTTCTTAAAAGAAGAGTTATTTTAAAAAACATTTGGATTGACATAAACATCATTAGAAAACATTTATATCCTAGAAAAGGAAATGAAATGATGAAAAATTTAACTTAAAGGAGTGACCATATAAAAAATGGATTGAAAGAGGAAGAACCCAAAGGATGAAAGTTGGGTTCGAGAATTTCCCCTTACCTTGTACCCGAATGCTTCCTTCTATTTAATGTCCTTTATAATGAAATTATATTCATTAATTAGAAATCCAGAACCATGTGTACATTAATAAGGTTTATTTTGGTTTTATTATGTCATATTATGTTCCTTTGGATGACTTATAGAGTTTAAAAACATTGTTCGGGGATGTTAGTTTTTATTGTTTTTCTTGGGTGGTTCACTTGTATTCTTAAATTGAAGTTTGGGTAGAACATGGGTAAACATCCATAAATGATATTAATTGTTATTAATGATATTACATGAGCTTGAATTATTTTATAATGAATTATATTATATCCATTTGGATGAATCATTAGATAATAATTAAATGATTGTTATTTGGGTCAATTTAGGCGGTTTTTGGATCACAACGAACTTGTTTTAACATATCACTTAGTAATATGTCCATAGGTTATTTCAAGAACATTAAATAGAACATATTACACATAAAATATTCTCGTTCAACCATAAAAATGGATTCATGACCATATCTGAAGGTATAAATGGAAGAAGTCATGTTGTTCTTGAAGGTGATAAATTAACACCTCACGAACAACGTTCTCTTTAATAAAATAAAAGGAAGAGGGAAAGGGGGTTGGATGGTATAATATCCCATTATCATAATAAAATTATAGTATATGTATAATTATGGAGTTACAATACAATTTATATGAATATAGGTGGGGAGAGATCAAGAAATGAACTTGAACTTGAAAGGAAATTAAAGGAGAAGAGGGAGAGAAATTACCCCTTAAATCTTCCTCTTGAGATCCGCCTTAAGGAAGCTAGTCTTGGTCTTCTGATTAGACCATAAGCTTTTGGAAGTGGGGGAGGTGCTAGGGAAGATTTTTGGGTAGATTTTAGAGAAGGCTTGGAGCTTGAGAGGTGTGAGGAAATGAGGGAGTGAAGGGTGGTATTTATAGTGGAGGAGAGAGGGGTTTCCTTAATATAAAATTCATTAGTTTATTATTTCCCCACAAGACAAGGAATAGTGAGTCTTGAAAGACCAAGAATAGTAATTTTATAATTTAATCCCAAACCAAGTGGGATTACATCAGTATATCATCATCGATGACTCAATTAATACATTATTTAGTATTTATTGTGAATTATCGGATTCTATTATTCATTAAAAATTCAAGTATCTCAGAAAAATCCCAAAAATTTACCCCAACCATTTTTCGACATGTAGAATCCAAAAATGAAGTACATTTTTCAAAAATAATTTTATAAATATTATTAATTTAATATTTAATTAAAATCATAATGTACTTAAAAAACAGTTTTTAAGATTAAAACTGATTTTATAGTGCTTCCAAAAACTACGTAGGGTCTTATAAAATTATATAAAAACTATAAGACATTGAATAAATAATTTATGAATACATTATATGGAAATAAATATGCTATTAAATTAATTAATTAATTATAATTAATTATTTATGACTTAGAAAATACCAAAACGTTTACTAAGGTCAAATTGTCAATTTCTAAGATGTCTAAATTTTTTTTATTATTCATAGGTAATTTTACTCTTATGTTTGATGATTTACTAATCATAGGGGTCATATTACTGTTCATAAGGGTATGTTACTATTCCTAAGGGTATGTTACTATTCCTAAGGGTACGTTACTATTCACCAAAAATAATTTTTGTTTTATTAGACTCCAAAAATAATCTTGAACACAATCGTGTATGTGGGATTTTCAAAATTCCAAACATAGGAGTGAAAAACATATGTTTAAAGGTCACTTATCACTTAGTAGTTCATTATTTTCTGTTTTCATGTTATTTTATGACATAAATATAAGAAGGGAATTTTCCATTGAAAAACTTTGGGTTGTTACAGGGACTGATTAATGAAATACCTATGGGTTGGGGACTGGTTAATGCAAGCCGTATGGGTTGGGGAAGAGTAAATGAAAGCCCCATGATGAATCAGTAGTTCTAATGAGACAAATCAGGTCATGGACCAAGGCCTTGACACAGTCTAGAATTATAAATTCCCTCACTATGTGTTAATATATGAACAACCAAGTGATTATTTGACTAGTAGAATGTCCTTAGTCATGAGCCTTTACTTATAACTATCAGAAGAAGTAAATTCACATGGAATAATTTTTATTTAGAACTAAATTTCTAAACTTTAATATAAATTCTATTAATTTATTTTACATTTTATGATTTTCAATTAGTGAAAAAAGGAATTGACGTTATCATTTTATACTCAAATCTGATCTAGTTTTTCTTTCATATGTAAATTTTGTACCTTCACCCTTGCATGTTACACTTAGTATGGTTCACTTAACTCTTGAATTATATGATTCACACCATGAAACTTGTATATGTATGCATATGATTAGAATTTCTTTAATTCATAGCTTTTTTAATTTTCCCTAAAATTTTTACTGCTAACCTTGAAAAGATATGAATGTTGAGAAGCATGTATTTTAGTTTTCTTTTAAAATAATGTTTTATGATTATTTAAAAAATGTAAGTTTTTAAAAGGTTTTACTTGAAATATTATATTTATTTTAATACCCCCTTACTGGTAATTCTTGTTCTCACCCTAAATTTTCAATTTATTTTTACATCTTTAGTAGATTTGAGTTACACAATGTGGTGGCTACTTGTGGAGTATTTCTATTCAGTATTAAAGGATTGTAATATTTGTATCTAGTTTTCCAGAACCTAAAATGTAAAGATACTCTATATTGGAACGTGATGTGTCATTCTTCAACATTTCATTTATAAATATTTTTTGCACACCATGTTTTTTAACACACCAACTCCAAGGTTTCTGGGGTTGTGGAATGGCATATGTCCTCAGGTTATCTTGTGTAGTTTTAAAAGAGAAATAAAAATTTAAGAGAATGTTAAAAAAAATCAATAATATTATTTTGTCCTTGTATCAAGTTGATGTGATATATACCTAATCTAAATAATATTCTAGGATTCATTATATTTTGGGATTGTTTTATGTGTGCCTTTATGTAATAAATCATGAATTAAAGTGTATTAAAGATATGGATTGTCATAGTTTGTTTCAGATACAAGTCTAGTTATTTTTGGGATTAGGATTAGAAAACTATAGTAAAATACTCAGGGATAGATGAAAACATCCCTAAATTTAGGTAAATTACAGAGAAAATGGGTTCTAAGCAAATGAATCCTTGTATGGATACTAGAAGTGGATGTGGCTCTGGAACAAATGAACATAGGAGTAATAACCTCAAAATGAGCACATTGAGATGGACTCAATTGTTACCAAGTACACAAAAACTATCCTTGTTGAACACCTGGTTTGACACTCCCAACGATATGATTCGGTAAATTCATAATATTCTTATGAACCATTATTAAGAGAATAAAAAATTCCCATAAGATTTTATGTTAGGAAATAGATCATGGATAACTTAGATTGGAGCATAGAAGTTCACAGGTTAAGGAATATATGTCATTTATTATCTATTCCTATAATGTTCTTGGTTTCTTATTTAAGTGTTTAATAGTTTAAAATTAATCATCCCTAATTTCCACTTTTCTTGTCAAATGGATGGAAATAAGAGAAACTAAGTCTGAAACCAATGTGATGAGAAATAGAATGGTTGCCTAAATGAGACGTCCAACCTAATTGAAGCTAGAGTCAATAACTTCATGATAGTACTTTCTCAATTAACTCATGTTTTGAACCAAAACCTGAATTTAGAGGAATTCCCAAATCCCCCTAAGAAATAAAAAGTTGTAATTGAGATCCTTATGTGACAAAGGACTACAAATTTCAATGGATCTTTTGATCCCTTAATCACAGAGTAGTGGATCAATTTTAAAAAAGATCTTCTCCATCATTTAATGCTATAAGAATTAGATGGTAATGCTTACTGTTTACTATATAGAGGGAGAAGCTGACTGATAGTTCACATTGGTCCAAAATATGAGGCCCGGTAAGGATATTAAAGTGATGGAGTGGAATAAAGTCTAAAAAATGTTTTTAAACAGTTATTTTCCACACAAACTTATAATAAAAATGGAGAGGGACTTCCTTTACCTCAAGTAAAAGGATGATGACTCCATCGAGTAATATGAGGAATAATTCACAAGACATTCATGGTATGCCTCTATATTTTTCATTACCCCAAAAATTAAATCTGACCACTTCTTTGGTGGGATAAATATTAATCTAAAAATAGCCTTATAAATTTAGGAATTTTACATCTATGAGGAAATTTTCTGATGTGACCTCAATGTCAAAATGGATATTAGTGAATTTCAAGGTTTTAATGGGGATAATAAGTAGATAATTGAGTTTCATTTTGGAATTACGGTTAAAAAATCTAACGGTGGAAAGAAATACCAACATCCCACTTTTCAAAAGCATGGTAAGAAGCATCCAGAATATTACATGAAGGGGATGATGAAATGCTTTAGATTCAGGAAGGAAGGGAACCTAGCTAGTGATTTCTGGTAGGAAAAACCCTACAATGTGATGTAATAAATGAATTATCTAGTCAACCATCATCCACTAGTACAATGTTTCAATTTCATGGAACATGGGTATTATGAAATCCAATGTCGTAATACAAGGTTTGTTAGAGACAATCGATAAAAAAAACCTTTAAGGAAAAAGGGTGAGCTTATTGCATCACAACTACTAAGGTGGACCTCGAAAATAAAGTGGTGATAAGTATGATAGTTATTCATTCAGGGATAGAAAATTTACTTTTTGATTCTGGCTCTATGCATTTTTTCATATCTTTAAAGTTTAGTAGAACTATTCAAACACTGTAAAAAAGTTTGGAAGTGGATATATCAATGAAAATGGTAAATGGGGTAATTACCACATCCCAAGTATATAACACCTCACCATACAAATTTTTTGTTATGAATATACTAGAGAACATTGTGAAAATTTATTTAGTGCAATTTGATGCAATTATAGTAATGGATTGACTTTCCTTATATAGATCCAACATAAATTGCAGAGAAAAGAAAGTCACCCTCTATATCAAAAATCACCCTCTAATTCTATACAAGTGAAAGGAGGAAGATGAATATTATTTGGAACCAACATCTCAATCACAGATATTATTGACTTGCGATTAAGATTATCTAGATCAAATTATTTATACTAATGAAAAGATCATACTTTAAGACATGCATATTGTGAGTGAATACACTAATATGTTTCTCGAAGAATTTCTTGGTCTTATTCCTTATTGAGAGGTTGAATTTTTAATTGACCTTATAACTGATGCTTTACCAATACCCAAGACTCCATATAGAATGGATGTTATTGAATTTGAGGATTTAAAGAAGAAACTATTGAAGAATTTGGATAAATGGTTCATACACCAAAGTGCTTCACCATGGGGTGAATCAATTGTCTTTATCAAGAAGAAGGATGGGTCAATGTTCCTTTTCATTGATTATCATAATCTCAATAAGATCATGATAAACAAAAAGTAATAGCTACCACATATTTATTACCTGTTTGATCAGCTACATGTATCCCAATACTTCTCTAAGGTGGATCTTCAACTAGGATATTATCAAGAAAATGTGAAGAAGGAGGATGTCCTGAAGACTATTTTTTCATATAATTTATGGGCACTATGAGTTCATTGTGATTACATTTGGACTCAGTAATGATATAGTAATATTCATGGACTTGATGAATATATTTTTTAGTGATTAACTTGATAAATTTGTAGTAGTTTTTATAGATGATATTCTAATCTACTCTAAAAAAAAGGAGGAAAGTGAGGAACATTTGAATTTTTTACTGAGGAATTTATGAAATAAAGTTATTTGTGAAGTACAGTAGATGTGAGTTTTGGTTGGAGCAAGTAACTTTCTTGGGACATGTTATCACCTATAAAGGGATATATGTAGATCCTTCAAAAAACCTATGACAAAACCCCAAAGTTTCCTTGGATCATAACTATACTATCATTGATTTTTGATACAATTTATATGATTATAAATACCATTGACCAAGATTAATTATAAGGGAGTCAAGTTTTTATGGACTGATGAATATAAAGAATGTTTTAAAGATCTTAAGCAGAGGCTAATCATGACACCTGTGCTAACATTACTCACCAATGGGGAAGTATTTGTGATCTAAAATGTTTAATTCAAAAAGGGATTGGGATTTACACTCATAAAATATAAAAAAGTGATATAATATACCTCTCACCAACTAATTATCCATGACCACAACTACCTAATCCATGATCTAGAATTAGATGTAGTCATCTTTGTATTGAATATTTGGAAATATTACCTCTAAGGAGAAAAGTGTGACATATATACATATCATAAAATCCTTAATTATGCATTCAAAAAAAATGAGAATAATATACACCAATAAACTAGGTTAAAGATAATCAATTATTATGATTTCTCAGTCCATTAACATCCTGGGAAAACAAATAAAGTCAAAGATTATTTTTGTTGAAAGGAACCCATCACTCTATCAATGATGATTATTGTAAGGGATACAATGTTCTTAGATAATAAAATGATGTATATGGGAATAATTAAATAATATTCATCCTAAATTACTCTAATAACTTCCCAACTATCCATTTTTGGTAGGATCAAGGAGGCTCATAAGGATGATGAGTTGTTGTAGAAGAAGGAAGTGACAATTTTAGAGTTCAACTTTTCTGAAGATGGATTTATAAGGTTTGGAACCTTGATATGTGTCCCATAAAAACTAGAGCTATAACATCCCGAATTAGGTTCCACACACCGGTTCCACGAGCTATTTGGTCACATGAACTTAGGCGCACCTCTCCATATGCCAGTCTGTTGACTAGTAGAAAGGGCCTAATATCCACCATGGGGAGAATATACCATCTTTATTAAAGTATCTTAATAGTGGAATAAATAAGAATAACCAAGATTATATAACCAATAATAAAACCAAACTAGTATCACATGATGAAAAAAACAAGAAATAAAATATCCCAAACTAAACAGTAGATATGTCATATCAAATACATTTCAAGTGTCAATATAGAAAAAAAAACAAATTAAATAAAGAGACTAAAAAACTCTCAAGAGGGTCCCAAATCAAATCTAGTTATCTCATCCATGATTCATACCAAATTATCCATATAACATAGGGTTCTTTCCCTTATCCTATCCTACAAACATGAAGTCTATTCGGGTACTAATTAGGTAGCCTGATTCGGGTGTGAGTACAACTTTGTAGGCCACCAACAACAATGTCTAAAACAATATCCAGTAAATAAAAGTGTATGAATTTGTATAAATAATAAAATAAAATCAATAAAGTAAATAGTTTAAATATATTTAATTATTCTTTATTTAACCACATAAACCCCTAAGTTCTCAAGGACACCCAAACCATCAATACCTACTTTATCGCCTACCGGATTCTGAACCATATCACACATCACAATACCATGGTTATCATTTATCATTCCATTTCAATCATACCACAGTTAGTTGGGACCATAGTCCAATTCCAACCCCATGGGAAAATAATATCATGTCTAACACCCTGTGGGTATTTGGATCCTCTTTCCCTATTCCCTGCCTTGATGTCACATGGTTATTTGAAGCATCAGTCCCTATACTATAATCACTATCTAATATAATTATTTAGAGCCTTAGTTCATGTCCCACACTTCAATGTCACATATGGGTATTTGAAGCTTAAGTCCTTGTCCCAAAACCATCTATCACATATGGGTATTTAGAGCCTCAATAACTATAAAACACTCATATATCAATCAATAACACATATATTACATACAAAAAATCAATCAAGGTTAATAAAAATTAACACTTATATCAAATTTGACAACATGATATACCATTTCAACTATAAAAAAATCATGTTTCACTACTTCAAACACAAAGAATAAAATGAAAATTCTACTATTTAAAACATTTTCTAATATTCAAATCATATAACTGATTATCCCATTAATTGTCAGGTCCACCTTCTCATAACTCCCATTATCAATTAATTCATAAACACATTTATTGACCCATTAAATAATTACAATTTCCCATAAATTCCACAATAAAAAATTCCATTAATTAATTAACCAATTATTTAATCCAATTATACCAATTTCTAATTGCCTAAATTTTAACCCAATTCATAGTCACATGGAAAATCAATTAATCCAATCCATGATTCAATAAATTAATTAATCAATTAATTCATTCAATTCAAGATTAAATTACTAAATGCGCTAATTTAAATTTCACAAAACATACACACAATTGGAAATAAAGACTATGTGAATTGAATTTAGACTACCTACCTCAAGATTTTCAATGAAATCTTGCCAATAGAAATCCCTAATTATACCAGAATGATTAAGAACACAATGAAGAACAAGATCTATATCCAATACCTAGATAGAATATCAAACAAATTAGATCTATCAAAACCTAGATCTAGATCCACTGCCAATGGAGGAAAACATACCTTTAAAGGATGAGAGAAATATGGGGAGGGAGAGGGGAAACTAATCAGAAAGAAACCACATACCTAGATAGGTGAATACCTGACAATAAAACCATATATTCTTCAAGAATTATGTTTAAGAGTGATAGTAATTCATATTAAAGTATCCAAATGAGATTAATGAGTTAGGGTCTAGTTGGGTCGATTTTGGGTGGTAAATTTTAATCTAATTTTCATAATATTAAAACTAACACACACATTTTTTTTTGGGAAAGGGTTCATGATTTTCCAAACAATGCACCAAAATTGTGTGCCTATTCTTGGGGGGGGGTGCATAGTTACTCCTAATAGGGCACACAGTTTGAAAAAATGTGTTCCATACATGAAATACGTCTTTGTTTGGGGTTGAACGACTTGTTGGGGTAGGGTTCAGGGTTTGGGAAAATCATGTTCCAACCGTGTAATGCCAAAAACCCATAAAAAACTTCCAAATTTCACCCAAACACACCTAATATAAAAACCAAACAATATATACTAAAAAAATTAAAAATATTACCTATAAATGAGCTTGATAAATCTAAAAAAATTTCAGGATTTTACAATCTCCCCACCTTATAATAGCTCTCCCTGAAGCTGTACTCCCAAGAATCTTTATGATTCTGAGTCGAGGAGATTGGACCCTTCATACAACATCTCTAAGGCCTTAAAATTTTTTATTATATGATAAATCCCCCCTTTTAATAGAAGAAAGAGGAAACCCAAATAGACTTCATGGACATAGAAAAAATCACACCTGAAGGAAAAAAAGAGTAAAATTAGAATGACAACACGAATCTTCCCCTCTCTAGAATTTGATCATGATGAAGCTCTCCACCATTGCAAGGATGTTCAACAAGCAAGTGTCCTATGTCAAAGAACATGCTCAATATGATGGATGATTCTATACAATATCAACCAACCAAATCTGAAATGATCTGCACAAATTAACTGCCAGCTCTAGATCCTCCTCTGTAGCTCATTCCATGTAGTCAAGTCTGGTTGTACAACCTTACCACCTTCAGAAACAAACCAACCACACAAAACACTTCCACCATTTCACAATATAACAAATTTCACCATTCTTTGGTCATCATCACCGACCAGCCTTCCAACTTCGATGCCTCTACACATCCAAATCTATTAACTATTCAAAATATCAAGGACAAAAATCATCACTAAAAACCCGTTACTGCCAACAAATATTCTCATGGAGACAACAACCGTCCACCCAAAGCACACACCCAGCAGAGCACAATGCGAAAGACCTAGATCACCACCACCCAATGCCATAAAATACTAGATCAAGACCACACAAACCACAGAAGACCGAGAAAAACTCTACCCTTCACTGAATAAACTAGATCTAACCATCATTTTCCACAGATGCCCAGATCATGACCACCCTTCGATGTGCCTCCATGGAAAACCGCCTGACCACCCTTCACCGCAAGAGATGGATTGTGATCACCCCTCACCATGGAAGACCTAGAAAACACTGCGCTTCCAAGGATGATAGACAGTCAAACCTCATTACTACACAGATCCTTTTCGTGGTCGCGCCATGCCCTTCGTTGCGCCCCTGAGGAAGATGGCCACCAGCCTTCACTACTGGAGACAGATTTCGACCACCCCAAGTTGTGGGTGACAAGATTTCACCACAAATAAAAGAAAGACATCTGAGTGAGGATTTTCACCACACTAAGGGAGAGGACAAAGCACTAAGAACACACCAAGAATGCTCCATGGAGGGGAGGTGAGGCCCAACCTGGGGCAGAGGAAGAAGTGGCGATGACGGGGGAAACCCTAACGAGGAGAAAACTTTGGTGAGGAGGAGAGGATACTGATACTACTCAGAGGCTCCTGCACCATTCACCACATCATTAAGATGATTCTTAGGTTATTGGACAAGGAGATCAGGCCATTGATCCTGAATATCTGCTTCTCTCTACCATGTTTCCTCTTTAACATGCACATGTTTCCACGATACTCGAACCAACAATATGGTATTTCCTAAAAACAACTTCTCACTACAATCCAACACACATATCAGATTCCCCTCAAATAAAAAATCTATATCAAGCTCAAAATCATCCACGTCAATCACATGATAAGGGTAGGGGTTATACTACTGAAGCTATGACACATGAAAAAAATAATGTGTAGAACGTACCTCTATGAATGATCCAATTGGTATGCCACCAATCCAATTCTCTTCACAAAATCAAATGGTCCAACAATACTAGGCACCAAATTGCCCTACCTTTAAATCCTATGGTGAACCAATCTATTTGACACCCTAAGGAATACACAATCACCCACTTTAAACTCAAGGGGTTATCAATGTCTGCCTACTCTATGTCATATCCATACACTTCTGAATAAACTGAACGTACTCTAATATCTCTAACACAAGACTCGGTCCTAATAACTTAGACTCACCTGCCTCTATCCAACATAGAGGTGATCTACATATCCTACCATAAAGTGATTCATATGGTTCCATTTAATATATTCCTAATAACTTTTTTATAGGAAAATACACCAAATCTAGGTGCTTGTCCCAAGACCCACCAAAGTCTTAGACACTTTCTTGAAGAATATCCTCAAGAAACTATATAGTACATTCTGAATACTCATATGCATATGGGTGTAATTTTTTACTCAATAAAACCTATATACCAAAAAAAAAATTACTAGCCTTTCTATAAGTGTGAAGTAAAACATGAGTCATAGTGTAATAAAATACTTCATGGAACCCCATGTAGATGGAATATTTCCCAAATGTACAAATTTCCCAACTAATCCACTAAGAAATTCTCCTGTATAGGAACGAAATGAAACACCTTTATAAAATAGTCCAAAATCTCCCAAATAGTTTCATATTTCTAAAGATTACTTGGGTGATCCACAAAAAATTTGTTAGTAATATCATCCCACTTCCATTCCAAAATGGGGAACATCTGAAGTAAACCACAAGGTCATTGATGCTCAACCTTCACCTATTGATAGGTGTAACATCATTTCAAAAACCATGATATATACTTTTTTCATGTCTAACCACCAATACTATATACATAGTTTACGATACATTTTGGTCAAACTCGGATGCACCTCCCATTTAGAAGCATGAAATTCACACATCATGTTCTCCCACATACAAGTAGGCACAACAACACAGCTGCAGACATAGATTATCTCATATTCATCTATTGTCTAGTTGGAAGGTGACTCCCAACCTTTATGGATTTCCCTCAAGGATAAAAATTATATATCATCATACTTCCTATCACTAATCTGGATCAAAAGTGTAGAATACACAAAAAATAATATGAGAGTCATATGGTCTTGGCTCTCCTAAACCAAAACATAAATCCCAACTAATAAAGTTATCATCTTTCACTCAACACTATAATCATGAAATTATTATGTATGATTTATCCTTCTTAAATAATTAGGAAAACTATTTCCCTTCCCAGGTTTATATGCTAGCACAAGATCAAATGAAATCATATAATCAACCTATCTACACTACCATAGATTGAAATATCATTGTGAAAATATATACTTTAATATCTTATGATCGGTACACACAATATACTTTTTTCCCAATAGATAATGACTCCAACACATCAAATAATAAACCACTACTACTAACTTGAGGTAGTTCATAGGGTATTTTTATTCATGGGGCCTCAAATATCATGACCCATACTCTACAACTTGATCTAATTGCATCAAAATTGCTCTAAGATCGATCCAATAAGCATAAAGAAACACTGTATACTTCTCAATTGGATTAGGATAGATCAAGATTGGTGCCAATGTCAATTTTTTCTTCATATTTTGGAAGGCATTCTCACATGTTCTAGACCATTCAAAATTTAATCCCTTCTGGATGAAGCTAGAAAGTAGTGATTTGAAATGGGAAAATTCCTAGATGAACCTCTAATAATAACCGTACAAACCTAGAAAACTATGGATATATAAAATATTCTTGGGATGATCCCAAGAAACAACTTATTGAACCTTATATGGTTCCATAGAAACACCTTCTTCTGAGATTATGTGACCCAATAAGTATACCTCATCGATCAAGAATTTTTATTTAGATAGATTCCCGTATAACTGATGCTATATTAGTGTACTTAGAACAATGTTAAGATATTGGGAATGATCATTACAAGTCTTGGAGTACTCCAAGATGTCATCCATAAATACTACTACAAACTAATCCAGGTATGGGTGGAAGATTTGGTTCATCAAGTCCATAAACACTGCTGGTGCATTTTTTATCCCGAACAACATCACAAAGAACTCATAAAGTCCATACCTAATTCTGAAAGAATCCCTATGTATATAAAAAGGGTTTACTCTAAACTGATGATACTCCAATATCAAGTAGATATTGGATAAGAGACAATCTCCCATCAACTGGTCAAAAAGATCATCAATACATGGAAGATGATACCAATTCTTCACAATCATTTGATTCAACTTCTGGTAGTAAACACATAAGCATAGAGTCCCATTACCATTCTTATCAAAAAAGACTATATAACCCAAAGGAAATGTACTTGGATAGATAAAATCCTTATTTATAAACTCTTATAGTTTAGTCTTAAGCTCGTGAAGCTCTATTGCTTCCATTGTGTATGGTGGAATAGAAACTGGCTCAGCCCCTGACATGAGCTCAATTATAAATTCCAAATCTCTCTTTGGTGGAAGCCCTGATTATTCCTCAAGAAATAAATCCTTGAGCATATAAATTATGGGTGGAAAGAAAACTTTCTTTTTAGTTCCTTCATCTGACAACAAACTAAAAACCTAGGTTGTGATCTCCCCCAATTGCTGATGAGACATCCCTTCTTGGCCTTCCTAGATATCCCACTATCCATGGTGAATATAATTTTCACCCTCAGGAGACATAAAAATCTCTCTCCTTCTGTAAAATTCAATGCAGTATTAGTATGCTACTAACCATTTAATTAAAATAATTAGATCAAATCTTGACATGTCAATGATGTAAAGATCCCAACTGAACTGAGACCCCCAACATCGAGAGAATAAACCTTGCACAAACAGATATCTCTCGAAAGTACTACTAACGGTGTATATATCATTATAACTCTTATCATGAATTCCACCACTATGCCCAAACCATTAAAAAGTTTTGTAGATATAAAAGAATGAGAGGAAGCAATATCAAACAAGGAACTATCTAGAATAGAAGAAACAAGAATAGTACCTCTAACTGTTGATGGTCTAGCCTTGCTACCCACCAGTGTAGAATGAACTACATGCATCTATCCCGACTCTATTACCTATGATGTTGTATGATCCCTCATAGGTACACCACTATGAGAATACATACAATTTTTCCTAGAATCACAATGTCCAATGCCTCTACCTCCATGAATAGTAGATCTCCAGCTTCTAGAATGATATGGTGTAGAAGAACCCCTTCCCACACTCTGATTCTACCTACCTGCTCCATCATTACCCGTTCATCATGGGTTCCTATAAAACCTATAGATATACCTTACTTCTTTAAGATCATCACTCTACTGGTGGTCGAGGATAATACCTATGAATGTGGCCTGACTTACTGCATTGGTTGAAAAGCACTCATGTATGGTTAAAATTAACTGATCCTTCCCCTTAACCACCCTTATTTCCCAAGATCTTGCCAACATTATCATAGAAACACTTCCTACTTTCAAAATATGTACCTTTTTATCATGTTGTAGAAACAACATGTCCCCCACTTTAAGTCTCCTTCTGGTTCCCCTCATATATGAGAGCCTGATCTACCACTTCGAAAAAAAATTCAGCTAAAAGATATTAACTTGGGACTTAATCTCACATTTAAGTCTATACTAGAATCACCTTGCCATAACTATCTCACCCCTTCTAGTGATAGTGTAAAGCACTGCAAGTTAGTAAATAGACCAGTATAATCCATCATGAAATACTCCCCTAGGAAAACCACATGAACTCTACTTCCCTCTCCTATCTCAGTGTATCTAGATAAAAGTGCTCCATGAAATTATCTAAAAACTACTTCCATATCATACCATATTCCTACCCAGCCTAAACATACCACCAGTGATTCACTAATGCTTATAACATATAAGAATCAAACTTGACCCTATTCTTAGATAGAGTCTCTGAATGGTTAAGTGTAGTCTGGATGGACTCGATCCATATTTTTTTCTTTAATCCCACCCTGTTCATTGAAAGTTAGAGGGTGATGCAACTAAAAATTTCACATTAGGTTAGACATAATCTTTATAACCCACTTTGGGCCTCTCTCTAGAAACTATATGAACTGAGAAAATTTATCTCGGAACTTCTCCTTGAAATCCTCACTTGATACTATTGGTGCCTTAGGTTCCACTAATGGTGGATCATCTCCATTAATATCATCCTATCATCCACTAAATAAGAGTATTCATGGAGGAATATCTCTATAATGTCAAACACAAATCTTTTGAAACATAAAAAAATGATAACACATTATTTAAGAGGGATTCCAAAAAATCCATAATAATTAATTCCCCTAAAACCCACCACACGGTCAAAACTGAGGTGTTGTCACTACCCTTAACCATACTACATCTAGGTCATGGTTAAAAAATGGTAAAAACATTCTCATTATTCATGTTTATCATTAGAAACACATGAATTCATAGTTTTCATTATTTTACAACTTTCAATTTATATTAGGCACATTTTCATTTCAATTATACAAATAAGGAAAACAATTCATTTTTAATGACTTACCCAAAACCCGTTTTCCCGTGCGTGCCTAAAAATGTTGCATGTCACAATAATTCCTGAGTTCCTTGAATGATGCATGAATAATCAACTCTTTCACCATACCAGGCCATGATTAAGATCTCAAAAAACCTCAAAAAAAACATCACACTACATGTACATCACTCAAGGTGAAATAACATCCACCTGTAACAACAAAAATCAACAACAACAATCCCACCTTAGGTAATTGGGATTCCCCCATACATGGGGTAGGTACTCCTATGAATGGGTTCTTGAATAATTTAATATTCATCATAGTAAACTATCTACCTTTCCCAAATATTAAGACAAAAGAAAAGAAAATAAATTAATACCAATCCTCTGATACGGCTTTATAACATCTCGACCAGGGTGCTACACACCAGTGCCCCAAGATGGTCAGTCACATGACCTTAGGTGCTCCTCCCCATACGTAGAGGCTTTTGACTACTAGTGAGGGTCTAATGTTGATCATGGAGAGACCATACCCTCTTTATCAAATTAGCATAATAGCATAATAAATAAGAATAACCAAAATGATATAACCATTAATCAAACCAAACCAATATCACATGATGACCAAAACATGAAATACAATATCCAAAACTAAATAGTAGATATTTCAATCCAAATACAGGTCAAGTGTCAATATGAAGAAACCCAAAATAAATAAAGACAATGAAAACTCCCAAGTGGATCTTGAATCACATCTGATTCCCTCATCCATGTTCCATCCCAAATAATCCTTCTAACATAGGTCTATTTCCATTATCCTATCTGGAAAACATGAAGTCTATTCAGGTATTGATCAAGCAGCCTGAGTATGGTGTGATTTCAACTCATTAGGCTACCACCAATGGTGTTTAAAATAATATCCAGTCAATAACAATGTATGCAGTTATATAAAGAATAAAATATAAGTAATAAAGTAAAAAAATTACTATTAAATTATTCTTCATTTAACCACATAAACCCCCAGGTTCCCGAGGACACCTGAACCCTCAAAACATGCTTTGACTTGTTCCATATCTTGAACAATATCACACATCACAATACCATGGTTATCATTTATCACTCCATTTCAATCATATCAAAACCAGTTGAAACTATAGTCCAATGCCAAACTCATGGGCTTAAAATACCATGTTTATCACCCCATGTGTATTTGTAGCCTCTATCCCTATCCCACGCCTCTATGTCACATGGGTATTTGAAGCCTCAGTACTTATCCCACACTCTCTATCTCATATAATTAATTAGATCTTCAATCCCAATCCCACAAATTAATATCACATATGGGTATTTGGAGCCCCAGTCCCTATGCCAAACCCATTTATCCCATATGGGTATTTAGAGCCTCAATACCTATCCCACACTCATATATCAATCAATAACACATATATCAAATATAACAAATCAATAAATGTTAATCAAATTAACCCTATTATCCCATTTCACATCATGATATACCATTTCAACTATGCAAACAAATCATGGCTGACTTCTTGAAACACATGGAATAAAATGAGAAATTCACAATTTAAACTATTTTTCAATATTCAAATAATATAACTCAATAACCCATTAATTTTAAAGTACATAATCTCATAAATCCCATTTTAAATTAATTTATAAACACATTAATTAACCTATTACACAATCCCAATTCCCTATCAATTCCAAAATAATAAGATTCCATTAATTAATTAACAAATTAATTAATCCAATCCAACTTATTTCCAATTTCCCAAATATCAACCCAATTCATAATAACATGGAAAATAAATTAATGCAATCCATGATTCCATAAATTAATTATTCAATTAATTTATTCGATTCAAGATACAATTGTTAAAAGTGCTAATTGAAATTTCACAGCACATACAAACAATTAGAATTCTATACTACTGTAATTGAATTTAGACCCCCTAACTCAATATTTATGATGAATTATCACTAATGAAAATCCCCAATTGAAGTGTAATGATTAAGAACATGACTAAGAAAAATATTTAGATCCAAAAACTAGATCGAAGATCAATCAAATTAAATCTATCAAAACCAAGATCTATATCCACTACCAATAGAGGAAAAAATAATTTCAAAGGATGAGAGAAATACAGGAGAGAGAGGGGGTAATAAATTAGGAAGAAACCACATAATTGAAAAGGTGCAGATTTGACAATTTGGCATTTTATTTTTCAAGAACGACATTCAAGAGCCCTAATAATTCATATGGAAGCCTCAAAAAATGAGAGGAATGAATTAGGGTTGAGTTGGGTCAACTTTGGGTGAATTACATGTAATTATAGATTTATTAATATAATTTTTAGAATATTAAAACTAATGTCAAGAGATTCCTTGGAAGGGAAACATGGTTTGTAAAACAGTGTGCCTATTCTTGGGGGCATGGTTTCTCCTAAGAGGCAACATAGTTTGAAAAACTGTGTCCTAGACTTAAAATAACTCACTTTCTAGGGTTTTAGGGTTTACTAGGGTAGGGAAAAAGGTTAAGGAAAACCTTACACCAACCATGAACTTCCTAAAACCCCTTAAAAACATATAAATTTCACACAAAATCACCAAAGATAAAACCCAAACAGCATACACTCAAAACAAGGAAAAATAATAACTATAAATGATCACAAGACATCTCTAGAAAAGATAGGTATCTTAGAAGATATGAAGAGGTAACTTTTGGATGATGTTCATAAATCATCCTTCTCTATTCATCCCAAAAGCACTAATATTTATAGAGGATTGAATCAAAACTTCTAGTGGGATTATATGAAGAGGAATATTATAGAGTTTGTATCTCAATGCTTGGTATGCCAATATATTAAGTCAGAATGACATAAGTCTAAGGGCATGATGAAACCATTTCCCATACTAATATAAAATTAGGAAAATGAAATCATGGATATCATCATAGGACTCCCATGGGAATCTAAAGTTATAACACCATCTGGGTGGTAGTCGATCACCTTACCAATTTAGCACATTTTGGTGATATCATGAAATATTTCTCTCTTGACAAACTCATCAATATATACATAAGGGAAGTGTTAATAGTACATGGAGTTCCACTCTCTATTATATCTGATAGAGACATGGAGGTTACATCTATGTTTTAGGGAAGACTTAAAGAATATTAAATATAGAACCGATCTTATATACTACTTACCACCATTATATGAATGATCAATTTTAAAGGACCATTCAAACTTTTGAGGATATACTGAGATCATGTTTAATGGATTTCCAAGGATTTTGGGACTGACACCTTTCTCTAGTTGAGTTCTAATATGAAAACAATTTCCATTCTATCATTCAAATGAAACCTTATGAATCTATTTATGGGAAGAGGTGTTGGACTCTGACATGCTGGGATAAACTTGAAGAGAAGAAGCTGATGGGACTTGATTTTACCCAAGAAATTTAAGGGAAGTTTAAAACCATTCAGTGTCATATGATATCTGTACAAAGTTGAAAGAAAATATATTCATGCAATCATTGATGAAATCTAGAGTTTTAGGTTATATATGAATAGTTCCTTTTTATATCAAAATGGAATAAATTTAAGAGGTTTGGGAAAAAGATAATTCTTAGTCTTAGATAAATATACCCCTTTGAGATTCTTGATTGTATCATAGTGGTGGAAAAATAACCAGCAATCTCACCTTACCTATCCCAAGAACTTGATGTGTTCCATGTATACCTATTAAGTAAGTACTAGACCCATCACATGTAATAAATTTAGAGGTGGTACCATTAGATAATGACCTTTCATAAGAGGATAAGATGATGAATATATTATATCATAGCGACAAAGTTCTATGAAACAAGACAACTCACCTGGTCAAAGTACTGTGGAAGAACCACAAGTTTGAGGAAGCAACTTGGGAATCAAAAGAGGTGTTGAAAAAAAGTACCATAATCTTTTTTAGTGTATGAAATTAAAATTTTTATTGTGAAAGTTTTGAAGGGGGAAATAATATAACATCCTTAAGTTTTAGAAATTAAATTCCCTTTTTGAATGAATAAATTCACTATTAAGTAATGTAGTTATAGAAAACACATACACTACTTTGTTTATTTTGGAAGGTTATATCCTATCAAATTCAAAAGGACATTAAGCATCAAGACCATTGATAATATGGACATTGAATAGTGATCACATGACTAGTATTTATAAATGTTTGTGATAAAGTCCAATTGAAATAGATGGAAGAATCGATGACCTTGATTAGTAGGATCATACTCTATAAAGCCCATTTATCAGAGCTTTTGAGGGAGATTACATCACTGGTCTTTACCCTTGATCAAGCCCACATATAAATTAAATAACTAAAGCATTGATTTTGAAACTTTTTGTAGTAAAAAAATAATTACTCATAACTTCTTAGCACCAAGAAATCCTCAACAAAATGGTGTTGTTGAAAGAAGAAACATAATTTTTCAAGAGAAAACAAGAACCATGTTGAGTGAATATTCTATAGCCAAAATTTTTTCGGATGAAGTAGTAAGTAATGCTTATTATACTATAAAACGTTTTTTGATTAGACATTTTATTAATAAAACTCCTTATGATTTATGGAATGGTAGAAAACCTAGACTTTCCTACTTCAAGGTTTTTGGTTGAAAAGTATTCATTCTGAATACTAAAGATAATCTACACAAATTTACACCAAAATATGATGAAGGAATTTTCTTAGGCTACTCCACAACCTCTAAGGCTTATAGAGTTTTAAATAAAAACACCTGTACTATTGAATGAACAGTACATGTTAAATTTAATGAAACATATATCCTTACATTAAGAAAATCTTTTTCATTGGGGAAGTACATTTTCTTATTAATTAAAAAAAAAATTAGTCAAAAATTTTCGAAGTCAAAATTTTTTTGTAGTCAAAATATTTTGTAGTCAAAATTTTTCATAGTCAAAATTTTTCATAGTCGATTTTTTTTTCGAAGTAATTTTTTTTGTAATCAAGTTTTTCCATAATAAAATTTTCAGAATCATTTTTTCCTTTATTTTTTTTTAAAATTTTTCAGAATCTAAAGTTATTCAAGAAGAATTTTTTCCCATTAGGAATAATTTTTCCTAGTAATCCAAAAGGTATGATTTCCTTTCTAAGTTTTCGTAATCATCTTTTACTAGTTGGTATTTTATTTTTGTTTTAAATTTCTCGGATTAATTTTGTTCCTTAAATACGAATATTTATCTTAAAAACCTTAAAATATTGGAATCAAACAAAATACCTATTTAGTTATCATCTCAAAAATTATATTTGATCAGAAAGATGGTTGGTACTATTCATTTATTTCCATGCATAGATTCAGATGTCAGATGCTTCATCATACCATAAACCAGAAGTCAGAATTAGTTTCCATGGTGATGGATAAATGTGTTTCACTAGAGGCATATTTCAAGACCTTCCTCATTGGTTATGAGGCTCATAAAATATTGTGCAAGAAGATGACAAGTTTGTTAAATAATATTATTGCAGAAATGAGAATTTTTGATAAATTCCATGAAAATATTAAGGATGCTTTTGACACTAAAGATGGGAAGATTAAAGATCTTTTAAATAGTTTTGAGAAAAATTTAAGTCTTAAAGAGACTACTCGGAATCAAGAAGTTAAGGATTTGAATGGAAAGCTTAACTCTGTGGCCCTGAATTGGAAAGGGGAAAGAGATCTTAGAATGGATATTGAAGAAAATATTATTAAGCAAGAAGAACTGTTGAAAGCCCAGGAATACATTCTTATGTCTCAGGAAGAGAAAATTCAAGACTTAGAGAAGAAAAGTGAAGACCATTATCAGTTGCATAAGCATGTATAAGAGGATCACAAAGACATCAAGAAGCTAAAAACTATTGCGAATAAACTGATGTTGAAGGGGAAATAGGGATAATTTCATTACAATCTAATCTTTTGTTTTATTTTTCTTATCATACAAATTCTTCCAATATTAATGAAAGTTTTGTTGTTCTCTATATTTTTGGTTGTTTTGTACTAATGTTTCAGGTACCAACTTTTCAATTCCCTCTATTAATTTTTGAAAATCAAAAAGGGGGAGAAAGGAATGCTAAAAATAATTCCAAGTAAAGAAGAGAATTCTCTAAGTAAGGGGGAGTTCATCTAAAGGATTGTTCTTATCAATGATACTTTTCGAATGGAAGAAAATGAAAAATCTCATTTAGGAAATTATGAATATGATCCTTTGTGATTCCAAAACCTAAGGAGGATATAGTCATATTCACTATGATCCATAAGTAAAATGAGATAAGTTTTTATTTTCAAGTCTATAAAATTTCTAAGTCCTTAGATTATTTTTAGTAAGGATGTTTATGATTTCCAAAAAGGGGGAGATTATTGAGTCAATAAGGTTTCCTTAAGAATTTTCCATTTGTTTATATTTTGAAAATTACAAACACTCTATCTCAAGACAAATTTTATTTCCCTGAATATTTTTCTTAATAATGAAAATTTTCCTTCCCCAAGGAAATTTTCTCCTATCTTTGTTTTCATTGTTCATGATTTAGTTTCGCAAAACCTAACACTTTTTATTTATAAGTATAAAATTAAGTTTCATTTATAAAACCTGGGAATCTTATAAATAATTAGATATAAAGTATTCTGTTTTGAGGTTTTTAATTCAGATTCTAAATTCCTTAGAACTTAGATTCCGAATTCCTCAGAATTTAGGTTCCGAATTCCTCAGAATTCTGTTTCCGAATTCCTTAGAATTCAGAATCTTAATTCATTAGAATTAAGGATATGAATTCCTTAGAATTCAGGTTCCAAATTCCTTAAAATTTAGACTCTTAATTCCTTATAATTCAGACTATGAATTCCTTAGAATTAAGGTTCCAAATTCCTTATAATTCAGACTTTTAATTCCTTATCATTCAGACCCCGAATTCCTTATAATTTAGGTTCCGAATTCCTAAGAATTCATGTTCTGAATTCCTTATAATTCAGGTTCCAAATTCCTCAGAATTATGGTTCTGAATTCATTATAATTCAGACTCCAAATTCTTCATAATTCTGGTTCTGAATTTATTAGAATTCAGACTCTAAAGTTTACAAAATTCTGATTCTGAATTCTTTGAAAAATAGAATCTGAACTGATTATATCTGAACTGATTTTTCTATAACTTTAGAGATTACATTATGTTGAAGTGATTTATAGATATAAAGACTCTCATGATTTGAGCATACTGAAAATCTTGTTCAGATTACTTCGTTCGACTCTGATTGTTTCTGTGTACAATCGAGGGCTTCCAAGGATAAGAAGACAGAGGTGCCAACTACCTTAAAGTTAGAGGGATTTATTGACAAGGAAGACAGAGGTTCCGACTACCTTGAAGTTCGAGGGCTTGTGGTGATAGCAAGACAGACTCCAATATTCCTATTGAGGGCTTACCTGGGTGTGGGTAAGACAGACTTTCCTGAAATTATAAATCAAGGGACTTTTATCCAAGGTTGTTGGATACCATACTCTTTGGGTTAAAAGATTCTATACTTGTTACTTGTATTGTTTCAAGTTTTTTTTTCAGCTGCATTTTGATTAATAAGGAAAGTATAACTATCTTATACTATATTGTACTTTTACTATGATTAGTATGATTTTATATGCTTTAAGGTAGAATATTTGTCTTTGTAAACTTTTTTTAAGTTTCATTTCTAGAACCATATTTCTGAAATCTAGAAAGTTTTTAGAACTAAGAGGTCTTTTGAATTTACCTTGTTTAACATTGTTAAACATAGAAAGGTTTATATCAACCTTAAAAGTTACAAAGTAATTTTTGAAGGATACAATTCACCCCCTCTTGTATATTGATAATCTACATCATTTTCTTATCCTATAGTGGAAAAAAATCCACAAGTGTGTGTTCCCCCTCTTATCACAAATAGGGAATTCAAATATTTCAATGCTTCTTTACAATTGAACTGGTGTATTCTCTGAAGTAAAAATCCTCACTTTCTTACCCAGAAGCCGGTAAGAACTATCATACACACATCTGAATACATGCAAAGAACCAAAATCTTTCATGCATCCTTTTAGGTTAATAGTGCACAACTTTTATGCCCCACATGGACGATTTGACTTTACTCGTGAAACACCTCTTGTGAAAAACTTCAATCTTTCAAACAACTATATTTCTTTCACGCACTCCCCTTTAATTAAAATTATTTCGTGCATCAGAGATCAGTATTTCTCTTAGTGTCGAGAAACAAATATGAGAGGGGGTTACCTCTTATTCATAGGCCTCATCGACCCCCATGTGAAAAAACCCTAATGTGTCACACAAAACCCCGACATGTCACACAAAACTCATTTTTTACATCGCATTGGGAGTGAAAGTCTCTTTTGTGCCAACCTAATAATTTTCACACTTCTTGAATCTTTTGGGCATTTCATACCTTTGTCATTTTTCAATGTTCTAACCTCGAATCCTGACTTGCATGCAACATTCCAAAATCCCATAAATCTTTCGCACAAAAACTAATCTTTCACACAAGACTCCCATTTCTCAACTTTTGATGTTAGGATCATGGAAATCCACTTGCATGCAACATTCCAAACTCCCATCAATCTTGCATGCAAAAACCAATATTTCGCGCAAGCCTCTCCTTTCCTAGATTTTTATGTTAGGATCATGGAAATCTACTCGCGTGCAACATACCAATTCATATTCAATATTTTTCACATAATCCTTTTCCAAAATCACATTTCTCCATCTCCCAATTTTCAGCCTCAAAAATTTGGCAAACACTAGGAAACAACTCCACCTTAAAATCTTCTTCGGAAAGAATTCCAATGCTGATTCACTATCATATGGTGTATTCAACAAACAACTAATTTCATCACAAACCATATTTATCATGATATATAGTCTTTTATCAAACACCTTTATCATCATCATATTTTCAATGGAAAGTACTGAACCTTGCATGTCTTCTACTAGAATCTTTCCTTCCAATCAAAACTGAATATGACTGACAACAACTTTACTCCCCCTTTCCTTTACAAGGCATTCATCAAAAGTTCTCCAAAATTATGATATTTGGGAAATACAAATCAGCAAAGCATCATCTATTTTTCAAGTACTTTACAATGTGAATTGATTTCTCTTCTTTGACAACAAAAGACAACACTCTGTAATAGAAAACTCTTCTTACTTTCTTCTCCATCCAACTTGGTCCCAAAAGGAACCACACTGCCCTGATGGATGAGTTGATTCAATGAATAGGTATCAAAATGGTGTCTAAATTCTTTTTCAATCAGGGTTTCAAGGTATAATAGATTGCCCATTTATTTTTCGAATGAGAATAAGTGAGGGAGGTGTGGTGTGGCTTCATTAACCTCATTGGTATTGATATGTTGAATGTCAACAGTGATAACTTTGTTCATACCTGGTTCCATAGGATTGAGGCTATCAGTGTGGATAAGGTGAGTGACAAACTAATCTTGGATGGATTCTAGAAGATTTGGAGTTTCAAGAATAAAGCACAGGTTGATGGTGTTGAAAGATCATGTTTATCCATATTTTCTCATTCCAGAAGCTTAGCGGTGTACCTGGGGAATTTGTTGAAATATTGGGATACTACCCTTTCCACGAAGACATTAAAAAATAGAAGAAGCACCATTCCATTCTCTTAGGGATCATCTTCACCAGGAAGATGTCTTTGTTGGAATCCAACTAGAAATGGCCTCAAACTCAACATTGATCGATCATGCAGCCTTGGAACCATGATAGGTGGAAGAAGTTTCTATGATTCCCTCAGCTCGCTTATTATTTATTTTAGTATCTACTATATACATGGTAAATCACTTATTTTTGAAGCTAAGGTGATGGTTAATGGTCTTTATATTTTTCTTACTGGGAATATCATCCTCAGTGAAATCGAAATTGAATCCTTAGTTATTTGAAACTCCTTATAGGGAATAAACACCACTTGGTCTATTATTTATATTATTAGAAGATTCTCAAACTACATAGGATGAGCATGATTGATCCACACATGGTGTGATGGTAACTTTGTTTCTAACTAATTGGATTCCTAAGGAAACCATTGTGATACTTCTATTATTTTTTCCTCCTTAGGATCCCTACCCTATGAGTGTGCAGATTTTGTTTGGGAAGATGCCCTTGGATTACATTATTTCAATCCCCATTGACTGTGTCTGCCTCTCTTTCCATATTTTCCCCCTTCTATATGATTAATAAAAAAAATTAATGTTCATTTTAGTTAGAAATAGGATATTCATTTGGGTATTCAAAAAATCTAAAAGATAATGAAATTTCATTTTTATTGGCCAGGTATGAGAAATAATAATGAAAATTATGTTATGAATTGTATATACTATTAGAGGGTAAAGGTTTATCATTAATGAATATATGGTATAATGAAATCTATGCCTATTCCTGTATGGAAGTTGGAGTAGATTTACAAGGAATTTATCAATTATATATCAAGGATGATTTGGAAACACAATGGTATTTGGATGATTGTGGATCGACTCACCAAGTTGGAACAATTTCTCCCAATTAGATATCATAATATTGTGGTGGATTGGGTAAATTTTTATATTGTATAGGTAGAAAATTTTCACTGAGTTCTAGCTTCAATCATCTTTTACAGGGATCCTCAATTCACTTCTTGGTTACGGATATCATTAAAAGAATCTCTCAGAATTTAGTTAACTATGAATGTCGTATATCATCCTTAGATGGATGGGCAATATGAATGAATTCAAACATTAGAATATATTCTCAGAGTCTATGTTAGGGACCTTGGTAGATCATGGGAAGATCATATTTCCTTGGTAGAATTATACTATAATAACAACTACTAGGTGATGATACATATGGCCCCATTTAAGGAATTATATTTTCATCCTTTCCATTCCCTACTAAATTGGGTTAGAATAGGGGAAACACAACTGATTAGACCTAGTCTTGTCAATGAAACTATGGATAAGTTTCAGATGATTTATAAATGGATTTCCATGGCTTAGAGTCAATAGAAATTATATGAAGACCACCATCATTGACTGTTATCTTCAAATGTGAGTGGCCACATCTTCTTAAAAGTTTCATCAATACATGGTCATTGACACTTGGAAAAGAAAATTAAGTTGGATCCATGGTATTTTGGACCATTAGAGATTGAAATACAGATAATGACTATCATGTATCAGTTAGCCTTACCTCAAAAATTCAATATCGGTCACAGTGTATTTCACATATATCAACTAAAGAAGTATCACCAATATCCCAATCATGTGATTAGTTGGGACCATGTTACTCTTAAGATAGATACAACATCTATTCATGTACAAGTTCATATTGTGAATAAATAGGAGAAAATACTATGGGGAAAAATCATTCCTTTAGTATGAATATTATTATATGATGGTAATATTCAAAAGGAAACTTGGGAATGATAGAATCTCATGTGGGAGAAGTTTCCAAACTTATTCTATCATTCCAATGAAGAAAATACCAATGGTGGGGAGAATGTAACACCCCCAATTTGAGGTATTTCTCTATTTTAGGGATTATTTAAAGATAATAAATGTTTTGGTAAAGTATTAAAATGTTTTTTGAAGTTTTCATAAGGGTTTTAAATCTTTTTTTGAGCTACACAGTTTGAAAATATATTTTGGAAACCTATTCATGTTTCTTGGAAATTTTGGGAGTGGTTTGGAGAGTTATTAGTTAATTTAATGGTTGGAAAATGATTTTGAAAAAAATGTGCCTAACTTTGTGACTTTAAAAATTTACATTCTTAGTCGATTCTCACGGTTAGTGCATGATTAGTCAAACCATGCAACTTAACCATACGACATGATTTTAATTATATAGAAATTACCTTTTTAACTTGAGAAATGTCAAAAAATATCATTCTCCCTCTTCTAACCTAGGATCTCAATTCAAAGGGTTACGTTTGGAATTTTTTTGATATTTGATGTTCGAACTCCAATTCCATCAAACCCTTGAGCGTCTAATCATGGAAATCAAAGTTTTAGAATCCATTATTCATTCTCATCTCGGATCTTCTAATTTTCTCTTGATCAAAACCATATATCAGTGTTTTTATACCTAGATATATGGGATTGTATGGAGTTTGATCATTTTGTATAAGGATTTGATATAAAATAGAATGAGAAGTTGAGATCTATGTAATCATCCAAGATTTTTTGCACCAAAAAACCCATGGTATGTGGGTTTTCCCTATTTCCACTTTTATTAGAATGTGATGGATATTATATTTCTTAAATAATTCTATTATAATTTGAAATGGGTTTACCCTACCAAAAATATACGAAATTATTCTCTTAAAGGTTGGAATTCTAAATTGGGTTGTGGGTGTTTCCCAAATCATGTTTAATAATTTTATATAAAGAGTTTTCTTAAAGGGGATATGGTTTTGACATATGTTCTTAGCATAATGAGGTTGTGTGTGTTGATTGGAAGGGAACATGTTTGATGTGTGTTCATGATTTTCATTGTACGAGGCCTAGTTGAAATTGAATTAGTGATCAGTGATGATTGGAAAGGCACATGGATAATTTACACCTTGAAAAGAATTATTAGAGGATAGATCAATGCTCCAGAGAATATGGATGTCACTTGGAATGAATGTGTGTTGGGTGGGGTGGGGGGGGAAATGAATGATATTATAAATTTAATTAAATGAATAGATTTTTATTATTGTAAAGGAAAACACATATTTTGTAATATTTATTTTCAAAAATCTATTCACCTATATATTTTATATTGTGAAAACTATTTACTTCTTTGAGAATCTTCCTACCTATTCTAAAATCTTATAAGCTAATATATTTCTAATGTTAGTGGAATTTGAGAAAATTCACTACTAGTTACCTACCGAGTTGTTATACTCACCCATGTATATACACCTCAGTACATATATATATGGTGTTTTTTATGATACAGGAAAGGAACCAATTTAATAATTTATTGGTAGAGCAAATTGATAGAAATTTTCATAGTTGTTTTAGGTAGGACTTGAAGTTTTCATGTCTTGGTATGGAGGGGTGTCACCTTGGTGCTATGTTTCTTTTATTACTTTGGAGTTTAGTTTCTAATTTACTCTATTCCATTGTACTCTGATGGTGGTCTTGGAATCATTAGTTATTATTGAATTTTTCATTTTTATTAACATTGGATTTGGTTTCATGAATCATTTATAGATATTTATTTGGATTTTTTTCTATTTATCTTGTAATGACTGTTTGTGTGAATATATAGGGTAAATCGTTCCCCCATGTAACTTTGTGTTTAAAATCCTTGTAATTTATTAATATCCTTTGGTGTTTGGGGATTTAACCTAAGGTTAGTAGAACCTTAAACTTGGTCCAACCCAATGGGTTAGAATAATATGTTACATTAGAAAAATATGGGGAAACTAATTAAGGATATATGGTTATGATTTAAAGGGAGGAACCATCTGAGGGAAACTTTTCTTGGGGATATATGAATAATCATCAAGGATGAAGTATATATTTCTTTATTTTATTATTATTGTACTTCTCATCATTTATATTTCTATCATGGATTCAAGCAAGTGTCTTACTTTAATAATAATTCTCATCATGTGTGGATAATTTTCCTTAGGTAAAGGTTATAGGTGATGATGGAGAATAGTTTATGCGATCAAATTTTCATTGTTTCATTTTATTTAATTTAAATAAAAATTTTATAATCTTATCATGTAAATATTTATACTTTCACTAGATACACCATAACATACCAAAAATTACATATCTTGAGATTTTTGTAGGAATTATAATGAATTAATCTATGACCATTGGATGAATTCATTATCACTTTAGGGTTCACATTTATATATTTTTTAGATTTTTTTCAAACCAAAATATAGATTTAAAATAAAAATTCCCTTGGTTACAATGCTAAATAGTTTATGAAATATTTTAATAATGGGGGTAAAACTCATTGTGAATGATATTAACACACATGTAAAACACAATTTCGGTGATCTCCATCAAATTTCGCAACCCTGATGTACTCTTATTACAAGGAATAAAATTTCATTTTTTGACATTAATTTTTAGGGGAATCATTTTAAGATGGATTTAATTTGGGTATATAGAAGCCTTAAATGGTTTTGAAAACAATAATCTAACCCTAAAATAATTTATTTAGGGATATTTTCAATGAATACATGAGTTCCCCATGTGATAAACCCCATATTTTTTATATACTCATAGTAGAGTAGGGCTTGAAATTAATTTGGGATGGGAAAAAGTAACATGTAAGGAATAATGAAACCAAATTCTTGTGTTATTTATATGGACACTTAAAATGGTGTTTAACTGATAGAGTCGTACTTGATTTATTTGAAATAAAAATAAAAAGTCTAAATGTAAAGATCTTAATCTCATTTTATTTTTTGTTATTTTTGTTTTTTCATTTTATTCTTGGTGTGTTGTTTCTATGGGTGTATAACATTTTCTGCCTGAGAATCTATATCACATATTATATTAGTTCAAAATCATTATAGAGATATATCTTAGATTCTGAGATTGATTTTTTTGTTAACGAGACTTCAAGAAATAATGAGAGTTCACATTGAAAATTATTCCAAAGAAAACATAGAAGGGTAAGACCAAACTATTTTTTCTTAGGGTTGGATAGTAGTATAAACCCATAGGTGATATCACCACCATCAGAATAAATTTGTGTTGGGATATGTTAAAAAATGAGTGGTTATAGTATATTCTATAAATTTATCAAGTTAAGTTACTACCCTGATAAATTCTTATACAGTATAGATTTCCATCCATTCATGTAAAAAATAAAAAATTTAAATCAAATACGATATTTTAGATCTCACTAAAAAATCATTTAAATCTATGATTATTCCAAGTAGATATACAAATTATCACATTTCCATATTTTTAGAGATATGATATGAGTTTAATTACAATAGTGTTAAAAAATATAGTGATAATTTTCTTATTTCCTTTCACATTGATGGACAAATAAAAATATTGGATTAAGGGACTTTCAGAATAGATTATTCTTCCTCAAGAGTATCTTTCTCAATCCTTCCTAGAAAAACATTTCCTTCAATAAAAAAATTGATGATAAGGAATGAAATTTACAACATTCAATAATTTGACAATGAATCACTTTATGAATCATTGGATAAATTCAAGAACTTTTTATCAAAGTTCCCACACCGTGGACTAATAGTTTGGATACAAGTAAAAAATTTATATGGATGATTTTTTTTAGAAATGAAATCCATCAAGGATATATTTTTAAATAGTAATATAATTAGAAATACATACAAGGAGTTATTTAAATTATTATTAGACATGTAACCTTCAATAGAACCCAGAAATGGTAAAAAGAGATAGATTCATAATTTTAATGAAACCGTAATGTTGTGATCCTAGATGTACACCATGTCTAAGAAAATTAATTTTTTAAAAATCAACACTGTTGTGTTAGTAAAATTAATTATACATATATATTGTATAAATTATAGATATAATCATGCCATGAGAGAGTCCCAAAGCACAAGTTATAGTCCCTTTACTAGTGATGGGAGTTATATTACTCAGAATCATGTATAGATTTTTTTATAGCTAATAAAAATTCAGCATAGAAAGATAATTCAAATTTTGGGTTAGTTGAATTGCAAAAATAATAATCCCAACAACAAAGGACTCAAATATCACTGGGGTATGAATATCCCCAATATCAAAATCTTCATCCACAAATTCATTATGAAAATAAATTTTAAAAAGTTTAATACCAACAATGATAGTATAAATAAACTTTTCCCTTACAAGACCCTCATTAATAATAATATGTTCATCAACCAGTGTAGTAAGGGTCATCATGATTGGAGGAAATGATGTCTAAATTTATCATGAACACTAATACGAGGTTCAACAATCAATATTATACCAGTAAAACCCTCGAATAATATATTTAAAATATTTTCAATAAATATATGAATAGAAAACTGAGTACACTATTAATTAATACCAATAATAACCCATGGGGGGAGGTTATGGTGGTTACCTTGAGAAGTGAAAAAAAACCTTCACAAAAAATGAAGTAAAAGTAAAAGGAGGTTAAAACTAAGAAGGATGATATATCCCACATTAATATTGATTTGTAAGTTGATCTCAAAACCACATGATTAGAGGAAGGATTATTAAAGAGAAATAAAATTTCAAAATAAAAAGAATAGGAAGTGATTAAACCTTATGTCCATCATTTTTATTTTTGGATCTCAAAAAATAAAGGAATATGGAACACCAATTCAAAAAAATATTGGGATGATTTTAAAATATACATAGAGACATTCTTTTTATTGAGAAAATATCCAAAATTCTTACATGCAATAATTTTATAAAGTAAATATTAATAAAAAATAATATTGAGGATTTTGGAACTATTTCACTTTACAAAGATTGTTTTCTGGTGGTGAAATAGAAAATTCCATCGAAGCATCAAGAATTTTTATTTTTTATATACCATATAGAATATTTACAAGTGAGTTTTTGAGGGATCTATATAACATGGGATTGAGAATCAACCTCATTCCCTTCTGTGATTTTAAGAAACAGGGGAGGTAACAAATTAATCCTAATATAGTGGAACATCAACTAGATGATTTCTCAATAAAATATATAATGATTATATTAGAGGATGTATTAGTGAAGGTAGAAAAAAATATTTCCTTACAGAATTCAACATTTTTTACATGGAAGAAGAAACATATGTAATATTGACTTTTTGGTTATCATTTCTTGAAACTGTAAAGGTTCTAATTGATGTCATCAAGTTGATTTCTTTTTTTCTTTTGGGTTACTACAAGATGACATACAATGTTATAAAGAATATTAATAAATATTTACTTATATAGTGTGATGATATTTTCATTGTCTCCTTCCATGAGAGTAATTTATAATACATAAACATTGACATGGAATTTTCCAAATCACCAAAGGATCATATTGATGAAAAATTATTGTAAAATAAATTTCAAGAAGAGGTGAATATTATATATATATTGGGAAGTAATTTTTGGTATTGTGAGGTGATAAAAATAAACATGGAATGATAATAGACTAAACCATTGGTTCATTTAATCCTAAAGACACCACTTTAAAAATTATATCCCCTACCATTCTCATTGAAGTACAACCACTTGGGGGGATACATTTTTTGTTATCCCCAAATATTCCCTCACTAGTTATCAAGAATCTAAATTTATAAAATTTATAAGGAGGAGGAAATAAGATATTGTATGGTCTATTTATAACCTCAAGGGAATCAACCCCTTAACTTGTTTCTATAAGGTACTATTGGAAGTGGGAGATAAACCAAATCATCATGAAAAAGGTGGTTGAATACTTTCATAAAGGGGTTAGATAAAAAGGAAGTAATTATATTGATTAATGTGAGTATAATCTATCCCATATTTGATATTTCATGGGAGATACATTTTTTATTGGTTTATAAAAGTAGAACATTATAGTGATCTCAATTGAAAAAACGATTTGGTACTAAAGAGAAAAATCATAAAATAAATATTTTCTATAGACTACCACAAACAAAAAAAATTACATACATAAAGACAATTTCCCTATCCATTTCATCGATTTTATGTTGGTGTGTTTGGTGAAGGTTGATTTTTACTTACTTTTGGATGGTTATTCAGGATATAACAAAATATACACCCCCTAAAGATCAAGAGAATATAACCTTCATGTGACTATAAGAAACATCCTTCTACCTTTGAATGTCATTCTAGATGTATAATGCTCTGAAAAATTTCCAAAAAATTCAACATAGTTATATTACATTTCATTGTGGAATATATCTTAGAGATACTTATGGATGTTTTTTTACAACATAATTTGTTTCTAGTTTTATGAATTTGGAACATATCATAGAATAATGTGAAAAAATAATTTGGTTCCCAATTTAGAAAAATGAAACCTTGTGGTTTAACATGGAAATGTTTTGGGAAACAAGAAAATTGATAAAGGAATTGAGGTCAATCTAGAGAATATTGAAGTTATCATTTTCTTTCCTATAAAAAATTCAATATGAGAAATCTATATTTTTCTTGGACATGTATGCTTCAATTGATGATTTTTGAGAATTTTTTCTAAAATATAATTTCCATTAAACAATCTCTAAAGAAAGTAGGAAATAATTTAATTTTATGATTCATGCATGAATTCATTCCAATTTCATAAAAAATACTAATAGAAGGCACAATAATGATTCCCCTAGAGTTGAATGATATGTTCGATTTAATGTAAAATGTTAGTGGCTATATCATTCGAGTGGTTCTTAGAAAAAATTCTGACAACATAATTTGACCAATCTATTACATGATGTGAGCATTAAATGAATATCAAATTATCCACACAACCATAAAAAAGAAATTTTATCTATGGTGTTTTCTTTTGATAGATTTTGTCCATATTTTTTTCTTTTAATGGTGATTATGTACACATACCCTGTTGTCCTTAAGTAACTCCTAAACAAAAAGGATGAAAACACAATTTATATTTAGTGGGACTTTCTTTTCGAAGAGTTTAATCTAGAAATCTATGACAAGTGGGTCTATGAGAATCTTATTGTGGTTTATCTCTTGAGATTGTAAATTATAACACCCCAAGATTATAGAATGTATTTTCATTTAAATTATTAATTCATTGAATAGATTGTATTGCACACAACAATGAACTAAAATGAGTTAAAATATAATAAAATTATAAGAGGGAAAAACATTATCCAATATAAATATAGTAATCAATTGTAACAATTACATTTTATTATTCTGTTTTTATTAATGAAATTTAAGTATTAGAAAATAAATAATTAATGTGGTATGTTTTAAATAATTCAATGTTAAAAAGTGGTATTTTTCAAAGAACTATTTTTTAGAGTATTGTATATTTTAATAAATTGATAAATTTTAAAACAATTTAATGAATTAAATAATAAATTAACACTCAATTAATTATAAAATGAAATGAAATTAGATTAATAATACTTAAGTTTAAAAATTTCATTTTTCCTATAAAACCATTTTTTTGTGTTTAAAATTTTTATTTAAAATATAATTTCATATATTTTATGATTTAAATTTTATTAAATTAAATCAAACTTTGAAATAATGATGTTAAAATAATAATAGGGTGTTTTTTTGGGGATTCTAATGAAATGGTTGATTTTTGGGCGAATAGTGAAAATATAGTTTTAGAAAATACAGTCACTTTTATGACATCAACATGATATATGAATGAAATTAAAATTTTTGAAACATTTTTCATATTTTAAATATATATTTAATAATTAAAATAAATTATTTAAATATACCATGTTGAATTTAGAAACCCATGTTTGATGTTTTAGAACTTAAATGATGTTTTATTCTATTAAAATAAATATTTTTGATCATTTTATTTAAATAAGTAATTATAAGGTTACATTAGATTTTGTATTTTATTTTAAAGTCACATAAAACTAATTTTTTATTTATAATTTAATTAATTTTATAATAATAAATTTTATTAATGATTTTGGTGTAAATATATATTTTTTTGTTTAAAAGTATTTGTTTATAAAAACTTTTTTCATTATATTTTGAAAACATATATTAAAAGTAATTTTTAAAACCTATAGAAATTGAATCATGTAAAACTAGTTCCATATTTGGAATCAAAATATTCAAATTATTTAATAATATAGAGTTCATTTTTATTCATAATGAATAAATACCATCATAAAATCTTATCACCACGGTTAGAGATTAAAGGTTTAACAAGGGGGTTAAATTAAGAGATAAGGATTTAAATATCACTAAAAATTGTATAAATATAGTTTTATGAGTATATTTTTAACCTACCTAAATCTATATTTTAATTTTTTACCATTTAGTTCCACTTTCCCATGGAAATGACTTTATATTATTTTAAACATACAAGTATTTACAAGAGTTCCACTCCACACACTTATAAAAGTAAACCATTATTCCCTCAATTTTATAAACAACTTAATAAAATTTGATCAACCAATCTCTAAAAAAATCACCTTGAAAATTTACTCCTCATTTCCTAGTTGTCCTGGTCTCACCAAAATTTTAAATTAAGATGGATTAAGGTGTAATCCAAAGGAGAATATCCAAGGAACATGTAAAGATGTCAACCGAGTTATTTCAAGTTTCATTATTATTCTATATAATTTAAACCTATTATGAACACAATAATATAATTTCATAAATATTTTTTAATATGCTTATTTTTTTTATATTTATTATGTAACCATTTTTTATCATATTTCCACCCAATGGAAAATAAAAAATTCGCTCTTGTGTACCTATGGACTACTACCACATTGAATCAAAGTATTTTATTTTTCATCAAGAAATAATGTGGATGTTTATGTAGATTGATTTAGTGAATACATTTGATATTTATGATATATTCAAGTTTTTATAAAGATAAATAATTTTCTAACATTATTTATTTCCATCTTTTAAAAAATAAAAGTCACGCATGTGTACGTGCAAACCACCACCTCCATGGTTAACATATTTCATTTTTTATCACCACCTTATATAGTTGGTTGTTAAAGTATATTTAATGTTTAAATATTATATATATGACATGATTAAAATTATATTGGTGATAAAACCATGACTAAGGGGTAAGTACTGAAACATTCAAATTAAGAATTTCATGGGAAACAAAATAGTTAACACCTAAATAATTGATTTAAACAAAGAATTATGAATAAAGGGTAAAAATAATTTATGAATAAATGATATTAAAAAAGATATATTTTAATATTTATTTTATATCTTTTAATAAAAAAATTCCATTTATTAAACTAGAGGATGTAAATCATCTATGTAATTAGGAATTAAAGGTAAGGGTTTATTTTACAATCTCATTTTTATTCAATATTGATTATGTTTAAATTCCAATCAGGTTAACTATAATATGTTTATATATTAAATAACATCTATTTTCTTATAATATGGTTATTTATAGGGTTTAAAATATTATATTTATTCCCCAATTATTTGGTACTCAAAAATACAGAATGATTTTTTTAAGAAAAACTGATCTTATTTTGTCTTTTTGGTCGGGAATGTTTCTATTATTTTTCTGTATTTATTATAAAATTTCAAGAATTTTTTATATATAATCCAATGATTTTTAAAGTTCTTTTTAAAATATCTCTTAAATCTTTAATAAAGGTTTAAAATGAACATTTCTAGCATTTTTTTACACGATTCACTTCCAAATATCTTTAAAAAAGCACAAATATAATGTTTCATAACTTCTACCACTTGAATACCTTTCCCCACCATCGTTAACTTTATTAGTTATGAATGTTACATTATAGGTTTCCATATTTTTTTCATATAAAATCCTTTCCTAATTATTCTTTGTATTTTTTTAAACCAAAATAAAAGGTTATGATTTTTTTAAATTTTTTATAAAGGGATTTAATTTCACTTTTTATATTTTTATCTCTCACTTCACATTTTCTTACTTAATCAGTTTTTTTAAAAGTAATTTATTATCAAATATTTTGATCTTTAAAAAAAATTATTATTTAAACCACTTAAAAAGAGTGTTAGAAGTGATTTTTGACTTCATTTTTGTAACCAAGTTATACAAGTTTTAAGAAATTTATTTTCAAAGTTTTTCTTCCCCTTTCCTCTTAGATTTTCTTAAGGACATGAATTTTTTATAAAACACTCAATTTTGATAAATTTATGGACTAATTTTAACCCTTACTGATTTATTGTGTATACCTGTAATGTATTGAGATTTTAATATGTAGTTTCCTTTAATTAAATACCATTTTGAATTTCTTCATTCACATACAACATTGAATGAAAACGAACTGTGATACATTTTATTAAGTTAAAATTTTAGGTATTAAGTTTAAAAATTATAATGTGTCCATTAAATTTGAAAATATAAATAGAGATATCCTAGTATATAAATATTTTAATAAATAATAATAAAGGTCATTTTTAATACAAATTCACTAAGTAAATTCAATTACTATAGATAAACAAATAATAAGATCATTTTATGTTTAAATTGTATTTTTTTATTTTTATAAACAATGAATTTTTATATTAAGGAACTAATTATATTATAATTAATTTATGATAAAATATATTAAAAATATTTTATTTACAAAATGGAATGAAATAAGAATGAAAATAGATAATATTTGAAATGATTATTTTTCCTTTAAAATAGTTTTAATTTTTTTATTTTTAAATTTTAAATAAATTTCTCAAAATTTTAGAATTTTAATGTGAAAAAGTTAAAATAATTTTTTTTATTCAACATAAAAATATTATATTTGGATGAAGTTTTGGGATCAATCCGAAAATATATACTTTTAGGTGAATAATTCAAAAAACAATTTTGACAAATACAGTGACTTTTATTTAATCAATAGGGTATAAGAATAACCTATAATTTATGAATATTTTTTTAACAATTATATAATTTATAATTAATATTATACATTTGAAAATATTAATATTATTTTATAAGCCTAGGATTAACATTCTTCAACCCGTGTAATATTTAAAAAACTATTTTTATACTTTAAACACTTATTATTTTAGAATTAATTTTAATCAATTTTATAAATTTAATAATATGAATTTTTTTTCATATTTTAAATTAAAATTCTCAAATTATCTAATATGTGTAATTTTTTAGTTATATAGATATGTCAATAAGGGTAAAAAAAGAGTTACCATGGTAAAAGTAAATTAGGGTAAATGTTAAATCTAAAGAGAAAAGGAATTTGAATCCTCAAGAATTATTTAAAAACATGATGTAAATGGTTTTCTCAAACCACACTATTTACATGTTCATTATTTCCTTCTTGTGGAGAAACTTTCCTTGAATAGTGCACCTCTTTTTACCAAAATTCCACTACCCTCAATTGTAAAAGGATAATTGCACCACCCTACTTCACCTCACACCAAAAGAACCTTATTTCTAACCAAATCTACCCAAATAACTTATCAATATATTAGAAACATCTTATATGTTTTGTTTCCTTGAAAGGGACACTTTTCATAGGCTTAATTCATGTTTCAAAGGAGTTATTCCAAGGAGTAGGGTAAAAATTCCAAAATAACTTCTTTTCATTTATTTTTTTAAAATTATTATCCTTCAAAATCAATATTTATTATATCATCATAAACTAATTACATTAGAATAATTATTATTTTAAAATATTATTAATTTTATGGAAAATCATTATCTACCTTCTTACCTTCTCCTTAGAATAATGAAAACGCACCCAAGCATATATGTAAACTAACATCTCCTTGAAAGGTGTTTTTTATTTTCATAACTAACTTTCATGGATAATAATAAATTTTTATTTAATATAAAATTTTCTATTTATCAAATGTTTATGATTTTAAAAATATAAATATTTTATAAATTCATCATATTCTATAGAAAATGAAAACATCATCTGTGTGTATGTGCATACAACTGCCTCCATGGAATGAAGTATTTAGGTTTTCATCACCATATTACTAATATGGTTATAAAAAATATTTGATAAACATATAAGATATAAATTTTAATATGTACCATAAATATGAATTGGAATTTATGATAGAAAAATTTATTATCATTATGATGTTATTCATTGATATAAATAGATTACCTGAAACAAGCTTTTCATGGTACTCATTCTCTCGAATTATTCCCATAGTTCCAATAAAATAAAATTGGGGATGTATAAATCATAAAAACCAAATGATTTAAATATATTTTATAATATAGGTATGATGAACATAGTATCAAATAACGAGGATAAATGTATCCATTATGAAACATGTGCATAACAATTTGAATTACAACACCCAATAATGAAAATAAGAAATAAGTTACTAAAGAATATATAATAAATTATTATATAAGAAATATTATAAATGGGTATAGATATAAATTAAGTTATGAAATTATTTATTAAGATAATTATGTATATTATACATGAGTTTTATGAACTTTTGTGGAAGCTATGAATTAAGGTAAGAGGTTTCTCATCTCATATTTTTCTCTTTGACACTTATTCCATATACACCAATTATTTTATTTTTTAGTTTATATAAAACATATGGGTATATTTTTAATATAATTATAATGAAATTAAAGTTATAAATAAATTAATTTTATGTTCTACCTTTCCTGTATTTTTTTGAATGGTAACATAGTTATAAGGGTTTTTTTATATCTAATTTTCAAATAGAGATTGTTATGAATGAATTTACAAATGGGAAAAAATTATGTAAAATTTATCTCTAAAACCCCAAACATTTTATTCTCTTTCATTTTTTCTATTTTCTCCCACAATTTCATTTTCCTTGATAAATAATTTACCCACTATGACACTTTCAAGTGAAACTGAACCTATACTCTCATTTTAGTCATGAATCTTCCTCCTATATACCCATAATCATTTTATAGATGTCACTTTCCATAATTAAATAATTTATTAAGTTAATTTTTTTTACTTTAAAAAAATTAAAAAATTGTTTTAACATTTTCCGTATGTTTCATTTGGATAAGGTATCCATTTTTAACTTTTTTTATGTCTTAACACATTCTTTGGTTGTTACAGGAATTAATATTTATAAATCTACTTTTTAATGTTTTAAAACGGTTTTCCAAATTATATTTAAATATTAAATATTTTGAAAATAAAATCATATATATTCAATTTTTTTTTAAAAAATTGACTTTAAAATTAAATTCTTCATTTGAAAATCCATTGAAAAGGCTTGTGTTTTTTAAAATAAATCTTCAATGTTTCTATATATCCTCTAAGAATGTTTTTTGAATGAATCTTTATTTTATCATATTTTTATTATAAAGATAAATTTTGGTCTTAAATAGTAATTTTTAAAATATTTTATTAAGAGTAATGTATTTCATTTCAAAAAAAAAATTTAAGGACATTTCATGAATTTTAAAAGGAGATAATTCTTTCTTAATTTTTGAATTGATTTATCCTTTAATCATAAATGGTTTTTTTTTATCTATGTAAAAATACGTTTACATTTATCATGCTACACTTGGGATATGTTCCTTTGATATCGTGAACCTTCTTTCTTGGGATGACTTATGATGATGATGTTTTAAAAAAGTCTTTAAGAAACCTGTTTCTTTCCCATAGATTAATTAATCATTGATGAAATAATGGATGTTTTTATGATCTTGTGGAAAAATTTTATATAGTTTTTATTATGTGATGGGTGTTCTTGAAATTATATACCCCCTAATTCATTGAGTAATGTTTAATATCTCATGTGGTCAAAGGGTACACAAGCAGTAAGCCTGAACCCAACAAGGTATACAGTTGGTATGCCCAGCCATATGGGTATAAAGGTGGTAATCCCAAGATCATGGGTATATTTTTTGTAATACTAATCTCAAGAAAATACATGTAGTTACCCAACCCTAGTATCTAGGAGATGATTTATACTTTATTGCATTGGAATACGATACATGGAATAACATCTCAAAGTATCAAATATTGTAGTAGTCTTGGTAAACTAGATGCATACTAAAATTTAAAATACACATTAGAAAATAAAATAAAAAAAATTATTTTCTTTTATAATTTCATTATTCACCATAGATTATCCCAATATATCAATCACACAACAATTCTTGGAACACTTGGGAAAATAAAACCTAATAAAATGGTGAGCTTTGTTTCTCCAAAAGGGTAACCGTACAATATAAGATATAAATAAATAATGCATAATAAATATGGAATGGAAAATAAATGAATCACATGAAATTTAATCAATAACATGAGAATAATATGGAAGGAATAAAATATGATCAAATAATTACATATATATAATCACATGATCTTGAAACTTGACAAGGGATATTCTAACTAATCAAATAATCACATGGAATATCAATAACTGAATTTATTTTGACACAATTCATAATGATAGATATCGAAAAAATACCATTAAAGTTTGTTCCAAGACATATAATACTATAAATTCATATTTTAATACATATATTAAAATTGGTAAGTTCTCATCCAAAACTGTATCTAGTTTATCTCATGAGACCATCCAATTCATCGAGGGGCTATAGAGGGCCCCGTTAGTCACTTACAAGGTCTAATGCATTCTTAATATGAAATAGTGAAATTTAATTCACATAAAATATATATTTAAATTAGAATACAAATTATAAATACCTTATCAAACCAATAAACATAATAATAAACCATCAAGAGTAAATTGAATGATATTAACATATTACATCCCTAGTAAAACTGACCATAAACCACATAGAGAAATAATAAGGATGGTATCATTGGAGTATATCCCAATTAAATCACAAGTAAAATAAAAGAAAGTGTTATTACATAGAAAATAATTTTGGAAGATCACTTGGAACATTTATTGAGGAAAATGACCTTTATTTGAAAATCACACTTTTTATTTTAAAACTTGAAAAATTGTCAAATATTTTCAAAATCCTTTTCTTTCATAATTTTTTTTAAAAACCAATAATTTTCAAAATATAAAGAAAAAAATTTTGTGTAAAAATAACATTATAAAATTACAAATTAAGCTTAAAATAAATGATGGTCATGATGGTGGGTAATTCTGTACATGTTGTATAAGTTATAAAGAAAATTCCATTTGCACTGTAAGAAGGTTGTAAAAGTGCCTCATTTAGAAAAAGATAAGAATATTCCTTTCAAACCATTTAAAAAAAATCAGAAAAGGGTCAAAATTTATTTTATAAATCATTTTTATAATTCTAAATATTTTTTGAAAACATTTTTAGAAAACATGGTTTTGGAAGGGAAATTATTTTCGACGGAAGAGAGAAATAAATTCGGATTTTCATAAAAAAATTTATTAATAATTTTATATACTAAAGAGAAGAAAAATGGTATTATTAATTGAAAAATATCATGAATAAAAATATTAGAATATAATATATTGATATTGAGATAGAAATATCAAATAATTTCCCCAAGGTATACCTAAACAAAAACAATCACAAATAGTAATGAGATTGTGAAATAAATCCTTACCACTTTGGTAACTTTGGAATAATAATCCCCATAAAAGAAATAAATTTAAATGAATATTTAAATACCATAAATATATATTAATTTATTATATAATATGCGAAAAGGGTATTATTTACATTACACAATAAATAAGCGGTTAATATGGCACATGTCTCGTAGAAGTAAATGTTAGATGAGAAATCCTTACATTGAGTTCAACTTGTCACATATCTTCTTTATCTTTCTTATTAAAAAAATTGTTTTAATCAATTCCTTGATTAATAAACTTTCTAAAGTTTATTATTATTTTTATTTTAATTATTAAAAAATTATATATGATTACTTAATCAATTTTTTACATCGTATGTTTCGACGATATTTCGATTATGTGTCAAGAATGAATTTGGTAGGTTGAATATGGTCAAAATAGTCATTATTTAAACATATAAATAATAATAATCATGAAATAATTATAATGTTTATAAATAATTATACTTTTAAGACTAATCATTAAATATGGTTATGAAAAATAAATCACGTTACAATCATGAAGATGGTAGGCTGTACAAACGCATGAGTAACATTTCCATTTTCCAATGATCATTATGTAAAAACGGTATGTAATATTTTATCTTTATATAATGATCATAAAATAATATATATACCATATTATTTATTTAAATATACTTATATATATCATCCATTTGGTGTGGTAATGAAAAGAGAGTCAAATCGCTTCGTGAAGGCAGTAATCCACACATACATGAGCAACATTATCAATTTTTAGTGTAAGATATAAAATGATATCTTATCTTTCATAATGATAAATTTTTTCATTAGTATAATAATTATTTTATTTATGTCACATATATTCAAAAAATACATCATTTTCACCTTCCATGTAAAGCTTTATTGAAAGAAGAATCACATTGCTTCATGAGGCAGTAGTCTGATGTACACACGAGAGATGTTATTATATCCCCAACAGAACGGGAAGTAAAAATTTATATATGATATAGTTAATAAATAGATATAATTATTATATAAATACCAAAAAAATAATTTATATACATAATCATACACTACCATGAGAGGTGGTGATGGAGAAACGGATGTCATCAGTTTTGAGCCAGAAGTCCACTATACACATAAATGATGATTTCGTAACCCATTTAATGGAAGCAGGGATGATTTAGGTCATTAAATTAACATAAAACACATTCGTATATGAAATATAATGATTTTATTATATGATTATGGTTTAATTATAATTTAAGTAGGTGGATAAATAAATAAAATAAAAACACTCATTGAATAATGTTACATTTTCTTCAGGTAACCTCCTCAGGTTTGCACAAAATCTTTAAAAAGTTTAATTTCTACCCAAAATAAGACTTATAAGATGGGGGGAGTAAGTTTGAAACTGATTTTTGGAGGTTTTTTTCTGAATCAAAAGGGTTTTAAGGTTTTATAAAGAGTTGAGAGGGGGTGACATTTTATGGGTGAGGTGAGTGACACACTTATAATTTTTGGAAAGAAAAAGGTGAAACCTCATTTTTCATTTTCCAAAATGGTTATAATAGAGTATTATATATCATTATAGATTAAAATATCAAAATTCATTCATCAAATTTATTTTATATAAGTTTTTAGGTCATTTTATCTTTTATATTTTTAGTTTAACCCTCACTAAATCCATTTTTACCTTGACCGTGGTAAATAATTTTTATTATTTTCACAATTATTTTTGGACAAAAGTCAATTTTACATTATCAGATAATACAAATTATAATAATTCCAAAAATGGAATTCATTTTTTAAATTCCATTCATATAATTATAAAAATTAATTTAAAATTAATACTGTAGACTAGATGAGAAAGTGGGGTTTTAAGGTAGAAATTATTCAGTAGTTTACAATGTTTTTATATAAAAACATAATATAAAAATGATTCCAATGAACTAAATTGGATTAATTCATATATAATTAAACAAATTTTTATTTAAAATCAAGTCAAAATATAATTTATAATTTTAATTAATTTAAACGAAAAGTAAAATTTCAATTAAAATTCAATATTTTTACTATTGAGAGTTTATTGGGAGTAAAAATAGGAACACAAAATAAATGATAGAAACCTATAATTCTATGAACCATGTGATTATGGTTTATGTATCAGTATCTCCCCCTAAAGAAGGGGAGGGACATGTGTTGTCTTCTGAGGGGGCTCAGCCTTGTTCTTTATCCCCATTGCTAACCCTAATCTGCTTCCTTCCTTCCCTAATATTACACCCAACCCTAAAGTTATATACTTGTTCAATGATTTCCCAAAAATATCAATATCATCCACGTAGTTTATAGATGCCTCTTCCCTTTTGAAGCTAACACTGGTGGATCAATTCAAATAAAATCATCATTTGGTTGAACTCTTTTTATAGGTTTGTTTTTAGATCTTTGGGCTTACAATAAGACGAAACTGTTGAAATCCTAAATAATAGCCATATCATGATTTTTTTTGTGTTAGAGAATTATTTTATCCCAGTGTGGTATATATATCCACATATTTTCAATCGATCCCACCCCCACTTATTCAATTGGTCTTATGAGTTCCACATGAAACATGATTCTCCAACCACAACATTGTGGGTTCATTTTCCAAATCTCCCTCTTCCTTTTTCAGAATCCTTTGATCATTCAAATGTTAGGGAATATGTTTAAAAGATATTTATTCTTTTTATAATAGAACAATATATTTTTCCTATCCTATCTACCCATGAATTTTCATTAAAGTTGAGGTTTCAAGACCATAGGTAGAATATTTTAATATTATGGTTGGAGAAGAGATTTTTTACAAGCAATTGACTATCTTTGAGTCATGGGTTTATTTCTATAATTCATGAAAGATACTAGGGAAATCAGTTTTATAGTTTTGGCATAGGCTCAAGAATCACTGCTAGAAGATTGATTTGGATTTAGGTAGCTGAACAAGTCTTTGTGAAAAAGGGGGTTGTTTCGATTCTTGGTGAATGTTCAAAGGATCAGGTCCAAATTCGTGAATTTTTTTCATAGACAAGGGGTTATTGGGGGTTCATGAATCAGGTTCTTCAGAACTAATCACTATCATCCCAAATCCTTCATATTATTTAGAGGTTGCGTGTATTGGAGTTGGTTCTAAATAGAAGGTGCTGATTAAGGAAGAAAGTGAGAAAGGTAATTATATCTTTATTCCCCATGAATCCCAATGTAGGACACCCAAGCTTAAATTTATGGATAGGTGAATTCATCGAATAGGATGAGACCCAAAACAATCACTCTGACTCTAAATATAGGTAACTATTTTGAAGGTTAGGAAGTTAAAGATTCAGTTCATGATCAAGGGGAATGGAATATGGTCATGTTAAGAGGAGAAGGTTCATCTTGGGAAGAGATTGTCATCCAAGACCCTTATTCATATGGGGACAACACTTAAGTTCATGGGTTCTATGATCCAGAGTCCAGTGATGATATGTTTAGTCAAATATTAGTGGAAAATGTAGATGAAATTCATGAAAAAAGACATCACATCCCAAGTAGAAAGAAGGGGTATAAGGGAAACTGGGACTCATGGAGATGCATTGTTCTTATAGGGAAGAAATCTAAAGGGAATAAGGACTACTCTCACTTTCCTAAACCCATGGATACAAGGCCTTACAAAAAGGGTGGGGACAATAAGGTTCTTGAATGCAAAGACACTATGTAGGACTAGTTTCATAAGAAGATTATTAAGATTCAAGGTGAAAATAAAATGGACAAATATGGTGTTCATAAAGAAAAATATTTGGAATTAGAGATTTCTAAATATTTGAAGAGAAATGAAGGAAATGTGAAATGGGAAAAAGAAAAAAAATTGAGCACAATATTCACTCTAATGAAGAAATACTAGAAGGATATTTCTAGATCAATTCTCTATACACTACTAGAAAAACGGGCATTTGCGACGGGGCATTTGTGACGGGATCCCGTCGCAAATGGCTTTTTGCGACGGGGGCCCGTCGAAAATAGCTCGTTGCTGAAAACGGCGTCGCAACAACACTTATTTGAGACGGGCCCGTCGCTAAAGCCGTTTTTTGCGACGGTCATTCTCCCCGTAGCAAATAGTACTCCGTATTTTTGTAAAAAACTTTTAAAATAGTTTTTGCGACGGGCCCATCGCAAATACCTTTTGCGACGGTACCGTCGCAAAAACTATTTTTTAAAAAAAATAAAAAACTATTAATAATACTAGTATTTACGACGGGCATAGTATCCCGTCGCAAATACTATAAAAAAAATAAAAAAAATAAATTATTAATAAATTATTTTCATTAATATAATAATAGAATTATAATTCAAAAATAAAAATAATAAATTATTAATAAATTATTTTAATTAATATAATAATAATAGAATTATAATTCAAAAATAAAAAATAATAGAATATTAATAAATGATTTAATTAATATAATAATATTAGAATTATAATTCATAAATAAAAAAAATATTAATAATTTATTTTAATTAATTTAAAAATAATAGAATTATTTTACATTCAAATATTAAAATAATTCAAGTATTACAGAAAATATAATTAAATTATAATATTATAAAATTTTAATATATATATAAAATTTAATATTATAAAATATAAATAATAATATTATTCATATTAATATTGTTATTTAAAAATATAATATTATTAATATTTTATAGTGAGACAAAAACTACGAATAGAAAAAAATAATAATTTGATTTCACAAATTTTATAACATAAGTACAATATCTAATCTGAAGAAGGGGGGGGGGAGGTGGGGGATCTGCAGATGGTGGTGGAGGAAACTCCATCCCTAAAGCATGAGTGAGTCGGCGCATGTACTCCATCTGCTCCTGATGCTGCTGCTGCCACTGACTCGCCTGCTCCTCGTACAGCTGCTGCTGGCGTCGACGCTCCTCCTCATGCTGCTGACGCATCTGCTCCTGTCAGAGACTCTCTATCTGTGCAGTCTGAGATCGCAAATGATCCTCGTACTGTGTAGTAGAAGAAGATTCACGAGCTCCTCTCGAGCTGGACGCCGACATCGCAGCACTGCCATAATAATCTTCGGGAGTCAGTCGAGAGCCGATACCAACTACCCGACCCTTCTCGAAGGCATACTGGGTGGCCTGCATCCATGCCGCTTCATCAAACTGACGGGCAGTGGTCTGATCTGATGACTCGGCCTGACTCTCAGGTCGGGCCTGTGATGCTGCGGCCTCATATGACTCCTATAGTTTCAATTTAAAATTAAAATTGTGAATATATTAGATGCAGTTAATTTTTAAACTTGAAAACAAATAATACTGACCACGATGTGATGCTGACGATCACCTCTGAGCTCCCCAGTAGCAGGATCACTATACATCCTCCGATATACGTCGTACTCTGTAATATCGGGGTGCTCGACAGCCTATAAGAATAAAAAATAAACTGTTAATATTTATAGTTATATAAAATATTTATAAATAATGTACGTACCAGATGCTGTCTATGAGTACTGAAAGAACGACTCCCAGCTCGATGAGTCACCTCCTGTCTCCCCCGATTCTGCCTCCCCACCGATGATCTCCTCTGAAAGGCACCACTCAACCAGTGTGCACATAATCCATCCCATACTTGGGATGAAATATACTCTGGTCGGTGTGCTCTACATGACTCGTCAAAATCTGACACTCCTGATGTTCATCATCTGAAATCCAGCGTTCATAAACTCCACCGAAACCAAGCTCTGACTGGTTGAAAATAGATAATTGATTGTCGATTTCATAAATATTCCTCTCGTTCCGTCCCATTCGGTTGTGTTTTGAAGGATACTCAGATTCAAAATAATGGGAGCAGAAAAAAGATATTTCCTCTTGCAAATAAGGTTCTGCAATAGATCCTTCAATAGATGCTTTGTTACGTACTTTTCTTTTCAATTTTTGCATGCATCTTTCAAATGGGTACATCCATCGAAACTGTACCGGACCTCCACATTTGGCTTCATATGGAAAATGTAACATCAAATGTTCCATTGAGTCGAAGAAAGACGGCGGAAATATTTTTTCCAGTTTACATATAATTACAACAACATCTTTTTCAAGTTTTCCTAGAGCATCATAATCTGCCGTAGCCGCACAAATTTCATGAAAAAAATGAGACATGTCTGTTATGGAATTCAAAATCACAGAATTCAACAGACCTCTTAATCCAATGGGTAGAAGTCTCTCCATTATAACATGACAATAATGACTTTTTAATCCAGTAATATGACCATTCTTTACACATCTACCCAAATTAGAAGCACAACCATCTGGAAGTCTCAAATCTGCAATCCACTGACAAAATAATAAACGGTTTTCTTTAGAAAGTGTATAAGCTGCTTTTGGTTTCAGTAACCTTTCTGTTCTGACATTCTCAAATAGTTCCAATTCTGGACGCCTGCAAATTTGGGCAAGATCTAAACGTGCATTTACATTGTCTTTGCTCTTTCCTGGCGTATCCAGAACTGTATGAAACAAATTATCAAAACAGTTCTTCTCAATATGCATGACATCTAACATGTGTCAGACCAACAGATCAGACCAATATGGCAAATCCCAAAATATGCTACGTTTAATCCAATTGTGTTCTTTCCCAAAATCAGAAATTTTCTGTTGGTTTATTGTGGGACCAAAAGTGATGGGGGGTAATGAAAATACAACTGATTTTAACTCCGAACCTGATAGCATTTTTGGAGGTCCATCCCTTTCAACTGTTCCTTTTCTGAAATGAGATCTGTTTCTGCGAAAAGGATGATTAGCTGGAAGAAATCTGCGATGACAGTCAAAATAACAAGGTTTCTTTCCATGAATGAGCATAAATGTTTTTTTCTCTCCCATACAGTAAGGACATGATTTCTGACCATGTGTACTCCAGCCAGATAACATCCCATAATCCGGGAAGTCACTTATTGTCCACATCAATGCTTCTCTCAGTATGAAATTCTGTTTCGTTGCAACATCATATGTACTGACACTAGTACTCCACAATAAATTTAATTCATCAATCAATGGCTTCAAATAAACATCAATATTTTTCTTCGGATGTCCTAGAATTAGTAAAGTCAAAAAGATATATGGCTCCTTCATCAACATCCATGGAGGTAAATTGTACGGAGTTAAAAAAACAGGCCAACATGAATATTGACTACCATAAGATCCAAACGGACAGAAACCATCAGTGGAAAGGCCCAGTCGAACATTTCTAGCTTCTAAAGAAAAGGATGGATGCACTCTATCAAAATGTTTCCATGAATCACCATCGGCTGGATGATTCAAGCTTTTATCGGTTGAAATATTCTCTTTATTCCATGACATCATTGTCGCTGTATTCTTAGACATGAATAAACGCTGAAGTTTGGATGTAAGCGGAAAATATCTCAATTATTTTACAGGAATCAAACCAGACTTCCCGTGTTGTCCTTCTTTATATCTCAGTTGTCCACATGTAGGACAAATATCCAACGACTCATTTTCCCCAGAATATAAAATGCAGTCATTTAAACATGCATGAATCTTCTGACAAGTAAGTCCCAAATTTCGAACCAGCCTCTTACTCTCATAGTAATTTGCAGGTAAAACATTTCCTTCTGGTAATAGTGTTTTCAGCAAAGAAAATATCTGGTCAAAACAGGTGTTTGACATTCCGTTATCTGATTTGATAGCCATAAATTTTGCAACTGCTTCTAATTTGCTCATCTTGCAGCCAGGATATAATGCATCCTCAGCAGATTTCAACAACTCATAAAATTCAGATGGTGCCAACTCAGGATTTGAAGCTATATCAGCCGGAGTTTCTGTATGTTGAACAGATGAACCTGCAACATCATGTACTAAATCTTGAAACCGGGATGGATCCAGAATCAAGTTGGTATCACCTGCTCTGGAACTGCGTTCACCGTGTTGATACCAAAAAACATAATCTGGTTGAAAACCAAAACGCAAGAGATGTTCTCCCACTTTGTCAAACGTGTCAAACGTTCTCAATGCACATTTTCTGCAAGGGCATTTTATTTTTCCTTCTGAAACCAATTCTGAATTTGATGCTACAAATGATAAAAAAGTCTCCACACCCTCAATATATACTGGATTTAAACCAGAACCGTTTGGATTTCTATGTTGATTTATCCATATGCGGTCACCTAATAATGATTGTTGACGACCTCGTTGTTCCATATTTCTCTATAAAATATAAAATCATTACTGGTTTTGAATAATTTGTTAGAAAAAACACTCAAGTAAAGATTGAATATATTGAGAATAAAGCAAAACATGTTACAAATATTGATAATTTTAATATTATATTGATTTTTTATTATTTTAATAACACTAATATAATTTTTTCATAAACATTAATTATATAATAATAACATTATTACATTATTAGTATATTTTATTATCAATATTAAAATAACATAATTTTTTATATTATATACAATTCTCCTTTCATCTGTGTGTTTAACATTCTGTCTCCACATGTAATATTTGCATTCACTTTCACCTCTCCATTGGCGAGTAGGTTGATAATTTTGAAAAAGAATGTGAATATTACATGTGGAGACAAAAAACATACAGATGAAAAGAGAATTGTATATAATATAGAAAATTATAGTATTTTTATATTAATAATAAAATATACAAATAATGTACTAATTATTGGTAATTATTACTAATTATTACTAATTATTGGTAATTATTACTAATTATTACTAATTATTGGTAATTATTACTAATTATTGGTAATTAATACTAATTATTGGTAATTAATACTAATTATTGGTAATTATTACTAATTGTTGTTAATTATTACTAATTATTGGTAATTATTACTAATTATTGGTAATTATTACTAATTATTGGTAATTATTACTAATTATTGGTAATTATTACTAATTATTGGTAATTATTACTAATTATTGGTAATTATTACTAATTATTGGTAATTATTACTAATTATTGGTAATTAATACTAATTATTGGTAATTAATACTAATTATTGGTAATTAATACTAATTATTGGTAATTAATACTAATTATTGGTAATTATAGATAATTATTGTTAATTATTGGTAATTATCACTAATTATTGGTAATTATTGCTAATTATTACTAATTATTACTAATTATTGGTAATTATTACTAATTATTGGTAATTATTACTAATTATTGGTAATTAATACTAATTATTGGTAATTAATACTAATTATTACTAATTATTGTTAATTATTACTAATTATTACTAATTATTGGTAATTATTGTTAATTATTACTAATTATTGGTAATTATTACTAATTATTGGTAATTATTATGAATTATCGGTAATTATTACTAATTATTACTAATTATTACTAATTATTGGTAATTATTACTAATTATTGGTAATTATTACTAATTATTGGTAATTATTCCTAATTATTGGTAATTATTACTAATTATTGGTAAATATTACTAATTATTACTAATTATTGGTAATTATTACTGATTATTGGTAATTAATACTAATTATTGGTAATTAATACTAATTATTGGTAATTAATACTAATTATTGGTAATTAATACTAATTATTGGTAATTAATACTAATTATTACTAATTATTGGTAATTATTGATAATTATTACTACTTATTGGTAATTATTACTAATTATTGGTAATTATTATTAATTATTGGTAATTATTACTAATTATTGGTAATTATTACTAATTATTGGTAATTATTACTAATTATTGGTAATTATTACTAATTATTGGTAATTATTACTAATTATTCCTAATTATTGATAATTATTGGTAATTGTTCCTAATTATTGGTAATTATTACTAATTATTGGTAATTAATACTAATTATTGGTAATAAATACTAATAATTGGTAATTATTGGTAATTATTGTTAATTATTGGTAATTATTACTAATTATTGGTAATTATTGCTAATTATTACTAATTATTGCTAATTATTACTAATTATTAGTAATTATTGGTAATTATTACTAATTATTGGTAATTAATACTAATTATTACTAATTATTACTAATTATTGGTAATTAATACTAATTATTACTAATTATTACTAATTATTACTAATTATTGGTAATTATTGTTAATTATTACTAATTATTGGTAATTATTACTAATTATTGGTAATTATTACTAATTATTGGTAATTATTACTAATTATTGGTAATTATTCTTAATTATTACTAATTATTAATAATTATCACTAATTATTGGTAATTATTATTAATTATTACCAATTATTACTAATTATTGGTAATTATTATTAATTATTACCAATTATTGGTAATTATTGATAATTATTACTAATCATTGGTAATTATTGGTAATTATTGGTAATTATTGGTAAATATTGGTAAATATTGGTAATTATTGATAAATATTGGCAATTATTGGTAATTATTGGTAATTATTACTAATTATTGGTAATTATTACTAATTATTGGTAATTAATACTAATTATTACTAATTATTACTAATTATTGGTAATTATTCCAAATTTTTACTAATTATTACTAATTATTACTAATTATTACTAATTATTAGTAATTATTGGCAATTATTACTAATTATTACTAATTATTACTAATTATTACTAATTATTACTAATTATTACTAATTATTGGTAATTATTACTAATTATTACTAATTATTACTAATTATTAGTAATTATTACGAATTATTACTAATTATTGGTAATTATTCCTAATTATTACTAATTATTACTATTTATTACTATTTACGGGTAATTATTATTAATTATTGGTAATTATTACTAATTATTGGTAATTATTACTAATTATTGGTAATTATTACTAATTATTGGTAATTATTACTAATTATTGGTAATTAATACTAATTATTGGTAATTAATACTAATTATTGGTAATTAATACTAATTATTGGTAATTAATACGAATTATTACTAATTATTGGTAATTAATACTAATTATTACTAATTATTACTAATTATTACTAATTATTACTAATTATTGGTAATTATTGTTAATTATTACTAATTATTGGTAATTATTACTAATTATTGGTAATTATTACTAATTATTGGTAATTAATCTTAATTATTACTAATTATTAATAATTATCACTAATTATTGGTAATTATTATTAATTATTACCAATTATTACTAATTATTTGTAATTATTATTAATTATTACCAATTATTGGTAATTATTGATAATTATTACGAATCATTGGTAATTATTGGTAATTATTGGTAATTATTGGTAAATATTGGTAAGTATTGGTAATTATTGATAAATATTGGCAATTATTGGTAATTATTGGTAATTATTACTAATTATTGGTAATTATTACTAATTATTGGTAATTAATACTAATTATTACTAATTATTGGTAATTATTCCTAATTTTTACTAATTATTACTAATTATTACTAATTATTACTAATTATTTCTAATTATTGGCAATTATTACTAATTATTACTAATTATTACTAATTATTGGTAATTATTACTAATTATTACTAATTATTACAAATTATTAGTAATTCTTACGAATTATTACTAATTATTGGTAATTATTCCTAATTATTACTAATTATTACTATTTATTACTATTTACCGGTAATTATTATTAATTATTGGTAATTATTACTAATTATTGGTAATTATTACTAATTATTGGTAATTATTACTAATTATTGGTAATTATTCTAATTATTGGTAATTAATACTAATTATTGGTAATCAATACTAATTATTTGTAATTAATACTAATTATTGGTAATAAATACGAATTATTACTAATTATTGGTAATTATTGATAATTATTACTACTTATTGGTAATTATTACTAATTATTGGTAATTATTACGAATTATTGGTAATTATTACTAATTATTGGTAATTATTACGAATTATTGGTAATTATTACTAATTATTGGTAATTATTTCTAATTATTCCTAATTATTGATAATTATTGGTAATTGTTCCTAATTATTAGTAATTAAATGAATAATTACTAATAATTAGGAATAATTACCAATAATTACAAATAATAACATTATTAGTATATTTTATTATTAATATTAAAATAATATAATTTTCTAATTTATATACAATTCTCCTTTCATCTGTGCGTTTTCTATCTCCACATACAAATAATACATGTGAAGACAGCAAACACACAGATGAAAAGAGAACTGTATATATATAAAAAATTATATTATTTTAATATTAATAATAAAATAGACTAATAATGTAATAATGTTAATATCCCTAATTATTGGTATTTATTACTAATTATTAATATTTATTCTTAATTATTAAAAATTATTACTAATTATTCCTAATTACCATTAACTATGAACAATACTAATAATTTAAATTTTTTAAGTAATAAAACAATATAAACATAATTAAATTACAACTAATTAAGAATAATTGAAACTAATAAAAAATTAAAAATAAATATTAAATTAAATTGAACATAAATACCTTGAAAATTGATCTGCTCTGATCGTTCTTCAAAACTTTAATATCAGTTCCGGAGAAAAAAATTAAACTGAAGAAAAACTGAACTTTAGAAATATAACATTGAGAGAAGAAGAAGATGAAATTTGAGAATGTTTTGAAAAAAACGGATGGGGGTATTTATAAGTTAGATTATTTGCGACGGGTCCCGTCGCAAATCCCTTAGCCGACATTTATTACGGTCAACGGGTAAATAGTTATTTGCGACGGGTCCCGTCGCAAATAACCACCTGCCGACATACTATTTGCGACGGGGGAATATTCCTGTCGCAAATACCTTTTACCGCCGCCGGTTATTTGCGACGGGAATATTCCCCCGTCGCAAATAGTTTTCCCGCGATTTGGCGCGCAACGCGCGCCAGTTCTTTTGCGACGGGGAAAGCAATCCCGTCGCAAAAGCCTCCTTATTTGCGACGGGTAAATACCCCCGTCGCAAATAAGTTTTTAACAGGACTATTTGCGACGGGAATAGATCCCGTCGCAAATAACCCGTCGCAATTGCTCATTTTTCCCGTAGTGATAAGAGAATGTTAACAAAATTTATGAGAGAATGATTCAGTTTGATGTTATTGGGAACCAAAGGATGTGGATTAAAAAACAATAACACATTTTAGTATGATTTTTTTATTAAAGGGAAGATCAATTTGGATGAATATATCCAAACTTGATACAATATGGAAAATCAATTTTAAGATATTATCAAGGATGGCCTGGATACGAAGGTAACTTCACTTTAATGGGGGTTATATAGAGTGTCTGATTCCACTAATATTATTATTTTCTTTAATGATTTTGTGATTTATTTCTGAGTTTAAAAAAAAATTTCTTTGAACTTGTGTAGTTTCCCACTTTTCTAGAAAAGTGATTTTAAAAATAAAAATTAATTTTTTTGTCATTCAGTCAATATTTTTAACTAGTGATCAAAAAATGATTTTTTTTTCTGAAAAATAAAAAAAATTCACCCTAAACTAATTTTGGAATGCTTATTTCAAAAATACATTTTATTTTTTTCAAATTAATTTTATAAAATTATTTAAAATTAATTATACATTATGTGTGTAAAGTATGAAAAAACCACGTTATAGGAAAATAAACATTTCAAAAAACATATCTTTTTATTTCAAGTGGATATAATTTTACTTATATTCAGTAGATATCCATTTTATTTAATTTATTCATTTGTAAAACATATAGTATTTATAATTTAGTTATCAAAAATTATATTCATATTTTAAAATATCAAGGTATTACATTCTACCACTTAAATAAATTATGTCATTTTAATTTAATCTTGATCAAGGTAATCAAGTGTTTTTCATTTGAAAATAATCTTCTTGAAATATCAGATCATGATAAATAAAAAGGTTATATGGAATAACACATAACAAGGTTTTTAAGTTATAACGACCCACATTTATTACATACATAACCTTGAATTTATTCAAGAAAACACTTCCTTTTACATTGAGGATCTTTTCATGTTTAGAGCTTTAGAGAATTAAGACAATACATTCATAACATTACACATTGTTACATAGTGGATACCATAAAACCAGTCTCCATTTTTCTCAGAATATAAAACATTAAAACTTAAAACAAGACTCCTTGACAATTATTCAACATTTAACATGTCTTCCTTCCTTGTATTACTCATCCATTAACCTGTGAAAAATCATTTAAAAACTTGGGATGAGCACAAAAGCTCAGTAAGGTATGAAAAAGAAGGAAAAATCACATTAGTCCATAAATACTCATAACGTATGAAAACATTTTCAAAAGACATGCTTTCCATAAATACTTACTTCGTGTAACATGAGATTTACACAAGATCCACACAAACATAAATATAATCATAGATGTATCTTGGGGCATTACTTACATAATCTTGTAACCATTTTGGCTACCTTAAAATTTGTAACCCTCACGGCTACTATACTTTGTGTAACCATCGCAGTTACACGTGGAGTAACCATACGGCCGACCTCCAACTTACTCATACCCAATGCATTGGAGGGAAATATAGGTCCCACCCTTCATCATAACCAATTCCCAATAACCAAAACATAATCATACTACATAAATAATAGAAAAAAACATTGCTTTTGAATCTTGTAAAACAGAATTTTAAAAGAGGATTTTAGAAGAAAAGTCCCTTATAAACATCATATACTTGAAGTGAGACTTAATAGAGTGGATGGAATATGTATATACTCTGTAAATACATATAATTAAACATAATATAAATAGAACCCATCACACAAACAATTTGAATAGCCCATAAATATTAAATTAGAAGGTTAACCCAAAGAATGGAAACCGGGTTAAGAATTCCCTTACCTTAAGATTTTCTTACTTAAAACTTGTTAAAACCTCATGTATAATGGTTAAAAGAGTGTTATTACTATTTTACAGAAACATGTTCATGTTTAAAACATCTTATATGGTCATTTCATAACCTCATTTCACCCCTTAATTATTAGTATTTTGTTCCTTGCATTATTTTGGGTGAGTTCTTTTGTGATTTCCACGATCGGTTCATGATGAATCGTTCTTGTTGATTGGAAGGGAAAATCCAGAATTGTAATGGAGTATTATTTACATATTTCCAGTACCAAAATTTATACAATTTATCACTTTTATGCTTTATATGAGAATGAATTATAAGTTAAAACATTAATGATGTTCGTTTAGATCATTTTAGTGGTTCTTTGATAATAACAACGTCATTTTGTCTTTTAAATTATAACCATGAGTAAAAAAGATTTACAGAACCATATATGGGTCATAAAACATATATTATAACCTGGTTCAACCATATAAATGGTTTCATGACCAGACTTGAGAGAATTAATGGAAATTGAAAATACATCGTCCACGGTATTGGTAATTCGACACAAATGGACAATGTTTTTTTTGATTCTTTAAATAAGTGGAATAGGAGAAGAATACCGATGAGGAATTTTCCATAATCATGAGAACATAATGAATATACATGATTATGGAGATTTCATGCCTCTTGGATAAGATGGAGTGAGGAAAGAAGAAAAATGAATCATGAAATAAAAGAAAATCTTGAGAAATTTCTCATGAAAATTCAGCAGCCTAACGACGTCTCTTAAAATTTCATAAAAACAAGATTTATGAGAGGAATGGAATATATAATCATTAATATAAGATATGTAGAGTAAGGGTGGAATATTTAATTAAATATCCCAACACAAGACAAAGGGAATGGAAGAGAATAACAAAAAAATGAAAGAAAAGAAAGAAAATAAAAGAGGTTGTTTACCTCTTGATCTCTTCTCATTGAGATCCTTCTTAAGGGCTTTGATTTTGGTCTTTTGGTGAGACCAGAAGCTCTAGGACGTGGGGAAGAATATTGGGGAGGGAATTTGGTCGAAATTAGACAATGATCAAGGCTTGAGAGGTGTGGGAGGAAGAGGGGAGTGAGGGTGTTATTTATAGTGGAGGAGGGGAGGTATTTTAGATTATTTTAATCATTATTATAATATTTTTATCAAGAATATGAATAATATCAAATCAAGTGGCCCTAAATAGTGATAATATCATGTGAGTTCGAAGAAAGTGGCCTTGAATCACTTATGATGTCATAAATAGTGCATTTTTACTGATAAATTGATTATACGGTATTTTATCATATTTCACTATTCATCAAAAATTCAAGAGTTTCAGAAAAATACCAAAAATATTCCCCAACCATTTTTCGACATCTAGAATTCAAAAATGAACTCCATTTTTTAAAAATAATTTTCTAAATATTATTAATTTAATTTTCAAATAAGGCCACAGTTAATTCGAAAAATAACAATATTGAAGTGCAATTAGTTTTATGTGACATTGGAAAATTAATTAAGATCCCATTATCCTATTGCCTTGGGAAAATAAAATAATAATATTATTTACTATTAATGAGTTCATATTACTATTTATATTACTATTCATAAGGGTATGTTACTATTCACAAAAAAACGAGTTTGTTTCATCAGACTCTAAATAACACACTGAACACAATTGTAGATGACAGTTTCTTGAAATTCAAAACATAGAAGAAATAAAATTATGTTTCAAGGATACTTATAAATATATACCTTAAACAAAATTTCAAGCATTTTCAATTTATTTTTAGAAAACCTTGGGATGTTACATTATCCCCACCTTCTTGAAATTGCGTCCTCGCAAATTTATTTACTTATTAAACAACTGAGGGTATTTTTCCCTCATAGCATTTTCAGACTCCCATGTTGCTTCTTCAACCATGTGATTTCTCCCCAAAACCTTTACCTGGTGGATTACCTTATTCCGCAATACCTGTTCTCTTCGATCAAGAATCTGAACCGGTATTTCTTCATAAGAAAGGTTCTCTGTCAACTGAACTGCTTCCAAGCTCAAAAAATGTGATGAATCTGGAACATACTTTCTCAACATTGAAACATGAAAAACATTGTGTACCTGAAACAAGATCGAAGGAAAAGCTACGCGGTATGAAACTGTTCTAACTTTATCCAAGATTTCAAAAGGACCGATGAACCGTGGACTTAGTTTCCCTTTCTTACCAAAACGCATCACACTTTTCCAAGGAGAGATTTTAAGGAAAACATGGTCACCTACCTTGAAAGAGAAGTCTTTCCTTCTGTTATCTGCATAACTTTTATGCCTTCTCTGAGCTATCCTCATGTGTTGCTGTATCATCCTCACTTTCTCATCCACTTATTCTACTAATTCTGGCCCCATAAACTTTCTTTCACTGAATTCATCCCAAAACGCAGGAGTCCCACACCGCTTTCCATACAAGGCCTCAAAAGGTGCCATCTGAATACTGGAATGGAAAATGTTATTATAAGAAAACTCAACTAATGAAAGATGTTGATCCCAACTTCCCTGATAGTCCATTGAACAAGCTCGAAGCATATCCTCCAAAGTTTGAATCGTTCGTTCTAACTTCCCATCTGATTGAGGATGAAAAGCTGTACTGAAATTCAACTCTGTGCCTAATGACTTCTGAAGTCCCTTCCAAAATTTAGAAGTGAACCTAAGATCTCGGTCAGACACAATGGAAAGAGGAACTCCATGTAACCTGACAATCTCCTTGAGGTACAATCAAAAAAGCTGATCCAATGTCATTGTATCTCGAATAGAAAGAAAATGCGCAGAATTTGTTAGCCGATCAACAATAACCCAAATCACATTGTTACCTAGAGAAGTCTTTTGTAGTCCCACAAAAAAATCCATGGATATATTCTCCCATTTCCACTCTGGCACTGGCAAAGGCTGAAGCATCCCCTTCGGTAACTGCCGCTCTGCTTTAACCTACTGACATGTCAAACATTTCATTGTAAAATCATCAATATCTCAATTCATCCCATTCCACCAATAATAATCTTGAAGGTCTCTGTACATCTTAGTACTTCTAGGATGAACAGAAAATGGAGAACTATGAGCTTCACACAACATTTCTTTCTTCAACTGGGAATCACAAGGCACACACAACCTTTTTCCAAATCATAAAACACAATCTTTATTAAGATTAAATTCTGTCAACTTACCCATTTTAACCAATTCTACCTTTTCTGTAGCTCACGGTCTTCCCTCTGTGCTTTCATAATTCTGTCAGACAACGAAGACTGCACTGAAACCTGAAACAAAAGAGAGGTATTCCCTGCACCAACAAATTCCAATCCAAAATTCATCAAATCATTAATCAAGGGATCATGTTCCAAACAAGCATGGTTAATGATACATGATGTTTCCTACTTAAGGAATTCTCTACTTTGTTTGCTTTTCCAGGATGGTAATTGATCATGCAGTCATAATCCTTTATTAGTTCTAGCCATCTTCTCTGCCTCATGCTTAATTCCTTCTGAGTGAATATATACTTTAGACTTTTATGGTCAATATATATTTGGCATTTGGTTCCGTATTGACGATGCCTCCAAATTTTCAAAGAAAAAATCACACCTGCCAATTCCAAATCATGTGTGGGATAATTTATCTCATGAGGTTTAAGTTTTCTCAAAGCATAGGCAATTACCTGATCATTCTGCATTAAAACACAACCAAGTCCCTTCAAAGAAGCATCACTGTAGATGACAAACTCACCATTCTGGGAAGGTAAGGCCAAAACTAGAGCATTCACCAATCTCTTCTTCAGTTCCTGAAAACAAAAATCACATTCTTCTGTCCAAAAAAATTTAACCCCTTTCCGTATTAACTTAGTTATCAGGCTAGATAACTGTGCAAAGTTCTTAACAAACCATTGGTAATAACTTGCTAACCACAGAAAACTACGAGTCTCTGTAACATTTGTGGGTCTTGGCCATTCATCAACTACTTTTTTTTGGCAGGATCAACTATTATTCCATCCTTATTTACAATGTGCCCAAGAAAATAAATCTGTTGCAACCAAAAATCACACTTGCTGAATTTTCCATATAGTTTCTTTTCTTTTAAAATTTGTAAAGAAACCCTTAGATGTTTTTCATGATCCACTTTATTTTTAGAAAAAACCAGAATGTCATCAATAAATACAACTAAAAACTTATCCAAGAACTCATGAAATACCCTATTCATAAGATTCATGAATACCACAGGTTCATTAGTTAACCCAAACGGCATAACAAAAAATTCATAATGCCCATATCTGGTACGAAAGGCTGTTTTCGGGATGTCATCCTCATTCACCTTCAGATGATGGTATCCGGATCTCAATTCAATCTTGGAAAAGTACTGAGCTCCCTGGAGCTGATCAAATAAGTCATCAATATGAGGCAAAGGATACTGTTTTTAACAGTGATGTTATTCAAAGGTCTATAATCAATGCAAAGTCTCATGGAACCATATTACTTTTTAACAAACAAAACAGGGGCTCCCCATGGTGAAGTGCTGGGACTAATGAAGCCTTTGACAAGCAAATCCTACAACTTATTTTTCAGTTCAAGAAGTTCTATTGGAGCCATATGATATGGGGGTTTTGAAATTGGCTTAGCATCAGGAACTAATTCAATTGTGAATTCGACTTCTCGTTTAGGTATGACACTGGGTAACTCCTCAGGAAAAACATCAAGGTATTCATTTACCACTGGAAAATCATTAATTTGAATAGTTCCCTTGTTTTCAACAACTTGAGCAAGATAACATTCATTTCCATCTATTAGTAGTTTCTCATATTCATGATATGTTATCAATTGTATGGGTTCATTATTGTATACAAACTGAAACTCTTTCTGAAAAACAACTTCTTTAGCTCTATAGTTAATCTTAGCATGAAAATCAGAAAGCCAGTCCATCCCCAGAATAACATCAAGCTCGACTAAGGGTAAAACAACAAGGTTTGCAGGTAAATTCTTTCCACATACCATAATAGAAATATTCTTATAATTCCTCTCTTCTATAACATTTCCCCCTGGTGTTTTAACAACAAGTCCGGGTCACATTTGTTGAAGTGATATTTCCAATTTACTAGAAAATTTCTCAGAGATGAAGGAATGTGTAGACCCCGTATCAAACAAAACTTTAGCAAAATCTGAGTGAACAAACAAAGTACCTGATACAAATTCATTGGATGGCCCAACACCTGCTGATATAGTCGCAAAGGATCTCACTACACCTTTCTGCTTGTAGTCTGGCTTCTTTGCATCATTTGGATCCCTCTTTGGACAGACATTTTCATAGTGACCCATCTCACCACATTTAAAGCATTTTACAGTTTGCTTATTAGGATTAGTCTTTGGATCATTTTCATTGCAATCTTGGGCCATATGTCTAAACTTACCAAATTTAAAACACTTCCCAATTTTGATAATACATTCCCCAGGGTGCTTCTGGACACACTTTTCACAAACTGGAAACTGAATTTTCTTACCATCAGATTTCTTTGGTTGATTCTTACCCATTGATTTTCAACTGGACCTCTTATTCTCTTTGTTTCCAAAATGCACGTGATCATCAACAAACTCCATCTCTACCCTCTCAGCACATCGGACAAGTTTCTCATAACTTTTGAATTCATAGGAGGCCAACGCCCTTCGATACCTTGGCTTCAATCCTGAGTAAAAGCGGTTGATTTTGCTATCGAGATCCAGAATAAGATTTGGAGCATACCTCGCCTGTCGGGTGAAGTTCACCTCATACATAGCCACTGAATCTTCCTCCTTTTGTTTCAATTCAAGGAATTGCTTCTCCATTCTAAGTCGCACCACCTTAGGAAAATATTTTTCAAGAAAAATACTTTTAAATTCATCCCACACTAAGGCATCAAAATCCCCTCTACCCCTGATATTCCTTTCCATTGACCACCACTGATCAGCTTCCCCTTCAAAACGATAAATGGAAAGACTTACCTTTTGATTGTCCGAACATCCCATAACATCAAATATCATTTCAAGGGATTTAATCCATCCTTCTGCTGCCACTGGGTCAGAAGATCCATTGAATGCAGGAGGATGTTGTCTCATAAAATGTTCCACCACTGTCATGTTCCGTTGGGGTACCTCTATTTGTTCTCTTGCATGGATTCCGCCACCATTTATTGCCTGCGTTAGCTGAGCCATTACTGTCACAAACTGCTCGGTTCCAATCCCTACCATTCTGGGCTGTAGATTAGGAAGGATGTCATTCTGTCGGTGCCTCTCCTCTTCAGCATCCATGTTCCTTATGTGGACAACCATTCTAAACAAACATTTCTTAGATGAAGCAACATGGTAATCTTTAAATGCTATAATAAATTAAACATAGAGTGAAAATCATTTATGGTATTCTATTAGCATCACCCTAACCCTTAAAGTTATCTAAACCATCCTATGATACCAACTATAACGACCCGCACTTATTACATACATAACCTTAAATTTATTCAAGAAAACACTTCCTTTTAAATTGAGGATCTTTTCAAGTTTAGAGCTTTAGAGAATTAAGAAAATACATTTATAACATTACACATTGTTACATAGTGGATACCATAAAATCAGTCTCAATTTTTCTCAGAATACAAAACATTAAAACATAAAACAAGACTCCTTGACAATTCTTCAACATTTAACATGTATTCCTTCCTTGTATTACTCATCCATTAACCTGTGAAAAATCATTTAAAAACTTGGGATGAGAACAAAAGCTCAGTAAGGTATGAAAAATAAGGAAAAATCACATTAGTCCATGAATAATCATAACATATGAAAACATTTTCAAAAGACATGCTTTCCATAAATACTTACTTCGTGTAACATGAGATTTACACAAGATCCACACAAACATAAATATAATCATAGATGTATCTTGGCGCATTACTTACATAATCTTGTAACCATCTTGGCTACCTTAAAATTTGTAACCCTCACGGCTACCATACTTTGTGTAACCATCACAGTTACACGTGGAGTAACCATACGGCCGACCTCCAACTTACTCATACCCAATGCATTGGAGGGAAATATAGGTCCCACCCTTCATCATAAACAATTACCAATAACCAAAACATAATCATAAAACATAAATAATATCATAAAAACATTGCTTTTGAATCTTGTAAAACAGAATTTTAAAAGAGGATTTTAGAAGAAAAATCCCTTATAAACATCATATACTTGAAGTGAGACTTAATAGAGTGGATGTAATATGTATATACTCTGTAAATACACATAATTAAACATAATATAATCAGAACCCATCACACAAACAATTTGAGTAGCCCATAAATATTAAATTAGAAGGTTAACCCAAAGAATGGAAATCGGGATAAGAATTCCCTTACCTTAATCTTGTCTTAATTAAAACTTGTTAAAACCTCATATATAAGGGTTAAAAGAGTGTTATTAGTATTTTACAGAAACATTTTCATGTTTACAAAATCTTATATGGTCATTTCATAACCTCATTTCACCCCTTAATTATTAGTATTTTGTTCCTTGCATTATTTTGGGTGAGTTCTTTTGTGATTTCCAGGATCGATTCATGATGAATCGTTCTTGTTGATTGGAAGTGAAACTCCAGAACTGGAATGGAGTAGTATTTAAATATTTCCAGTACCATAATTTATACCATTTATCACTTTTATGCTTTATATAATAATGACTTATAAGTTAAAACATTAATGATGTTCGTTTAGATCATTTTAGTGGTTCTTTGATAACAACAACGTCATTTTGTCTTTTAAATTAGAACCATGAGTAAAAAAGAATTACAGAACCATATATGGGTCATAAAACATATATTATAACCTGGTTCAACCATATAAATGGTTTCATGACCATACTTTAAATAATTAATTGAAATTGAAAATACATCGTCCACGATGTCAGTAATTCGACACAAATGGACAATGTTTTTTTTATTCTTTAAATAAGTGGAAGAGGAGAAGAATAATGATGAGGAATTTTCCATAATCATGAGAACATAATGAATATACATGATTCTGGAGATTTCATGCCTCTTGGATAAGAGGGAGTGAGGAAAGAAGAAAAACGAATCATGAAATAAAAGAAAATCTTGAGAAATTTCTCACGAAAATTCGGCAGCCTAACGACGTCTTTTAAAATTTCATAAAAACAAGATTGATGAGAGGAATGGAATATATCATAATTAATATAAGATATGGATATTAATGGGGGAATATTTAATTAAATATCCCAACACAAGACAAAGGGAATGGAAGAGAATAACAAAAAAAATGAAAGAAAACAAAGAAAATAAAAGAGGTTGTTTACCTCTTGATCTCTTCTCCTTGAGATCCTTCTTAAGGGATTTGATTTTGGTCTTTTGGTGAGACCAGCAGCTCTAGGACGTGGGAAAGAATATTGGGGAGGGAATTGTTCAGAAATTAGACAATGATCAAGGCTTTAGAGGTGTGTGAGGAAGAGGGGAGTGAGGGTGGTATTTATAGTGGAGGAGGGGAGGTATTTTAGATTATTTTAATCATTATTATAATATTTTTATCAAGACTATGAATAATCTCAAATCAAGTGGCCCTAAATAGTGATAATATCATTTGAGTTCGAAGAAAGTGGCCTTGCATCACTTATGATGTCATAAATAGTGCATTTGTACTGATAAATTGATTATACTGTATTTTATTGTATTTCACTATTCACCGAAAATTCAAGAGTTTCAGAAAAATACCAAAAATTTATGCCAACCATTTTTCGACGTGTAGAATTAAAAAATGAACTCCATTTTTCAAAAATAATTTTCTAAATAATATTAATTTAATTTTCAAATAAGGTCACAGTTAATTTGAAAAATAACAATATTGAAGTGCAATTAGTTTTATATGACATTGGAAAATTAATTAAGATCTCATTATCCTATTGCCTTGGGAAAATAAAATAATAATATTATTTACTATTAATGAGGTCATATTACTATTCATAAGGGTATGTTACTATTCACAAAAAAAAACAAGTTTGTTTCATCAGACTCTAAATAACATACTGAACACAATTGTAGATGACAGTTTCTTGAAATTCAAAACATAGAAGAAATAAAATTATGTTTCAAGGATACATATAAATATATACCTTAAACAAAATTTCAATCATTTTCAATTTATTTTTAGAAAACCTTGGGATGTTACATAAGTTGTAGAACATTGGTGGAAGGTGAAGATACGTACATGGAAGAAGATCATAAATAATTATAGAGAGTAATAGAGGTTATTGATCACAAGATAGTGAATGATCAATGAAATATTAAGGATATCAAAACAAAAAATCTATGATTCTTTAAAAGACCGTCAATTCCATAGAAATGAAGGTATTATGATAAAATTTTGTTTAAATACCATTTTCCGAGAGTTGGGAAATTTCATTTCCATCTTGACTAATAATATATGAAAATATACTTACTTTATATCATTCTATTTTACAGGCATAATTTCATCTTTATATTATGCTTTGATTATTTTAACATTCATTTATTACTATAAGAAATGAATATAAAAGATGAATTTTTATTCCTAAAGCACTAAAATTCACTTTTAATAGATTGTGAGATCCATAATAGAATGATAATTCTATCCTTTGAACTATAGTTATTATTTTAAAAAAATTTAATGACCCAAATTTTCTCAAACGTTCAAATCATTTTTTTGGTTTAAATCCTTTAGGGTAGCCCTTATAATGATAATTAATGGATTTAAGGAGGTTAAAAGTGTGTTCGGGGCTTGTTCAGATCATGAAACCCAAAAATTTAGAGAAACAAACTGCGATTCATAGTTAGGAGAAACTATGTATCCCTACCCATGTAGTTTCCATAACCATGTAGGGCACTTTAGAAGGGATCCAGGGGCCACACAGTTTGTCTAAAATTGTTCAATCCTATGCTCCTTTGGGTTGCAGAGGTTTTTGGGATAATGGCTCACATAGTAATTTATCACAGTTATCCAAAATGTGTGCCTAGCCCATGTGATTTCCCTCTTTAGAAAGTGGTGTGGTGAATGGTAGGCATATTGTTTGGCCAACTGTGTAACCAAACCATGTGACCCCTCTTTTGAAGGGGAAATGACTATTTTATCCTTAATGAACCTCAATGACTCACCCATCTATTTTCATTATCATTTCAAGTGGATGAAAAATCCTCCCTCTCTTAAGAGTTCTCCCAAATCCTAACTTGGTATTTTTGATAACACTTCGATTAAGACTCATAATCAAACATTGTTTGTCATGTTGGATCGACATCTATAATCACTCAAACCCTATTACTTTTAATTTTATTTTATCTTATCATCCCTCACACTATTTTGGCGCGATCTGATTCACCCTATTTTAGGGATTTGGATTATTGTTCTAATTTCTTATATTATACTTCAAACTTGAAGTTTATATTGGATGTGGAGTCATCTATGACCCTATGGTAGGTGGCCCATTTGTTTTACCTAAAGGCCGAGTTATTTTCATAGATTTTCCATTGTTTTGTATGTCGACCATTAAATCATGTTGACTTAAAATGAACTCTTTATTTCTAAATGAATTCTAATATATTTTTATACTTTCACGGACCCTTGAAAATGGTTGGAGGATTTAGACCTTTTCATTAAAACCCCTTTGGGTGTGCTGGCATAATTTCCCACTTTAATATAATTGATTAAATGACCACACACTATTTAAGTATTCATATTGTCTTGTAAATGGATTTTACATCTTCTATAAAAATATATAATAGACTACAACACCTTATAAGTATTCATATTAACCATGAATTTAATTACCTCGATTAATTAATTAAAAGAATTAATTATAATGGATAAAAATTGATGGAAAGGCTATTCCAGGTGGTGTATTCTTTTATATATATGGATTATATGAACTGTTAAGAATTGGTTTTATTAGGCTTTCATGATTATACATGCATATAGGTAATCCCTCATTATATTACTATTATCATAAGTATTCAATGATTATGGGATCCGGTATATTGGTTAAGGGACTTGTTGAGCATGATATTTAACAATCCCTTACATCGAGTGTTGAGTATGAAATCTCTCACCATTATACTGTTATCTGGGCGATGGGTATGACATTCCACTCTCCTATATATTGGGTGTTGGTCATGATTTTGCACCCCACCTATCTTGAGTGTTTAGAATAAATACTCACATTCATTATGATATTATTGGAATGCACCCTTTTCTTGAGCGTATAGGATCGTTAGACTGGCTATGAATGCTTGAGTTACGCCTCGGGTCCAGCCATCACCTAGTATCCATGTATATTCCAAATATTCCCTCATGTATTTAGTGAAATACACATTTATAATATATATATATATATATATATATATATATATATATATTACTATTATATATATATATATATGTATACATGGTTACTATTCTGACATATTCTGGCCTATGCTGAAGCAGGTAGAGCTAGCAAGGTGTCGTGTTGGAACCCAAGAAGACTATTGATTATTTATTTAGCCTTTTTATTATTCTATATACCTGAAAAATACTATTTCTATGTACACGTGAAAGATTATTTATAAACACCATTTGTGGTGGCCTAATATCATTTTATCTCACACCCTACTCAGGATTTCTCTGACTTATATCTTGGAGCATGTGAGCAGAGGACCGAGAATATGCTCGTGATTCTAATGGAGCAGTATTTTGGACTTTTGTACTTTTTTTATAGCATGTTGTATATAACTACTCTATATTTTCTCGTTTTTATATCATCATACCATGAAATCATTTTCTATGTGACTCAACCTTCGGGTATTTGATATTATTCAAGTTTCTTAGTCATTTATGATTCCATAGTTGTCTATTGAATTTACATCCCGTTGTTCCATATCTGCTATATCATGCTTCCTTTATTTTATTTTATTTATTATTATTCACTATTACACTCTAATATTATGAAATAGTCTCCCCATTATACCACCTTAGACCCTCACTACAAGTCATCAGCCTCTGGAATATGGGGAGGCACATTTGAGGCCATATAGCCCAACTGTTTGGGGCCTCAGTTTAGTGGACTCTGGGTTGGAATGTTACAAAGTGGTATCATAGCCTTATTTTTTATTTTTTTCTTACTATTTGGGTATTATACATGGGACTTAGAGATAATGTAATTTGGTAATGAGCATGTTCCTAGGAGTATCTAACCCATATTAAGGGGAAACCCAAATTACATGGGATGAGTTATTCTTTTTATTGGTTTTCACCTGTTATGGTTGAAACGACTTCACTGTTGGGTGACACACATGTTTTTTGATGCTACTACTATTGGTATTATTGAAATGAGATTTATTTTATTAATGAAATATGAAATGAGGGTGTGACATTTCATGAATCACTATAAGCACTTTAATACTAATATTCCATGCATTATTCCATGTCAAATTTAATTTCTGTGTGAATTTTACTATTGAATGTAGTAAGATCATGGATTATTTTATATTTAAATGTTTTAAAATTTCTTGCAGGGAAAATATAATTGGATTAATTTAAGTTCCTAAATCAATATAAATATTATTTTCCCACATATATTGGTGACAAAACCCTAATTATCCAGTTATACTATGTTTTGGGTTCTAAACGTACTGGTTTTGGACTATGATATATGTATTATAGATATAATATTACAAACTAATATGAAATTAAATCTTTACAAGTGAAATGGTTACCGCTAAATGGACTTCCAATTGTAAAGTAAAGGGTGTTTTCATCTAAACATTATAATTTACACTCCATATACCAAAACCTCTATCGATTGATATGAGACCTAGACCAGAACTCGGCCTTAGTATTTGGACTATTTGGGATTGTTATGGTCTTTTCTTACCACCTAGACCAAGATTTTGGAGTAGGTAGAGAGATGTGAAAAATTCTAGAGGAAGGTTGTGTGCCTGTCTTTTATTCAATTTGTAAATTATTTTAACTACTAAATTATATTCTGGGGTATGAATTTTAAATTTTAGAGTGATAATACCATGTTATACTTGAGTCATAGGATCAGAGGGTGGTGAACACCATGCACCTGAGTTAGAAAGCCCTGATCCACCAGTGATACCTCCTGTGGTGCCACTGATGGAACTTCCTGCTATTATTTCTATGGGCACTGATTCCAAGTTTTGATAGGGTTTCATCTACATTATGCAATATATGTAATGTGTTTCTCAACCTGCCTCAACTATGGAAGATTTGACTTGAGAATTCTTATACCAGAATCATCCCACCTATTTGGGGGATGGTGGACGTCATGCTACAGAGTCATGGATGGAGGCCATGATTTCTATCTTTGAGCATCTAAAGACACCTCTTGAGTGAATAGTTAAGCATACTACTTATATATTATGTGATTATTCTAAGTGATGATGGGATATTATTACCTAGTAATACCGACATAGATATATGATCTCAGTGGAATTCCAGATGATCTTTTATGACTATTTCTTTCCATAGACTCTAAGGGCTGATTAGGATAGAGAGTTTATGAACTCATAGTTGGGATCCATGTCTATCATGGAATATTATGCTCGTTTCACTAAGATGTAATATTTTTATCTTACTTTATATAGTGCTAATATTATGACTTGAGGTGATTTGAGGATGAACTAGTATATGCCATCCAATTGTAGGTCAATGTCTTTCAGCTGACAACTATTTATGATACCATTAACTAAGACCTTGTTATAGAGATGATCTTGAGGAAAGATGAGGATGTGATACAGGGTGCTTCGACACCTATACCTGACAACATTTCTTCTAGTTGGATAAAATTTCATTTTGAGGTTTCTCATGTGGTTAGTAGCAATTAGTTAGCTCATAATGGAAACTTCTTGATATGTCACTAGTGTGGGAAACTGGGACATATAAAACCCAGTGTATGTGGGGGTATAGTGGAATTTAGTGGCTATTGAAGGAAGGGTAATATCTATAACTTCTATAGGAACGTTCCAATAGTTCTTAGAGAGTGGGGATCTATGCCTAACCCACATTTGACAGTGGGGCCAGTAGTATCTCACCAGAAATGAAGTTGAAATACCACCATCCTCTTATAATGAGGTGGTGGTCTAGGAATAAGAAGCAATACTCACAATTTTTAGTTCCAATAGAGTGGGACTACTTAGGGACATTAGGATGCGAATCATGGTCATGGTGTGGTCCATATACATGTAGTGAAACCTATGAGAGAGGAGCAGAGCTCCAAAACTTATACTATTTGAGGTAATATTTTTTGTAGCCTATAATTTAGTTTTTGGTTTATTTGAAATATATGAATCTCAGTCTTTTATATCTGATACTATCATGGAGAGTTTTGTCCTTGAGATAGAACACTTCCATGGTGTTTTGACTCTCGCTAACCCATTGGGAATCCGAGCAGAGAGAGTTTTACTGATGTAAAGATTGTCCCCTTGAGATAGGTGGATATATGTTCTTATGGAATATTTTTATCCTTAATATGACAAGATTCAATGTAATTATTAGTATGGATTGGTTTGTTCTTTATTGAGCCTATATTAACTTCTATTGTTGAAGGGTGACATTCAAATCACCAAAGTGAGGTAGGAATATACATAAGGGAGAGAAGGACATCCAAGAATATCGATCAGAACCTAAGCATTAGGGGAAAGGTAGTGTGATAGTGCAAATTTACAGTCTCTTCATGGATGACCAGGGGTTATGATGCACTGTTTTCCCTCCTATATTGGATTATTTCATGGATGTTTTTCCTGATGACTTTTTGGGATAACTCTAGTGAGAGAGGTAGAATTTACTACTAAAATAGTACCAAGAACAAAATTGGTGACCATTCCTCCTTACAAGATGAAACCTATTAAGATTATAGATCCCAATAAACAATTTGAGGCTCTATAGGCTAAAGGATTTATACTCTCTAACACCTCTCCTTGGGTTTCACCAATCCTTTTTGATAATAAGGTGGATGGTACCCCCAGTCTTTGTATGGATTAACATAGATTGAAATAGATCACTATAAAGAATTGGAATCCACTAACTTGAATATAAGACTTATTAGATTAGTTTCAAGGAGAAAGGGTGTTTTTGAAGATTGACTTGAGGTTGGGCTATCATCAGGTAAATTTCAGATCATCAAACATACCTCACACAACTTTCCAGAGCAGTTATGATCTTTATGAGTACCTAGTTATTCCATTCAGTTTCATGAACACACCATCAGTTTTTATGGATCTAATAAATCAAGATTTCTACAAGTATTTTTATTAATTCATGGTAGTATTTTTGGATGAAATCTTAGTGTATTCTCATTCTTGAAATGACTATGCCCAATATCTTGATATCATGATAAATACATTGTGAGAGCACTAAATTTACACAAAGATAAAAAAATGAAACTTTTGGATTGGTAAAGTCTACTTACTAGGTCACATCATCTTAGAATCAGAAGTTTAATTAGTTCTAGAGAAAATGAAATCTATAGTTTCTTGGGAGAATCCCAGGAACATATTGGAAATATAGAGTTTCATAGGTCTTTATAGGTATTATAAATTCATTATCCAGGATTTATCTCACCTAAATTTAGTACTGATTTTGATTCTTATAGATCCAAGTAGAAGTTATATATTTTACTATGACACATCAAGTATTGGGTTAGGAGCTGTTTTGATATAGGATAAGTGTTTCATAGCATAAATGTCTTGTTATTTAAGGCCTCATGAGAGGAATTACCTGATGCATGACCTAGATGTAGTTATGGTAGTTCATGATATACAATTTTTGAGAAATTATTTACTTGGAGAGCATTATGTAGTTTTCACTAATAAAAAAATAGTCTCAAGTAAATCTTTAAACAATGAAATATGAATATTAGGTAGCACAGATGAGTTGAGTACCAGAAGTCATTTAACTTCAATATTTCCTATACACATGGGAAAGGTAATTTTGTAGCCAATGATATGAGATGGAAGACTCAGACATAGGCTATTCAGGATGCTAGTGTTGAGTGGTAGATCATGGCCTTGTTTTCAGAGATACAAATTGAGATTCGGGAGGACCATGAATAGAATATCCTCTCATATTTATTTTGAACTATTACCTTTTGGAATGGGTAATAATGAGGAAACTATATGATCCCAAAGGATTAGTCCTAAGGTAATGTATCATATATGATGATTCATATTCTAGTTGGACTATGGATGAGGATGAGACCTTATACTTTGATGGGAATTTTTGGGTCCTAAAAAAAATCAGAGAGGAGATGATGTGGGAATTTCATTACTCATGTTAGGTAGTAAATACCATTGTCACCAAGATGTATTGAGACTTACATTTCTAGTATTGGTTTCCTAATATGAAATGGGAGATAATCAGTTTTATCACTCGGTTTTCCACGTGTCGGCAAGTGAAGGTTGAACATCAGTGACCAATAAGAGTTTTATTGTATTTTTACATTACCAAGTGTAAATGGGATAATGTTTCTTTAGACTTAATCACTGGTTTACTAGGGTCACCTCTAAGAAATTATACAGTTTGGGTAGTCATTGATTGTTTGACAAAGGTCACACACTTCTTACCTGTTCATGATAACTTTTTGGTAGATGAGCTAGGGAATCTATATGTTAGGGAGGTATTATGCATTCACAAAGATCCATAATATATCACACCTAATAGGAACAATATCTTCATATCTCCATTATGTAAGGGGTTGAATAAGGACTTAGGTACACATATGCTTATGAGAACAACCTATCACCCATGACGAGATGAATTGATAGAGATTAGGATTGAAGTGTTATAAGACATGATCCATGAATATGTCCTTGAATTTGAGGGTTCTTGTAAGAAAAACTTACCCCTTGTTGAATTCTCTTATAATAATAGTTTTTAGGTTACCATTCAGATGGATCCTTATGAAATAATATATGTCAGGCCTTACTGATCACCTATATGCTAGATAGAAGAAGGGGAGAAAACATTTCTTAGACTGTATCTCTTCTAGGAGACTACAGAGAAGGTCTAGTTGATCAGAAATTCCATGATGATAGCTCAGTCTAGATAGTAGTCATATGCCAACCACACCGATGACTTCTGGAGTTTGATGTTAGTGATCAGGTTTTCTTGTGAGTTTTTTCTAGGTTGGGTAATCGATGTATTCAGAGGTCAGGTAATCTTTCACTTCAGTTTGTTGGACCCTTTGATGTTGTGAATTGAATTAGACCAGTGGGTTAACAGATAACACTTATTCAAAGATACCAGCCTATGCATGATTTCATTCACATATCTCAGCTCTACTGTTATTATCTAGAACCATCACACAAATTATATCTAGATGAGGTTGATTTAGATATTTACACTTAATTAGAGGATTATCCAGTGCGTATTGTGGATTAGAGTGTGAAGACACTCTGAGGTAGGGAAGTTTCTTTATCATAGTTTCTATAGTATCAAAACCAAGTATGAGATAATACCTGAGAGTGGGAGGCTGATATACAAGATCAATGGACATAAATTTTCTGATATGACACCTCTGTACCCTTAGAAGGCCTACTTGGAGACACGTTTCTTTATGGTGGTGAGTTTGTAATGAACTAAATTTTATCATTGGGATGAATCATTATTTTTTGATTTAAAATATTTAGTGTGGACCTTATAATGCTACAAAATGGAGTCCTGGAGGTCACAATTTTTTCTAGGGTTTGTTCAGAGCTCGGACCCCAAAATTTGGAGAAACAGACTGGGATGTATGCTTATAGGAAACTATGCAGCCCAATCCACAAAGTTTCCCTAACGGTGTGGGGTAATTTAGAAGGGATAAGGGGGGAACAAAATGTTTCTTTAACCATAAAATCCCAATATCACCCATGTTTGGGTTTAAGAGGGTGTTGGGATAGTGGCTCATACACAGTTTGTGCACGGTTAGTCAATCTGTGTGCCTATTCGGTGTAGGTTCCCTCTTTAAGATGTTCTATGTAGCAAGATTGGCACATGGTTTGTATAAATGTGTGACCAAACCATGAAATAGATCTTTTGAAGGGGATATAAATCTTTTTCCATTAATGAACCTAAATTAATCACCTCTATATTTTCCTTCTCATTTCCAGTATATGAGCACTCCTCTCTCTCCTATGAGTTCTTCCAAAGATTAACTAAGGCTTGTTCATAACTCTTCGATCAAGAATCCAAATCAAATGTTGTATTTTATTTTGGATCCACATCAGTATGAAATCAAATCCTCTTACTTCATATTAAAATTTTTCTTCTCATCTTTTGTGCTATTTTTGGGGGAGCACTTTTTTCCAATTTTCAGGGTGTTGGTTCTTTCTTATGATTTATTCCATTATTCTTCAAACATAAAGTTTATATTGGATGAGGAGTCATCTATGTACCTTGGTAGGTGGTGTCATTGTTTTCCCTAAAAGTTGAGCTGTTTTTATAGAACTGCCTTTCTTCCACATGCTGACCATTCCCACACATTTCCTTAAAACAAATTATTTCTTTCTAAATGAATTCTAGTATGTTGTTATACTTTTGTGTTACCTTGATAATGATTAAAGGATATTGAACTCATTCATTAATACCCATTTGGGTGCGATGGTTTAATTTTCCTCTTTAATATAATTTATTAAATCACCAAACACCATTTAAGTGTTCATATTTTCATGAAAATGGATTTTCCATCTTTCATTAAATTTTTCTTTACACCATAATACCTTATAAGTGAAAAAATTGACCCTAAATATAAAATAATTTATTAATTAATTAAATGGATTAATTATAATGGATGAAAATTGGTGGAAATACCACAACATGTGACGTATGATTTTATATAAATATAATATATAAACTATTAATCCTTGTTTATATTGAGGCTTCATGATTATACATGTATAGAGGTAATCCATCATGTTGTAATTATTATTATAATTATTCCATGATTATGGGGTATTTAACTATGGTTAATGGACTTATTGATCCTAAAATTTCATAATTCCTTACATCGGGTGTTTAGCATGATGTCTCCCAATGTTATACTATTATCCAGGTGAAAGGAAAGACGTTTCATGTTCCTCAATATCGAGTGTCGATCATGATGTCTCACCCCTGATGTCTAATGTTTTGAGCATGATGACTCACATTCATTAGGATATTATGGGAATGTACCATTTTGTTTAGACAATAGGCTTGTTAGACTGGTTAGGGATGCCCGAGTTATACCAAAGGTCCATCTTGCACCTAATATCCATATATATGCCTACTTAGGTGTTAAGACCCGGCCCTACATGGGCTTGAGTCGCAACTACCCCAAGCCTTCCTCTGTAGGACAGGGGATGGCGACAAGTGCCGAAGGCTAAAAAACTCAAGGAGGCATTTTCTTGAGTACCTGTACACACACACGCAGCCCACTCAATGCAGAAGTGTAGAGTAAAAGGAAAAGTAAAGTACCAACTGCAATAAATAAACCACAAAGTGCATCGAACTCTAAACAGTACAAAGCAATTGCTAAAGGTAAACTGAAAAGAAAAAGGGCAAAACATGTGCCCAACCAGAAAAGAGCCACAATCCGGCAACAGGAAAAGAAAAGCAAACAGCTGGAAGGATCCCACACCTGGAACCTGACTATGACCACTGCACGCGGTCTAAGCTCCGGAACTACTAAGCTCCACTGAAGTCACAACCAACCTTTCCGTCATCTGCAAGGGCACACCAAGTGCAGGAAAAGCCCAAGCAGGGGTGAGTATAAAAATACTCAGTAGGATACCCCGAAGGCTCTAGGGAGCAAGAAAGGAGGAACTGAAGGGTGAGCAGTAGATCGAACAGGGAAAAGTAAAGGAGTATAACCAAGAGTGTATTAAAGTAACAGTAGAGAGTCCAGCTCAACCCAACAAGAGAAAATAGGTAGACTCGTCCAGACACAAGGAGCTGGAAATGGTGAAAAGATGAACTTATCGTTGAGTCTTCGCTACCTATAGGTGGAGAGTAGACTCGTCCAACCATGAGAAGCTAGACATGGACATCACGTGGCATACCCCACACATCTTTGCTTCTCATTAAGGGAGAGTAACCAAGCCCAAGAAGTGGGTACTGGAACAAGGTATACATATATATATATGCTCTATTAAGAAACCCGAACAAGATCATAAGGGGATCTCCACCCCGTAGCTCAGCCCAAGAAAGTGAGTAGCCAACAGTCCCATAAGTAAACACCATTGATTCCCAGCATCCCGCACGTCGGAATCGAACTGCAAGTCAAGGGGCTCAAATCACCGCACTGTGACACTATTCGCTTTGGGCGACACTGACTCGCCCGCACGGTTTTAGGTCGCATCACAAGGACGCGTCTCGGAAAGGAAATCACCCCTCGTACTTGAGAGTTCTGGGGGAATTTCAAACCACACCTCATCACTGCCCCGCAGTCGAGAGGTCTCCTCAAAGTTGATAGGTGACCCCCTGCCCAGCCCCGCTGGAGGGTAATCCCTGGAAGTCGACGGGTTCCCACTGGAGGGAGACTCGACAAAAGTTGACGGGTGTCACACTGCCCGAACTCGTAAAAGGGTAATCCAATATAGGGATACCCAGCTAAAGTCGTCGATGAGTCCCAATGCCCAGTCTCATAAAAGGGTAATCCACTGGAGGGAGGCTCAGAACCATCATCGAGGACCACTTCCCAGCCCAGCTGGAGGTCAACCCGACATCAGGGACCACATCCCAGCCCTGCTGGAGGTAAACACAGAACCGATCTGGCCATCCCTGCTGGATGGTACTGCTTGGTGAACACTGCTGTACTAGCCATCCTTGCTGGATGGTACAACTGGCCACCCCTGCTGGATGGTACCTCACTGGCCATCCCTACTGGACGGTACCTCACCGGTCTGCCCTACTGGGAAACAACCTCCTGGACAGCCCTGCTAGAAACAACCTCCTGGGTAGAGGATCGGTGCCCACGTAAAGTGTTGGTCAAACTAAATCTACAAGAACTCTACCAGGGAACACGAAGCAACTCTGCCAGCCAAACCATCGAGAATAGATCCAGGGGAAAACCACTCAACCCTGCTGGTCGAAACCATTGTGAACAGGACCAGGGGGGAAACCCACTCAACCCTGCTAGTTAAAAAACGAGAACAGAGGGACCCTCTACGTTGCGAGAGGTCAAGGGTACGCAAAGTAGAACACGAAACGTAAATGGGGCACACATGACGTGTGGACCCAAGTCAACTCCAACCAAGTGCACAAACGTTCTCCGGTACAAAAAACCACATGTACCTCCAAGCATTTCTGTATACTCCCAGAGTATACCATGTTTCCAGCCCAAAGGCTATCATGCAGACAGCACCCAACATCAACGCGAAGGGCGCAAACGTAACAACTCCAACTTTCCACCTCATCTGCCCTGGCATGGCCAACTACATCTCTTCAAACATTTACTTCACTCACACAGGGGTGCACGCGATCGCACACCAAGGGTCTGCTACAAACACAGTAAGAAGAACTGTCACCGGAACACCTTTCATGATTCCACATTTAATAAGATCACGTGAGAGGGTCCGCTCACCTTAATAGATTACACCGTTGTAATCCTTGTGAAAAAACACCCGAGATAGACTACTTACTCGCCTCAAATGGATATCCAACGAAAAAGTCTTCCAACACCGCTTTATGCCCGAACGGCGTCCCGTGATCCCGAGCCTCGGTCCCGAAAATAGTCGGGCCCATCACACCATTGCGATCCCATCGGGAAAACACGTCAAAAGGACTTCTCACTTGAGTGGAAAGGATATCCAGAGAAAAAGATGCATTTTGTCGTACCGCACACGAGCGGTGCTTTGTGGGACCTGCATCTCAGTCCCGAAATGCAATGAATAGACTGCACCATTGCAATACTCTCGAAAAAGTACACAAGATGGACTATTCACTTATCCAAAGTGGACACCCGATGATAAAGCTGAAAATCACTACCAACTCCCAAAACGGCCCTCGCGGGGCCCACACCAGTGTGCTGAATTAAAGCGGGCGGATTGCACCATTGCAATGAACTCGGAGAAACACCAAGGATTGACTACTTGCATGGACCGAACAGACGTCCGATGAAAAAGTTGTAAAGCGCTGCACGTAGCTCGAAAGACAGGCCGTGGGTCCCCTGCCTCAACTCCGGTTTCAACACCCGAAACCACACTAGTAATCTCCGCCACAACGCCAGGGTCACAACGCCACTGACGACGCTCAATTTGAATATCGGATGTGTCCATGCCGCCCAAAACGAAAACCCCCGGAAAAACGAAAAACTACTTAAAGGCATGTCGTGCCACCGATACCCCCGTTTCGGGAGATAAAACCCCCAAAACCATCTCAAAATATTCGCCTCGATTTAGGGGAGACATCAGCGCAGACGGTGCCCAAATCAGACACCCTGCGAATGATTTATTATATATAAATCATTTTCATAATAATAATAATAATATTATTATTATTATTATAAACCTTTTTTATATATATATCTTCTTCTTTTTTAAACCTTGATTGGCCAACTGGCCAGTCTCAGCATGTCGCCCAGCAGGACCCGCATTTGCGGGTCCTTTGTCTGCCAGCTGGGGTCTAAAGACCCCCATTTTCTCTCGCAACGACCGGCCAAAGGGCCGGTCCACCCATGCTCTGCGCTCGGCGCCTGCAGCCGACGACCGCAATGACGACGCCAACTAGCCACCTCACCCCACCTGGAGCCGCCGCCTCTCGCCGACGCCCTTGACCCCGGCCACCTCACCCTCGCCGACGCCCCCAGATCACTCGGCCTCCATCCCGATCAAGCCGAGCCGCCCGCTCGCCGAGCCGCCGTGCTGGCCTGCTGCCACTGCCCAAGAGCCCACTAGACCACCTACCGGAACCCCCAAAACCGACCGGAGAATCTCCAAAACCACCGAAAATCACCAAAAACCCGCGGACCTTCGGCAGACAACCGCGAACACCTCGGGACTCATATTTTATAACCTAAAGATGCATCAAGAAGCTTAGAACAAGTACTACACAACCATGGGCTTCAATCGACCATTCAACGACTATTCAATGCAAATTGATGAATTCAAAGGAGGTGCGGAAAAATAAAACAAAAATGTGCAATCCTACCTCTTGGGCGAAGCTCGACTCTTCGCGACGATCCACACCTTGCTGTTCTCTCTTCCACCTTGATTGGGAGGAAGAAAGAGGAGGAGGGCTTATGGGAGAGAAGATTGAGGGTGAGGGGGTTTCTCCAAGTAGAGGTTCCAAGGGGAAATGAGAGAGAGATGGGAGGAAAAATAAACTTAAATAGAATTTAAATTTATTGAAGAATTCCTCCAAAAAAGACCCGCTTCCGAAACCTCCAGCGTGGTCAAGATTAAGCCTCCCCTAGGGTAAAAACCACCTCCTGAGAACAACAGCGGTCTCATAATTTTAATCCGAGAACCTGTTTAAAAGTTATTAAACTCAATGCCTGAGGCCGCCAAATTATGAAAACGCCCATGGCGGTATTTTTCATAGAAGGCTTGCGCCCGTGAAAGTTACACCCCTCCTAGGGTAAACGACATGATCCAGACTCAATGGTACACTTGGTTTTCCCATCCGAGCAACCGTTTATGATATTCCTGAGTTTAACCATTAAACGAATAAATTAATTATTTTAATTATCCATTTAATGTTCTGTTAGCGGGCGAGGGGTCCCAACGTCCCGTGCTGACATGTTTTATGTCATTCCTAGGGTAAACACCCCATTTTGGACCCATCCGTACACTCAAATCTCCAATATGAAACACTTTTTAGGAGTTATCCCATTTATTTTGTGTTCCCAATGCGAATGCACTGAAAATTTAATCCCGGCCACACCAGGGCTCAGAATCGCACACCGTCTGAAGGTGCTACTCTGGAATAACATCAAGAATATTAAAAAGTATTTTCTAGAAAAAACCGGGTTCTTACATCATTATCTCCTTCAATATTTTCATCCAAAAAAGAAAAACTAGAGAACAAGTCAGGGTACTAAGCCTGAACCTGGCTCTTCCGTACCCAGAAGAACTCATGCACAATCCCACATCACCAAACAAAGACCAAAGGATTTGTTCTGTTCACACGAGGTCTGCCCTTGCCGATGATGTGCATAGGATCACACACACTTCTTCTCGGGTGAGTGACGTGGGAGATGCTATGCACCCAAACCATCCTTTGGGGTTAGGGAAAGGTGGTAGGGAACCTCACCATCCCCTTGAACAGTCTCAAATGGCATGAAGGCTCTTGGGGGGTAGCTTATCTCCCAGACCGAACCTCTACGTCGCACGCCGTGACTGGAATCACAGTTTGGACCTGAGATAAAGCCCATAGATTCCCTACTTCAGAATATCCATAGGGTGAAACACCCAAGGATATCTGGTCACACAAGATTTCATAGTTGATGTCCCACGAACCAGACTCTCTTACACACTCGGAGAGAGAAGGAGTCAACACCATTGACTAGAGAAAAAGGTCTCACGCCTTTTACCATACCATCATAAGGTTACATCGACGCCCTGCGCCACCCTGGTAACAACTCAAAAAAAGAGCAGGGAGAAAAGAATTTTACAAAAAGAGTCTAAAAATTCTATTGCAAAAAGTAGAAGAGCTATCGAGCATACCTCTTATCACCTCATGCTCTTCAGGATTGTATAAATACAAAGATCGTGGCTATCTGTGGTGCCAAATATCATCTCCCAGAGCCTGACATGGACCGCCTGGTGGTGATGGGAAGACCTTGTAAGGTCATCCTCCACTTCCAGCTCCTCTCGCTCCTCTGTAAGCACCACCTCTTTGGGCGCTACTCTGATCACTGCGATGTCTCTACCGCGGTGGTGCACCTGCTGCCTGCCCGATGCTCTTTGCATACCCGGTCGGGCAGTCTAGTTCCATGTGACCTCTCCCATCACAAGAATAGCACCGACGCTCTTCGGGCTGCCCTTGGGGGCCTCCTGATCCACTGTGGTGTATGACCACGCCCCTGAGTTCGGTTGTCAGAAATCCACCTATGTCGAGGTTCTTCTTGCCGACGCCCGCTAGTTGCGGTAGACATCTCGGCTCTGTCGAGCCTGCTACCACCACCAACTGTAGAACGTGACATGAAGCTCTCTGTCACCTGCGCCTGCTCTAGCACTCCGACATAAGTGGAAATGCCCAAGGGTACTATGAAAACCCGAATACTTCTGTGGATACCCTGCTCAAATTCCCGCGCTCAAAAGTTGCCGTCATGGACCAAGTCCGGGTAAAAGCATGCACAATCTGCAAAACTAGCCGCATACTCGGCCACCGTCATCCCTCCCTACTGAAACTGCAGGATCTTCTAAATCCAAATAGAGTGTAAGCAGGAGGGGAAAAACTACTCAAGAAACAACAACTAAAAGTCACCCCACGAAAGTGATGAATCATCAAGAAACTGAGTCACCCGACTCCACCAACGCCAAGATGCTCCAGAGAAAAGGTTGGAGGCCAAAGCCACTATAAGATCTTCCGACGTCTGCACAAGCCTGGAAAGGCAAACCACTATCTCCATCCAAATCTCTACTGCCTGAGGGTCTGGCTCACCATCGAACCTCAGCGGTCTCTGCCGCTGGAACTCACGGTGCACGCTCAGAATGTGCTCAAGCCCCATCTGCTCTGCTGGAGCTGTCTTCTGCTCAACCAGTGGGGGTGATGATACTGGCCCACCTAGAGAAAGGGGCTCGCATGATGGGTCCTAGACTATGGCCTCGTAGCTCACAGGGTCATCGTCACAAACCAAAGCTGGTATCCTGGCTGGCTGTCTTCATGGAGACATCATGAATATTATCAAGGAGTGCCGTGATCAGATGAGCATATATGTATACAACAATATCAAAAATGGGGAGCTGACTCAAGAAGGATAGTCAAAGACTCAATCCTATGTGATGCACAACCCATTTTCCCTGCAATAAGTGTCTCATCATGCCGAGTCCACAAGCGGGTTATCAGGGTCCTGGTGAATGGATACGTCGGTCACCGCACCATCACTGGACTCCCTGGCCTGAGAGCCACTCTCGAGACACGTTAACACTGTTTCCCTAGATCCCAACCAATTTCTTTTTAGGGACGTCTAAACAACATCTCAAGAAATGAACCACCTCTGATACCACTTTGTCATGACCCGACCCTATCCTGGCCCGAGTCGCAACTACCCCATGCCCGCCTCCATAGGCCAGGGGCTGGAGACAAGCGCCAAAGGCTAAAAAACTTAGGGAGGCCTTTGACTGAGTACCTGTACACACACATGTAGCCCACTCAATGCAGAAGTGCAGAGTAAAAGGAAAAGTAAAGTACCAACTGCTATAAATAAACCACAAAGTGCATCGACCTATAAACAGTACAAAGCAAGTGCTAAAGGTAAACTGAAAAGAAAAAGGGAAAAACACGCGCCCAACCAAAAAAGAGCCACAACCCGAAAACAGGTAAACAAAAGGAAACAGCTGGGAGGGTCCCACACCTGGAACATGACTATGACCATTGCACGAGGTCCAAGCTCCCGAACTCTTAAGCTCCACTGAAGTCACGACCAACCTTTCCGTCGTCTGCAAGGGCACACCAAGTGCGGGCAAAGCCCAAACATGAGTGAGTATAAAAATACTCAGTAGGATAACCCGAAGTCTCGAGGGAGAAACAAAGGAGGTACTGAAGGGTGAGCAGTAGATCGAATAGGGAAAAGTAAAGGAGTACAACCGAGAGTGCAGTAAAGTAACAACAGAGAGTCCAGATTAACCCAACAAGAGAAAAGAGGTAGACTCATCTAGAAACAAGGAGCTGGAAACGGTGAGAAGATGAACTTCTCATCGAGTCTTCGCTACCTATAGCAGGAGAGTAGAATCATCCAACCACAAGAAGCTAGACACGGAAAGCACATGGCATACCCCACACATCTTCCCCTCTCCTGGAGGGAGAGTAACCAAGCCCAGTAAGTGGGTATTGGAACAAGTTATACATACATATATGCTCTGTTAAGAAACCCGAACAAGATAATAAGGGGATCTCCATCCTGCAGCTCAGCCCAAGAAAGTGAGTAGCCAACAGTCCCATAAGTAAACACCATCGATACCCAGCATCCCGCATGTCTTCCCCAAACTAGAAGTCAAGGGGCTCAAATCACCGCACCTTGACACTATCCACTTTGGGAGGCACTGACTCGCCCACACAGTTTTAGGTCACGTCACAAGGATGCATCTCCGTGGGGAAAGCACCCCTCGTACTTGAGATTTCTAAGGTAACGTCGAACCACACCTCGTCATTTCCCCGCAGTCGAGAGGTCTCTTAAAAGTCAATAGGCGACCCCCTGCCCAGCCCCGCTGGAGGGTAATCCCTGGAAGTCGATGGGTTCCCACTGGAGGGAGACCCGACAAAAGTCGACAGGTGCCACACTTCCCAGTCCCATAAAAGGGTAACCCACTGGAGGGAGACCCATCTAAAGTCATCGACGAGTCCCAATGCCCAGTCCTATAAAAGGGTAGTCCACTGGAGGGAGGCTTGGAACCGTCATCAGGGAGCACTTCCTAGCCTAGCTGGAGGTAAACCCGGCATCGAGGACCACTTCCCAGCCCCGTTGGAGGTAAACCCGGAACCAATTTGGCCATCCCTACTGGATGGTACTGCTCGGTGAACACTGTTGTACTGGGCATCTATGCTGGATGGTACAACTGGCCAACCCAGCTGGATGGTACCCCACTGGCCATCCCTGCTGAATGTCACCTCACTGGCTAGCCCTACTGGAAATAACCTCCTAGCTAGCCATGCTAGAAACAACCTCCTGGGTAGAGGATCAGTGCCCGCATAAAGTGTTGGTCACACCGAATTCACAATAACTCTACCAGGGAACACGAATCAACTCTACCGGCCAAAACATTGAGAACAGATCCAGGGGAAAACCACTCAACCCTTCTGGTTGAAACCATCGTGAACAGGACCAGGGGGAAACCCACTCAACCCCGCTGGTCAAACAAATGAGAATAAAGGGACCCTCTATGTCACGAGAGGTCAAGGGTACGCAAAGCAGAATACGACATGCACATGGGGCCCACACGATGTGTGGCCCCAAGTCAAATCCAACCAAGTTCACAAACGTTATCAGGTACAAACAACCACATGTACCTCCAAGAGTTCCTCTATACTCCCAGAGTATACCACGTTTCCATCCCAAAGGCTATTGTGCACATGACACCCAATGTAAACAAGAAGGGCACAAACGTAACAACTCCAACTTGCCACCTCATCGGCCCAGACATGACCAACTACATCTCTTCAAACATTTACTTCACTCACATGGGGGTGCATGTGATCACATGCCAAGGGTCCGTTACAAACACAGTAAGAAGAACTATCACCAGATCACCTTTTATGCTTCCACATTTAATAATATCACGTGAAAGGCTCCGCTCGCCTAAATAGATTACACCGTTTTAATCCTCGCGGAAAAACACACGAGATAGACTACTTACTAGCCTCAAACAGATATCCGACGGAAAAGCCGTCCAACACCACTTTATGACCGAACTACGTCCCGTGATCTCGAGCCTAGGCCCTGAAAATAGTCAGGCACATCGCACCATTGTGATCCCCTCGGGAAAACACGTCAAAAGGACTGCTCACTTGAGTGGAACAGATATCCAGAGAAAAAGATGTATTTCGCCATACCACACACGAGCGGTGCATCATGGGACCCGCATCTCGGTCCTGAAACACAATGAATGGATCACACTAATGCAATCCTCTCGAAAAAGTACACAAGATGGACCATTCACTTGTCCAAAATGGACACCCGGTGATAAAGCTGAAAATCACCGCCAACTCCCAAAACGGCCCTCGCAGGGCCCGCACCAGTGTGCTGAATTAAAGCAGGTGAATCACACCATTGCAATGCCCTCGGAAAAACACCCAGGATTGACTACTCGCATGTCCTGAATAGACGTCCGATGAAAAAGCTATAAAGTGCTGCACATAGCTCAAAAGACGGGCCATGGGCCCCACGCCTCAACTCCAGTTTCAACGCCTGAAACCACACTGGTAATCTCTGCCTCAACGCCAGGGTCGCAACGCCATTGACGATGCTCAATTCGGATATCGGATGTGTCCGCGCCGCCTAAAACAAAAAGCCCCGAAAAAAATGCCAAACTACTTAAAGGCGTGTCGCACCACCAAGGCCCCCGTTTCGGGAGTTAAAAACCCTTGAAACAATTTAAAAATATTCGCTTTGATTTAAGGGACATGTCGCTGCAAACGGTGCCCAAATCGGACGCCCTGCGAATGATTTATGATATATAAATTATTTTCAGAATAATAATAATATTATTATTATTATAAACCTTTATATATATATATATATATCTTCTTCTTTTTTAAACCTAGACCCGCCAACTGGCCAGTCTCAGCACGTCGCTCAATAGGACCCGCATTTGCGGGTCCTTTGTCTACCTTCCGGGGTCCAAAGACCCCGGTCTTCTCCCGCAACGACGTGCCAAAGGGCCGGTCCACCTGTACTCCGCGCTCGGTGCCTGCAGCCGACGACCGCCGTGACGACGCCGCCTGGCCGCCTCGCCCTGCCTGGAGCCACCGCCTCGCGCCGATGCCCTTGACCCCGGTCGCCTCACTTTCACCGACGCCCCCAGCTCACCCTGCCGCCGTCCCGATCAATCCAAGCTGCCCGCTCGCCGAGCCGTCGTGCCGGCCTGCTGCCACCACCCGAGAGCCCACCGAACCACCTACCGGAACCCCCAAAACCGGCCGGAGAAGCTCCAAAACCACCGAAAAACACCAAAAACCTGCTAACCTTCGGCGGACAACCGCGAATGCCTCGGGACACATATTTTCAAACTGAAAGATATGTCGGGAAGCTTAGAACAAGTACTACACAACCATGGGCTTCGCTCAACCATTTGACAGCAATTAAACGAAAATTGATGAATTCAAAAAAGGTGTGGGAAAATAAAACAAAAATGCGCAATCCTACCTCTTGGGCGAAGCCTGATGCTTCGCGACGATCCGCACCTTGCCGTTGTCTCTTTCACCTTTATTGGTTGGAAGAATGAGGAGGAGGGATTGAGGGAGAGAAGGTTAAGGGTGAGGGGGTTTCTCCATGGGAAGGTTCCAAGGGGAAATGATAGAGAGATGGGAGGAAAAATAAACTTAAATAGAATTTAAGTTTATTGAGAAATTCCTCCCAAAAAGACCCGCTTCCGAAACCTCCAGCGCGGTCAAGATTAAGCCTCCCATAGGGTAAAAACCACTTCCCAAGAACAACAGTGGTCTTAGAATTTTAATCCGAGACCCTGTTAAAAAGTTATTAAACTCAACGCCCGAGGTCTCCAAATTACGAAAACGTCCCTGGCGGCATTTTTCACAGAAGTCTCATGCTCGTGAAAGTTGCACCCCTCCTAGGGTAATCGGAATGCTCCGGACTCAACAGTTTCCTCAGTTTTCCCATCCGAGAAACTGTTTAAGAGATACCTATGTTTAACAATTAAATTAATAAATTAATTATTTTAATTATCTGTTCAACATTCCGTTAGCGGGCGAGGGGTCCTAACGTCCCGCGCCGACATGTTTTATGTCGTTTTTAGGGTAAACACCCTATTTCAGACCCATCCGTACACTCATATCTCTGATCTGAAACACTATTTAGGAGTTATCCCATTTATTTGGAATGCCCAATGTGAACGCACTAAAAATTTAATTCCGGCCACACCGGGGCTTGGAATCGCACGCCGTATGAAGGCGCTGCTCTAGAATAACATCAAGAATATTCCAAAGTCTTTTATAGAAAAAACTAGGTTCTTAAATTATGTCCTCACATACATAGTTCATGTACATGTATATAGTATATAACTATATATATATATATAAATAAATATATATATATATAATTACTATTATATATGTATGGTTACTATTTAGATATATTTCAGCCTTCACCGATGTGGGTAGAGTTATCCAAGTGTCCCATAGAAACCTGAGCTAGCTATTGATTATTATTCACCTTTTTCATTAATTTTTATTCCTATACATTACTATTGTTGTGTATATGAGCTGGATTATTTATAGACATCGTTGGTGGTGGCTTATGAGGATTTTATCTCACACCCTACTTAGGCCGAATTTGGTGCCTGAGTAGATTATTTTTCTATAGGAATGGATGGGGTCAATTGCTGTTTTATAAATGTTTGATTCATTTTGAGTATAGCTTAGATTATAGAGGATCGATCATATTCTTGTGATACTAATGTAGAATTCTTCTGGCCTTTTTGTATTTTTTTTGTATAACATGTTGTATAAGCCTATTTCCTATTTCCCTCCTTTTATATCAGCATAACATGAAATCATTTTTTATGTGACTCATCCTTTGGGATTTTGATATTATTACAATTTCTCAGTTATTTACGCTTCTATAATTTTCTATTGAATTTACTTTCAATTGTTCAGTATCTATTATATCATGATTCTTCTATTATATATTATTTAATATGATCCATTGTGACACTCTGATATGAGGGTATAGTATCCCCACTATAACACCTTATACCCTCACTACTAGTAGGAAGCATATGGTTTACAAGGAGGTTCTCTTGAGGCCATGTGACCCACTTGCCTGGGGACCCAGTTCAGTGGACTTCAGGTTGAGATGTTACAAAAATAGTCACCACAGGGTATACAATATGGATGAATATTTATATGGTGAAGTAATACATTAATATCTAAAACCACATCCAAATTTCAAATCCAACCATTTCATAAATGGTTAAACTTATTACCCTTCTAAAATATTAACATCCAAAAGTTTAGAAATAAGGTTACTAAATTTCCAAAATGAACTTATAATTAATCAATTCCAAGGTAGTAATTATTATACAATTTATGTTATCCATATCAATCATATTTTTATCGTAACATCACTATCTCAACATTAGAAATATATTAAGGGTTATATTTCCCTTAATAATGTGTTTTCCATGAATTTAAACATTCCACTAAATCATTTTTATTGGTCATCAACACTATTCAATATAGGCCTTCAAATAATTAATGAAAAATTACTAAAGTAAAATACTTATATGTTTCAAGAATGTCATTAATAAAATAATTGAACAACATATTTCTTGGATCCAAATACAAAATTATAATAATAATTTCACATTATCTGTAGTAATATCATAACATTGACCTTGACCCCTTACTCCTTTTGAGGATTTTTCCTTTGAATTTTGGGGAATTAATTTATGTAGTGCCCCATCTCATTACAGTGGAAGAATTACACATTGAACTATTCTTTATTTCCCTTAAAATCTTGAACATGGTGGCCTTTTTATCCAAACTTTAAGTAAGTTCATTTTCCATTCAAGCATGTACCAAAGTGTTTCCTTATATAAGTATCACATGTTGGGAAATCATTCTTTCCATTATTCCCTCTTTCCATTTGTTCCTATTGCATCCTCTTATTCTATTTTTTAACTTCAAATCCATAAGAAATGTAAAATTTCTTCTCTATCTTGATAGCACAATATATTATTTCCAAATATGATGAGAATTTTTGTAAGAATATTTCCCTTTAGAGGATTAGCTTAATCTAATAAAAAAATAGTCATTATTTCTCTTTGGATTGAATACGTAGTCTGAATCATGCCTTGTTAAGAATGTATAGTTGTATTCATACTTAGAAACATTTTTCTCTTCCTTATATCTTATACTCAAGATATTTATTTCCATATTCACTCATTTACCAAAAGGTAAATATTTTTCTAATAATATTAACTTGAAATAATTCCACTGCAAGCTTTCTATTTCCTCCTAAACCATAGAGTTTTAAATCAACAACCACCATTTATTTTCATCTCTTGAGAGACGATTAGCTACAATGAAAACTTTATCCCTTTCACTACATCATAGAGTGAGAAATATCTTCTATAAGGAACTTATCCATTATTATGATAAAAATGGATATGTAGTCCCACTGAATGATGGAGTTTTTTCAATGCATAAAGTAGTATAACATTGTTACACCACATAGTGGATCAAAAAAATGATCCATATGGGAGAGGTTGTTACTCTTAACCTGAGCCAACTTCTTCAATATGGTAATAATTCGACCAGTCCTAGATGCAACTCCAGCTCAAACTTCATTATCTTCCCCAAGAGAGAAATCCCTACAGAGAGTACATGCATTGATATAATTTCCATTCCTTCAAATAGGACTCATTTCTAAATAATTGTATACACTATATTAGATCATAATATTATAAAACATAATATATAATCCCAAAACTATTGAAACACTTAACATAGGTAATCTCATAATCGTAAATATGGTTTCTTTGGGGATATATTTATTTTCGAATCCTTCATAATGGTTTGTAAAAAATGTTAATTATCCTAAGAATAACTCCCAAGAGTGTCAACCCAAGTTTACAGTAAGGACCATTTTTGTGAACGAGGTGATGATTGGGTTTAGACCACTATTTACTTTTTATAGTAATTACCCATAAGTACCACTATACCTAAACCACATCCATTTTTTGTGTCTATAAAAGGATTTATTTCTAGAAAAATCACATAATCTATTTCTTACCAAAACTTTAGGATACTCTTATATAATTATCCTCAAATTTTATTATAAGGTCATGTTCCAAATCAATATTTTCCTAAATATAGTTTCTAAGTTTTCTACTAAACTTACTCTAATACCAACTATAGTGACCTGAACCCAGTAGCCCAGATACAATGTCTACTTTTGTACATTGGGATAAGATATATGAAATTGCATCTTGAAGGACCAAATAGTTTAGTATTATTTGTAAACTAGATACATACTTTAATTCACAATACATAAAATAATCAAATTAGTTTCTTTGAGAATACCATTATTCCCCTTAGCGTACCCCTACATATCAATAAAAAAACACTTACTGGTATACTGGGGAAAATAAAACATAATAAAGGTATGAGATTAGATGCTCAGTAAGGGTAAGCATACATTGGAAGATGTAAATAAATAAGGCATAATCAATATGGAATGGTAAATAACTAAAACACATTCCATTTTATCAATAATGTGAGCATAATATAGAATGGATAAAAGATGATCAAATAATACCATATAAATAATCACATGATCTTGAAACTTGACCATGGATATTCTAAGTAATCAAATAATCACATAGAATATCAATAATTGGATTCATAATAAAGTAATTCATAATGTTGGACATATAAAATATATTATCAAGGCTTGTGGAAAGAAATATAATAATATCTTGGATTGTGCCAATAAATATATATATAAATGGGTAATTCCTCAGACAAAACCATATCTATTTTGTCTCATGATACATACTGATTCATTGAGGGGCTATAACAGGCCCTTCCCCTCACTTACAAGGTCTAATTCATTCCTCATATGAAATGGGTGAAACATAATTCACATAAACATTCATATTTAAACTATCATATGAAAGGTAAATACTTTCACCAATCAGTAAACATAATCATAAACCATATAGATTAAAGTGAATTTTTTCAATATAAAACATCCTCAGTCAAACTGATCATAAACCATCTGGAGAAATAACAAGATAGTATCATTTGAGTATATACCAATTAAAGCTTAAGTAACTTCAAATAACATGTTCTTATATAGGAAATTATTTATAAATATCACTTTGAATATTTCTTGAGGAAAATAACATTTCTTTGAAAATCACCCTTTTTATTTTAAAACTAGACAATTTTTAAAATATGTTCAAATTCCTTTTATTTTAAAATCAATTTTTAAAAATAATAATTTACATAATATTAGGGAATACATTTTATTTAAAAAAACCTGGTAAACTTTTAAATGAAGCTTTAAATAAATGATTATCTTGATAGAGAGTAATTTTGGACATGCCGTATAAGTTAAAAAAACATTCCTTCTACACCTTAAAAAGATTAGAAAAGTGACTCATTCATAAAATGAAAACAAGATTCCTTTCAAACTATTTTTTTTCAAAAAATTAAAACATGGATAAAAATTTATTTAATGAACCTATTGGATAATGCCAAAATATTTTTGAAAACATTTTCTAAAAACATGGTTTTAGAAGAAAAAGGATTTTCGACCTAAGATAGAAAATAAGTCATATTTTATTAAAAATATTTTATTAATTATATTAAGTAAAAAAAAGAGAAATAATGGTACTAGTAGTTTAAAAAGTTCATTAATAACTAGATTATGAAAAATATATTGGTTTTAAGATAGAAATATCAAATTATTCCCTTAAAAGAGACTTAAAAAAACAATCCTGAATGACAATGAGATTGTGAAATAATCCCTTACCACTTTGGTAACTTTTGAATCATAAGACCAATAAAATATAAAAATTTAAATGAAAATTTAAATATGATGAATATAAATTAATTCTTGATATAACATAAAAAAAATTCAGTATATACACCATAAAAAATAAGTAAGTGCTGAATATTGTGTATGTCTCATAGAAGTAAAAGTGAGATAAGAAATCCTTACCATGAGTTAGAATAATCATATACGTTATTTATCTTCATAAATAATAAAATTATGTACATTATTTATTTTCATAAGAATAATTTTCATGTTTATAATTCCTTTTATTTCAATTATCACCACATTATATATGATTACTTAATCAATTAAGTTTACGTCAGATGTTTCAGAGAAATTTGGATTTTGTGTCAAAACTAACATTGGTAGGTTGACTATGGTCTAAAAAGTCATTATTCAAAAATATATAGAATAATAATCATGAAATAATTATCATATTTATACATAAATTATACTTTTAAAACAATTCATTAGATATTGTTAAGAAAAATGAATTACGTTACAATCATGGAGACAGTACACCGTACGTACGCACGAGTTACATTTCCATTTTTCAGTGGACATTATGAAAAAAAGTAATATTTTATATTTATAGAATTATCCTATATATATTTATGTGTTTATATAATATTATTTATTTAAATATTATTATATATACCATCCATGTTGTTTGGTGATGAAAATAGAGTCGCATCGCTTTGTGAAGGTTATAATCCACATGTACACGAGCGACATTATAATTTTTTAGTGTAAGAAATAAAATGATATATTATATTTGACAATAAGAAATATTTCATGAATATGATGATAATTTCATGTATATCACATAAATTCATAACTTTTTTCTTATCCCCTTCCATGTAAAATGTTAGTAAAAGAAGAATCCCATCGATTTGCGAGGCGGTTGAATGCTATACACACGAGTGATGTAATCGTATCTTCTATGGAATGAAAAGTGAAAAGATATTTATGATATAATGAATAAATAGGTATAATCATGTCATAAATATAGTATATATACTTTATATACATCATCATAACCACCCATGAGAAGTGGTAATAGGAAAATGAATGACATCAGTTTGCGAGGCGATAGTCTGCCTTAAACATGAATAATGATTTCATAAGCCATTTTATAGAAATTGGTATGGTTTTAGGTCATTAAATTAACATAAAAACAGATAATTATTTCTAATATACTTATGTAATTATATAATCCTATTTTAATAAGAATTTAAGGAGGTAGAGGAAGAAATAAAATAAAATCACTGGTTGAAAAACATTACCTCTTCTTTAGGTAACCTCTTTTGGTTTTCAACAAAGTCTTTTGAGGTTTTAATTATTTAAAAAATAAGGATTATAGGATGAGATAAAATAATTTTGGATTTTATTTGGGTATTTATTGGAATAACCAAAATGTTTTTATGGTGTGAAGAAGAGTTTAGAGGGGCTGGCCTTTTATAAGTGAGGTGGGTGGCACACTTGTAATTTTTTTGTAAAAAAAGACTTACCCACTGTTTTCACATTATAAAAGGGTTAAAAATAGATTATTATATATAATTATAAATTATAAGGTAAAAATATGGCTTTATAATATATTTTAGATAAGTTTTAAGTCATTTTAACTCCAATATTTTTTGTTTAACCCTCGATAAATCCAATTTTACCTTAATCGTGAAAAATATTCTTTGTTGTTTTCACTATTCATTTTGGCCAAAAAATATGTTTACCTCATTAGATAATATAAATTATAATTATTACAAATATTTAACCCATATTTTCAAATTCCATTCATATAATTGAAAATTTTAATTTAAAATTAATCCCACAGATGCGATGTGAAAACATGTTTTTAAAGAGAAAATGTTCAAAAGTTTACAATTGTTTTGTCAAAATTCAACATGAAAATGATTCTAAGGAAATAAATTATATTAATAGATATAAAATTTAAATAATTATTCTTTAAAACCAATTAAAAATATATTTTAAAATTAAAAAAATTTAAATGAAAAGGCAACTTTTAATTAAAATTCAGTATTTTTTACTATTCATCAAAAAATGAATCTTTTCAGAAAAATCCCAAAAATTCACCCATAGATAATTTTTATATGATTATTTTAAAAAATTATTTTTTCATATAAATTTTATAAAAATGGTAAAAATTAATTATAAAATATGTGTGCAAAGCAAGACTAAACCCCCTTATAGAAAATACATTTTTTCAGAAAAAAAATTATTTTCTTATTTCAAATATTTCTAATTTGATATATAATAAATAGATTTAAATTTTATTTATTTTATAAATGTTTTAACCATATAAGTTTCATAATTTAGATATTACTATTAATACCATCCAATTTAATGACTAAGTTATAATCGTAATGTTTGAATAATAATATTTTATTAAATTATCAAGTTTTATTCAAATCCAGTGTTGTATGCATTGAAAGATATAAAAGAGATTGAATTTACTCTTAGAAATAAATATATCATAAAGTATTGGGATTTTATATTCCATTAAACTCTTATTGTTTCATTTCATACACTCTATCGAATATGATATTCATATTTTAAAATCTCAGGGTGTTATAATACCTGGAAGGTTCTCCCAAGCTTACTATGTGATGAATATCTTGGTGGGTAACCTAAACATATGTTTTCTTTTGTTATTTTTATACTACACTATTATTTCATATTATTTTTCCTATTTTATAATCCCATGTATCAATATTCTTAGATGTTCCACACCCTTATGCCTCATATCTTTTGTTATACCAATTATTTATTATATTACTCATGATTATGTCTTTGGGTATGACCATCTTGGATCTAAGACTTGAGAAAGGAAATGATTCTTGATGTTTATGTTTTTTTAATAATCATATTTTTTCAATGTTCTCATTTTATGATGAGTCATTTAATATGTTATTTTATTATCCTTATTCCTTAACTTTTAATTGAAGATACTTATTTTTCTAGCAGTTATTTTCTAATGTTATGTTCATAACATTTGATTATGCATTCATAAACACATGTTTATCATATGATCACTTATTATCATCAATTTTTTTGAGTTATGTTTTCCATTATGGATAATATGAGCTCAACCAAACCTTATGATTCCATTTATTTGGGTATGATGATGAATATAATATAGGATATGTTCAAATGGAATATAGTATGGTCCAATTATGGATAAATGTTCATAATAATATTTTTATAACTAATATCTATAGGTACTAAAACTTATGGATATTCAAATTCTAAAATTATTGTGGTATTTAATGTTTTATTAATGTGAAATACATACATTTGTTTCTCAAGTCATCTCACTTGGAATAAAAGCTGGTTCAAAAGTATTTGTTTAAAGTATCGAACTTGGAAGTGCATGTCACAACCCAACCCAAGTTGTGGCTTGAGCCGTAACTACCAAAATCCCTCCACCATAGGCCAAGGGGTTGTGACAAGCACTGAAAGGTATAAACTAAATGGGAGGCCTTTTCTTAAGTACTTGTACTCACATATTCTACCATATTAATGTTGAAGTGAAAAAAATAAGAGTAAAAGATGAAACACATCTAGAAAGTAAGAAATGAATGCATAACCTATGGGGTGTACAAGAGTATGATAGTGTGAACTGAAAAGTAAAGGAAAAAAATACATGCCCAACTAGAAATATATCCTAACCTGAAAAAACTAGACTGTAAAATACTGAGATATTTAGGCTCTGGATTTCAAAGCTATGACCACCATATGCGGTCTAGGTATCTATAGGATTCTCTGAAGTCACCGCCGAGCTATCCATTGTCTACACAAGACAAGACATGTGTGGAAAAATCCCATGTAGGGGTGAGTATACACATACCTAGTAGGATTTCCCAAAACACGAAGGGGATTTGTAAGAGATACAATAGGAATATAAAGAAAGTAGAATAAATATACACTCAAAGATGACAACTCAACCCAAACTAAGAGAGAGTAACCTCCTCCTAGAATATGGGTCTTGACATGGTGAGTAGATGAACTAAATGTAGAGTATTCATCACCTATATTAGCAGAGAAAACTCATCCAACCATGATAATATAAACATTGAAAGCACATGGAGTACTCTGTGCATCTTTGCCTCTCATGGAAAGAGAGTAACCAAATCCAAGGTATGGATACATAAGGTATATATATGTTTGTGCTCAATTAAAAGAAACACAAATGAAAGAGTAAGGGGATCTCTATCTCACAACTCATCTCTAGAATAAGGGTCACCAATAGTTCCAAAAGTCCATCAATGACACCCAATATCTCATGTGCCTTCCTAGAAGTAACCATCTGAAAGCCGACACCTCACCACTGTGCTGCACAACCATGGGGGAACCAACTCCAAGTATAGGACCTATACCATAGTGCATCAAGGGGGTTCCACTATATAAGTATCTTTTGAGGACTCACACCTAAGCTTATTGGGGGGGGGGGGGTTCTAGTCTACTGTCATGAGGACCCTCACTCTGGTGTGACATGTGGGTTCAACTCTGGTGACCGAGGAACCACACCGTATCCAAGAAAGATCTTCCACTTGAAAGGTAGAGGACCCGCACCCATAGTTATGGGGGTTCAACTCTATTAGTCAAGGAACCATGCATTGGTGTGATAGGGGATTCCACTCTAGTCATCAAAGAACCTTACCCCATCTGATAGGAGGGTTCCACTCAGAAGTCCAGGATCCACACCCTGGTGTGACATGGGGTTCCAATCTAGTCATCAAGGATATGAACCCTATCTGATAGGGGGTTCCACTCATAAGTCAAGTACCTATGCCTTGTTACAATAGGGGGTTCCACTCTAGTCATTGATGACCTGCACCCTATTTGATAGGGGGTTCCACTCAGTATGTAATTATAGAGGAACCATGCCCATACTGATGGGGGGTTCCACTCTATAAAAATCCTCTGTTGATCCCACCCGATCACTATCATCATCGGGTGTCAACTCAAAAGAGATTCATTTCGAAAGAATTCCAAATCATATATCGAAATCCCCAATGGAGAAATCCATCGCATTATATGTCAAAAACACTTAGTATAGACTACTTATGGTACAAAATATGAGTCAAAAAATAGGATATATGAAACCTTGATGTTTTTTCAAATGGTACCAAGTGATACGTGGCATGTAGGGGGTCCCACATGACATGTGGTCCCAATCTACTATCTATACATTTCCTTTCCAAAACATGGATTTCTAGACATGTTGTACTACATGATGTGTAAGGGTACTACATGAAATGTAAGGGTACTACATGACATGTCTCAACCGAAAGTCTGACGAACACACGTGGATCGTCACCAGAATGAAGGGACAAAACATAATTCCACTAATAAGCCTATGAAAAACAGCCTTATATGGCTAAATATTTCACACCATTTTGATTATCATGGAAGAATAATTATGATAAGATATTCACTTTCCCAAACCAAAAACCGAGTGAAAAGTCACATTTCACCACATAATTCTTGAACAATATATCATGGGCCCAAACCACAAGTCTGAATTAAATACCTGATATTTATATTGAATCACATGCTTCAGTTTCAAGGTTGTGATTCCATTGACGGTTTTTTCATTCTGATACTATTTGAAGAAGATATGTCAGATAAAAGATTTTAAAATAACAATAATTTAATTAATATTGGAAATTTCATTTACCCAAGGTACAAGTCTGAAAAAGGTATCGAATATCCGTCTTAAAATAACCGTCTCAATTCTAGGGTCATAATTCCAATGATGGTTTGTCAATTGGACACCATACTGGAAAGTTTTATCAGAATGAGGGTTTTGATAACAAATAATAATAATAATAATATTATTATATATATTTTTCAAAACATTATTTCAATCACAACTTGTTGTATGCACCTCATTTATTTCATTTTTCACGTAGATCCCATTGAATACAAGGAATATATTTTCCTTAATAATAACTATAATATAATTATATTAATATTATGTGAAACCAAATTTAATATTAAGGCAATGCTCTAACATCCCTCCCCACACATGATGTGAGAAAGAATGGGGCACATACTTTATGATTAAAAACTCATTTTTTATATCTATAAAAACAACTTTAATTTCCTTTAAAAACATTAACCCATTTATCTTACTTTATTAAATTAAAACCATTTAATTTGGTTAAATAATTTTTTTTATTAAGTGTTGTTATCATTATTATAAAAAATAATAACATCTAACATGTAGACCACATCTAACCACCTCACCAGAGATCCAGGTCTTGTCACCATCATGTATATGCCAAGAAGTCTCTGCCATGCTACCCCACACATGAACTATTCTTAGAATCGATTTTTTCACACCGCATGTTGTCATTGTGCATTAACTAGGAAAATGGGGATCCCTGATCTGAACCAAACCACCTCCAATCAACCATTTTTCTCACCCCACCCGGATCACTAACCCAAATCCATGGCACCGTTCTGATCTATTCACAAAACACCAACCTGTTCATTTATCAATATTTCCATAATATATCGATCTTTATATCATTCTTGCTACCCCAAGAAATTTGTGGGTTCTATATCACTTAAAACCTACCCTGAAAATGATGAATTATGACTCCATGGTTTAATGATGAAGAACACGATGAACGGTGGGGGGAAAACTAATAAAAATGATAAAAATAATTGGCCAAACATTCTTGGAAAAGATTTCATAGTAAGGAAAATGAGGTGAGAAAAATGGAATATATAGGAAATAAATTGAAAGAATAATTAATTTCAATACACAGGCTCATGATAGTGTTCATTTAAACTAAAATAAAATAAAAAATATTTGATCATGATAAATATTTTAATCATATTGAAGGAAACCACAAATGTCGAGTCCTACCTCAATTATGGATATATCATTGGTAAAAAATGCATCCACTAGTGATGGAGGTGATCCACTGTGTCAGTTTCCCTTTGATTCACCTCAATCTGACAGGTCATCATCCGATCTTGACCTAAAAATAAAGATCATCTGAGATTCTCTCAAAAACCGCATAGGGTTATGGGAAAAACCTTGAAAAAATTTCCTAATGAAGCATTTATAGGGGATCATTAGGCTAGGATCTTTAATAAAACAATTAAATAAATATTTAAATTTATTTAATTATTTTTCTATGATTGTGATCTATCCAAACAACCAATATTGATCATGGTTATTTCATCACTAGGGTAAACATCATGTTTGAAACTCAATGATGGACTCATATTTCTGATCTTATTCCATGTTTGTGTGTAATTTGGTTTAGGGTTATTAAATAAATAAATAAATTTATAATTAATTTATCCAATGAACCCTCCAACGGCTTTCCATTCGAAGGTCCTGCGCCAACCAACATTAGGTCGTACCTAAGGTAAACACTGCACAACAGATTCAACCATGGTCTCAGATTTCTGATCCAAGACTCCAATTAAGATATATTCCAAAATCATAGGAAAACTATATGTGTATAATATAAAATAAATTTAATGTTTTTATAAAATTAATTATAGGAACACTGGCCTTAGAATCACACATTATCTCAACAACTATCTCCAAAACTTTTCATAGAAATATTCCAAAGTCTTACATGAAAAAAACAGATTCACTATATTATCCCCTTCATCAAATATTTTCATCAACAAAAAGAACAAACTAAGAAAAAAATTTGGGACACTGAGCCCATATTCAGCTCACCTACTCTTAAAATCTCCTCCTATGGTTTCCGATGCTATAAAAAAACATGCAACCAAGGAAAAAACATTACCATGAAGGATCTTTCTCTACTAGTTCTCAATGCCACTAGATTCTTGAAAAAAAGAAACTTCAATCTCACAACCTATATTACCATGTTTGATATCATACAATGATACATGAACATACCTCCTTAGCTACAACAAGTAGAGAACACCAAGAACCCAATATAACTACAAATAGTTCAACCAATTTCTCAAATCGATTGACAATAGTAGACAGAAAACTTCACTGTGAGCATATTCTGCCACAACCACGCCTTGGGTGGCCCTCAAGCTCTTGTCGACTCAATCTATACAGTGTCCATTGTCATTTCTATATCTCATAATACATATATCAATAGTTGAACCTTAAAATATATAAGTATCTCCATGAGATATTTCATATGAATTTTACTCTCATAGAGTTTCTAGAACTAACTTCCTATGTATCATGTTCCCCAACTGTAACATCAAGGACATGAGGTTTCCAATGCATAAAACTACCTCAAACTGATCCAAGAAAGGTTAAGGATACAGCTCATAAGTCTTGTGATCTATGATAGGGTGTTCAACACACCAAATGGTTTCACCAAGAAATCAAAGCAACCACAACATCTCTAGGAATCTATGCTTGGTATATCCACCTCTCGAACCATAAGTTGGTGATAAACCATCATGAGGTTATCCTCTAAGATCCACTTTTCCCCAAAACACTGGTCCAAGAACTCATAATTTTTGGGGTTAAATACTCTTCCTCATGTAATATTGTTCAAGTGGCACTAATCCATACCTGACATCAAGATTTCATCCACCTCTTAGTTGAACAACACTGGGCTTCCCAGGTGAACTCATTGGGTCTTACGATCCCTCACCTATTTATACTCTTCCAACCACACTACTAGCTATCGTAGCAATATAGGGTCATCATATTTTCTAGAATAAACATCATGACATACCTGGAACAATTCTATGTAGTGATTTATCTTATGATTGGAAGGTAAACTCATCATGTCATTAGGAAATAATTCATCCACCCCACTATCATTGTAGGAAGCCGAGAGCTCATTACATTCGTTGCTCCAAGGTTAATACTATAAAACTATTAAATCATCTATAACCTATCACGAATGAGCTCATCTTTATCTGTAAGGGGTCCACTCCTCCTCAATGAGGAAAAATCCATCCCATAACCATGCATCACTACCAAATACATTGGTAGTAATAATATCTATAGTGTCCCACCCCAAGTTCTACTGAACTATTACTTGATACAGAAGTCCAAAAAACCTCAAAAATATCTCCCCAAACACCAGATGAGGTCAACTAATAGTGATGACCTTGGGTGTTTATGTGGGGATACTATACCCTCATAGGAAAAAGTATGAACTGAGATAAACCATAGTAATAAATGGAGGAATAATATATCAGAAATGTAGAGACACAAAGATTGACGTACATGGAAATTACATTAATTTTGAGAAATACTTAATACATAACAAAAACAGACACACAAGGACCGTAATAGTTTAGTGTCTTTGGAAACTCAGAATATAATATTCTAATCGTGGTGAAAGATCTTCAACATCTTCCATAATGATCTTCCCCTTTTGATTTCTTTCCTAAAACCTTTCCTTAAATTCCGGGGAAAAGAAAACATACAAAGGTTGAGCTCAAATGCTCATTAAGGGTAAGCATGGAGAAAATAAAACAAATCATATACATTTGAACTTAAAAACATGAAAATAATGTTTAAACATCAAAATCTTGAGGAATGACATAAAACATGGCAGTACGTAAAGCATAGAACATAAAGAAACATTAATCATGATAAAATATCATAGGAATAAAACATGTAATTGTGGAAACCATTAAGCACATGTTATGATTTCCATAGTATCCAAGGCATTGCTTCCAAGACCATCTTAGTGGAAAAAGTCCCTTTCTGAATCGAGTTCACTCCTCATTCCCGTCCTGTATCACTGAAATAGATTAACTTACCATTATAGACATGTATATCTCATGAGATATAAATCCTTACCCAATGCATTGGATGGAGATATAGTTCACACCCATCTCATAATTAAATCATTCTTACTTGTGCCACAATATAAACATAAACCATTAATCATAACCCAAAGAATAAAAATGGGTTTCATAAACATCGTCCCATCATAACATAATCCATATAAAACAAACGGATATCATTTCATCATAAGAAAAGTGAAACCATTTAAATCATAGAGATATTATACTTGAAAAATACACATATGAAATAATGTCATCTTATATGGAAAATGGTTTTGATAAAACACTTGAAATGAATTCTTGAGGAAAATATCCTTTCTTCTTCAAAATCATTTTCTTTTCACAAAATTCCATGCAATTTTAATAGAAAAGGATTTTTTTTAAAATAATAATGAAATCTTGTAAAGTAATCTTCATGAAAATAAGGCATTATGAAACCGTAAAAATCTGTTAATTCCATATAAGTTAAAAAAACATTCTTCTTGTACTTTTGCCGGAAAAGTCTGAAGGTACCTTATATGGTAAACATAGGAAAGATTCCTTCCATAAAATGTGGTAAAAGTAAATAAAGGGTAAAAATTACTTTAAAAATACATCGAATAATAGAATTTTTTTTATTAAAACATTTTTAGAAAACATGGACATGGATGATAAACATAACCCCAGTAAATACTTATGTATAAGCAATCTCAGATAAAAATGAGATTGCAAAATTATCCCCCACCTTATGTCTGACATGATTCGTATGTATCCAAACCTACTTTATAATGATTTAAATAATGTTATTGACTTATTAAAGAATCATATTCGTTGTTATTATATAATATATGGTTCACTTATGACATTATATTACCCGTTCTTTTGTAAATTAATGTTAAACTAGCGTTTTGGGTAAAATCGTTTCATTTATCATCCATGTTTTGACTTGTAATTATTCATATGATTACTTAGATCATGATTACTTAAATCTAGAATATAAAACATGATTTATATATAATATATATTCAGAATATACAGATATATAATTGATCGATAAATGGAAAGAAATACACCGTTCATGGAGATGGTAATCCGTACGTACGCATGAACGCTGTTTTCGTTTCCTTATTAAATTGAATGGAAGTAAGTAAATAACATATAAATAAATCCAGTATCATTAATACGTCATATATTTCATAATTATTTAATATATATATATATACTTTATAATCATTCTTGAATGGTTAACTTGGAGAATGAATCTAATCGCGTCGTGGAGATGGTAATCCGTACTTACGCACGAGCGATAATATCATTCCCATAATTAATGAATGGAATTAGATTGGATGAAATAATATCTCATAATTATTATCATGTTATAATGACCATATATATAGTTATTCTTTACACCATTATACCCATCCAAGTAAGGTGGTGGTGGAAAAACAGATTACACCACGGCGTGGAGAAGGTATTCCGTACGTACACACGCACAATGATTTCGTTTTCCGTAGGATGGATAAAAGGTGAAATGGGGTTGATTCATATTTATAATAACATATTAGTATATTATTGATACTTATGTTATTACTTTATAATGAAAAAACTAAAGAATAATAAGTTGAAGAAGAAAGAAACTTGAAAGAATCGGTAGAAGAGATTACCTCTTCTTCAACGCACCTCTTTTAGGATTCCTCTTAAGGCACTAGAGTTGGTATTTTGAGAAGACCAGAACCTAAAGAATGTTTCTAGGGAAGTGGATAAGAGAAAAGGGTAGGTTTTGGCTGAGATTTAAGGCTCAAATTGTTTTAAAGAGGAGAGGAAAGATGTTCTTTTTTATAAGGGAGGGGAGGGGCACCTTTGGAAACCTCAAAAATATTAATTTATAATAAATCAAACCCCACATAAAAACTTCCAAAATGACTCAAATACGAATATTAGATGATATAAGGTTTTAATATCATCATCCAATAAAATTTAGACATGTTGGGAATTTATTTTAAACCTTATCAATTTTATTTATCCTTATTTAATTTATTTAATCTTATTTGTGGTAATAAATTTATAGATTTTAAATTGTTAAAATAATTACTTATGTGTTGTGAATTATCCATAATTGGGTACTTTATGAAATTTTAGACTATATAAATTTCAATTTATAATTTTTAAATATTTATGTGATTTTTAATCAATTTAATAATATGTTATTTTTATAAAATAACAATAGTGTTCATTTTTACACTATCCATTTATTTGAATTTAAATAAAATCCACACAGAGGATATATTGAAAAAAAATTTTTTAATAGATTTCTAACAAGTCATATCAATCTAAATTTTTTTTAGAACATTAATTAGTTCATATAATTTTTATTTTAATATTTAAAAAATCATTTATTTGATATTTCTCTTAATAAAACAAATACTACATCATTTTTGTATAGTCATTTAATATAATTATTATTTGCATAAAAATTAAAAATAAAATCCAATGATGAAGATAAATATAATACCTTTAATAATAATATTTTTAGATAAATTTATCATCTTAAAATAACAACATTTAAATTGTTATATTTATTAAATTATGAAGGTGACATCTTTGACATCATATAAAATAAAATTATATAAATGTACTAATCAATTTTATAAGGCTACAAGTGGTCAAAAAATATACCCTTGTATGATTAGGGTATATATAGAATCTACCAATAATGTTTGGTCAAGTTTATGGTCCTTTGTATAGGTATTGTTATTTAGTAAAAACTATATTATTGATTTTTCACTAAATAAATAATTTCTACATCATTAATGTATAAGATATTAAGGTAATTAAATATTTATTAAAAATTAAAAATAAATTACCATGATAAATAAAAACATTTTATCTTTAAAATGATTATTTATAATCTAATTTATGTTCTGTATAACTATATATTAAAAATAATATAATTATTAAAGTTTGAGTGAGACAGTTTACTTTCCTTTAAATAAACTAAATAAAAGGTCTTAATCAAATACAAGTGGGTTCCATTAGATTCCATTTATACCCAAGTATAATTTAGGGTAAAATATAATCATCCAATTATATTATAACAAGTGTTATGGTAATTTTATAATATTATATTTACCCTTAATTGCCCGATTTACCTTTAACTATGGTAAATAAAATTTACCGTAGTTACTATTCATAAGGACTAAAAATAATAAGTTTCTTATTAACATAATTTGGACATACTGATTCCAAATATTGAATCAATTTTTCCAAATTCAAATCACAAAAGTTTCATAAATTAATTTAAAATTAATCCCGTTGTTAAGAAAACGAGTTTTAAAAGTTAAAACATTACAAAAGATTGAAATGATTTTACCTATGAATTCAATGTAAAATCAATGATAATGACATAAATTATATTAAATGGTAAAAATATATTCTATTTATACTTTTAAACCATTCAATATTATAATTTAACCATATAAATTATTACGATGAAAAATTTGTTTTTAATTAAAATATAGCATGTTTTTACTATTCACTAAAATATGAAAGTTATCAGAATAATATGAAAAATTTATCCAAAGTAAATTTTTATATCCTGATTCCAAATAAGAATTTTATTTTGTCAAATTAAACTTATAAACATGTCAAAAACTATATTTAGAGTGGGTGCGCCATCAAAAGGCAGCAAAACTGCATTTTTTGAAAAATACTTATTTTACTCAAAAAAATTATTTTGTTCTCACACGATGTGTAAGATGAAATAATAATGTTATATAATTCAAAATTTAGTTAATACTATTCATAATGTCTAGTTCATAATAATATTATAACCATATATCGCTGTTTAGTGAAACCTGGTATTGTGTACAACACACGCTATCGAGGAAGGTCGTGATTGCGTGTAATGCAAGGAAAGTCAGGGTTGCGTGTAGTGCAAGACTCATTTGTTGTTGTGTATAACAGAATCCAACCATATTTCATTTATACATTGAATATATATATATATATATATATATATATACACTCAATGTTTCCTAGAATAACTACTATCAAATGAACTTGAAATTGTGTGTAACACAATCCATGAATAGTGTTGCGTATACTACAAGCTAATACGGTGTTGTGTATAGCATAAGATAATCTTGGTGTAGCGTACAACCGAAGATATGAAAGAAATTAAAAATATTATATCTCATAAAATCTCTGGGTGTTACATTCTACCCCACTTAAAATGAATTTTTCCCTCGAAATTCGTCAGGGTTATGAATTGTTTATTACGTGAGAGTTTCATTCATAGAAACGCACATCGTAAAAAGGAACACCAAAAATTATCTTTAAAAACTAAAGAATTAAACGTAATGGTTACCGAAATTAGCTAATCACTAGGTTTCCACATAGGATAACATAGGTGAAAATATGGATATGGAAGAGAAATCTAACCATCAAGTTCTGATTGAGAGTGGTATAGGACATGGATATGATAAAGCCAACAGTCACAAAGCCATAAATTTATGATGATCTAAGGTACCATCTGATTTATCAGATATGAGAGCACTAGGATAAAATTTTTGGGTTTCAAGATCATTTCTCTAATGTTGAAGAATTTTTTGAATTAAAAGAAATACTTACTTGATTTGGTATAATCTCACTGTTGTTCGTGCCTTGAACAATTTCCACTTCATCTCTTAAAGAAATGAAGTTGAATTTGTCTTCCATGAAGTGTTAACGGATCATGTGATAGAATGTTAGGTCATTCCATTTTTCTCAAACAAAAGGTTAGAAAAATTTATTAAATATACATAAATCCATCTATAGTGAGATTAATCGTATATGGTGCCTAAAATGGACTTATAATTCATATATCATACCACTTAATAAATTGAAACTAATTTATACTAACCAGGGACTTCCTGTAGGCCAGTGGTAGGTGATAAAGGCCTATCACACTTTGGTTGTGGGTTTTATTCCCACAGCCTTGTCCGACGTGACGGGTTGTCGCCCATTCAGTAGGTTGTCCCTTTTTCTAAAAACTACATTTTAATAACATTCCTGCAATAATATCGAAAAAAGTTCTAGCCTTAAACAATACAATCTTTTTTCTAACTTAATTCATTCCAATCTTTAGGCTTATCCAAAATACTTTTGTCCAAGCTCATAGTATAAAGAAAACAATTACTAGAAATGTCATCTACCAAGCAAGTGAATACCATCATTTACCCCCCATATATCATATGATATATCTTGTTTGTCACATTACAAACATGTGAATACCTTAATCATGTATTCTCTCGAACCATAGTGAAAACAAGAATGCTGTCAGAAGGTAACTATTTCCACATACCAAAATCCCAAAAATTCTATATACTCAAACCATGATATCACTTTTTCCTTATATTAGTCATGAGATCATTAATACTATCAAACATTTAATTATCTCCTTATCCCTTATTTATGTGCATATTAGGTGATTTCAAAAAATATCTAAATAAGCTTTCATGATTACCGGTACCATTCAACATATACTTTAAAAAACATACGGAAAAACAATAGTGTAACAATCCTTATATGTCCCTTTATTCCATAGTACCATGAGATTACTTATACAAAATTACTCTTGATAATCATGTAATCATTCCACTACCTTATTAAACCATTGACCAATTTGAAAAATTCTTTCATCTCATATATTATTTTTAGTCTGTTCATCATCATCAACATAACTACTACCCATATTACCATGCTGATTCTCTTGATGAGACTTTCCCATAGGGCATTGGTTTGCATAATGCCCGTACATTCCACATTTAAAACATTTAACCATTATTGATGTCTTAGCAATACCATTATCCTTGTCCATGGTGTTAACTGAACCTTTTACTTTACAATTACTGGCTTTGTGTCCTTTTCCACACCCAAATAATTTTTCAGTTCCTTTGAAACATTCTCCCTGATGCCTCTTCCCACATGATTTACAAGAGGGAAATTGAACTTTGTTTCCTCTATGATCATCATGAAACTCCATCTTTCTCTTATTATATGAGTCAGGAAAATTACCAAAGTTGAGATTATTGATCATATTTTGAGACTGCTGATTAGGCATAATAACAATATGTGGACCTCCAGATCCAATTTCATTTGGTTTCTCATAAAGAATATCATTCCATTGTCGATCATATCCTACATTATCGTGAATCTTCCTATTTCCAGCCATTTTCTAAAACCCAAAAAAAATAGTGTGAGTGGAACAAATCATAATCAAGGGGGAGTACCTACAATATCTAAAATCTTAGGTTTAATTATAATATCATTACCATAATTCTAGGACTATAACCTATACTTATAATTAACCTTCGAGACATCGCTAGACATACCTTAAAAATATCTCTAGGGATTTCACTAATGTTTTTTCATCCTAGGTTCCAAAGGTTGACTAAACCTTTCCTTTGATACCAACTATAGAGACCCAAATCTTGATGTACATGGACATTACATTAATTTTTTGGAATACTTAATATATAAAAAAAACATACACACAAGGACCATAATAGTTTAGTCTCTTTGGAAACTCAGAATATAATCTTCTAATCATGGTGAAAGATCTTCAACATCTCCCATAATGATCTTCCCCTTTTTCTTTCTTACCTAAAACCTTTCTTTAAATCCTGGGTAAAAGAAAACATATAAAGGGTGAGATCCAATTCTCAATAAGGGTAAGCATGGAGAAAATAAAACAAATCATATACATTTGAACTTAAAAACATGAACATAATGTTTAAACATCAAAATCTTGAGCAATGACATAAAACATGGAAGTAAGTAAAGCATAGATCATAAAGAAACATTAATCATGATAAAATAGCAAGGGAATAAAACATGTAATTATGGAAACCATTAATCACATGTTATGATTTCCATAGTACCCAAGGCATTGCTTCCAAGACCATCTTAGTGGACAAAGTTCCTTTCTGAATCGATTTCACTCCTTGTTTCAGTCCTGTATCACTGAACCAGATTAACTTACTATTACAGCCATATCTATATCATGAGATATAAATATTTACCCAATTCATTTTAGAGAGATATAGGTCCCACCCATCTCATAATAAAATCATTCTTACTTGTGCCACAACATAAACATAAATCATTCATCATAACCCAAAGAATAAAAATGGGTTTCATAAACATCATCCCATCATAAAAAAATCCATATAAAACAAATGGATATAATTTCATAATAAGAAAAGTGAAACCATGTAAGTCATAGATATATTATACTTTAAACATACACATATGAAATAATGTTATCTTAGATGGAAAATGGTTTTGATCAAACACTTGAAATGAATTCTTGAGGAAAATATCATTTCTTCTTTAAAATCATTTTCTTTTCACAAAATTCCATGAAATTTTAAAAGAAAAGGATTTTTTTGAAAATAATCATGAAATCTTGTAGAGTAAGCTTCATGAAAATAAGGCATTATGAAACCGTAAAAATCCTTTCATGCCATTTAAGTTAAAAAAAACATTCTTCTTGTACTTTTGCCGGTAAAGTCTAAAAGTACCTTATATGGTAAACATACGAAAGATTACTTACATACAATGTGGTAAAAGTAAACAAAGGGTAAAATGAATTTAAAAATAAAAGGAAGAATATTAAACATTTTATGAAAACATTTTTAGAAAACATGGACATGGATGATAAACATAACCCCAGTAAATACTTACGTATACACAATCTCGGATAAAAATGAGATTGCAAAATTATCCCTTATATTATGGATGATATGATTTGTATGTATCTGAAACTCCTTTATAATGATTTAAATAATTTCATTTACTTATTAAAGAATCATATTCATTGTTATGATATCATATATGGTTCACTTATGACTTTATATTACCCGTTCTTTTGTAAATTCATGTTAAAGTAGTGTTTTGGGTAAAATCATTTCATTTATCATCCGTGTTTTGACTTGTAATTATTCATATGATTACTTAGATCATTATTACTTACATATATAATGTAAAACATGATTTATATATAATATATATTCAGAATGTACATATATATAAGAGATCGATAAACGGAAAGAAATACACCGTTCATGGAGAAGGTAGGCTGTACGTACGCATGAACGATATTTTCGTTTCCTTATTCAATTGAATGAAAGTAAGTAAATAACATATATATAATTCCAGTATCATTAATATGTCATATATTTCATGATTATTTTATATATATACTTTATAATAATTCTTAAATGGTTAACTTGGAGAATGAATCTCATCGCGTTGTGGAGACGGTAATCCGTACGTACGCACGAGCGATGATATCGTTCCAATAATTATTGAATGAAATTAGATTGGATAATATAATATCTCATAATTAGTATCATGTTATATTAACCATATATATAGTTATTCTTTACACCATTATACCCATCCAAGTAAGGTGGTGGTGGAAAAATAGATTACATCACGGCGTGGAGACGGTATTCCGTACGTACGCATGCACGGTGATTTCATTTTCTGTAGGATGGATAGAAGGTGAAATGGGGTTGATTTATATTTATAATAACATATAAGTATATTATTTATACTTATTTTATTACTTTATAATGAAGAAACTAAAGAAGAATAAGTTTAAGAAGAAATAAACTTGAAATAATCGGTAGAAGAGATTACCTCTTCTTCGACGCACCTCTTTTAAGCTTCCTCTTAAGGCACTAGAGTTGGTCTTTTGAGAAGACCAGAACCTCCAAAATGTTTCTAGGGAAGTGGATAAGAAAAAAGGGCAGGGTTTGGCCGAGCTTGAAGGCTCAAAGTGTTGTGAAGAGGAGAGGAAGGAGGTGCCTTTTTATAAGGGAGGAGAGGGGCACCTTTGGAAACCTCAAAAATATTAATTTATAATAAATGAAACCCCACATAAAAACTTAAAAAATGACTCAAATACTAATCTTAGATGAGATAAGGTTTTAATATCATCATAAAATAAAATTTATACATGTTGGGAATTTATTTTAAACCGTATAAATTTGATTTATCCTTATTTAATTTATTTAATCTTATTTGTGGTAATAAATTTCTATATTTTAAATTGTTATAAATAATTAATTATGTGTTGTGAATTATACATAATTGGGTAATTTATAAAATTTTAGACCATATAAATTTCAATTTATAATTTTTAAATATTTATGTGATTTTTAATCAATTTAATAATATGTTATTTTTATAAAATAACAATAGTGTTCATTTTTACACTATCCATTTATTTGAATTTAAATAAAATCCACACAGAGGATATATTCAAAAAAAATTGTTAATAGATTCATAACATTTCATATTCATGTATAATTTTTTTAGAACATTAATTAGTTCCTATAATGTTTATTTTAATATTTAAAAAACCATTTATTTGATATTTCTCTTAATAAAACAATTACTACATCATTTTTTATAGTCATTTAATATGCTTATTAGTTGCATAAAAATTAAAAATAAAATACTATGATTAATATAAATATAATAACTTTCATAATAAATTTTTTACTCGAATTTATAATCTTAAAATAACAACATTTAAATTTTTATATTTATTAAATTATAAAGGTGACATCTTTTACATCATTTAAAATAAAATAATATAAATGTCCTAATCGGTTTTATAAGGATTCAAATGTTCAAAAAATCTCCCCTTGTATGATTAGGGTATAAATATAATCTACCAATAATGTTTGGTCAAGTTTCTGGTCCTTTTTATAGGTATTGTTATTTAATAAAAACTATATTATTGATTTTTCACTAAATAAATAATTTCTACATCATTAATGTATAATCTATTAAGGTAATTAAATGTTTCTTAAAAATTAAAAATAAATTACCATGATAAAGAAAAACATTATGATTTCAAATGAGTATTTATAATAGAATTTATGTTCTGTATAACTCTATATTAAAAATAATCTAATTATTAAAGTTTGAGTGAGACATTTTACTTTCCTTTAAATAATCTAAATAAAAGGTCTTAATCAAATACAAGTGGGTTACATTAGATTCCATTTAGATCCAATAATTATTTAGGGTAAAATATAATCATCCAATTATATTAGAACAAGTGTTAGGGTAATTTTATAATATTATATTTAACCTTAATTTCCGGATTTATCTTTAGCTATGGTAAATAAAATTTACCATAGTTACTATTCATAATGAATAAAAATAAAAAGTAGCCTATTAACATAATTTGGACCTACTTATTCCAAATATGGAATCTATTTTTTCAAATTCAAATCACAAAAGTTGCAGAAATTAATTTAAAATTAATCCTGTTGTTAAGAAAACAAGTTTTAAAAGTTAAAACATTGCAAAAGATTGAAATGATTTTACCTATGAATTCAATGTAAAATCAATGCTAATGACATAAATTATATTAAATGGTAAAAAAATATTCTATTTATACTTTAAAACCATTCAATATTATAATTTAACTATAAAAATTATTATAATGAAAAAAGTTGTTTTTAATTAAAATATAACGTGTTTTTACTATTTATTAAAATATGAATGTTATCAGAATAATATGAAAAATTTATCCAAAGTAAATTTTTATATCATTATTCCAAAGAAGAATTTTATTTTGTCAAATTTAACTTATAAACATGTCAAAAACTAGATTTAAAGTGGGTGCTCCATCAAAAGGCGGCAAAACTGCATTTTTAAAAAAATACTTATTTTAATCGAAAAATTTATTTTTTTCTCACACGATGTGAAATATGAAATAATAATGTTATAAAATTCTAAATTTTGTTAATACTATTCATAAAGGATAGTTCATAATAATATTACAACCAAATATCATTGTTTAGTGAAACCCGGTATTGCGTACAACACACGCTATCGAGGAAGGTCGTGATTGTGTGTAATGCAAGGCAAGTTAGGGTTGTGTGTAGTGAAAGACTCCTTTTTTGTTGTGTATAACAGAATCCAACCATATTGCATTTATACATTGAATATATATATATATATATACACTCAATGTTTCATAGAATAAATACTATCAAATGAACTAGAAATTGTGTGTAACACAATCCAAGAATAGTGTTGCGTATACTGCAAGATAATAAGGTGTTTTGTATAGCGCAAGATAATCTTGGTGTAGCGTAAAATAGAAGATATGAAAGAAATTAAAAAAATTATATATCATAAAATCTTGGGGTGTTACAAGAAACTAATGAAGAATCATAACAACAATAAAAACCCTTCAAGAGAAGTAAACAAGTAAATTAAGATAAATAACAAAAGTTGATACAAAATTTAAGATCGTGATATCAAATGTCTATAAAAAATATGATTATGGGGAGATGGGGATACAATCATATACTATATGCGAGAAAAATATAAAAAAGAAAAAAATACTACTACTAGCATATCCAACGTAGGATTGTTCCTCTGCCAAATGCCCCATTCTAAAGTTGTAAATAAATCAAGCATTGAAAGCTACACACTTCCCTTAATCAATAACCATGGCCATGAAAGATGCTTGGGTGATAAGGGCAGACCAAGAAGGGTGTGAGATACATTCTTAGTTGGCCTGAACCCATTATGTCTAGGATGATCCATTTAATGTAGTAAATAAACAAATGTGTTCCATAATAGTAAAAATAGGGAAATAAAATAATAATTAATAAACCCTTTGTTTGGGTTCCTAAATGGAAACCCAACCAATACCACCAGATTCGGAATAATATAGCTGTCTGAAAGAGGTACATATAAAAGTCATAATATATACAATGACCATCATAAATAAAGAAAATCAAGAATGCATGCCCCCTTGATTGTGCTTTGGATTGGGGTCCCATTTCCATGTCATCACATAAGTGATCTCATAATGATAATAATAATGCATCACAAAAAATGATAAATCAATCAATCCATCAAATCCAATAGCAGAGTATCAAGCCTGTCCAAGGCAATCTATACAACATCCCAAGGGTTTCTAGGAAAGAATCTGATATAACCAATGTCATATATCCCCTCTAAGGAAACCCATACTATACCCCTTGTATCACTCAAGACATGGTGACTTTGAGTCCGTACCAAGTATCTCACATAGGGGACCCAGTGTCACCCGAGGCATGACATATCCATCTTTCCAATGAGTCCATCCTTAGTTTCTTCCTAAGGTAACTAGTTTCACTCATGAGTATAAGTAAACCACCGAGATACCTATACCTAGAAATCCAAGGTATCTATCTCGGTGTATCAAGTTGATCCAACTGAGTATAGAGATTCCATCCATGGATTCCTTAAATTAGGATCGATGTTCTCTCCCATCCTCTAGTAAGTGATCCTAAACAACCAATCACACATCACAATGCATAAAATTTATATGACCACATTCCATAAATGAAACACCTCAGTATCACAAATCACAATTAATCAAACCAAGAAATTTAATTCAAATAAACATGTCTCAAATTATATGGTAAAGGATCAAGGCCTCAAACATGATCATGGAATTATAGGAGGCTTAAGAAAAAAGGCCTAGAAAATTTAATATCCCTTGTCATCAATGAAATTTCAATGTCAAAAGCTACCAATATTGACCAATCATTGCATAAGTGTAAGAAAAGAAACATGGAATAAATCATAGGCATATAAAAACTTTCATAAGTATTTAAATATAAGACATATGTGAATCCAGTATGAATAACCATGAAATAGCATTTAAATATAAAGAGTGAGGCATAAATCTCAATGGTTATGATAATGTACGACCATTTAACTCAATTAAAATTATAATTTAAGGCATTAAATCAAAATGAAACTCACACATGGGAATTTAACCATTTATGGCATGGGATAAAAACCATTAAAGGTGGGCTCACTCAAAGGGGTGGCCAACGACAAGAGAATGTCACACAGATGTGTTTCCCTATAAGAAGGGATCACATAGGACATGATAACCCTTTACTCTAATTTATTAAACAATATTGAAGCCTCACTGAAAGGTTCCTATGACAGGCATAATGGTGTGTTATTTATAAAGAGATTAAATGATGAGAAAGATCCTACACCACCAACCTCGGCTTAATATCACTCCACTCATCTGTTATCAAGCCTTGATTCAACCTAGAATTGAATAAATCTAAGGATTATTCAAACACCTTGAAAATAGTTAAAAAGATGTCACACCAAAATAACATAATATATAGAATAGGTACCTTGAAATAAAAGAGTTCTAAAGGAGGATCTTACCAAGGGATTATAGTTGCTTCCGATAGTGAAGGAAACATAAACCATTTGAGGGAGATTTATTAAAACCCCATGGATGAGGGAGGAGGAAGACAAACATAAATGAGGAGAGTAAAAAACTGATGAAATGGAGAGGGGGTAAGTAATTAGGTTTAAAACATTCATTAATAGTAGAAAAGTAATTTCACCCACACTTTACATTGTGTACGGTTTGGCCTCAGAATTTTTAAATAATGCCCAAATCGTGCTCCATTCACTACTTCAATGGGGCATACTGCTTGGTTAGGTGCATGGTTTAACAAACCACATGAGGACCATGAAAAATCTTTCTATCAAAAACATATAGTTGGCCACATGGCCAGGAACTCTGGGTTTCACAATTTCAGACAAAACATGCCTCCTATAGGTGACCACTGTCTACAACTTCACGGTTTCCTCAAACTGTGTGGCCCAGTCCGCTCCTTTACATTTCGGGGATTTAGGATTCAAATGAGCCTCAAAATCACCCAATACCTTCTTTAATAATTTATCCATCAAAATTAGGCCAGTTTAAAAGAAGTAGAACAAAAAATTGATAGTCTGTACCTTCGAAAAAAGTTGGGACATTACTACCTACCCTCCTTAGGAGAACTTGTCCCTGAATTTCCCTTCTATGGGTGGTATGACATCATCTAAAAAAGTTTCTTGACATTATGAATGTACATTGGACCCCAAATCCTAGGTCTCATCCAGTACCCATCTATGCTTCCATATCACACAGACTATAGGAATTGAACTTCTTTAGAGTATTTTCATGCTATGATCAACGATACGTATTTGATGCTCCTCAAAGGATACATCCACCTCCATCTTGATATCATTGGTATCAAACAAATAAGATAGGTCTGGATGATACTATGGAAGATGAGATACATGGAAGAAGTCATGCATGAAATGGTACCTTTGAGGTTTCTATAACTAATAAGATACCAGCTCAACCCTCTCCACTATCTCGAAAGGCCAGACATACCTATGTGATAACTTGCATTGTCTCTTGATTCATCTATGATCCAATCTAGGTGATACCTATAGAGAGATGCAATTCCCCACATCAAACTCCAAAGGTCTATAGTGATGATTGGTATAATACTTCTTCCTAGACTGATCAGTATCCATATGCTTTTGAATCAGCTGGACTTCCTCGGAAGTCTCCTCAATGATATGAGGACCCAGTAGAACCATCTCACCTTCCTCTATCCAACATAAAGGTGAATGATATGGTCAACCATATAGGGCTTCCTACATAGACATATAAATTTTTTCGTGAAAACTATTATTATAGGAAAAATCAACTAGAAGAATATTATTTTCCCAAGAACTTCCAAAATCAAGAATATAGGCTCATATATATCCTCTAACACCCGTATGGTCTACTTGAACTTCCCATCAGTTTGAGGTTGATATGAAATACTCAACTGATCCTATGAACCTAATACCTTTTTCAACCCTTTCTAGAGCCACAATGTTAACCTAGAATATGGATCAAAAAAATAGAATGGGGTACAATATGTAGTTAAACTACCTCCCAGATGTAAATTCTTCTCAGATCATTAACATAGAAGGACTCTTAGATTTATAAGAAGTGTGAAACCTTGGTATACCTATCAACAGTCACCCATGATGCATTTATACCTTGAGGGGATCTCACAAATCCTATCATGTAATCCATAGTGACATTGTTCCATTTCTACTTAGGAATGACGAGAGGCTGTAGAAGTCTAGCTGGCCGCTGGTGCTTTGCCTTCACCTACTAATAGGTGGATCATTAAGTAATGAAACCTACTTTCTACCTCTTCATACCTAGAAACCATACCGAAAATGTATATCCTGATACATCTTGATGAGACTAGAATGAAATTCCCATATAGAGGCATGTGATTCTCTTATCAACTCTTGTCATATACCCAAAGGCACCCATACTCATCCACAAAAGAGTAGAGTTTCATTGCCATACACAACCAAACCAGGGGACATGTTCTCTCCTATGACATTGTACCTCAGAATAAGACCTTTATAATCCAATAATTATCTCAACCAAACCTATTCAAGAAGGGATAAGGTCATTGCTAGAGTTACCAGAATTGGTTTCTTGTTTTGTTCCCAAATCTCTAGGTGCATCTCAGAAAATAGATCCATCATCTACCACTCACTCTTTCCCCCTTTATGTCTTACATCCGAGTCTTCTAGCTTAAGGCATTAGTTACGACATTACCTTTACTAGGGGTATAATAATGCTCAAAGTTGAAGGATTGTAGTTATTTGACCCACCTGCACTACCTCAGATTCAAGTCTAACTATGTGAAGATATACTTGTTTCTTTCATTATTCTTGTTGACAACGAATAACAAACCAAAAAGATAGTTCCTCCAAAAACATAGTGCATGAACCAAAACTGCTAGCTCAAGGTCATGCATCAGGCAGTTCCAATCATGTGGCCTCAGTTGGTGAGACCTATATGCCACAAATTGATCACCTTGCATTATAACTACGCTAATACAAATACCTGAATAATCATAGAAAATTATATAACTCATTACTAACGTAGGTAGACTTATAATCGAGACTGAGGTGATTAGTCCCTTTAACTCCATAAAATATATCTCACAATCATCAGACCATAGGAACTACACACCCATCTATGTTAGGGCCGTATAAGGTGATGCTCAGTGGGAGAAGTCCTAAATTAATTATATATATTTTCTAGCCCACCCTAAGAATATATGTTTGTAAAAAACATTCTTTAGATGATCCCAAGAAGTCAAAACACTCATCTTCTCTGGGTATACTGATATTCCTCCCTTAGATATGATATGAGTGAATAAGTGAACTTTGCTGATCCAAAAGTTGCATTTAATGAGCTTCACATATATCTAGTTCTCTATTAGTGTACTCAACACAATATCAAGATGATTGGAATGGACGTGTCTTGTGTGAAAGTACACTTAGATATTATCTATGAATACTACAACAAAAGAATCAATATATAGGTGTAAAACTAGATTCACCATAGCTATGAAGACTTATAGTGAATTCATTAGACTGAAGTACATTACCAAATACTCATACAAGCACTACCTACTCCAAAATTATATAAATTGTATATCATATGGTCTCATCTAAACCTGATGGTAGCCCAACCTCCGATCGATCTTGGAGAATATAGTCACTCCCCAAAGATGATCGAAGAGGTCATCTATATAAGGTAATGGATACTTTTTCTTCACCATAAGGTCATTTATTAGATGATAATCCACACAAAATCTAAGGGTACCATCTAACTTCCTAGAAAAAAGGACTTTTGAACCCTATGGTGATGTGCTGGGTCAGATAAAACACTTATTCTCTAAGTCTTCAAGTTTCTTCTTCAGTTCCTAGAGATCTGTGGGTTCCATCTTATACAGATTAATGGGAACTCGTTCCTTGACTGACATAATCTAAATGGTGAACCCAATTTCTCTTATAGGAGGTAAACTGGAGAAATTTTCAGGGAATATTCCCCTGCGATGATCCACAACAGGAGTGAATTCCACATGCTGCATTCCCTAATCACTCATAAAGATAATATCCATCTGGTTTTTTATTCTTCCAAGACCGGTTCTCTTAGATCTATCTCTATATACCTTGATTCTCCATTCTCTCTTGTGTATATATGTGTTTCCCTTGGGTGATGTGAAAGGCACTCAGTGACGATAAAAATACACTTGGGCATGAAAAGGAACTAGAAAATACATACTAAGAATGACATAAAATCTAGTCATCTCTAGGATGAAGAAACTACATAAGAAACAAACACCATATATCTCAAAGGGGTATTCTTGACACAATCATATTCCCTCTATTCAAACCCCTAATGGCGTGTTGAGAGACAAGATTCCACAGAAGTACTCGATTACAAGCCAAATAATTTCCACTACTATAGAAGATATGAAAGAGTATGATGTAGCTATATCAAAAAGGGAAGAAACTAAAGTATAGGTTACCAGAGTAGTACCTATAACTGTAGATAAACCTATAATCTTCTCCTCTGGCACTGGATGCACTATATATATGTGGCTCGAACTTTAGCCTTGAGAGCCTATCTAAATAGCCTGAGCAGATCCACTCTTCTGACACTGAAGCTCTTGGGCCTGACTTCCAAGGCCCCAACCACTACTACCTCATCCTGATTAGCTAGTATAAGAAAAACTCCTACCCTAAATTGTAGTCATATGTCCCATACGTGATAGAGGTGATGGTACATATCTTCTCTCACTAGTCGCTAGAGAAAGAGAACAACAGAACCACTGAAGGTGCCCCATCCTGCTGCAAGCTTAGTAATCAATCAGTTTAATCATACTTTATGGACTATTATGTCCTAGATTTACCTATTGGCGATGAAATATGGATATGTTATTGTGTGTCACTTGGCTAGAACTTTCCCCACATGAACCCTCAAAACCATGCTTTTGACTACTAGAAGAACTGTCACCCTGTCATAGAACTGAACTGCCCTGGCTCACATTTCCAGCTTCTTATAGTTTTTATTATGTAATTAGGGATTGGTTCACTATTTATATAATGATTTTCAACCAAAATACAATAACCTGTGAGTGAACAACACATCCAAGACCATCGTTAAAATGCCTCACAGTCATCAACTCATCATCAATTAGAGATGGAGCAAAATGTTGGATCTCAGTGAAGCAAAAATAATATTCAATCACCATAATAAGAACTACAAAATATTCATGAACTGCTAAGAAAAATTATTTCTTAGAGTATGTAGAAATAAGTGATCAAAGAAATCCATTTGAGAGTTTTCCCACGCAATACCTCGTTAACGCTCTGATTGAGTTATGATATACCACTGGCATTTGGAAGAGTCACACAACATGTAGGTATAAAGATTGAACATCCACTCTGGAGGCATATTAAAGTAGTCAAATATAGAGACAATAGCCACTAACCATGATTCTATTGCATGAGTTTGTCCATCTCCTAAGAAGGAGTGCTGCTGCTACTTCTCAAAGTATCGAGTCAACTCTAGCATAGTAGGGGTAGGCCTAGGAGCACCCTGAATTGATTGCATGAGTCATAGGAAACTATCACAGAATTGAACATCAATGCCTCCTGAAGGATCATCAAGAGGTGCCTTAGGTTTCACTATAAGAGGTATAATGGGTGGCTTAGGGAACACCACCTCTAGAAGGTTCTCATTTACACTCTCTTGGGGTAAAACATGAGGACATCATAGTATCATAACTCTACAATTTCCAAATTCACACCTCATATAGAATTTAAAATAGATAGGAAAATCAGATAAGTAAAGTGATAATAAAGGGAAAGTACAAAGCCTCCCTAAAACATGACAGAACCAAAGTCCTACTCCTATAGATAGATCTAGGTGATAGGAAAGCACAAAAGGATCACTATGAATATAAGAAACATAACCTACTTCCCATTGCTTTGGTCAGGTAAGGTCAAGGACTCATAATTATCATGTGTAAGGGATATTTCATTTTAAAATGTACTATTCTATTAATTCATTTAAGGAATTAATTATTCTTATATATTTGAATTAGGGGGATTACCATCCCAATTAATAAGTTCCCATAGACCTTATAAATTTAAATTGGGCAGCCACTTAATCCAAACCAAATCACATTCTTGACATAAGGTTTGGAAGATTTATATATTTATTAAAATAAAGAACCATTATACATAACAATTAGGTACAATATAAACCACATGAAAATTGGAAATGCATGCTAAAATTAGATATGTCATGGAATAATGCATGACATCTTAATCCTATGGTGCCTAATATGATTTATGATATGGATTTCCCTCATTTCATTTGGCTATAATATAAGAAATAATATTTTCAATAATAAAAATATTATAACATCATAAAATAAGTGCATCACCAAATGGTGAAGTCATATCAATTGCAAGTGGCCTAATCAGTAATTGAAACTTCTCATCCCAGGCAATTTAGGTTTCCCTTATAGATGGGTTACCTACCTCCAAGAATAGGGTAAATTCCAAATCTCAATATTCTAGTATACTATCTAATACCCAAATAGTAATACATAATGAAAAATAATATCTGATACCACTTTGTAGAATCCCACCCTGAGTGACACTGAACTGTTCCCTAAGATGGTGGTCCACAAGATATCGTACACATCTCCCCAAATGCAAAAGGCTACTGACTAACATCCAGGACCTTATGTGTGTTTGTGGGGAGAGTATTACCTTAGAGGTTAGAGTATACAAAGTGCTAAACAATAGAAATAATTTGAGGAATCATATATTAGAAACATCAGAAGAAATATTACCATAATAAAAACCATGAAAGAGAAGTAAATAACTAGTAGAATCTAAATACAACAAGTAGATAGAAAAATTATGATCATGATGTAAAATGTTTATAAAAAATTTGAGTATTAGGAGCTAGGGATACAGTCATATAATACATGAACGAAAAATATAAAAAAGGTAACAAATGCTACTATAATCATCTCAATTATAGGCTTAGTCCTCTGCATAGTGCTCCATACTAAAGCCATAAATCAATCAAGCATCAGAAGTTTCACGCTTCCCTTTATCCATACTTGAAATCATGAAATCTTATTGTGTTCCAAGGGCATCCCTAGTAGGGTGTGAGATATAATGTTAGTAGGATATCATCCATGATGTCTAGACCAATCTATTTCATTCAGTAAATAAAAAACTATGTGCCATAATAGTAAAAACAGGTAAATTAAAAAATAATTAATAAACCCTTTATCCAGGTTCCCAAAAGGATACATGACCAATACCACCTAATTTGGCCTAACATGGTTTTAAAAAAGTGGTACCACTGGAAGTAATAATATATAAAAATTAATTCATAAACAAGGAAAGTCAAGAAGGCATTCCTCCAAACTTGTGCTTCGGCATGGGGTCCCATTTCCATGTCATCACATTAGTGACATAATAATAATAAGAAATAATCACATGAAATGATAAATCAATCAATACATCAAACCCAATAGTGGAGTCCTAATCCCATCCAAGTAAATCTATACAGGATCCCAAGGGCCTCTACAGAAGAATATCATATAACCAATGTCATCGAGTCCACCAAAGGCAAACCCTAAGGCATCCCTTATATCACTCAAGACATGGTGACTCTGAGTCCCTACCAACTATATCACTCAGGGGACTAGATATCATCTGAGGCATGGAGTATCCATCTTTCCCATGAGTCAATACTTAGTTTCTCCCCTAGGGAACCAGTGTCACTAATGATTATACATAAACCACCCATAGATCCCATACCTTGACAGACAAAGTATCACTCCCAGCACATCAAGTAGATCCAACCGAGCTTGGCGAGTCCATCTATGTCATCCTTAAATCAATACCCATGTTCTCCCCTAGACCATAGAAAGTGATACATGGAAACCAAGTATATATAAAAAGGCATAAAATTTATATGATCTCATTCCATCAATGAAACACCTCAATAATATTTTCTCACAATTAATCAAACTAAGCAATTTTAGCTAAAAACATGTAAAAAATTATATGGTAAAGTTTTAAGGCCTCAAACATATGCATGGAATGGAAGAAGGCATGATAAAAAAATCCTAGAATATTTACCATCACATTTCATCCATTTAATTTTAATATCATAAGAAAAAATCTTGAACAAGCATAACATAAGTGTAAGAAAATTCATATATAATAAGGAATAGGAATCCAACAACTTGCATAAGAATTTAAATATAAGACATGTATGAATCCAATATATAGAAACAAAAATTACCATTTAAATATATATAATGAGGCATGAAGCTCAAGGGAAAATCTTATGGCCAACTATTTATCTCAATTCTAATTTTAATTTAAGGTATTTAATCAAAATGTAACTCACACAAGGGAATTTAACCATTTATGGCATGGGTGAATAGAAATTAATGGTGGGACCAAACAAAGGGGTTTCTAATGATAATAGAACATACCATGGATGGGTTTCTCCAAAACGTGTGGTCACATTGGACATGATAAACCATTTAATTAAATTTATTAAATAAAATTGAATCCTCACTGGAAGGTTTCGGTGAGAGGCACAATAGTGCATTATTTATAAAAGGGATGAAGCAATGAGAAAGATACCGGAACAACTATCTCGAAATAGTAGTGCTCCACTCATTCTTTATCAATACTTGATTCAACCTAGAATAGAATAAATCAAAGGATTTTTCAAACACCCTGAAAATAGGAAAAAAGGCATCACACCAAAATAGCACAATGGATGGAAGAGGAACCTTGAAATAGAAGAGTGCAGAAGGAGGAGCATACTGAGGGCTTTCCATTGATTCTTAAGGTGAAGTAAATAGACACTGTGTGAGGGAGATTGATAAAATATCCATGTATGAGGGAGGAATAAGCCGCACAACATGGGGGAGAAAAAAATTAGATGTAATGGATAAGGGAGGAATAAATTAGGTTAAATACATTCATTAAGGGCAGAAAAGTAATTTCACCAACATTTTACACTGTACATTTTTTGGATGCATGATTTCAGAATCATACGTAAACCATGAACCATTCACTGCTTTAAATGGGCATACCACATGATTAAGATCCCTAGTTAACTAACCATGTGCAAGACATGCAAAATATATCTTTCCAAAACCTACAGGTGGTCACATGGTTGTGTGCCCTGGGTCACAGGGTTTCAGACAAACTGTGTGGTTTAAAGGTGCCCACTTTTAGAAACTACATGGTTTAGGGAAATTGTGTGGGATAGGAGGCATAGTTTTCTAAAACAAAGTGGCCCAGTTTGATCCTTTCCATTTTAGGGTTTCGAGCTTCAAACAAGCCTTAGACGCACTCGAGACCTCCTTTAACCATTTAGGCATCAAAATTAGGGTTGATTAAAAGAACTACAGCAAAAAAACAATGTCCCATACCTTTTAAAAAATCAAGGATTTCACATACTCATCATGGAAGGTCTTCGACCAGTACATTTTGAGGAAGACATCCTAGGGGATCCCCACCGCTATGAAAAGATTTGGTGTCTAGATCTCTCTCTCTCTCTCCCTGTAGAGAAAGTTTGTCCCATTGGTAGAAACAAGTGAAAACCAATCCTCTATGTGGAATACTACAACACAAAGGTTGAGAAAAAAGGGACTCTTATGGTATTTCTTGGTCCTAAAATATGGGAAATGCACATTGGATTGTGGATTCCGACTCCACACTAACAACTGTAGCTGGAGAAGTTGTGACACAGGTTGTTCCGGAAACCACACACAAGCCTCCTAGCTATAAGTCCCATATTTTGAGAGATCATCCTTCCCATTTCATGCCTTTTATCATCAACCAGGGCCTAATCCGACACCCCATCACATCAACACATACCAAACATGCATGTCAAAGGGACTCATCAACCACATTGAAACTATCCACTTTCAGTGACACTAACTTACCCTCAAAGTTTTGAATCACATAACATGGACGTGTCTCAGTGGGGGAAGAATCATGCTTCCTAGTATATCTGATTCCATTCCAAAACATTTTCATCACAGGACTCCACCAATTCCCAACGTCATCCTGGAGAGATCCCACTATGAGGATCGCCATCAAAATGGGTCCTATCAAAGTTGGAAATCCAAACCACATGATCAAGCCTAAACTCAACAACCTAATAAGGGAGTATATATCAACATGATAATTTGAAGATCTCTATTTCTAGAACTTGTAATGTGCACCCAAACCAGATTCATCATCTACTGGTACCACTAGATCAAACTAATACTCTAGGAAGAGAACTAGTTTCAAGTGAAACCATCTGATCAGTTAGGATCTGCAAAAGTCTGAAAACTCATACCATGAACTCAATACAAGCCATTTATGCCTAGGGACATGGTTCATCATGAAACCTTAGTGAAATCTAGTGTTTGAACTCTTGGATTGAACTAATCATGCATGCATACTAAGCCTACTATGCTTGTATGAACTACTACTCAACAGGATGTGGTGCTTCTACCTGCCCTCCTAGAGGAAAAGATCTCAAAGGATGGACCATAAACTGAGGCTTCATCACTCATCTAATAATCATCATGATCTATAAGTCGATAACCTGTATGATTGCCTTCATAGAGTATTATCAAAAGTGATAAAGTTGTACCATTTTCAAATGAGAATATATATATATATATATATAACAACAAGGGGTAATTGAATGAAGAAGGACTGTCAAAGTCTTAATCTTATATGATGAATTTACCATTGATCCTTGCAAGAAATGTCTTAGTATGCTAAGTCAGCAATAAGGTAGTCAAGGTCCTGGTGAATGCATACATGGTCCGCCCACACCATCATTGGATTCCATGGAATTAGATACTCACTCGAGACACTTTGAAATCGTTGACCTAATCCCAACCAAATCCTCATAAGTTGACTACTCTAGACAACATCTCAAGGAATGAACTGCTCTGATACGAATATGTCAAGATCTAACCCAAGTTGGGTCATTATCTACAACTACCCCAAGCCCACCTCCATAGGCCAGGGGGTATAAAAGAGCACTAAAAGGCATAATATAAATAGGAGGCATTTTCCTAAGTAACTGTATGCACACACCAGACCATAAAAATGCAAACATGCATAGGTATGAGAGTAAAAGATGCAACACATCTAAAAAGTAAATCAAGCATGCATAACCTATGGAGTGTATAAGAGTATGCCAGTTTGAATTGAAAAGTAAAGGGGGAAAATAAATTCCAAACCAAAAATATGTCCCAAACCAAAAAAACTATAAAGTAAAACACTAAGAGAGTCCATCTCCTGGACTCCAAGTTGCAACCACCGTATTTCATCTAAAGAACCAGGTATCCCTAATATCCTCAGAATTCAGTACTGACCTATCCATTTTCTGCATAAGGCATGAAATGTGTGGGAAATTCCCATGAAGGGGTGAGTATATATGTACCCAGTAGGATTCTATGAAAGCTAAATGGAAAATATAAGAGATACAACATGAATATAAAGAAAATAGATGCAAGATACAGTTAAAGAAAATAGCTCAAACCAAACCAAGAGAGATTAACCTTGTCCAAGAATACGGGGATCGACATGTTGAGTAGATGATATACACATTTAGTCTTTGCTACCCATATTAGTAGAGTATAATCACCCAACCACGATAATATAAACCCAAAAAGAACGTGGAATACCCCATGCATCTTCGCCTCTCATGGAAAAAGAGAAAACCAATCCAAGGTATGAATACAGAAGGTATATATATATATATATACTTAGTTTAATGAAACCCAACCAATAGAGTAAGGGGATAACCATATCATATCTCATCCCAAGAAGAAGAGTCACCAATAGTTCCAAAAGTCCATCAATGTTTTCCAACATCTCATGCGTCTACCCAAAAGTAACCGTGTGAAGGACCACGCCTCACCATAGTGTCATACGACCATGGGGGTTCCAAATCTAATTACAGGACCCACTCCCTAGTGCATTAGGGGGGTTATACTCTATATGTATCCATAGGGGACCCACACTTAAGATAATAAAGGTATCCACTCTAGTGTTATGAGGACCCGTGCCCTGGTTCGACAGGGGGGTTCCACTCTAGTCATCGAGGAAGCACACCCTATCCGATAGGGGGTTCTAATCAGAAGGTAAAGGACCCAAGACCATATTAATGGGGAGTTACACTATATTGTTTGAGGAACCACTCCTTAGTGTGTCAAGAGGATTCCACTCTATTCATCTAGGAATTGTGCCCTATCTGATAGGGGGTTCCACTCAGAAGTTGAGGACTCACGCCTTGGTGTGACAGGGGGTTCTACTATAGTCATCAATGACCCATGCCCTATCTGATAGGGGGTTCCACTCATATGTTGAGGATTGAAACCTTGGTACAATAGGTTTCTCACTTTGTTCATCGAGGGCCCGTGCCCTATCCAATAAGGGGTTCCACTTAGTAAGTAACTATAGAGGAACCACACCCATACTAAGGGGGGTTCCACTCTATAAGAAGTCTATGATGATCCCTCATGATCATTGTAATCATCTATAATAACCTCAAAATAGATTTATTCATGAAATATTTCACATCATATATCGAAAGCCATAATGGAGGGATCCATTACAATCTATGTGGAGAAACACTCAGGATAGGCTACTCAAAGGCCAAAATATGAGTTCAAATGAAGGAGATATAGAACCTTGTAGTTTTCTCAAAAGGAACAAAGTGGTAGATGGCATGTAGGGGTATTACACGACATGTGGTCCCACTCTTTTTTCTAGTTGTGTTCTCTCTAGAACATGAATTTCCGGTCATGTAGTTCTACAAGATGTGTAAGGGTACTACACGACGTGTCTCAAACAAAATTATGATGAACGCACGAGGTTTATCGCTGGTATGAAGGAAAAAACATAATTCCACTGATATTACTTTGTAAATATCTGTGGATGGATAAATGTTTCACACCATTTCAATCCTCATGGAAGAATGCTCGGTATAGGCTATTCACTTTCCCAAATCGTATAACCTTTTAAAAAGTCACATTTTACCACATAACGTGTGAATGGTTTTTCATGGGCCTGAGCCATGTGTCCAAATTAAATAATCGATATTGGTCTTGAAATTTCCACCTCAATTTCAGGGTTTCGATTTCACTTACAGTTCATAATCCTGACATTATATGAAGAAGATACGTCAGATACAAGATTCCACAATAATAATAATTTTATTATTATTGGGAATTTAATTGACCCGAGGTATGAGTATCAAAAATGTAACCAAAATTAGTCTTAAAATTACTATATTAATTTTAAGGTCATGTTTCCACTAATAGTTCATCAATCCTACACCATGTGGGAAGGTTACATTGGAATCCATGTTTTGATAACCAAATATAATAAAAAAAAAATTGAAACATTATTTCAAACACACCTTGTTGTAAGTGCCTCCTTCCTATAATTTTTCATATGCATCCCATTGAATACAAGGAATCTGTTTTCCATAATAATAATAATAATAATAATAATAATAATAATAATATACTAATGTGATATTGAACCAAATATATTATTAAGGCAACACTTTAACGTACCTCCCCACGCATGACACGAGAAAGAATGAGGCGCCTCATTTAAGGTTAAAAACTCATTTTTTATATCTAAAAAACGAATTTAATTCCCTATAAAAATTTAAAACCCAATTCATTACATTATTAAATTAAAACCATTTAATTTGGTTAACTACACACATTTTCTTTAAGAATTATTATTATTATAAATACTAATAAAATCCAACATGTTTACCATATCCGAACACCTCATCAGAGATCCAGGTCCAACCATCATCATGTTCATACCTTGTAGGCTCTTCCATGAGACCCCACACATGACCACTTCTCAGAATCAATATCTCCACACTACTTGTTATCATCATTCATTAACTGGGAAAATGGGGATACCTGATCTAATTGGAACCACTTCTGATCAACTGCCATCATCATACCACCCTGATCGTGAACCCAAATCCGATGTACTGATCTAATCCATTTAAAAAACACCAAACCACTCATCTATTAATCTTTCCACAAGCCATCGATCCATGTATTGTTGATGCGACTATAACTGATTTGGGGGTTCAATCGCACCCGAACACTACCCTAGAAATGTTGAATAGTGACATCGTGGTCCAATGAAAAAGAATTCATAGTGGGGGAAACACCAATAAAAAAAGTGATAAGCATAGTTTGTCAAGTGTTCTTGGAAAATTATTTCAAAGTGGGAAAACTGGTTTGGAAAACATTTCATAGACAAGAAATAAATTGAAATAAAAATTTATTTCAATACACAGGCTCATGTGAAGGTTTATTTAAACACAGATAAAATAAAATATATTCAATCATGCTCAATATTCAAATCAAAAGGGATGAAAGCCTAAATAAATAGTCCTACATTTATTATGGATCAATCATTGGTGAAAAATACATCTTCAAGTAATGAAGGTGATCTGCTATATTTACTGCCCTTCGATTCACCTCGATCCAATCACCGGTTATCATCTGATATTGATCTTCCAATGAAGATGATATGATCTTAATTAAAAAAACTCCTAGGGTTATATGACTAAACATAAAGAAATATCCTAAAGACACATTTATAGAGTTTTTTAGGCTCGTATATTTAATAAAGCAATTAAATAAATATGTCGATTTATTTAATTATTTTTTTCTATGATAGTGCTCAATCCAAACACCAAATGACAATCAAGGTTAGGTCACACATAGGGTAAACATCATGTTCCAAAGTCAATGATGGTCTTAGATGTAAGATATGAGTCCCCATTTATGAGATATTTGGGTTATATTTATTAAATAAATAAATTAATTTATAATTAATTTTTCCATTGCACCCTCCAATGAATTCCCTATGTGAACACCCCACACTAACAAACCTTAGATCACGCCTAGGGTAAAACCTGCACTATGGATTCAAACATGGTTTCATATTTATGATCTGAGACTCCATTTAAGAGATATTCCAGTTTTTCAGGAAAATTGTCCATGTTTAATATTAAATATATTTAATATTTTTATAAAATTAATTCTAGGATCACTGGGCCTCAGAACCGCATGTCATATCAATGCCTGGCTCCAAAAATTTTCCTAGGAATATTCCAAAGTCTTACATGAAAAAACTAGAGTTTCTATAGTATGGTTCTGGAGCTCCACAATTGGTATCATAGTTGGGTTTAGTTATTTCTAGGATTAATTTTTTTATTTTTAGAGAATAATATGGGTGAAAGTTTATGATTACCACTGGGATAATTCTATGTATCAAAAGTATCTTAAAATTTTGGTAAAGTATTGAGTGTGTGGTTTTCTAGCAATAGAATGACAGTTTGGAAATAAATAAGTGCATGCATTTTTTTAACAAATTTATGTTGGGTAATTAACCTAAAATGGCTTGTTGGGTATTAATTCGATCTTCATTTGGTACTTGATAATGAATCTTAACTAAAACCCAGTTTGATACTCCAAAGGGATATTATTTGGTTTTTCTACTTTCTCTTTATGAACCCCTATGATGGATTTTAATATATTTTAGAATGAAACCTAGAGTATCATGGGTTGATAATGTGTTACAATTTAATACATATTTGGAATGTTTTTCATTATAATATGATTTCTCACTTGGATTATTGATCCTTGATACTCAAAATAGTATTTTTAGTCTAAGTTAATGCCTAAAATCAATAGGAACCTAGTTTAAAATACATCAAAATGATAGTGAATTGATTTTATTAATTAGAAAACAAATGAGAAGACAACTAATGTGACAAACCACATGAAAATTCTCACAAAACATTCTCAATTTTTGAAAAATAATGTGAAACATATTGATCCCCTAAATTCACTAATGAAGGATTAACTTTCCCTAAAGTCCTTTATGTGAAAATTTCAACCCTCCATTAGTGGTTACTCTAATCAACTTATTGCAGAGTAATGGATCAATTTTATAGAAAATATATCTTCCATTATCCAGTACTCTGACCATGAGAAGGTCATTTTAGCAGTGCATCACTGGGTTGGTAAAGTTGATTAATGGTGGAATTGTGTTAAGAATATAAGGTAATTGGAGGAAATTTACTCTATGAACCAGGAAGAGTTTATGAATCTATTCTCCAATAAGTATTTTCATTGAACTCTTCACACTAAAATAAAGAGAGACTTCCATGAATTGATGTAGAATGGTGATTAATCCATTAGTACCTATGAGGAAAATTTCACTAAACTAGAAAGGAATACTTCAGGCTTTACGATCTATCCTAAAAACAAAATTTATTGATTATTTATTGGATTAAGACAAAGTCTCTAAAAGTAATTGTCTATAAGAGACTTTGTCAACTATGAAGAAATTTTTTGATGTGATGTCAAGGTATGAATGGATATTACAGATTCCCATTATTATTTTTGGTTTTTTAGATAAGAATATAAAAATGTATTTTTAGGGTATTTAAAATAATAAAAACCTTATAGGAAATTAAAATAACCTCCCATTCATGATAAAATTTTATAAAGAAGCATGAGGGAAATTGTCTCTAAGGGACAAATAAATGCTTTAAGTATGGAAGAAAGTTCATCAAGAACTTGAATTACAAGGAGATATGGGTGAAAATAAAACTAAAAAATATACCACTCACAATATAATTATTTAGTTTTAAATAGTATGAGAAATATATAAAAAAATGAACCAATACAAGGTTTAATGATGAAAATTTACATCAGCAACCTCCAGAGTTGAGAGATGAAGGGAAGTCTTATCCAATTTCTACCACTATAGTAGATCATTGTAATTAAGGCATAATTATCCTTCACTATAGAGTTGTGTGTGTTTTGTTGGAGTTTGATAGAAGGATATATGGTTTATATATGATGTTTTTTAATATCATCAAATCACCACCCTAATGATTTTATATTGTATTATCAAATAAAACTTATAGTTACTTGATTATTGTATCCAAAGTTAAAGTTTATGTGAATGGGAATTTTGGAAATCTTATTATCCTTTCTTCAGATGAATTTAATTTGATTTTAGAAAGGGATTTCTTCTCTATACTAATAATTTTTTCATTTAAATAATAAAATTTCATTCCATATCAACCTATGATAGTCTCTCAATGAAAAGGTGATTATGAACTCCCTTTAAAATAAAATTATATAATGTGGTTCTTGAAAAAAATAATGATATACTATTAGCTCAAATGGTTAGAGAAAAACTTAACATTGAGTATATTCATATCATGATGACAAATATGTGTTTTTTAATCTTTCCCAAGTTAGTGTGGTTGACATTCTATTCTAAATTATATCTTGAGCCCTAATAATATAAAAAATACAATAATTTATTTTCATTGCTGAGAGAAATAAAAACTATGATGATGAAACTTATCTAAGGGGGTGGAATGTAACACCCATATATTTTAGTATATAATTTCACTTAATTAAAAAATATTTCTAATAGATTCCATCACATGAAATGTTGAACGAAAAAAGAACTGCGAAACATTTTATTAAGAAAAAAATCATAAGCTTTAATTATGACCATTAAAATTTAGCCACTGAATTAGAATGTAAAAATAGAGGTAAAAAATTATAAAAATTATATAGAAATAAAAATCAAGACCACTTTTAATACAAATGCATCGGTGAGATTTAATTAGTATAGCTAAACAACTAATAATTTTATCTTGTGATTAAAAATGTATTTTCCTAAAACTGGATTTCTATAATCTATGTATATTTATTATAAGAAACTACATATATTATAATTAAAATAATATAAAATATATTATTTATATAAGTAATATTTTGACATTATTTTAATTAAAAATTTTAGTAAATAAGAGTAAAAAAAATTAAAATGTAAAAATATAATTATTCCCATAAAAAAATTTCATTATATTTTTTGTTTCCATTTAAAAGTTAAATTTATAAATATTAGAATTTTAATTTAAAAAAATTATATTCATTTATGGGTTATAAATTAAAATATTATATTGGGATTAATTTTTTAGATTTTTCTGAAAATATTGATTTTTTGGTGAATAGTACGAAATACCATTTTTACAAACACCATGACTTTTATGACGTTATTAGGGTATAAGCCTAACTTATAATTCATAAAACCTTTTTATTGAAAAATAATTTATTTTAGAAGTAAAATTATATATTTACAAATTTTATTTTGAATTTAGAAACCTATGATTAACATTTTTCAACCGAAGTAATATTACTAAAAAAATAATTTACACATTAAATACTTTTATTTTATAATTAATTATTGTCACTTTTATAAATTTAATATTATGGTTTTTTTTTCATATTCGAAATAATAATATCCAAATTATATTAATAAAAAGGTATTTCTATTTTCAGTTATAAAACTAAGTTACTAAGGGTAAAAAGAATTACTGTGGTGGGTTTAAATTAAGATAAAAGTTTAAACTGAGGATAAAATGCCTAGAAATCCACAAAAAATATCTAAAAAAGTGTGGGGAAGGTTTTTTTAGAACTACACTCTTCCCCTATCCCTTATTTCCCACTTTTGGAGCCAGTATCCTTGAATAATGCACCTCTTATTACCCAAATCTAACCTTATCACTTATAAATATAGTGTTTCACCACCATAGTTATCCTTGCACCAAAAGAACATTAGTTAAACTTAAATCTTTTCAAATATACCCATAAAACTCATAGACACATCTTAGAGGTTTTGGTCAACTTAAATGACCATTCCTCAAAGGATTAATTTGAGTTTCAAAAAAGTTATTCAAAAGAGTAAGGTAAAAATCACCAAATCACTCCTTTTAATTTCCATTTCATTAAGTATCCTTATTTTTAACACCATGATATTTTAAAATAACACTATGTTAGATAACAAATATAATACACATTGTTGAAATTAAATAAACCACGACATATTATTAAAATATTATTACTTAAATAAAACTGTTATAACATAGCCATTAAATTAGTGGGGATGAATAAGATTAACTAATTTATGGAATATATATAAATATTTTACTCAATTTATAAATTCATAGTAAATAAGCACTCATTTTTTACTAAATAAATTTATTCGTAAAAAATATGTTTTGTTTAAAAATAGTTTTTATTGATTTTTGTGAGAAAAAGTTAAAATTATTTTTTGGATCTTTTATAAATGTTATTTTATAAATTTAACATAATTTTTGAAAACATAATATTGATATTAATAGAGTGTGAATTTTGGTATTTTTCAAAATATATTCATTTTTTAGTGAAAGTGAAAAAAACTATTTTTGTAAAACAGTCATTTTATTTTAATAAATTATGTAATTTAAAATTAAAATTATTATTTTTAATTAATATAAAATTAATATAAGTATTATTTAGTTATATATACTTCAATTAATTACATTAAAATAATGTGTATTCAGGATTTTTGTATAAGTTTATTTTTATGCAAAAAATGCATTTTTCTGAAAACTGTTTTATGGTGCATAATATTATTCAATTTTAATTTATTAAAATAGAAACTAAAAAATAATAATTTAAATAAAAAAAAATATTATATATATATATGAATTTTAATTTTAATTAATATAATTATAATTTATATGAATTTAATTAATATAATATCATTTATTGCTTGAAAAATGCATTTCTTCAAAAACCATTTTCAACACGTTTTGTGGGTATAATTTTAAATTAAAATATATAAACTCTATGATTTGAATTTGATAAAATGGATTAAATATTTTGAATCATAATAATTAATATTATGTAGGAAGTTCAACTTAATTTTTTTGTCATTATGAATAGTAAAAATAGTAAAAGACTCGTTATCCTCGTGAAAAATTAAAATGGTAAAAAGTGAGTAAACTTAGAGGTAAATATAATAACATGTTTAAATTTTTTTTTGAATGGTGGAGGTTTGGATAGTCCATATAAACAATCCATTCCATTATTTATTTATATTTGATTCACTTGGCATTAGAGTGGCTTCTCATTATTAAATAGGTTTGTGTATTCAAAAAAATGTCACTCCTCTTAAATTATAAATGGGAAACCCATCACCTAACTTATTAACACATATAATTTCTTTTTTATTGAAAAAAACTGACAAAATATATCCCCAAAATCATTATCCAAATTTTAGAGCTTCCGTTCTTGGAAAAATATCAACCTTATGGTCCTTAATAAGAGACCCAAAGTAGATTCTTCTAAGCGAAGGTAACCGTCTTCACCGAGATCCTTCTTGTTTAATTATTATTTTTCAAAAATCAATTATGTCTAATAAATTCCAGTATAATAACACCATTATATAATATATACTGATATTTTATTATTTTTATGTCTTAATATTTATGCATCTTCTCTTCCATCAAATGGGAAACTAAACTATCATTCATGTGTACAACAGACTACCACCCTGCAAACTGATGTAATTAGTTTTCCATTATTTCCTATCATGGATATTAATGGTGATGGATTTAAAGTTTATATATTATATTTATAAAATATTAATTATTTTTAAAATTAAAATATCATATAACTTTTTACCTTACCATCCATTTAAGAATGATAACATCATTTGTGTGAACAGTGGACTACCACTTCGTGAAGTGATGTGATTCATTTTTCATTACTATGTCACATGGATGGTATATGCAAGTGTATTATAAAAAATAATATTATATTTTTTATATGATTATCATTATATAATGATAAAATTATACTTACCTTTATTCCATTATGATCATTGAAAAATGAAAATGTTACTTATGAGTATGTATGGCCTACTATCTCCCTGATTTTATTATAGTTAATTTTTCATCTTCATATTTCGTGGTTGGTTATAAAATTATAATTGATGTCTAAAAGTAATAATTACCTAATGATTATTATTTTGGATATGATGGAGTAGTTACCCCTTTGACCGCGTCCAACACACTGTTGTTGTTTTGAAATTATGAACTCAGCATCTTCAAAACACCTAATGCAGTCATAACTAAATAAGTAATTAAATATGTTATTATAATAAATAAAATAAATGGTTTAATTATAAGTTATTAAAGATATAAAAATTAATTAATAAAATATAAAACTGATATAACTTTGTAATATAGGAGATAAAGGACATTCAGGACAAGTTTGGACTCGAGGTAAGGGTTTTCCTCTAAAAACATCATTCTTTACGACACATGTTCATTATTTAAAAACTCGTATCATTAAAAAAACACAATAATTAAGGTTATAAAACACCCTACCAATTAAAAAAATCTATTGTATAAAAACATCACTTTTATGGGTTTAGTGGGAACCCTTAAAAAATCATCATATTAGAAACCACCGTGATAAGTAATAAAACACTTCCAAATTATAAAATAGATAACCATTAAATAGTCTAGATTATCCATAAATAAATAACATAAAAAATTAAATATCATTCTTGAACAAAACTAGAAGAATACTAAGACACCCACTTCTTATTGTGACACACATGATGAAAACAATATGAGTATTTGAGACCTTTATACAAAAATTCAGACTATCATGTATCCAACTAACAAAATAAATATTTATTCATTATGGTAGTAAAAAACTCATTTTAGACCTTAAATAAAAACAAAAAATAGAAACAAAACCTTGATAAATCTCCAGTTATTTTCCCTCCATCCATCAATACAGAGAACAAACCCAAATATCAACAACCCCATTTATAGTAGAAATTAAAATAATATGATAATATTGAATATCCATTCTACCCAAATCAATAAAACATGTCTAAAAAATCCTTTTAAAAATATCATGATCATATTATAATACTAACTTCATGCATCACTATATTTCATCTATAACAAGAACTATCCACAAATAGTATTGGGATACCATCCCCATTCCTCCTTTCTCAAGCGATACATGTTTTCTCAGACATCCCCTTGGTTTTAAAACACCATTTTAAGAAACTCTTAAACCATTTTTATTGTGTTTGTGTTTATCATACCATATAAAAACAACTAATATAGAAGTATTTAAATCACCATCCTCCTATTTTGTATTTCTGAAGCTTTATTTATCAAAAACTTCAAAATTTGTGTTTATATTTGTATTGGGACCGTCACCTTCTAAGGTATTACAAACTACACTTTCTAGTATAGAAAAAATTTATCCACATTAAGACCTAAAAAAATATGTTCCAGTTCTTCTAAAAAACCTTAAAAAAAATTATTCTCATTTTTAAAAACAACAAACCTCTTATAAATGGATTCATTGGATTCAATTAGACCTGCACAAGCATAAGCCTTTTAAGTGGTATAAAATTAGCGCTTTAGATAGTTATGCCTAATTCATAGCCTTATAATACCTCATAAAATATAAAAAAGTTCAATTAATATTAATAAACTTATTATAAACAAAATAAAAGACTCCAAAATTAGTTCCAAAAACTTTTAATATCCCCTTGTAATGAAGAAGAAGTAACAACTTTTCCATTATTTATAATTTTTCTTTTTCAAGACTAAAGGATTTTATATCCATCCAAAAAGGAGTTGTGGCTCTATCCATAATATTTTCTTGGGTGATCTACAAGAGTAAAAACGTGGATAAATACTAGCTCTTATTATATTTTACATGCATTTACCTTGTCCCTGTGGCAAGAATCCATCAAGTGACCTTAAAGACACCACATTGAGTAGAAATAAATGTTAAGAACAAACTAAATCCACTTATTGAACCCCTTATTACCAAATAGTAACTTAATGACCGTCGGTATGTGAAATTTAAGATCTATTTTAACACAAATGAATTTACTTTTTGTGTTACACCACATTATTTTTAGGAGAACGATATGTTTGATATCATATATAACATGCAACAATTAGATTGAACAAACTATAAAATATCATTATTTTATGTACGTTATAATATAGACATTGAATTGGTGGGTTTGAATAGGAATAACCATGTCATGAAATTTATAAAAAGGTCCTACTTAATATACATGTGTTGATTAATTCTCAGTAAAAAAGCATTCAATTTTTTAGTAATGTCGTATTAAGATTCAAAAATATGTTTCCTTCAAACATTATTTTTATTATTTTTTGAGAAAATATTATATTTAATTTCTCTAATTTTAAAAAAATTACATTATAAAATTAAATTAATTTTCTAAATAAAAATTTCAAAATTATCTCATATTGAATTTGTAATATATATTTTTTGAAAAGATTGATTTCTTGGGGAATAGTAAAAAATACAGATTTTTATTGAAAAATATATTTGTTATTTAAATAATTTAAATTTTTTCATTTTTTAAAATGGATTAAAAGTAAAATTAGTTATATTATATTATTAATAATATAATTATGTTCATTGGAATCAATTTTATGGTTTAATTTTGTATAAAAATATTTTCATACTTAAAAAATCAATTTTTTTAAAAACTATTTTCATTGCGTTTTATGTTTTTATATTAAATTAATTTTTACCATTTCTAGAAATTGAATATTGAAAAATAGATTCCATATTAGGAATCAGGATGTCAAATTTGTTTAAATATGTTCTTATTATTTTTGGTAAATATGAATAGAAACCATAGTAAAGTTTTATTATCATTGTAAATGTAAAATAGGTTAATTATAGTTAAAACTAATGTGATAAGGTCTCATCATATTTTATGAGTTAAGTTTATCCATTTCCATCCCAGTCTCTAATATATAGCCACTTGGTTCCGTTTTTGTTTTATCATGACCATTCTGTAAATTTAATAAAAGAATAAATTAAAAATGTCTCTCTCTTGACTTTAAAATCTCTAATATTTTTACCTAAGTATAAAACGAGGATAAGTTTGTTTATAAATATTTATTTGAAATTTAAATTAAATTTTTATCATATTTATTCTTTTTAAGTCTTTTGTAACTAAATAATTACCTTAAATTCTTACTGACATTGACACAGTATTTATACAGTTATTAGAAAACATAAATGGTTTTAAACATATTAAATATAATATATATTTTTTGAATTATTTCATTACATGTATATTTTAGATAAATATAACATAATTGATATGTGTGAAAGGTTTATGTCATAATTCTATTTCATTCATGATGTTTTCAAATTCAAAGTAAATGAATAGTTCCAAAAATGGCATTAATGTTATTTTATAGTGTTCAATATTTTATTAAGATTTACAATTCATAAAAATACTATATTTTTATAATTTAATGGTATATGTTTGAATATATAAACCATTATTCATTTATGGGTAAATTTTTACTTTTATGGCAACATTCTTGACCCTTAGATAGTAAAAAATATTGATATCACAATAATTTTCAAAAGGTTTAATAAGAGTTTAAAACAAAAAGATAAGGATGAAAACATAATTGTAATGACATGAATTTCCCCAAACCATTACTTTGTGAAAATACAGTTCTTGTGTTGTTCTTGGGGGTCACAGTGGTTTGTTTTGGGATTTTTCCAAAAATCCAGTTTCATGAAAAGGTTTCACCAAAACGGTGGCACTATGACGGTGTCACACCAAGATAATGGCACTACAACAGAGGCACACTGAAATGGTGGCGCCATAACAGTGGAATGAAAATGTTGGCACATTGAATTGGTAGCACCATAAAAGTGGAACCATAATGGTGGCACTGAAATAGTGGCACCAAAATAGTGGCACACCAAACGGTGTCTCACCATTTTCCAAATTTCTAGTTTCCCAAGTTTTTCCAGTTTTGCCCCTATTACATTTTATTTGACATAAAATGAGTTTAAAGCCTTATATAGGAATTTTTAAGGGTGTTTCAAATGATATTAAGTATATCCTTAATATCATTATGATCTCAGGACATTGATATATTCAATCCGCATAATCTTGACCATGATCCCACATTAATGGCCTTTAGAGCCATATCCTTTTGTTGATATAGGATCTGGATTTTTATAAATGTTGAGGTGATATACTATCTTTTCTATTCGTGTTCTTAAATCCTTGCTCGCCAGACAAGTCACGAGCCTGTGCTAGAGCCCTTTCCTGCTCAGTTTTCTTGAATTTTCCTACTTCTCATGCGATCACTTTTTTTGGTGCAACGAGGAGTTTTGGTCACCTATTATTCTATTAATAATTCTTCTGCCTCTCTTTTTTTTGTATTATGCGAGGTGGGCATAGAAACATTCTTTTTGAAAAAATTATGAATCCAAATTTTAACAAAGTTGAATGATAATATGAACTAGTTAACAGTTTGGGAGTGGATTGAGGTTGATCGCATGTTTTATTTGTTATCTTTATAGATGATGTCATCTGTTGTGGCCATATGAATTTTGAAAATCATGTCCATTGGTGGTCTTTTTCTTTGCATGGGTGATTCCTTATAATTATTTTTGTTTCCTTATGAATAAATGGTTCTAACATGAAATCTTCTCAATTATGTATACTTTTGATAAATAAACGGTTTCCCTAGGATCATACTTGTTCTATAATAACCCCTATTATTTAAAGTGGAATTAAAGAACACATCTTGATAAATCTGAATATTCTTGGCTAAATTGGGTGGTTTTGTGCTATGATTAGTTTGGTTTTGTACTTTTTGGGGGTTATGTGAAGTTTCTATTAGTAACCTTGTTGCGGGTATGAGGGGTGGACAGAGGGGTTGGTCCTGTGAATGGGGAAGGGTATGTTTGTGAAGTAGGGCTTCAATTTGGTGGTGTTTTTATATGTTATTTTTGTATGGGGTGATACATGAGGTGTGATGGAATCCGAGTATGAGAGTTTGATTGATTGTGGGATGGATAAAATTCCAGGCAGTGGGACTGCCTTTGGTTTTTGCTGTGGCCATAGAACTTGTTATGCAGTGGGGATGCATCTATGAAATGTTTGGGTAGCAGGGATGTAGGACTGAGTTTTTCATGACTTCATATTTATGGGTGTGTTGGGTCTGGTTTTGTTGTCCAGCAGGGCTACCTGTTCTAGTTGGGAGAGAATGATTGAGCGGGATAACTTTGAAGAATGAAAATTCAAGTGGTTAAACAAGTGTCTAGAAAAAAGGGGGTGTGAAGTGGGACCGTAGTTCGGTTATTCACTATTATTTATGAATTGTTGTTAAAATGGATTTCTTTACCTTAGTCCCTACTTCCTTTTTTTACCTTGGTAGTGTCTAGTGGTCTTTATCCTTCTAAAAATGGTTACAGATGTTGTGATTGTCAGTTGCTGGGGTAGGGATGGAATGAATAAATGAATAATTGATAAATGTAGAATGAATTTTGGTAAAATGGATTGGTTGAGGGTATACTTATACTTATGGAAGTGACCATTTATTGTAGTGATACATGCATGTAGGGGTAGCAGTAAAGGTGGTTTGTGTGGGATAGTTGCTTGTTTGGAAACCCCTTGGTTGGGATAAGTATTTGTTTACATATATGTATAAACTTTTAGTTCCTTGTTATTTTCAATATGAAACCCACCCATGTTGATAACTACATGCTGAACACCACCATTTCATTGGGGATGGTGTCTTTCCCAACACCTTGGTGGGAGGATGGATGGCTGGTTACTAACTTTCTTCCTCATACCCTATTCCGGTTCTTACCATTCAAGCGTATCTGGGTAGGCTGTAATGGCTTGAGGTTTCCTATAGCCCAAGATCCTTCAAGCAGGTTGTGGTGTGGGTTAGAGGCCTAGGTTTTTGCGGGCCAATATTGTTTTTCCCCAGTTTATTTGGGATGAGGCCCAGGTGTCTTCGAGCAAGAGGTGTGGTCGTTGTGGCCCTGGTGTATATGAGTTGAATGTGTGGTTTGTTTGTGGCCCAAGTGTATTTGGGTAGGATTAGTGTGTGGTTTGAGTCCTAGGTGTGTATGGGTAGATTATGGAAGTGGGAACACATTTTATAAGAGTATCATCTTCAAGAAGATAGCCATTAATAATGAGAAGATAACTAGTGGGAATGTAGAGCGGGGTACCCAAATGTCGATGTTCTTATACATCTACTTTACTTGACTAACATTATTTGATGAGTGTACCTTGGTGATCCCAGGATGGTTAGAACTCCTTGGTAGGTTATTCGAGGTTCTACTATTCTCTCACATGGGCATTATTATATTCCCCCACTTGTGCATGGGTAAATTTAGTTTTCCTATTGGGTATACTTGTATACTCACTCTATACTTGTAAAAAAATCTTTTTTAGGTTTCCTGGAGGAATTTGAGGACCATGCTAGACTTTACTAGATTTAGCGTCGACATAGTTGTTGTGATGCTTCTTAGTCCCTTTATTTTGGTACTTTCTTTGGTTCTATGGTTGTACTTTTGTCATAGTTTATGTTTAAATCATGCAAGGGTTGGATTTTGGTTTCCTTTATATAAATGTTCGATGTTGCTTGGGATTTTTACTGTCTTATCTCCTGATCCTACTTTCATTAAAAAGTTTAATGCCTTCCATTTTTTGTGAGATTTTATACCCTTTGTTCTAGTAACCACTTTGGGGCCTATTGAAGGCATGACTCAGGGGTCATTATCTTTCCTTCATCTTGAAGAAGAAAGGGTGTGACACTTTTTTCCCTTCCCCCATCTTCAGGAAGGTTGGTCATGATAGAATGGTATCAGAGGCTGATGGTTGAGGTATAGGATAGAGTTAAGAGTTAGTTATACTGAGGATTGTGTGGGATGGTAATGAAACGATGTTAGACAATCTTGGTGTGTGAAATAGACCTAGGAAGATCGGCTAGGACATAGGATTTTAGGGCCCCATATGATCTGATGTAAGGACTCTGGACCTACTAAGTGACCAAGTGAGGCTACACTAATTACAAGATAGAGACTCTAAGAGAGGTACATGCATACTAATGACTTATGTTCTTGTGTATCTTGGGTGTTTTGGGAATTTAATTTAAATAAAGAGTTAATATAAATATTAAAATAAAATTTCATACTACCCGGGCTTAGGATTTCCTTATTTACCTTTTCAGCTATAGAACGTGGACATCACCTATGCGTGGTATGAATATTTGAGGCTCACCAGGATGACTTGGTTGATTAGTGCAGGGACAATAAAGAGGATGAATATGACTTGTGGAAAAAAATCCTTCGTGCTTTCAAGCGGCATACCCTGGGGAAGTAAGATGGCAGCGTTTCAGACATAGAGATAAAGGGCTATCTTGAGGATATGGAAATCACTTTTAACTTGATCTGTGCTCTAAGGGAGTACAACATTCATCTGGTAGTGATCCATATGAAAGGAGCAGAGTGTCAATGGTGTAATCTTTACCTCGGTGAGAGTAAAGAGACCAATATCTCATGGGAGGACTTTGAGAAGGTGTTTTGGGAAGTGTTTCTTTCCTTGACGATGAAGGCCCAGAAGTGGTAAGTATTTTTCTCCCTTCAACAAGGGGAATGACAGTGAGAGAATCAGGGATCATTTTTAAGGATCTCCTATGATTTTCTATAGACCTCATTCCGGATGAGGAGTTGCGGGAGAGACACTTGGAAGAGGCACTTTGACCTTCTTTTCAGTATATCGTCACTCCCTTTACCCAATATACATACTTAGAAGTTTAGAAAAAGGATGAAGTAGTGGAGATGATTCACTCACATGGAGGTGTACCATGATAGGGGATCCAGATGAGTTCATCAAAGGAGAATGTAGTCAGTAGAAGGCCTCTAGGGTTAGGGCCTTCCAGGTTTAGACCAGTGGGAAGTAGGCCTTAGTAGTTCTAGTTCTGATCTCTTGGTACTCGCCCTTTCCCCATGGGCTCAGGACTGAGGTTCTTTTTTGGTGGAGGCCTTGGACATCTTTAGAGATAATTATAAGTTTTATATCAGTATGGTGGGGGTGGGAAGGTTCACTGCCCATGTCAATATCAGTAGTTTTCAGTTAGACCTTTCCAACAGTATGGGAAGTGGGCTCCCGCTCCACTGAGGGTAAATGATGCTGGAGGATTATAACTTCAGGGTGATCCTCAAGGACCTTGACCAGGGTGTGGTTAGAGAGGCATTCAAAAGTAAAGGGGTCAAGGAGTTGGGTTTGGGTTGTTACATTCCATCGAGGCAAATGTTCTGGTAGAGTTGGAGGTTGTTAAAGGAACGATCAGTCTGTTTAGTACACTTGCATGTGGTTTGTTTGATTTAGGAGCTTCACACTCTTTTGTTTCACATAGTCTATCCCATTAATTGGGACTATACATAGAGTGACTTTATGTACCCCTGGTGTTGGGAATTCTAGTTGTGGGTCAGAACAGTTTTTTTGATGTTTGTTGGGGATGTAGACTGATATTGGGGATACATCAGTCCAGTGGGGATCTTCTTCTATAATGTTTCATTGGTGAGTGGGTCTATTAGTTGGACAGTTGGTGGGTGGAGCCTCTTATCTTCTTTTTGGCCAATCTATCAATGGGATCAATAGACACATATATGGTGGAGGTTTTGGGGGTTGTCATATAATTCTTGGATGTTTTCCCTAAAGTGGTTGTGACTCTACCCCTCGATGTGACATTGAGTTTGGAATCAACTTTCAATCCAGTGCCCATCCAATTTTGATGGCTCCCTATAAGATGTAACCTTATGAGTTGCAGGAGTTTTGGATTCAAGTTGAAGATCTGATGAAGAAGGGTTTTATCTGGATAAGTGTGTCATGGTGGGGTGCTCGAGTCTTATTTTCAAAGAAGGTGAATGGTTGTCTAAGGATATGAATAGACTATCAGAGACTGAATTAGGTAATAGTCAAGAACCGTAACCCCCTTCTGAGGATAGATGATCTTTTTTACCAGTTTAGGGGAGTAGTTGGTTCTATATGATTGATCCAAGGTCAAGATATCCCCATTTTAGGGTGAAAAAGGGTGACATCCTGAAGATTTCTTTTAGGTGAAAGTACGGGGACATTGAGTTTGTAGTCATGTCGTTCAATGTTACGTACACACCATCCATGTTTATGGGTCTCATGAACTCTATCTCCTGCAAGTTCTTCGATTGGTTCTTTATTGTGTTCATTGACAATATTCATATTTACTCAAAGTGAGAGGATGACCATGCTGAGTACCTCAAGAAAATCTTGGAGGTCCTATGGCACCACTAGCTCAATGGGAAGTTATCCAAGTGAATGTTTTGGATATAAGAGTTGGACTTCATTGGACATGGGATGTCTCAGCAAGGGATAGAAATGGACCCATCAAAGGTCAGGGCAGTTGTTTCTTGGGCAGGAATCAATATTGTGGTAGAGGTTCATGACTTCATAGGTCTAGTGGGATATTACTGAAGGTTCGTATCATAATTCTCTCGAGTTACAGCTTTTTTGATAGCGTTGACCAAAAAATACCAGGCCTTCATTGTAACAGCCCGAGATTTTATGAAAAAATATTCTTTTTATTTTACTAATGTCTTGTGTTGTACGCTACACCAAAAGGAGCTTGCACAACACACATCCTTGACTTGTCTTGCATTACACGCAATCGCGACCTTCCTCGATAGCGTGTGTAGTACGCAATACCGAGTTTCACTAAACAACGATATGCTATAAAAATATTATTAAAACTAGCCGTTATGAATAGTAATAACCACTTTTTGAAATCCAGTAAATCTTATTTTTCAAAATGAACTTTATTTTTGGATTCGGAGTATCGAATTTAGCCTAAGGTGAAATTTTGGTACTTTTCGGATAACTTTCATATTCTCATGAATAGTGAAAATTACTAAATTATAATTAAAAAACAACTTTTTTAATCGAAATAATTAATAGTGATAAATCATTAATTTGAGTGGTTTTAAAGTATATTTAGAATATATTTTTACAATTTAATACAATGTTGGTCATTGGATGTAATTTCACATTTAAACTAGAAATAAACAAGTATCAATCTTTTGATAGATATTGTTTCTTAAAAACACGCTATTTGTTTTAACAGCGGGATTTAATTATAAAATTAATTAATGCAACTTTTATGTTATGAATTTGGTAAAATAGACTTCATTTTTGAATTCGGAATATGAAATATAGCTTGGGATGAAATTTTGGCATTGTTCTGAAAAACATCAATTTTTTTGATGAATAGTGAAACTACTAAGTGGTAGGTTAAAAACTGAATTTTTGCATAAAACTTAATTTTACCGCTTCTATGAATGGAATTTCGAAAATCCGAGAGACACGGTTAATATCAAGGACTAAAATGTGGTTCAATGAGATGAAAATAATTTTTTGGTGAATAGTAACTTTTTACTTTTTTTTACCACGGTTAATAGTAAATAGGGTAACTAAGGGTAAATATGATATTAATATTACCCTAACACATGTCCTAATTCTATTGGACAAGTGTATTTCGACCAAAAACAAACTTAGGAATAAAATATGATCATTTAGGCCCACTTGGATTAGATTAGGACATTAATTATTAATTTATTTAAAGAAGGGTTAAAATAGTTAAAATCAAAGTTTAATAAGTAAATCATTTTTAATATGGGGTTATACATAAGATAAATTCGACTATAAATATTCATTAGAAAGATAAAAAGATTTCCTACATTATGGTATTTTATTTGTAATTTTTAGACATCAAATAATATAATTTATTTATGACACAAAGATGATGCAGTAATTATCTTATTAATGAAATATTGACATAATTGATAATATAAATACCAAAATAAATGTAATTTAAGAATTTTTATGAATTCCACTAATTTTCTAGGTTACTATGATATATTAGTGTTGATTTAATCAACTTGGTTCGAATATATAATTATGTTATCATATATCAAATAGTGTCAAAATTGACACAAAATAGTTTTTAAATCAAATATTATATTATTAATTGTTATTTTATTCCTAAAAATCTACGGTTCGGCCAAATGACTTAGATAAGGATATATGTATTAATAATATACAATTTTGGGTTCGTTTGGCATGTTATAGTAAGTTTATTAACCATATAGTGAAAGAAAACAAAAAGACACGGTAAAAGTTAAATTATTTAACTTAGAGTTAAATCTAATTGATAAGGTTAAAATAATACCCTAAACTTGTCTAAATCCTATTGGTTGATAGGATTTCGACCCATCCCCACTTTAGCTTCGAAATAAGACCCTTTGGAACCATTATAAACTGATTTTGACTTTAATATAAAATAATATTTTGAGATATTCCTAAGGTGCCCCTCTCCTCCCCTATAAAAGGACACCTCCTCCCCCTCCTCCTCACACCAATTTGAGCACTCAAGCTCGGCCAACCCCTGCCAATTTCTCCTCTCCACTTCCATAGCAACATCCTAGAGGTTCTGGTCTTCCTCAAAGACCAATTTTAGTGCCCTAAGAGGAGGCCTCAAAGAGGCACTTCAAAGAAGTGGAGGTTCGGACACTTACAAAGCAAGTCGGACCTAAGGTAAGGGAAATATCACAATCTCATTTTTATCCGAGATTGTTTATACTTTGGTATTTACTGGGGTGTATTTTATCATCCACATCCAAGTTTCTTCAATATGTAATATTATTTCCACCCACCTACAACTGTTTAAATCCAATTTTACCCTTCGGTGAGTTTTTAGTAAAAGATATGAAAGGAATCTTTTGTCGTTTTTTTATACGAGGTACTTTTTGACTTTTCCGACAAAAGTACGAGAAGAATGTTTTTAACTTATACGGCACGAACAGATTTATACTGTTTTATAAAGCCTTATTTTCATGAAGCTTCCTATAAAAGATTTCATGACTATTTTCAATAAAATCTCTTTCTTTTAAAATTGCATGATGTTTTGTGAAAAGAAATTGATTTTGAAGAAGAAAGGATATTTTCCTCAAGAATTCAATTCAAGTGTTTTATCAAAATTATTTTCCATATAAGATAATAAAGGGTTCTGTTTCTATCCATATTTTTACATTGATTTGACTATGTTGTGATGGAATTATGTTTATGAATTCCTTTATCTTATATGAATGGTTTTATGATGTCATGTTGTTTAAGAATCCCATTTTTATTACATGGGTTATGCAATGATGTATGATTTATGATTTTGTGGCACACATAAGAAAGGATTCATTAAGAGATGGGTGGGACCTATATCTCCCTCCAATGCATTGGGTAAAGATTTCATATCTCATGAGATAGACATGGCTGGAATGGTAGGTTATACCGGTTCAGTGAAACAGGACTGAAACGAGGATTACTCGATTCAGAAAGGGACTTTGTCCACTAAGATAGTCTTGGCAATGAGTCTTGACTAACAAGAAATGATTCTCTATGATTATGTGTGTATGCCACAATGAGTAATGTTTTAAGTTATGATTTCATTTCACTACTATGATTTATCCCATGTTATGAAATAATGCTCTCTTTTGCAGGTTATGATTTCCAAAATGTTATGTTCTTATGAATACGATGTGATTGATATTTCTTTTGTTTACCCTTACTGAGCATTTGAGCTCACCCTTTTATGTTTTCTTTTCCCCAGGATATAAAGAAAGGTTTTAGGTAAAAAAAAAGGAAGATCTTTATGGGAGATGTTAAAGATCTTTCACCATGATTAGAAGATTTTATTCCGAGTTTCCAAAGACACTAAACTATTACGATCCTTGTGTGTGTGTTTTTGTTATGTACTAAGTATTCCGCAAAAGTAATGTAAAGTCTATGTACGTCAGGCTTCGGGTCTCTACAGTTGGTATCAGAGGAAAGGTTTAGTCAACCTTTGGAAACTAGGATGTGAGAACGTTAGTGAGATCCCTAGAGATATTTCTAAGGTATGTCTAAGGATGTCCCTAAGGATAAGTATACGTATAGGATATATTCCTAGAACTACGGTAACGATCTTAGAATTTAACCTAATATGTTAGATATTGAGGGTGCTCCCCCTTTACTATGTTTTCTTCCCTAGCATGATTTCGCCTCTCACAAAATTCTTTTTGTGTTTTAGTTAATGGAGGGAACCAGAAGAAATTCGGTTAACATTGAATCTAATGGACAAATTTGTGACTATGAGCAACAAAATTGTGTGATGCCTAGAGATAAAGATATTGTGATTATGCCGAATCAGTCATCACGATATATGATTAACAAGGTGAAATTTAGTGGTATGACTAATTCATCAAAGAAGAGGAAGATAAACTATTATGCATGTTCGCATGTTGAGGATCATAAAGAAAGGAAGATTGAGATTTCTAAAGAAGGGAAGAAGAACCTTGAGGAATACCTCAAATGGAGGGACCGATGTTATCTGTGTGGAGAAAAGGGTCATAGAGTGACAGATTGTTATGGAGTTCAATTTCTTATTTGTGGAGAACATGGGCATTACCCAACTCAATGCCCTGACCTAAAAAGATACTTCTAAATCAAGGAAGGACTTATTCCAGGACAGTCATTGAAGTGGATGGACTGAAGTGTTTATGTATTGGTATTCAAGAATAATGTTGTTGAGGTACTTTTATGGTGTATTGGAATATTTATGTATTGCTCTAATGTGGTATTCGAAGTGATTGAGGTATTTTTGGAAAAAAGATGATATGCGCATAATGAAGGGAAAATAAGAAAATGAAATATTTGACAGTATTCATGAGCTCATGATTGATATAAGAACTAAGTGATATCATGGTTTGAGTATGTAGAATTTTGAGGATTTTGGTATGTGGAAAGTGTTAACTTTTAACTGCACTCATGTTTTCACTAAGGTATTCAAGAGAATACACGATTAAGGACTTTGAATGTTTGGAATGTGACCAACAAGACATATCTTATGATATGTGGGGACCAACGACAGTATTAAATCTCTGGTAATCGATGTCACTATATTATGAGAGTGGACTGCAGTATTATGTATAAGCCTAAAGATTAGACTGGATTATGTTGGACATAAGTTAGTATTGTTTAAGGATAGAAGATTTTCGATATTATTGATGGGATGTTATAGTAACGTAGTTTTAGAAAAGGGGACAACCTACAGGACGGGCGACAGCCCATCGCTTCGGACAAGGCTGTAGGAATCGAACCCACAACCGAAGTGCGACTGGCCTTTATCGCCTACCACTAGCCTACAGGAAGTCCCTGTTTAGTAGAAACTAGTTTTATTATATTAAGCAGTATGATATATGAAGTATAAGTCCATATGTGATTAATCTCACTATAGATCGACTTATGTATATAATTTTGCTAACCTTTTGTTTGAAACAGATGGAATGACCCGTCATTCTATCACATGATCTGCTAACACTTCACGAATAACAAATTCAACTTCATTTATTTAAGAGATGAAGTGGAAATTGTTAAAGGCACGAACAACAGTGAGATTGTACCAAAATAAAGTAAGTATTTATTCTAATTCAAATTCTTTAACTTTAGGGAAATGATCTTGAAAACCAAAAATGTTGTCCTAGTTCTCTTATACCTGATGAATCAGATGGTACCTTATATCATTACAAATCTATGGATTTGTGATTACTGGCTTTTCCATAGCCATGTTCTCTACCACTCTCCATCAGAACATGATGGTTAGATTTCTCTTCCATATCCATATTTTCACCTATGTGGAAACCCAGTGATTAGTTTATTTGGGTAATCGTTACATTTCATACATTATTTTTTAAAGCCAAGTTTTGGTATTCCCTTTTACGATGTGGGTTTCTATTAAAGAAACTTTCGAATAGTAAACCATTTATAACCCCGACGAATTTCGAGGGCGAAATTCATTTTAAGGGCGGTAGAATGTAACAGCCCGAGATTTTATGAAAAAATATTCTTTTTATTTTACTAATGTCTTGTGTTGTACGCTACACCAAAAGGAGCTTGCACAACACACATCCTTGACTTGTCTTGCATTACACGCAATCGCGACCTTCCTCGATAGCGTGTGTAGTACGCAATACCGAGTTTCCCTAAACAACGATATGCTATAAAAATATTATTAAAACTAGCCGTTATGAATAGTAATAACCACTTTTTGAAATCCAGTAAATCTTATTTTTCAAAATGAACTTTATTTTTGGATTCGGAGTATCGAATTTAGCCTAAGGTGAAATTTTGGTACTTTTCGGATAACTTTCATATTCTGATGAATAGTGAAAATTACTAAATTATAATTAAAAAACAACTTTTTTAATCGAAATAATTAATAGTGATAAATCATTAATTTGAGTGGTTTTAAAGTATATTTAGAATATATTTTTACAATTTAATACAATGTTGGTCATTGGATGTAATTTCACATTTAAACTAGAAATAAACAAGTATCAATCTTTTGATAGATATTGTTTCTTAAAAACACGCTATTTGTTTTAAAAGCGGGATTTAATTATAAAATTAATTAATGCAACTTTTATGTTATGAATTTGGTAAAATAGACTTCATTTTTGAATTCGGAATATGAAATATAGCTTGGGATGAAATTTTGGCATTGTTCTGAAAAACATCAATTTTTTTGATGAATAGTGAAACTACTAAGTGGTAGGTTAAAAACTGAATTTTTGCATAAAACTTAATTTTACCGCTTCTGTGAATGGAATTTCGAAAATCCGAGAGACACGGTTAATATCAAGGACTAAAATGTGGTTCAATGAGATGAAAATAATTTTTTGGTGAATAGTAACTTTTTACTTTTTTTTACCACGGTTAATAGTAAATAGGGTAACTAAGGGTAAATATGATATTAATATTACCCTAACACATGTCCTAATTCTATTGGACAAGTGTATTTCGACCAAAAACAAACTTAGGAATAAAATATGATCATTTAGGCCCACTTGGATTAGATTAGGACATTAATTATTAATTTATTTAAAGAAGGGTTAAAATAGTTAAAATCAAAGTTTAATAAGTAAATCATTTTTAATATGGGGTTATACATAAGATAAATTCGACTATAAATATTCATTAGAAAGATAAAAAGATTTCCTACATTATGGTATTTTATTTGTAATTTTTAGACATCAAATAATATAATTTATTTATGACACAAAGATGATGCAGTAATTATCTTATTAATGAAATATTGACATAATTGATAATATAAATACCAAAATAAATGTAATTTAAGACTTTTTATGAATTCCACTAATTTTCTAGGTTACTATGATATATTAGTGTTGATTTAATCAACTTGGTTCGAATATATAATTCTGTTATCATATATCAAATAGTGTCAAAATTGACACAAAATAGTTTTTAAATCAAATATTATATTATTAATTGTTATTTTATTCCTAAAAATCTACGGTTCGGCCAAATGACTTAGATAAGGATATATGTATTAATAATATACAATTTGGGGTTCGTTTGGCATGTTATAGTAAGTTTATTAACCATATAGTGAAAGAAAACAAAAAGACACGGTAAAAGTTAAATTATTTAACTTAGAGTTAAATCTAATTGATAAGGTTAAAATAATACCCTAAACTTGTCTAAATCCTATTGGTTGATAGGATTTCGACCCATCCCCACTTTAGCTTCGAAATAAGACCCTTTGGAACCATTATAAACCGATTTTGACTTTAATATAAAATAATATTTTGAGATATTCCTAAGGTGCCCCTCTTCTCCCCTATAAAAGGACACCTCCTCCCCCTCCTCCTCACACCAATTTGAGCACTCAAGCTCGGCCAACCCCTGCCAATTTCTCCTCTCCACTTCCATAGCAACATCCTAGAGGTTCTGGTCTTCCTCAAAGACCAATTTTAGTGCCCTAAGAGGAGGTCTCAAAGAGGCACTTCAAAGAAGTGGAGGTTCGGACACTTACAAAGCAAGTCGGACCTAAGGTAAGGGAAATATCACAATCTCATTTTTATCCGAGATTGTTTATACTTTGGTATTTACTGGGGTGTATTTTATCATCCACATCCAAGTTTCTTCAATATGTAATATTATTTCCACCCACCTACAACTGTTTAAATCCAATTTTACTCTTCGGTGAGTTTTTAGTAAAAGATATGAAAGGAATCTTTTGTCGTTTTTTTATACGAGGTACTTTTTGACTTTTCCGACAAAAGTACGAGAAGAATGTTTTTAACTTATACGGCACGAACGGATTTATACTGTTTTATAAAGCCTTATTTTCATGAAGCTTCCTATAAAAGATTTCATGACTATTTTCAATAAAATCTCTTTCTTTTAAAATTGCATGATGTTTTGTGAAAAGAAATTGATTTTGAAGAAGAAAGGATATTTTCCTCAAGAATCCAATTCAAGTGTTTTATAAAAATTATTTTCCATATAAGATAATAAAGGGTTCTGTTTCTATCCATATTTTTACATTGATTTGACTATGTTGTGATGGAATTATGTTTATGAATTCCTTTATCTTATATGAATGGTTTTATGATGTCATGTTGTTTAAGAATCCCATTTTTATTACATGGGTTATGCAATGATGTATGATTTATGATTTTGTGGCACACATAAGAAAGTATTCATTAAGAGATGGGTGGGACCTATATCTCCCTCCAATGCATTGGGTAAAGATTTCATATCTCATGAGATAGACATGGCTGGAATGGTAGGTTATACCGGTTCAGTGAAACAGGACTGAAACGAGGATTACTCGATTCAGAAAGGGACTTTGTCCACTAAGATAGTCTTGGAAATGAGTCTTGACTAACAAGAAATGATTCTCTATGATTATGTGTGTATGCCACAATGAGTAATGTTTTAAGTTATGATTTCATTTCACTACTATGATTTATCCCATGTTATGAAATTATGCTCTTTTTTGCAGGTTATGATTTCCAAAATGTTATGTTCTTATGAATACGATGTGATTGATATTTCTTTTGTTTACCCTTACTGAGCATTTGAGCTCACCCTTTTATGTTTTCTTTTCCCCAGGATATAAAGAAAGGTTTTAGGTAAAAAAAAAGGAAGATCTTTATGGGAGATGTTGAAGATCTTTCACCATGATTAGAAGATTTTATTCCGAGTTTCCAAAGACACTAAACTATTACGATCCTTGTGTGTGTGTTTTTGTTATGTACTAAGTATTCCGCAAAATTAATGTAAAGTCTATGTACGTCAGGCTTCGGGTCTCTACAGTTGGTATCAGAGGAAAGGTTTAGTCAACCTTTGGAAACTAGGATGTGAGAACGTTAGTGAGATCCCTAGAGATATTTCTAAGGTATGTCTAGGGATGTCCCTAAGGATAAGTATACGTATAGGATATATTCCTAGAACTACGGTAACGATCTTAGAATTTAACCTAATATGTTAGATATTGAGGGTGCTCCCCCTTTACTATGTTGTCTTCCCTAGCATGATTTCGCCTCTCACAAAATTCTTTTTGTGTTTTAGTTAATGGAGGGAACCAGAAGGAATTCGGTTAACATTGAATCTAATGGACAAATTTGTGACTATGAGCAACAAAATTGTGTGATGCCTAGAGATAAAGATATTGTGATTATGCCGAATCAGTCATCACGATATATGATTAACAAGGTGAAATTTAGTGGTATGACTAATTCATCAAAGAAGAGGAAGATAAACTATTATGCATGTTCGCATGTTGAGGATCATAAAGAAAGGAAGATTGAGATTTCTAAAGAAGGGAAGAAGAACCTTGAGGAATACCTCAAATGGAGGGACCGATGTTATCTGTGTGGAGAAAAGGGTCATAGAGTGACAGATTGTTATGGAGTTCAATGTCTTATTTGTGGAGAACATGGGCATTACCCAACTCAATGCCCTGACCTAAAAAGATACTTCTAAATCAAGGAAGGACTTATTCCAGGACAGTCATTGAAGTGGATGGACTGAAGTGTTTATGTATTGGTATTCAAGAATAATGTTGTTGAGGTACTTTTATGGTGTATTGGAATATTTATGTATTGCTCTAATTTGGTATTCGAAGTGATTGAGGTATTTTTGGAAAAAAGATGATATGCGCATAATGAAGGGAAAATAAGAAAATGAAATATTTGACAGTATTCATGAGCTCATGATTGATATAAGAACTAAGTGATATCATGGTTTGAGTATGTAGAATTTTGAGGATTTTGGTATGTGGAAAGTGTTAACTTTTAACTGCACTCATGTTTTCACTAAGGTATTCAAGAGAATACACGATTAAGGACTTTGAATGTTTGGAATGTGACCAACAATACATATCTTATGATATGTGGGGACCAACGACAGTATTAAATCTCTGGTAATCGATGTCACTATATTATGAGAGTGGACTGCAGTATTATGTATAAGCCTAAAGATTAGACTGGATTATGTTGGACATAAGTTAGTATTGTTTAAGGATAGAAGATTTTCGATATTATTGATGGGATGTTATAGTAACGTAGTTTTAGAAAAGGGGACAACCTACAGGACGGGCGACAGCCCATCACTTCAGACAAGGCTGTAGGAATCGAACCCACAACCGAAGTGCGACTGGCATTTATCGCCTACCACTAGCCTACAGGAAGTCCCTGTTTAGTAGAAACTAGTTTTATTATATTAAGCAGTATGATATATGAAGTATAAGTCCATATGTGATTAATCTCACTATAGATCGACTTATGTATATAATTTTGCTAACCTTTTGTTTGAAACAGATGGAATGACCCGTCATTCTATCACATGATCTGATAACACTTCACGAATAACAAATTCAACTTCATTTATTTAAGATATGAAGTGGAAATTGTTAAAGGCACGAACAACAGTGAGATTGTACCAAAATAAAGTAAGTATTTATTCTAATTCAAATTCTTTAGCTTTAGGGAAATGATCTTGAAAACCAAAAATGTTGTCCTAGTTCTCTTATACCTGATGAATCAGATGGTACCTTATATCATTACAAATCTATGGATTTGTGATTACTGGCTTTTCCATAGCCATGTTCTCTACCACTCTCCATCAGAACATGATGGTTAGATTTCTCTTCCATATCCATATTTTCACCTATGTGGAAACCCAGTGATTAGTTTATTTGGGTAATCGTTACATTTCATACTTTAGTTTGTAAAGCCAAGTTTTGGTATTCCCTTTTACGATGTGGGTTTCTATTAAAGAAACTTTCGAATAGTAAACCATTTATAACCCCGACGAATTTCGAGGGCGAAATTCATTTTAAGGGCGGTAGAATGTAACAGCCCGAGATTTTATGAAAAAATATTCTTTTTATTTTACTAATGTCTTGTGTTGTACGCTACACCAAAAGGAGCTTGTACAACACACATCCTTGACTTGTCTTGCATTACACGCAATCGCGACCTTCCTCGATAGCGTGTGTAGTATGCAATACCGAGTTTCACTAAACAACGATATGCTATAAAAATATTATTAAAACTAGCCGTTATGAATAGTAATAACCACTTTTTGAAATCCAGTAAATCTTATTTTTCAAAATGAACTTTATTTTTGGATTCGGAGTATCGAATTTAGCCTAAGGTGAAATTTTGGTACTTTTCGGATAACTTTCATATTCTGATGAATAGTGAAAATTACTAAATTATAATTAAAAAACAACTTTTTTAATAGAAATAATTAATAGTGATAAATCATTAATTTGAGTGGTTTTAAAGTATATTTAGAATATATTTTTACAATTTAATACAATGTTGGTCATTGGATGTAATTTCACATTTAAACTAGAAATAAACAAGTATCAATCTTTTGATAGATATTGTTTCTTAAAAACACGCTATTTGTTTTAACAGCGGGATTTAATTATAAAATTAATTAATGCAACTTTTATGTTATGAATTTGGTAAAATAGACTTCATTTTTGAATTCGGAATATGAAATATAGCTTGGGATGAAATTTTGGCATTGTTCTGAAAAACATCAATTTTTTTGATGAATAGTGAAACTACTAAGTGGTAGGTTAAAAACTGAATTTTTGCATAAAACTTAATTTTACCGCTTCTGTGAATGGAATTTCGAAAATCCGAGAGACACGGTTAATATCAAGGACTAAAATGTGGTTCAATGAGATGAAAATAATTTTTTGGTGAATAGTAACTTTTTACTTTTTTTTACCACGGTTAATAGTAAATAGGGTAACTAAGGGTAAATATGATATTAATATTACCCTAACACATGTCCTAATTCTATTGGACAAGTGTATTTCGACCAAAAACAAACTTAGGAATAAAATATGATCATTTAGGCCCACTTGGATTAGATTAGGACATTAATTATTAATTTATTTAAAGAAGGGTTAAAATAGTTAAAATCAAAGTTTAATAAGTAAATCATTTTTAATATGGGGTTATACATAAGATAAATTCGACTATAAATATTCATTAGAAAGATAAAAAGATTTCCTACATTATGGTATTTTATTTGTAATTTTTAGACATCAAATAATATAATTTATTTATGACACAAAGATGATGCAGTAATTATCTTATTAATGAAATATTGACATAATTGATAATATAAATACCAAAATAAATGTAATTTAAGACTTTTTATGAATTCCACTAATTTTCTAGGTTACTATGATATATTAGTGTTGATTTAATCAACTTGGTTCGAATATATAATTCTGTTATCATATATCAAATAGTGTCAAAATTGACACAAAATAGTTTTTAAATCAAATATTATATTATTAATTGTTATTTTATTCCTAAAAATCTACGGTTCGGCCAAATGACTTAGATAAGGATATATGTATTAATAATATACAATTTGGGGTTCGTTTGGCATGTTATAGTAAGTTTATTAACCATATAGTGAAAGAAAACAAAAAGACACGGTAAAAGTTAAATTATTTAACTTAGAGTTAAATCTAATTGATAAGGTTAAAATAATACCCTAAACTTGTCTAAATCCTATTGGTTGATAGGATTTCGACCCATCCCCACTTTAGCTTTGAAATAAGACCCTTTGGAACCATTATAAACCGATTTTGACTTTAATATAAAATAATATTTTGAGATATTCCTAAGGTGCCCCTCTCCTCCCCTATAAAAGGACACCTCCTCCCCCTCCTCCTCACACCAATTTGAGCACTCAAGCTCGGCCAACCCCTGCCAATTTCTACTCTCCACTTCCATAGCAACATCCTAGAGGTTCTGGTCTTCCTCAAAGACCAATTTTAGTGCCCTAAGAGGAGGTCTCAAAGAGGCACTTCAAAGAAGTGGAGGTTCGGACACTTACAAAGCAAGTCGGACCTAAGGTAAGGGAAATATCACAATCTCATTTTTATCCGAGATTGTTTATACTTTGGTATTTACTGGGGTGTATTTTATCATCCACATCCAAGTTTCTTCAATATGTAATATTATTTCCACCCACCTACAACTGTTTAAATCCAATTTTACCCTTCGGTGAGTTTTTAGTAAAAGATATGAAAGGAATCTTTTGTCATTTTTTTATACGAGGTACTTTTTGACTTTTACGACAAAAGTACGAGAAGAATGTTTTTAACTTATACGGCACGAACAGATTTATACTGTTTTATAAAGCCTTATTTTCATGAAGCTTCCTATAAAAGATTTCATGACTATTTTCAATAAAATCTCTTTCTTTTAGAATTGCATGATGTTTTGTGAAAAGAAATTGATTTTGAAGAAGAAAGGATATTTTCCTCAAGAATTCAATTCAAGTGTTTTATCAAAATTATTTTCCATATAAGATAATAAAGGGTTCTGTTTCTATCCATATTTTTACATTGATTTGACTATGTTGTGATGGAATTATGTTTATGAATTCCTTTATCTTATATGAATGGTTTTATGATGTCATGTTGTTTAAGAATCCCATTTTTATTACATGGGTTATGCAATGATGTATGATTTATGATTTTGTGGCACACATAAGAAAGGATTCATTAAGAGATGGGTGGGACCTATATCTCCCTCCAATGCATTGGGTAAAGATTTCATATCTCATGAGATAGACATGGCTGGAATGGTAGGTTATACCGGTTCAGTGAAACAGGACTGAAACGAGGATTACTCGATTCAGAAAGGGACTTTGTCCACTAAGATAGTCTTGGCAATGAGTCTTGACTAACAAGAAATGATTCTCTATGATTATGTGTGTATGCCACAATGAGTAATGTTTTAATTTATGATTTCATTTCACTACTATGATTTATCCCATGTTATGAAATTATGCTCTCTTTTGCAGGTTATGATTTCCAAAATGTTATGTTCTTATGAATACGATGTGATTGATATTTCTTTTGTTTACCCTTACTGAGCATTTGAGCTCACCCTTTTATGTTTTCTTTTCCCCAGGATATAAAGAAAGGTTTTAGGTAAAAAAAAGGAAGATCTTTATGGGAGATGTTGAAGATCTTTCACCATGATTAGAAGATTTTATTCCGAGTTTCCAAAGACACTAAACTATTACGATCCTTGTGTGTGTGTTTTTGTTATGTACTAAGTATTCCGCAAAAGTAATGTAAAGTCTATGTACGTCAGGCTTCGGGTCTCTACATTCATGCAGAGTGAGAAGTTCCAGGAAGCTTTCATCTACCTGACGGGGAAGCTAGTTAGTTCCCTAGTGCTTAGGTTTCCAGTGGAAGGGGTGTCATTAGAGGTATTATATTATGAATCTGATATAGTCTTGGTATGTGTGCTGATGCAGCAGTAGGGAGTAATCTCTTATGAGTCTAGGAAGTTATTTCCACATGAATGTAGCTATTCCACCCTTGATCTAGAGGTTGAAACATTTATATTTTCTCTGAAGTTGTGGTGGAATTTCCTCATCAGGGCGTGCTTTGTAATCTTAATTTATCACAAGAGTTTGAGGTTTATCTTCTCCTAGTGAGACCTGAACTTGTGGCAACAAAGGTGGATGGAGTTTCTTCGGGACTACAACTTTGATATCTATTACCCCTTAGGAAAAGGGAACATGGTGTCTAATGCCTTAAGCAAGAAGTTGAAGAAGGAGGTAGATAAGGAATCCACAGATTCTTAGAAGGTAATGGAGGAGTTATCCACTTTTCGTTTGTATATGAGAGTGGATGATGGAAGAGGATTCCTATTTGAGTTGACAATGAATTATTCCTTGGTGAGATAGGTGGAAGAGTATCAGTGGGGGGAATGAGAGACTGAAGTGATGCATGATCGTTCTCTCTAGGGTGATGCTCTGATGGGATGGTCAGAGGATAGTCAAATTCAGATTCTGTTCCATGGGAAGATATTTTTTCCAGTGGAAATGTGTGAGGGATTTCTCCATTATTTCTATATCTCACCTCTAGTGGTGAATCCATGAGTTACTAAAATGTACCCTGTATTGAGGGAACAATTTTGGTGGCCTGGGGTGAAGTGGGCAGTAGCGGATTTTGTGGCAAGGTGCCTAGTGTGTCAATAGGTGAAGGTTGAGTATCGTGTTGCCAGTGGTATATTGCATCCCTTAGATGTTACTAAGTGGAATTGGGATGGCATCATGATGGATTTAATCATAGGATTACCCAGGACTCAGGGAGGAGTAAATTATCTTTGGTTAGTATTGGATCAGTTGATGAAATTGGCTCACTTCTTAGCAATAAATGAGTTGAGAAAAGTGGATGCCTCATCACAGAGGTATGTGGATGAGGTGGTGTGGATTCATGGAATTCCAAGATCCATTGTCTCATATTGGGATACACATTTTACATCGCAAGTCCATAGGGGATTGCAACATGAATTTAGTACTCAGTTATACCTCAGCACTACTTTACATCTTCAGATAGATTAATAGATAGAGAGGACTATCTAGATGTTGGAGGTCATGTTAGGAACATGTGTTTTGGACTTTAGTGGGTCTTGGGTATGCCATTTTCCCTAGTTAGATTTTGATGATATTAATAGATATAGCTCTTCCATTAGTATGGCTCCATTCGAAGTTATATATGGGAGTCTGTGTCGTTCACCCATGTGCTGGATAGATGTTTGGGAGGAAACTATTCTTTGTTCAGACATGGTGCAGAGTACGACAGATAAGGTGCAACTTGTTAATGAGAGGATGAAGGAAGCACAAGACTAACATAAGTCATATTCCGATCATAGGAGGAGGCCTTTGGAGTTCGGGGTTGGGGACCATGCATTCTTGAAGGTTTCCCCTAAACATGGGAAGGAGAGGTTTGGAAGAGGGAGAAAGATTTCTCCCAGGTTCATCAGACCTTTCGAGGTATTGGGATGAGTTGGAGAGGTGGCATATCAGCTGGAAATTTCACCACAGTTGGAGAGGATACAAGATGTCTTCCAAGTCTCTCAGCTCCGTCAGTATCTAGATGATGACTCCCACATCATTTAATGAGTATATTTGGATATTGAGGATGAAACAACATTTGTGGAGTGACCAGTAAGAATCTAGGATCGTGAGGAAAAGGTTCTTCATGGACGGACCATTCCTTTAGTTCGTGTGTTATAGAGTCATGGTGGCCTCAAGGAGAGTACTTGGGAGAGGGAGGCATAGATGCATTCCCAATACCTAGAGCTGTTCTAAGTTTTGTTTCTGTGTCTTAATATTGTGATTTGTTTATAATTTAATGCTTGACCTTGTTCGTTATCAGATGTGTTGTTCCCTTGTTCTCAGTTTTGTATGGAATGTACCAACTTGTGGAGATGGTAGGACCTAATCCTTAATCAAGACACATTAATGTGGATTCTATTAAACCAGTGCGAGCAAGTAAATGCCACCCAGAGTGGATAGTATCTTGACATGGAGGAAGGTATTCCCTAATCCATATGTTTGGGTAGTGGGACCTTAGTGCTTGTATAGTTTTTTAGGATATGGATCCAAGGAGGTGTTCTTAGATATCAAGGTTTTATCTTCAGTTTCCAAATAATGCACGGTAGTTTTTCACGGAGAGGTATCTTATAGGGTGGTTGTTCAGAACCCTATTTTTCTATGTTTGGATTTAAATTATTGGGGATGATAATATTTTTAGAGGTATCTGATATAATGACCCAGATTTCCCCAAATCATTACTTTGTAAAAATCCAGTGCTTGTGGTGCTCTTGGGGGTTGGAGTGGTTTGTTTCAGGAGTTTTCCAAAAATCTAGTTTCACCATACAGTTTCACGAAAACAGTGGCACCGTGATGGTGGCACACTGAGATGGTGGCACAATAATGGAGGCACCATAATGGAGGAACCGTAATGGAGGTACTGTAATAAAGGTACACCGAAATGGTGTCACCATAACAGTGGAACCGAAACTCTGGAACTTTAATAGTGGAACCAAAATAGTGGAATATTCAAATAATTGAATAGAAATGGTGGCACTGTGATGATGGCACACCATATGATGTCTCATCCTTTTCCAAATTTACAGTATGCTAAGTTTTTCCAGTTTCACCCATCTTATGTTTTATTTTATGTAAACCTTTTTTAAAGCCTTTTTGGGTATTGTAAGGGAGTTTCAAAGGATATTAAAAATATCATTAATATCCTAATGATCCTAGTACTTTGAGATATTCAAACTGTGTAATCTTGACGACGATCCCACATTAATTTCCTTTGGAACTATTTCCTTTAATTGATTTAGGTTCCATATTTTTCTAAAAGCAGAGGTCCTATCTTCTATTTTCTCTTGGTATGCTTAAAGCCTTCCTCTCTCGATGAGTCATGCGCCTGTGCTAGAGCCCTTTTTTTATTAGTTTTCTTGGAGTTTCCTACTGCTATCCCTTGTTTTAGTTCAAGGAGGATTTTTGGTTGCATGTTTTTCTAGTAGGGATTCTTTTTCCTCTCCTTTTTGGTGTATCATATAGGCTGGGTGTAGTAACGTTATTTTTGGAAAACCACCATATATAACTTTTAAAAAATTTGAATTCTAATATGAACTTTTTAATGGGATGGGTGTTTATTGATGTTGATCACCAATTTTATTTTTTATATTTGTTGACGATATGAACTGTTATGGTTGTATGGATTCTAAAAATCATAGTTGTTGGAGGTCTTTGTCTATGTATGGGTGACCCTTATAACTATTTTTGTTTCCTTATAAATGAATGGTTATAACCTGAAATATTCTTAATCATGTATACTTGGATAAATAAATGGATTCTCCATGATCAAACTTGTTATGTGATCACCGATGTTATTTAAAGTGGAATTAAAAAACCCATCTTGATAAATCTAAATATGCTTGGCTTAATGGTATGGATCTGTGATGTGTTTGGTTGAGTTTTGTAGTTAGTGTGGGTTGTGGGAATTTGATGTTGGTAACCTTGTTACGGATATGAGGGGTGGATAGAGGGGTTGGTCCTATGAATGGGGAAGGGTATATTTTTGTAGAAGGGCTGCTGTTTGGTGGTGTTTTGTGTTGGGCTTTTTGTATGGGATGTTACAATAGGTTTAATGGAATCTTAGTTTGAAATATTGATTGATTATGTAATGGATAAACTTGTAGGCAGTGGGACTACCTTTGGTTTATGTTGTGGCTGTAGAACTTGTTATGAAGTGGGGATACATGTGGGAAATGTTTAGGCAGCCTGGCTATAGGACTGAGTTATCATGGCTTCTTGTTTATGGGTGTTGTGGGTGTGGTGTTGTTGTGAAGCGGGGCTGATGGTTCTAGTTGGGAGAGGATGATTGAGTGGGATAACTTTGAATAATAAAAGTTTGTAGTGGTTAAATGGGTGTCTAGGAAAAAGGGGCTGTGCAGTGAGACAATAGGTTGGTTATTCTCTGTTGTTATTTATGAATGGGTGTTAAAATGGATTTCCTTAACTTGGTTCCTACTTCCTTGTTTTCCTTGGTAGTTTTTAGTGGCCTTTAGCCTTTTGAAAATGGTTGTATATGTTGTGCTTGTTAGTTGATCGAGTAGGGATGGAATGAATAAGTGAGTAATTGATAAATATAGAATGAATTTTTGTTAAATGGATTGGTTGGGGTATACCTACACTTACAAAAGTGACTGTCTCTCATACTGATACATGCATATAGGGGTAGTAGCAAAGGTGGGTTGTGTGGGCTAGTTTCTTGTTTGGAAACCCATAGAATGGGATGAGTATTTATTTACCTATATGTATAAACATTTAGTTCCTTATGATTTTCAATACGCACCACACCCATGTTGAGCACTACATGCTAAACAACCCCATTTCATGAGGGAGGGTGTCTTTCCCAACATCCCAGTGGGAGGATGGATGACTAGTTACTAACTTTATTCCTCACAACCTCTTCCAGTTCTTAATACTCAAACATATCTGTGTAGGCTGTAATGGCTTGAGGTTACCTATATTTCATGATCCTTTGGGAAGGTTGTGGTGTGGGTGAGGGGCCTAAGTGTTTACGGTCGATAATTGTTTTTCCCCAGTGTCTTTGGGATGAGGCCCATGTGACTTTGGGTGAGAGGTGTGGTCGTTGTAGCCCAGGTGTCTGCGGGAATGATGTGTGGTGTGGTTGTGGCCCAGGTCTTTGAGGGTAGGATTAGTGCATGGTTTGAGGCCCAGGTGTGTGTAGGTAGGTTGTGGTAGTGGGACTACATTTTTTAATAGTGGTAGTGTCAAGATGTTGGCTGTTAGAAATAATTAGATAACTAGTGGGAAAGTGGTGCGGGGTTCCCAAATGTCGATGTGCTTATACGACTACTTTACTTGACTTGAGTTATTTGGTGAGTGTGACTTAGTGAGGCTGGGATGGTTAGTACTACTTGGTAGGTATTGTGAGTTTCTACTATTCTATCACAGAGGAATTAGGATGTTCCCCAAATTTTTCATGGGTTGATTTAGTTTTCCTACTGGGTATACTTATATACTCACCCTAAGTTTATAAAAATATTTTTTTAGGTTTTCAGGAGGACTTTGAGGAACGTGCTAGAATTTACTAGCTTAGGCATTCAGATAGTTGTTTTTTTGATACTTAGTCCCTTTCTTTTGGTACTTTATTTGGTGCTTTGGTTGTACTTTTTTCATAGTTTACATTTAAATCATGTATGGGTTGGAGTTTGGTCTCTTTTATATAAATGTTTGGTGTTACTTAAGATTTTTACAATATTATCTCTCGATCCAATTTTAATTAAAAGGGTAATTCATTCCATTTTGTGTGAGATTATATACACTTGGTTCTTTTCACCACTCTGAGGCCTACTGAAGGTGGGACTCATGTGTCATTATCTCTCCTTTATCTTGAAGAAGGAAGGGCATGGCACTTTGCTTCCCCTTCCCTCATATTGAGGAAGGCTTGTCATGACAATAAAAAATAATTTTCTAAATTTTATTGGATAATATTATTTTGAAAAATCCTAAACTTATATTTGATATCAATTTGGATACATTTTTTCATTAAAAATAATTTATATTAATTTCATACTTTATGTAAATCCTAGAGTGACCCACCTCTCACTTATTAAAGGGAATCTATTCTATTCTCTTCATTACACAATTTTATCCTTATATATAATCCACTTTATAATGAAATACATTCCTTCATTCCTTAACTACATCCTAGAACCTTTTATATTTATAAAGTACTATACCTTCATGGATTAAGGTGTTATACAAAATAGGATTCTCAATGAAGTATAACTCTTAAATGAGTACTTTCAATTTTACTTCGTCTTATAATTCTTCTAAGTTCATGGTATCCATTTTAAAACAATTTCTTAAGTATCTTAAAATTATTAATCTTTAATATGAGAATTAAAAAATCATTATCCACATTCTTCTATCTGTTGAAATATGATAACATTTCTCATTCATACTTATGGATTACCACATCCACGAAGCGATGTGGTTCATTTTTTATTTTTTTATATGGATTAAAATAATGTTTTATTTAATTAATATATAATTTATATAATATATAAAAATTATCCTGGAAAGATTAATTATTATCTACCTTTCTTTATTTCCATCCATTTAAAACAGAAAATATCATTCATGCGGACATACGACTTACTGTCTCCATGAACGGTGTGATTCATTTTTTATCTCTATCCTTTGTGGATGATTATATATATATATGATGAATACGTATAAAATTTATATCATGATTAACATTATGTATATGATTCAATCTTTTTCATAGTATAAGGATTGGAATTTACAAACCAAAAGTATCATGAAAAATGAAACAAATATATAATGAATATATAAGTTATTTATTTCACGATTAAAATTAGGTATATTATTTAACTGTGATCAATTTATAAGTATTATAATTACTGAACTGAAAGTCTCTTGAAAAAATAAACCATTAAATTCAAAAAATGAAGATTTTAACAAGGAATTATTAAAAAATGGTTGTTTAAATCTTATAAGTGGATCATATATAATATTATAATTATGTGAATGATTATAGTATACGAGTATAATAAATTTTATACAGGATATCAGGGTTCCTTTATTGAAATTCGTAGTTGAGGTAAGTGTTTATCACCTCAAATTGTCTTCTTTGGGACATATAGTATGTTATGCAACAATATTCTTTTATGAGGTGTATATAAAACACCTTTTTCATGTTATATCATGAATATACTTATTTTCCAAATATCTAACATTTCATTGGATGTTATTCTTTCATGGGTCTTATAATTAAAAAGTTACCAAAGTGGAATGGGTGTTTTGTCACAATCTCAATGTTTATCATGTTTTTTTATGATTATGTTTTCTATGATGTAATTTCCTCTTCTACATAAAAATAATCTCATCAAATTTATTATCCTATAGTTATTTATAGATATTACATGTTTTACTTTAATTTTCTTATATATTTTTACTGAGGATACAAAAATAATGTTTTAAAGAAAACTAACTTTATTTCTCTTTTCGATTGAAAATATATTTTTTACATTTCCAAGTTATATAAAAAAATCAAGAATGTTTTTAATATTCTCATATGAATGTTTAAATTCATTTTTACCCATTATTGAAATTATTGTAAATTGTTTAAAAGGAATATTATTTTAATTTTTTGGACATGTTATTTTGACTTTTTTTAACAAAAACGTGAAAGGAATTTTTGTTTTAACATACGCTACATGAACATAATTTATCAACTTCATGATCACTTAATTATTTGAAACTTTCTTTAATATTTTTAGGGTTTATTTTTTAAAAAAAATTATTCATTAATATTTGTAAATTTTTTAGTTTTTAAATATGTCATTTCAAAATAAAATGGGTTTTCTTCAAGAAATGTCTCATAAACCTTTTAAATGAATTTTTCATCCATGATAACATCATTCATGTTAGGTATTCATTACTGAGGATATGATGAAATGATACAATCCACTTTATTTCTTTAAATTTCTTATAATAATGATGATTTAAGGATGATTCTATGAAGCTAATTTCTTTCCCATGAGTTAATTAAGTTATGAAACCCATTTTTTTCCACAGGTTATACAATAGTGAAATAATGAAATGTTTATAAAACATTTTTACATTGGTTATGATATGAATACTATTTTATGATTTTTTTGACACACATATGTAACATTTTTATTATGTGATGGGTTTTCCTAAAATTATACATCCCTCTGAAGTATTGGGTAAAGATAGATATCTATGAGATAACCAGGATTGTAATGGAGAGTGAACCCAATTTAGTATAGTAGTCTACCTGTTATGATAGTCTTGGGAGCGAATATTGACTAATATGATGGTTTAGGGAATTAACATAATACAATATGTAATTGTTGGCAGTGAAACCTAACTACTAAGATAATGATTTTCTATTCTTATGTGTATGCCACAAAAAATATTCCCTATGCCAATGTTATGTTTTCATGGCTTATATTCTTTGATTCCTTTGTGACTCATGTCTTATGAATTTACAAGATTTATCCAACAATTTAAGCTAATGATCAATGATATACTGATTATGGATTTAAAATGTTAAGCTTATATTTTTATAACCTTATTCTCATGTAATTTTTAAGTAAACATTGATATATCCCTTTAATACCCTTAATGAGAATATGAGTTCACCCATTTATTATGTTTCCTTTTCCCAAGTTATGAAGACATGTTTTACGTATGAAACTCCTCAGAAGGGTACTAGTTATGAAGAACTAAGTGGGATACAATGTAAAACTCTTATGAATAAGTTGTTTATGTATCCATGTTTCCAAATACACTAAACCTTTATGATTTTGGAATGTTTCATAATGTTATGTATTGAATATTCATTTAATAAGATATAATATATATGTTTGAAAATTATGGGTCACTATATTTGATATTAGAGTAAGTTTTAGTTACCTTGGTAAAATAGGATGATAAAAGGTTAATGAAAATAGTTTGTATAATCTTATGTATAAAATAATTTTTTATGTTATGGTAAATAATGGAGTGTGGTTTTCCATGAAAAAAAATCCATTACTAGATAATTCCAGTGGAAATGGGTTTGGAAAAGATTAATCAAGGGTTAATAACCCCAAAAAGAGTTGACTGAGTATATATCAACCATCATTCTAGTGCACAATGTGTGTGTGTTCCCTTGCTATGCACCTAATTTGAAGAATCATGGGATATTTTTGGGATAATTTCCATTTCATCACAAACCATTATGATAGATTTGAATAGATTATATCCAAGGATGTCCTAGGTTAAAACTAAGGAGTTGTAAAATGAATATATGTTTTCATGATTAAGACATCCTATGGATAATTTTTCATAATTATTTGATATCTCACTATGACTATTTTTCTCACCCTATAATTTTTTTTGTTTTAGTAAATAGATGGAACTAGGAGGATACACGTGAATGCGTAAGTTGATGGTCAATATAATAATTTTTCTCATGAAAAACTTAATTTAATGAGATATGGAACGAAAAACATTTAATTATTCCTAATAAACTATCTCATTATATGATTAACAATTTCAAATTGGGTGAGTTCATTAACACACCTAATAAGAGAAAAACAGAGCTTCAAAAAGACCATAGAGTGAAGAATATTTAGTTTTCAACATGTTAATTATGCGAGGAGAAGCACTTAGGGAAATTTATTAGAGGAATGCAATTGATGAGGTAAATTTGATAGTATTTGTGACCTTGAAATTGGTTATTGAATTGATGAAAATGTTATTTAGGGTATAATTTCTAATGTTAATTGAATTTTGGATTTGTGTAATATATTCAATTGTCTATGATTTTATTTGAGGAATAAGGAATGGGTTAATTTTTAGAATCTTGTATGCCTTTATGTGAGGTTAAATTAAGAGTTATAGATACCATCATGAGTTTATAAGCTTATGGTTGATCATATGTTCAAATAAAAGATTCACCTTTTTAGGATTAAATAATGAGATTTTGAGGTGATTTGAAATTTTTAATAGGTTTAAGAAGAATAATATATTTATGTACAAATAACTCTTTGGGTTAGTATATGTTTCTATGTTAAGTTTTTTATAGTCCGTTAGATGGTGGGATATAGATAATCTGGATATTTGAGAAGTGATTCATTTAAAAGGTGATAATTTTAGATATATTTATAGTAATGATAAGGATTATCTTTTAGGTTATCATTTAAATATTATTCAAGATATTTTGGTGATGTTCACTACATTATAATATTATATGGTGATTAGTGTTATTTTGGGAGATGTTTCACTATGATGAGGTATATTTATCCCTTAGGTTTGACACACAATTTGACATAAAAGATTATTTGTGAAGAATGTAATTAAATTTTTTGGGATGTAAAATGAAAGGTATGAGATCACCTTCAAGGTTAAAATATTCTTTAATGTTCAGGTTATTGAGGTGAAATGGGATGTAGGGGTATTTATTTTTGTAATGATATAAGTTTAACCATTTGTGTTATTAAGTAAATTTTGGAGTAAATTATATTACTTATTCATATGTATATTTATATAATTTGGATATTATTTTACCTTTTGACTACCATTTTTATTTTTTTTGTTGTTTTTAAATATGTGAAATATATTATTATCCTTTTGTGGATAATGTGATCCATGAGAAGTTTATTTTAGTTATTTTGAAATGAAAAAATTATCTTGAATACTCATTGTTTGGAGATAAGATTACCTTATGGTGGAAATATATTAAAGGAATAAGTTATACTTGTCAATTAAGTATTTTTCATTTTTTATTAGTCAATATGGTAAAGGAATTCCTCAAAATTAGGAAAAGTATTTTAAAATTTTCATCTAATTATGATCATTTCTGATAAATTTATGGCTTTTTCTAGCCTCACATATTCTTAGTTTTGTAGTCATTAAATTTAAAATTTCCGTGTTCTCTATCAATATATATTAGTCCATGGATGGTATTTTTCTCCTCCATATTCATATTTTAACTTCCTTATATTGTTACCCTATTTTGAAACCTAGTTATATGTCATTCCAGATGAACTTATTAGTTCTATTTTCCAACTTTCAATATGATGTTTTATTAACACTTTTTACAATGTGGGTTTCAAAAAAAGAAATTTTCAAAATTCAAAATTTTTATTATCATTAACAAGTTCAAATTATGAGGATTTAATTTATTAAATGAGGGAGAATATACCGCCCTAATATTTTTAGGAGAACACTATGTTCGATAGTGTATACAACATGCAACAAGATATTTATTGTTTTTGTGAGAAAATATTATATTTAATTTTTATGATTTCATAAAATTTATTTAATAAAATGAAATTAATTTTTTAAATCATCATTTAAAAATTATGTTAAAGTAAACTTTTAATAAATTTTTAAAAATATTGATTTTGTGATGAATAGTAACAAATAAAATTTTTTGTTAGAATTTTTATTTTTTCATGAATTTAAAAAGATAAGTTTTGTTCTAAAATATTTTAGAATAAAATTAGTTATTTTATATTATTAATAATCCAATTAATTTCATAAGAATCAATATTATGGTTAAATTTTCTATAAATAATTTTTTATACTTAAAAAAGGAATTTTCTGAAAAAAAATTATTGTGTTTTGGGTTATAATATTAAATTAATTTCAGAAACTTCTTTAAATTTAATAATGAAAAATTTATTCCACATTTGGAATAATGATTTCCAATTTTTGTAAATAGGTCACTTTTATTTTTGGTAAATATGAATAGTAACCATTGAAAATTTGGGTTACCACGAAAAATGATACATGAGTTAATTAGGCTTTAAACTAATGTGATAAGTTCTCAAAATCTACCAAAAACTTATATTTATCATAATTTAAAATATTGATTAATAAATTTTCATCTAATTATTAAATATTTGGTCACTTGGTACCATTTTTCTTTAATTATACCCTTTATTTTAATTTAAGAAAAAAATAAATACAAAATGTCTCTCTCTTGACTTTAATATGTCTAATATTTTTACATAAGGATAAAAAAGGAAATTTATTGTTAAAATTTTTTATTTTAAAGATGAATTAATTTTTTTATCATGGTAATTTATTTTTAATTTTAATTATTTAATAATTATCTTAAATGCTTATAAAATCCTGACACATAGTTTATTCAATTAATAGGAAAATAAATTAAACGAAATAAAAAATATTAAAATTAATATAATTTGGATAAATTATTGTGATAAATGAATTTTTTAGATAAATATAAAATATTTTATATGTTCTAATTGTTTATATTTTAATTTCCTCTCTTTTATGATGTTTTGAAAGTAAAATTAATGGAATAGTTCCAAAAATGACTTTAATGATATTTTATAATAAATGAAATATTATTATTTGAAACAAAGTTCATAAAAAATACTATATTTTTACAATTGAATAGAATAGTATTTAAAATACAAACCATGTTTGATTTACAAGTCTATTTTCCTTTTCTAGTAACATTTTTAATCCTTAAAGAGTAAATAACATTGATATCATGGTAATTATCAAAAGGGTTAATGAGGGTAAAAAATAGATAACGGTTAAAAAATAACCAAAAAATTTCCAAATTTTATTTTATGCAATTATTTATAATAATAATCATCTTATATTATAATTATTTCAATTTCATTCCATTTTTCATGAAAATAAATTAATTTTCACTTAATAGTTTAAGTAATTCTATGAGTTCCCTCGCCCTCACTTATAAAAGGGAACCACTTACCCCCTCTTACTTACAAATTTTGAACATTATTTCTTGGAATATACAGACCATAATTACTTCCTATAATCCTTCACTACATCCTAGAGTTTATGGTAATTCCAAAATTACTATCCTTTCAAGGCATAAAGTGTAATCCAAAAGAGGGTTCTCAACGAAGATGTATAACTCTTATCCGAGAACTTTCAATTTTTTTTATTCTTATACTAACTCCAAATTAATGGTATAAAATATAAACCAATTAATTTATTATATTAAATATTATGAATTTTTATTATGATAATGGTACAACAATTATCCACTTCTTTAATTTATTGGGAACCGATAAAATCACTCGTGCGTACGTGTGGATTACCACATCTAAAAAAGTGATTTGATTCATTTTTCATTTCTATTTTACAAGGATGTTAATAAAAAAATAATTAATAAATATATAAGATATATATTATATAAAAAATCTATTTTAATGGTGAATTATTATGTCCCTTTTTTTCTTTCCATCCGTCAAAAAGTGACTACAATTTTCATTCATACGTACGACTTATCGTCTCCATGAACTATGTAATTAATTTTTCTATCTATATCCATTATAGATAAATCTATTTGTATATATAATGAATATATATGAAATTTATATAATTATTAAATTTATTTATATTATGGAACCATCTTCCGAGAAAAATTATTCGAACTACCAAATTGAAGGTCTCTTGAAAAATGAAACAATTAACACTGTGAAACAATGATTTTAAGAAAGAATTATTAATTATTGGGTGATAAAATGTTTTAATTTGAAAATACATAAAATTATAATTATGTAAATTATTATGGTATAAGAATATAACACATTAAAAATTATTATATAGAAGATTATAGTTCCATTAAATGAAATCTAACTTGAGGTAAGGGTTTATCATCACAAATTGTCTTCTTTGGGGCATATGTTATATTATGTACCTATCATATTTTATGAGGTGCATAATTTTTTTAACATTTTAAATAATAAATATCCTCATTTTAATGATATTTGAAGTTCAATTTTTTATTATTATTTTACAGGGTTTATGATTTAATTGTTACAAAAGTAGTAAGGGTTTTATGTTGCGATATCTTTATTTTCCAAGATTAACTATGATTAAGTTTTGGATGATGAAATTTAATGATATAACTCTCAATTATATAATAATTTTTATTCTCTTATGTTTTTTTGGAGATTACATTTTTTACTTTTGTTTTCCTCTCTATAAGTACTCAAGGTACCAAAAAATGCTTCTAAGGAAAACCAAATTTATTTCTCTTTTTGATCAAAAATCCTTTTTCTTATCTGTCCAAGTTTTAAAGAATGTTTTTATTATTATAATTTTATTCTATAAATTAATTTTTACCAATGATTGAAATTTTACAAAATAGTTTAAAATTAATATTTTTTTTTTCAATTTCCAAATTATGTACTTTTGATTTTTTTACAAAAAATGTGATAGGATTTTTTATTTTAACATACATAACATGAATAAAATTTTCCACCATAATAACTAATCAATGTTTTAAAAATTAATTTACTACTTTCCATGGTTATTTTAAAATAATTTGTTTTTAATATTAGGTTTTTTTAGATTTTAATTATGTGATATAAAAATAAAAAGGGTATTCTCCTAATGAAATGTTCAAGTAATTTTTAATTGGATTTTTATCCAAGATAACATCCTCATGTTAATTATGATTTACTAGGTATATTATCCAATGTTACCATCCAATATATTTATTTGGATAGATTATAATGATCACAATTTTAGGAAAATTTTATGAAACCCATTTCTTTCCCACAATTTAATTATGTTATGAAACCTATTTCTTTTCCACAGATTATGCGATGATGCAATGAGAAATGTTTTTGACACCTGTTTACTTTTCATAGATTATGATTTTATAAATGTTTTATGATATTGTGGGATACATATGTATGATTTTCATTATATGATGGGTGGGGCCATAATTATATAGTCTTGTAATTAATTTGGTAAATATAGATATCTCATGAGTTAATCAGGACTGGAATGAGGAGTGAACTTAATACAATACGGGACTCTTTCCACTATGATAGTCTTGGGAGATAACCTTGACTGATATGATGGTTTTATAAGCTCACCTAATACACTATGATAGTCCTTGAAGTGATCCTTGAATTCTAAGGAAATTATTTTCTATTCTTATGTGTATTCCACATAAATATGTCTTATTCTGATGCTATGATCTCAAAGATTATGCTATTTGATTCCATTATGATTCTTGTAAAATTAATTCCCAAGATTTATGCCATGATTGAATTTTATGATCTATGATATGATAGGTATGATTTTTAAATGAGAAGTTCTTATTTTCATACCTTTCTCCTCATCTTATGATTATGTTATTATTGATATCCTTTTTTAACCTTACTATGTATATGAGATCACCCTTTTCTTATGAATCCTTGCCTTAGGTTTTAAGAAAGGTTTTAAGTATGATTTTTCTAATAATGGTGCTAGTTATGAAGAACTAAGTGGGAGATGATATAGATCTGTTATGAATAAGTTATTTTTGTTTCCATGTTTCCAAATACATTAAACCTTTATTATTCTAGAATTGTTCATAATGTTATGAATTGAGTATTCATCTAATAATATGTAAGATCTATGTATGAAAATTATGGGTCACTATAAGTGGGATCTCTCAAACTAAGAGGAATCATCCACTATAGAAATTTTTCTATTTGATTCTACCTGCCTATGAGGATATAATGTATCTATAAAGGGAGATGAATCTGTGAAAAATGGATCCATAGAGCTGATTGATTTATGTTATGAGGATTATTTAAAATCAATGACCATGAGAAGATAAAGAAATACCTATTATCATATAGGTAAAGAACATTTAACCAAGCCTGGGATAAATCATTTTCCGAGGAAATGTGAACATATAAATTTTTCTTATCAAGAGCCCCAATAGCCTTAGATGAAATAATGTCCCAAGAATAGTTCAAAAAATATTTATAAAGCTTTATTCAAGTCTGATCCTTACTAAACATGGTGAAAAGCGTGTGATAATGAAGTGGAGATACTTTTTGGTTTGATGGTAATAATGTAAATGTCATATAACCATAAAAATTTGATGATTATATTTTTAATAGAATTGTTGAAGGAATTATCATAAAGATAAATGATCTCATAGACCCATATGAATGAGCCTCTTTCTTGAAGTCCCATGGAACTGCTGATCCTTCCAAAATTCTACTAAGGCAATCTAGTTTCCCAAGTGATAGATACACGAGCTGTACCACACCCCTTCTTTAGTTTCTATATTCAAAACACTTATTTCTATTAGAAAATTATATGTTATATCCAATAACATGATAATAGTTTTGAAAAATTTAACTCGCATATTTTATATATTTCATTTATGAAAGACATATCCAATAACCATTTATGATTTTTTAATCAATACATTATCCCATGGAAAAATAATTCTCTAGGAATACTCTTAATCAATGTATATCATGGATCAGTGTGGGTTATGATATAATGTCATGATTGGTATGAGTTAGTTATATCACAGTGATATGGTTATTTTCCTCATGGGAATATAAACTAAGAACTTATATGTGAATATCCTTCATAATGAAATTTCCAAATATGGTTCATATAACTCATTTAATCTCATTATAGTGTACACTAATTATTATTTCTTGTAACTAACGTTAAATAGATCTCTAACATGAAATATTATAAGACAAACAAATATTATAACTATAGATAAATATTCAAATGAGATGTGGAAATCTATATTTTTTAATTTTACTTAAATTAATTAACATATCATGGGTGGACACTAATTTCTAAGAATTTTAAATTTTAGAGTTTTTGAATTTTCAAGGTGATTTTGATAATACAAACACCCAAAGGTGAAAGTAGTAATTTTAATTAAATAAATTACATCAATATTTCATTAGGATTATATTATCTTATAATTTAGTGTTTAACTTTGTTTATAAATTTAAAAAATCATAGTAATTTTATTTTTTTTGGAAAATTTGATAAATAATTAATTCATTGATTAAATGTAACATGCAGTATTCTTCAGTTTTTGGAAGAAATAATGATATATTATAATTCAATGGTTGGATTGATAATCCATTAGAATAGTATTTATTTGTATATAGTGTCTCATTTAAATGAGGCGAGTACTTACAGTTCGAAAGGATGAGTATTGGGATGTGTGGAAAATGAGGATTGATTAAGACTTAAAGGCGATGATTGATGATGTACTAGTTTCTAGTGGTGGCTAAGGAAGATCATCCACAGAAGCATAGTGATTGTTAGATATGAGTTAGAGATATATTTTGTGACTAAGAGGAGGATAAGGAATGTTTGGTTTACATGTAAAATTTGATGGTGGAAGAACTATGGTCCTCCTCACTTATACCTCACATGAATCTATTAAAAAAAGGAACAATTTAATTCTGGGGGTTATATATTTAATAATTAAAAAATTGACTGAGGGGGTTGTAAATTTAATTGGGATATAATTGATTAAAGGAGTTAAAAATTTAAGAGTATGGGAGGTGGTTATTTTCTATGGGAATATATATGGGTGATGATCTCCTTTTATTTTTTCTTATAGAATCAGAGTTACGTGTGCGATGTTTATAAAGAAAGGATAAATTTCCAGATTCTGATCAGCTTATATTGATGACAATATTTTATCATATTTTTGTGTTTTTACTATAGATATTTTTTAGATGGTGGTCTTCAGATCCATATAGTCATATTTATTATTATTATTGGAATGACACTTGATTTTTATAAATTTTTTCTACTCGTATCTTTTACTATATCAGAGTGTTATATTTTTCAAATTTTCCTTATATTTGGGAGTCTCTATTGTGTACTCTTTTATTTTAATGGATTTATCTTTCAATATTATGAACCACTATTTTTCAATTTTTTTGGGGTTTCCACTATTAAAAATATCCATTTAGATATTTTTTTCTGTACATATATTTTTTATTAGTTTTTTTATTTGATTTATTTTTCAATCCTTTTCAAGGAGAAAAACATTTATTATTCTCTGCATTCCCATTTTTTTCTGCACATTTATTGGACGTCACCTTCAAAAAAATCTTGTATTATAGCTTCTTTTTTTTCTAGGAAGTCATTATTGTGAATTATAAGGGGATGATCCCATTAAATGATACCAATTATCACTTTTGGTGATTAAGAATAAAGGATCTTATTTTTTCTATCCAATATATTTTTTGGTGTTTAATACATAGAATATATAAAGAATATATGGTGAATTATAATATTTGAGTATGATATCACCTGTAGTTCCATTCATTATTGGGTTAAATTCAATGTAATGTGCCAAATTTTCAACATATATTATCCCATAAATTTGTGGGAGAATCTCAATATTATTTTATCTTCGATACTGGGAAGAAATATATTGCTTCTTATCAAATAAGTGATTAACTTTAGGTAAGAATATATATCCATTTATAATTATTTAATTAACTTTTAAGGAATTTCTAAATAATTATCTGGAATGGGTATTAGTTTTAATGATTATATATTGGTTCTTTGGAAACATAATACATTATCTAATTCATAGAATATTTATTTGTTACTCTAAGTGGATATGATTCTAATACTACTGTGAAATTTAGTTTTACTATAATCATGACTGAAAAGGATTGATGATGCACTCAAAAAGGATATCATTTCACAATTATGGTCATATATAATAGGGGGAAAGTAAATAAAGGAATTATGTAAATATAATACTTGATAAAATAAATGGATCAAGAAAATTCAGGCTAAGGAAGAAGAAGTTTGAGTGTAATTATTATGGTATTAATGATATGGTTAAAAAATATTTCTATCATCTGAAAAAAGAAAATATAATGAATGAGCATAAATAGAAGGAAATTGGAGATATATATGATCATTACTGAATAACTAATGGGATATTCTTATTATTTTTTATGATTCCATTCAATAATACAGAAGAGTCCTTTAAAAGTGCTAGAATAGGCCTTTATGAGCACTAACAAAGTGCTGCCTACTGCAACACAATTAAAAAGACAATGATTTTATCATCGCTAGAAAATAACTGATAAAGGTTCCCTTTATGAGCACTATTAAAAGTGTTGATAAAGGTACCATTTTTAGTGTATTTACAAGCATTGATAAAGGAATCCTTTATTGGCACATTTAGTAGCACTGATAAAGGGAAATACTGCAGTGTGATGCTATAACACACTGTATCAGCGGAAACAAGGTATGTAGTGTACTGTAGAAACACATTTCATGACTAGAAGTAGCACTGAAAAATAGATTTTTCTTAGAAAAATCTTATGCAAATATATAATTTAAATGATTTAAAATTTACAAAACAAATAGAATAAAAAACACATTTACAGAAAAACACTATTATAGAGCATGTTATTTTTTTATTAATAAACTTATCGTTAATTTTGAATATAAAGGTGCATTTGGAATAACTGTGAGTCATATTGAGGTGAGGATGATTACTACCTGTTAAAAATGATTTATGAATATTTTTTTCCAAAAGTACCAAAATAATCAGAATTTGTTTTATTAGTTGTGAGTATGTCAATTATTTTTTCCCACTAAAATTAATGTCAATTTTGAATAAAAGACATGATTGGAGTCATAAAAGTCACATCATGCATTGGACTGAGGTGATTATTATTTAGACATGTCTCAAATGACCTATGAATAGTTTTCCTAAAGTATCAAAACAATTCGAAAGGGATTCCAAAGTTTTGGGTATGCCAATTTTATTTTTTACTAAAATTTCATTTTAAAATGGAAATATGCACTATTAGTCATACATGACACATCATGTGTGTTATTTACATGATACTAATTCCTATACATAAAAAATTAATTATGAATCATTTTCCTAAATTATCAATGAAATTCGATTTCATTTTCTCAATTTTCATCAAGTGACACTTTTTAGTATTAAAATATCAATTTTAAACTGATAACATACACTTTGAGTCATACCGATAATACCATAAGTTATATTGAGGTTAATATGATTCCCACATGTCAAAAATTACTTATTTATCATTTTAATAAAGTTATAAAACAATCTAAATTCATTTTCTGGGTTTTGAGTATATTAGGTTTTTTGCACTAAAATTAATGTCAATTTTGAATAAAAAGATGAACTTGGAGTCATAATAACAACATCATGAATTATATTTAGTTGAGGACGATATAGAAACATCTAAAATGACTTATGGATCTATTTAATGATGTATAAAAACATTATGAATGTGTTTCCTTAGTTTTCAGTATGCCACGTATGTTTTTTTACTAAAATGTCATTTTAAACAGGAAACGTGCACTTTTAGTCATACAAGTTGCATCATGTGTGGGTTTGACATGAGAATGACTCATACATGTCCAAATTGAATTATTAATCATTTTAATAAATTATTAATACAATACTAGTTCATTTTATCAATTTTCAGTGAGTGACACTTTTTTGTATTAAAATGTAAATTTTAAACTGATAACAAATACTTTGTGCCATACCAGCCACAATGTGAGTTAGATTGAGGTGAGTCAAATTATTACATGTAAAAAATGAATTATAGATCATTTATATAGAGTAAAAAATTAATACAAATTCGTTTTATTGGCTTTGAGTATATTAGTTGTTTTTTTCACTAAAATTAATGTCTATTTTGAGAAAAAAATCACACTTAGAGTCATACCGATCACAACTTGTGTCAGATTGACGTGAGGATGATTCATAAACATAAAAAATTAGTTATAAATTGTTTATATAAATTACCAAAATAATAATAATGTGTTTTCTCAGTTTTGAGCATGTTAGTTGTTTTTTCCACTAAAATCAATGTCAATTTTGAATAAAAAGACACACCTTGAGTCATACTAGTCACACCATGCATCAGATTTAGGTGAGGCTGAATACAAAAGATCTCAAATGACTTATTAATCATTTTTCTAAAGTATAAAAACAATAAAAATGTATTTCCTATATTTTTAGTATGCCACTTATGTTTTTTTTCTAAAATGTCATTTTAAACAGGAAACATTCATTTTTAATCATATAGGTCGCATCATGTGCAGGTTTGAAATGAGACTAATAACTACATTCCAAAAATTAATTATTAATTATTGGGTTAAATTATCAAGAAATTCCAAGTTCATTTACTCTATTTTCAGTGAGTGGGATTTTTTTTATTAAAATGTCAATTTTATATAGATAACAGATACTTTGAGCCATACAGGCCACACTGCGAGATAGATTTATTTAGAACTGATTCCTACATGTCAAAAATGAATTATGGATAATTCTACTAAAGTACCAAATAAATATGAATGTATTTTACTAGTTTCCAGTATGTTATTTTTTTCACTAAAATTTATGTCAATTTTGAATAAAAAGACACACTTGGAGTCATACTGGTCACACCATGCTTCAGATTGTGGTTCAACTGATTTGAAAATATCTCAAATTTCTTAAGTATATTTTTCCTTAATTATCAAAACAATATAAATTCTTTTTGTTAGTTTTGAGTATGAAACTTATTTTTTTTACTAAAATATCATTTTAAACAAGAAAGATGTACTTTAAATCATAAAGTTTTCATCGTGTGTGTATTTGACATAAGGATACTTTCAAAACATCAAAAGTGAATTATGAACCATTTTTGTAATTTATCATGAAAATTTGAGTTCATTTTCCTAGTTTTAAGATAGTGACACTATTTTTTTGTGTTAAAATGTTAATTTTAAATTGACAATGAACACTTTATGTTATTACGGTCACACCGTGCGTCAAATTGAGGTAAATATTATTTCTATACATTAAAAATGACTTATGGATCATTTTTTAAGCACCAAAACAATATGAATACATTTTCTTGGTTTTGAATATGTCAGTTATTTTTTTCCACTAAAATTAATGTCATTTTTTTAAAAAGAAGACACACTTGCAGTCATACCGACCAAACTGTGCATCAGATTGAGCTGTGGCTGATTCAAAAACATTGGAAATTACATAAGGATTGTTTTAGTAAAGTATCAAAACAACTCTAATGGATTTCATTGGTTTTGAGTATTCCAATTTTGTTTTTTTACTAAAATGTCATTTTAAACTGGGAATATGCACTTTTAGTCATAGAGGTTGCATCATGTGTGGGGTTGACATGAGATTGATTTCTACACATCAAAAATGAATTATGAATATTTTCTGTAAATAATCAAGATAATTAAATAATTTTTTCTCAATTTTGAATGGGGGACACTTTTTTGTATTAAAATGTCAATTTTAAACTGGCCAAGGACACTTTGGCACCATCCCTCCTCGATGATTACGATATATAAATGATAGTTTTCCAATAATAGTTCTCTCATACCACTTTTAACATTAGTGGTTGATTAGACACATATTTATTCAAACATTTAAGTTGGATTAAATAACTTTTTGATAATTGGGGTTGTACAGATGTTTATTCAATAAAACTAGTAGAGATATGGAATCTTAAAACAGAGAATGACCTTATTAGTGGATTACCACCCTATATAAAATCACTTAAACAAGTGGTGAAATAATTATTTCAATAAGCCACTTTATTAATTGAAAAATGTCTCTTATCTTAATTGAAAAGTATTTTGTGAACATTTCAACAATTTTTATAAAATAAAATCTTGGTATGATCCTTATTATACATAATTGACTAATAATTTCATTTCTTAAAATCCATTACTTCATATCCTCCTCTATATTGGTGTCTGCTTCAATCTCAACCTCTATATCCTCCGTCATGTTGGTCTCTGACTCCAAATCTCCCTTCATCTCCTCCTCCGCCACTTTCTCCACCTCCACCATTTCCCAAGAGTTTTATTGTTTGCAGACTAGTGCTTTTAAACAAATTGATTTCCACCTTTATACTTCTCCTTGAGAAAGAGATCAAAAATAATATATAAGCATTATGAACCTAATTATTCACACCCAAAATATATCTTGAGGTCTATAAATCATACTACATAAAAAACAAAGAATGTAATCACATAACTTTATTTTATACATACATTATGACAAAAATTATGCTTCCCATTTGTCTCAAAATATTTTTTTTTATTATTTTGAGTATCTAGGTTGTTAAAAATCATGATAGTATTGAGAATATAAAAAAAAATTATTATTAAATATATTTATTGAAATTTTATTTACTTTAATATATTACCACTAGGGGGATGCTGGTCTTTTCATTCTTTATGATCTCTCTCATAAATTTTCAAACATAATATCCACAATTGATTCCATTATCTTGTTTCAGACACTGAAGAATAATTGAACAAAATAATTAAATTGTTTGAAAATGTTTTGATATTTAAATATTTCTATATATACATTAATTTTATGCCATTTTTAGTCATTTAAAATATTTATTTCTTTATACACTGACTTCATTCCATGATCTAGCCTATATTGAGTGAGTGCCCTATCATAACAAATTTCTTGTTAAAACATATAATGTAATACATAATTCAAATCTATCAATGAAATTTTGATTTTAGTCTATTAAATACTCCCAATACACATCATGTGTTGTTGGTTGGTTTGATATCCATGCATTGGATCCAAAATATAAATATTTGGGGTGTCCAGATTGACTGCGATCAACATCCAGTGCTCCCTAGAGAAACAAAAAAAATAAGTAAAAAGAATTTAAAATATATTTTATGTCACAAGATTACATAGTTTTAATTTTTCATTATAGGCATTATAATGAGTCTATCATCTGATACGTTTTGATTAAATTCTTTGAGTAACTTATTTTTCTTCTTCTTAATTTTTTCATCATTCAATGTAAGTTCTACCATAGTAATTGTACAAGGATTAATGAATCCAAATCATGTTGCACATGATATTACCTTTATATAGTGGTAATATAAATTCTAGTATAAAATATAAATAGTTATTAACTTTAATAAATATATTATCTGACAATTTGTACACACATATTATGAAAATATACCGTATGTGTGTATTCACAATAGAGACACCCAACCATTAGTGGTTAAGAATCTCATTTAGAGTTTTGAGAACAATTTATTATATGAAGGAGCTTGAATATATTTCATATTCATATAAAATGTAATACATAGATTTATCTTTAAATTTGGTCTCTTAATTAAGTTGTAATGATAATAAATGTTTCTCTAGAACTGGTGGGCAGAAGCTTCTCTTTGAAGGTTTTTTTGTTTTCTTGGTCGATTTATTAGATTTTTTATTAGACCTTCAATTTATCAACTTATTTATCCATATTTAATATCATACCTCAATTTAGACCATTTATCATCAACCATTATAGTGTTTTCAGATGAATTATTTTATACATACCTCATGTATATTTATAAGATTAGATGGTCATGCTATGAAAGATCTAATATAATATTTGACCATTGTAATATTCGCACTATCAAGTGGTATAAGAAACACAATAGTCTTCTCATGAGGTACCTAAATACCCAATCTCATGTGATATTTTGGGAGGTCTTGATTGTGTATCTTTTCTACTGGGATATTATAAAATATACCCATCACAACACAATGGTACATGGGTGTTAATAGATAAAAATCACATAAAACAAAATCCTACAGTATTTTAGTAATATATTGATATCATAAGTTGTTTGATTCACATTTATGAGAAAGTGTAATAAAAAAATTTATTACCATGGGTAAGATATTCAATTTGGTGGAATGTCTAGCCTCAAAGCTAGTGGGATCATTTGGTTCATGTGTAGATCTTTTCTCCATCATCGGTGCACTTTGATCTTTTCTCATACATTGGTTTTCCAAACCAAATCAAACAATAATATATTACAATGAGTCTATTTGTGTGTAAAATATTCTCACCATATTATATGTATCTTCATGTGGTTTTATCTTCTTGAAATATTTCTGGAGAGAGACTCCCAAACCAAATCCTCTAACATGACCATATTGTTTAGGCCACTTCAAAGAAACTGAATGTAGCTTGTCTTCTAGTACAACCATTGTAAATTATTGTTTCTAAACCATATTTTAAAATATGATGATAAATGTTTATTTTTATGTAATATTATTATAAATCATAATTAATTAAAATTATGTCAAACTTACACATGTTTTCCATAATGTTTTTGAGTTATCATCAATTAATTTACCCTCCTAATTTACACGAGCCTCCTTCCATTTCACCTGATGTGGGATGGAAGTGGCTTCAGATTTTGATTCATCAACATGTATATAAAAAAGGAAAATATTTTGTTTTATATCCCATAATTTGAAATTTAATATTTATTTAAATTAAATTCAAATATCTTGTCCAATGAAGCATACACCATCCTTGCTTTGCGATATGGGTCCGTTAGTTTTGATGCACATTCTTTATTTTTTTCACTCTTTACCTATTTCATAAATTTTCAATTTTTAATGAATTTGGATAAAATAATTAGTGTCAAATAGTATATTATCGACTGAAATAAACCTGAAATGATTTTTCATTATGACTATTAATGAAATAAATCCATGTTTCATGTTTTATAATGTGTATATAACAAAAAAGTGCATGGGGATTTACTTTCCTCTCAACATCCCTAAGATTCAACTTCTTAAGAAGATTTTAGAAGACTCTATGGGCCTTTCCGGTGGCCATTAATACAAATTTCATACAAAAATATTCTAAATTAAAATAACTCTATAAAAAATGAAAATCAAATTAAAATTTAATTATATAATTTTTCAATCAAATTGAGAAAATATATCATAAAATTACCATTATATCTTTCCAAACATTTTTTCGTTATAGGTTGGATATGGTTCCATGAATCAATATCAGTCAGCACATTCATACTCATTGTGACACCAAGTTAACTAATGAACATTGAATTTTTGGGGTCAATATGTTGTCTGTGTTTATTATAACCAACCTCATGTTTTATACCATCACTTCTTGCCTTGATAATTTTACTCACCAATGTGATACCACATTGTTGTTATTGTTGTTTTTCATAAACATGTTGTTGATCCCCTAATCATTATGTGGTTTCATCTTCAATATACTTTTCTTCCTCAGGATTGGTAACTTCAGTATGTGCATAAGTCATTGTGTGTATAAGTAGTTATAATTTAAATTTTACTTGAATAGAAGAAATACAGTACACTCCATGCATGAAAGTCCACATTTTCATGCATATTTCATGAAAATTGTTAATGTCTTGAATAGAGATATTATATTACAATACTCCAATACAACTAACCTCAACTACCTTAGTTTAATCTTTTCCCAGACGCTTGATTTTCTTCCATATCATAATGATGGATTGGACTCCCACTTTTAAACAGGCCTTCCTTATTTCATTGTGGTTCCAAAGTTCTTTAATGACATACCTCCCAAATAGTTATTATTGATTTTTTTCTTGATATATATGCCCCATATTTTTGGTACATCCACCTATGTTTCTTGAACAACTCTAAACAAAATTCATCCCATACCGGGTACTGGTGACCATTTTGGATGGCTGCTGATCAGAGTAGTTCAAACAACATAGAAGAGATGGGGGATGAGTTTCAAGAAAGAAAATGAAATATTTACTATTTGGGAGATGAAAGGTCCCTAAAAATACCATGTGAACATCAACTAATCCCCACTAAGATGCACCAACTCTAAAATATGTTACAAGTACTTTTCCCTAATTAGTATCTCAAATGTAAGAGTTAAATATCCACTGAGGTTGAAAATAACCTAAATTAAATTTTAATTATGGCTTATAAAATATTTCATTTCAAAAATGAAGTAATGAACATTTAAATACACATGAATTCCATTGGAAATCATTTAATTTCACTCACAAAACATTATTATTTCCCAATTCCCATGAAATTTTTCCTTTTTTGGAAGGTCTTATTGGAGATATAAACTTTTGGTGGTATTGGTGTGAGGCAAATGGGAGAGGTTGAAAATTGGTCATTTCTCCAAGATTCCAAGAGAAATTATAATTAATACACAACTTAATACAAGTATGGATAGCTCTTCTAATTATGGGAGGAATACCTTCGAGAGTTAGATTGGTAGTGGATTTCAAGGAGATTAATGAATAAAATATGAATAGAGGGTATGCCATCAAGGAACATTGGAACCATAATGGCGGGGGGAAAGATAGTTTGAAATAGTAAGTCCAATGCATCATCAAGAGATCGAAGGAAATAAAGTGTCTGAGGATGGATTAAATAAAGGCAGTAAAGGTTAGTTGTACTTGAGTATTAAAGTATTATATCTTTGTTCAAGATAGAAACAATTTTCATGAAAGATGAATTTAATTGTGGAATTTTATGCATGAAATGTATTGTATTATAGATCTAACTTATCAAAATGAATCCTTATTTAAAAAACATTATTTGTGAAACCCATGGTCCTTTTTATTAAAAGTAATTTATATTGATTACAACTAGTATGTGTTATACCATTCTTTTAATTATCATACATTATGAATGTTTTTATAAAATAAAAATGAGATACATGGTTTTCATGTCAACTAGGGGCATGGAAAATCCTCATAGAAAACATACATAGTTACTTCACATGACCTATTTATGTGCATCTTGGTGCGCATGTATCTGATGTTTCCTTGGGTTAAAGGTTTCAAGGATTGATTATTTATTGAAAATAATAGATTATGAAATGATATCTAGTAGATACTTCGGGATTTTGTGTCATCAATGGTAGGTTGGTGATTTGTATAGGATTTTATTTTTACCTATCATTTATCAAATTTTTATCATTTTTATGCTTTTATGCATTTATATTTTTGGGATTCTACAGTGTACTATTTTACACAGATGCACTTATCATGTGTGTTGGTTTTTAAACCATTTCCCATGGATCATGTTGGAAACTAAATATTTATTATCAACCCTTTATATGTTGATTAATGGTTATGAGGGTTGACTAAAATTTTAATTCCGATTAGGCCAGTTTATGAATAGTTAGACTATATTGTGATGTTACGATTTTATAAAAGAGAAATTTATTGATAAGATAACACACATACACACAAAAATAAAGAAAATAATTTTTCCTAAATTAGTTCACTTCATTAGAAATCACATCATTCTTGGATAGGAATTTATTAATAAAATATTTTGATAAAAAAGTAAACTCATATAAAATATCTTGTATATATGACATCATATATGGAAAATCTTATACTAGAATATGATCTTTTGTTTTTTGCTATGACATTTTTTCATTTATAAATGTAAAATTAAGTAAATTAATAAAATTTATTTACTATTAGTTTATAAAAATTAAAACTTTATATTAAAAAATTATAAATTTAAAGAAAATGAGAAATTATTGGAAACCATTGCTTGATAATTAAAATAAATGTTATTTTATTTAATGATATAACTAAAACATTGAATATCTTCTCCTATCATAACTATAATGTTTTAGTGAATAAATTTTTCAGTAAATTTATTGATAATGAGAACCTTTCAATTAATTATAAACACACCACTTTTTGACAATACATCACAAATTTTTGAGTTTGGATCAAATAAAAAACCGAAAAAATAGGTTTATTTTGATTTCAATGAAATTTTAAATAGTTTTTCCCATGTTTAATTATATCTACATAATATATTGATAATTCTAACAAATATAACTAGAAAATTTAAACTTTTTTCTTCAAAATTAGATTAACCCATTAACATTAAAACAATATGTATATGAACCCACTTTATATTATTCATATCCAATAAAAATCCATCTAAAATTATTCAAATATAATGGTAATTTTTTTTCTTCTTCATGTGATTATCATAATATTGAAACAAGATTAAAACAATGTAAAACCACACTATATAAAAAATAAAAGGAAATAATATATCAAAAAAATAAAAAAAATCACTATAAGTTGCAACAACGGATAAAGATATAGTTCGTAGTGGTCTCGTATGAAGCTGGAATGAATTTAGATATTAAGGGTGGAATTGTGTAGGTATAGGTAAGTGAGAGAGAGAGAGATGAGATGTAGGGTTCATCATGGTTAAGAACAACACAGAAAATAAAATTGTGGTACACAAAAAATCAAACAATGATAAAGGAAAAAAGAGAAAATAACATACATTAGATTCTAGCCTTGATTATTCCTAGGGAATGTAGAGGAGTCACACCAACAACATGGGAGTTATCTAAGAGCTTGAGAATCAGGAGTTACTTAGACACGATTAGGATTCTTTTTAATATATTGGGGACACGTTTTTCAGCGCTAGAAAAGCACTGATAGAATGTACATTTATCACTACTAAAAATTTATTGTTGATAAATGATTTATAATTATAATTATTTAAATATATTTATTATAATTTTATTATTATTTAGATATATAATTTTTTATTTAAAAATATATGAATAATACTTAAAAATTAATATTTATATATTTATATATTTATATAATTATATACAGATATCCCCAAGGGTGTAGTTAAGTGGTAGCTGCCATTGTGGGTCTTGACGGGGTCTCAAGTTTAAGTCTCATTGAGTACATTATTTAAATAAATTTATTACAAATTTATAATAATTTAAATATATATAATTATTTATATTTAATTATATAAATACTTATTTAAAAAATAATATTTATTTAGTTATAATAATTATAAATTTATAAATTTATAAATTTAGTAAATATAAATTTATAAATATATTTATTTATAAATTTTTATTTAAAAATACATTTTTAACATTATTAGTGGATATATAATCTTTAATACATACATTTTAAAAATGAGCGAAATTAAATAATTCAAAATTAGTACACTATAAAAATATTGAAAAAACGGATAAGTTTTATTAATTAAATATAAATTATCTAAAAAATATTGATATATATATATTGAAGTGAATATGAATAAATATTTAAAATACTAAAATATAGTAAATAAATATATATATATATATATATATATATATAAATAATAGAAAATGATCAAATTCAAAAATAAAATAAAAATAAAAAATAAAAAATATTTAAAATGAATAAAAAAATACCCAAACTATAATAATATTATAGATAAAAAAATAAAATTGACCAATTAAAAACAAAATATATTAACTTTATCATGTTATAATGAAATTCTAAAATATACTAAAATTTGAATAAATTACATAAATAATAGGTGTATGTGTTTCTATATAAGATTTCATTAATTGTGTAAATATATTTGTGTGTGTGTTGTATATAAAAATGAATTAGTTATATATATATGTGTGTGTGTGTGTGTGTGAAATCAATATAACACGTGGCATTTGATACATTTTATATTGAAAAATCAAACCACATTAAAAATGAATAAGACATTAAAGTTTTTTAAATTATTAGATTTAATTCATTTTCTATATATTTATATTTAATATATATTATTCAATACTATTTATAATTAATATATATATATATATATATTATACTTATTCATTTTTATTAATAATGGTTTCATTAATAAATTTTTAAATAATCTTGTAATTTATTCATTTTTTATTTTTTTGTTTAATTATTACAATTTATTCATTTTATATATCTATATTTAATATATAATATTTATTAATATATAATATATATATGTATATATGTATATAAAATTTATTCATTTTTATCAATAAATATTTAATAAATAAAATGATTAATATTTTTCTTAATTCACTCAACTTTATTTTTTTATATGTTTAATATTTTATTTTATTTAGTTTTCATATCTATATATTTAATATATACTATTTATTAATTTTTAGTATTTATATTTATGTACATTCAATTTAATAATTTTTTATAATGATTATTTAATTAATAAAATTATATTTATTTATTTTTATTTTTATTTGTTTAATTATTTAATTTTATCATGTACCTTTATTTGTGCTGAAAAAAGTGCTGATAAATATGAGATTTATTAGTGCATTTTTTTAGTGCTGATAAATGCCAATGCTGTTAAAGGCCTCTTTTGTAGTAGTGATTAATATTACTTCTGATGATTCTTTTTAGGTTATTGATAATGGCACCCACTTTCACATTAAATCTTGGAAGGAGTTATTAATATCTTACATCCAAGGTAATGTTGGTATTTTAAATTTGGTAAATGATAGTTATACTGATGTTTTATGTATAGAAAATGTTTTTTTTACAGAGCATATCATGAAGTACAGTGATTTTGTAGAGTTTTCAACTTGAACTCAAGGTTTGTATGAATTTTAATTCAAATAGTATTCTTAATGATAATGGGTTTATAAGTATTTTTTTATATGGTCACTGGAATATTTTATAAGGTTCCTTAATAGTTGATCTATCCAAGAATAAATGAATTTTTTACTGAACTAGAGATTCTATTACTTATGATACTTCATGTGTTGTTGTGTGTATTGTTTTTTTATATTATAGAACAAGAGTCTTAGCCACATTTGGTAGAATGAACTTAGTTGTTTGTAAAAGATATATTTTCTTCCTAAATTTAAGTGTGTCAAATTTGACACATGTGATCACTGTATGGATGAAAAATAGTGTAGAATTATTTTAGGAGTGTATCAATGCACAGAAAGTCGTAGGCACTTGGATTGGTAAATTATGATGTTTTTGGTCATTTTAAATATAATTATTTTAGTGATAGTATTTATTTTATTACTTTTATTTATGAATATTTATCAAATATTTAATTTTTTGATTCGAATTCTAAAATGTAGTTTCTTAATGATTTTAAAAGTTTTAGGTTTTAGTTGAGAGGGGAAATAGTTGGAAGTTAAAATGTGTTTGAATTGATAATAGGATTGAGTATTGTGACCCTTTATATTATTATTGTAGATAGGAAGGTATTCAACATTAGAAGATTCCTCCAAATTCACCTTAGCTAAATGGGGTAGATAAGAGAATAAACCTGACTTTTATGGAAATAGTTCATTGTTCACTATCAAAATCAAAGATTCCTGAACATATTTATGGTGTGCCTTTATTTAATACTACAAATATTATCAATTTATCACATATAATGGTTTTTTAGGTAGAAAATACTAATAAGTTTGGTTATGAAAAATAAATTAGGTATGATAACTTATAGGTTTTTGGTTACAAGGCCTTTTTCCATGTTCTTATATATAAGAGATTGAAGTCGGATGGTTAGACATGACAATATAATTTTATTGTCTATGGACATGATAATATTGGGTATCTATTTTTTGATCCTATTTTAAATAAAATTTTCAGTATTCACGATGAGTGTCTATGGAGCATCCAACTATTATGGAAATTAATTTTGGAAAAAAATCACTTTTCAAAATTCTGATGGATTTTTTGGTCTTGAGACAGTTTTTGATTAATGTTTACCTCATTTTATTGATTCTAGTGAACATGTTGTGGTCTATGTTTATGTTTAAGGTGAACATGTTAGAGTTTATGTTTTTTATGCACCTAATGTTTTTTATTATCCATTTTATAGGGTTATTAACAAACCCCAAGTTCCACTTAGGATAATATCTTGAAATTTCCTCACTTCTATTTTATATTCAGTTAATTATTATATTGTTCTTATTAAAGGAAGAAGAAGTAAAAATTGGTTTCTATAATAGATGTTGTATTGAGTTCATTACCTAATGACCACACTTTTGAACAAGTGAAGTTACCATTGGGTTATATATCATTAAATAATTTGTGGATTTATTAGATTAAAAAGGTGGAACCTAGTTTTATTCCATGATATAAAAAAATGTTAGTTGTGTAATGTTTCTATCAAAGTAATGGTGTTTGTTTTGATCAAATTTTATAGCCTATTTTGAAAATGTATTATATTGAATTTGTTCTTGGTTAGGATACTAGTTTGGATATTCAAATTGATCAGATGGATGGGAATACATCTTTCCTCCATGGTTATTTAGAAGATGATATTTATTTGGTGAAAATAGAATGTTTTTTTTGAAACTAGTAGTGAAAATTATTTTTGTAGCTTGAATAAGGTTTTGTGTATCAAAAAGTAACGTAATGACCCAAACTACTAGGTCCAATCCTATAGAAACATGACCTAATTCATGTCTCCTTATATGAAAGACACTTCCAACTAGAATTGTGATTATATGTCCAATAGTGTAGAGACAACACCCTTTATATCAAGTCACAACATAGTAATAAGTAAAAATAATAAAAATAAATAAATTATAATAGAAAAAAAGTAAAAACTAAATTAATGAAAAACATATAAACCCCCTAGGTGTAAATAATGTCCATAGTATAAAAAACATATAAATAAATGAAAAATAAATAAAGATATCCAGGGTCCTCTAGGGTCTTTCCTGGACCACTATAGCTCCATGTTCCACTACTCAACCATCTACCATGGGGCATTTATCCATCACCGGATCTCAGGTCATGAAATCTACTATTGCACTAAAATTCCCAAATAGGATGTTAGTACAAAATTCAGTAAAAAGAACCAATGTGTTAAAAAAAAGTGTGGACATGAATAGGAGAATATAACATAATAATAAATAAATTTTTACATAATAAACTATAATACAAAGTGTTTATATGCAAACCAAGATGCCACAAACCCTGAATATACTTGCTTTATCAACTTTCTAAAAAACATTAGAATGGTCATGTAAATGTAACAATGTTAGATCTAGACACAAGTTTCTCAATAGCCATATAGTCCTCAAGACTCCAAGTCAAACAACTATAGGTCCTCGTACCCTAATGATATCTCAAGCTCTGGTCTCATTGACCAACATGCCCACTATTTTCATAGTGGTCTGATTACTCATGATCATCATTCCCCATTTTCTTCACATGGGTCTGATTAATAATGATTTTTATGCCCCCATGCCATGCCACACTTGGACATCATCCTCCATTTTCAATCTCTATCACATAATTAGGTCATATGAAACAACTAAACATGTCCCTCCTCTAGGGCTACCAAGACATGATGGGTCCATCCTTTAAATTGATACCATACATAATACAAAAATTTAGAATATACCAAGAATATCGTAAGGAAACAATGGTATCATATCATGGAACACATAACATATCATGAGTGTGAGTAGAATCCAAACATAAATACTTGTGAGTAACTCAACATGGTCTAAATAAAAAAACACACATAATCATATCATGTAAATAATCATAAATATTGCCTCATCATAGAAAGGAACATCCTATACCACAGTTGTCCAAGTCGACTTCATAGTCCATTGAATATGATGTCACTTGAACCCCATTCACACACCAAATCGAAAATGATCACAAAACAAAAAATCATAGAACCTCTTAAACATAAAATTAGGGCTTCTAGAAGAAGGTGAGGTGAAACATGACAAGGGGAACCAAATTATTACCTAGGAGTAAGATTATAGAGAAAACCCATAAGGGAACTATAGTGCAAGTCTAAAGGCTGTAGTGTGGAGGTTCATTAGAGGTCACCACCATGGAATGGAATATCCCATATGACATAGTTCTATTTGGGAAGAAGGCCAACACTATGCAAGGGGGCACCATGGTTCATGAGTGCACTGGTATAAGTAAACCCTGGTGAAAGAGGCATGTACTACAATGTAGAGTCATCTATATAATTTAGGTTTCCTAGAGTAATGGTAAATAGGGTGTGTAAAACCAATATTTATAGGGATCCTAGGAGGCCCTATCCATATCAAAAACCCTCAATAATAGCACATTTAATTACACTTATTAATTCCAAAACCGATGCTTCTCTTCAATTGCAAAATTGATCATTTAAAACCAAAATCCCATAAAGACTAGATGGATGGATAGTAACTGAAAAAAGGGATTTTTTAGTGTAGTTTCATATACCATGGTGAAGACTTCAATGAATAATGCTCTTCAGTGTTGTTTGTGGTTCAAGATCCCCTTTCACAACATCTCTATAATGAAAAATCCTTTTTTGGGGCTTAAAAACTATTATAGGGTATATATTTGATTAGACCACTACTTACATAGTATAGGATACTCCACTATGGTGTGATATTAGGTGTCTCCATACAATAACCTTGGTTTTGGAAAAAAATATTTTCTAACCCCCCCCCTTATGACTCTAAACACTCCCATATTTCATTTGGACTCGACAAAAACATATTCCAACACAAAATTAGGGATAAAAAATCATTTATTAAATAAAAATAATTTAAATTCTTTAAAATTATCCCCTATAATGACTTATCATCTTCAAAAAGATTATATAGGGTTCCTACTAAAATAGGTATACCCACTAAGATTGAACATCAATCACTCTCTATCTCAAGACACCTCTTGTATCTTCTCATGATGCCAAAAAATCTATTTGAGTGGTACCATATTCTTTCATAGGACATTATCACTCTAATTTATAATCTGAACTGGACACTCATTATATGATGCATCTGGTTGCGACTTAATGTCCTTTCAGTCTATTACATGTACAAAATTCAGTGTATACCTCAGAATTTGAGAAATTTGGAACTCATCAAGCATGCCTCGATGAAATTGAGGAAATTCTAAATGGTATGATACTGCCCTCACCCAGTTATTGATTTCAAATGGTCCTTCTAAATGTCTTTCCACCTTTCCCTACTTCCTCAGATGTCTATTCTCCAACTGAGGAGTCACTCTCTAGAAAATTTGATCACCCACAATGAACTCCAAAGGTCTCCTTATATGGTCAGCATATGATCTCTATCTACTTTGAGTGGGGATCAACCTCTTTTGAATATGTTTCACTCTATTGGAAGACTCCAAAATCATGTTGGGGCCAAAAAACCCTACCTCACCCACCTCATGCTAACAGAGAAGTGATTTACATAGCCTCTTATACAAATCCTCATAGGGTTCCATACAAACAAATTCTTGGGAACTTTTTTTTAAATACAATAAAGTCTAGATTATCATCCCAAGCTACAGCAATGTCCAGGACACAATCTTAGAGAATATCCTCCAATATTAGTATAGTCCACTTAGATTATATGTTTGTATGTGGATGGTACATTGTACTAGAAATTAACTTGTCCCCTAGGTCCTTCTACAATCCCTTAAAAAACTAAAACATAAAATATGTTCCTCTATCTAATAAAATGATCAGGGTAACCCCATGTAATTGTATGATCTCACAGACATAGATCTATCCCATATCCTCTACTAAGTGTGTCTCTTATATTGGTAAAAAATAGGTAACTTTCATCAACTAATAAATAACCACCCAAATAGAATCACGACCTCTTAATTCCCTTAAAAAATCCATCACAAAGTTAGTCATGATGTTTTATCACTTCCCCATGGGTACTTTATGTGGATAGAGTAAACCAATAGGATGTTAGTGCTTGACCTTCACCCTATGATAGGTAAGGCATCAAGTTACAAACCCTGCAATTTATAAATTTATCCTTGGCCACCTAAACTATTACCTAAAGTCATGATATATCTTTACTTATTCAGGATTTACAACCAATTTAGTGGTAAAATAATCCATTATCAGATCCTCTTTTATGGATATAGGGATTACTTCTCTCCCATGTACCATGATCACATTGTTGTCGTCCAAGGTACACCCATGTATCATATCACCTCTAGTTAGTAGTTCCCTCATCACATAACACTCTATGTCTGATTCTAGTTAATACTTCCTCTAGTCCAAAATATAATATGTGACTACCAAGGGAGAAAAAGTCATATAACTATAGTCCTATAAGGTATCCATCCTCTAATAAACCAATAGGCTCATCAAGAACCATTGTTCATTTGAGGATCACTATCCAAGCTCATACTCAACCTATGTCTTATGAATAAGAGAATCCACAATTTTGTTATTATTGGTGCATACAACATCTCAAGATCAAATGTCTATAGATATTCAACCCAGTTCCTATGTCTTAATTTACAATACCTCTATGTGAAGATGTTGTGAAGAATCTTATGGTATATATATAAATATATCATTCCAAGGATATAGTGTCTCCAACAGTTTAGAACATAAAACATAGATTCCAGATCTTAGTCATGTGTAGGGTAGTTACACTCTGGATTCATAACTGACAAGACCCGTATGTTACTAACTTCCCCCTCTGTATCAATAACACTCCTAGGCTAAAACCCAATTCATTTTAGTACACTAAATATATATCCCTTGGATCAGGGATCATTGGTACGGGATCCATCATAAACCTTCAATTTAACTCGTGGAATTACTCTTCACACGGATCTAACCACTGGAACTTTAATCCATTATTTTTCATCACTATCATGTATTCTGATAGGTTGGACAATCCTTGGATATATAGTTGGTAGTATCCCACTATGAAAAAAAAAATAATGATCTAAAATATATTCTGGGGACATTTCCAGGACATGAATACCTTGAATTTCTATAGGAACATAGATATACCCTTCTCACACACCACATATCCTTGAAACTTTACATATTGAATCAGGAAGTAATTTTTCAATAACATGGGATAAAGATGATGTGCTCGAAGCGTAATCAGAATTTTACCTAGATGTCTGACACACTACTCCAAGGTTGGTGAGTAGATGAGAATGTCATCAATGAACAATATGATTAGGGCATCCAAATATAGATGAAAAATCTTATTCATAAGGTCCATGAACACTGTTGACATGTTCACCAGCCCAAACGACATTAGTATGTACTAATACAACCCATACCTTTTCCAAAAGAAAATATTTAGAATTTCCTCCTCTCTAAATCACAAATCGTGATAGATTAATAAAATATCAATCTTTAAAATCCACTAGGATCCTCAAAGTTGATCAAAAAGATTATCTATCCTAGGAAAATGAAATAAATTATTCATTGTCACCTGGTTCAACTTTTGGCAAATAGTGAAAAGTCCAAGACTATTGTCCTCTTACTTTTTGAATAACACAGGTGTGCCCCTTGATGATGTACCTGTCCTGATAAATCCACTCTACTTCAATTCATTAATATGTACCATAATCTCCTTCAAATCAAATGGATACATAATATATATAGGTATGAAAATGTGTTTCACACCTGGTATGAGATCCAACTCAATGGTGAATCCTCTATATTGAGGGACTCTAGAAAATTTATTTATAAAGGCATCCTAATATAGATCCATGATTGGAGGAAAAGATGAGGCAACTACCAATGATGCTCCTAAAAAATCCAAGTCTTATATTTGTGTGGTAATCATCCCAAGATGTCTAAATTCTATTTCAAATATATATGCTCTCAATTCCCACTCTCTGTTAATCAAAAACTTCTATCAATTTTCTTTTGTGAACATCACATGCCTCTGATAGTAGTCTATGTGATCTTGGAATCCATTAAAAGAATCCATTCAAAGAATCACATTGATGGTAATTATTTCTAGTACCATAAACTCCCATATATTACCATAAGTAGTGAAAAATATAGGAGGTTCTAGGCATCATTGGATAAGGTACAATTGTTTTCTTAATGGTGTGTTAAGGGAGACTAACTAAGAAGATAACTAAATAGGTTAGTTAAGTCCAGTAACTACTTATACAAAAATGAAGGAATGAGAAGCACCAGTATTGAACAAAGAAATAGAAGTGGAAAAAGTTATATGAAACACACCTTGAACATTGGATATCCCCTCCCCATAATCTACTAGATCCTGATCCACTTCATCGACTCATACTGTCTTAGCTCCATGTCCCCTAATCCTCAAATGAGTTCCCTAGACTATCCCATGGTTTGATGCTTGAGTCTATCTTGAGCCCCTATGAGGCCTCACTCATGATTAATTTGAGTATAAACATTATATATGTCTCTTATTTTTTCATCAATGACATAAAATATTAGTTTTTTCAAATATAGTAGGATAATTCCCCCTCTTCCCATAATTAAAACACTATCCTTCCCCCATAAGAGGTTTTATTGTGCCTCTTCTCAACTATGAATTTCTATAACTACTATGGTGTTGGAATTATACCTTCCTATTCCTTAATCTAAAAGATAATCCCACAATATATAATTATAGATTAATAATTGGACCTCCATGAGTTGGATGTAGAGCTACCACCTTGTCCTACTCTAAACCCTTCTCAAGGGTTGGGGCCTTTCACAACACCAGGTTGTATGTTATTAGATCAAAAACCATGAATTAAAATTTGAGATCTGTTTGAAGGCCTATCTCAAACTTTAGATCCTTTAATTACTCATTCCCAACCAATAAGGGTGAAATGTGAAGTAACTCCTTGAAATTAGTAGAATAAGTAGAGAAAATCATGGTACATTATCACAAATCCATAAACTCTTGGGCATGGTACAACTCCATCATGTTAGGGATGTACATCTTGATAAATATCCCCTTGAATGTTTCCAAAGTAATTCCTTCTCATCTCCCAAGATGACTTTTTACATTACACCACCTATTAGAGGGTCACTATGAAATAAAGGTCACCAAAATGACACACCATTTCTTCAAGATTCTAGACCATCTATAAAATTCTCCCAATAAAGTATATCTAGTCCTTTGTATCATATAGACCATCAGAACTATGGAATTATACAGGATGATAGAGCTAGAAATCCCAAGTATGGTTAACCATAGTCTTATGAGTAGCTCTTCCTTGACCAAAAATTATCCAAAAGAGTGTAATCTGAACAAGATCTACAACCTGAATCAGTTGTGCCAATTTTCAAGAATGTTGTGGCACATCTTCTTACAACATGGGTGGTGGAATAGAAACATCTTGGGATGCTGAAGATTTCAGTCCCTCCAAATGAATCTAATATTTTTGCAATTTAATAAGAAGGATATTAAGAACATAACAAAATATAACTGGTCTATGGTATCACACAAGGGTTCTCCTAGGATTCTGTCCTTATCCCAAGGTATACTCCTCCTAGTACTAACCCTAAACTCTATAACTACATGTTATTCACAATATTTATATATATAATAACACAACAACATTCTTAGTTCCACTAATTAATGTCAATAAAGATATATCACAGAACATGGAAACACAAATATATCATATATGAAAAAACTGTCTCAAAAAAATAGAACAAATCAATGTAATAAAATAAAGAACTATTATACAGTAAAATAATAGGAATATATATGGCATGTGAACCTACAACATGCCTAATCATGATGATTTAAGGTACTTGAAATATCATAAATTCCATATCAACATCATGTGAATCACCCAAAGAGAATCTTGTCAAATGTAACAACAAAACATAAATTCCCATTTTTATGGAAACATGGAGGTCTATTATATAATGTTGTCTAGAAACTAACATAGCCCCCCTACATGATCCCTAATCATCCTCACTAAATTCTATTCTACCCCATGTCAAGTCAAGACAAAAAATAATTTAGTAAAATAAAGGTCCTCTAATACCACATTGTAACATCCCAACCAGAACCATCGGGTCCAAGATGGGTTCTATGTAACATCATGCACACCTCCCTATATTCATGAGTTTAACGACCAGTAGTGATGGTTTATGTTTTATAGTGGGGATACTATACCATTCATATGAAGTCACACCACATTGATAAGTAACAATAATTTGATTCTTTTCAGAAGTATAAACATCATATAAATAAATGAACAAATAAATAAACATTTTTTTGGGGATTCTAGAGTCAATCCTAGTCCACTATAACTCCATGTTACACTAATAAGACATCCACTATGGTGATATTGTACTTCACTGGACCCAGAGTCATGAAATCTATAAGCACACCAAAACTCCTAAGTAGAGTGTGAGTAAATGAATCACCAGGACACCACCAATGCATCCATAAAAAGTGAGTTCATGAATAAGAGTGTATAAAATAATAATAAATAAATACACACACAAACAAATATCATACCAAGCATGTGTGTAGTAATCAAGCTTCCAAAAACCTCAAATATACTTTCTTTGATGCCATGCTAGAAAACAACATAACTTTAATTGAAATTTCATAACGTTAGAGAAATACTCAAGATGATCAATAATTGTACAAGCCTTGGGAATCTAGGTAAAACCACATTAGGTACTTGTACCCATAATTTATATCAAGGTTTGGATTTATAGACCATCATGCCCCAGTTTTTTCACACAGGTCTGATATCTCATTATCATTATGCCCCACTATCATCACTCGAGGATGATCACTCATGATCGCCATACCCCTAGGTCCAAAAAAACTAGGTCACCATGCCACATCATCTATCTTGGTCTCATAATTAAGTCACATGCATCATATGAACACAATGCCCCTCTAGAGATACCGATCCATGATAGGTTCACCTATCACTATGGTACCATTCATAATACAAAAACATAGAATATATGAAAAATATCAGAAGGAAATAATGGTATCATATCAAGGAACACATAACATATCATGAGTGTGAATGGAATCCAAACATACAAACATGTTTGAAACTCAACATGATCTAAAGAACACCAACATTCATAATCATATCTTGTTAGTAATGATAAACATTTCCTCATAAAGGTAAGGAAACTCTAAAATCATGATTTTCCAAGTGAATGACATAGTCTGTTGAAGATTTCATCACCCAAAACATGATCACACACCAATAGAAAAATAATCACACACCAAAGAATCATAAAACCTCAAAATACATCACATTAAGGCCTCTAGAGAAAGTAAAGGAGAAACAAAAAGGGGATTACAAAATTCTTACCTTGGGGTAGGCTGCTAGAGAAAATCCAGAGGGGAACCACAATGAAAGGCCAAAGTCTATAGTGTGGAGGTGAACTAGAACTTATAACCATGGTGTAGAACACCCCATTATGGAATAGTGTGGTTTAGGAATAAGGCTACCATGGTGAAAGGGAGACACAATGATGCAAGGGTATACTGACACAAGACCACCATGGAATAAAGGGAATACTATGGCATAGGGTAGAGGTCACCATGGTGAAGAAAGGAAATACCATAGTGAAAAATGATGGCTTGGAACATAATAGGGGTTAACTATGGTGCAGAGTAATATATAGAATTTAGGTTTCCTAGAATGATGTTGAATGGGGAAGGGAAAACTGGTATGTATAGGGATCCTCAAAGGCCATATCAACATGAAACACCCTCCATAAAAGACCCTTTAATTCCCTACTTTAATTACAAAATCAAGGCTCCAATTGAATTCCAAAACTGATAATTTTAGACAAAAAAACTTTAAATACTATACAAATGGACAATAAATGATGCATAAATGCTTCTATGATGTGGTGTAGTATACCTTGATACAACCTTTCATGAATAACCCTACACATCAATGTTTATAGTGCATGATTCCCTTTCATAATATATCTATGAAAACACATCATTCAATATGCATGGAATCTATTCCACGATATGGATAAAACAATTCCACTACTTCTACAGTCTAGTATAATTTTTTATTATGTGGTCTTATACACTTAGGTACAATCACCCTGGTTTTTTCAAAAAACTTTTCTAAAAATCCCTTTAAGCCTCTAAAAACTCATCGTATCCCTTTGGTCTCAACCAAAATAGGGTTAAACAAAATAACGAGGAGATAACCAATAATTTTATTATAGAATAATAATTTTAGGGCTTTACGCAAAGGAATTATTAAGTTAGAAGAATAGAAATTTTAAGTCTATCATATTTCATTTTGATTTATGGAAGACGAAATATAATAATGGTGATTTTTTAGAGGTTTCATGATGGTGATTTTATTATATTACTTCTTTATATTGATGATATAATCATTATTGGACATGATGCTTCTAGAATTTAAAGATTGAATAAATCTATTTTCAGTATTTGGGGATGAAATACTTTGAACCATCATGGATGCTTCTTGGAATGATTATCTCTCATGATAAAAATTCGATGAAATTATGTTTATCGTAAGAGAGAAAAATTAAGAATCCGCTTTAAATTTTTTATATAGATAGATCCAATGTTGTCATCACTCATTTTTATTTTCATTTCAAGATCAATATTAGTTAGTTACCAACTATATATGAAGAGATAGAGGAGATGTAAAAAATACCATATTCGTTTTTTATTAGATTTTTTATGCATGTAATGGTATGTACTAGACCTGATATAGATCATGTCGTTGGTGTGGTCTGTAGTTTTCTGTAAAATATTTGTAAAGAATATTGGGAAAAAGTGAAGTATACAATTTGATATCTTTAGGGTATATATAAATTAAGATCATGTTTAAGAATTTGGAAAACATTACTTTTTAGCTCTATAGATTCAATTATATAAGGAAATTTGGATTAGATAAAGTCAACTTAGGGATATTTGGTCACTTTTACAAGGGTAGTTATATCTTGTAAGTATTTATGAAAAAGAGGTTTGGATTTATCTACTATCTAGTACAAGTTTATTACAGCTTTAGAAGTATGAAAATAATTTTAGTGGAAGAATAATTTTATTCATGGGAATAATTTTAATCAGGACATGCATGTTTTATTTTGTGATAGTTAGAGTTCTATTTGTTTAGAAAATATCACACTTTTCAGGGTAGATCAAAATATATAGATTTTTTATATGAGTTGATACGTGGCATAATTAATTCTAGATAGTTAGAGCTTGAGAATATTCAAACAGAGAACAATGTGTAAGATATGCCTACTAATATTTTACCCATAGGTAGATTTTAGACATTCCAATTGATTGTTGGGTAGGAAGTGATTCCTGGATGAGTAGGTGGTGGGGTTTTGGGTCCCTCCTCCCCTAGACCTTTTGTGAAACAATTTTAAATATGGAAAATTTAATTAAGGGGGTTAAAAATTTAATATGTCTATAATCAATTAAGGTAGTTACAAAATTAATATGGTTTTAATTTATTGATGGGGTTATTTATTTAAGAAGCAGAAATACATTTTTTTGATAGAAATATATACGGGTGAAATTAACCCTTTTATTTTTTGATACTTATTATAGAATTTAGTTTATGGTGTACTGTCCAAAGGACATGTAGGACTATTTAGATTCTAATCTAATTTTATTGATGATAATTTTTTATCTTATTTTGGTGTTTTTATGAATTTATTTTTTATGTGTCAGTATTTAGATCCATATAGTTATATTTATTATTTTTCTTTTTTTGGAATGATACCTTTTTTTAATAATTTTATCTGCTAATAATTTTTACTATATTTAAGTGTAATATTTTTGAGATTTTTATCATCTTTTGGTGTCTCTATTGTGTAATATTTTATATTAGTGGGTTCATTATTCTAGAATAGGTCTTGTGGTTTTTCATTTTTTGGGTTTCTATTTTAAAAAATATAATGTAAACATTTTTTCATCACATATATATTTTTTTGGTTACACATTTTATTTATTTTTATGAATTTTTAAATGGGAAAAAATTTTATTTTATAATGTGTTCACATTTATATTAATTTTCACGTTTTCACTCATATCGTTCCCCAAATTGAAGAATATGAAAGCATTAGGGGCATAGTGTGAAACAATTTAGCATGGAGAAGATTGTTATATTTATGTGTGGCTAATGATAATTATACTCAAAGGGAACAATAATGCTAAGTTGACTCAGAGAGGGTGAGTAGGGTTTTAGTGGAAATTGATCCTAGAAAGGTGAAAAAAGAGGGCTTTTAAAATGTTTTTAAGTAATATTTTTGAAAATGTGTTCGGCTTTGCCATTTTTTTAAAACGGTCCTTGGAAGTGGGAACTATGTTAACACTTCATTCTTATATATATATATATATATATATTTAAATTTTTTATGTTTTAATATATATATATATATAGTAGTTAATAAAATAATTTAAAAAATATATTATTAAATATTTAAATAGTAATAATAAATTTTTAAATGATTAAAATAAATAAAAATTTAAAAATTTAAATTAAATAATTAATAATGTTATTTAAATAATTATTAAATTTAAAATGAAAACATAAATAATAATGATTAAGTTATTAATATAATTATATTATAATAACATAATCAATATAATTAATACTTATTTATAACATAGATAATAATAGAATTTATTAATATAATTAAATAATAATAATTATTAATATTCATAATTATCTAAGTAATTATAATAAAACTTAAAATAACAACCATCTCTTATTCCAAAATCACTACCTCATTATCAGGACCATATTAAAGATTACCTTTCCTTCAACCATGTATTTTTAAAAAAGTGTAGCTTAATATTAAGTCACTTCTCTTAGAATCATATAATCTCAAATCATCAATAAAATAGTACTGTAGTACAATCCTTATTTATCTCTATAATTCCTGTAACCAGTATACTGTTGATACAACACTCAAATGAAATAATTCTATAATAACAACATAAGAACACTAGTCATTCCTCTTCATCTGAGGTAGTATCATAACTTCATTATTATCAATAACATCATTTGAGGTATACTCTGATAACAGGGACATTGATTTTCATAGTGTCCTAATGCCTTGTAGATGAAGCATTTTACATTTGGAACATTTTTCTTACCATTGCAATCATATACTTGGTGTCTGTTTTCTCCACACTTATAACAAACTCTCATTCCCTTCAAGCATTTACCAAGGTGATTTTTTACACATTTATCACATATGGGAAAATCCTTCTTTCCCCTCTTCTCTTTATCCATCTTTCTCCCTTCCATCCTTTTCTTTTCTTACATCCCGTCAAATCCGTATGACTTAGAGAATTCATTACTTATCTTATTAACACATGATATTATTTCTTCATATGTTGAGAATGCATGGGAGACTATTTTCCTTCTAAATTTTGGATTAATACCATGAATGATATGACCCTTTTTACTCATTGGATCATACGTATTGCTGGAGTTCTCATTCCTTATATTGGGTTCCATTTATAAAAAATGGCATACACTAGGTCTGTTTATGAATCACAATTCATAATTCCAAACATGTAAAATACCTAATGTAAATTGAATAGTTTATGGATATAATCCATAATCAAAAAAATGTTTTTTTAGGAGATATATACTCAAAGAGGTGTTTTCAGGTTTTACCCCTAGGTATATCTGTGCCAAAGCCACCTCTACGTGCTCCTATCCAGACAGGAATGTATTTGCTTGGGAAAACTCACAAAATCATTACATTACCAAAATTCTAGGAAGTTATTCTATACTAATCTTCAAAGTCTATATTTCAGTAATGTTATCTAATCAGAGTTTTTCTAAATCTAGTTTGCATGGTTTTTGTTACATTTCCTCTAATACCAACTGTAAGGCCCCGACCCCAGTTACCCAGAGTTGGTGAATTATTTCAATACATTGGCATGATTACAAGGAATCAAGTCCCTAAAGACAGATCAGTTTAGCAGTCTTCGAAAATACATTACATACATGAACTTCACATTACAATTTAAGACATAAAATACCACATAGATGGTTCTTTTATATCTTAATTATTCCATTTATCTTAACTCTGCATATCAATAATAATAAACTTCCTGGAAATCCTAGGAAAATAAAATATAAGAAAGGGGTGAGATCAGATGCTCAATAAGGGTAAATAAATTAGCCGAAGCTATAAACTTTTAACGCAAGATTTGAAATAAAAAATACTTTTAAACATAAACTTGAACATAAAATGGAAAAAATAAATCAAACATTACCAGATTAACATGCACATGGATATTATACTAGTCAAATAGTCACATGTAATAACTAATTTCATAATGAGGGAATGCCTAATGCTGGACATCATTACCACATAGTCAAGGCCTTGTGCCAAGACTACTAATTAAATTTCTGTCAAGGCCTTTTGCCAAGACACTATTTTGTCTTATGAGACCTACCGATGCATTGAGGAGCTATAGCGGGCTCCACCCGTCACTTACTAAGTCCACTGCATTCCTCATATGAAAAAATTGAAACATAACATAAATATTAATATTAAAACTAGAATACGAAATGTCATTACATTAACCATAAACCATGAATGGTACAAAAATAGAACATCCACATTCAAACATATCATAACTCATTCATTACAACATGGAAGATTGTATTACAATAAATCAACCTCAATCAAAAATAATATCCAGTAAAGGATGTTGACATAGTTGAAAATGATGAGTAAAACTTTTTTAGAGAAATATATTTTATGTAAAATCATTTAAAAGTCACACATTTATAAAGGAAGTTATTTAAAAGATATTTTTGAATCAAATTGTCCCATACCACTTTGAAACTTTTTAAAAGAATTATCATTTCAAAACATTCATGTCCATATAAATAAATCCTTAAAATCATTTTGAAAACATGGACTTTAATTAAAAATATTTAGAAAGATAAATCTTAAAAACTTTTAAAATTTTGATCTTGATAAAGATTACCTTTCAAAAATCCTTAAAATATTCATTTTGAAATCATTTTTATGAAAAATGGACATGGATGATAAAAATGTCCCAATAAATACTTACAAATTAACAATCTCGGATAATAATGAGATTGAGGAATTAACCCTTACCTTGAACATTCCTTTAGTCAAGGGTACGTTTAACCTCATATATGAAGATCTTAGTATGTTATTAAGTTATACCATAACCATATTAATATTTATGATATCATACATGATTCTTTTATGACTTTATACTACCCATTTAATAATTATTTCCATGTTAAATTAACATTTCGGGTACTAATCGCTTTCTTTATCGTACGTGTTTTAACTTGTTACTCTTGAGTGTATCACTTAGATCAAGATTTAAATAATTTCAGAATATAAAACCTTATTTATATATAATATATATTTAGAATATAAATATTTATAATAGACATATATATGAAATGAAAAACATCGTTTATGGAGATGGTAGTCCGTACGTACGCATAAACGTTGTTTTCGTTTTCATATCGTATTGAACGGATCTAAGTTAATAAGATATATGTAAGTAAATATATATATATAAATATATATATATATCTCCAGTAGAATTATTATGCCATATATTACAGACTTATTAGCAATATATATTTTTATAATTGTCAATGAATGGTGAACGTGGAAATGAATCTCATCGCGTCGTGGAGACAGTAATCCGTACGTACGCATGAGCGACAATATCATTTCCTTAAATGTGTGGAATTGGATGGTATATTAATTTTACAAATACATTATCATGTTATGATCATTATTTATATACATATTACTCATCATTATATCCATCCGAATAACATAGTGTTGAATAACAAATTACACAATGGTGTGGAGACGGTAAGCCGTACGTACGCACGCATGGTGACATTATCATTCATAAGATGCATAGAATAATTAATATAGTTGTGCTATATTCATAATAAAATCATAGTATATAGAAGATACTAGGGTTATTATTTTAGACTGGAAACAACAAAGAAAGAAGAAGTTGAAGAAGAAAAGAATTTGAAAAGGGGTGGTGAAATTATTACCTCTTCTTTGGGTTCTTCTTTTTGATTTGATCAAAAGGGATCCTTAAGTTGAATTTATGAATAAAGGAATGACTCTAAGATTAAGTGAGGTAATTTGAGAGTATATTTGGGCAGGTTTTGGCCGATCCAAATGGATTTGGATGTGTGAATTTGAGAGAAGGTGAAGTGCCCTTTTAGAAGCGGGGTGAGGGTCACTTTTGGAAAAGATTAAAGTATTAATTTATTATACAATAATATTGAGTTTATAATAGTTCCAAATTTATTTATTTCGAGTCTTAGGTGGTTATGGGTCGAAATACTTTCAACTAATAGGTTTTATACAAGATTAGGTTACCATTTTAACTTTATCTTTTAGATTTAACTCTTAGTTAAATAGTTTAACTTTTACCGTGTCTTCTTTTATTCTAACCCTATATGGTTAATAAACTTACTATAAACTTCCAAGAGAACCTCAAGTGTCTCCTTAATGACATATATAATATTATATAATCCCTTTGGCCAAAACTTACATTTTTAGGAATATTATATCAACCAATTATATAGTATTTGTTTTAGATATTAATTTTTGTCAATTTTGACACTATTTGGTATTTTGTTTTTGTGAAAGTCATCACAACTTTATTACTTTTAAAAAGATACATTAAATCTTCCCTAACATGTCATAGTCAACTAGAAAATTCATTTATGTCACAAAAACGTTTAAATTATATTTATTTTAATATTTATAATACCATTTATTTGATTATTTCATTAATAAGGTAATTACTACATCATCATTGTGTCATTAATAAATTTATTTATAAAATCTCTAAAAATTATAAATAAAATACCATTATGTAGGAAATCTTTTTAGTTTTCTAATTAATACTTATAGTCGAATTTATATTATGTATTACCCTTTATTATAAATGTCTTAGTTATAAAACTTTGATTTTAACTCTTTTAACTTTTCTTTAAATAAAATAATAATAAATGTCTTAATCTAATCCAAGTGGACCTAAAGGGTCATATTTTACTCATAAGGTTGTGTTTAGTAGAGTTACACTTATCCAATAGAATTAGGAAATGTGTTAGGGTAATAATAATATCATTTTTACCCTTAATTACCCTATTTACTTTTAACCATGGTAAATAAAAGTAAAAAGTTACTATTCACCAAAAATTATTTTTTTCTTATTGAACCACATTTTACTCCTTGATATTAACCGTGTCTTTAAGATTTTCTAAATTCAACTCATAGAAGCTGTAAAATTAAGTTTTATGTGAATTTACAAATTCTCATAGGAGGTGGGTAAAGGACGATAAAAAGTTCAATAAAATTTTTATATACCTAAAATTATTATAAAATGAATCCAATGAATTAAATTGAAATTATATAGGTATTATGTATAAATTTTGAACTGAAATAAAATTAAATAAAATAAATAATTATTTAAATAAAAATTCGATTTTAAACTATAACACAGTGTTTTTCACAATTCATCAAAAAATAAAAATTTTTAGAAAAATACCAAAAATTCACCCTAAGATAATTTTGATATTCCAAATTAAATAATGAAGTCTATTTTAGAAAATTCAAAACATAGATGTTGCATTTATTAATTTAAAATTAATCCCCGCTGTCAAAACCAAAAGACGTATTTTTAAGAAATAATAACTATCAAAAGTTTGGCACTTGTTTTTGTGCAATTTCAAAGTGAAATTACTTAAAATGACCAGAATTGTATTTAATGGTAAAAATAAAATCTATTTATACTTCCAAAACATTAAAATTTATAATTTATCACAATAAATTATTTTGATTAAAAAATATTTTTTCTGTTAAAATATAGTATTTTTCACAATTCACCCAAATATGAAAGCTATCAGAAAAACACCAAATTTTTTTTGAAACTAAATTATTAGGTCATGATTCTAAAGAAGAAATTTATTTAGTAAAATTGAATATATAAAAGTTTCAAATATTGTATTTAAAAAAGATTTCGCCATTAAAAAGTGATAAAATTGCATTTTTTAAAAATACTTCTTTTATTTGGAAAAAAATGTATTTGTTCTTATATTATGTCTAAGAAACTCATAATATGGATTCTAAAATTATAAGGATTATATAAAGTTCAAAATTTATTTAATACTATTCATAACCGCTTTTTAACAGCTAGTTTGGTAAGTCGTGGTGCGCTTGAACATAGTGTTGCATGTAGTGCAAGTTATTGAATTACTTTGAAGAAATAACGTACTATGAAATCTTGGGGTTTTACATTTTTGCCTCCTTCAATAAATTGTTTCCTCGCAATTTGAAAATTTTCTTTGTAAATAAAAGGTTGAAAATAGAAAATACCTTTGTGGGAAAACCCAAATAGGAAATTGGGTAATAAAATTTAGTCTTAATAAGAGGAGAAAAAAATTATATATATATATATATATATACTTGAAAAGTAGAGTTTCATCCTTCAACTAATTCCTACCACAAACTCATCTTTCACTCCAAAATATTTCAAAAAAAAATTCTATTTATCCAAATCGTATAAAGTTCCAAATATAATGAATTTACAATTCATTTGTCAGACTATTAAAAAAATAAATTATACAAACCAGTACATCACGTAGTCTAGTCATAGGTAATTCACCTTTTTCGCTCTTCGGTTGAGGGTTCAAGTCTTGCGGCCTTGCCGGATGCGACTAGTTGTCGCCAGAACTCTGGGTTTTCCTATTTATAACAATCCAAAAATACCCTTAACAATAGTATCCAATTTTAAACGAAATCCATCCCACCCTTCAGAATTATCCAAAATACTTATATCCAAACTCTCAGTACAAAATTTATAAGGAAGTTAAACATAATGAGGATCCTTTTTTCTAGGTAATAACATGTGAATTCCTTCATCATGTACTCTTTTACAACACCGCAGCATCCTGAATTACCAAAATCAACCATCTCTTATTCCAAAATCACTACCTCATTATCAGGACCATATTAAGGATTACCTTTCCTTCAACCATGTATTTTCCAAAAAGTGAAGCTTACTATTAAGTCACTTTTCTTAGAATCATATAATCTCAAATCCTCAATAAAATAGTACTGCAGTACAATCCTTATTTGTCTCCATAATTCATGTAACCAGTATACTGTTGATACAACACTCAAATGAAATAATTCTATAATAACAACAGAAGAACACTAGTCAATCCTTTTCATCTGAGTTAGTATCATAACTTGATTATTATCAATAGAATCATTCGCGGTATACTCTGATGACTGGGACATTGATTCGAGTTATGTCCCAACGCCTTGTAGATGAAGCATTTTAAATTTGGAAAATTTTTCTTACCCTTGCAATCACGTACTTGGTGTCCTTTTTCTCCACACTTATAACAAACTCTCATTCCCTTCAAGCATTTACCAAAGTGATTCTTTCCACATTTATCACATATGGGAAAATTCCTTTTTCCCCTCTTCTCTTTATCCATCTTTCTCTCTACCATCCTTTTCTTTTCTTGCTTCCCGTCACATCCATAGAACTCAGAGAATTATTTACTTATCTTATTAACACATGATATTTTTTCTTCATATGTTTAGAATACATGGGAGACTATTTACCTTCTAAATTTTGGATTAATACCATGAATGATATGACCCTTCTTACTCTTTGGATCATACGTATTTCTGGAGTTCTCATTCCTTCTACTCGGTGCAATTTCTAAACAATGGCATACACTTGGTCAGTTTATGAATCAAAATTCATAATTCAAAACATGTAAAATACCCAACTTAAATTGAACAGTTTATGGATATAATCCATAATCACAAAAATGTTTTACTTGAGGAGATATAAACTCATAACCCCTTAATAATGGTTTGTAAAAAAATGAGAATTATCCTAAGTATATCCCCCGGGAGTGTCGTAACCAAGAGTGAAGCAAGGCCTATTGTCATGCACCAGTTCCCATTCGAGTCTAGCTCAAAGTGGTGTTTTCAGGTTTTACCTTTTGGTACATCTGTTATAGATCCTCCTCTACCTGGTCGTATCTAGACAGGGATGTATTTTCTTGAGAAAGCTCACAAAATCATTACATTACCAAAATTATAGGAAGTTCTTAAATACTAATCTTCAAAGTCTATCTTACAGTAATGTTCTCTAATCAAAGTTTATATGAATCTAGTTTCCAAGGTTATTGCTAAACTTCCTCTAATACCAACTGTAACACCCTGACCCCAGTAACCCATAGTCGGTGAATTATTTTAATACATTGGCATGATTACAAGGAATCAAGTCTCGAAGGACCAATCAGTTTAGCAGTCTTGGAAAATACATTACATACATGAACTTCATATTACAATTTCAAACATAAAATACAACATAGATGGTTCTTCGATATCTCTATTATTACATTTAGCATAACCCTATATATCAATCATAATACACTTCTTGTAAATCCTGGGAAAATAAAACATAAGAAAGGGGTGAGCTCAGATGTTCAGTAAGGGTAAATAAATTTGCGTAAGCTATAAACTTTTAACGCAAGATTTGTAATAAAAAAATCATTTTAAACATAAAATTGAAAATAATATGGAAAAAATAAACCAAAAACTACCATATTAACATGAACATGGATATTCTACTAGTCTAATAATTACATGTAATAACTAATTTCATAATGAGGGAATGCCAAACGCCGGAAATCATTACCACATAGACAAGGCCTTGTGCCAAGACTACAAATAAAAGTTTTTTCAAGGCCTTGTGCAAAGACACTAGTTTGTCTCATGAGACCTACCGATGCATCGAGGAGCTATAGCGGGCTCCACTCATCACTTACTAAGTCCACTGCATTGCTCATATGAAAAAGTTGAAACATAACATAAACATTCGTATTAAAACTAGCATAAGAAATGTCATTACATTAACCATAAACCATGAATGATATAAAAATAGAACATCCATAGTCAAACATATCATAACCCATTCAATACAACACGGAAATTTTTTTATAATAAATCAACTTCAATCAAAAATAATATCTAGTAAAGGATGCTGACATAGTAGAAAATTACGAGTAAAACTTTTTGAGAGAAATATCCTTTTTGGAAAATCATTTAAAAGTCACACATTTATAAAATAAGTTATTTAAAAGATATTTTTGAATCAATTTATCCCATACCACTTTGAAACTTTTGAAAATAATTATCATTTCAAAACATTCATGTCCATATAAATAAATCCTTAACATCATTTTGAAAACATGGACATTAATTAAAAAGATTTAGAAAGATAAATATTTAAAACATTTAAAATTATTATCTTGATAAAGAGTAACTTTAAAAAATCCTCAAAATATTCATTTTGAAATCATTTTCATGAAATATAGACATGGATGATAAAAGCTTCTCAGTAAATACTTACAAATTAACAATCTCGGATAATAATGAGATTGAAGAATTAACCCTTACCTTGAACATTCCTTTAGTCGATGGTACATTTAACCTCCTATATGAAGATATTAATATGTTATTAAATTATAAAATAACTATATTAATATTTATGATATCATAAATTATTATTTTATGACTTTATACTACCCATTTACTAACAATTTCCATGTTAAATTAACATTTCGGGTAGTAATCGCTTTCTTTATCATACGTGTTTTAACTTGTTACTTTTGATTATATCACTTAGATCAAGATTTAAATACTTACATAATATAAAAAATGATTTAAATATCATATATATTTATAATATAAATACGTATAATAGAGATATATATGAAATGAAAAACACCGTTTATGGAGACGGTAGTCCGTTTGTACGCATAAACGTTGTTACCATTTTCTTATCATATTGAACAGAACTAAGTGAATAAGATATATGTAAGTACATATATATATAAATATATATATCTCCAGTATAATTATTATTCCATATATTACATAATTATTAGTAATATATATTTTTATAATAGTTGATGAATGGTGAACGTGGAAATGAATCTCATCGCGTCGTGGAGACGGAAATCCGTACGTAAGCACGAGCGACAATATCATTTCCTAAAAGGTGTGGGTTTGGATGGTATATTAATTTTACAGAGACATTAGCATGTTATTTTCATTATTTATATATATATTACTCATCATTATATCCATCCTAATAACATAGTGTTGAATAACAAATTACACCATGGCGTGGAGACGGTAAGTCGTACGTACGCACGCATGGTGAAATTATCATTCATAAGATGGATAAAATAATGAATATAGTTGTGCCATATTTATAATAACATCACAGTATATATAAGATACTAGATTTATTATTATATACTAGAAACAACAAAGGAAGAAGAAGTGGAAGAAGAAAAGAACTTGAAAGAGGGTGGTGAAATTATTATCTCTTCTTCAGGTTCTTCCTTTTGATTTGATCAAAAGGGATCCTTAAGTTGGATTTATGACTAAAGGAATGCCTCTAGGATGAATTGGGGGAAGTTGAGAGGATATTAGGTAAGGGGTTGGCCGATCCAAATGACTTTGGAGGTGTGAATTTAAATTGATGAGGGAAGTTCCCTTTTATAAGCAGGGTGAGGGTCACTTTAGGAAAAGATTAAAGTATTAATTTATTATACAATAATATTAGGCTTATAATGGTTCCAAATGAATTTATTTCTAGACTTAGGTGGTTATGGGTTGAAATCCGCTCAACCAATAGGTTTTAGACAAGTTTAGGTTACCATTTTAACCTTATCTTTTATATTTAACACTTAGTTAAATAGTTTAACTTTTACCATGTCTTCTTGTATTATTACTCTATATGGACAAAAAACTTACTCTAAACTTCCAAGAGAACCTCAAGTGGCTCATTAATGAAATATATAATATTATTTAATCCCTTTTTCTAAACCTTTAATTTTTAGGAATATTATATCAACCAATAATATAGTATTTGTTTTAAATATTAATTTATGTCAATTTTGACACTATTTGGTATTTTGTTTGTGTCAAAGTCATCACAACTTGATTACTTTGAACAAGATACATTGAATCATCGCTAACATGTCATAGTCACATAGAAAATTAATTTATTTCAAAAAACATTAAAATTATATTTATTTTAATATTTATAATAAAATTTATTTGATTCTTTCATTAATAAGCTAATTACCGCATCATCATTGTGTCATTAATAAATTTAATTATTTAATATTTAAAAATTATAAATAAGATACCATTATTTAGGAAATCTGTTTATATTTCTAATGAATATTTAAAGTCGAATTTATCGTATGTATAACCCTATATTAAAAATGTTTAAGTTATTAAACATTGATTTTAACTCTTTTAACTCTTCTTTAAATAAAATAATAATAAATGTCTTAATCTAATCCAAGTAGACCTAAAGGGTCATATTTTATTCCTAAGGTTTTTTGGGTCTAATTTTACTTATCCAATAGAATTAGTACATGTTTTAGGGTAATAATAATATCCTTTTTACCCTTAATTACCCTATTTACTTTTAACCGTGGAAAATAAAAGTAAAAACTTACTATTCCCAAAAAATTATTTGGATCTTATTGAACCACATTTTACTCCTTGATATTAACTGTGTCTCTCAGATTTTCGAAATTATACTCACAGAAGCGGTAAAATTAAGTTTTATGCGAATTTACAAATTCTCCTAGGAGGTGGGTAAAAGGCGGTGAAAAGTTCAATAAAATTTTTATATATCTAAAATTATTATAAACTGATTACAATGAATTAAATTGAACTTATATAGGTACTATGTATCTATTTTTACCTAAAATAAATTTATATAAAATAAATAATTATTTAAATAAAAATTCGGTTTTAAACTATAACTCAGTGTTTTTCACTATTCATCAAAAATTAAAAGTTTTCAGAAAAATACAAAAAATTCACCCTAAGCTAATTTTGATATTCCAAATTCAATAATTAAGTCTATTTTACCAAATTCAAAACATAGAAGTTTCATTTATTAATTTAAAATTAATTCCCGTTGTCAAAAACCAAAAGGCGTATTTTTATGAAATAATAACTATCAAAAGTTTGACACTTGTTTATGTCCAATTTCAAAGTAAAATTACTAACAATGACCAGAATTGGATTAAATTGTAAAAATATAATCTATATATTCTTCCAAACCATTAAAATTTATAATTTAACAGTATAAATTATTTTGATTAAAAAATTTGTTTTCAATTAAAATATAGTATTTTTTACTATTCACCAAAATATGAAAGTTATCAGAAAAACACCAAAAAATTATTGAAACTAAATTCTTATGTCTCGATTCTAAATAATAAATTTATTTTGTCAAATTGAATATATAAAATTTTCAAATATTGGATTTAAAAAGGGTTCCCCATTAAAAGGCGGTAAAATTTCATTTTTTGAAAAATACTTCTTTTATTTGAAAATAAATTATTTTTTTTACATTATGTCTAAGAAACTCATAATATGGATTCTAAAATTATAAGTATTATATAAAGATCAAAATTCACATTATATTATTCATAACCGCTTTTGAACGGCTAGTTTGGTAAGTCATGGTGAGATTGAACTCAGTGTTGCGTGTAGTGTAAGTTATTGAATTATTTTGAAGAAATAACTTACTATGAAATATTGGGGTGTTACATTATTACCTTCTTCAATAAATTGCGTCCTCATAATTTGAAATTTTTCTTTGAAAATAAAAGGTTGAAAATAAACAATACCTTTATAGGAAAACCCAAACTGGAAATTGGGTTAATAAAATTTAGTCTTAATAAGAGGAGAATATATATATATATATATATATATATATATATATATATTTGACAAATAGAGTTTCATCTTTCAAGTCATTCCTACCACAAACTCATATTTCCCTCCAAAAGATTTCAAAAATAAAATTCTATTTATCCAAATTGTATAAGGTTCCAAAATTAATGAATTTATAATTCATTTGTCAGACTATTAAAAAAAACTAAATTATATAAACCAGTACATCACGTAGTCCAGTCGTAGGTGATGCACCTTTGTCGGTCTTTGGTTGTGGGTTCAAGTCACGCAGCCTTTCCGAACACGACTAGTTGTCGCACGACCTCTGGGTTGTCCTTTTTATAACAATCCAAAAATAACCGTAACAATAGTATCTAATTTTAAATGTAATCCATCCCAACCATTAGAATTATCCAAAATACTAATATCAAAAATCTCAGTCCAAAATTTATAAGGAAGTTAAACATAATGAGGATACTTTTTTCCAGGTAATAACATGTGAACACCTTCATCGTGTATTCTTTTACAATACCGCAACATCCTGAATTACCAAAATCAACCATATCTTATTCCAAAATCACTACCTCGTTATCAGGACGATATTAAGGATTACCTTTCCTTCAACCATGTATTTTCCAAAAAGTTTAGCTTAATATTAAGTCACTTTTCTTAGAATCATATAATATCAAATACTTAATAAAATAGTACTGTAGTACAATCCTTATTTATCTCCATAATTCATGTAACCAGTATACTGTTGATACAACACTAAAATGAAATAATTCTACAATAAAAACATAAGAACACTAGTCATTCCTCTTCATCTGAGGTAGTATCATAACTTGATTATTTATCAATAGCAACATTTGTGGTATACTCTGATGACTGGAACATTGATTCACATAGTGTCCCAACGCCTTGTATATGAAGAATTTTTCATTCGGTACATTTTTCTTACCCTTACAATCATGTACTTGGTGTCCTTTTTCTCCACACTTATAACAAACCCACATTCCCTTCAAGCATTTACCAAGCTGATTATTTCCACATTTATCACATATGGGAAAATTCTTTTTCCCCTCTTCTCTTTATCCATATTTCTCTCTACCATCCTTTTCTTTTCTTACTTCCCGTCAAAGCCATAGGACTCAGAGAATTCTTTACTTTTCTTATTAACACATGATATTATTTCTTCATATGTTGAGAATACATGGGAGACTATTTACCTTCTAAATTTTGGATTAATACATTGAATGATATGACCCTTCTTACTCTTTAGATCATACGTATTTCTGGATTTCTCATTCCTTCTACTTGGCGCCATTTACAAACAATGGCATACACTAGGTCAGTTTATGAATCAAAATTCATAATTCAAAAAATGTAAAATACCTAAATTAAATTGAACAATTTATGGATATAATCCATATTCACAAAAATGTTTTACTTGAGGAGATATATAATCATAACCCCTTCATAGTGTTTTGTAAAAAAAATAAGAATTATCCTAAGAATATCCCCCAGGAGTGTCGTAACCAAGAGTGCAACAAGGCCCGTTGTCATGCACCAGTTCCCATTAGAGTCTAGCTCAAAGTGGTTTTTTCGGGTTTTACCTTTAGGTACATCTGTGCCAGATCCACCTCTACCTACTCGTATCTAGATAGGGATGTATTTGCTTGGGAAAATTCACAAAATCATTACATTACCAAAATTAAAGGAAGTTCTTCAATACTAATCTTCAAATTCTATCTTACGGTAATGTTATCTAATCAAAGTTTATCTGAATCTAGTTTCCAAGGTTATTGCTAAACTTTATCTAATACCAAATGTAATGCCCCGACCCCAGTTAACCAGAGTCGGTGAATTATTTTAATACATTGGCATGATTACAAGGAATCAAGTCCCAAAGGACCGATCAGTTTAGCAGTCTTGGAAAATACATTACATTGATGAACTTCACATTATAGTTTCAAACATAAAATACAACATAGATGGTTCTCTGATATCACCATTGTTACATTTATCTTAACCCTACATATCAATCATAATACACTTCTTGGAAATCCTGGGAAAATAAAACATAAGAAAGGGGTGAGCTCAGATGCTCAGTAAGGGTAAATAAATTAGCGGAAGCTATAAACTTTTAATGCAAGATGTGTAATAAAAAAAGCCTTTTAAACATAAACTTTAAAATAATATGGAAAAAATAAATCAAACATTACCATATTAACATGCACATGGATATTCTACTAGTCGAATAATCACATGTAATAACTAATTTAATAATGGGGGAATGACTAACGCCAGGCATCATTACCACATAGTCAAAGACTTATGCCAAGACTACAAATAAATTTTTTGTCAAGGCCTTATTCTGGGACACTAGTTTGTCTCATGAGACCTAACGATGCATCGAGGAGCTATAGCGGTATCCACCCATCACTTACTAAGTCCATTTCATTCCTCATATGAAAAAGTTGAAACATAACATAAACATTTATATTAAAACAAGCATACAAGATGTCATTACATTAACCATAAACCATGAATAGTATAAAAATAGAACATCCACTATCAAACATATCATAACTCATTCAATAAAACATGGAATATTATATTATAATAAATCAACTTCAATCAAAAATAATATCCAGAAAAGGATGCTGACATAGTTGAAAATGATGAGTAAATTTTTTTAAGAGAAATATCATTTTTTGTAAAATCATTTAAAAGTCCCACATTTATAAAGGAAGTTATTTAAATGATATTTTTGAATCATATTTTCCCATACCACTTTGAAACTTTTGAAAATAATTATCATTTCAAAACATTCATTCCATATAAATAAATCCTTAAAATCATTTTGAAAACATGGACATTAATTAAAAATATTTAGAAAGATAAATCTTTAAAAACATTTAAAATTACGATCTTGATAAAGAGTAAATTTAAAAAATCCTTAAAATATTAATTTTGAAATCATTTTTATGAAAAATGGACATGGATGATAAAAATTTCCCAGTAAATACTTACAAACTAACAATCTCTGATAATAATGAGACTAAGGAATTAACCCTTACCTTGAACATTCCTTTAGTCGAGGGTATGTTTAACCTCCTTTATGAAGATCTTCGTATGTTATTAAATTATACCAGACCCATATTAATATTTATGATATCATACATGATTATTTTATGACTTTATACTACTCATTTAATAATAATTTCCATGTTAAATTAACATTTCGGGTAATAATCTCTTTCTTCATCATTGGTGTTTTAACTTGTTACTATTGATTATATCACTTAGATCAAGATTTAAATAATTACATAATATAAAACATTATTTATATATCATATATATATAGAATATAAATATGTATAATAGACATATATATGAAATGAAAAACATCGTTTATAGAGACGGTAGTCCGTACGTACGCATAAACGTTGTTTCTGTTTTCATATCTTATTGAACAAAACTAAGTGAATAAGATATATGTATATACATACATACATACATATATATATATATACATTAGAATTATTATTTCATATATTACATACTTATTAGTAATATATATTTTTATAATTGTCGATTAATGGTGAACGTGGAAATGAATCTCATCGCGTCGTGGAGATGGAAATTTGTACGTACGCATGAGCTACAATATCATTTCTTTAAAGGTGTGGAATTGGATGTTATATTGATTTTAAAGAGACATTATCATGTTATTTTTATTATTTATATACATATTACTCATCATTATATCCATCCGAATAACAGAGTGTTGAATAAAAAATTACACCACGGCGTGGAGATGGTAAGTCGTACGTACGCACACATGGTGACATTATCATTAATAAGATGGATAGAATAATAAATATAGATGTTACATATTTATAATAACATCACAGTATATAGAATATACTGGAGTTTTTATTTTATAATGGAAACAACAAAGAAAGAAGAAGTGGAAGAAGAAAAGAACTTGAAAGAGGGTGGTGAAATTATTATCTCTTCTTGGGTTCTTCCTTTTGATTTGATCAAAAGGTATCCTGAAGTTGTATTTCTGACTAAAGTAATGACTCTAGGATGAAGTGAGGGAAGTTTAGAGGATATTTCGGCAGGTTTTTGCCGAGCGAAAATGGATTTTGAGATGTGAATTTGAGAGAAGGGGAAGTGCCCTTTTATAAGAGGGGTGAGGGTCACCTTAGGAAAAGATTAAAATATTAATTTATTATACAATCATATTAGGTTTATAATGGTTAAAAATGAATTTATTTCGGGAATTAGGTGGTTATGGGTCAAAATACTCTCAACCAATAGGTTTTAGACATGTTTAGGTTACCATTTTAACCTTATCTTTTAGATTTAACTCTTAGTTAAATAGTTTAACTTTTACCGTGTCTTCTTGTATTCTTACTCTATATGGTTAATAAACTTACTCTAAACTTCCAAGAGAACCTCAAGTGGATAATTAATGACATATATAATATTATTTAAGCCCTTTTTCCAAACCTTACATTTTTATGAATATTATATTAACCAATAATATAGTATTTTTTTAAATATTAATTTATGTCAATTTTGACACTATTTAGTATTTTGTTTTTTTGAAAGTCATCACCACTTGATTAATTCAAACACGATACATTAAATAATCCCTAACATGTCATAGTAACCTATAAAATTATTTAATGTCATAAAAACTTTGAAATTATATTTATTTTAATATTTATAATACCATTTATTTGATTCTTTCATTAATATGGTAATTAAGACATCATCATTGTGTCAATAATAAATTTATTTATTTATATCTAAATTTTTTAAATAAAATACCATTATGTATGAAATATTTTTATCTTTATAATGAATATTTATAGTCTAATTTATCTTATTTATAACCCTATATTAAAAATTGTTTTGTTATCAAACTTTGATTTTAACTCATTTAAATCTTATTTAAATAAAATAATAATAAATATCTTAATATAATACAAGTGTACCTAAAGGGTCATATTTTATTTCTAAGGTTGTGTTCGGTATAATTAAACTTATACAATAGAATTAGGACATGTTTTTAGGTAATAATAATATCATTTTACCCTTAATTACCCCATTACTTTTAAGCATGGTAAATAAACGTAAGAAGTTACAATTTACCAAAAATTATTTTTATCTTATTGAACCACATTTTACTCCTTGATATTAACAATGTCTCTAAGATTTTATAAATTCAACTCACAGAATCTGTAAAATTAGGTTTTATGTTAATTTACAAATTCCCCTAGGAGGTGGGTAAAAGAGGGTGAAAAGTTCAATAAACTTTTTATATATCTAAAATTATTATAAACTGACATCAATGAATTAAATTGAAATTATATAGCTATTATGTATATATTTTGACCTAAAATAAATTTAAATAAAATAAATAATTATTTAAATAAAAATTCGGTTTTAAACTATAACTTAGTGTTTTCACTATTCATCAAAAATTAGATGTTTTCAGAAAAATTCCAAAAATTCACCCCAAGATAATTTTGATATTATTAATTCAATAATGAAGTCTATTTTACCAAATTCAAAACATATAAGTCTCATTTATTGATTTAAAATTAATTCCAACTGTCAAAACCAAAAGGCATATTTTTAAGAAATAATAACTATTAAAAGTTTGACACTTGTTTATGTCCAATTTCAAGGTGAAATTACTTACAATGACCAACATTGGATTAAATGGTAAAAAATATAATCTATTTATACTTCCAAAACATTAAAATGTATAATTTAACACTGTAAATTAATTTGATTAAAAAAGTAGTTTTCAGTTAAAATATAGTATTTTTCACTATTCACCCAAATATGAATATTATCAGAAAAACACCAAAAATTTATTGAAACTAAATTATTATGTCCTGATTCTAAAGAAAGAGTTTATTTTGTCAAATTCAATATATATAAAAGTTTCAAATATTGGATTTAAAAACAGTTTTCCATTAAAAGGCTGAAAAATTTATATTTTAAAAAATACTTCTTTTATCTGAAAAAATGTATTTTTTCTTAAATTATGTCCAAGAAATTCATAATATGGATTCTTAAATTATAAGGATTATATAAAGTTCAAAATTCAGTTAATACTATTCATAACCTATTTTGAATGGCGAGTTTGGTAAGTCGTGGTGCGCTTGAACTCAGTGTTGCGTGTAGTGTGAGTTGTTGAATTACTTTGAAGAAATAACGTACTATAAAATCTTGGGGTGTTACAAGTAAAACTCATCTTTAAAATTAAATTTTTATTTTTACTTAAGGAGTAATAAAATAATTAAGTTCATAGAGGGAATAATTGACAAAATATAAGGGAATCCCCTTGGATTATGTTATTATAGTCCAAAGGTACGTAATCAATGCTAGAATAGATAGTCAGTATCACTGTCTGGTCTCCCTTGGAAGCACGAAGGTCAGATAAATTAATACCGTCATGCCAAGTGTATAAAGTATGTACATCAGGGTGATTCATATTTCTACAAGCTTTAATGGTATAGTCAATGATACGTTTGTATGGGGAATGCACAAGTAGTGTATATTCCACCACGTAAGAAATATTTTCAACCATAAAGATATAAAAATTATTTATCCTACAAATATTTTATCTAGAAAACATTGTGAGATCTTCTACTTTGATGGAGTATCCCTTATTGTAGATGGATGAAAATTACAAAATGGTTGAAGTTGGAAGTTCCAAAAAATAGCACATCTATGAATGATAATTTGTACACATGATCCATATATGTTGAACTTATGACCATGATAATGCACTTTCCATTATAAACAAAAGACACTGCCCTCCCTTTTATTCGATGTTCCATTTGATATGGTGAATGAGATAAAGTTCCTTAAGTAAAATGATATCAGGATCTCTATAGACATAAAAATAATATAGTTTAATTGGGAAAAGAATTTTTTACTTTAGGTAACATTCATTGGGGATTATTATTTTGATGAAATATCACATTACATTTCCCCCATATCAAGAATAATCCAGCCAAGAAAAGAACGCATTGACCATAGATGTTGAGATTTGAACCTACATGGATGTGAAAGCATGAAACCAGAAAAATATCCATGGAATCAATGTATTTTTTGACTCTCAAGAAGACCTAAAATAGTAAACCATATATATTATACTCACCCCCTTTAGAAAATAAGTGAATCATTGAATCTGAAATTGCATTTACATAACACATACATTTAGAGGTGAGTTGAATGCAATTTCTTTGAACATCAGGATCATTAGGGACGGACTAGTTCTAAATATTTAAAACTATAAAATTAAATTTTTTAGCATCTTTTTTCAACATATAATACTATCCAAATCATTATAATTTCAATTTACATGAATTGGATTATGAAAATATAGAAATTTGAAGTCACTTTATGATGGTGGATTGAAAACACAAATGTTTAGTTCCTTGAATATCATAATTCTATTAAATGGAGGACTATATTGCTCATTTAGAATCACTTCCCCAAACAATGGATGCTAGTGGGGCTTCAAAAAGGTGATTTTGAATATCAAGAACCCATGAAAAATGAAGGGAGTTTCCACCCATTTTCTTTCAAGAAGGAAATAGTGCCACTACCAATGATCCAATGACATCTATAATGGAAACTGATAATCAAAGCTTAAGAGATGTGCTAGATATGTGAGACAAAGGTACCCACATTACAATAGCTATGAGAAATACCATTTTTATTTAAAATTAATTTATCCTAGTGATATTGGATCAATATCACGATCTGTATACTACACATATTTTTTTCCATGATCTTGAGATTGATGACACCTTCTTCTACCAATGTGGCCGGTCTTGACCAGCTAGACCAATGGTGATGAATCTATTAGTGAGAGTCCAAGATGAAGGGACTAAAGGTTTTATCAATTTTCATTATGATTGTTTTGAGTGTCTTGTACACCAATAATACATGCATAGGTATATAAGAGTGTCCTCTATCCACTAGCATGATATGAACACCAAAAGAAAGTAATTGAATCTTTCAGTTTCAAATACTTCCCAATATTCTATTTATAATACCTTAAAAATGGTAGATATAAATTAATTAATTCAATAAATGATAATCCAGGTAGTCCTTTTTAAAATTATTTCTACACATTCTTAGTATCTCCTCAAATAGTTTGTAGTGTCAATATATGCATGTGTTTGAGATGAAAACAGATATTTCATTAACATTGATGACTTGATCGCTCCCATTATTGTAAAATGTCTATATCAACATGAAATTATGGATAAAATTTGTACTTCCTTTAATAAATAAGTGCATATAATACACAATGAATAAGTGAGATATGCCTATGAATCCATTTATCCTTTTGAAAGGGAGAACCAAACAACCTTAAATTTTAGAATTAATATTTCTACTAAGCACAATCTAGGATAAGAATAAGAAGATGTTTGGTAGGATATTCATGATAGATACCCCTATATTACTTTAAAAAATAAACTATCTCATGAAAAAGGGAAATATTAAACCATGGACAAAAGAATAGATGAAATAGAAGGTCTCAAAACCACTTAGAGGACCTACACCTTCAAAAAACTCAGAATTAAAGATCCACTATACTATATCATACAAATTTTCTATATCAATTTTGACCATAATATTAGAATAAACCCCTGGCCTATTGAGGTTTGAATTAATTTATTCAGATAAGAAAACTATTCATTAGATACTTTGTTCCCTAAGTATTCCATATTGGTCATCTAAATCATGGAGGTCTATGTGGTTGAGAAATAATTTGTTCAAAATGGTGGAAAGAAATTTTTATAAGAAATTAAAATTACTAATTCTGTAAAACTAAACAATTTTAGTAGGTTGACTTAACTTGTGAATAAAGGATTGGAAAAAACATTGGAAACTCTAATAAGGGACCCCCTTAAATTAATCATGGAAAACATTAATTACATCTTTCGTACTATGATCCCATACCACTGAGTGAAATGACCATGAAAATACATCCAACCCCAAGGAAATATTAAGATTAAAACTTTTAACAACCTATTAAATATATTTTTCCTTAGAATGAAATTCCACATTTATGTTTTATTGGTCATCAACATTACTAGATGTTATATTGTAGAGGCTTTCATTAGATTATATCAAATTTCAAACCTCTCTTATGTCTTTGTGTGGACCTAAAAGTAGGATTAAGAAATGAGGAACTACACAATTCCTTATAATACTAACATCACTGGTGTGGGATCCATCCTTAATAAGAATATTGAATTTTTATATTAATTTAATCTCCCTTATCACTGAATATAATTATTCTATGTTTCTATCACCTTCCCATATCCATTTATTTTTTTTATTTCTCTCTATCAACATGATCCTCTTCCAAAATCTCATCCTCTAATTCATTTCACTTAGTGTCTTGAAAAGTGATAGTATCATCATTCCACTTCTTTTGAAGGTGGCTATCCAAATGGATAATCTCTAAATGAAGATCAAAACTTTTATGATTTATTTTTTTAATTATTATTCTCAGGAATTAATATATGCCTTTAGTATCTTATGTTTATTTGGGTTGCCTTATATGGGGGATATCTATGATGAGTGAACTATCTCCATGAAACTAATTTTATTCATATACTATTTAGAGTAAAATAATATATTATTAGGATTTATTTATCTTTTTATTTGGAATAGAAAATGGGAATGGTTAGATTGGGTATGCATTTGTTGTCTAGAAGTTTATTATGAGAAGTAAGAGATCTCATAGACATTAGTGAAATATTTTTCCAAATGACTATAGATACTAAAACTTCCATGTTTATTTTTACACCAAATGAAATTATACCCCATGAATACCATGTTTAAGAGGTTTTTGTGGGAAATAAAAGATAAAAATAAATTCACAGCTCGGTTCAAGTAGAGACCCCCTCATATCTTTTAGAATAATTAAAGAGATTATTGAAATCCTCACCTACAAACCAAGAAGTGGTTACCATATTGAATTTTGAGATAAATATTCATAATTATACTCTTCCACCTACCTCACACTTGGTATAAATAAAAAAAGTATAATAATATAGGATCTTTAGTACCCTTAATGCTAATATGGTGTGATGAAATATCAAAGTGACCCACTTAGATTTGCCTCTCCCAAAATATCAATATAATATAATTGGCCAAATATCTATGAGTATTGTTGGACATATATAACTTATTTTATAAAATTTTATAGATTATTACTTGTGTTTGAGTTCCAAATTTCAATAATTGAAATTTAGTTATAGTTATGAAACTTTTATAGATAATTTTTTTTCTTGAGGATAATGATCTCATCACCAATAGATGCTTAATGGGTGAAGTGATTGTTTATCAAAGGCATGCATAATTGAATATTGATGATAGACATACCATCATAATTGACTTAAATTACTAGTATCCTATGAAAAAAATAAAACAAATAAATAGGTAATCAATATCACATAATTGTGCCATCAATATCATGACCTAACATATGAGAAACATCCTTAAGTGAGATTTCTATCTCTCTCTTCATTATATGAAAACTATGTGCATCTTTCTGTATCCCTCTAAAAAATATCTAATGATCCGGTGATCGAAAAAGTGAAATTACACATATATGTTCCATAAAACCCTACAAATCAAAGATAATGGATGATGGAAGGTGGGTATGTAACATGATGAAAGTATTGAAATAATCGTACACTTATATATGAAACTATAAAAAACTCTAAGACAACATGTGAAACATTACTAGACTAGAAGGTGAAAAAAGGAATTTACACTGTATCTACATTCGATAAAAATCATTAATATTTTTAGTTAATGTAATAAATTTTCTAATTTCTTTTAATAAATTTTAGTATAAAATGGATTAAATACTTATAATTAAAAATGAAAGATGGATCAAGGAAGATCATGATAAATTTTTGAAAAAATTATAAAATAACTAGATCAATATAGGGTTCTTTGGATATTTTAACTGATGATAAATCTACAATGAATTGTGTAATTAAATATATATATTCCTAAAAATAAGAACAATCATAATAACTATTTTTTTGGTAAGGAAACTAATAATCAACCCTAATTTTATGTTTGTAGGGTGTGGAACTCTATTTTCTCATAATGGCACCCTTCCCAATGAAAGCATTAAACATAAAATAATGACATGTCATTTAATATACTATCAGTGTATCTTCAGACATTTGACTAATATTCATGCCTTGTTACATCCCTTACAAGCCTATTAAGAGAATTCAAAAAATGAATTCACACATCAATATAATGTATCTTGTACTATTCCTTTGATTAATAGTATAAAAACACCATCGGAGACCTCATTTATACAAAAAATATATATTTTTGGTCATATTTCCATATCTCATTCCCCATTATATGAAAAATACCATCTACCCATCATGTAATCATACACATCCTGATTATATATTTGAATTGATTCAAGAGACTAATTTAATTTTCACGGTTACTACTCATATTCTGAAATAATAAGTTATCAATGTAATTAAAAGGGTAATAAAAATTATTCAAATAAATATATTATTAAGGAAACATAACCAAATTTATGATTACCTTATTTGTTGATTAATATTTAAAATTATTATGGATATTAATGGAAACAAATTTAATGAAATGTTGATTATAAGAATTGGGTTCTTTCGTGGAAATTCTATCACTTTTAATGGACTATATAATTACTCAATGATGACTTTATATCAAACAAACTCCATGGTTTTACATAATATGGATGCATATATAGGCCACAAATCAACATTTTGATTCGATGTTATCCTTTTCAAAAAATAGAAAATAAAAGTGTGGGAGTTTCATGATTACAATACTGTTTAAAAAAATGAGTATTATACCCATATAATTATATAAATAAAATACCCATCGACCTAAATGAATAGTTTTCAACAAGGAAATGTGGTGATAAAATACATAAATTCTAAAAACATCATACAAAACCTTCCCATTTCCCATCGATATGATTATCCTTGGAGACATACTCAATGATTTAATGAAAATAAATGACCTGATTGTTGTGATATAATAATCCCATTAGTTTAAATAATTTTTTTTTCTGATTTATCCCAATCACAATGAACTCTTACAATTCTCTTTTGTTTTTTCCATCTAAGCTTTACTGTAGGATATCCTTTTCTTGAATAACTATTATATCCATTCTTGGAAAAGGGATAATGGAACATTTTGAAACATTTATATCATGTCAACAATAATAATGGATATAAATTTTTCATATTTTATTAAATTAACCTTTTATAGGATTGGATGAACACAAGTATGTATCCCTTCAACCCAGATATATTCCGATGTGATTTTTTTCATATATTTCCCACATGGGAAATTTATATTCTAACCCATATTTGTCACACCAAATGATGTATTTTACCATTTTTTATTTTTAACCATAAATAGAATATGTTACTCTATGTTGTATTGTTTAACCATATTTTAAATGAACTTTTACTTTCAAACTCTTTTCTGACATGTAATGTGTTATCATTTGTGTCAAATTTTTTTTGTATAATGGTTGGGAATTCACTACATGGTGTAATAATATCATAATAAAACTATTTCAAATGTGACATTACCACCACTAAATAATTAAATAATGTATAATTGTTACCACATTATTGTTTTTTTCCTATCATTTAAAGAAACCTCAGAAGGTTCATTGGTCACATATTCATCCCTTATATTATATCCTACCACATCATTAGATACTTTCTCATTAGAGAAACTCTCATTCATTAAAATTAGAGTATCTATAGGGATGTGTGATATAGTTTTATAAATGTTATGATCACCATAGTTTTAATTAGTCTCTGTTACTTGAGTCATATTATATGAAAATGAATAATATTGTTGCAATGAACTGACTTCAACTAATCTCCCATAATAGAGCTATATAGTAGTAGATTACACCTCATAAATAATAGATTTCTTTGTGGATTCTCCATACCATCCTTCTTGTATTTTTGGATGAATATGAGTGTTTGTGTGACATGGAAGATAATATGAGATCAATGTATAATTTATTATTCAAATTTATTATCAAGATAACTAATAGATTATTGTACTTAAACTTCTTGAATGCAATATCACTAGTTTGGTACCCATATCCTAGTTTAAACTAGTATAATATAGTGAAAATACCATTTATATTAAGTGTATATTTCTTCTTCTTAATAGATATCAGATGGGATATCATGGTGTATAGATCTATATATTTATATAATATATTCAAATCTGTGGACATATATAAGAGAATGATGTAACCTACATTAGAAACATCCTTTATATATATATATTTTAGGCTTACATTTCACTAACACTCACTCAGAGAGGTGGATGGTCAGGAATAATGGACTCTAGCATATAATATTAATTTTCCTTAAGTAGTTATATATATAAATGATTGTAAAAATCATTGAAATTTGTATTGTTGAGGACATGGAATTTGTACATAAATGATCACATTAATAGCATGGTTTTTTTTAAATTTTTTGATAATAAAGAAAATCATATTTTGGTACTTTATCTTGATTAAAAAAAGTAACATAATTTATTTCATTAAAATAGTATAATTTTTTTTTTGTTCTTGAAGATATATTTAATAATTTAAATTCAAAAAATATTAGAATATTATGTTTATTCTAATTTAAAAAATTAATTTATCATTTATCTTGAAAATACATATAAGATAAATGTTATTTAAAAAATATTTTTTTAAATATATTTATTTATTCTTATATTTATTTTAAAAAAAATGTGTATTCATGATTTTTTTTCAAAAAAATTATTTTTGTGTATTGATTTATAATTAATTAGACATTATAAATGAAATTTAAATTTCATTATCCTTAATCTTTCAAAACATGTGTGGCGATGCATGATTTTAGTCATCCATAGATTCACTATTTTCTACTAGTGTTACACAAAAGATTATATTTATTGTTATTTATAAAATATATATTTTTATATTTTATAAAAATTTATTTTGAATTTTTTTATAAAAATATTATGATATTTTATTTTTTTTAATTCATTTCCATTTTATGGAAGATATATTGGGTTATTTTCTTCAATAAATAAATTATAATGGTGTCTTTATTTGATTTTTTTAGAAACCCCTACCATTTATTTTCTAAATCATTATATATCATAAATTTCATTTTCAAAATATTTTTAAAAAACACATTTAAATTAGTATTATAAATTTTTATAAAAAATATAACTATTAATGAAATGTTTTTAAGAATTTTTTTAATATTACAAGTATGCATTAAATTATATTTAATAGAATATAGTAAATGGAATTTTTATTTAATTATTTTTTGATTAATTATTAAATTCACCACATATATTAACATTATAAACTAATTAAAAATTATCTATACAAGAATAAAATGATCACAAGCAATATGCAGTTGGTTTGTTTTATCAACAAAATGATAAAATGACCACATCCAAATAGTGAATCTTCATATGGATTCATCTAATAGCCTATAAAAAAGTAGTCAATTTGCTTAATTGTCATATATAGATGCAATGTGGAATATTATTAGCTCATTTTGGAACTCCATTTTTTTACAACATTATTAACATGAAAGTTAGGGTTATTAGGGGATTATGATACATTAAATTTATCATGGACACAACAGTCATAAATATAGGGAATCAGATGACACACAAAGTATCAAAAATAAAATTAAAACTAATTATTGAAAATCATAAATGAAAATACTATAAACATACATCAGTGAGTCTAAATCATGATCATTTTATATTAATTAGAACTATTGATAGATTATATTTTACAATTACTCACTTCTCTAAAATAATTACATATATATATATATATATTAATTGATATAAATTTATTAAATCAATCAACAATATTTAAATCATCCAAACATCATTTCAAAATCTATTAAATCATCTAAAATAATTTAAATCATCCAAACAACACAATAGTTAAATTAGAAAATCATTCAATCAAAATAATAAACTCATAAAAACCAAACAAATAAATAAAAATAAAAATTTTAGAAAGAAATTTTTTCATCCAAAAGACTAAAAATAATAATTTAAGAAAGATATTCTAATCCACTAGAACAATTATACAAAATCAAAGGAGTATAATAACTTAATGTGTGGAACCCATTTATATAGTTTTTCACCTACATGAGGTGTAAATTGTGATAATAGATTAGGATTATAAACTATACTATAAGTGTGGATAAAATTCACACTTCCAATTGATCAATGGAGCAAGTGTGAGCCACATTAGTGCTTCCTAACTAAAGTGGAAGTGTAGACATGGATTATGATTCAAGTGAACCAATTTAAAAAATACTTCCAAACCCAACCCTTATAAAATATATTTTTTAATTATAATTCATTAAGAGAACTCATAAAGAATAATATTATATTTTTTTATTTTAGATTAAAATAAAATGTAAAAATTCATTTTAATATTTTCTAATTGAGAAAATATATTAAAATATATTAGTTTAAGAAATTTTTGGAAAGTGTGACACACCTTCTATATATAATAGTATATATATAATAACATTTCCACTATTATTATTCATATATATATATACACACATGTATATTTATTTTATATATATAGGATGGATATACATTTCCCTAATGCATCTCCCTCACTCAAAATTGGGTTTTCTCATGCCCCCTCACTACATCTTCCCTCGTGATGCTAAGGCTCTCCCTTTGAATCCTCCCTTAATCTTGTGTAATATTTCTTCCTTATTTATCTTTTAGTTTCTCATTTTCACATTTTTTATTTCAATTTTTTGGTCTTCCACTTTGTTCTTGGCTATTTATTTTGGTTTTATTGATTCTTGTTTTTATTAGTCTAAGTAACCCTTTTCTACTACTCATATTTTCATAACCATCATGATAAACCCCTTACTTGGTCTGGCATGATAATATTTTGGTGATTTGAGATTTTGTAGTGTATTTTATCTACATGGAACCTTTATATATCTCAACTTATTTATTTTTGGGGGTTCTTTTTGTTTTGTTTTTTATTTACACTTCAATATGGGTTTTTTTGGTTTGTGGTTACTCATCGGTGAGTTCTAATTATCATAAAAAATAATCTATTGAACCAAACAATCATGAATGAATCTATCCATTCTTGATTATTACAGTGATTATGGTGATTTGGGTTAGGTTTTTGGGGTTATTTGATTATGGATTCTATGAGATAGTCTTATAGTGGTGTTGTTCCCTCATTTAATTGGTTTTATATTATAGGTGTAAGAGTAATTTTGATTAGGATCAATTATTAAATGATAGCTATTAGGTGAAATTATTAATGGAGATTCTATGGTTAAAAAATGGTTTATGTGAGTTTTGATTCCCATGTTTATGATGGTGATATTTTTTAGTTAGTATTATGGGGGTGGTGTATCAGGTGTTGTGTATCTTATTTATTGGAGGTCTGACATTATGCTTATTTTTCATTTTGGTGTAATGAATAATAATTTAATCAATGGAATTTCCCTTATTATTATATATTTGTGTCATTTTTAGTAATGCATTATTATTTAATTTAAAATAATAACATGATAAAACCAAAAAAAATATTTTATGATTTTGAATAGTATATTTAGAGAATAGAAATATCCAAAATAAATAAAAAAATTACAAAGGGATTTTATGTAGAAATTAAGATATTTATAATATGAAAATTTGGATATACTCGATCCCCCAAAATGATCACACATGGAGAAAAAATTTAGAAATGAAGAAAAATATTTATAATGAAATATCAATATTGGAAAATAAAAATATTTAACCTTGAGTGAAAATAAATGTGAACAAAGAATAAATGAAATTTTATGTATTTATATAATAAAGGGATCTTATATGTTTGTTAAAAATCCAACCATTGGAATAGTAAATACCTGTTGAAATAGTAATATGACTATTAAGAGTTGTAGCCTTACCTTTAGAATAGTACCTCACCTATGGAATTGTAAATTAATATTTATTTATCTTTAAAAATGAAGATATGAAATATTTATATCAGGATACAATTTATTATATGTTTTAAAAAATGATAAAATAAATTGTTTTAGTTTTTGTAAAATATATATGTTTTATTTTAATTTTTATAATAAATATAATGTTTTGAAATAAAATTTATCTTCATAAAATGTTCTTAATAAATAATATTATGTCACATTATAATAATAATGTAATTTTTTGATAGCATAAGTAATTTATAAAAGGGTTATAAAATTGAACATAATGTTAAAAATGATTTTTTAAAATAGAAAATGATTTTATTTAAAATTGATTTTCTCATATTTATAAAATTATTTTCATAAAATGTTTCTCAATTTTAGAATCTATGCATAAAAAAATTAATGTGAATTTTATTTATTTTTCTGAAATAGTTGAATTTTCGTTGAATAGTGAAATATAACAAAATATAATATTTAACAATATAAGATATATACCTAAATTTTTGATTCATGAATAATGTAACAAGCCATTATTTTTAAGTAACACGAACTATTTACTTTATGCAGTCTTAATATTCATAACTATTGGTAGTCTTGAATCAAAATAATAAACTAATGAGTATAATATAAAAAAACCTCTTTCCTCCCCTTATAAATACACCCCACTCATGACACCATCTATATCTTGGAGAATAACCAAAATCTACCCAATTATATCATTATATTTCCATCACATTTATAGAATAATTTGTATTATAAAATTTTTAATCCAATGTTCCTTTAGTTAAAACGCAACAAGAGACATCCAGAGGAAAAAAAAATACCCTCAACAAAGCCTTTTGGTTTTTATTCCTCTACATCCTCAAAAAAAATTACATACAAGTTTACATAATGACTCAAATATAATAAATATATTTTAATTTTGTTGTTTTAGTGTGATATCTATAATTTAACCTATTCTCTTCCCCTATCTTTCTAAAAATTAAAACATTGTTCATATTATGGTTGGTTCAAAACCTCTATGAAAAACATACTTAATTTTTCTCCACCACCATCATGAACGATTATATAAATATTATTATAGTTAAATATGATTATAATAAATTTGTTATAAATTATTTCATTTTCTATAATAATTAATTAAATAAAATTAATTTAGTTCCAAATGGTTGGTAAAATTGAAAAATGAACTAAATGTATATAGACAACTTTTATACTAAATGAATCATCTCTATGACAGATAACATATAGATATTTTAGACCATTTAAATTAATAAAATTACAAGAATACTATTTTATTTCACTTTTATGGTTTTATTCCCATTGAAAAATTACTCCATTAATTATCCACAGGTGATATAACCTTAGAACTATGAAACAAATGCCCTCAGAATAGCAATATTATACATTATATATCATTAAAATAGTTAAAAATGAACATACTATAGTTATAGTAAATAAAATATCGATGTAATTTTTTTTGAATTATGTATTTGATTCATTTATTTTGATTATTTAGGATACAAGGTTCATGTATAGAATGATTCTTAACCTAGGGTAAGGGATCTTCAGAACCACCCCATTTTATTTGGGTTATGATTTATCTTAATTTCCCCAGATCCTTACTATGTTATTATTATGTAATTTTTATATAATATGTTAATCTATCCTAAACATATATATCTATTTTATTTCAATTTTCCTTGTCATTGATATACATTAGTTAAAGGTTCCCTTTTCTATTTCGTTTGATAAGACAATATGATTAAAGAGAAATTAATTGTTTCTTACACTATTTAATTAACCACTCCATAAATGTTTTCTACCATCCATAAAGTTGATCATTATATTATGGAAACACCATTTTTGACCATTTTTGGTTTAATGGAAATTAATATTCTCTTCCCCCTCTTTAAAGACTCTTTAACATTTTACCTAAAACCCCACTTAAGTGGTACATTTCAAAAGTTATCTACCCATTATTTATCATATCTTCACTTCACTTGGACATAATTTTTCATGATCAATACTTATTTTTTACCTATGAACATAATTTTTTTAATCCCTTGTTTCATGGAAACCATATTGATACACCATCTGGTTATACTATAAGATATGATTATGAAAACCATTTATTTATAAAGGTAATTATTATGTTTATGAGTTATGTTTGATTCCATTTGTGGAACTAATTAGTTTGTACATGTTATGATGGGTGCAACTAGATAGTGCACCTAATATTTGGTTAAAACTTATGTCTCATGAGACAATAATGTTGGAATTATGGATTAAATCTAATCTATAATGGGACCCTTTCCATCATGTGATATTGTTATAATGGTTAACCATGACTTATACTTATGTTGTGTTTTATTTTGTTTCTATAGTAATATGTTTACATGATCTAACGATTATAAATTCTCTATACCATTATCCCATATGATTATTCATAATATTTTCTTTTATGATATGATGTTATGCATTTTGACTCATATGTTATGCTTCTTCATCACGTTTTTCCCTTACCATGGTTTATAGATCACCCTTTTATTTTATATATTCCCTATGTTATCCTATATTGTTTTATAAGATAAAAGTTATCTAGGATCATATTATAAAATTAAAATAATGTATTTGTACTCTTAGTTCCATGTTTATGTATTATGAACATATCTTCCAAAATAACATAGCCTCTGGATTATGGGCTGGTATTTTTTGGTTATTTTTTTTGTTTAAAATCATGTAATAATATGTGTAAATTACTTGGGTTTCCATATATGGTATTAGATAAATGTATAACTTTGTTGGGATTAGGACCAAAATACATTAGTAAGAATCATAGGGATAAGTCTAAGTATGGGAAAATATCTAGAAAATTTGGCAAAGTATAGTGTGAGTGGTTTCCAAGAAATTACTTCCATGTCTAGTTACTATAATTTTATATGTATCTAGAATAAATATACTGAGAGGTAATAACCATAAAAATTATTTTTGGGTATTAACATTACCGACACCTAGTTCTAGAGAAATAGGCCTTTGTGCACATTTGGTTTGACACTCCTTGTAGATATGTTTTGGAAACTTCAAAAACTCTTTAAATACCATTATGGATTAAATGAATAGATTGTTAGGTTAGAAAATATAATAGGGAAATCACCTTGGATAAACTAGATTAAAACATATAGAAGCTTAATTTTGGATGTATGTGTGATTATAGGTTATTACTTATAAGTTTATATCTTCCCTTTTATATGATTTTTATTTGAAAATTATAATTTCTACTTTTATTTCATTTATATTAGTCAATGGAAGGAAATGGGAGGAATCATGATAATAAAAAATGTGATAGGAAATATATTGATTACCCTAATGTGATTCTTATCCTGATTAGAGTGGTAGATAATAAAATCATTGTATTACTAGCTCAAATGATTCTAGTGATGAATAATAACTTGAATCATGTGAAACACCCTCCTTATACTATGAAATAGAAAGTTGTTGTAGCTTCTTTCATGAAAAAAATCCTCCCACCTTTATTGGATCTTCTGATCCTCTCATCATAGAACAAGGAATTTACTCCATTGAGAAGATCTTCTATATATTCCAATTCTTGGAATCAGTGAAAGTTATACTGGTCATTTATTAGATGAAGGGGGGAGCTAATTAGTAGTGGACACTAATCAAGATCATGGAGTCCAAGAAGGATATTGATTCCATAAAATGGAAGGATTCAAGAAAATATTTTTTGGTAAATATTTTCCCCAAATTTTATATAATAAAATAGAGTGGTATTTACTTATACTAAATCAACTAGAAGATGATTCTATCATGGATTATAAGGCAAACATAAAAAGGGTTACATGGATTTTCTCTCACTTTTTCATCAACAATAAAAGTAATGTTAACCAATTATTTAGTTTAATAAAATTTAATCATATAACATCCTTTGATATTATCAATTTTGGTATTTTTTAAGAGGTTTTATATTGTTCCCATAATGTCTATATGGATATTGGTGAATCTTATAAGCCTTATGGGGATGAAGATAAAAAGAATAAAATTGGGTTTAATATGGGAGGATCAATAGATATATCCCATGGAGGAAATTAATACCAAATATACACATGCTATAAATTTGGGAAGAATCATCCTAGATACTATCTCAATGGAATATGGAGATTCATCATGTGTGAAAAGGATGGGTATCGGGGTAATAAATACTAAAAGAAGATGAATAATCCCACTAATGCAATGAAATAGAAGAATGTTCTGATCAACACTCAAATAATAGACCAATGTTTCAATAGACACTAGTACATACATTATGCATTCTAGTAAACTATTATAATGGTTATTAGATATAATAAATGACAATAAATTCCATGTCCTATAGATAAAGGCAGAGAATATGTTATCACTACTACTAAGGGAGATCGTAACAAATATGTAGTGATAGGTACACTCGTTATTCATTCAACAATAGTCAATATAATATTTTATTCTCATGCTATAAATTTTTTATATATTTCATTTTTGGTATAAATATTCAAACACCATCTAAAAACATATAGGGTGAGTTATCCATGAGACCAAAGAATAGGGAAATTATTGTTTCTCAAGTATATAATTCCTCACCAGTCAGTTTTTGTGGACTGAATATCCAAGAAAATATTTTCATACTCACTTTAATGGATTTTGATTCTTTATTGGGCATGGATTTTTTATCATTATAAAATAGAAAAAATCAACTATTGGGATAGAGTGATAAATCTTCACATCCAGAGTCATTCACGAATTCTATATAAGCTTAAAGAGGAGAATAAATCTCCTTTAGAATCTTCTTCTCAATTGTGGATATTATTTCCTTTTGATCTAGCATATATAAGACAAATTATTGAGATAAAGTAGGTAATATTTCCTTAATACAATCCCATTGTGAGGTACTTTACTAATGTATTCCTTGAATAGTTTCTTTATTTTCCTCCTGATAAAGAGTTTGAATTCTCATTTGAACTTATACTTGGATCTCTATACATATCCAAGAATCCCTATAGAATGGACACCATTAAATTGGAGGAACTTAATAAGTGGTTACAATATAATTTTTATAAGGTTTTTATAGACTTGTGTGCTTTACTATAGGGAGTGATGATCATATTCATCAAGAATATGTATGGGTCAATGCATCTCCACCTTAATTATCATGAACTTAAAAAGATCATGATAAAGAACAAGATTCCCTTAACATGAATTGACGACTTTTTTGATCATATATGGGGAGACTAGAACTTATATAAGGTGGAAATTAACTCAAGATATCAAAAATTAAATGTGAGAATAGAAGATAATCCCAATAGTATGTTTCAGACTAGTTATAGGCACAATTTTTTTGTAGTTATGAACATAAAAATAACTAATTATCCAAAAATATTCATGGAATTTATAAATATAGTCTTTAGATATTGCCTCAAAAAAATTTGGTAGTCTTTATATATGATATTCTAATATAATCCATAAGTAAATAGGATAATGATTAGCATTTGAATACTATTAAAAATAATCTAAAAAATGAGAAACTATATGAAAAGTACTATAAATATGAGTTTTGAATGGAGGGAGTATTATATTTTCCAAATATTATCACTAAAGGGATATTCGTACACCCATATAAGATAAAATTTAATGAGGGGTGGTCCAAAACCAACATCTATAATAGATATCTATTGTTTCCTTAGACTAGCTGGGTACTATTGATAATTTATGAGAAAGTTCTCATGATTGTCAATGCTACTAACCCATATAACTGCGAAGGGAGTGAAATTTTTCTAGACCAATGAACACAAGGAGAGCTTTAAGGAATTGAGAAAGTTATTTATCAATAAAAAAATACATAAACTTCCATAAATATGGTAAATTTTCATGGTTTACAAATATTCCTCAAAGAATTCATTTGGTCGTGTGTTGATGAAAAATGGTAAACTAATAGAATATAACTGAATGTAGTTGAAATTTCGTGAGTAGAAAGACCCAACACATGATCTAGAATTGGATAAAATAATATTTACATTGAATATTTTTAAGTACTATATCTAGGTCATAAGTCTTAAATATATATAGATCATAGGATACTTCAGTGTATAATCTTACAAAAGGAGCGTAATATGTTCCAAAAAAGATAGTTAGAGAAGATCATAGACAATGATTACTCAATCCCTTACCATCTCGAGAAGTGAAATAAATTTTTATATGATTTAAGTATAAATGGTCCTATAATCTTATAAATTATGAGAATTTAGAAGGACATGGTCATCTTAGACTTGAAAATAACGGACATGGAAGTCACAAAGTAAGGAGAAACATCTTAACTATCTCAAATGACTGCTCAAACATCCATTTTAGAGAATAAAATGCATTCTCAAAGTGATTAAATAGAAATTCATAATAAGGTAGAATTTATAAGAAAATTAAATTATTGGTGTTTAAAATTGATAAAGGATTTGAAAGATTTGGGTCACAACTATGTGCACTATGAAATCTTGTGATAAAGAAGGAGTTATTAAATAATTCTCATATCTCAACCTTCACTATCCACATAGGGAGAATAAAAATGTATCAAGATCTTTGGGAGCACTATCTGTGGGAAAATATGTAGAAATATATCATGGAATATATATCAAAATTTCTAGTATGCTAGAAATAGAAGTAACCAAGGTAAAATTACAAAGGTATGAGGAAACCATTTCCCATACCTATATTGAGATAGGAAAATATCACCAAGGAATTTTTCATAGGTCCTCTAATTAAATCTAGAATAAATATTTCTATATTTGTTATGGTGGATTGTCTTAAAAATACTATTAATTTAATTTTTATTCCTAGGGTCCTCTGACTTGATAAACCTACAAAAATATACATTGGTGAAATGGAGAGTCTATATAGAACACTGTAATTGATTATTTCTGATCAAGATCCAAAATTTAACTCCATGTTCTAAAAATATATATAACATGCTCTAAACACTGATTTAAACTTTAGTATGCTTATCTCCCCCCAAAACAATGTTTAATATAAGTGGACTATCCGAACCCTTGAGGACATGTTGAGAGCATACACAATGGACATTAAAGTAGGATGTGGTCAGCATCCTCACGTGGTCAAGTTATCATATAAGAATAGCTTCCAATCAAGAATTCAAATGTATCTATATAAATACCATTATGGAAAAATATATAGAACACATGTGTTTTTGGTTGATGTTGGTTAAATAAAGATGTTGGGTCCTAAAATGGTTGAGGAAATAGTGGAAAAGGTCAATACCATTCAGCAGCACATCTGTGTAGCTTAAAGTAAAAGAAACATATATTTTGATAACCATTGTAAATACATATAGTTTGAGGTTTGAGATAAAGTGTTCCTCTATAATCTCCTATGCAATAGAGTCATGATATTTGGGAAGAAGAAAAAACTAAGTTCCAGATACATCCGCCCCTTCGAAATTATTGATCGCATCAGAACTGTGTTCTATCAACTAGAACTCCCTACAAACCCATCTTAAGTAAATGGCCCATTCCATGTATAAGTCTTGAGAAAAATGTACATACCAGATGCCTCACATGTACTTAATTCAAAAGTGGAAAAGTTCTAGAAAAATATATCTTATTAAGAGAAATTGGTTGAGATCTTAGACTATAAAGACAAATTTCTTCACAAAAAGACAACTCAACTAGTCAATGTACAATGGAAGAAGCATAATTATGAGGAGGTGTCATTGGAACTAGTGGAGGTAAAGCAGTAGAAGTACCCTAACCCTTTTTAAACATAGTATATAAAATTAAATTTCATTGATTTAATTTCTTAAGGGTGATATAATGTAATGACATGGAATTTTATTAATGGAATTTCCCATCTAATTATATATTTGTGTCATATTTAGGAATTTAGTATTACATAAAGCACATGCACCACACGATAAAACCAAAAAAAATATATTATATTAATTTTAAATTAAATTTAGATAATGAATATTTCCATAAGAATTAAAAATATTATAATGGGATAAAAATAGAAAATAAGGAAACTATAATATTAAAATTTGAATATACTCGATCCCCCAGAATGATCACACTCTTAAGAAATACTATAGAAATGAAGTAGAATATTAGTAATGAAATATCCATTTTTTAAGATGAAAATATATATAACCTTGATAAAAAAAATATAATAGATTCAATAATAATGAAAAATAATGTATTTATAGAAATGATGGAACTTATATGACCATTACAAATACGACTCCAGTAATAATAATTTGACCATTGGAATAGTAAAAAACCAATAAGAATAGTAACATAATTGTTAAAATTATATGCTCACCTGTGGAATTGTAAAAATAATATTTAGGTGTCTTATAAAATTGAAATATGAAATATTTCTATTACAATACAATTAAATAAATGTTTTTAAAATGATAAAATATGTGTTTGTTTTTTTGTAAAACATCTATGTTTTATTCAAATTTTTATAACAAATATATAGTTTTTATATAAATATTATTTTCATAAAATATGTTCAAAAATAATTTTATGTTTCATTATAATAATAATTTAATTTTATGAGACCATTTGTAGTTTTTCGAAGGGGGAAAGACTGATCATAAAGTTAAAATTTGTATTTTTCAAATAAATAAGGATTTTATATATATAAAAATAATCTTATTTAAAAATTTATTTTCATAAAATGGTTATAATTTTAAGAATCTAACAGTTTAGAAATGGTTAGGGTGATAATTGTTTATTTTTCTAAAAAACTATAATTTTTTGTAATAGTAACTTATGACAAAATATGATATTTAACATTTTAAGATCAATACTAAAATTTTAGAGTCATGGATGATTTAATAAAAAATTTGTTAAAACTAACAAGAAACATTTACTTTAAATATTTATAGGATTCATCACTATTTGTATTTTTGACATAAAAATATAAACTAAAGAATGAAATATTCCAAAAACACCCATATCATCCCCTTTTAAATACCACCCCTCAGAACCCCTAATCCTCAAATAATTTTAGGCTTATATATTACCCAAAAACTATCCAAATATATATTCATATCTTCCACAATTCCATTGAAGAAATTTTTATAAAAATTCCAATCCAAGGTGCCTTAAGTGGAATCCCATGAAGAGAAATCCAACGGAAAAGGTAGTACCCACACTTGAGACTTTTAATTTTTAATCCTTCCCATCCTCCAAAAATGGTTACAAAAAACCAGACATAATGGTTCTAGTATCATAAATATAATGTAATTATACAATTTCAATTGAATATCTATCATATATCCTCTTCTGTTCTCTACTCATTCAAAAAAAGAAAATGTTTTTCATATTGTAGTGGGTTCACCGCCTCCATGAACACTGCACTTTGTTTTTCTATTACTCCTTAAAGGCTGTTTATAAAAATATTATTAAGGTTAAATATGTTTACAATAAGTATATTATAACTTATTTTATGCTTCGTAATGCATTCATTAAAGAAAATTAAACTATTTTATGATGGTCAGTAAAACCGCCTAAATGAACTAACTTTATGATGACAACATTTATACTAAATGAATAATCCCTATATTTGAACACATATGGACATTTATTACCATTTAAATTTATATAAGGAAATTAATATCACTTCATTTTACTTCAGTATGTTTATTCCTATTTGAAAATAATTTCAATAATTATTCACAAGTGATTCGACCTTGGAACCATGGAAAAAATGCCCTCAGAACAATGAAATCAAACATTATATATAATTAAAATGGTTGTAAATGAACATAATATAATCACATTAAATTGAAATTTTATGTAAAAGGTTATTAATTAAGTAATCAATGACTCTAATTTTATTTTTCAGGATGTTAGGTGAAAGTGTAGAATGATTCTAGACCTAATTTAAGGGATGTCTCGGAGCAGCCCAATTTTTTTGGTTATGATTTCTCTCACATTTCCCCACATTTTCTATCAATTATTATCATATAATTATATACATATATGTCTTTAAAATATATATCAAGTTTAATTAACTTTTATTTTATGGTGAAATACATGTTTTAAAGGATACCTTCTTAATTTTATTTTATAAGCAACACCAATTAAAGTGAGATTATCTATTTCTTTCCCCATTTCATGTACCACTCCATAAAATGTTTTAAACCCTAAATGGTTCCTAAAATTTCTCATGAAACTATAGAAAACCATTTTTATATCATTTATAGTTTAATGGAATTTAATATTCTTTTCCTCCTCTTTAAAGACTCTATTCCTATTTCTGTAAAAACCCACTTAAGTGGTACATTTCCAAAGTTACCTATCCACTCTTTTTCATATATTGACTTCACTTAAAAATAATTTTTCATGATATATAATAATTTTTTACCTTTTATTGTCCAATAATGTTCTAATACCAACTTTCATGGAATCCATTACCATTAAACATCTAGTTATTCTATAAGATGTGATTATGTAACCCATTTGTTTCCATGGGAAATTATGATGATTATATATTATTTTTTATTTCAATTTATAGAACACATAACCATGTACATGTTATTATGGGTGTTTTCAAATAGTTATCCATTTCAATTTGAAACGTTTATGCCTCATGAGATGGTATGTATGTGATTAGAGAGTAAACCTATTCTACAATGGGACTCTGTCCTCCATGTGATGTTGTCTTGGAGGTTATCCTAAACATGGGATTATTGTATGTTTTATATTATTTCCACATTTATTTATTTCCATGATCTTATAAATTCATATTCTTTATCGAATGATTTAATATGATTACTCATGAGCCTTTTATTTTATGATTTAATGTTATACCTTTTGAGTTTTATGTTATTCTTCTTCATCATGTTTATTACCTTATTATAATTTATAGCTTGACCCATTCTTTTATGTATTACTAGGGTTATCCTATATATTTTTATATTCTCAAAGGGATTTTAGAGCACATTATAGTAATTAAAATAAATATGCATTCTTAGTTTTATATTGAGGTATTATGAACATAGGCTTCCAGAGACACTGGGACTCCGAATTGTGGGTTATGTTTACTATACATTTATGTTTAAAATAAAAAAAATTTATATTTGGTTCAATAGATTTATAGATTGGTTATTTTTGTTGAGGGTTATATTTGATGGTTATACAGTGGATGGAAACTTTTATTATTTTACTCAAGTTGGTTTGTGTTTTTAATGATGGTAGTTGGATATAGTTTCTTGATAGACTCAGTCACATATGTGAGATGGCATATAAATCACAGGTGTGAGGTTAGAAGTAGGGTGTGAGGCTTGAGGTGTTGGATTTGGTCATATGTGGCCTGAAGCATTGACTTCGGTCTTTTTTCATCCCTCTTGTTTGAATTAAAATGCATGTGTTATTTTTGTTTTGTTATTTAAATTCATGAGATTAGAAAAAAAACTATTTCGGGTTACAAGGAATTGGTTCCTATTTTTTTAAGGGGTTATAGTTAACCCAAAAAGGTTGTTTTATAAAAATAATAAAATGGCAATTAAAGGACACACACACACACACACACACACATATATATATATTGTACCAACTCGATATTTTTTGAATTTTTTGAAAATAAATTTATTATTTTATATATTTTTCATTACACATAATAACAAGTTTATCTTGACTTTCAAGAAACACCAATTTAAGCTTGAATTACCCACAACATTGAGTTTTAACAATATCATGATATATTGTTAATATAGTTAATAAAACTATACCATTACAACTTAACTATTAAGACTAGTGATATGAATAATAATAAATAATTTTTATATATTAAGTATAGTGGTTTTATATAAATGTAACATATTGATAGTAAATTTCTTAATTTTTAGTAGAGTCTATAATCCTAAAGGTTGAAAGCCTTATATTTCTATTCATTTTTGGATAATCCTCCATTTAAAAGTTTAGGGGGAACCCTTAAATGTCCTGTAGGCCTAAGTACTAAGTCCCATACATGACCCGAAGGTCCAAAGGCACAAGGCCGTTTACATGACCCTAAAGGCCCAATACCAGACACACTTAAAGCAACCCATCCCCATTATTTTCATCTTAAATGAGCCAAGATCCTCACATTGCATGGGTGATCATCTATCATTACACTGTAGATAGTCACACAATTCCTCGTACCAATAAAAGTTGTCATAACCTATCATTTTTATAATTTTGTTTGATCTGCTTAGGTGGTTTCTATTTTTCTCTAAATCCTCTTCTGGTCCTGCTCTTGTGTGGTATGCTCACACTATTTCTTGGTTTTTGTGACCCGAAATCCCTGTGGCCCGAAGGCCATATGGCCCAAAGGCCCTCGGTGGGCCAAAGTACTTGTGTCCCAAAGGCCTTTGGTATCCCGAAGGCATTGGTGGACCATAGGACTTAAGACCCATAGGCCCAAAACGGTGGTCTGAAGGCCCAAATCGGATGAATAGTTCTAACTCCTACAGTTCCGCACAATACCTACTACATTAACTGCTAAAAATACTGCAAAAGTAGCTAAAAATTTTATCCCCATCTAGATTTGATCCTATATCTTTTTTATTCCAATAAGTAGCATCTACCACTAAGGTATATGCTCGTTGGACCAATAGAATCTTTAGATGCTTCAAAAATACTATTTTTCTCAAAAAAATATTTTTTTATTAATTATTGTGAAAAATTATAATTTTTAACACTTTTAAAAAAACTAATTTATAAAATAAACATTATATTTTAAATCATAATATCAAAATTATCTTAGGGTTAATTTTTGGGAATGTTTTTGAAAAATTTTATATTTTTGATGAATAGTGAAAGATATTGAATTTTAATTGAACGAAACATTTTAATTTATTTTATTTATAAATTTAAATTATATTTTAAATTGGTTATAAAGTAAAATTATTTCAATCATAAATCCATTAATAAATATTTTTTTTCATTGGATTTATTTTCTTGTTGAATTTATATATTAAATATGTGTAAGCTTTTGAACATATTCTCTTTAAAAACCCACTTTCTCATCACATCTTCGGTAATAATTTTAAATTAAAATTTTCTAATTATATGATTTTAATTTATAAAAGTGGATTTCATATTTAGAATCATCATAATATTTATTTTCTAATAAGTTCAAATTAATTTTTTTCCAAAATGAATAGTGAATGCAGTAAAAGTTAATTGCCACAATTATGGTAAAAATGGTTTTACCGGTGGGTTAAACTAAAAATATAAGAGTAAGATTGACCTATAAAATTGTGTAAAAACTATTTCATTGACATATATAGACCATTAAACCTATACGGTTAAATAATAGACCATTTTCGACCCTGGTGACATATGAAAAATGTTGGAGCACTCAATTATATTCAGAAATACCAAGTGTGTCCTCTCCCCCACTTATGAAAGGAAACCCCTATACACCTATTTTCATACATTAAAAACAAGTTGATTCAGAAAAAGACATACTAAATAACCTAACAACTTACCATGTTTCATCCTAGAAGGCTTAGTTTGGGAATAAATCTATCCTAGGAAAACTTTGGTGCAAACCTATGGAGGATAACTAAAGAAGAGATAACATTCTTCAACAAGTGTTTTTATTTTATATCTTACTCTGAATACTTAAATTATTATTATAACATTAGTATATAGTAACCTCATTATCTTCCATATACTTATATTTTATTATGTTTTGGGAATTCCATGCAACCATCTTCACTTTCATTACACTACTGGGAAACAAGGCTATACTGATGGTTCTCCAAAAAACCATGGGTATAGGTCACCCATAAACCCATAGTTTTTATAAATCATGGGAATAGGTTTCATGGGAAAAAAATTCATGGTAAGTACCTATACCCATGATTCTAAAAAAACCATGGTCATAAGTCACCCCTATACCCACAGTTATTTGGTAAACTGTGAGAATATGATTTTTGGAGAAAAAAATCATTAGAAGGACCTATAACCACATTTTTCAAAAAAACTTGTATAGGTTACCCCATTACCCATAGTTTTTATAAACTGTGGAAATAGGTTTCATGGGATTTTTTTCTTGGGAAGTTCATAAAAAACCCTATACCCAAGGTTTGACTAAACTGTGGGTATAATAATTTTTTTATTGGCACCTATACCCATAGTTTGACAAAATCATGGGTATAGGTTGGCCCATTATTTTTCCATAAAAATAATAACAAATAATTTAATATAAATAAATTTATATATATATTTGTATTTATATTTTTGAATATAGAAACAAAAAACATGTGGCAGGATAGTGGTAAAGTCTTTGTATTATAAGTGGATGGTGATGGGATCAATTCCCAGCGATGGTTTTTTTTAATAAGGAACTTATACCCACGGTTTGACTAAACTGTGGGTATAGGTTTTCTAAATAGTTTTGAATAATAATAAATTTAATAAAAATAATTTAATAAAAAAACTATATATATTTATAAATATATATATATATATATTTGAATATAATAATAGAAGATGTGTTATATTATTGTGGTAAAGTAGTTGGAGTGTAGGTAGAAGGTTAAGGGATCAAATACTGGTGGGGGATTTGTTTTAATAAGTAACTATACCCATGGTTTGTTTAAATCATGGGTATAGGTATTTCGATTGAAATTTCCTACACCAACGGTTTAAGAACCGTGGGTATAGGTGGCCTATACCCACCGTTTTGTCGAACCATGGGTATAGGTCTATCCCAATAGCTTAAGAACTCACAGATCATTTAATCATGGGTATATCCTATACCCATGGTTTTTTAGGCTATACCAATGGTTTTGAACCGTGGGTATAAGTAATGATTCTAGCAGTGATGTGATTTGTTTTCAGAAACGCTTTACACAGAAGATAATAAGGGGTAAGTTAATGAATATTTGTGATATACATGACATAATTATTATATTAATTATATATTTATCAATATATGTGGATAATATATCATTTTATTTCTTATTTCCTTCAGTCATAGAATGATGATAATGTCGTTGGTGTATGTGTGGACAACCACCTTCAGAAAGCGATGCAACTATCATTTCATCACCACACCACATGGATTATATGTATAAGTATATATAAATTAATAATAATGTAATTCTGATATTATTATAAATTTTAAAATATAATATATTACTTATCACCTTTCTATAATGATCATTGAAAAATGTAAACGTTAGTCATGCATACGTATGACCCACCATCCTCATGATCGTAGCATACTTGATTTATCTAACTATCTTTCATGATTACTCTTAAAAGTAAAATTGATGCATAAATATAATAATTATTTAATGATTATTATTCTAAATATAATACAACAATGATCAATGTAATAGGATCGACAATAGAAAATCAAAACTTATATTAAAAAAGTGTTTAATGCCCGAAACGTGAATTTAACATGAAGTTGTTAATAAATAGGTGATACAACGAAATAAATACATAATATATGATATAATATATATAATTATGGTCATATAATATATTTATAATAAAATTATATTTATTATATAGGAGGTTTTGAACATGTACAAAGGAAGTCAATACTTAAGGTAAACAATTTCCATCTCGCTTTTTATCTTCGGTGAGCCACATCCCATATTCACCAACTATTTATTTTATATGGTGTATATACTACCCATTAGTTTATTTTATTATGTTAATTTTAAAAATTATGGGAGCTTAAATATCAAATTTATGATCTCTCTTTCCAAACATCTATGGTTTAAAAGTTACCAAATCAGTAAGGTATTTGTGTCTCAATTATTCATTCTTTGAGACATATGGTTATGTTATATATCTATCTTATTTTATGAGGTGTATATACAGCCCAATTGACATTTAATATCATCAATTTAATTATGATATAAATATTTTACATTTATATTAATTATATTCCTACATTGGGTGTACATTTCAAATTTATCAAAGTAGAAAAAATTTTATATTACTATCTCATCGTTTATTGAGATTGTTAATGACTATGTTTGAGATAATAATATATTATGATTCATCTCTCAATAAACACATAAATTTTCCTCTCCTATGTTTATTTCATGTTAATACATTTTTTCATATTATTTTACTCCATTTATGTACTAAAGAGTTCAAAAATATTGTTTTCAAGAAAAATTGACTTTTCAATCAAAAAATACATTTTATTCCCAAACCAACATCTCAAAAAATGTTTCTAAAAATGATTTATTACAGTCCTTTTATCTCTTAAAAGTAATTTTTCATCTTTTATGAATTTTTTAATTCTTTTTAAAAGTAATATTCATGTCAATTTCAAAAAAAAATCGTTTTAATTTCACCAAAAATGTGAAAGAAATATTTGTTTTAACCTGAACGATATGAATGGAATTTTATATCTTGATGACCACTATTTTGTTTAAATATTACAATATAAGTTTCTAATGTATTTTTAAAATAAAAGGATATACATTTTTGTTAATATTTTAGAATGTTTTTTTCAAAGTGGAAAGGTTGTTTTCATCAAGAAATGTTTTAAATTGTTTTTAGTTGTTCCTTTATAAGTTTCAAAGTATATTTTCAAAGAAATATATTTTCAAAATATATTGTGTTTCAAAAAGTGTTTTTCAAAGTGAAAATGGTATTTTCCTCAAGAATTGATTTAAATAATTTTAAAATCATTCTTTATAAGTTTCAATAAATATTTTCAATGAAAAGAATTTTTAAAATGTTTTATTATTTTTTTAAAAGTAATTTTCAATTAAAATCTATCTTCCTCAAAAAACATTCCAAGTGATTTTTCATTCAAAATAAATCTCCATATAAGATGACATAATTTTATAAAACTTATTATCTTTTGGGGATATGAAATAAGGATATCATTCCTATTCTTTCTCTGAATGTATTATTTTTATATTGAAAAGATGTTTTTGAACCTCATTTCTCTTAAATAGGTTACACCATGATAAAATGTTTAGGAAAATTGATTCTTTTCATGAGTTATGATCTTTTGAAGTGTTGAAATTATTGTGAAACCTATCTATTTTCCACAGGTTATTATATGATGAAATATTTATAAAACCCATTTCATTTCTTGGGTTATGATATGGTGAATTGTTTATGATATCGTGGAACACATATGTGTGTTTTTTACTATGTGATGATGATAAATTTATAACCAATGATGGTGGTTATGTTATAACCATGGAAAATGGTTAAATTATAACCAAAGATGGGTGGGAATTATATCTTCCTACAATGCATTTGGTAAAGATTTATATCTGATGCGATAAAAAGAACTGTAATGGAGAGTGAACCCAGTTTAGTAAGGGACTTTGCCTACTATGATTGTCTCTAGAGTGAACCTTGAATAATTTAATGGTTTTTGGGAGAGAAACTATTCCACTAAAAGGAAATGGATTCCATTAGGGATGGTAGTGTGTCCCACCAAGAGGTGTAGCCACCCATAGAGAACTCTTATATTTTTAGAAACAATCCTTAACTATGAAGGAAATGATTTTATATACTTATGTGTATGTCAAGATTCTAGGTATTATTCCAAGGTTATGATGTCATTGATCATTTTCTCTGAATATATTATGATTCATTTCTTATGAAATTTCAATAATTATTCCATGACTCAATATTATGATATCTTACATGAAGGGTATTTTTTTAAATTGTTTTATCATATCCTGATTCACTTATGTTCATGTTATGCTTATGTATCTCCTCTGTTTATCCTTAATATGAATATGATCTCACCCTTTCTTATGTTTTCTTTACCCATATGATGAATAAAGGTTTTTTATGTAGGGGTTTTAAAGGGTAATATCTTTATGGGATACATTTAATATCTTTCAATAATTAAGAATATTATGTTCCATTCTTTCTAAAGGCACTAAAATATTTTAGTCCTCATATGTGTGTTTATATAATGTAATGAATAATAATCTAATATGATGTAATATACATGTATGATTGTCCTAAGAATCTATATTTGGTATTAGAGGATAGTCTTAGTTAACATTTTTAAACTCAAATAATAAAATGTTGGGGAGATCCTGAGGGATATTTCTAAGGACATGTCTAGGGATATATCTAAGGTTAAGTCTAAGGAGGAGTCAAAGTGTAGACATATGTCCTAGAATTTTGTTAAAGTATATATCAAGTGGTTTACAAGAAATTAAATTCCTATATGGATACTACAATTGTTTGTGGATCTGGCCTAAAGGTACCTAGGGGTAATAACTCTGAAAAGGGATCATTATGTTGGAATTAATCATCACACAGTGCATGATAACGGTCTTTTCTATATAACTAGTTTGACAATCCTGCGGGATATGATTTAGAAATTCATAAACTCTTTATGAACCATCATGATGGATATAAATAGATGATGACTATGAATGACCTAGATTATACCTGAGGGGTCATACATTGAAAATATGGGGTCATGACCTAGACTCCCTATAAGTGATTTTTGGTGATTATGTGGTTCCCCACTATGATTAGTGTTTCTTACAATATTATTTTTAATCTAGTAAATGGATATAACTATAATGAATCATTTTGACATTGAATATTATGGACAATTTTGTGACTATGAGAAACAAAATTGGATGATTATTAGAGGGATAGATATTGTTATTATTCCTAATTAGTTACTGCAATATATAATTAACAATGTGAAATTCAGTGAGATTCCTAAAGAATAAAATAAGTCTAAGATTAAATTTTATGAAAGTTTATGTGGTGAAAAACATACAGAAAAGAATATTTTCCTTCATACATGTCAATAATGTGGGAATAATATCCTAGAAAAATATCTGAAACAGAGGGGAAGATGTTTTCTATATTAAAAATAAGGTCATAGAGTTACAAATTGTCAAGGAGTTTAATTTTTTTTGTGAGAGGAACATGGGAATTGTCCAACTCAATTCCCTAACCAAGGAATTAACTTTTTGACTAATGAAGGACCTATTCCATGGAAATTATTGATGTTTAAGGATTAAAGTATTTATATATTGGGATTCAAGGATTATGTTGAAGAAATGTTTTCCCAATGGTATTTGGGTTGTAATAATAATGAGAAATCAAAGGATTATGTTATTTTGGAAGAATATATGTCTCCATTAAGAGTTATGGATTCCATAATGTTTTTCTATTCTGATATTGATAATAATTTAAAAGTCTTAGACATCCCTCAAGATATTTTACAAGATAAGAGTCTATCAATATTAAAGATATTTTAAGATACATTTATGGTAATAAAACCCTTTGGTTTTGATAGGGAATTCATTTTTTTGGATGTATGATTAAAATTATTGGTAACCTATGGGTTTTTTATTATATTTCATGAAAAGGAATACCAATAATTTGGAGTACAACCTATTGAATCTGGAAATGGCCACAAGGCATGAACCTACAAGTGAAGGCCAGAAAAGGTATGACACCTACCACTAGGATATATGAATGAATAATTTTTTTGAGAAAATATAAATAGAGATATTTCTATGCATGTATCTTGATGATTTGTAATTCAACAATTCAAGGATAAGAGACAAAGGTATAAAAATATTATAAAACAATTACTCATACTAGAATGAAAATGGGAAGAAATCACTGTCGGTTTTGTCATTGGACTCCCCAAAACATCAAAAGTGAATAATTATATATGGGTTGTAGTTGATCATTATAAAAATTAATCCGTCTTAATCTATATTAGATAATATCTCTATTCATATAATTTTTACAAGATATACATTAAGTATGTGGTAAGGTTTTATGGAGTACTACATTCAGTTATATCTGATTAGGACCCAAAGTTCACATCAATGTTTTGGAGAAGTCTTCAACAAGATCTTCATATAGATTTGAGTTTCAACATGATGTATCATCCTCAAAGAGATGATTAGTCTTCAATAGAAATTAAAACCCTTTATAATATTATAATATCTTGTTCAATTTATTTAAAATGTGGTTGGGATAACACCATCATCTAGTAGATTCTACCAACAATAATAACTTTCACTTGAGAATTCAGATTGATACTTATGAAGCCCATTATGGAATGAAGTCTAGAGCAACAATGTAATGGAATTTAGTTATATAAATAAATATATTCATACCTAAGAAATTTTAAGAGATGGTAGATAATATTAGATCCACTAAACAACATGTAATGGATGCTCAAACTTTACAAAATCATTATGCACATAATCATTGAAACATTCTATAATTTTAAGTCAGTGAGAAATTATTTCTATAAATTTTATCTATGAAAGAAAGAAGGGAAATATAATCCCAAGGTATATCAGTACAATTAAAATACTTGATCATATTAGGAGTTACATTATCAATTTGTCCTTCTGTTGAACCCATCTTAGGTTCATGATGTATTCCATGTATCACTCCTGAGGAAGTAAATGACTAATTAGTTAGATGTAATAAAGTCAATGGTCATACCAATTCAGTATGATATTTTTTTGAGAAACAATCAGTGGAGATTCTGGATTAAATGGGGAAATTTCAAGGAAACAATTCCACTCACTATGTAAATGTCTTGTAAAAAAATCACCATATTGAAGAAGGTACTTGGGAACCAGTGGACATAATGAGGTAGAAGTATCCTTAGTTGTTGGTGAAAATGTGATTAATTATCAAGGTGAAATTCATTTTAAGGGAGGTCGCATGTAACACCCCAAGATTTTTATAATTTTTTTTCAATTTAATTTACTGTTTTTTTATATTTTTCATTACATACAATATTGATTTTATCTTTCATTACATGCAACATATAGTTCTAACAAAACCATGATATATTATTAATATATTTATTCAAAAACTACCATTACAACATACCCATTAAACTTAGATATATGAATAGTAATAAATAATTTTTAAATATTAATTATAATAGTTTTATATAAATTAAACATGTAGACAAAAAAAGAAATTAATTTTCAATATTATATTTATATGTTTTGAAAATATTATTTTATCAATAAATACTTTTTATTTATTTTTAAAACAACGATAAAATTAATTTTCCATAATTTTAGGGAATTAATGTAATAAAATAAACATAGTTTTTGAAATTAATATATTAAAATTATCTTAGGGTGAATTTTTTGATTTGTTTTGAAAAGTTTCATTTTTTGATGAATGATGAAAAGTACTAATTTTTAATTTTAAGCTATCTTTTAATTTAATTTATTTATAAAGTTAAATAATATTTTAAATTGTATTTAAATTAAAATTCATTCAATAATAAATTCATTAATTTAATTTATGTCATTTTCATAAATTTCATTATTAATTTAGATTCAAAAACTTTGTAAATTTTTTAACATTTTTCTCTTTAAATACTCACTTTCACATCATGTCTACGAGATTAATTTTAAATTAAAATTTTCAACTTATATTATTTGAATTTAGAAAAATGGATTTCATATATGGATTCAAAATAATTTTTTTATCTAATAAGGTTAAATTGATTTTTTACCGAAATGAACAGTGAATGTAGTAAAAATTAATTATCATAGTTAAGGTAAAAATTTGGTTTATCGGGGGATAAACTAAGAAGATAAGGGAACCAATGACCTATAAACTTATATAAAAACTATTTTATAGACATATTTCGACCATTAATCCTCTATAATTTAGTAATTTACAATTTTGGACCCTTTTTACATTTAAAAAACATGAGAGGAATCAATTATTTTCTAAAATACCAATTGTGTCCTCTCCCACACTTATAAAAGGACACCCTCTCCTCTCTTCTTAACAACTTCATCCCATTTTGGTTCATCCAATACCTCCCCAAATTACTTCCCAAATTCCATCCATTCATTATATAGGCCTTAGTTTTGGAGTAAATCTATCCTATGAATGGTTTGTTGCAATCCTAAGGAGGATACCTGTAGAAGAGATAATATTCTTCAACAAGTATTTTTATTTTATGTCTTATTACACCTCATTAAATTTTTATTATTCCATGTTAATATTATAACCTTAGTTTCTTCCATTTACTATGATATTTTTATGTTTAGGGAATTACCTACAACCATATCCACTTCTATGAAATGGGTTATGAAATCATCATTTGTGTGTACGACAAACTACCACCTCACAAACCAATTTTATTCCTTTTTCCATTACCACCTTTATAGATTGGGTATGATGATGGATATAAAGTACAAATATAATATTTATAACATAATTATACATCTTGAGTCATTATATTATATATTCCTTTTATTTTCCTTTTCTTTATGGGACATAATGACATCACTCGTCTGTACGGTGAACTATCACCTCGTGAAGTGATGTGATTCATTCTAATGAATGATTTACACAGAAGATAATAAGGAAAAATTTAATTAATATATGTAATATAAATGAAATAATTATGATATTAACGAAAATTTTATCATTATTTAAGGATAATATATCATTTTTTTCTTATTTATTTCACTCATTGAAAGAAAAAAAACGTTGCACGTGTACGTGTGGACTACTGCCTTTATGAACCAATGAGGTTTTTCTTTCATCGCCACACCACATGGATGATGTTTATAACTATATTTAAAGAAATAATAAGTTATTTATGATATAATTATCTTTAAATAAATATAATATATTACTTACCAACTTTTCATAATGATCATTGAAAAATGGAAATGTTATTAATGCGTACATATGATATACCATCTCCATGATTGTAATGTAATTAATTTCTCAAAAACATCATTCGTGATTAGTATTAAAAGTGAAATTGATGTATAAGTATGATAATTATGTAATTATTATAATTCTTGAGATAATTAAACCATTATCTAGAATAGATTACTAAAATTAACATATCAAAACTTACATGAAAAAAATAGTTACTACCCGAATCATGACTTTAAAATGAAAATGTTAATAAATGGGTAATATAAGGATATAAGTATACAATTGATGTTATTAATATTTTCATGACTTATTATATTCCCTCTTCACTTATTTTATATGAAATGTGCTTAATTTGTGTGAAATATTAATGTTTTAATATTAAGTATAATATTTGAGCATTTTTAGAAGTAGTCCAATTGCGTCAGTTTAATGGTTTAATTATAACTGTCACTATACTGATCCAAATTGTGTGGTTCTTGTTTTGTAGGATTCTACTTTCAATATAAAACATTTCATTAGAAGGTACCATGATCCAATTCTGCCATTTGAAGGGTCATATGGTCCTCACAAACAAGACCAAAGAATCTGTGAAGAAACTGGACTATTCATGAAGATTGATTTACTGGGCTCAATCCAGAAGTCCAAAAACCTTAACACTCCACCATAATTAGGGGGACACTAAATTTCATCTTGGATAAAAATTTCAAGGCCCAAATCCAAGTACAAGGGGCCCAAATAAATCTTTGAATTCCAGACCCTTCTTCAAAAAGAACATTCATGGTAAATGGACACCGGTTAAAGCATCACCATGAGAGGTCTCACAATCCAGGAACCACGTCGACTTCCATAGAAACCCCAACCACTTCAATAGAACCACCACTGGATGGAGACCCTCCAAATCCAAACTAGGGGGCACCTCTTTCTCTTTAACTCTCTCTCTCCTCAATCTCTCTTCCCTCTCTTCTTCACTCTATTTCTTCTTCTTCCTCTCCCCCTCTCATTTTTTTTACAACATTATTCCACAACCTTTTTTCTATTTTCTATTTTGTGTGGATGAGTCATTAAAAATAAAAAAATTAAAAAAAATTAATTAAAAAAAATGAAAATTAACAAAAAAAAGGGGTGTCATAATTACTCATCATCCAATATTGAAATTCTGTCCAACCATTTTTGGGAGTCAAAAGGCTAGTTTTAAACTCAAATATATTGAATTTTTATCTCAAACTTGTGTAAACAATTTTGTGTCAATAACAAACATTTTGAATGAACATTTTTTGGTGGAAAATGATTCTCCCCTACCGTGAGGAATAACATTAGCCTTCATGCCAAGGTCATCTATGGCCATCTTTTTCACTGTGTGTCTTCACCACTGATTGTGAGTCTTGAGTTTGTGGACCTTCGAGCTGAATTTCCATCTTTTGTGTGCATTAATATGATAGAGGCATTTTCTAAGCCACATGAGAATCAGAATAGCCAAATAGCCTCCCGATTACCCTTACATTGATCCTACTTTTGAAAGCCCCTTTGAGCCTATGAAAACCTTTCTTTTGATAGCCACATTACAAGCCTAATACCTTGTCCCACCCAACATCTTCATGGATTTTCATTGTACAATTTATTGAAATTTAAGTGTGGGGGGAATGGACTTCATTTTTGGGCATACTTTCATTGATTTCCAATGTGTCATCATATGCTTGAGGGAAAGCATCCATTCAAGTGTGGGGGAGAGGTTGTAATTCTGTGAGCTTTGGGGTGTATATGTGTAATTTTCATTTGTACAAAAGTCATTGAAAAGTGTTCAAAAAAATGAAAAAAAATTATATTAAAAAAATGAAAAAAACAGGAATGGGTTGTGTCTTGGGTGGGTCAAAAATCATTCATCATCAACCTTTGATCGTGTTATAACTACTAAAATTAGTTCCATGAGAAGATCAAACATGGGTTGGGAGATGACTGTGAGACTTGTTTCAAGCACAACTTTCGAAAAAAAGAACACTTGAATCATCTTGTATTGTGTAATTATTGGAAGTCTTCCATGTTGTACATATTCCATCATCTCACCCTATTCCATTTTCTATCTCCCTCACTTTTCATTCATCACACATTCATGCCCTTGTAAATATGTGTTTCTATTTCCTTTCAAATCAAATTTCAAAAAAAAAATGTGCATTGATTTTTCCATGTTGGTGTTTTTAACCCCTCTTTTCCTTTGGAAATTATATACCTACCATCCCATAGCCACTGAAAAACACCTTAAAAGACCCCTTGATTCTTGTACACATTAGATTTGGGAATGGAAGCTGAGAGCTCTTACAAACTCTTGATTTTCACTTTTTGTTGGTGAATGAGTGAACCTCCTAAAATACATTTTTATCATCTTGAGAGGAGTAAGTTTTGAGTGCCTACATTTTCCAATTCAAACCTTGAACATGAAAAAATGAATTGTTTTTTTATGCATTATTGTGAACCAAATTTGTGATGGAATTCAATATGGATGAGTGAAATAGTCTAAACCTCTCCTGATTGGAGAAAACAAAATTTTAATATTTGTTGGTGAGTGAAAATGATTTTGTCATGTTTTTATATTTGTTGCACATGAGGACACACATAAATCTAAGTGTGGGGGAGTTGATGTTATTAATATTTTCAGGACTTATTATATTCCCCCTTCAATTATTTTATATGAAATGTGCATAATTTGTGTGAAATATTAATGTTTTAATATTAAGTATAATATTTGAGCATTTTTAGAAGTAGTCCAATTGAGTCAGTTTAATGGTTTAATTATAACTATCACTATACTGATCCAAATTGTGTGGTTCTTGTTTTTTAGGCTTCTCCTTTCAATATAAAACATTTCATTAGAAGGTACCATGATCCAATTCTTCCATTTGAAGGGTCATATGGTCCTCACAAACAAGACCAAAGAATCTGTGAAGAAACTGGACTATTCATGAATATTGATTTATTGGGCTCAATATAGAAGTCCAAAAACCTTAACACTCCACCATAATTCGGGGGACACTACATTTCATCTTGGATAAAAATTTCAAGGCCCAAATCCAAGTACAAGGGGCCCAAATAAATATTTTAAGTCCAGACCACCATTCTGGCCGAGAATTAAAATCAGTATAGTATGAATGACATATATCCTGATGTAAGAATCCAAGAGAGCTGAGATTTTGCAGTGTGAAAGAGGAGATATAGGTGGCCTACTTTGTTGAAGAAACCATTCGTATTTGAAGGCATCTTAATATTCAAAAACCCTTTCACATTATAGACTTCAAAAAGACTGGATTGAAATGGACAGTTTAAGTTTGTTTATTAAACCGGCCATAACGTTTTATCCTTACGTCCAAATGACTCCAAATTTTGAGAGTAGTCGGACCAAATTATTGTAGACAACTATAAAGAAGGAGATATTTGAATATTCGGCTATCTGAATTGCCAAATTGGCGATGCAATTGGAGGGACAGATTGGAAATGCAAACAATCCACTCCTTGGGCTATAAATACTCTCTCCTTCTCTCCTTGAGAGGGGTTGGCATTTCAGAAGAGAGGATATAATATTGGCACGACCAAAGCCTTTCCAAAGGCTTGGGAGGACCTGCCATACTCAAGTTTTCACTAGAGAGACCTTTCCTCCTCTCTTTGTTTTCACTTACTTTTGTGTTCTTCATTTTTGTAATCTTGTAATTCTCTTTCTTTGTAATTCTGTTTTAATGAAAGTTACTTCTTAAATATCTCTTATTCTCATCCACATTATGTATTTTAATATTTATGTTCCTAAAATAGTTTAAATTCAGTTTAATCCCCTTCCATTCTGTTGCTTCCTCATTCAATCGAAAATCCGTTTTTAATTATCATCATCGTTCATGTGTGTGTCAACGTACCACTCTTTTCTAATCCCTTTCTTTTTCTTCTATTCTTAATTTATCATCATAATTATTTTAACCAGAATATTAAACATCCAAATGTCTGATTAAATCTCTCATTAGGGTGAGTTATAATTTGGGGATGTTAAGTGATTGAGAGTTTTGCTCGATGAGTATTCTTTAAATTAATATTTTGTATGTTAAACTTAATATGTCATGGATTAATGATATGTTTTGTTTAACGAGTGGTTTCCATGGATTATTGGAACCATAAATACACTACCATAACTACGTTTTGATTGAGATTAGAACCCTAAGTTAAGTTAAGGCTTTGATTAAAGCCTTCACACTTAGGAATTCCAATCAACGTCAACTTATGACATGGGTGTTAATTTAATGCAATACAAAGTAAGGCTCAAGGATATCACATGCTTAACTCCCCAATGATAAACTCACCCTAATCTTTATCAATTTGGTAAATCAAAAATCATCCATAAATCATTTCAATTAAGTTCTGCAAACAAACCCCCCTAATCAAAATACAATCAACTAAAAACAAACGACTATTACAAAGTATCATCGCCGATGATTCGACCCGAGTGCTGTTATACACATTAGCAGAGCACCGTAATTTTGACCGGTCGATAGGCGACAATCGGCCGTGCGTTTCAAATGGAGCCGTTTCCGGGGATGGTGCTTTAAGTAGTCTTTAGTTTCTGGTTATTGTAAAAAAAAACCAAAAAAAAAACAAAATTTTTGAAAAAAAATTGAAAAAAAAAACTCAAAGAAAAACCCGTCTTCCTCTTAAAAATCATAAACTGAAAAAAATACAAAGAAAAACCCGTCTTCCTCTTAAAAATCATAAACTGAAAAAAATACAAAGGAAAACCCATCTTCCTCGTCCTTTCTAAATCTCTCTGAATGCCCCGCAGCCTCCCAAACAATCCCTCGGATTTGTTTGACCCTGAAATTGATAGAACTCTTCGTCGACTTAGGAGGACCATTAGGGATAACCAAATCACCCAAGAACCAATCATTTCCTTACCAATTGAATTAGATATGGCCAATCCTAGGGAACAAAATTGAAAGAACTTGTTGCCCCTGATATGAATTACCAACCTCTTGGTATTCAATATCCAAACATTGAAGCTGACTTCGAACTCAAATCGGGTTTGATTCATCTTCTCCCTCATTTTCACGGGCTAGCCGGTGAGGATCCACATCTTCACCTTAAAGAGTTCCAAGTAGTATGCTCTACCATGAAGCCTCAAGGGGTTTCTGAAGAACAAATCAAGCTTAGAGCTTTCCCCTTTTCCCTAGAGGATTCTGCCAAGTCTTGGCTCTACTACCTCCCACCCGGTTCCATAAACTCATGGGTTGACATGAAGAGACTTTTCCTTGAGAAGTTCTTTCCCGCTCCCCGAACAGCTTCTATCCGAAAGGAAATAAGCGGCATCCGTCAATTCCCTAATGAATCACTCCATGAGTATTGGGAGAGGTTCAAAAATCTTGTGGCAACTTGTCCACACCATCAAATCCCTGACCAACTCCTGATCCAATACTTCTATGAGGGGTTATTGGCTATGGAGAGAACTCTCATTGATGTCGCAAGTGGTGGTGCTCTGGTTGATAAAACTCCTGCAGCTGCACGAGAACTCATAAGCAACATGGCTGCAAACACGCAGCAATTCCATACTCGAGCACATGCTCAAGTGAAACAAGCCCAAGAGAATCAATCCATAGAGCCCAACAAGATGACTGAGTGGATGAGTGAACTTACAGGTCTTGTGCGTCAACTAGCGGTGGCTACCAAAGCCCCAACCTCATCTTCTCCACAGTCACTATTCCCTGGGCCTATCAAGAATTGTGGAATCTGCAACTCTCCATCTCATCCGACTGACACATGTCCACAACTTCAAGATGATCAATCTGATTCATCTAGTCCAATGGAGCTCAATGAGGCATATGCTCAGCGAAACTTCAACCCTCAACAATTAGGTCCGTTTGTTAGAAACTTCAACCAACCCCACTCTGAGCCCTTCTCTTCTACCTTTAACCCACCTCTGAGGTATGGTAATCCCATTTCTCATCCTCCTCAGTTCCCTCATCAAAATCCAAACCAGTTCCAATATGGTCAAAGTGGTGGTAACATCCATCAACCTTATCCTTTTGTTCCTCAACCCCAAAGGAACAATCCTCCTCCTGGATTCCACTATCCTAACGAGCCTTCCCAATTCCCCACCCAAGACAATCGCTTTCCCAAGAACCAAAATCAAGGCCAACCCAATTTGGGACAAGCCTCTTCTTCTAAACAACCATGGGAAAGTGTTGTAGAGGATCTTGCTTCCTTCACCCGTTCTAGCCTCAAGAACATTGAAACCCAAATAGGTCAACTTGCATCCCACCTAAGCTAGCAACAACCATCCAATTCATCCCAACTCCCAGCTCAACCATTACCCAACCCTAAGGGTAATGTAAGTGCAATTGCACTTAGATCGGGAAAGCAAATTGCTATGCCCCATGCTGATTTATCTACCTCCCCTTTCGATGTTGATCTAGAAAATGAAAAGAACAAAAAGCTGGAAAAGGAACTTAAATCCACTCCTTCACCTCCTTCCATTCCTCTAAGGAACCCAATTCCTTTTCCTCAAGCCATCTCCAAGCCTAAGAAGTCCTTTGAACCTGATCCTGAAATGCTTGACATGTTTAGACATGTTGAAGTGAACATCCCCCTCTTAGATGCCATCAAACAAATCCCTAAGTATGCCAAGTTTCTTAAGGAATTGTGCACCCATAAGAGGCAACTTAGGAACATTGAAAATGTTTCAACCCAACAGTCCATTCCCATGAAGTGTAAAGATCCAGGGACCTTCACGGTTCCATGTCAAATAGGGAGTTCCAACTTTGATGATGCACTCATAGACCTTGGAGCCTCAATAAATGTCATGCCCAAATCCATTTTCTCCAACCTTGGTCTAGGTCCCTTGCACCCAACGGGTGTTGTCATTCAATTAGCCAATCGAAGCACTGCCAGTCCTGAAGGGATAATTGAGGATGTTCTTGTTCGGGTCAATGATCTTATCTTCCCAGCTTATTTCTATATCCTTGACATGGAAGGTGAGACGACCTCTTCTCGATCTCCCCTAATTCTAGGAAGATCATTCCTCATGACTGCGAGAACCAAGATTGATGTCCACTCAGGCATCTAATCCATGGAATTCGGTGACCAACTGGTCAAGTTCAACATTTTCCAAGCCATGTGATACCCATCTGAGGATCACTCTGCATTCTCAATCCATGCTTTTGAGGACACTTCTAAGATTCAATCGAACCCCAATCCACCATGTTCTTCATGTTCTAATGATAAAGGACCTTGTGAAATATGCACCATGATTAGCAAAGTCATAAATGGTGAACTTGGTGTGGACCTCTCATTTATAGACTCCATCAATCTAGAGGAACTTGAAAACTCTCTTGAATCCCACATTAACTCTGATCTCTACTGCTCCACCTTGGACAGTGTTGTGGAAAATGATCCAAACCCATCTGGAATCCCTTCTCCTGCTCCTAACTTTTCTAGCTCTCAAATCAAGGCTGAAACTGATCTAAAACCACTTCCTTCACACCTCAAGTATGCATTCCTTTTCCATGATCCCTCCTACCCTGTCATTATCTCTGCTTCACTTTCTAAAACTGAGGAGTCCCAACTTGTTCAAGTGTTAGAGGAAAACAAAAATGCCTTAGGTTGGACCCTAGAGGATATTCCAGGAATCAACCCTGCCCTTTGCATGCATCACATCCATCTAGAAGAATCATCCAAACCAATTTGGCAACCTCAAAGAAGACTCAATCCACTCATACTTGAGGTAGTTAGGGAAGAGATTACCAAGCTTCTTCAAGCTGGTATTATCTACCCAATTTCTGATAGTGAATGGGTTAGTCCAATTCAAGTCGTTTCTAAGAAGGGCGGGATAACAGTTGTCACAAATGAATATAGAGAAGTGGTCACGACTCGAGTGAAAAACAAATGGCGTGTGTGCATCGATTATCGCAAATTGAATGCTGAAACACGAAAATATCACTACCCACTTCCTTTCCTTGACCAAATGCTCGAGAGATTGGCTGGAAAGTCACATTATTGCTTTCTTGATGGTTACACCAGCTACTTCCAAATTCCAATCGCACCTCAAGACCAAGAAAAGACCACATTCACTTGCCCCTTTGGAACCTATGCCTATAGGCGAATGCCTTTTGGCCTTTGTAATTCTCCTGCAACATTCCAGCGGTGTATGATGAGTATCTTTTCTGAATTCATTGAGAATTGCATGGAGGTCTTCATGGATGACTTTACCATTTATGGTGAGTCATTTGAATCTTGCTTACATTCACTCTCTTTGGTCCTTCAAAAGTGTGTCAAGTGCAACCTTGTGATGAATTTTGAAAAATGTCACTTCATGGTTTCAAATGGGATTGTTCTAGGTCACATAATTTCTCAAGAGGGTATCCAAGTTGATCCAGCCAAAATTGAGGTGATCCAATCACTTCTTGAAACCAAATCAGTTCGAGACATTTAGTCCTTCCTTGGTCATGCCGGTTTCTATCGGCGATTCATTCAGAACTTCAGTAAGATTTCCCTCCCACTCACTCTTTTACTTCAAAATGATGTCACATTCAATTTTGATGAGGCTTGCAAGAGAGCCTTCATTGAACTCAAATCTTCTCTCACATCTGCTCCAATAATCCAACCCCCAGATTGGTCCTTACCATTTGAATTGATGTGTGATGCTTCTGATAGGGCCATTGGGTCTGTTCTTGGTCAAAGAAGAGAAAACATTCCTCATGTCATCTTTTATGCCTCAAAAACATTGGATGAAACTCAATCACACTACACTGTGACTGAAAAAGAACTTTTAGCTGTGGTTTTTTCCTTGGATAAATTCCGGCCCTATCTCTTAGGTGCAAAAATCATCATCTTCACAGACCACTCAGCATTAAAGTTCTTACTTAAGAAAAGTGATTCCAAACCAAGGCTAATAAGATGGATTTTAATGCTCCAAGAGTTTGACCTTGTGATAAAAGATAAACCTGGAAAAGAAAAACCTGTAGCTGATCACCTGAGTAGAATTTCTAATTCTTCTCATTCTGAAATAATTGATCCTGAATTTCCAACTGAACACCTCTCATCTCTCACTCCAAAGTTACCATGGTATGCCCCAATTGTCAATTACTTGGTTTCTGGTGTTTTCCCGGAATATTTTTCAAAAGAACAAAAAGAAAAGATGAGAAGTGATACAAATCATTATTTTTGGGAAGATAATAAACTTTGGAAAACTGGGGCTGACATGGTAATTACGAGATGTGTTGATGAAACTGAACAATCCTCCATCTTGGAATTCTGCCACTCAATGCCTGGAGGTGGCCACTTTGGACCACAAAGGACTTCTCGAAAGGTCCTAGATTCTGGATTCTTTTGGCCTTCACTCTTCAAGGACTCACACGAGTTCTGTCAATCATGTCCCACTTGCCAAAAGTTTGGCACAATTTCCAAAAGAAACGAAATGCCTCAAAATCCATTAATCTTCTGTGAGCTTTTCGATGTTTGGGGCATCGATTTCATGGGACCTTTTCCCCCTTCCAATGGATTATCCTACATTCTCCTTACTGTTGACTATGTTTCTAGGTGGGTCGAGGCCAAACCCACTAGGAAAGATGATACTCAAACTGTGAGTGAGTTCCTCAAAACCCATATCTTCCATCGATTCGGAACACCACGTGCTTTGAGAAGTGACTTAGGAAATCATTTCTGTAATAGAACCATGGAGTCACTTTTGAAAAAGAATGGGGTTGTACATAAAACATCCACTGCATATCACCCTCAAACAAATGGAATGGCTGAACTTTCTAATAGAGAAGTGCAAAGAGTGCTTGAAAGAATTGTTAAGCCCACAAGAAAAGACTGGCCCGATAGACTTGGTGAAGCACTTTGGGCCTATCGAACAGCCTATAAGACACCCATTGGGATGTCTCCATTTAGGCTAGTATTTGGTAAAGCCTGTCATTTACCAGTTGAAATCCAACATAAGTCATTTTGGGCTGTCAAAACATGTAATTTTGATTGTGAAAAATCTGGTGAAGAAAGATTGTTGCTGTTGACTGAATTGGAGGAGCTTCGACTCGATTCGTATGAGAACTCCATTCTCTACAAAGAAAAGGCAAAGTCACTCCATGACAAGAACATTCTTCGAAAGGTATTTCATGAAGGTGAAAAGGTAATGCTCTTCAATTCTCGATTTCGACTTCACCCAGGTAAGCTTAATTCTCGTTGGGAAGGTCCTTTTGTTATTACTAACGTTTACCCATTTGGTGCAGTGCAAGTACAAGACCCTTCTTCAAAAAGAACATTCACGGGAAATGGACATCGGTTAAAGCATCACCATGAGAGGTATCACAATCCAGGAACCACGTCGACTTCCATCGAAACCCCAACCACTTCAATAGAACCACCACTGGATGGAGACCCGCCAAATCCAAACTAGGGGGAACCTCTTTCCCTTTAACTCTCTCTCTCCTCAATCTCTCTTCCCTCTCTTCTTCTCTCTATTTCTTCTTCTTCCTCTCCCCCTCTCATTTTTTTACAACATTCTTCCACAACCTTTTTTCTATTTTCTCTTTTGTGTGGATGAGTCATTAAAAATAAAAAAATTAAAAAAATTAATTAAAAAAAATGAAAATTAACAAAAAAAGGGGTGTCATAATTACTCATCATCCAATATTGAAATTCTGTCCAACCATTTTTCGGAGTCAAAAGGCTTGTTTTAAACTCAAATATATTGAATTTTTATCTCAAACTTGTGTAAACAATTTTGTGTCAATAACAAACATTTTGAATGAACATTTTTTGGTGGAAAATGATTCTCCCCTACCGTGAGGAATAACATTAGCCTTCATGCCAAGGTCATCGATGGCCATCTTTTTCACTGTGTGTCTTCACCACTGATTGTGAGTCTTGAGTTTGTGGACCTTCGAGCTGAATTTCCATCTTTTGTGTGCATTAATATGATAGAGGCATTTTCTAAGCCACATGAGAATCAGAATAGCCAAATAGCCTCCCGATTACCCTTACATTGATCCTACTTTTGAAAGCCCCTTTGAGCCTATGAAAACCTTTCTTTTGATAGCCACATTACAAGCCTAATACCTTGTCCCACCCAACATCTTCATGGATTTTCATTGTACAATTTATTGAAATTTAAGTGTGGGGGGAATGGACTTCATTTTTGGGCATACTTTCAATGATTTCCAATGTGTCATCATATTCTTGAGGGAAAGCATCCATTCAAGTGTGGGGGAGAGGTTGTAATTCTGTGAGCTTTGGGGTGTATATGTGTAATTTTCATTTGTACAAAAGTCATTGAAAAGTGTTCAAAAAAATGAAAAAAAATTATATTAAAAAAATGAAAAAAACAGGAATGGGTTGTGTCTTGGGTGGGTCAAAAATCATTCATCATCAACCTTTGATCGTGTTATAACTACTAAAGTTAGTTCCATGAGAAGATCAAACATGGGTTGGGAGATGACTGTGAGACTTGTTTCAAGCACAACTTTCGAAAAAAAAGAGCAAAAAGGGAAAAAAAGAACACTTGAATCATCTTGTATTGTGTAATTATTGGAAGTCTTCCATGTTGTACATATTCCATCATCTCACCCTATTCCATTTTCTATCTCCCACACTTTTCATTCATCACACATTCATGCCCTTGTAAATATGTGTTTCTATTTCCTTTCAAATCAAATTTCAAAAAAAAATGTGCATTGATTTTTCCATGTTGGTGTTTTTAACCCCTCTTTTCCTTTGGAAATTATATACCTACCGTCCCATAGCCACTGAAAAACCCCTTAAAATACCTCTTGATTCTTGTACACATTAGATTTGGGAATGGAAGCTGAGAGCTCTTACAAACTCTTGATTTTCACTTTTTGTTAGTGAATGAGTGAACCTCCTAAAATACATTTTTATCATCTTGAGAGGAGTAAGTTTTGAGTGCCTACATTTTCCAATTCAAACCTTGAACATGAAAAAATGAATTGTTTTTTTATCCATTATTGTGAACCAAATTTGTGATGGAATTCAATATGGATGAGTGAAATAGTCTAAACCTCTCCTGATTGGAGAAAACAAAATTTTAATATTTGTTGGTGAGTGAAAATGATTTTGTCATGTTTTTATATTTGTTTAACATGAGGACACGTGCAAATATAAGTGTGGGGGAGTTGATGTTATTAATATTTTCATGACTTATTATATTCCCCCTTCACTTATTTTATATGAAATGTGCATAATTTGTGTGAAATATTAATGTTTTAATATTAAGTATAATATTTGAGCATTTTTAGAAGTAGTCCAATTGAGTCAGTTTAATGGTTTAATTATAAATATCACTATACTGATCCAAATTGTGTGGTTCTTCTTTTTTAGGATTCTCATTTCAATATAAAACATTTCATTAGAAGGTACCATGATCCAATTCTGCCATTTGAAGGGTCATATGGTCCTCATAAACAAGACCAAAGAATCTGTGAAGAAACTGGACTATTCATTAAGATTGATTTACTGGGCTCAATCAAGAAGTCCAAAAACCTTAACACTCCACCATAATTCTGGGGACACTACATTTCATCTTGGATAAAAATTTCAAGGCCCAAATCCAAGTACAAGGGGCCCAAATAAATCTTTGAAGTCCAGACCACCATTCTGGCCGAGAATTAAGATCAGTATAGTATTAATGACATGTCTCCTTATGTAAGCATCCAAGAGAGCTGAGATTTGGCAGTGTGAAATAGGAGATATAGGTGGCCGACTTTGTTGAAGAAACCATTCGGATTTTAAGGCATCTTAATATTCAAAAACCCTTTCACATTATGGACTTCAAAAAGACTGAATTGAAATGGACAGTTTAAGTTTGTTTATTAAACCGGCTATAACGTTTTATCCTTACGTCCAAATGACTCCAAATTTTGAGAGTGGTCGGACAACATTATTGTCTACAACTTTGAAGAAGTAGATATTTGAATATTCGGCTTTCTGAATTGCCATATTGGCGATGCAAGTGGAGGGACAGATTGGGAATGCAAACAGTCCACTCCTTGGGCTATAAATACTCTCTCCTTCTCTCCTTGAGAGGGGTTGGCATTTCAGAAGAGAGGATATCATATTGGCACGACCAAAGCCTTTCCAAAGGCTTGGGAGGACCTTCCATACTCAAGTTTGCACTTGAGAGACCTTTCCTCCTCTCTTTGTTTTCACTTACTTTTGTGTTCTTCATTTTTGTAATCTTGTAATTCTCTTTCTTTGTAATTCTGTTTTAATGCAAGTTACTTCTTCAATATCTCTTATTCTCATCCACCCTCTGTAGTTTAATATTTATGTTCCTAAAATAGTTAAAATTCATTTGAATCCCCTTCCCTTATTTTGCTTCCTCATTCAATCGAAAATCCATTTTTAATTATCATCACCGTTCGTGTGTGTGTGTCAACGTACCACTCTTTTCTAATCCCTTTCTTTTTCTTCTATTCTTAATTTATCATCATAATTATTTTAACCAGAATATTAAACATCCAAATGTCTGAGTAAATCTCTCATTAGGGTGAGTTATAATTCGGGGATGTTAAGTGATTGAGAATTTTGCTCGATGAGTATTCTTTAAATTAATATTGTGTATGTTAAACTTAATATGTCATGGATTAATGATATGTTTTGTTTAACGAGTGGTTTCCATGGATTATTGGAACCATAAATACACTACCATAAATAAGTTTTGATTGAGATTAGAACCCTAAGTTAAGTTAAGGCTTGGATTAAAGCCTTCACACTTAGGAATTCCAATCAATGTCAACTTATGACATGGGTGTTAATTTAATGCAATACAAAGTAAGGCTCAAGGATATCACATGCTTAACTCCACAATGATGAACTCACCCTAATCTTTATCAATTTTGTAAATCAAACATCATCCATAAATCATTTCAATTAAGCTCTGTAAACAAACCCCCCTAATCAAAATACAATCAACTAAAAACAAACGACTATTACAAAGTATCATCGCCGAGGATTCGACCCGAGTGCTGCTATACACATTAGCAGAGCACCGGAATTTTGACCTATCGATAGGCGACAATCGGCCGTGCGTTTCAACCATATATGGTATGATATGTATATATGTATGGTTATGTAATATATATATATATATAATAAAGTTATATTTATTATTATTTCTGATGCTTTCGATGGGGCGCACACATCTGTCTATTTGAGGATGACGAGGATGCGCTCGCTATTGCCCCAAATTCCTGCTTTCCAAAGGTGGGCGGTATCCATCACTTTTTCAGGGATGTTTTTCCCTTGATTGAAATGGGATTATGGGATGTCGGTTCCTCCTTCCGTGGATTCCTCCTTGGAACTCATCACCTAATCTGGGTCTCCCTTATAGATTAAGACGTTGTTCGTGAAACTCTTCCTAGTGCCATATCTTCATGGATTACAGTTAATTAAACTTATTCTGTCAGGACATTCCAATGGTTCTGGTCAGGGTAGCAACCTTTGGTTGGGGTAGTCGTCACGTTGGACATCACTGGAATGTCTGGACACTGGAACACTTGTGCGTTTGGGATTCTTCCCCTTATTATAGGGCTTCTCAAGGGCATGTAAGCCCAATGAATTGCACATCAAATGAAAGGAATTATATGCCATAGGCATGTCTCTGAGGTTTTTCTCAGCTTCCCAAGTTTAATACAGGTTATTCCAAAAGTTTAACGTCTATCGGAGATGGATTGGACTGAAAGGAACACTGACTAGAGTGGATCAGATGGGTGAAACTCTTGGAGGGAACAATGGTTCTTAGGCTAACGCATGGTTAGGTACCCGAATGATGCTCAGAGCATTGATGAGGTTAATGGAATTATCTCAACGAGATGTGGTGGCTCGGGTAATAATAGGGATGGATATGGGTGGCTAAGAGTGGATGGGGAATGAGATGGATCTTGCTTGAGTGCGATGATGATGTTGGGATTGTGCCTTGAAGAGACCTTATACCTATCCCTATGGCAGGGAATCAAAGTCCATGTAGATCAGAATGGGGTATAGGATTAGGGATTACATGGAGGATAGTGACCTGATGATATACTAGGGCTTACATGTGGTTAGCAGCCCGAGTTGGTCTGACTCCATTAGGGCGGACCATAGATACGGGTCCCAACGAAAGGGACGACAATGGATTACCATCAATTGCAGATTAAAATGGATTACTGCTAGATGGGATTGACAACGTCTTACCGCTGGATAGGGGTGACAATGGCTTTCCGCTGAATGAGATTGACAATGGCTTACTGCTGAATGGGGATCACAATGACTTACTGCTGCATGGGGATCCCAATGGATTACCTCTAAATAGGTAACAGTTTTGTGTCATGTGGTAAAATAGGGTCGTACAGTTTAACATCATGCCGGATGGGAGTGGACTGACGTGAAATGGTCAGGACCAATGGGTGTTGGGCTTGAACCTCAAAGAGTCTTCCTACGTACCTTGTCTTGGAAAGGATCAAATTCCTCGTAGTTTGGGATGGTGGGAACCGACGTAAAGGGGGTCAAAACCAATGGTTGTTGAGATTGAACATCAGGGAGGATTCCTACGTACCTTTCCTTGTAAAGGATCAAAGTCCACGTAGTTCAAGAGGGTTGGTGAACTGACATTAAGAGGGGTCAGAAAAAATGGATGGTGGGCTTGAACCTCAGGGAGGCTTCCTACGTACCTTGACATGGAAAAGATCAAAGTCCACATAGTTCATGAAAGGTTGATGAACCTACGTGATGATGGTCGGTACCAATGGATGGTGGGATTGAACCTTAGGGAGGCTTCCTACATACCTTGCCTTGGTAAGGATCAAATTCCGCGTAGTTCAAGATGAGTGGGAACCGACGTGAAGGGGGGTTATAACCAATGGATGGTGGCCTTGAACCTTAGGGAGGCTTCCTATATACCTTTCCTTGGCTAGGATCAAAGTTTTTGTAGTTCAGGATGATGTGTTAGTGAACTGACATGAAGGGGGTTAGAACCAATGGTTGTTGGGCTTGAACCTTATGGAGTCTTCCTATGTACATTGCCTTGACAACGATAAAAGTCTGTGTAGTTCAGAAGAGGTTGTAAACCGACGTGAAGATGGTTGGGACCAATGGGTGGTGGGCTTGAACTTCAGGAAGGCTTTCTACGTACCTCTCCTTGGCAAGGATCAACATCCATGTAGTTGAGGTTGGGGTTGGTAAACCAACATGAATATGGTCGAGACCAATGGATAGTGGCATTGAACATTAGGGAGGCTTCCTACGCACCTCGCCTTAGAAAGGATCAAATTCCACGTAGTTTAGGATAGTGGGAATCGACGTGAAGGGGGTCGAAACCAATGGTTGTTGGGATTGAACCATAGGGAGGCTTCCTGCATACCTTACCATTTCAAGTATCAAAGTCCACATAGTTCAGGATGGTGGGAAATGATTTGAAGGGGTGGGAACCAATGGTTGTTGGGCTTGAATCTCATGGGGTCTTTTTATGTACAATGCCTTGGAAAGGATCAAATTCCATTTAGTTCAGGAGTGGTTTGTGAACTAATGTGAAGATGGTCGGGACCAATGGATGGTGGGTTGGAACCTCAGAGAGGCTTTCTATATACCTCGCCTTGGTAAGGATCAAATTCCATGTAGTTAAGGAAAGTGGGAACAGATGTGAAGGGGGTTGGAACCAATGGTTTTTGGGTCGGAACCTTAGGGAGGCTTCCTACGTACCTTACCTTGGAAAGGATCAAAGTCCACATAGTTCAGTATGGGGTTTTTGAATCGATGTGAAGGGGTTCATAACCAATAGTTATTGGGATTAAACCTTGGGGAGGCTTCATACATACCTTTCCTTGGTAAGGATCAAAGTCCACATTGTTCAAGAGAGGTTGGTGAACCGACATGAAGATGGTTAGGGCCAATGGATGTTGGGCTTGAAACTTAGGGAGGCTTCTTACGTACCTCACCTTCAAAGAGGTCAAATTCCACGTAATTTAGTAGAGGTTAGTGAACTGACATGAAGATGGTCGGGACCAATGGATGGTGGGCTTGAAATCAGGGAGGCTTCCTATGTACGTCACCTTAGACAGGATCAAAGTCCTCGTAGATTAGGAGGATGTTTGGGGATTACACTTTAGGATACCCAGAGAGGATTCCATAGTCGATGCTTGTTCTAAGCTCACGTGAGTCACTCTCAGTGTGAGAAACAAGAGGCAACAAAGACATAACGATCACGTCGCGAAAGGTACATCTGTGGGAAGTGGAATGGGGTCGAAACATATTCAGCAGCCCAAAATGGAAACAGGGGCTTACGTGTTGTTAAAATCCCAGAGAGATAGAGATTACAACTTACTCCAGGGTGGAGGCCCGATGGTGAAAAATCACAATGGGGGAGGGATTTTTCACTCTGGAAGAGAGAAGTACTAGGTGTGCTACCTTCTACAAAAAAATATAGGGGATGACACCAAGGTGGTTTCCCTTTCCCTACGGACATATGTCGCTCCAATAAAGAGGATCTCATTCCATGTGAGGAATGATCTCACTCTCGTGGAGACCAGTGAGTGTAGAGAATGTTTGAGATGGGGCACCCTGTGTATGACGCACGGGGCAGGGTCACAGTTTAACGTCATGTTCTGGGGATGATGGTGCTTTCCAGTTTAACATCTGTGGGAAGTGGAATGGGGTCGGAACATATTCAGCAGCCCAAAATGGAAACAGTGTCTTACGTGTGGTTAACAGCCCAGAGAGATAGAGATTGTGACTTACTCCAGGATGGAGGCCCGATGGTGAAAAATACCAAAGGGGGAGGGATTTGGCACTCTGGAAGAGAGGAGGAGTAGGTGTGCTACCTCCTACAAAAAAATATAGGGGCTTACACCAAGGTGGTTTCCCTTTCCCTGTGGACAGACGCTGCTCTGATAAAGAGGATCTCATTCCATGTGAGGAATGATCTCACTCCTGTGGAGACCAGTGATTGTAGAGAATGTCTGAGATGGGGCACCCCATGTATGACGCACAGGGAAGGGTCACAGTTTAATGTCATGTGATGATGACAATGGTGCTTTCCAGTTTAACATCCTGCATCTCGAATGATGCTGGTTCACTATCTACCCCAAGGACTTACATAACTAATACCCACCCTCCCGTGAGGGAGGGAATGAATCAACAATTCCATGGTGAGTGGGTGTTATGGAGTGATCTATTGAGGGGTCCACATTAGGGCATAGGTGCATATGGAAGGTGCTTCGCGAAGTGGAAAGGCATTCACGGAGTAGTGCTTCACAAAGAAAGGGTGCCCTGTGAAGCATATCACTGTGAACCAATGTGCTTCATGAAGCATCGTGACTCTACCTTAGCATATGGGTCACATGTACATGGAGGGTACTTCGTGAAGCAGAAGTGCACCTTGAAGACCCAAGTCCCCTAGGGGATTCCCTTCCTTTGCGGAGGCCTGTGGGCTATATGAAGGGCATCCCTCTTTGAAGAGGGGCTGAATTATAACCAAGGGAGAGTAGCTTTGTGATGCTAAAGTACCTTTAGAATCTCATGGTTTGTAGAGCAGCAATCACTTCGCAATTTGAGAGCTAAGAAGTTGAAAGGTAAGAGGATCCATCCTTTGGGCTCGAGGGGAGCCCTGTATTTATTGGCAAGAGCCACTGTGAAGTAGAGATCACTAGGTGGAAAGACATGTGGAATTTTTTTGTAACCACGAAGACTCCCACCTCCTTATTCTGTGGCGAGTTCACAAACATCAAATGTGTTCGTGGATCCTCCCACCTCCTTGCTCCGCGGTGGTTTCTAAAACGTCAAATGGGTTCGTGAAGCCACCTCCTTGCTTCGTGGTGGGTTCGAAAATGTAAAATGGGTTAGTGGAGCCTCCCTACTCCTTGAACCGTGGTAGATTAATAAAGGGTGGAGCTTTGTGCCGGTTGTAGTATTTTGGGGCTCCACAGGAAAGCTTCACGATTTAGCCCCTAAGGATTTCCATTTTTTCTTGTTCGTCCCAAATTTTGGCTCTAACAAATGCCCCCCCCCCCCCTCAGACTGGGAGCCGTGGAGAAACTGAGGGTCATAGTTTGAGGTTCAATCACCAAAATCCCTTGGTCAATCGCGAATCTGACTCACGAAGGAGGATCGCAATGTGGAGAGGTGACAGGTGGGATGAGCGCACTATGAAACTCATCACAGTTTAGATACTCTATGAAGCACCAGAGGTCCTCACCTATAAATAAGGAAGGATGACCTTTCTTTTTTCCTTTCTCATCTCCACATTTTGGCTTTTAGTGCTCTAGATTCATGAAGCTCTGTGTACTCTATGATTTCTCTATGTGAATCGGGCCTTCTGCTTCATGGCGCACAACAAGTCTTTGACTTTGTGATGGTGCACTCTGTGGATTGTGTTTGAAGGCTGAGGAAGTGATCTACAAAATTCCTTCGTGAACGAACTCCATGAAGGATCTCTCTAAAAGAGATTCGCAAGCCAAAACAATAAATTTCCAAATATCAATAAATAAATGGCTCACCAAGAGGATTCTAGGGGGGTCCTTGTGGATGCTGCCCGGAGGGAGGAGATGGAGGATAGCTCAGGTAACGAGGAGTTCATAAAGATCTATTATGACCATAATTAGTTAGTGGAGCTACTGTTGGAAATTCAAAAGAACTATACATTGTGCAATAGGATACCTCAGTATTAATTTTGATTGAGGGATGACATCTTCATCCCTAAAGTGAGAAAGGATGAACCAACTTACTAGTTCCGGAGCATGCCATGCCAGTGCCAGTGGTTCAGGGTGGCTGATGGCCATGCCTAGAAGGAATTACGCTTTTTAACGCTAACTGTATGTACAATCATAAGAACAAAGTTAATGGGAAGGAACTGCCACCTGAGACATCCCCCTCCCTCTGTACCACACCATCTTGAAGGAAGCTCTAAGGAACCCAGGAAATGGGTGGTCTGATGAGTGGGATCTGTTCCAGGGCAACAAATTCACAGATGACTAGGCCTAGGTCTAATGGGTAGGTGCCTCATGTGAGGAATTCAGGGAAGGGATGAAAAGAGTGGGCCTGTATGAGGTGGCTTGGGCTTCCCAATTCCACATCTATCAACTGAATTAGTTGATTCCAGATTTGTTGAGAAAATGGTCATCGAGGACCAATAACTTCCATTTGCACCATAGGGAGGTTGATATTAGTTTATGGTATGTGCATCAGATCTTAGGGGTCTCAATAATAGGGGCAATTTATGATTATTTCCACCCTATTTATGGGTGTGTGGGATGATCTAGAGCAGATACCACCACTAGTGATGGCATTGATGAACCTAGTTCCTAGAGTGGAAAAGTAGTCTGTGAGGGATGTCGACCTCAAACGGGGGTTCAAGTAGTTCATTAACTTCCCAGAAAATACGTAGTTCCCCATGAGGCATCGAACTTGCCCAAAGGGGGATTAATGAGGCAAGGATCACTCATATTGGTGACTTTTGGAGGATACCTAGTGGAATATGTGGGGGTTCAGTGTCTGTACTGGGCAACAACAGGTAGTCAGGTTGGCTGCATTCATTATGGTGCTCATCTGTGGTTGGATCCTGACAGTGAGAGACACAAACATGGGCATGCAACTGAGAACGTTTATCATGGAATCCATGCTGGTGATAGGAGGGTGGGTCAACCTCAGGATCCCGATGCTCTCTATGCTTTGCAAGATGTTGTGGCATATCAACGAGGGGAAGAAGACACAGAGAATATGTGGGCCATTCCACCTCCTGTATGGGTGGATAGCGGCACACATCAGGGGGGTCTATGAATATCTGAACCCCATATCCCCTCTAGGATAAAACTTCCACCCATCTATTCTAAATGTCTTAGGGATATTTCCGGCCATGATTATCATGAATTTGGTAGTGAACTGTGTCTCCTGGCTTTTCGAGGTGGAGTCCTGGTGGCACAGGTGGACCGTGAGCCCATCTGTGAATCGTACACCATGCACCAATTTGCAAGGAAATTTTACTGCATGAAGTGAATGACCCCATAGGTCTATTTTGGGGTGTTATATGAGGACCATACATGCATGATGACGAAGATGTGGCTCATGTTCACATGAGAAGATGGAAAGATGCAGAACGAGCTGCCTCTGCCCACGATCATCTTTGGACTGGTGAAGGAGTACGCCAAAAGCTTGGAGGTGGACTAACCTGGGGAGATATTGAAGCAACTATCTATTTAGGAGAGTGATGGTGTGCCTCCCCAACCCTGAGGTCAGGGCTAGAAGTTGATAAGGACATCTCGCGGTGGTGGGCTACCATGACAACGAGGACCACGCCGATTGAGGGTGAGGCAGCGGCAGTGGATCCGACAGAGACAGTGGACCTGACAGTCCTAGAAGAGCAGATTTATCCGGAGGGGAGGCCACTAAGAGGATTCTGCAGAATATTCACTTGGGCTCCAGGGAATCGGTTGCGCCATATAGGCATGCTAGATAATGATGTCTTCCCAGAGTCCTGGGACATCAAGGATGTCAACAAGAAATTCCTCAAGATGTCCATGATGTGGCAACACCTGAACTGTCTTGGGATGAATATTCTGAGAATAGTCCCCATTAGGGACGTCTTTTCAGTATCCCAGGTGGAGGTGGAGCAATACCAGGCCGATTTGGAGGACTTCATGCACTTCCGAGGTGCCCCGCTTCCAATGAAAGACTAGGGTAAGGTGTTGTTGGATCAAACGACCCCTATGTAGTTTTTGGATGAAAAATTGAGGGAGTGATTCCCTTTTCCAGAAGAGTCGGACGAGTCCTCCTCTAGAGAGGAGTCCAGTAGAGGGATCCCATTGGAGGATGGTGAATTTGGTGATTCAGATCTAGTTCATAAAGAGTTTTCAGAGGCTCTTGAGGTAAGAACCTAAGTTCCTTCCCTGATATCTGATTCCAGGATACTTTGGACCCATCCCTAATATTTAAAATATGCAGGAAGGCCTTATACACAGAACTCATTCTTGTCCCTCTGTGGATACAGATGCATGGCCTTCGGGATCCATTCCCACAGTGATGGTGATTACTGCGTCCAGCGGGGCCAGGATACCCGAGGTGAATCCTCCAGAGTTTTCAAACCTTCTGATAATACACGGAGGGCCACGACTCGGGATCTCGATGGCAAAATACTAGGAATGAGACCGATAATTTGATCTCTATAAGTATCCTCTACAAAATTCATGACTTCCACTCATCGATCAGGTTAACTAAAATATGTGCACTTCTTGGTATGCATAGTTTTTCAAATGGTGTGGGATGCCTTGGTGAGGTTGGTAGGTACTCCTGGCGGTGCCTTTCTCAGGGGAATGTCAATGGTCGAGGAGGAAGATTTTCAGACTGACCAAGAGGCTATGCTCCCAATCACTAGTGGGACCGTTAGTAGGGCAGGGCCTGAAATTATTGAGGTGAGATATGACGATGAAGATTGATCGAACAACATGAGTCCTACCATTCCTGATTCGACACCAGATGCGGACCCTGCTGATGAGTTCTTAGGGGCGTTCCCGGTGTACGAGCCTTCCAACCCTATATATTGGGATGAGATGTCTTCTGATGAAGAGTATAGCGAAATAGTTTGACACTAGTCATGGAAGCTTATCAATCACTTCATCGATGACACCCCTCAAGCATAATGGATAGACCAGATGGAGAGACTTTGTTCGTGACTACGTGAACTGTGTGCTAGGGGGGTGGATTCCTAGCGTACCCACATGATCGTCCGAGATCTCATGGATGAGAAGTTATGGGAATATGAATGCGGCCTTGGTGTGGGTTGGCAGTGGAGAAAAGTGGTGAACATAAAGTGGCTCTAGGAGGCTAAAAATGAGATTTAGTGGCTGCACATCTAAACAGATGAACATTCTGATTTCTTGAACGCATAGTTGGAGATTGTATCATGGATGAAGGCCCAACTGGAAGAGGTCGAAGAGTTCATGAGGCAAGCCTCCGAGAAGATGATCGTTATCCAAACCAATGAGGAGCAGGCTTGGATCGCAGCTGACGAACTATGCCTCATCACCGCCGTGGAGAAGCGGGAACATAACAAGTGACAACGAATCCTGGACGCCACAAGATAGAGGATGTCGGAGCTGTAAAGATCTTTTGACGGGCTCAACCCATCCATGGGAGGGGTCGATCCTCGAGTATTGTGATTCATGTAACTTTTGAACGCACCTTCATATTTTTGACTATTCATTCTAGATGCATGCATGAGTTCTATTATGTGCCTTTGGTCTATTGCATTTCTATATCATTCGTGGAACATCTAGAAACCAGTACCTAATATCACATGGGTCGATCCTGATGTAAGAAACAGGGGATGACCACCTTTCCATTCCATCCGAATATAAGAGTGAAAACCAAGCTCTGAGTATCTAGGGTTTGAATAACCAATATGGATTTCTGATAATAAGTGGAGGGGCCTGACTAGAGTATGAGGACTCAAAACAATCGATGTGTGGTCTTCCCAATTTTCTCTAGTGCACGAGCGGGGTAACGCCAGGGGAATTTTAAATCAACCCAAACATAAGGGAGTAGAAAGTTTGAATCACTATACCCCAGATTCAGAACACTGTGGGGGTGGTGTGACAATAAAGGATAACTGCTGACCACTTTCGAAACACAGTATCCTTACTGCGTTAGCCTGAAATGGAGATAAAAAACTAGGGATGACCATTGACCATATTAGAAACATGGGGCCACACTTGAAATGTCATCCATCAGTCTTTCATAACGTTGGCCCAGGATAGTGGGTGAGCCATAGGCCTAGAATCCATACTGTTAGGGGGTTCTTTTAGACATGAAATAGGACGAGGTTCTGAATAAAGGGCATGATAATCATGGAGTGCGGAGTGATGGGTTGTTCGAATGGAGTCCAACACTTTTGAAATCACGCCATCCTGGTGGAAACACATTATGTGGGTGTATCTATCTAATCAGGTATCAAACTTACTTCTGAGCAAGGACCTCTCCGATGAGGACCTATAATGATATATAGATTTACATCATATAGATGTGAATGATAGGTGCATAGTTTAAACATCGTACGGTGAGGACGATACACATAGTTTAAAGGTCATACATTCTCGACTAGGATTGGGTATGGGGGCCAGAAGGGTTAACGACCCTAGGGTTGGGCCCAGGATGAAATTCTTGGGCATCGCTACATATCCCATGAGGTTGAGAATCAAGCCAAACAAAGTTATTGAGAGTGTCGTTTAACATCATGTAGGACGTTGAAAGGAATGTGCAGCATGGTTTCACCATTACACGTCCTACCAAAACTACTAATCCCACGTGATTCATGATCGATGTCGAAAACAAGGAGTAGTGATGGGACTTTCCTATCACGGGAAGGCACATGATAAGGACGATGGGATGCTAGGTGAATGGTTTATTATAATTTCGATCAGCCTACTTGACGCACCTAGATGCACGAAGGGGTAAATCTGAGTATGTTGGAATTCCACTTGAACATAAGGAAGTGGAAATATGTGAATCATGATGCTCGATATCTGGACCAAAATTATGGGGGTGTGATGATAGGGGATAACTATTGACCATGTTCGAAAAACAGTATCCATTTCACATTAGCCTTGAATGGGGATAGTCAAATGAGGGTCGACCACTGACCATGTTCAAAACATGGGACCTGTCACAAATGTCTTGCTGGGTCCTCAGGGATGTTGTCCTATGACAGTAGGCAAGCCAATGTGGTAGGAGAATAGGCCATAAAGGGGGTCCCTTCAAACATGGAAGAGGATGATGATCCAAATAATGATCTCAAGAATCTTAGACATGGAATGAGGGAATGTCCCAATAAAACTTCAACACTTCATGATTTTTTTCACAATGCATATGAGTACGATAAAAAATATGTATCAGATAGAGGGAGTTAGGTCCCTTTCCAAGGACAAGGGTCCTAGGGTTGCATGCTTCCAATTTAATGGTCATAGGATGGTCCATTAATGGGGGATTGATTTAATAGACTATGCACAGGGTGGTGAAGTGGCCAAACATGACATGCAGTTCCCATAGGAAGATCTTAGTTTGGGGTCATAGAACTCAGACCATGTTGAAAAAAGACTTGGGAGGCACATGGTGTAGCTATTGAAAAACCCGACATGAACGAGAACCCATGAGGTACTCGCCAAACCAAATGTTTCCAAAAGGGTTTGGTCTAGGGGATGAAAGACTGGTGATATGATTTTAGATTACTAGGGATGGACCTGGAGACAATATGTCTGGGCAATCTTACGTATCCCATGAGGATCAGAATCAAGCCATACATTGTTCAAGGAGATGTCGTGTAGTTTAATGTCTTTCAATAAGGATGCAGAGTGGTCTTATTTTATGGTCATAGAGCTCGGACCATGGTGAAACTGAAGAAAGGAGACACATGGTGAAATAATTACTCAACTTGATGTGAGTGAGGATAGTAGGAGTTTGTATCACCACAATGTGCTCCTCGGTAGACTTATAGGTCGGGGGACTAAAATTGAATGTTAGGCTGGGTCCGAGGCAAACTGAACGGGCATTCCTACGTACCCCATTAAGATGTGAATCAAGCCATACATAGTTCTAAGGTTTGAATGGATGGATACCAGTGCTAGAGGTAATAAGTTCATGCGAGTCTAGAACTTGCACCAAAAGAAGAGGCATTTTATATAAATTTCTTGTTCTTTAGGATGAATTTGTTTTTTTAGGAAGCGATGGACCTAGTATAGAATTTCTAGAAATTTATACAAGAATCAAGCCATATTCAGGTGTTGAAAATTGGTATGGTGGGTGACCAATACCAAACATGATGTCCCCTTGAGTGAGGACACAATGATGTAGTTTCATTTTTTGTCTTGCGACTAGGACAATAATGTCACAGTTTAGGGTCATGTGATGAGGCCACCAATGCATTTTTACATCGGGTAGTATAGACGTAATAGTTTATAGTCTTGTGGGTCTATGTAGCATAGTTTAGAGTCATATGGATCGGACATATATAGGAGAGATGAGGTTCAATAGGGAATGCGAACATTGTGATAAAGCATACCTGACATGAATGAGGATGAGGCCCGCATCACACCGCATGCGATTCAAAGAAATAAACCTCATGCCAAAAGGCCAGAAAAGGTTTGAGAATATGGGGTAGGAGAGACTAGATCTCAGTTGAGCTGGACCCAAAGACGAGATGTCCGGGCATTCCAACATATCCCATGAGGATGGGAATCAAGCCATATGTAGTTCTAGAAGTTTCATTTTAATGTCATGCATGATAACATATAGTTTAATGTCATGTAAGACATCATACAGTTTAATTTCATGTGGGACAAGAGGTAGGAGAGACTATCTCCTTGAAGGGGAGTACGTGGTGTGAATATTATATACCCGACATGAATGATGGAATAATCCCACACACACCACACCACGGGGTCCTATAAGATTCAGGACCTAAAAGGAAAACAGAAGACATAAATTAGTGAAAATCAAGTTGGACCCAAAGACGAGATGTCTGGGTGTTTCTACATATCCTATAAGGACGAGAATCAAGACATACGTCATTCTAAAGAGGGTATGTATAAAGAGATCTTAGTTTAAGGTCTTAGAGAACGCACCATGGAGAAGCAGAAATCTTCCAAGAAGGTGTAGACCTCAATCCAATCCCTAAGCCCATGTGATTTAATATTAGTGTGTGAAACAAGGGCAGAAGAGGTCTTTCCAATACATGGGATAAACATAAAGGGGAAGTTGATGCAGAGACCCGAGCGATGCCTCACCACGACTTTGTCCTCCTATTGTGCAAATTTGCACTGAGGGATAGTACCAAGAATGTCAAAATTCCATTTGGACCTGATGGGGTGGAAAATGATGTGAATCATGTAACCAATATTTAAGACTTGAACAGGGTTGGAGTGATGATGGAGGATGACTGTTGACCATGTTTGAAACAAAGCATCCATATCATATGACCTGAAATGGGAACAACAAATGAGCGTTAACCGCTGACCTTATTCCCAACACGGGACGAGTATCAATTTTTTGTTCAAAACCCTCAAGTACATTAGCCTGTAATAGTAGGAGAGCCATTGTGTTGAGCATCTATGCCATTTGGGGGTCCCTTCGGATGTTAAAGATAATGAAATCCCAAATTAAGGGGAATACCAAGCTTGAAAAAATCGGTGAAAGCATGTCCAAGTAGAATCCGATACTCCAAGATTTGAACCAGAGTACTCCTAGGCACATTGTTGAATCACCGAAGAGGGGTGAGGGACCCAACATAATAGTAGATGAATCGACAAGTTGAGTGTAGGAAAAGGGAGTGAAGGGAGATCATAAGAGAGAGGTATGTGGGGTGGTTATTATAAACCCGACTTGAATAGGGACATAAGCCTATACCATAGTATATACCCCTCTCCAGGAAGAACGCAAGCCGAGGGGCCAAGATGATAGGGAGGTTTCTAAGAGATGGGGCTGGACCGAAGACTAGACATTTGGGAAGTCCTATATATCCCATAAGGATGGGAATCAAGCCATATAGAGTTATGATTAGGATGTTGTGCTGTTTATCATCATGCAACAAGGATGATGGGGCTCTTAGTTTAAGGTCGTAGGGATCAGACCGTAGATGCCTAGTTTAATGTCATATGCATGGGACAAGTGATTAAATTGGGCGAATCATTGTGCCTGTGAAAACCCACAAAATGACGATGATGATAGAGGATAGATGTTGACCATGTTCGCAACATAGTATCTGTATCTATGTGACCAGAGGTTGTGGAAAACAATTTAGCGTCGACCGTTGACGATATTTTCAACACAGTAATTGTATCAATTTTTCACTTGCAATCCTTGAGGTCATTATCATGTAATGGTAAGAGATCCCTTGGGCCGACCATCCATGTCATTCAGGGGTCCTTTAGGATATATAAGATGATGGAAATCCAAATGATGGGTCTCATAAAGCATAGCAGGGTCTGTGCTTGTGGAAAGGATGATAAATGGAGGGATGTCTCAAAGGGGGTATGTGTGGTATGGAAAAATATCCCGATGTGAATAAAGAAGTGCATCCATACCACACCATACACTCCTAAATGAGAACTCGGGCCAGGGGGCCGAAAGGATCGAGGGACCTGAGGAAGGGTGTCCCAGCCAACTATATCCAAATAACCTCTCATGTGGGTATTTCTTTACCTCGGCTTTTAAGACCACATAAGAAATGATCAGTGTGGGAAACAAAGAGTAGGACTAGGCTCTTCCCATCACATAAGGGTCCAACGGAAGGAATCGCACTCTTGCCTGAGGTAGGATGAAGTTTGAAGATACTATGAGGCAGAATGAGCCACTACACTCCATTTTTGGGACATATGGGGGTGATAATAATGACAAAGGATATTTTTTGACTAAATTTAAAACACAGCATCGACACCGTGGTAACTTGAAATGGTAAAAACAAATGAGCAATGACCACTGACCATATTCGCAATGCGGGACTTGTATCAATTTTTCATTTGAAACCCTCAAGGACGTTGACCTGTAATGGTAGGAGAGCCCTTAGTCCAAGCATCCATTCCATTTGAGGGTCCCTTCAGATGTGAAAGATATTGAAAACCCAGATGATGGAGTGTGTGGATCATGAATGTTCCCATGCAACTTAAATTCAAGATGGATAGTAGAAGAGGTGGGAATATTCATGGAGGGATACATGGTACGATCATGATAAACTCGATGTGGATGAGGGAAAAGGTCTGTACCACACCATGTGCTTCTACCCAGTGGGAGCTCCCGAAATTTGGGGCTGGGCCTATGGATGAAATGTCTAGGAGTTCCTATGTATCCCATAAGGATGGTAATCCAGACATACATAGTTATAAAGTCCAGGCAGTTTAACTTCTTGCAATGATAATGTGGGACTATAGAATAACATGGGAGGTCACATGGTGCAATCATTGTAATCTTGACATGATTGGGTCCAAATAAGCCTATATGACACCATTTGGGGTCCTCCAAGAGAACTATTACTAGGGGGATAGTCAAAGAGGACATTGGGGATGGACTGCAGACGAGGCGTTTAAGCAGTCTTATATATCCCATGAGGATGGGAATCAAGCCGTATGTAGTTCTTTCAGTTTAATGTCTCGTAGGGAGTCACACAGTTTAATTTCATGAGGGATGACATACAGTTTAGCATCATGCGGGATGAAATACAGTTTAATGTCATGTGGGACATTTTACAGTTTAAGTTCATGTAGGTCCGAATATTTTAAGGTCATGTAAGACCCAACAACTTAAGGTCATGTAGGACCACAATGCAATTTGGGGTCGTGTAAGACCATAAAGTTTAAGTTCATGTGGGATCATGTGACTCATGTAAAGTATTTCTTGAGGAACTTGTCATTAGTGGGAGGATTTATACACTCACCATCCATGGTAACTAGGTAGTATGCACCATTGGAGTAAACCTTGGGACTGATGTAAGGTCCTTCCCATTTGGGCTCTAACTTGGTTGGTTTCCTACCAAGTATCATTAGTGTTTTTAGGGCCAACACAATGTCGCCTTTCACGAAGGAGAGGAGGAAAACTTTCTTATTGAAAGCTTTAGATATCTTGTTTTGATGCCTTTACAGATTTTGCAGGGCATGAAGCCTATTCTTGTCCAGTGCTTCCAACTCAGCGAGACAGATTTCAGCTACTTTATCTGACACTTTCTGATCATAGACAGCTATGTACAATCAGGGAAATAGAATCTCGGTGGATTGGATGGCCTCTGTTCCATACACCAGGGAATATGGGGTCACTTGGGTGGAATTATGGTTCATCATCCGATAAGACCAAAGGGCATTGGGGAGCTTGTCCGGCCAACTTTTCTTGTTCTGACTATCCATTTTTTTGTATAATGTTACAAAGAGTTTTGTTAAATTCTTCAATCTTTCTATTTTCTTGCACATGATAATGGGAGGTATGGTTAGAATAGATGTTGTACTTAGTGTACAGTTTCTTCACTTCAGCAGCCCAGAAGTTCATTCCGTTATTGGTGAGGATGGTGTGAGGGACTCCAAATTAGTAGAAAATGTTGGATCTCACAAAGTCAAAGATGTAATGGGCCTTGAACTCCTTGAGTTGAACTACCTCTTCCCATTTGGAGAAGAAATCTGTAGCGGTTAGGATAAACCTGCATTGGGGAGTAGTTACCAGCGGATACGGTCACATGACATCGAGTCCCCATACCACAAACATCCAAGAGTACTTGGTGGAGTAGAGAGGCTCTGGTGGCCGATGCATAATGTTAGCATGAATTTGGAATGCATGACACATTTTGGAGAACTCAATGCTGTCATGGATGATTGAGGGCCAAAAGTACCCCAGTATCTGGATCTAGTTAGATAGTTTCATCCTAGTCTGATAATACCCACAGGAACCCACATGAACCTCCTGCATTACTTGGGATATCTCGACTCCTGGAATGAAATAGAGGAGAACACCATCAAACCCATGCTTATAGAGGATATTCTAATGACTAGGACCATCCTAGAGGGTAAACTATGTCATGTGGAATCAGATTCGTTTGTGCTCAGCCTGATCTTCCGGGAGATTACCATTTTGGAGGTACTCAACAAAGGAGATTCTCCATTCAAGATTCACTTCAATCAATGCATCCATGGAACCTGGGGGTCCTGACGTAGAGGTTCTGATGGTATGTGGCTTACCTACGGGCTTTCATCATCATATGGAGTGACGAGAGCAATGATCCTCTGGTGTTCCATGTGTATAATCAGATCATCCTATTCAGGCTCTACAATTGATGCAGCTAGGATATCCAGGGCATCCAATCAACCGTTCTGAGATCAGGTGACATGAGTAACTTTTGTCCGAGATAGGAACCGGGCCATTAGATGGAGAGTGTATTCCAACAATGGTATGAGCTCTAGATTTTTGAAGACATAGTCACAGTTGATCTGCATGATGACAAGTTCAAAGTCCCATTTCACATGTAGATGGGGGAAGTCAATCTTGAGGGACAGCTCGAGGACGATAATGAGAGCTTGATACTCCGCCTCATTGTTGGGGAAGCCTTATGACAACATGAATGAATATGGTAGAATGGATTTTGTTGGGGTAATGAAGACAATACGTAGGCATACTCTGTTGAGTCTTAGGTCATTGAGCCTTCTGCCGGTGGGGCTTTGGGAAGCACCATCTAAGTGCATTTTACAGCACAACATGTCTTGGTCTACTAATATAATTGCTTCATCAGGGAAATAGAGATCCAGTGACTACATTGTAGGAGCCATATGGGCGGCAAGGAAGTCTACCAATGCTTTCCCCTTAATAGACTTCTGAGGGACAAAACTTATGTTTAACTGCTATAGAATCACAACCCACCAAGCTAGATAACCTATCAACATGGGGAGGTTTATGATGTACTTTAGCGGATATACTCGGGACACTAGCTATAACTCATGGTGCTGTATGTAAAGTCGCAATTTCTTTACTGTGAATACCAGTGTGAGGCATCTCTTCTTGATAGGAAAGTATCTGGTCTCTGTATTGTGGAGCATGTAACTGAGGTAGTAAAGACTGTTCTCTATCCCCACATTATTATTTTGGGCTAGAAGGGCACTGAGAGACCATTCCAGGGAAGTCATGTAAAGGACTAGTGGATTTTTGGAGATAGGTGGCATTAATACCGATGGCTGGTGAAAGTAATTCTTGATTTCTTCGAAAGCAGTCTAACATTCTTCATCCCACTTGTAGACAATGCCTTTCTTCATGATCCATGAAAAGGTCTTACACTTGCCGTCCAGATTCATGATGAATCGGCGTATGTAGGCCAAGGGTATTTGGAAGCCTCGAAGCTCCCAAATGTTGTTTGATGGAGACATCTGACTGATAGCCTTAATCTTCAATGGGTCAATCCTGATGCCCATGTATCTAACAACAAATTCGAGAAACATTCTAGAGGTGACTCTGAAGGAACACTTTAATGGATTCATCTTTAGGTGGTAGGAACAGAGGAATTTGAACACTTTATCGGGGTCTTTGAGATGGTCCTGATGCTGGAGATACTTGACCACCGGGTCATCCACGTAACATTACACCAACGTTCTGATGATCGGCTTTAATATGCGATGCATAACCTGTTGATAGATGGCACCTTCATTTTTTAAACCTAAGGACATTACTTGGTAACAGAATGTACCTTGTGGTACCCGGAAGGCTGTAGACTCCTCATCCCCGAGGGACATTCAGATCTGGTTATACCTGGAGTACACATCCATGAAGGAGAGGGCTTGGAACCTAGAAATAACATCGATCAATAATTCCATCATAGGAATGGGAAAAATCATCCTTCGGATAGTGATAGTTGAGATCCTGGAAGTCAATGATGACTTTGATCTGTCCGTTCTTCTTCCTTGCTGGCACAATGTTGGCCATCCATTTGGGGTACTGGACCTTCTTAATGAAATTTTGTCGAATGATCTTATTAATTTATGCCTCAACCATGGCATCGTGAGAAAAGTGAATATTTCTGGGAGGCTACTTGAACCAGAGATGATTTTCTAGGAGACCAAGGCAGTGGATGGATACCTGAGGATCTAGTCCTATAATCTCGTCATAATGCCAGTCTAATACATCACAGTGTTGTTTAAGGAAGTCAATGTACTGCTTTTTCTCCTCGAGGGTCATGGCAGCACTGATCAATGTGGGTTTCGGGTCTACCTCAATACTGAGGTTCACCTGTACCAATTCATCGATCATGGTGGAGATTCCCTCTTTAAATTCGGGTGTGGGGAGAATCCTATAAATCATCTTCTTCACTTATGAAGGAGGTATCCTTAATGGGAGAATTTTCTCTAAGTCAACATATCCCTATAGGAGGCTGGTACCAGCCTGAGCGATAGTGGACACTACACCGGGGAACTCCAGTGTCACCAAAACCATAGAAATGAATGTTGTTGATCCAATCCCATCTAGTTTTTGGCCCAAGGTGCCACTCTTGATGATATCAAAGAAATAGTGGCATGTTGGATTGATCCAGTTTATCATAGCCTGGCAGAAGAATCAAGTATGATGTACTACATTCTCCATGGGGTGGACATCCCGATACCTTATGGGGGTAGGAGGCTCTGGGATCACCTGATCCTGATTTGTGTAGGAGTATGAGGTGATCTTCTGGCGTCACTTAGTCTTGGGAATGTGTTCAACCCTCATTCCAGAAACAATGAAGCATTATACCATGTCCAGAGTTGTAATCTCTAACTGGTGGATTGGAAAGATGTAGGCATCATCTAGATATGTCCATGGGTCGGTCACGACCATGGAATTCTCAACCTCATTAGCTTGAATCTTATTTTCTTTTCCCTTTTAATAGTCGGCATCTAGATAGTGGGCTTCACAAGAGGTAATGGGATACGTGTCACCTTGAATCACACCCACTCGACCATTAAGGGAGTACTTAAGGAAATCATGATATGATTAGGGAACTGATGCATGAATGTGGAGCCATGGCCTTCCCATCAACGCATTGTAATAGGTTTCCTAGAAGATAACCATAAACTCGGTGCTAGAAACTAGACTACTAAACTGGGTCTTCAAGTGGATCTTGCCGACTAGTGCCTATTACATTCTGTCATAACCTTGGATTCTTAGGTTAGAGGGACTCAGATCATCCTCAGACAACCCCATCTTTCACAGTGTCCGAGTCGGGATTAGGTTGATCCTGGATCCCATGTTGACAAGACAGTGGCAAACCTCCCTACCAATAAACTGTCTGGTGATGTATAGTGGGAGAATGTGCCCCTATATGGGAGAGCCTTCATCTTCTCCAGAGAACTAGATGATAGCCTAGTATTCATCATGCTCGACCTCCTTTGCATGGAAGGATTCTACGGCTGCTACCTCTTTCTCAAACTTGAGGGGACTTCTTAAAGCCTTAGAGAGGGCTTCATGCATATGTGATGATAGGAGAAAAGCATCAAGGATAAAGAGATTTTTTGGAATGATAGAAATATGCTTGAGGACAAAAAACTTTCATGCGAGGCATGAACTTATGCTTACAAGAGGTTGCTCTATGACAGGAGGTATGGTGGGCCCCACTGACTGGACCGACGGCTAACCGGTGCAAGGAATATCCAGCTTCTCACTAGTCGAAGCCTATGGAGTAACTACCAGATGAGGGCCCAATGACTGAGACCGGTATGGAGCAAGGCATGGTAGATCACGATGTAGTCGAGGTGGATCTTCTTGATCCAACAACACGAACAACAGCGAAGGCGAACATGATGTCACCAGATGAGAAGTCTGTGTATACTAAGATCTATGTTTGGCCAGGTGCTTTGTTTCGATAGCATGCATTGCCTGGATTGAAGTAATGACCGAGTCACTCTTATAGACCATATAGTCACAGCTCCGTCGATGCTTCCGATGACTGGGGACATTGGGAAGATCTTCCTAGCACTCCTCATCGTCAGGAATCATGTAAGGGTTTACCATCTCTATGGTATTAACCAAGGCGTAAACTTGACCTTAACTCATAGATTCGGCCACTACTAGATTGATTCTGAGAGTAATCCCCATCTTTGGGGGCATGAAATCACCGAGAGTATGGGATGATGATGGCATTGGCAGGGGACTTTGTTTTCCCTTGTGCCGCTGGTGTTTTCTCATCTGAGAAGGAGACTACTGAGACAACGATTTAGAAGTAGTATATGTGTCTTTTGAGGGATCTGGTTTATTTAGGCATGCATGGATAACACCATGGTAACATGTTACTATTTTACGAGACATCCAGTCATCATAATTCTGGGACCCGCAGTTAGAAACCGGATTCCACTCGCCTTCACTATCACTCCTGTTGTCTGGCCTTACAAATACACATTTCACCCATGTCGGAGCTGGGCCTAACTGGACTATGTTTTTATACACCTGGTCTTGAAGCCAATATTTAAACACATATCATTGTCTTTGGGTGTTCCCCAAGATCCAGTGGTAGGGGCATCAACTAGGAAGATAAGTGAGGTTCACCTCTTCTAGCCTTCAACACTCAGGAAAACGTACAATCCCCTACTCCAAGGCACTGCGAAAGTCGCTGAGGACCTATGACTCATTGAACGAGTAGGTCTAGTTCCTCCTGTATAGGAATGGTTCCTTTGGATCCTAGCCCTAATGTGAGGCTGGAGGGGCCTATTGAAAAGGTGGAGCTTGGTTATCTCGCCTATGTGGTGGCGGCGCATTGTACGGGGTCACATGCTGATTCTGAGGTGGGCATTGTTGGGCTGGAGGTTGTGCCTGAGGTGGAGGGCTTCTGTGAGGCTGTGGGGGTGGCTCCAATGGTAAAAACTCTAGTTTCTTGGGGGCCTCTATTGGAGCCACTATGGTGGGATCTTCCATGGTGGCCCTTCTCATAGGGATTGCAGGAGGAAATTGACATGCCTTTTAGCATGTTGTAAGGATTCCTCTAGGCAATGGGCCTTATCAGAGAAGTCTCGGAACCCCTCGGGGTTTTTCTGGAAGATAAAAGAGGGGAAATGTTCTATCTTGATGTTCCCTATGCATATCTTCAGCAGTTTCTCCAGAGTCAACGACATGTCAAGGGAGCACGTGAGCCCTTTCCACCGGGTGAAAAAGTCTGAAATATGCTCATCAGGTCTCTATTTTCACTTGCAGAGTTCTCCGATACTTGTCTTCTAAGTGGTGGAATTGAACTGGTATAGGAATTACCTAAGGAGGACTTCCCATCTAGCTACTGATCCGATGGGGAGCTGGTTTTACTAGATGAATTCTGTCCCCTCCAATGATTATTCGAAACACCAGAGTTTGGTGGCCTCCTACTGTGATGGAATTCCCAGAAATGGCCCAGACCTTGAGATAAAGTGGGATAGGTGCTGCAGTGGGTCCCATGTCCCATTTAAAAGAGAAAAGGTGTGATTTCTGAAATCCGGGGGTTCTAGCATATAATCCAACCATGTCGGATATAGCTTTCTATCATGCGGGATTTCCACCAGTCAAGTCTCTAAATTTTCAAGGCTGGCAATGAGTACCACCATTGGATTATCTGGGCAGGGATTCTTGTCTTGATGGGGATCCCTAACCACCAGTTCATTAGAGGGTTCTTCAACACGATAAGCAGGCCCAATGACTCGTGGAGTGGCTGGTGGAAAGATCTATGGATCAGCTAGGGGAACTTGAGCTAGGTTTCAAGGATTTTCATTCCGTTTAGGAGGATTTGGAAACACATACCACACCCTCTTGCCTTAAGTTCCAACCTCAAACCTATCTGCATGGGTAGGATGGTCAGGGTCACCTAGGGGTTGTTCACCAAGGGGGAGTTGTACCTACCCCTACTTTCCCAACCGAGAATCACTATAGTCTGGTCGTCACTCCACAATGCGTTCAACAAGGAGGTCTTCGACCATCTTCTTGTTTTTAGAGATTTGATGATGCAACATGGATTTTTCGGGATTTTCTTTTGACTTTTGCATTGATCCAGATGGGTCGGAGGTTTTGTTGGCTTCACGGAATTCATTTCCCTTGTTGGGATTTCGACTGAGGACTAGTGCCTCGGTGGGCATGAGAAGACCCAGTAGATTTCTATATGGGCGTGTGACCCTTCACAATGAATACAATAGCTACGGAACTCCCTCAGGGGTAAGTCCCCATCATGGACCTCCAACTCATTCTATCCCTCTTATAGATCATCCATGTTAACTGTGATCCTGCCTAGAGGCATATCCTTTATGTCGCCTTGCGTATTGGGCTGGAGCCGGATGGAACTGAAATGGAGGGCCACATACTGCACCCTTCCACAGATATTCATGTGGGGATAATCCTAATTTATTATCCTACAAAGCAATATAAATCTATGGACGCATCATTTCTGGGGAGTCCTATGGTGGCCTGGTGAATCAGGGTGCTAGGCCATGAGGAGTGTGGACAAATCGACTAAACGGAACTATTGGACGGTGTCTTCGAAGTGCGCCTAACTCTTGGGGTAGGCCACTCATCGATGTTGAAGATAGAAATGGGTCACCCATAGGGTTTGGAGAGAGCATCCAACCTTCTACTGGGTGAGTGCTCCCGGTGCCCTAAAATTTGGCGCCACAACAGGCCAGAACATCTCTGGGAAATGGTCTGCTGTGAGAATATCCTACAAGATTCTTGTTCCGGATTCAAGGACTAGACCTTTATTTCCCCACTCATCTACTGGAGGTGTTTGGGGAACTAGTATTGGTACAAATGCAGACCAATTAAATGGTAGGCTGGAAGGTCGATAATATGGTGAGCGAGATGAAAAGTCACCGCATCTCGGGCAATCATCCAAAGAGTGGAGTGACCTAGCCACCACATCATGGTAAGATGGGCTGGAGACCACAATTTATGGTGTAGGGACTATGAATACCAGAGATAGGCCACACTACTGCTCTTCTGTCATTGCTCCCCAGAATAGCTCTATGTGATCTCTAATCGAGGTAGAGAGTACTTCTGGTGATGATGGCGGCGATTGCACGGCCTGAACCTATGGGGTTGCCAAATTTTTATTCTTTTGGGTGTACCTACAGAGGGAGGTTAGAATCTGATGGACCTCACATTCTAGAAGTATGAGGTTGATGCACCTTTTTCCTGCGCCAACTCTTGACATGAAGGATCTAGGTGAGGGTTCCATCACTAAGTCATATTTCACCCTAGAATATGAGAAGAAGACTTGTTTGATCCTGTTCTGAATCTTTTTAGCATTCCTTTTATGGCAGCGACGACCCGCCCTTCTTCCCTAGGATGGTTCTTCAGGATAGGTTAGATTTATGGCACGAGGAGGACCTTCAGCTATACTGGTGCTGGGATAGAGATTATTTCCGCCTGAGTGAGCTAGGGTGTGAGGCGCACCTGGACACATATGAAAGGGAACGCGGGGAGGACCTCTGGGTCCCCTGACTGATGTACAGAGGGAATTTCTATGGGAAATGCTGGAGTGGGTAGGACCTTCACTAGAGCCGATGGGAACATGAGTAGGACATCCATTCTTGTTTCTTCTGGCAGCATCAGCATGAAGAGGGTCCTTGTACTGGTCAAGCTGAACACGGGTAGGACCTCCATGTTGGGTGCGGGTGAAGTGATGCTGAACTTCACACCTTTGATTTATGAGGTGAGGAGGACCTTTTCTAGATACTCTAAGGATATGGGGAGGTCCCCTGCTCTAGAGATTGATCAGATGTGTAACGTCCCCACACCAGTGACCCGAAACAAGATTTACAACTCCACACTCGATGTCATGAGCACAGGAGAGGCTTTCCTTACTAAGTATCGCTACAATGGGGAAGACCCTCATTAGGATTAAAGGTGGCATAGGGCAGACCTCCATGATGAGCTTGGAAGTGGGGAGGACCCACGTTATCCATGGTGATGGAATGGGGAGGACCTCCGTACTGGGTTTCACTACTGTGGGTTGGTCCATAGTGGTCACTACCTACACTGGTGAGCAGGAGAGTCAACCCAGCCTGCCCATGGGGCGGTTGGGGCCTCGACCCAGGTCGGGTATATAAGTCCCCCTTTTCAGTATACATAGGGGGATGATAATTCACATTGGCAGTGGTGCGGGCCACAATAGTTTTTTACATTTACTCCTCTTGGTGGGCATCCTCCTCAGCATGTTCCCGACACTGGCATCGGGTTTTTCGAACTAGGGTCGGTGGGGCAGGCGCATGGCTTACCTGCTCTTCAACCTGTGGAACAAGGAGGCAGCGCTGGTGTGGCCTAGTTGGATTCCTCCTTGGGGGCCCCTGAAATGGGATCCCGACTAGGATGGCCTAGACATCCCCAACCTAGTCATCGTAGGGGAGGCAATCCTCAAGGTGTTTCAGGGAGAGGATCCCGAAATGATTTTATGCTGGCATGGGGAGAAGTGGATCCCTGCGCGACCCTTGGGAGTTGTGGTGGCGATGAAGCACAATGGCCTTTAAATCATGGCATTCCATATCCTGAGTAAGGGTAATCCCATCCAAATTGTATAGGTGTATGAGTTCATTTATCACCCTTCGTTGTATGAATTCAGAAGGGGAGATGGGGCATGGGCGCCCAATAGTTGTGATTGTGGAATTTGTCGTAGAAGCGGTGGAGCTATGCGGGATTTACACGTTGGAGCTTCCCCTGCCCTTACGTCGGTGGGTGGGTGGTGATCGAATTCTTGATATAGCAGTATGGTTCCTAGAAAGCATGGGGATTTAAGCATTAGTGTTGAAATAATGAAATTGACGTCTAATGCCCCAGAACCATTCTGTCTTCCAGGGAAGTCAAGAAGGATCCATACTGACAACGTCACAGACCGAGATGTCCAAAGTTTTAACTACATCGACTTCTAGTGAGTTTCAAGCCAGGACTAATATTTTCTTGGTGGGACCCAGCACTAGATAATTGGATCTGGTAACACATTAAACCACTGATGTATTGAACGCTACTAATCTCTACATTGAGGAAAATATCTTCACATTAGGTTCACTATTTCTATTTCTGACTCTTTCATCGGGGTGCACGCATACGTCTGTTTGGGGACGATGAGGATGTGCTAGCTGTTTCCCCACATTCCCACTTTACAAAGGCGGGTGTTATCCATCTCTTATTCAGGGATGTTTTCTCCTTGATCAAAACAGGATGATGTGATGTCGGTTCCTCCTTCTATGGATTCCTCCTTAGAACTCGTCACCTAGTCTGGGTTTCCCTTATAGATTAATATGTTCGTGAAACTCTTACCAGTTCCATATCTTCATAGATGCCGGTTAATTACACTACTTCTATAAGGACATTCCAAGGGGTCCCATCAGGGCAGTAACCTTCAGTCGGGGAAGTAGTCACGCTGGACATCACTGGCATGTCTGGATGCTGGATCACTAGCATGTCTAGGTTTATTCCCCTTATTATAGGGATTCTGAAGGGTATGGAAGACCATGGAATCCCACATAAAATGAGGGCAATTATTTTCCATAGGCATGTCTCTGAGGTTTTCCTTAGCTTCCCATGTTTAATATAGGGTATTACACAAGTTTAATGTCTAGCATAGAAATATCAGACTGATAGGAACACTAACTAGAATGGATCAGATGGGTGCAACCCCTGGGGGGAACACTAGTGCATGGGCTAACGCATGGTTAGGTAACCAAATTCTAATCAGAATAGTCAATAGGTGAATGACATGATCTCACCGGGATGTGGTGGCCCGGTTAAGAATCTTAATGGATATGGGATGCTGAGAGTGGATGGAGAATAATATGGAGCTGACGCAAGGGAGACGATGATATTGGGCTTGATCCTCAAAGAAAACTCATACGTATCCCCATGGTAGTGCATCAAATTCAATGTAGTTCAGGATGGGGTATAAGATCGAGGTGTGTGAGAAGGATAGCAAGCCGATGATATACTAGGTCTTACACATGGTTAGCATCCCAAGTTGGTCTGATGCAATTGGGGCGGACCAGAGATGTGGGTCCAAAAAAATGGTACAACAATGACTTATTGTCGATTGCAGAGTAAAAAGGATTTCCACTTTATGGGATTGAAAATGTCTTACCACTGGATAGGGCTGACAATGGCTTACCACTGAATGAGATTGACAACGGCTTACCATTGAATGGGGATCACAATGGATAATCGCTGCCTGGGGATCACAGCAAATTACCACTGAATGGGTAACAGCTTATAGTCACACAGGACAAAAGGGGAATACAGTTTAACATCATGTAGGATGGGGGTGAACCTATGTGAAATGGTCGGGACCAATGGGTGATGGTCTTGAACCTCAAGGAGGATTCATACGTACCTTGCATTGGAAAGGATCAAAGCCCTCATAGTTTGGATGGTGGGAACTGAAATTAAGGGTGTCGGAACCAATTTCTATTGGGCTTGAACCTTAGGGAGGCTTCCTACATACCTTTCCTTGGCAAGTATCAAAGTCCGCGTAGTTCTGGAAGGTTGTTGAACCGACTTCAAGAGAGGTCGGAACCAATGGATAGTGGGATTGAACATCAGGGAGGCTTCCTACGTACCTTGCCTTAGCAAGGATCAAAGTACACATAGTTCAAAAGGGGTTGGTGAACCAATGTGAAGATGGTTGGTACCATTGGATGGTGGGATTGAACCTTAGGGAGGCTTGCTATGTACCTTGACTCGGCAAGGATCAAATTCTGCATAGTTTAGGATGAGTGGGAACTGACGTGAAGGGGGGTCAAAACTAATGGATGGTGGGCTTGAACCTCAAGGAGGATTCATACATACCTTGCCTTGGCCAGGATCAATGTTCCTATAGTTCAGGATGATTTATTGGTAAACCGACATGAAGGAGGTCAGAACAAATGGTTATTGGACTTGAACCCAAGGGAGGATTCCTACGTACCTTGCCTTGGAAAGGATCAAATTTGACGTGGTTCAAGAGAGGTTGGTGAACTGACGTGAAGATTTTTGGGACCAATGGATGGTGGGATTGAACCTCAGGGAGGCTTCCTATGAACCTAACCTTGGTAAGGATCAAAGTCCACATAGCTTAGGATGGGGTTGGTGAACCGATGTGAAGATGTTCGGGACCAATGGATGGTGGGATTGAACCCTAGGGAGGCTTCCTATGTACCTCACCCTGGAAAGGATCAAATTCCACGTAGTTCAGGATGGTGGGAACTGAAATGAGGGGGGTCTGAACAAATGGTTATTGGGCTTGAACCTTAGGGAGGCTTCGTAGATACCTTGCCTTGGCAAGGATCAAAGTCCAAGTAGTTTAGGAGAGGTTGGTGAACTGGTGTGAATATGATCGGGACCAATGGATGGTGGGATTGAACCTTAGTGAGGATTCCTACGTAGCTCACCTTGTCAAGGATCAAATTCCACGTAGTTCAAGATGGGGTTGGTGAACCGGCGTAAAGATGGTTGGGATGATGGATGGTGGTCTTGAACCCAAGGGAGGCTTCTTACGTACCATGCCTTAGCATGGATCAAAGTCCACGTAGTTTAGGATGGTGGGAACCAATGTGAAGGGGGTTGTAACCAATGATTGTTGGGCTTGAACCTCATGGACGCTTCCTACGTACCTTGTCTTGGGAAGGATCAAATTCCACATTGTTTAGGTTAGTGGGAACTGACGTGAAGGGGGTCAGAACCAATGTTTGTTGGGCATGAACCTCAGAGAGGCTTCTTAAATACCTTTCTTTGGAAAGGATCAAAATCTACGTATTTCATGATAGGTTGTTGAACCAACGATAAGATGGTTGGGACCAATGGATTGTGGGATTGAACCTCATGGTGGATTCTTATGTACCTCACCTTAGCAAGGATCAAAGTCCACATAGTTCAGGATGGTCGTAACCAACATGAAGGGGTTTAGAACTAATGGTTGTTGGGATTTAACCTCAGAGAGGCTTCCTATGTACCTTGCCTTGGAAAAGATCAAAGTCCACATAGTTCAGGATGGGGTTGGTGAACTAATGTGAAGGGTTTCAGAACCAATGGTTATTAGGCTTGAGCCTTAGGGAGGCTTCCTACGTACCTTGCCTTGGCAATGATCAAAGTCCACATAGTTTAGGAGAGGTTGGTGAACTGATGTAAAGATGGTCAGGACCAATGGATGGTGGTCTTGAAACTCAGGGAGGCTTCCTACGTACTTCGTCTTGATGAGGATCAATGTCCACATTGTTCAGGAGATGTTGTTGAACCAACATGAAGATGGTTGAGACCAATGGATGGTGTGTTTGAACCTGAGAGAGGCTTCCTATGTACCACACCTTGGCTAGGATCAAAGTCCCCATAGTTCAAGAGGGTGTTTGGGGCTTACACTCTAGGCTTCCCAGAGAGGATGACATGGTTGGTGCTTGCTCTAAGATCACGTGAGTCATTCTCAGTGTGAGAAACAATATCCAGCAAAGACCTGATGATCACGTTGCAACGGTGAATCTGTGGGAAGTGGAATAGGGCTGACATGTAGCTAGAAGCCTAAAATGGAAATAGAGGCTTACACATGGTTAGAATCCCAGTTATATGGAGATTGGGACTTAATACAGGTTGGATGACCGATGGTGACAAAGCCCAAAGGGAGAGGGATTTGGCACCGAGGAAGAGAGGAGGCGTAGGGTTCCTAACTCCTACAAGAAAGGCATGGGGATTACACTAAGGTGATTTCTCTTTCCCTGAGGATAGATGCCACTCCGATAAAGAGGTTATCATTCCAAGTGAGGAATGACCACACTCCCATGGAGACTAGTGGGTGTAGAGAATGTTTGATTTGGGTAACCCCGCGTATGATGCATGGGGTGGGGTCATATTTAAACGACTTGTGATTAGGATGATGGTGCTTTGCAGTTTAACGTCCTGTAGCTCAGACGATGCAGGTTCATTATGCACCCTTATAACTTACATAACTAATACCCAACCACCCTTGAGGAAGGGAAGGCATCATCAATTCCTTGGTGAGGGGGTGTTATGGAGTGATCCATTGAGGGTTCCACGTTAGTGTGGCTATGTGAAGAATCAATAATCATTAGCATGAATATGAGAAGAAGCATGAGGCGAAGCAACGAAATAGGAAGTTCCACCCAAGGGATCTTGGAATTAATTCATGAAAACCTGGAGGGTTGTGTGGGAAAAGGATTTGTAGAGTAAAGGGGTTCATAGGTAGAATCCTCGTGAATCTCTAGTGCTCCATGGACTCTAGGGGCTTCAAGAATGGGTATTCTTCACGATGTGAAGTGGCCAAGCCTAGGAGTAGGGCATAGGAGCATTTGGAAGGTGCTTCGCAAAGTAGAAAGGGATTCATGGAGTAGTGCTTCATGAAGCATGGGTGCCCTATCTAGCATATCATTGCGAAGTAATGTGAATCATGAATCATAGTGACCCTTCCTTAGCATGTGGGTCACATGTTCATGGTGGGTACTTCACAAAGTATAAGTGCTCCACAAAGACCCGAGTCCCCTTGGGGATCCCCTTCCTTCACGGAAGCTTGTGGGATCCATGAAGGTCATCCCTCTTTAAAATGATGATGAATTCCAACCAAGGGAGAGGAACTTTGTGATGATAAAATACCTTAAATAGATCAGGGTTTACAGAGTAGAAATCACTTTGCTATTTGAGAGCTAAGAAGGTGAAAGGTTAGAGGATCTGTCTTTTGGGCTCGAGGGGAGCCCGATATTTATAGGCAAGAGGCACAGTGAAGAAGATCTCACTGGGTGGGAAGACACATGGAATTTTTTGATAACCGTGAATCCTTCCGCCTCCTTGCTCTGTAGTGGGTTCGCAAATATCAACTAGGTTCGTGAAGCCTCCCGCCTCCTTACTCCACGGTAGTTTTGCAAATGTCCAATGGGTTCATGGAGCCTCCCGCCACCTTACTCTGTAGTGGGTTCGAAAATATCAAATGGGTTCGCAAAGCTACCTCCTTGCTCCATGGCGTGTTCTCAAACATCAAATGGGTTCGCAGAGCCTCCCTCTTCCTTGCTCTATGGTGGCTTTACAAAGGGCGGAGCTTTGTGCCGGTTACGGTGCCGTAGGATTCCACGGGCATGCTTCACTAGGTATCCCCTAAGGCTTTCCATTTGTTCTTGTTTGTCCCAAATTTTGGCACCAAAAATTATATATTAGGGTTTTAACAAGTATGAAGGATGTCAATACTTAAGTTAAGGGATTTATGTCTCACATTTTGTCTTCCATGAGACACATTCTATATTCACCATGCATTTCTTTCTTATGTTGTATATAATTCCAATGAATTTATTTTATGATTATTATACTCATAATTATATAGATTAAAATATCCATTTTATTATATCTATTTCTTGGGGTTTACAGTTCCAATGTAACCAAAGTGGTAATGGATTTTTTTCTCAATTTGCCTTCTTTGAGGCATGTGGTTATGTTATGAAAATATCTTATCATACTAAGTGTATATACAATTACTTTGACATGTAATATCATGAATTTATTTATAATAATTATATTTTATGTTTATTTTAATGATATTCACTCATGGGTATTACATTTTAAAGTTTACAAAGTGGTAAGGATTTTACATTACATTCTCATCATTTATTAGGATTGTTTATGACTATGTTTCTGATGATAAAATTTTATTATCCATCTCTCAAGAATATCAGGAATTTTATTCTTTTCTGGTTAGGTCCTTTGAATACATGTTATCCATTACTTCTACTCTCTTTATATAATCAATATTTCAAAAGGAATGTTTTTAATAAAAATTGATTTTTTGGTTAAAAATCCATTTTACTCCAAAACCATGTTTTATAAAAAAATAAAAATATGTTTTATTAAACTCCAATGATTTTTGAAATGTAATTTTTATCTGTGATTAACTTTTTACAAGTTTTTTTAAAGGATTATTCATTTTACTTCCAAAATTATGTTCCTTTGGATTTTATCTAAAATGTGAAATGAATTTTTATTCTAACATGTATGGAATTTATGTAATTTTCCATCATCATGACCATTATTTTATTTGTTATTCCTCTGTAATTTTCAATGGTTATTTTCAAATAATAGTATTTTCATAATGTTTTTTGGTTTATTTTTTTTCCAAGTAGTATGGATACTTTCCTTGGGAAATGTTTTAATTATTTTTAAATCTTCTTTGTTAGGTTGCAAAGTATATTTTGGGTGAAAAGTGTTTTCAAAATGTTTTATGTCTTAAAAATTATTTTTCAAAGAAGAAATGATATTTTCCTCAAGAAATTTTTAAATTATTTTTAAATATTATTTATAATTTTTATTGTATATTTTTAAAGAAAATGATCTTCAAAATGTTTTATTAATATTTGGTTTTAGAAATAGATTTTCAAAGAAAATATATATTCCTCAAGATTCAATCCAAGTGATTTATCTTTAAAAAGAATTATCCATTTAGGATGAAATAATTTGATGTAACTTATGATTTTTTTGGGGAAATGAACCAAGGATACCATTCTTATTATTTCTCTGAATGAGTTATTTTTATGATGACAAGATGTTTATGGAACCATTTTCTATTCCATAGGTCATACCATGATAAATTTTGTATGAAAAATGATTCTTTTCATTAGTTATGTTATGATGAAATGTTTAAATGATTAAAAACCTATCTATTTTTCATAGGTTATGATATGATAAAGTTTTTTTGAAACCCATTTCATTTGATTTGTTTTTGAAACCCGTTTCATTTCATGGGTCATGTTCATTGATTATATTATTATTAATGTATTATGAATGGCCAATATTTATTCTATGACTCCGGATTTTGATTTTTCATATGAAGGGTATTGTTCTAAAATGATTTTATGATGTTCTAATAACTTTATGTTCAAGTTTTTCTTATATATCTCATTTTTTACCCTTAATGAGCATATGAGATCACAATTTCTTATTTTTCCTTTCCCCAGGTCATGAAGAAATGTATTTATGTATATGTACTAATGGGAATGATCCTTATGGTATATATTGTAGATATTTCATGAATTAATAATATTGTGTTCCAAATTTCAAAAAAAATTTAACTATTATCATCTATAGGTGTGTGTTGTGTAAGGAAATGAATATTCATCTAAAATGATGAAATATCCATGTATGAGAAGCCCATATCACTATAGTTGGTGTCAAAGGATAGGTTTAGTTAGCCTTTTTAAACTAATATGTAAAAACATTATTGAGATCCCTAGGGATATTTCTACGGATATGTCTTGGGATGTCTCTAAGGATAAGTCTAAGTTTTATTCAAAGTATAGGAAAATGTCCTAGAATTATGGTAAATGATATGTAAAGTTGTTTACAAGTAATTAAATCCCTAACAAGATACTATAAGTTGATTTAACTCTGGAACATAGGTACCTAGGGGTAATAAATATGAAAAGGGAGCATTGAGATGGACTCAATCATCACCTAGTGCATGAAAACGAGCCTTGTTACACACTTGATTTGAAGCTCTTGGGGGATATTCTTGTGAAATTCACAAAATCAATATAATCAATCATAAAGTAATTAAATATATTATAAAGATAAATTACCTAGATTAATCCTAAGGGTTCAAATATTTAAAATAATGTTTCATGATTTAGACTCCCTAAAAGTGATTTTTTGGATTGTGTGGTTCCTCACTGTGTTTAGTGTTTCCCACACTAGGATTTTGGTATTAGTCAATGGATGGAACTAAATACAATCATGTTAACAATGAACCTGATGGAAAATTTGGAGACTATGAGAAACCAAATTGGATAATGAATGGAGATAAGATAGTGTGATCATGTCTATTCTACTATCGTTATATATGATTAACAATGTGAACTTCAGTGAGAGTCCTAAATCATAAAATAAGAGGATAATGAAATTTTATGAAAGTTTGTGTGGTAAAGAACATATCGGAATGAGGGTTCAGCTTTCTACATATCAATAAGGTGGGGATAAAAACCTAGATGAATATCTCAAAATGTATGGGATGACGTTATTTTTGTGGAAAATAAGGCCATATAATTACAAATTGTCAATGAGTTCAATGTATTTTGTGTAGGGGACAAAAGAATTATCAAACTCAATGCCCAAACCCAATAATTGAATTCTAGAACCAGGAATTAAATATTCCATATCAATCATTTAAGTGTTAGGATTAATGTATTTAGTTATTGGGATTCAAGGACTATGTTGAAGAAGTATTCTCCCAATGGTATTTGGGTTATAAGAATCATAAAACATATAAGGGTTATGTTATTTTTGGAAGCATATATGTCTCCATTAAGAGTTATTGATTTAATAATGGGTTTATAAGTTTGAGGTTGATCATAAGTTCAAATTCTTAGACACCATTCATGAGGATTCACTTGATGATAGTTTATCAAGATTAATGATATTTTAAGAGTCATTTATGGAAATAAAAAACATTGGTTTTGAGAGTGAATGAATTATTATGGAAATATGATTAAAGGTATTATTAAACAATATGTAGTATCTTATATTTGATAAAAAAAGGATTACCCTTAGGTTGGGAGACAACCGATGGCATCTGGAAATGGCATGGGACTTGAACCCACATCTATAGGGTTGTAAGGGTATATCACCTACCACTATCCTATATTAAAGATAAATTCTAGTGGGATAATATAAAGTGAGATATTGGTGATTATATATCTCAATTCTTAGTAATTGGTAAAGTAAAGTAGGTGCATGAAAAGATGAAGTGGTGTGTGAAAAAGGTGGACTTTTCATGAAATATTTGGGTTGTGCGCGAAAAACAGCGTGGTGTGCGAAATAGTGGAGCAATGTTTTTTGTGCAAATAGTGGTTCAGAATTAGAACGTTGACAAATGGAAAAGGCATGGGCTGTTCAAAAGATCTATAGATGTGTGTGAAAAAAGATACCAGTGTGAAATATTACGTGCCAAATGAGAGGTTTTTCATGCCACAGGGGGTTTTGCGCGTGGGGTTCTGAGACATCAATAAATAAGCAGTGACTCCCCTCATTCCATCACGTTGAAGACTTAGAGAATATGTGAGTTATGATGTGCATAAAAGTTTCGTGTAAAGGGGTTTACGCGAAAAATTCCGAGTTGGGTGAAAAATTCCAGCTTGCACGAAATATTCTGTGCTGTGCGAAATATTCTGGTTTGCACAAAAAATCCGAGCTGTGCGAAAAATTCCAGGCTGTGCGAAAAAGGTAGAGTTGTGCGTAAAAATTTAGGCAGAAATTCAAAGATTCAGTTGCACGAAAAAGGGTTTTTTTGCACAAAATATTTTTCCATGTGAAAAGGAAATATTGCACGCAATAGTAAGGCCTTACATGAAAAGGATTGGTGTTGCGCGAAATTTTCTGTGAAACTTGTTTGCATGTTCTGGTTATCCGGTTAAGTGGTTTAGTGTGTACAAGTGCATAATTTCCAGACTTCGATGCAAGAAGAGTCTCGTGCTAAGCAGAGCAAAGACTTCAATGAAAATATATTGAAGAGAACCTCACATCTATAAACTGACTGGGACTTCACCAAAGGTAGTGAGCCAGGGGGAGTCAACGGGAGTAACCCGAGGGACACAGTGGGTTGTCCCTGAACATTTGTAAAGGTGGTGAGCTTGGGACAAAGTGACTGTTCTCGAACCTTTGTAATCCACAACTCATGAAAAATAGGGGAATTAGGTACGACCAACAACCTTTTGGCATATGCTCCTTAGATGTATCCCTTAGTGGTGAACCAAGTAAAAACTGTTTGTCATCTATTTGCATGTGAATGTTTGATTTCTGATCATATCCATCATACATGTTTGACTGGTTTCTACCAACATGGTAATAAGATCCATCAAATTTAAAAGAAAACTTGACACCCTGATTCACTCCTCCCCTCTTAGGGTGTCCCGGGGTCCTACAAATATTTCTCTCAATGGATTTAAAATATGGTTAGGATCATACCCTACTCTAGATGATTTTTCATAAAACAATAGATTTTACTCGAGCATTCATATGGCTCATTATGAATCCCTTTATGGAAAAAGTGTATAACTCCAATGTATTGGAATAAAGTCATAAGAAGAAACATATTGAGACCCAATCAAGATAATGATATAGCAGAGAATGATGGATCTATTTAGTAGAATATAAGAACTACTCAAATTTGACATAAATATTATACTGATAATAGTCGATGCAATATAGAATCTGATGTTTTTTAAAAGGTATTAGTATGAAATTTTTCTTTGGAAGAAAAAAGGGAAAACTAATCTCTAGGTATATGAGTACGGTTAAAATAATTGATTGTATCCAGACATTAGATTACCATTTTGTGTTTAAATCGACCCTCTTTTAGGTTCATGATGTGTTCCATCTATCTCACTTGAGGATGTACATATTTGATCAATCACATGTACTAAATTTAGACAGAGTACCACCGAAGCATGATATTTCATATAAGGAATAGTTAGTGGTGATTTTAGATCAAATAATGAAAGTTATATGAAACAATACCAATGACTTGTTCAATGTTTTGTGGTAAAACCACATGCATGAAGTAGCTACATGGGAACTTATAGACGTAATGGGGTGGAAGTATCCTTAGTAGATGGTACCGAAGTGATGAATTTCAAAGGAAAAATTCACTTTAAATGGGTTGGAATGTAACACCCTGAGATTTTGGGGATTTTTTCAATTAAATGTAATATTTTATATGTTTTTCATTACACACAATATGATTTTTATCGTTCTTTACATGCAATACCAAGTTAGTCTTGTGTTTCACGCAACACCATGTTTTCACGAAACCATGATATATTATTAATATAGTAATTTAAATGATACCATCAAAAACTACACATTAAAATTAGATATACGAATAGTAATAACTATGTTTTAAATATTAATTATTATGGTTATATAGGAAGGAAACATATTGATAAAAAAATACTTTATTTTTAGTAGATTCCTTATATATTTTGAAAATACAATTTTCTCAGAAAAATGATTTTTATTTATTTTTGTAAAAAAATAATAGAATTAGTTTTTAAAATTTTTAGAAAATTAATTTGATAAAATAAAAATAACTTTTTAAATTTTAATATCGAAATCATATTATTGTGAATTTTTTTTATTTTTCAAAAAATATTCATTTTTTGTTGAATACTAAGAAATATTGAATTTTAATTGAAAACTTCCATTTTATTTTATTTATTAATAAGGTTAATTATTTTTTTAATAGTTTTTTAAGAATAATTAGTTCAATTATACATCCATTCATCCAATTAGGGTCATTTAAATCAATTTTATATTGAATCTAGATATACAAAATTTATAAACTTTTTAACTTTTTCTCTTTAAAAACACATTTTTTAATCATTTATGTAAGATTAATTTTAAATAAAAAAACTCTCATTATTTGAATTGAATTTGGGAAATTGGATTTCATATTTGGAATCATAATAATTTATATCATTTAATAAGGTCGACTTAATTTTTTACCAAAATTAATAATGAGTTTTAAAAAAATCAATTACCGAGGTTAAGGTAAAATGGGTTTACTAGAGGTAAAATTCAAAAATAAGGGTATAAATCACCTATAAACCTATATAAAAAATATTTTTTGAACATATTTGTACCATTAAACCTGTAAGGATCTATAATAGACCATTTTAGACCCTTATAAAATATTAAAAATGTGGGACCACTCAATTATTTCCAAAAATACCAAGTGTGTTCTCTCCCCTACTTATGAAAGTCCACCATTCTCATATCTTCTTTAGAGATTAAACCCATTTTAGTCAAAAAAATTCTAAAAAAATAAATTAAAAAATCCATACTATCATCCTAAAATCCTTAGTTTGGGTAGAAATCCATCCTATGAAGGCATTGGTCAAAACCTATGGAAGATACCAGAAGAAGAGGTATCATTATTCAGCAAGCATTTTTATTTTATTTCTTATTCCACCTCCATCAATTATTATTATACCATGATTATATAATAAATTTAGTATCTTACATATCATAAGATGTTGTTATGTTATGGTAATTACCTAAAACTATCTCCACCTCCATCAAATGGGTAACAAAATCATCGTTCATATGCACGAAAGACTACCGACTCATGAACCGATGTCATCCAATTTTCAATTAACACTCCCTAGGTTGGGTATGAGGATGGATAGAAGGAATATATATGATATTTATAACATAATTATTCCTTTTTAATCATTATATAATATATTAAGTTTACTTTCCAATTTTATAGAGTACATGATAACGTCGCTCGTGTGTATGCTGGACTACCGCCTCACGAAGTGATGTGATTCGTTCTCAGTAACTCTTTAAAAAGAAGATAATAATGATAAAGTTAACAAAAATATGCAATATACATGACATTATTTATATATTCATGATATATTTACCCTTATGGTTGGATAATATATCATTTTATTTCTTATTTCTTTCACTCACTGAAAGACTATAACGTCATTCTTGTACGTGTGGATTACCACATTCATGAAGAGATGTAACTGTCTTTTCATCTCCAAACCACACAGATGATATGTATAAATATATATAAATAAAGATAATGTTATTTATTATATTATGATCATTCTTTAAGTATTTTAAATTACTAAACACTTGTCCATAATTATCATTGAAAAATAGAAACATTACTCATTCGTACGCACAACCTACCTTCTCTATTTTTTTCAAAAAGATAATGCCTTGGCACAAAAATACAAAAGAAAAATAATTATTAAAATAAATTTTACAATATTATAACATACAGAATTGTATTACAATATTTCTCATGTAAGTAAATAAGATCAGCGGGGAGGTCTTCGGACCAATTGATGCCTTGATTAACTCCCAAGTTGGCGAGGCCATCTACAACCTTGTTTTCTTCTCGATAAACATGTGTGATGATATAGTTGAGTTTGATAAGTGAACGGCTGAATTCCATACAACGAGTATTAATTGGCCAAGCAATATGTGTCACTCCATTCCAAATTGCTTTCACGATGGTCATCGAGTCACTTTAATTCTAGAGGTTGTTCCAAAAAAATTTCTTGGCGAAGGCAATAACATGTATTAACCTCACCATCTCAACATAAAGGGGGGTATCCATGCAACAACTACAAAAAAAACATCCAAGGATCTAACCGAGGTGATTTCTAATGGTAGGACCACATCCCGCAGGGCCCAAATTTCCTTTGGAGGCACCATCAATATTAATTTTGATCCAACCAAGAAGGGGAGATCTCCAGAACACCTCCAGAGTGAGATGAGGTTGACAAAAACTTCCATTAATCCGTAGATGTCGCAGGATTCCAAAGTCATGAATAGTGTTGTAGAAATGTCCCGTTTGTATCAAAGTAGCTTCATGTATGACCAAAAGGATATGCATCCGACCTACATTTTTATTGAGTGAGTAATTGTTATGAATAATAACATTCCGATCATACAGGATCACATGGTGGAGATTATTAAATGAAGATTGAAAAAGGTTTTTGATTTGTTGAGAGCCTTCCATTTCTAAAAATTTCCTTATTTGTGTTTTTATGGAGTCAAGAATCAACCATCTATAGTAAAAAATGTAAATAATATAGTTCCAAAGAGAAGATGCAGTTGCAAAATAAAGAAATAGGTGGTTTGTAACTTCTCCATATTTATTACAGATTTCTCATTTAGATTAGAGATGGATTCCAAAATATTGAAGTAAAATATTTTTTAAAACTCTTTTATGAGAAGGTCACCAGATGAGATTAAATTGTGATGGATTTATCCAAGACTTTTTTAAATGTTTTATCCAACTTTAATAACTTTTAGAGTTACATAAATAATGATTGTAGAAATATTTTGAGTTAAGAAACCCATAGTGAGAAGGTTACCAAATTAAGAAATCATTAGTATAAAAAAACAAAAGTTTTAAATGACATTAATAATAGAATTATGGAGGTGGTCAAGATGATAGATTACAATTTCTATAATAGAGAAGTTAGCATTCTCAAGGATTCAATCAGGAGAAATCAAAGAAACTAAAGGAGTTTCCATCCATTTATCCAACCAGAATTTTATGGAGGAGTCTCTGAAGACCATCCATTTGGAATTATTCATAATATTAAATAAATATTGTTTGATGTATGGTCATATGAAAGAATTAATGAAATTAGACTTTTCAATCTTATGTTTTTAAAAAAATAAATTTTTGAGGAAGGTAATAGAATTAGAAGAATTGTGAAAAAGGTTCCAAGTAAGTCTATCTTGAAGGGATTCATTAAAGTACTTTATATTTTTAATTCCAATTCCACCTTTCTCAATGAACTTGCAACAAGTTGACCAGGGAATAATCACAAGTTTCTTTTCTAGGGTACTACCAGTCCATACGCAATTATTTATAGTAGTGTTTAGTTTTTTGATCAAACCAATAAGCCATTTATAGACCATCTTGTCATAAACCCTCTTTTAGACAATAGTGGAATTCACAAGGTAAGTCCTACCAACCATAGAGAGATATTCACCTTTCCAAGAAGAAACTAGGTTTATGAATTGGTCAACTATAGTCACAGTGTGAAAAGACTTGGGCCTTCCCCAAAATATGGGAACACCTAGATACGTAAAAGGGAGTGTACCATATTTCAAACCTAAGTCAATAATAATGTTATATTTTCTACTTGTAGGAAAGTTCCCCCCAAAGAAAATGTAGGATTTGTTCCAACTAATGGTTTGACCAGAAACCTCCTCATAGTGGGCAAGCACTATTTTGAATTTAAGAATTTTTCTTTTATCCCATTGAAGGCAAATGATGATGTCATTAGCTTAAAAAGAGATTTGTAGGAGCATTCACGTTCCTAGAGACATGGATGGGTTTCAGCATATTCTGGTGCACCAGATGGGTGATCAGATGACTAAGATAGTCTTTTATAATCGTGAAGAGAATGTAAGATAGGGGTCACCTTTCTTAACACCTTTGGTTCATTTAAAATATCCCTTGGGAGATCCATTGATCAAAATGGAGATAAATGTAAAGGTGAAAAAATTTCTGATTGTAGTGATAAAAGAGGCATTAAAACCAAATCCTTGCAGAACATTGAAGTTAAAGCTCCAATCCATGGTGTAAAAATCTTTTATGATTTCAAGTTTAATAGAAATATTGCCTCCTCTGTTAGATTTTTTCAAGTTATTGGCACACTCAGAGGAAAGACAGATGCAGTCTTGAATGGATCTTCCTTTAATAAAACCAAATTGGTTCCCATAGTCAATTTTTTCTGTAATAGTTGAAAGTCTGTTTGCAATGATTTTAGTGACGATTTTATAAAGTCTGTTAATAAGATCAATGGGTCTAAATAGGTGAATCTCATAGATATTTTTCACTTTTGGGATCAAGGTGAGAAATTGTACATTAAGAGCATGAGTAAGCACACCATTGGTAAAAAGGATTTGAAAATTTTACAAACATTGGCATGAATCACATCCCAATAATGTTGGAAGAAACCATTATTGAAGCCATAAGGACCCCAAGAACTATTAGGATTAAAACTAAAGACAATGTATTTTATTTCATGATCCAACAGAGCATTGAGAAGGAAAGTGTTGTCCTCCTCAGTGATCACTATATAAATGAATTTAGGAATGAGGTATTTGTTGGTATTCAGACCATTGAAGATGGATTCATAGTAGGAGACTATATAATGAACAATGTCATCTTCATTGTCAAGAAGTTTATCTTAATCATTTATAAAGGTTTACAGCCTACAATCTATAATAATTATTTAAAGAGAATTATAGAATATAGTATTTATGTCACCATCTGATAACCATTTAACTTTAAAAGCTTATTTCCTCATATTTTATTTAAAAGTGAGAAAATATTTGAGTTTAACCATAAGATTTATTTCTTGAGATGGATCAGTGTTGAGGTCAATGCTGGTGTTCTTATTTTGAAGATCATTGAGTTCTTCCCCAAGAAGAAGGATGTCATTGTTAATTTTTTTTTGGCTTTGGAGCTACACCATGTTTTGAGAGTCTGTTTGAGATGTTTTAATTTGACATTACAAGAAAATGCATCCTTGTTGTGTGACATTAAAGACCAATAGTTTTGAATGATATTATTGAAATCTACATTAGAGAACCAAACATTTTTAAATGTAAAATAAAACCTAGGTTTCATGTCTTTGGTAGATACATTGACCAGGATGGGGTGATGGTCAGAGTTCAACCTGTATAGAGTGATGCGAGAGATAGCATACCATTAATCCAAATAAGGGACATTTGTGAAGGATCTATCCTTCTTGGAAGCAACCACTCTATTGTAATTTATTCTATAACAAATCTATTTTTCACCAATGTGATTAATTTCAATGATATTATTGTCTTCAATCGAAGATTTATATTCTCTCTTAGAAATAGAAGCATGAGATGGTCTAATTTTCTTACTTGAGTATAGAATGGATTTAAAGTCTCTAATAATAAACAAAGGAGCATTAATATTAGTTCCTAGATGTAAAAGGTTATTCCATATATTTATCCCTTCTTGGTATCTATTATAATCATAAACAAAAGATTATAAAAGGTGGGTATCATTAGTAATAAAGTTACAAGTAAAAATTTGTTCAAAGGCATTGTAAATACTAATATTTTTAACATAAGAGTATGAGAAAATCCATAAGGATTCTGTAATGGAGGTATTTTTTATTGCACCATTAAAAACATAATTATGCTCGCACAAATGAGAGTATTTATAAGAAAAAAGTAATTTTTGGTTCAGCGATAAAAAATAAGATAGGATGATGAGTGTTAAACATTCTTTTTAGAATAGTCAATGTGTAAAGGTTGGTAATACCCTGAAAATTCTAAAAGAGAATTTTCATTTAAACCTGAATTTGGAGTTAGAACTCCCTTTTTTCATTTTTCCTGAACCTTTGTTTCTTGAAGGCCTTCTAACCTTTTGAGTATTTTTAATATTAGTGGTATGTCCATGGTCATTGTTATATATGAAAGGGTTCTTCTTAATAGGTTCATTTATTGAAGTATTAATAATTGTGTATGTAGAGTTATTATTAGACAACATCAAAGAATTGGAATTTTGGTTTGATAACAAATTTACAGGTTGTTTAAAATAGTAATCACTATCAATTTATTAAGTACCTTCTAAAGGGAAATTTTTAGACAGAGGAAGATGTGTACTTGGATCCTTTAATGTAGTTGAGTCATGCAGTAAGATAGTGCCCAGATCAGATGAAAGAGACTTCATCTACTCTATAGTGTCATTATTAGCCTACATATGAAAAGTATCATGTACTGAGGGTGTATTTCCCTTTACATGTTTAACAGATTACAAGGTCATAGATCCATTTTTTTTTCAGGATTAGTGATCTTGTTATATGGATCAACCTAAATAGCCTTTAGTCTAGTGTGTAGTTTCCCAGGTTTTATTGAGCTTCCAGTGGGTGTACCTAGATCCTTTGTCTCCTCCATATCAGAATCATTCATGGCTTTGACAGTGCCCAAACGATCTGAGGGAGTATTTTCTTCTATAGATTAATTATTCATAGATTTCATGGGATTGACACAAGGTTGAGTCATGCTATTGATAGTGGTCTAATGATCAACATGATAAGCATTATGTCTAGTAACGTGATTTCCTATTTTAACATATATAGTAGTGTTTTCTTGTGTTTGATAACTAGCAGGAGAGTGATGCATAAAGTGACAAGAACCTGATTTCTTTACCCTATTGTTGTTTTCTTTTTTCACCCCTAGAGTCTTCGAGTTATTCATGAGTGAGGTTTCCTAGATCTGTCTTGTTCCATCGTGACCAGTATCATTTTCTTTAGATTGCCTAATGGTATCAGACACCATGTTTTCAATTTCTTCAAGGAGGTTTTATTCCTTGTTGGAGTCTTCTTCCTCTTCAACTACATCAACTAAGGTTTTACTTTATTTTTCCCCTATGTGTACCAAGTTGTGTGTTTTTTAACCCAAATTCCATTTTTCTTTTTAAATGTTTTAGTTTTATCTACTGTGGGATATTTTTCTTTTTTCCTTTTTTTCTTTCAATTAATTATCATTTGGTGGACTTACTTTTTTTCTAACCACCCTGTAATTAGTGATTGTGTGTCCAATGATCTTAAAATGATCACAAAAGGGGAAATTTATTTCATATTATATTCTAATTTCAGTATTATAATCAGTGGAATTGAAAATAATGGAGTTGGGCAGTTTTTAATCAAAGTTAATTTGAACCATAACTCGTGCAAAGATGCCTAATTCAACATTTAATGTTCTTTGGTCTATTTTTAGAGGGGTTCCTATACAAGAAGCAATTTAATTCAAAATTTTGGGGTGCGAAAAGAACCAATTAAATCCATGTAATTTAATCAAAACTCATTCCTTGATGTTTTTATATGTATGAGGATTAAATGCAAAGTCCCACTAAGATAATCTAAGAAATCCCTGTTTTAGATTAATATAACCAGTCTTCCAAACCTTATCAAGATCATCTTGTGAGCTTAACTGTATGTGAAAATAGACTTTTAATATTGGAATTATTTTCTAGTTAGAGACATTCCAACAATTTGAAATTCATAAATGTAAATTAGCAAGATTACAAGGATGGTCACCTTTAAGATAGGAGATGCGGACCATGATAGAGAATTTGCTTATTCGAATGCACTGTTGAAGTGCATCTGTGTCCACTTGATACAAAAATATGCCATCATTGAGATTCTTAAAAAATGGAGGCTTCATCACTTTATCTTTTCCCAGATTTATGCCTTTCAGAGCATCCAGAAATGAAATACCTAGGATCTACTTGCGAACAAGCGATTTTGTCCTCTTTATTTAGGTATTTCATCTTTGTGCTTCTTAAAAACATTCTCTTTCACATGAAAAGTCTATTTTGAGAGTTGAATTTAAAAACGATGGGATTTAAATCACCTAATGATAAGAAAGGCATCATCCATGGAGATAGAGATCAAAGAGAAGGGAAGAAAAACCCTAATCGCTTGAGGTGTTTAGTTAGGGATGGTCTCCCATCTCTCTAAAATCCCATTCCACTCATGTCAAATTGGCCGCCACCTACGTTCTCTATAATCATATCATACTTCATTTATCGAGACAATAATTCATGATTACTATTAAAAGTATAATTGATTTTTAATTATGATAATAATATCTTTATTATTATTATGGATAAAATGGAACCATGATCAAGGTAATAGGATTGAAAATAAAAAATCAAAACATATATGAAAAAAATGTGGTTTAATATGTTGGAGGTTTTGAACGTGTATGAAAGAAGTTGAGACATATGGTAAGAAATTTCCATCTCACTTTTTATATTTTTGAGACACATTACCTATTAAACACTTATTTATTTTATATGGTGTATATACTTTGTAAGGAACCAAAATTAAAAAATAAGGTTATTTTATTTTATAACATGTATGGCATGAAACACAGAATGTAGAAGGGAATATAAAAACCTATTGAATATAGGGGAAATTTTTTGATAAAAAAATATTTTTATGGGCCATAGGATTTTTATCTTAAAAAATTAATTTAATTACTATTATTGGATGATATTAATTATATTTATATATTATATATTCAATAATATATTTTATAGGTGTAATATGAGAACAAATTCCATTTACATATAAGAAGATTTAATTTTCAAAAGGTAGTTTTGATTCATTTTAATACTGCACTTATTTTAAAAATAAAATAATAAAAAATTTAGAAATTTGATATGAAAAAATTAACTCCTTTTTTAAATCAAAATTTAAAAATTATGTTATGGTGAATATTTGGTATTTTTATGAGATGTTTCATTTATTTAGGAATAATGGAAATTAATGAATTTAATTAAGAACTGGATTTTCATCTAAATAATTAATAATGTTAAATTATATTTTAAATTAGTTTTAAAGTTAAATTATATAAATTATAAATATATTAATCCAATATAATTAATTTGAAGGTGATTTTTTTTAATAAAAACATTTCAAATATCCAAATATTTTCACTTTAAAACCCCACTTTTTCGTCACATTTGTGGGATAAATTTTAAATTAAATTCTGACACTTCTATGATTTGAACATTAAAAAATGGATTATATATTTGGAATTTTATTAATTTATAATTTATAATAAGTCCAAATAAATTTTGACCAAACTTATTATAGAAAATAGTTATTTTTAATCATATTGGCTAAGGGATAAATGAGTTTACTTAGTTGTTAATCTTAAAAGATAATGTGTGGAAATGAACCACCAATTTTCCAAAACACATTTTGTGACCACATTTAAACAATATAATTTTTTTTAGAAACTTTTTAATTATTTGTGGCACTTGATCCATGGGATACCTCCCAATAGTGTTTACTTTTTGATGTTTATAAGAATTCTACTCCTCCTCTAATATAAATGACATTCATTCCCATCATTTATTCACACCACATAACCCATTTTTCTCATCATAAACATTCCAAAATCACTTCCCAAATTACCTTACCTGATTTTAGAAGCAATATATTGTGAATAATTCTATCCAAGAAAGGTACTTGATGAAAAACCAAAAAGAGACACTTGAAGAATATGTAACATTCATCAATGATCCTTTTTGTTTTATTTCTTCCTCAAAAGAGTTCAATAATTTTCATATCATGATTGTATAAAAAAATAAGTACCTTAAATATACTTATATTTTTATATATTAAGGGTAGTAATTACAAACACACACTCTTCCATCAAATGGGTTATAAAATCATCATTCATGTGTATGGTGGACTACTGCCTCGCAAACTGATATCATTCATTTTTCCATTACCACCTTTAGAGGTTGGTAATAATGATGTAAATACTATTTTTATATGAAATTTTTGATGTATTTATGATTCCGGATTCACTATATAACACATAATATCATACCTCCCATTTTTATGGAAATACGATAATGATGCTCATGTGTAGTGTGAGTTACCGCCTCGCGAAGTGATGCGATTCATTCACGCTTTACATGGAATGTAATAAGGATGGTTTTAATAAAAATATGTAATATATAAGATATTAAAAAGATACTAATATGATAATATATATTTAATTTACCCTTATTTCATTCAATATGAAAAAAATGGAAACAACATTCATGCATACATACAACCTACCGCCTCTATGAATGATGTATTTCACTTACTATCATCAAATTTTACAGAATACTATAAATGAATATATAATGAATATATATTATATTTAAATATTTTTTTAGATTCTTTTGATTATAAAATCATGATCTATGTTAGAGTTACATTAAAGAGCAGGGGAAAACATACTCGAAAAATAAGGCAATTAACTCCTGAAATAATGAAAATAATGAAAGATTATTAACAATATGTAATGATATATTATAAAAGGATAATATATGATATTATAAATATTAATATGTTTCTAGTATAATTTAATAACATTTTTAAAACCATTATATAGGAGGTTAAATCATTTTCAACCAAAATGTATCATAAGGTAAGAGATTTCATCTCAATTTCAATTCATTGAGGCATATTGTATTATTATGAACCTAATTTCTATTTATGGTGTATATACCACCACATGACATGAAATATAATGAATAAATAATTAATAATGTTAATTTAAGTTTTAATTTTCTTTATTTCATCTAAGGGTATTTGAACTAAAAGTTACCAAGAGTTAAATAATTTTTTACCTCATTTTTCATTCATTGTGTTAAACTTAAACTTTTTTAATTAAGATATTATATGATTATGTATATAAGAAATTTTTAATTTCTACTGTTATATTTAAAAAAAATTATTTGGGTTTAAATTTTATACACATAATTGATTCACTGATTAATTCTCACTTCAACTTCATGGTAGTTTTAAGGGTTTATTTTAAAATCCAATTCTAATCAAGATTGTATATTCTTGAAATTATATTAATGGAAATTATAAGATAATTGGTTAATAAACATTTTATTTTTATTTTCCTCCAGTTATTATAGTTATTTTTCAATTTATATTACCATTTCCCACTCGTTGGTACATTAAACTATTAATAAAATGTTTTAATTAAATCCCACTTCATTACTCTCTTCAGTTAGAAATCTGTTTTCTTACAAAACCATGTTTTTGAAAAAAATAATTTTTTCATTAATATTTTAAAAATGATTTATTAAATTTTATTTTTTATATTTTTTTATAAATTTTTTCAATGGAATATTCTTGTCTCCATCCAAACAAGGAAATTTTACAACCTTTTTACAGTGTAAAATAAATGATCTTTATCGAATGAATGGAATTATATGCCAAAAATTATTTTAAAATTACAATAAAATTTTATGATTTTATTTTTAAAGAAAATGTTTTAAAATTTTATTTTCAAAGAAAATAATTTTCAAAATTTTTTCCAAAATGAAATGGATATTCTCCTTAAGAATAATTTGAAAGATATTTTTTATTTCATCAACAATAACAACCATTATTCATAATCCAATGGGTATATTTTGTATTGGTACCCTAATTATTCTAACTCTTTATTTTTAAAATTATTTTGACTATGGATAATATTAAAATTCAATTCATTACATCAATTTTTTATTCATTAACTTCCCCTTGAGTTATTCACTTTTCATTGATCATTTAACATTGAATTTCCCATAAATATCCTTATTTTTTAAAAGGTTGGGGTTGATGCTTTATTTTTATTATTAAAGAAAAGACCTATTTTTCTGATTGGGAAAAAGGGGACCCATAAATATCCTCATTATTTATCATGAATATGATTATTTTCTAAACTGTATACCCTTTTTACATATAGTGTTCATATTGAAATTTATTTTATTATCTATAGAAATATTAATAAATTCATATTTTTTAATCTATATGGAAATTTATTAATGCACATAAATTATGAATTAAATCTATTATTTGATATATGAGGAACTAATTGGATTTGAATGACATGAGTTGATGACTATTTAAAGTAATACCCTTGATGCATCACCAGTCTCATCAGATGAATATATTATCCAAATTATATGTGTTTCTATTTGATATATTTTAAATCATGTTATGGAAGGTCTTGAAGGTTCCAAGTGTCTGAGAAAAATGGAATCCAATATTTAAGAATTTCCTTCATTATTAATTTAGTTATTATTTTTATTCATTATATTTCAGTATTAAAAAATCTATGGATGCATTTAATTCTTTGTTAATTTATTAAATGGAATGGTTTTCAGTTATTTTAATTTCCATATTGATTATATGTTATCTAGTTATTTAAATGGTATGTGTGCTCAGTTATTTACCTTTCTATGTTGATTTTCATTTATCCAGTTATTTAAATGGAATGTGTGCTCAGTTATTTAACTTTCTATATTGATTATGATTATTGATTAATGATAAATTATATTGTACTTAATCCATATTGACGATTTGATCCCTCCATTATTTTGTTTCCTTTCCCTGGGATTTCATGATGTTTATTAGGAAATATATGCAACGATATTCTAGATGGAATAATTTTATTCTGGAAAAAGAAAATAAAAAAAATTATTTATCAGTTTTTATATTAATTTGTAATACAAGACTCATGTATGTATATAGTTTATGAATACTATTAAACTATTCATTCCATTGGGATGCAATTTCCTTGTATCTTATTCCAATGTAATGGTAGTAGACATTGGATCTTAGTTGATGGGGTTAGGGTCACTACAGTTGGTATTAGAGAAATTTTAATAGAAAAATTGGAAACTATATGATGTAATATTAGGGTACATAACCCTAATTTAGATGTTTAGGAAAATTATAGAAGATCATCATAATGTTTTTTAAGGTAGAGATTCTGTGTTTTTTTATTGAAAAACATCCATGTCTTCCAAGTATAAGTGGATGATATTATATCACAGATGTAACTAGGGGTAATTACTCTAAAAAGGGTGCATGGGGCATGACTATCATGTAACCTGGTAGACAAAAACAGACCAATCTATACACCTGGGTTGAAACTCTCAGAGGATATGCCTAGGATATTTCACATTTTCTTTACAAATCATTATAAATATTTCGAATAGATAATGATAAATAATGAATTAGGTTAAACCCTAGACCAAGGAATTATCTATGGTAAAATAAATTAATAAAGAAATTATATATTTGGTTTAAGTAATTAAATTATAAAAATATTTTTACCATTGGTATTTTGGTTATAAGAGTCATGAAGCATCTAATGATTTTGTTTTAAGATCCTGGGTTTCTATATGAGGTTTAGATTTTTTTTGGTTTAAATTATTAATTAAAGTATAATGTAAATACTCTTCTAGTTCATGGGTATATTGGGGGTGTCTATGACTAGTTCAGAGCCCCACCTTTTGGAAATTTTGGACAATCCACACGATTAGTAGAAACTGTGGTGGGTAGGTTGTGAAATTACTACTTACCATGCGAGGATGGAAAGTGGGGTGATACATGTCACAAGTTTTTAGGAAACCATGTAGATGGAGGTGAAAAACTATATGATAGCATCAACAGTTTTTAAAAGTGGTCTGTGACCCAGTTTGGAAATAGTTTGGAAAACCTAACACACTAACCGAGTAAGGTTCCCCCTCATTATAGTGAAGGGATCACAATTGGTGCATGGTTTGGCCAACTATGTGGAAAAACTATGCGACCTGGATTTTGGAGTAAAATGATAAAATTTACCTTAAAAATATATTTAACCTAAAAAACATTTTCTTCTTCTCCTTCATTAGATAATAGCTGTTGGAGAGATCCTCTTGAGGCTGAATCATAGATTTTACCATCGTTCTCCCATTTGATCTCTGAGTCAAGCACCATCATTCTAATTAGATATACACCAGTAATTACCCAATTTCTTTTGGTCCATTATTCATTTTTCTTGGTATTTAATGTTCTATTTAGGTTCAAGGTAATGCTCTCTATTTTTATGGATTTCAAACATTCTTCATTTTTATCTTGATTTGGGTAATGTTAAGAGATGATACAGGATGAACACTATACTACAGACTTGTAACGCCCTGACTCTAGTTACCCAAAGTCAGTGATTTATTACATAACATTGGCATGATACAAGGAATCATGTCCTGAAAGACTGGTCAATTTAGTATTATTGGAAACAAGATACATACATAAGTTCAACATTACAACTTGAAAAAAATACAACACTAATTTATTCCATTAGAAACATCGAAGCCTCCTAGATTATGCCTGAAAGTCACTCATAACTAACTTCTTCATATCCTGGGAAAATGAAACATAATAAAGGGATGAGATCAAATTGTTATTAAGGGTAATAAATATAGCAGAAGATAACATAAATATTTGGCATGGTGAATAATTAAAGTCACATTCCTTTACAAATAAAAAAACATGAACACTTTATGGTAGGAATATGAGATGAGTAAATAATTCCATAATAAAACACAGTCATGGGTATTCTACTAATAGAATAACCATATTAACCAATAATATTATCTTCATAGTGAGGGAATGTATAAGGCCATACATTCTGAAACATCTTGTCAAGGCCTCGGCCAAAAAGTATAAAAATGATTTAGGCCTCGGCCAAAACCATATATCAAATTTGGGAAAGGCCTCAGCCAATTCCACATCTAATTGTCTCATGATACCTACTGATGCATCGAGGAGCTATAGCGGGCTCCACCCTTCACATACTAAGTCCAATACATTCCTCACATGAAAAGGTTGAAACATAACATAAACATTCGTATTAAAACTAGCATATGAAATGTCAATACTTTAACCATAAACCATGAATGGTATAAAATAACACATCCACAATAAATCATATTATAAAACATTATATATAATATGGAATATTTGTATCACAATAAATCAACTTTAAACAAGTGTAAATTTTATCAAAGGATGTTGACATTAATGAAATAAAAACTATTTGAGAGAAATATCTCTTTCTATTTTGAAATCATTTAAGAGTCAAATAATTATAAAATAAAACATTTATTTTGAAAAATATTCTTATAATCTTATAAGGGAATCTATGATGATGTTATAATAGTGGAAAATAGTTGCACCCACCATATAAGTTAAAAATGACATCCTTACCTTAATTTTGTTGAAAAGGGTCATAAAGTACCTTATTTAGAAAATGAAATAATGATTCCTTTTAAAACATATAAGGCCAAATAAGGGTATCAATTATTTTAACACATTTTATAGTAAATAGAATTTTTTTTGAAATACATTTTTAAGAAAACACGGATGTGGATGATAAAGAGGTGCCAAAAGATACTTATATAAAACAACCTCGGGTAATAAAGAGATTGTGAAATTAACCCTTAACTTGTAATTTTCTTTGGTCGAGGGTACATTAACCTCATGTATAATAGTTAAATAATAGTTATTAATTTATACAATAAATATTCACATAAATATGATATCATATATGATCCTCTAATATTTCTTTGCTAATAATATTTTAGTAGTATCATCATTTCAGGTGTTAACTTATCTATTTTTCTTTATATGATTGGTTACGTAAGCCATGTTTGTTATGGATATGATTTATTTTATTCATATCCAGAATGATATTATTTTCTTAAAAAAAATTAATCAAAAAATTAAAATTATTCTTCAATGATTATGATGTGGAATAAGTCTCATCGCGTTCATGGAGCCGGTAATCTGTACGTACACACGAGCGACAATATCATTATATTAATGGTGAAATCGTATGTAATTGGATGGAATATCATATATACACAATTATTAATAGTTTATATTTATTATTTACATAAATTTTACTCATTATTATACCCATCCAAAATAATGAAGTGTTTGAATAACAAACTACACCACGACGTGGAGATGGTAATCCGTATGTATGCACGTATGGTGACTTTGTCATTCATATGATGGATAGAATAATGAATATGGTTGTACCATTTTTATAATAACATTACAGTATATATAAGATACTGGAGTTATTATTTTAGAATGGAAACAAAAAAAATAGGAAGTGGAATAAAAAAAGAACTTGAAAGAGGTGATGAAATATTTACCTCTTCTTCGAGTTCTTCCTTTTGATTTGATCAAAAGGCATCCTTAGGTAGGATTTATGACCAAAGAAAGGACTTTAGGATGAAGGTAGGAAGGTTGGGAGGATATTTGGGTAGGGTTGGCCAAGAAAAAAGGCTTTGGAGGTGTGAAATTAAGAAAAGGGGAAGTACCCTTTTATAAGAGAGGTGAGGGTCCCTTTAGAAAAAGCTTAAAATATTATTTTATAATAAAACTATTTTCAGATTATAATGACTCCAAAATGATTTATTTAGAGGGTAATGTGGGGATTGGTCTAAAATCTCTCAACCAATAGGTTTTTTACAGGTTTAGGTCACCATATAAACCTTATCTTTTAGTTTTAACTCTTAGTTAAATAGTTTGACATTTACCATGTCTCTTTGTATTTTTATATTATATGGTTAATAAACATACTATAACAATACAAGAGAACCCCAAGTGGTTAATTATTAATATATATAAACTTATATAAGTCCTTTGGACGACCCTTATATTTTTATGAATATTATATAAATTAATAATATAGTATATGTTTGAAAAACTAAATTATGTCAATTTTGACACTATTTAGTATTTGATTTTTTTAAAGCCATTAAAACTTTATCAATTCGAATAAAATTTATTTAAAAAACCCTAACATGGTATATTAACCTATAAAATTACTATAATTTATCATAAGTCTCAATTTAAATATATTTTTTATATTTATAATATCAATTATTTTAATATTTCATTAATAATGTAATTACTGCATCATCATTGTTTCATAAATAAATTAAATTATTAAATCTCTAAAGATTATAAATAAAATACCATTATGTAGGAAATATTTTTATCCTTCTAATTAATATTTATAGTCAAATTTATATTGTGTGTAACCTTCTTTTAAAATGGTTTAGTTATTAAACTTTGAATTAAACTCTTTTAACTCTTCTTTAAATAAAATAATAATAAATGTACTAATCTAATCTAAGTTGACAAAATTGGGAAATATTTTATTCATAAGGTTGTTTTTGGTCGAATTATAGTTATCCAATGTAATTATGATTTCATTTTTACCCTTAATTACCCTATTTACTTTTAACCGTGGTAAATAAAAGTAAAAAGTTACTATTCACCAAAAATTATTTTCATCTTATTAAACTAAATTTTACTTACTGATATTAATCGTGTCTCTTGAATTTTGAAATTCAACTTATAGAAGCGGTAAAATTAATTTTATGAAAATTTGAAAATGCTTATAGGAGGTGGGTAAAAGACAGTAAAAAGTTCAATAACATTTTTATATATCTAAACTTATTATAAAATGACTCCAATGAATTACATTGAACTTATATAGGTATTATGTATCTATTTTGACCTAAAAAAATTTAAATAAAATAAATAATTATTTAAATAAAAAGTCGATTTTAACTAATAACACAATGTTTTTACTATTCATAAAAAATTGAAGGTTTTCAGAAAAATACTAAAAATTTACCCTAATCTAATTTCAATATTCTAAATTCAAAAATGATGTCCATTTTGAAAAATAAAATTTATAAAATTTCAAAAAGTCGGTATTACTATTCATAACAACTAGTTTGATTGGTCGTAGTTTGTTAGAATCTTGAAGTTGCGTACAACGAAAGCTATTCCATTATTCAAAGGGAAAAATTCCATAGAAGCTTGGGGTGTTATATTCTTCCCCCCTTCAAATAATTTCATCCTCGAAATTTCTAGAATAATATCACACAAAAAGATTCGAGTGGTTCTTTATCAAAAGATCCTATGGTTCCCATGTTTCCTCTTCGATCTTATGGTTTCTCCATAGAACTTTTACCAGACTAGTCATTCGGTTTCTCAACACCTGTTTTCTGGTATCAAGAATCTTGGAAGGTGCTTCCCAATAAGACAAATCAGGTTCCAGTTCAATTTCCTCATAGGTGAGTACATTCCTTAGGTTAGTCATGTATTTTCTCAACAGTGATACATGGAACACATCATGAACTTTGGAGAAACTTGGAGGCATTTCCAAATACTAATATATATCCCCAATTCATTCTAGAAGTTCTAAATTTCTGATGTACGTGGGACATAATTTACCCTTCTACCGAATCGTATAACTCCCTTCCAAAGAGATACCTTCAAGAAAACATGATATCCTACCTGAAATTCCAAATCATTCATTCAGTTATTGACATAGATCTTCTGCCTACTTTAAGATGATTTGATCTGGGTTTGGATAACCTTCACCTTTTCCATCATTTCCTCAACAAGTTCTCGGCCTACGAGTTTTCTTTCACCAACATAATCCCAAAAAGTTGTTGTGCAACATCTCTTTCTATATAACACTTCATATGGTGTCATTTGAATACTTTAATGGAAGGTATTTTTATAATAAAAATCTACCAGAGGTAAATATTGATCCCACATACCTTGAAAGTTAAGTGATCAAGATCTCAACATGTATTCTAAGGATAGAATAGTCTATTCTGATTGTCCATCATTTTGAGGGTGGTAGGTAGTACTCAAACGAAGTTCAATATCCAGGGCTTTCCAAAGACTTTTCTAGAATCTTAATGTAAAATGGGGATCATGATCTGAAACAATTGATAGGAGTACTCTATTAAGTCTTACAACTTCATTAATATACATCCTTGTTAAACGTTTAAGTGGTAAATCTTCTCTTATAGAAAGAAAATGTGTTGACTTGGTAAGATGATCAAAAATGACCCATATTGCATCATTCCTTCTATGATTCTTTGGTAACCACATGAAAAAGTACATCATAATATCATCCCATTTACACTTAGGTATGGGAAGAGGTTTCATAACTCCTCTAGGATGTTGTCTTTCAGCTTTCACGTGTTGGAAAACCATACACCTAGACACAAAATCAACAATATCCCTTTTCATGTTGTCCCACCAAAAATATTCCTTCAAATCTCTATACATATTGGTGCTCCCATGATGTATATAGAAATTGAAGCTATGAGAATCATCCAATAATTACTTTTTTAGATCATGTATATCGGGAACATAAAGTCTCTTCCAAAATTTAAAAATTCCATCTTCATATACGAAGTCAATCAATCTCCCATCATTTACAGCTTTAATCTTCTTTTGAAAGTCCTCATCATCAGTCTGAGAATTTTTTATCCTTTCTAGTAAATATGGTTTGGAAACCATTTGAAAAATTATTGATGTTTCACCCTCCATGGTTATTCCCATATCCATTTTTACTAGATCCATGAAAATAGGATCCCTTTCAACTATCATCTAGTTCAAAACTCCATGGTCCTTTCTTCTCAAAGAATTTTCCACATTATTTTCCTTCCATGGGTGGTAGTGTATTGTGAAATCATAATACTTGAGTAGTTCAAGCCATCTACTTTGCCTCATGTTTAGTTCTTTTTGTGATAAAATATACATCAAACTCTTGTGATCAGTATAAATCTCACATTTTTAACCATAGAGATATTGTCTCCATATTTTCAGAGCAAAGATTATAGCTGCTAACTCAAGATCATGAGTAGGATAATTTTTTGCATGAATTTTTAGTTGTCATTATGCAAAGGTAATAACTCTATCATTCTGCATAATGACACAACAAAGTCCTTTCTTTGAAGTATCACTATAAATAACAAACCCATCATTCCCTGATGATAGATTCAAGATAAGATCATTGACTAATATTCTCTTCAGTTCTTCAAAACATTCTTTACAATATTCTTTCCAAACAAATTTAACCACTTTATGCGTGATCTTGGTTAATGGGTTATCCAACCGGGCAAAATTTTGGATGAAATGTCGATAATAATTTTCTAAACCAATAAAAATGCGTACCTTAGTTGTAATCATCGATGCTGGCCATTCTTGGATTGGATTGGTCTTTTAAGGATCAACAAAGATTCTATCCTTGGAGAAAATATGGCCAAGAAAAGTAATCTCTTGAATCCAAAATTCATACTTTCTAAACGTCCCATATAATTAATTTATTTTAAGAGTCTTTAGGATAATACACAAGTGATTTTCATGATCTTCGTAGCTTTTGGAGTATACCAAAATATCATCAATAAATACCACTAAAAAGTCATCAAGATATTCCTTGAAAACTCTATTAATAAGATCCAGGAAGATAGAGGGTTCATTATTCAACCCAAAAGGCATTACTGTAAACTCTTAATACCTGTACCTAGTTTGAAATGCTGTTTTCGGAATGTCTTCCTTCTTCACACACAACTCCTGATATCCAGATCGTAGGTCAATCTTTGAAAAATATTGAGATCCATGAAGTTGGTCAAATAAATAATCAAAGAAAGGTAAGGGATACTTGTTCTTTATTGTCATAGTATTGATATCCCTATAGTCAATGCATAACTTCATAGACCCGTCTTTATTATTAACAAAAAGAACAAGGGCTCCCCATGGAGAAACACCAGGGCGAATAAATCCATTATTACTCAATTCCTCTAGTTTTTTCTTTATTTCCATTAATTCCAAAATGTCCATTCTATAAGGGGTCTTTGATATGGGCCTTGAACCCAGAATTAATTTAATGGAAAACTCAATTTCTCCTTCTGGAGGATGCCAAGGTAAATCCTCTAGAAACACATCAACATAATCTTGCACAATAGCTACATCCTCTATTTGAACTTTCCTTTCCTCACCCATAGTTATTTAATTCTCTTCTTCCCCAATAATTTAATTTAGTAGATCTACTAGGGGTGGATCTAGATAAGAATCAGATGGTGATGTTTCTTCTTTAAAGATAAGGTACTCCTTATCATCATCAAGAATTGTAACATCCTTCTTATTAAAATAAATTTTTGTATCATAGTCCGAAAGCCAATCCATACCAGGGATTATATCAAATTCCATCATGGTTATGATGATTAGATCAACATATAAATATTTTTTATAAGTCTTAATGGGGATTGATTCACAAAACATTGTTGCAATGATACTTACCTTAAAAGTATTGACAAAAAATTCCCTTGTTAAATCAAATTGGAAATATCTAATTTTCATAGAAAACTGGGAAGATATGAAATAATTTAATGATCTAGAATCAAATAAATCATTGGTTAAAATTGAGGAAACCAATAAATTACCTGCCACCATGTCTTTAAGAGCTTTAACCTCAGTAGTAGTGATTGCATAAGCTTAGCCTTGATCCCTTGGCCTTTTCTGAGGTAAGTTTCTCTAACACTTAGGACATTCATTTTCATAATGTCCCATATCCCTAGAATTCTAGCATTGAAAATTGGTAGCTTCTTTCTTCTCCTTAAAATCACCAGTAGGATGGCCTTTTTGTCCACATTTGTAGTATACTCATTTTCCTTATAGACAAGAACCAGGGTGCTTCCATTCACAATTATCACAGGGTGGAAATTCAACTCTTCCCTTCTTCCCTTTTCCTTATTTCCTTTCCCAGAGTGTTCAATAGATATCTTCTTCTCTAGCATTGCTTTAAAATCATAAGAATTGGATAATTCCTTTTATGTCTTGATAGAACATGAGACAATATCTTCATACGATGATATGGATTGTGATACTAATTCTCGATTGAGAAATGGTTTCATCCCATAAAATAAATAATCAATCTAACTTCTTGAGTTTCGTATATAATCTACAACATTCCTTTCTATCCTTGTAAAGTTAGCTTCATACTTTGCGACATTCTCGTCCTCCTTTTTTCTTAGACTCAGAAAATACCTTTCTATATCCGCTCGATGGTCATGAGGAAAGTATATTTCTAATAAAATATCTTTAAACTCCCTCCATTCCATACTTGATACTTCTTCATCCTCCTTTGTGTTTTGAATTAATGACCACCATTGATCTGAATCTCCCATGAGGTGATAAACTTCCATGAAAACTTTTTCACTTTCGCTACTCCCCAAAGCATGAAATATTTTCTCTATGGAACTTATCCATTACTAAGCTAAAAATGGATTTGTAGACTCATTGAATATTGGTGGTTGTTTCTTCATGAAACAGTCTATCATTGATCCTCCATGTTGTGGAATGGGGTTCTCTATACGGGTAAGGTTATTATGCATAACATGAGTGATTTTTCCCAGTATGGTTATAAGCAGATCAGCACCAGTTGCTTCACCAGCTCCAATAAAATTATCTTGATTTAGAGGGAAATCCCTGCATGGATTACGTGCATTGATATGGTTTCCATTCCTTCCACTAGGCGCAATTTCTAAATAATAGCATACACTAGATTAGTTTATGAATCACAATACATAATTCCAAACTTTTAAAACACTTAACCTAAATTGAGTAATTTATGGATATAATCCATAATCATAATTGTTTTTCATTAAACAGGTATATACGCATAAATCCTTCATAATAGTTTGTAAAGAAAATGTGAGTTATCCAAAGTGTATCCCTAAGAGTATCGTAACAAAGAGTGAAAAAAGGCTCATTGTCATGTACTAGGACCCCCCAAGTCAAGCCAGAAACTCCTTATCGAAGTTTTCACTCCTAGTTACATCTATTCCAGAGCCTCCTCTACCTGCACATATCTAGAAAGGGATGTATTGATTGGAAAATACATAAAATCTCTACATTAACAAAATTCTAGGAAGTTCTTCTATACCAATCCTCAAAGTTTATCTTTGGGTAATGTGCTCTAATCCGATTTTATCTAAATCTAGTTTCCAAGGTTTGTACAAAACTTCCTCTGATACCCACTATAACGCCCCGACCCTAGTCACCTAGAGTTAGTGCTTTATTACATAACATTGGAATGATATAAGGAATAATGTCCCGAATGAACGATCAGTTTAGTATTATTGGAAACAAGATACATACATAAGTTCCACATTACAACTTCAAAATAAATAAAACAATAATTTATTCCATTAGAAATATCCAAGCCTCATAGATCATGCCTGAAAGTCACTCATAACAAACTTCTTCATATCCTGGGAAAATGAAACATAAGAAAGGGCTGAGCTCAAACACTTAGTAAGGGTAAGCAATACAACAGAAGATAACATAAACATTAGGCACGGTGAATAATTAAAAACACATTCCTTTACAAATAATAAACATGAACAATTTATGGTAGGAATATAATCTGAGTAAATAACTACATAATAAAACATAGTCATGTGTATTCTACTAGTCGAATAACCACATGAACTATTAATATTATTTACATAATGATGGAATGTATAATTATGAACATTCTGAAACATCTTGTCAAGGCCTCGACCAAGACGTCTAAAAATGATTTAGGCCTCGGCAAAAACCATATATCTAATTTGGGAAAGGCCTCGGCCAATTCCATGTCAAATTTTCTCATTAGACCTACCAATGCATTGAGAAGCTATAGAAGGCTCCACCCATCACATAATAAGTCCAATACATTCCTCATATGAAAAGGTTGAAACATAACATAAACATTCGTATTAAAACTAGCATATTAAATGTCTATACTTTAACCATAAACCATTAATGGTATAAAATAAAAATTCCATATTAAAGCATATCAAAAAACTTTAAATATAATATGGAATATTTGTATAATAATAAATCAACTTCAAACATGTGTAGAATTTATCAAAGAATGTTGACATATATGAAATTAAAACTATTTGAGAGAGATATCTCTTTCTATTTTGAAATCATTTAAGAGTAACATAATTATAAAAGAAAAAATTTATTTAGAAAATATTCTTAGAAGCTTGTAAAGGAATATTTGATGATGTTATAATGGTGGAAAATATATACAATAGTTGTATAAGTTAAAAAGGACATTATTACCTTAATTTGGTCGAAAAGGGTCATAAAGTACCTTGTTTGGAAAATGACGGAAAGATTCCTTTAAAAACATATAAGGTTAAATAAAGGTATAAATGACTTTAACCCATTGTATAGTAAATAGTAAAATTGTTTTTAAATACATTTTTAAGAAAACATGTATGTGGATGATAAATAGGTCCTAGTAGATACTTAAGTAAAACAACCTTGGATAATAAAGAGATTGTGAAATTAACCCTTACCTTGTACTTTTCTTTGGTTGAGGGTACACTAACCTCCTTTATAATAGTTAAATAATTGTTATTAAATTATAAAATAACTATATTCCAAAATATGATATCATATATGATCCTCTAATATTTCTTTGCTAATAATACTTTAGTAGTATCATCGTTGTAGGTGTTAACTGATCTGTTTTCCTTTATATGATCGGTTACGTAAGACATGTTTTTTATGGATATGATATATTTTATTCATATCCATAATGATATTAAGTTCTTAAACATTATTTTTAATCATAAAATAAAAATTATTCTTGAACTATTACGATGTGGAATGAATCTCATCGTGTTCGTGGAGACAATAATCTGTACATGCGCACGAGTGACAATATCATTATATTGATGATGAAATCGTATGTAATTGGATATTATATCATATATAAATAATTATTAACAAGTTATATTTATTATTTAACTCAGTTATACTCATTATTATACCCATCTAAACTAATTAAGTGTTTGAATAACAAACTACACCACGACGTGGAGACGGCAATCCGTACGTGTGCACATATGGTGACTTTTTCATTCATATGATGGATAGAATAATGAATATGGTTGTAAAATTTTTATAATAACATTACAGTATATAGAATATATTGGATTTATTATTTTAGAATGAAAACAACAAAGAAAGAGTAAGTGGAAGAAGAAAAGAACTTGAAAGAGGTGATAAAATATTTACCTCTTCTTCGGGTTCTTCCTTTGGATTTGATCAAAAGGGCTCCTTAGGTTGGATTTCTGAACAAAGGAAGGCATATATGATAAATGGATGAAGGTTGGGAGGATATTTGGTCAGCGTTTGTCTGATGCAAATTTCTTTGGAGCTGTGAAATTAAGAGAAGGGGAAGTACCCTTTTATAAGAGAGGTGAGGGTCACTTTAGGAAAAGCATAAAATATTGTTTTATAATAAAATCATTTTCGGTTTATAATGGATCAAAAATGATTTATTTCTAGAATAAGGTGGGGATGGGTTGAAAAACTCTCAACCAATTGGTTTAGGAAAGGTTTAGGTCGCTGTATTAACCACATCTTTTAGATTTGACTATTATTTAACTAGTTTGACATTTACCATGTCTCTTTGTATTTTTATATTATATGGTTAATAAACTTACTATAACTAGCCAAGAGAACCCCAAGTAGTTAATTATTAATATATATAACCTTATCTAAGTCATTTGTCTGAACTTTAGATTTTAATGAATATTATATCAATTAATAATATAGTATTTGTTTTAAAAACTAAATTATGTCAATTTTGACACTATTTAGTATTTGATTTTTTTGAAAGCCATTAAAACTTTATCACTTAGAATAAAATTTATTTAACCAACCCTAACATATCATATTAACCTATAAAATTATAATAATTCATAAGAAGTCTCAATTTACATTTATTTGGATATTAATAATATCAATTATTTTAATATTTCATTAATAAGACAATTACTCCATCATCATTGTGTCATAAATAAATTAAATTATTTAATGTCTAAAAATTATAAATAAAATACCATTATGTAGGAAATATTTTTATCTTTATAATTAATATTTAAGTATAATTTATATTTTGTGTAACCCTAAATTAAAAATGGTTTAGTTATTAAACATTGAATTTAACTCTTTTAAATCTTCTTTAAATAAAATAATAATAAATGTCGTAATCTAATTTAAGTGGGCCAAAGGGGGTCATATTTTATTCCTAAGATTGTTTTTGGTCAAATTATACTTATCCAATATAATTAGGACATGTTTTAGGGTAATTATGATATCATGTTTACCATTCATTACCCTATTTACTTTTAACTCTGGTAAATAAAAGTCAAAAGTTACTATTCACCAAAAATTATTTTCATCTTATTGAACAAAATTTTACTTACTGATATTAACCATGTCACTCGGATTTTTGAAATTCAACTCACAGAAGTGGTAAAATTATTTTTTATACAAATTTGCAAATTCTCTTAGGAGGTGGGTAAAGGAGGGTAAAAAGTTCAAAAAAAATTTATATATCTAAACTTATTATAAAATGACTCCAATGAATTACATTGAATATATATAGGTATTATGCATCTATTTTAAACTAAAATAAATTCAAATTAAATAAATAATTATTTAAATAGAATGTCGGTTTTAACCAATAACGAAGTGTTTTTCACTATTCATAAAAAATTGAAAGTTTTCAGAAAAATACCTAAAATTCACCCTGAGCAAATTTGGATCTTTAGAATTCAAAAACAGAGTCCTTTTTGAAAAATAAAATTCATAAAATTTTAAAAAGTTGGTATTACTATTCATAACGGCTAGTTTGATTGGTTGTGGTGTGTTAGAATCTCAAAGTTGTGTATAATGAAAGTTATTGCATTATTCAAAGGGAAACGTACCATGGAAGCTTGAGGAGTTACAATACATGCAGTAGGTGGTCTATAGTTTTTCTGAGTGGTTTGGATCTTTATTGAGCTAGTTTTTATTATGCCACCCACTGGACTTTCCGATGTGGCCCTAAAAATGAATTGAATAATTAAATTGAAAGTAATAGAACATTTTAGGGATGCCCACTAGTTACTCAAGACTTGTTAGACATTGTTTCCCCATCTAGGGTCACTTATGGGGTGTTACGTTGAGATTTACCTATACTATATCACCCATGGTGTGTGTATTTGACCTTTCCTTGTTTGAGGAACCCCATTTATAAATGAATTGAATTTGATTGATTGATTAGAAGATGTTAGGCCTCATTTTCATGTTGATTCTTTAATTAAATGGTTATGTTGAATTGTTTTAAGAGTGGGTAAACTCATTGAATATAATTGAATATGAATTTATATATGAGAGGGTATACTCATATAACATGAATTTTTATGAATTTATTAACAAAATTTGATGTGAATTGAAATGGTAGTGGATTCCTTGGTAGGTATACCATGGGTCTTGATTCCATTTATTTTCCATGAACATTTCACCCATGGGTCTTGTTTTATGATAGAAGATAACATGGACTTGTATGTTCCTTTTATATTGATTTTTTAAGATTCCAATATAATTTATACCCCTTGGATATGTATTTCTGGACTCGTATTGTACATACTATGTTGACATGGTCCATGAAATCCATTAGTTCTATGGCGGATATAAATGTGAAATTTTTTTTATATGGCTTGTCAATGATGGTTATAATATATAGGGTATACAGAAAGGCCATGGGAGATATGATATATTGCATATACAGAATGGATATGGTATTTACTTCTATTTACTTTATTGCTTCCTTAATACAGGATCTTTACACTTGTTTTACAGGGAGACTTCTACGATTATACAAGATCACATGTTGATTAAATTTCTCCATGGGCTGTTTAGTTTCTGTACTGTCATACCTATTAAACTATGCACCATGATTTAGCTTTTATTACAAGTCTATGACTTGTTATAGACACATTGGGTGGTATCTTAATAGGATTTTATCTAACACCCTATTGGAGTCATTTTTGGGTACCCATACATACTTCATGGATGTAAGTAGGAACCGAGGAAAGAGACCACAATTTGATGCTTTACTTTGTGCCATGCTTAAGAGTAGGGGATCACGGGACCGAGCTAAGGCTCATGATCCTAGATGGGTTAGTTTTTGGTATTTTTGGTATTTTGTTACATGTATTTTAATATTGATTGTATAATTATTTTTAAATCTTTATAGATACATTACATTATCATCATTTTATATGAGATTACTTTTGACATTATAATATATATCTATCTCTTAGATGTTTATCTATTGTCTAATTTATTTCTACTTCCTTTATTGTTTTTTATGTTTTTTACTATTGTTTCACAATCTATAAAGAAATAATAGTCTCCCCATATACACACGTTAGTCCATCACTATTAGTCAACAAGATATGGTGTTTGGGGGGATGTGCATGACGCCATGTGGCCAACCAGGCTCGAGGCACTGTTCCATGGCATCCAAGTTCAGGAAACTACCAAGTTGTATTAGAGTTGTTCCTTTTCTAGATATATTATTTTTATACAACAGAAAAGGAAATAGGAAGTATTAGAATTTGGTAATGAGTTGTGCCTAGGACTAGCTTACCCACATACAAGAAAAAATCCAAATTACCTCGAATGGAGCTTTTATTTTATGAATTTTGGAAATTATAGATGATTTGACTCCACCTTTAGGTGATTCAATTCAACTTTGATTTTATCATTGATATGATTATGGGTTCTATTTTTTAAACCATATGAGATGACGGTATGACATCAAATTCATCATTTTATTCAACTAATAGAGTTCAAATGCCATGAATTATTCCATGCCATATAGGATGGATTTCTTAACTCCATGACTTAGTGATATGTGCCTTGTTTGATATACATGCTTCTTTGATAGATATTTTTTTATAGGGAATTGGAAAACATGGTTGGTACTTAGAGTTCCTATCATAACCTAAGTAGTGTTTTCCTAATTAGGATATAATAGACACCCTATGTAGCTAATTTTGGCGTGTTGAGTCATGGACCATGAGTCGCATGGACTAAAACATGTTATAGTGTGGATTACGTGGATGACATATTTTTATTCAGGATAAGTATGGGCCCTTATGGATCAGAAGTGGTGAAAATTTTGGTTCAACCATTTAATTAGAAATGTGAAATGAATATGAAATAAAATGCAAATTGAGTTGTGAAATAGAGAAATTACCTTCACTGGGATTTTTAGTGGGAAGTAGGTAGTGTCTCTAGTGAATTCTACAATTGTTTCTTTTTATATATGTTTATATTTAGTAGAAGGTTGTGTGGTATGACCACTTTATAAGAAGGTTTTAACATTTAAAATGGTTTTATCTATGAATCTTTATATTTCTATTTTCTGAGGAGTGTGTTTGGAATTGTTGAGACATGCCACCATGATGACCTCTATATATAAGCCAGGAGGTTGGTGAAAACCACACTATAGGGGTAGTTGGATATAGGCTACCTGTGAATCCCCCCAAAGTTTCAGATGAGGAACCAGATATTTTAATAGACACGGGTTATGAGGCATAGTTCTGTAAGAGCTTTATACACTTTATACAAACTTTACAAGGACCATCACAGCCTCCCTCTTCTATGGATAAGCTGACATGTGTGTTCCTACAGAATAATCCTCCCATGTTTTCAGAGGATAGCAGTCCATATTCTACTGAGATGGGGCTTGAGACTCCTCTATTGATAATTATTCATCAAAATAAATTTCCTGAGAAGAAAGGGTACATTGCAACTCGCATGCTTTAGGGAGTAACAAAGAAATGGTGGGATGTTTTGAACCAGACTGATGTAATGCATGATATGGTTTGGATGGATTTCCAATCCAGATTCTATGTCTACTTTCCCCACATGGATCTAAGAAAAGAGTTGGATACTGAGTTCATGCTTCTAGAATAGGGTTATGAGACAGTTAGGTATTATTCAGAACACTTTATAGAGATGTAGTGTATTGCGTAAATATATATTTATGATGAGGAATCGACATTGATACTCTTAAAGTAAGGTCAAAAACATGATGTTGAATATTATTCCAACATGTTTAGGTTGAATATTATTACTAAGATGGTAAATCATGCACCAATTATAGAGAATAACTATAAAGAAGATGAGAGTGAAAAGAAGATCAATATAGGACTCAAACCATAGGTTTAATTTCTTTAGGTAGAAAGATTCATTTTGAGGATTTGGGTATACGAGTACCATCTAGGCTGCTAGTGCTGCTAGTGATGTTTTTTTTAATCAGTGTGGAATATGGTTCCACATGAGAAATCAATGATATCACAACCCGGTTGAGTGATGAGATTGTAGTAGGATCAGTGATAGGAAATGTTTTTTGGACCTTACCTTTAGAAGTTAGTGTTAGGGGTTCATTTTTAACACCAAGTTCATGAGTGAGTTTCATAGATTTTTCTTAGTTAGGGATCTAGAGTAGTACCAGTCAATTAGGCTAAGGTGGTGGTCATGTTTGAGGCATCCATGCACTAGTTTTACTGAGAGAACATAGTGAGTTTTCTCTAGGTAGAGAGTTTATGTCATAGGGATGTGGTTTAAGACAGATTTATTCTATAAAACCTATATCTGAGGAACATATTTTTGGACCATCTATGGTGAGAGGTAATATATTAGAAGCCTCTACTTGGGTATCTTCTCTTTTTTACATAGGTATATCACATAGTTTCATATATGTGCCTACTATGGAGATCCTTGGGTTTTGGATTCTATTTTCTGAGGAAGTTAGGATTATAAAAAATCTATTGGGGATCAAAACAGAGGTTGTATATCAGTACAGGGAGTGCCCCCTTGAGATTTGTGGTTTTCACATTATTTGGGATATTTTGGTCCTAGAGTTGATCGGGATTGATTTTATGCTCACGATGTACTCGAAAGTATATTATCAACCCGACATTGACTTCCATCATTGGAGAGAGACATTCACATCACTAGAGGGTAAATTTTATACTCACAAGGGTGAATGGGATTTTTAGGTGAACCGAGAGGGACCATAGCATCATCAGATGGGTGTGATGATAGACCATATTTTCGATTTGTATCTAAATGATTAGGGTGTGTGTAAGGTAGAGTGGCCTCCATTGTTTTATTATTTCAGGGACATTTTCTTAGAAGACTTTTCTAGTTTACCTCCTAAGAGAGTAATTGAGTTCTCTATCAAGATAGTTACAGAAGCTTCATCATTATATATTACTCCATATAGGATGGTTAATATGGATTTGTAGGAGATGAAGAGGTAGCTAGAGGATTTAGAGGAAAATAAATTTATATGAACCAATACTTCTCCATGTGGTTCAGTGATACTTTCTAAAAAACGGCTGATTTCAAGCTTAGGATATATGTGTATTACCAAAAATTGAACCAACCGATGGTTAAGAACTGGTATCTATTTCCATTAATAGATGATATGTTTTATTATCTTCAAGGATCTTAGGTTTTCCCAAAAAAAATTGGTTGGGATATCATCAAGTGCATGTTCAACCTGTAAACATACCTCATAAAATTGTCTTTAGTAGGTTTGGTCTATAAGAGTATCTAGTTATTCTATTTGGTTTTACGAACATGCCAGTGGTTTTCATGGTGATTATGAACCTAGTTTTTCATCCCTGTCTGTATTTATTTGTGGTGGTTCTCATGGATTATATCTTGGTGTATTATCATAATCTACACGACCATGAAAAACTTCTTAATATAATTTTATATACACTGAGAGGGAATAATTTATATTCTAAGCTCACAAACTGCCACTTATGGTTGGATAAGATTCACTTCTTAGGCCATATTATCTTAGAGATAGGAGTATCAGTTGAGCTAGAGAAGTTGAGAGCTATAGTTTCCTAGGAGAAACCTAAGAACATGTTTGATATTTAGAGTTTCTTGGGGATAGCTAGATATTATTATAATTTCATACAGAACTTATCATGCCTAGAAGTTCTTCTTATGATATTTACTAAGAAGGATGTGATGTTTTATGGAATGATACTTGCAAGAAAAACTTTCAGAAGATGAAAGGGATGTTGACTTCAACACTGGTCTGGATTCTTCCAGAGTAAGGAAACAACTACACTTTGTATAGTGACGTATCGGGTATTTGGATCAGATTAGTGATAATATAGAGGGATAGAGTCATGGCGTATGAGTCTCATTAGCTGAGTCAACATGATAGGAATTAACAGATGCACGATCTTGAGTTACCACATTTGTTCATGCTTTGCACTATTGGAGACATTACTTACTAAGAGAGTGTTTTATATTGTGCACAGACCACAAAATACTCAAGTATATATCTACATAGCAAGATATGAATTTGAGGCAGTGAAGTTGGGTTGATTACCAACATTATTTTGACATTGAGCTTACTTAAACACCTAATAAAGGAATTGAAGTTACAGATTTACTGAGCATTAGGACTCTGATACAGACAGTACAGCAAGCCAGTAATGAGTGGAATCTTATGGAATTTTTTTATGAGATGAAATTTGAGGTGAAATATGGTAAAGGGAATACATTTATTTTTTTTCTCTAGATGTGACCTATAATCTTTAGTATAGAGTAAGAATGAGAAAAATTAAAGATTTATATGGACTGGTCCTATGGTAGAGTGTGTCAGGTGAAGACCCACCTCCTGGTTAGACCATAGGAGAGGATGAGATCTTGTGTGTCCATGGTCACATATGAGTTCTAGTGGACATATGTGAGAACTTGATGCAGGAGTTTCATGTCTCATTTTGGGTGGTGTATCCCAACGTTACCAATATGTATCATGACTTATGCCATCCAAATTAGTGGTTAGTTATGAAACATGAAGTAGATTGTTTTTTTATGAGGTGTCCCACCCATCAGCATGTTAAGGAAGAATATCAAAGACCATCTTGACTTTTACAGCAGTTACCTATTCTTGATTGGAAATGGGATGATGTTGTGATGGATACCATGAATGGTTTTCTGATTCCTCCTTGTGGAAGTGGTACTATTTGGGTTGTTGTGGATAGGTTAATAAAGGTATCACACATCATGTCAATCAAGGAGACCTTTAGTGTAGATGAGATTAGGAGGTTGTATACCCATGATATAATATGACTTCACGAGGTCCTACAAACAATATTTTAAAATACGTACACCCAGCTTACATCTTGTTTATGGAAGATTTTGTAGAGGGACTCAGGTACATAGGTACTTATTAGAACAACATACCACCCTTAGACTAATTTCTATTCAGATCATACAATATGGGAACTTGAGTACATGTTGTGAACATGAATCCTAGATTTGGAGGATCTTGGGAGAGGCATATACCCCTTATTGAGTTCTCCTACAAAAGTATCAATCAAGTGATGATAAATATGGAACCACATGAGGATTTTTACTATAGGCCATGCCAATCAACCTAATATAAGCTAAAGGTAGGTGAGACATATTTATAAGGACCATGTCTCATACATGATATTTCTGAGCATGCCCAATTGATTTGGAAGTGGATGTCTATAGAAAAATCTTTATAGAAATTTTATGCCAAATGTCGTTGATGACCTCTAGAGTTCAAGGTCATGGATCATGTATTTTGACACATCTCATCAAGGTTGAGACATAGGAATATTGGGACATAAGGAAACATTTAAATGTGATATGTTGGGAAATTCAAGATTTAAAAGACAGTCAAGTTGATAGCCTATCGTTTGTTGTTACCCTAGAGGTATTGGGCCATGCATGATGTTTTCTTTTATCTCAGCTACACCATTATCATTCAGACCCATATCATGTTCTGTAGCATGAGGAGGTGGAGTTAAAAATTGATTAATCATTTTAGGATCTTACAATTCATATCATTAACAGAAGTAAAAAGGCTCTATGAGGCTAGTTTGTTCAATTTGTACGGGTGATATGGCAGCATGAACATTTAAAGGGAAATAATTGAGGGAGTGAGGCAGATGTATGTGCTTAGTAGATGGAGTTATTTTTAAATGAATCTTGACCACCACTGAGAGGGAGATTTGGGGAATAATTATTTTCAGGGGAAAATTGTAAGATTATAGTTTTTCATACAAGGTATTCATCTTTTTTTGGTTTAAATGTTTAATTATGGCCTAATATGAATAACCTTTAAGGTCATGGGGTTATCTGGGGTGTTCAGGGATTTTTGGGAACACAATTCACAACTTATTTTAAAATTTGGACAGGCCGCACGGTTAGTAAAAACCATATGGGGTAGGTCTCATGATTACTACTAACCAAGTGAGGATGGATAGTGGGGTGCTATTAGTCACACTATTTGAAGAAATTGCATATATGGAGGTAAATTCCCATATAATATTCCCTTTAGTTTTTATAGTGGGATGAGACACGATTTTCATATATTTTGGGAAACTGTGCACACTAACAATGTGAGGTTCACCTTCTTATAGTGAAGGGAACATGATTGACGCACAGTTTGGCCAATAGTGTGACCAAACCGTGTGACATGTACTTTAGGCATTAAATGACCAAATTTTCTTTAATAATACATTTAACCTAAAAATAAATTCATTCTTATCCTTTTTTTGGAAAACAACTATTGGAGATATCCTTGTTAAGATAAACCATATATTTTTTCCATCATTCATTAATCTGATCTCAGAATCAAGCTTCATTGGTCTCATTAGATCTACGTCTGTGAGTAATTAATTCCTTTTATGGAATTATTAGTTTATCTTGGTAAAAACTGTGCTATTTAGGTGCAAGTTAAAATGCCCTATTTTTTTGGATTTTCAACTATTCTTTTTTTTATCCAGATCTAAGTCAAATCAAGAGCTGATACTAGATGATCACTCTACTACGGACCTACAGTCTATGGTATATACTTTTTCTGATTAGTTTGGTTCTTTATAAAACTAGTTACCCTTTCACCACCCTCCATTAATTCTAGAGTGGACCTTAAAATTAATTGAAAGATTAAATTGAACGAAATAGAACCCATTAGGGATTCCCACAAATTCATTGGGGGGATTTTAGAGGTTATTTCCCCAACCAAGGTCAGCCATGGGGTGTTCCTTTGAGATTTCCCTTATTTATACTACCCTTAGGGTGTGTATTTTAGCATTCCTAGTTAGAGGAAGCCTATTTATAAATTAATTGAACTGAATTGATTGATTAGGGGATTATTCTCCTCCTTTTCATATTGATTCTTTGATTCAATGGTTTATATTGAATTTTAATATGTGTTGGTAAACTTATTTAATGTAAGTGAATTTGAATTTCTATATGAGTGGGTATACACATAGAAGATGAATTATTTTCAATTGATGAATGTAAGTGAATGTGATTTTCTACCCCTTAGATCTGTATTGCTGAAATCACATTGGACATGCTCTATTAACATGATCCTTGGACACTACCAGTGATGTTACTGAGTTTCCATTGATATGATACTGGGACTTGATGAGGATTCCTTGGTCTTCTATACCTTAGATTTGGCCCTATGGGGTTTGACACTTATGATTATATGGTGTGGCTACTGTAAATGTGACACATTTTATTATACATATCAGTCATGATGGATATGATATACAGGTTATATGGAATGACCATTGGAGATATGATATATATTTTTATATGAAATGGGTGTGACTTTTACTTATCTTTACTATACCTATACTTTTATACATGATATTTACACATGTTTTATAGGGATATTTTAATGGATGTATAAGATCACATATTGATTTACTTTTTACATGGGAACTTTACTTTTAGTACTTTCACTCCTGTTATACTATGCATTGTACTTTTGCTTATATTTCACAACTGATACTTGTTATAAACACTTTGGGAGGTGACTTACTGGGATTTTTTCTCACACCCTACTCAGGATGTTGTTTGGTACCCAAATAGACTTTATGGATACCAAAAAATACTGAGGAAAGTGTGAACAGTTCAATTCTTCACTTTGTCCCATTATTAGAAGTAGGGGAGAATGAGACTGATTTGAGGCTCGTAATGATTGATGGAATAGTTTTTGGTATTTTTGGTATTTTAGCAGAAAGGTTTGGGGTCAAGCCCCTTTATTAAAAGAAAAGAAAAAGGACAGTAAAACCTTTTGGAAAGGGTAAGGTAAAACCCATAACAAGCCCACAGGCCCAGTGGGACAAAGCCCAATCAGAGACACCAGCCAAAACATAAGACCCCAATGGGAAAGACCATGAAAAGTGACCAACGGCACCATAAGAGGAAAAACACAACCCGAAGGCAGAACCAGAAGACCCAGCGGACCAATTCCAAGCTGTCACTGCGGAGACACGGCCACCCAAACCACAGGTGCTGGAACCAAACCGTCAACCCTAGGTCGATGCTCACCGCATCACCACACCTAATCCACCGGAGCGACTGACCACCGAGACGCGCCTCCGGACCTGCACGAACGACCGCCGGTAGAGCCTGCCGCCCGCAACAGATCCTGTCAACGACGAGGCTCACGGATCCAGCCAGATCTGTAGATCGTGACCAGAATGGAGCCACCGACCGCAGCGGAACCCCATCACGCCTCCGACACCGTGTCATCGCGAGACCGAAGTTCTCCATCCGAACTCCCCCTCCGAGAGGCGTCAGAGCAGATTATAGGTCAACCAGAACACACGCAAAACCTGTAGACCACCATGATACAAACTCGAATCCAGAATCCAACGCCCAGCCCCAACAAATCCGAAGCCTTTCCACCAGAAAAACGATTCCCATCGCCACCGGAGCATGCCGAACATGCCGTCATCGAGCTGAGAAAAGACCACCGGACCGTCGATAGATCTTGCCTTCGCCAAGTCGAGAGAGCCGGAGCCACCCCGAGCCGCACCAGGACCACGCCAAAGCCGTCGACGATTCACCGCCTCCGATACGAGATCCTCCCCTCCCCCAAGCCACTACGGAGCCGATGACGAGCCACTCCAGAGAACGCCGAAGCCGTCGTTGGGCCGCTCCAACCCCGCCGAGCCAAGATCCAGACGCTGCCACACCAGAAGATGAGCTTGAGGCCATATGGCCAACCGGGCTCAGGGCACCATTCATTGGCATCTGAGTTTGGGACATTACATGTGTTAAATTTTAGAAGAACATGTTTATTACTTTACTTAAGAGTTTGGGATACCACCATGGGATTAATATTTTAATATTTATTATATGTTAAAAGTCTTAAAAAACCCCTTTTGAGGTTTTTTGTGTTGGGAGCCTACCAAGATTAATAATATTTTGGAAGCAATTTATGGAAGTACAATGCATTAGTTTAGTACATGTTTTAATAAAAATTATATGAGTAATAACACCTTTAAATTTTATTGAAATAAGTTTAATGGTATTCAAAAAATTTTGGTATGATATAAAAATAATATTATTATACTTTGTGGGAATAAAATTTTTATTGAAAACCTTAGTGAAAAGGTTATTTAGTGATTAGTTTTATTTCAAGTATATACATCAAAGTTTTGGTAAAATTATAAGAATATAGTTTTGAAAATGGAAAAACTATATTTCAGGTGACAACCCATCATATACAGCAAGGTCGTCTGACTAAAACCCAGAATAAAAGGGAAATAAGGGTTTAACTCCAACAACTAACCAACATAATGTCCTAATTAATTTTTCATTGTTTTTAGTTAAATAATATGAAGAATAAATATTTATTTTAAACTATTAGTGTTAATTTTGATTCTTATAGATTAAATTATTAAACTTGTTTATTTTGGAAAATATTTAGAGAAAAAAGGCTATATTTTCTAATCATTTATGGATCTTAATATAATTTAAAAGTGAATTTTAGTACTTTATGCATAAACATTCATTTATGTATTTTCATTTCTTGAAGTAAGGGATGAATTGGAAATTGATCAAAGAATGACCAAAGTATAATTTTTTTTATTAAATATAAATATATAAAGTAGGTATATTTACTTATATTCTTAGTAAATAAAATAAATCACCAATATTAGGCAAAGGATCTGGAAAAAATGTTACCCTTATAATTTATTTTTTATTGAACTGATGATATTTTAAATAAAAAAAACTTATGTATTTTTTCCCTAAACTATACATTGATCATAAAATTTATTGTGATAAATGATCTCAATCACTCCCTATAATTACTTGTGCCATACTTTAATTACATATCTTCGCTTTCCACAAATTTTATCCTTCTTAGAAGCCCAATTATATGTTATTCCATGCGACCTTTGTACTTACGATTTTATCTTATTAAGATGATATTTTATTAACCCTTTTATGATGTGGGATTTCCAACAAAATTATTTAAACTATATATCCCTTGATTACTGAGATCATTTTTAAATTAATAGGATGCAATTTATTTATAGTGGGGAGAACAAAACATTCCAAAATTATAATACAATGACATTGTATTTTATAGTGTGTATGACATGGAACACCAAGAGTAGAAGGTAATAAAATATCCCAAGACTTTATAATATATTTATATTTAGAAAAATTAAATCTCTTCAAAATTGTATATTAAACACAACATTGAAATCAACTTGTGTTAAATGTAACACAATTTTTAGCTTTCTCTACATGGAACACCGAGTTAGCTAACATTGGACTCAAAAACGAGTTCCTCAAAAATAATGTGTTTCACGCAAGATGGAGTTTTAACAAAAAAGAATATTATGTTATTATTATTATTTAATATGAATTCATTAGTATCAAATTAGTTATAAATTATGATAAAAACCAATTGATCAAAAAGGAAATGTTTTTATAAAAAAACTATATTTATTCGCTAAATATGTTTTATAATAATAAATTAAATAAATTACTATTAATAGATGATATTAATGAAATTTATATATTTTATATTCATGAAATTAATATTATATTCATCCTATATATTTTATAGGCATAATATAAGAACAAATCTAATTTTACGCACAAAAATTTATATTTTCCTAAAGGGAATTTTGTGGATTTTTTATGGCGTACTTATTTTAAAACTAATTTTAGATAATTCAATAAATTTTATATGAAAAAGTAAAATTAATTTTGGAAATTGGAATGCTAAAACTAACATAGAGTGATATTTTTTATTTTTCTAAGAAGTTTCATTATTTTGAATATTGGAAAATACTAAATTTAATTGAAAAGTGAATTTTCATATAAATAATTTATAATGATAAATTATATTTTATATTGGGTTTAAATAAAAACTAGGTAGATTATAAATTCTATTAATATAATTTAAGTAATTTCAATTAATTTCATAGTAAATTTTGATATAAAAATATTTCAAACTTTTGAACTTTTTCACTTTAAAACCCCACTTTGGCGTCACATCTGCAGGTTAAATTTTAAATTAAATTCTTCCACATATTTGATTCTAATTTGGAAAAATAGAATAATTACTATTAATAAAAAATATATAATAAGTTCGAAATTAAATTTGAATGAAATTTATTAGCGAAAATAATTAGTGTTAGGCAGATCGATTAAGGTAAAAATGAGTTTAATAAGTGGTTAATATTAAAATATAAGGTGTGGAAATGATCAAAAAAATTATAAAACCCATTTTATGGACATATATAGAACATATACCCTATTTTATAGAAATTGTTTTATTATTTGATGCACATGAGTCCAGGGAGACCATCCAATAGTGTTTACTTGTTGGTATTTAAAAGAATGCCACTCCTTCTCCATTATAAAATGGCACATAGCCCCCTCACTTATTAAAACCTAAAAATCCATTTGGATCATAAAAAAGAACATTTAACTTCCAAATACGTCCCAAATAATCCTATAAGACTTTATTTTTTCATAAATCTATATAATGCAGGCCTTTGGCAGAAACTAAAAATAAATACCTGAAGAAGAGGTAATGTTCATCAATGATTGTTTTTGTTTTATTTTTTCTTCAAATAACTTATATTATTTTAAAATGAAGAATATATAATAACAAAATTATATTTAATATACTAAAAATTTATTATGTTAAGGGTATTAACTACTACCACAAACACTTCCATCAAATGTGTTATGAAATCATCATTCGTTTGTACATCAGACTGCTGCATCACGAACTGATATCGTTTGTTTTTCCTTTACCACCTTTCATGGTAGTTCGTGATGATATACATACTCTTTATATATAATATTTTTAAAATTTATGATATATTTATGTTTTTGGAATTATTATATAATACATACCATCATTCCTTCCATTTTTTTGGGAATATGATAACATCGCTCGTGTGTACGGTGGACTACCACCATATGAAGCGATGTGATTCATTCATGCATTATGTAGAATATATTATAGTTGTTTTATAATAAAAATATGAAATATATATGACATAAATAATATAAATAAATAATAATATATCTATATATATCATTTATTTTTCTTTCTTTCAACACAAAAAAGATAATGGAATGAACGTTCATGTGTACGTACGACCTACCGTCTACATGAACATTATATTTCATTTCCTATCACAGAATATTATAGATTACAATAAATAAATTAATAATAAATATACATTTTATTTAAATCATGCTTTACATTTTGGAAATTATGTAATCATGACTTAATTAATAGGACCAACAAAAAACAGGTCAAAACAAACTAAAAAAACAAGGCAATTAACACCCAAAACAATGAAAATAATGAAAGATTATTAAAAAAGGGAGATAAAATGTTTTTAAAGGATAATATATGATATTATGAAAATTAATACTATTCTAATATAATTTAACAATAATATCATAACCCTTATATTTGAGGTTAATGGGCATTCAACCAAAAAGAAGCAAAAGGTAAGGGAATTTGTCTCAATTTCAATTCATTGAGCCATATTGCATTATTATGAAACTAATTTCTTTTGTATGGTTTATATACCATGACATGTAATTTAATATCATGAATAATATATTATTCATGATATTGAAGTTTCAATTTTAATTATTTCATTTAAGGGGATTTGAATTAAAAGAAACCAAGTGGTAAAGAATTTCTTAACAAAAATTATGTTCATTGGGTTAAAATTATAATTCATTGAATAAAGTGTTATATGATTATGTTTATAATGTATTTTTACTGTATATTATTTTATTTCCACTTTTTGATGTGTATTTAATGTTGGTACACACAATCAATTCATTGATTAATTTTCACTTCAATGTTATAATCATTTTAACGGTTTGTTTCAAAATCTCATTCTAATCAAGATTGTTTATTCTTGAATTTACATTAAAGGAAATTATATGCTAATAGTTTAATAAAACAATTAATTTTTCTTATACTGTCACGACCTGTTCCCAGGGGCCCGTGTCGTGACTACCCCAAGCCCGCCTTCCATAGGCTAGGGGCTGCTGACTAGAACCAAAGGTGTAATTCCCTAAAACTAGAAAGGAATTGCCTTTATAACCTGTAAAAGCACAAAAAAGAGAACACAACTAGATACAAAACACTACGTAAAGTGTACAAAAAAAGAGTGCTGAAAAGTAAAAGGGGCCAGAAATACAAGCCCAAGTGTAAAGTACAAGGAGCTGGAAGTACTAGTACAACTAAAGAAAGGAAAAACAATTGTTGGGTCGTCCTCCAAGATTCCTACCAGAAGGGTAGGTAAAGATAGCCTCCTCAGCACTCCACATCTGTTAGTCTCCACCATGTACCAACTCATCGTAAGGTCCACCTTCGGGTACCATCTAGTCCTAGTACTCTCAGCCTCAATCAGCGTTGTTTGTCGTCTGCAACCAACACAACATGGTACGAGCATAGCCCGTACAGGGGTGAGTATAACGATACTCAGTAGGGACCCTGAGACCCTCAAGGTCACACAAAATCCAACAAGGATAAATCAAAAAGTATGAAATCAACGTATAACCTTGCTTAGGTATATACCCATACATATACCTAAGTTATCAAGTGATCCATCTCGATCATGAGGAAAACACAAAAGTATTAAATCAGCTCAACCAGGATTTTTAATCATATTAACGAAACCACAACTTCTGGATAAATCATCCTCTATCAAGTACAGTGGGCCTGCTATGACACCAAGAGCACTTCCCACTAACCCTTGACTGCTAAGGTACTTCTTCTCTCGAGTATCGTGGGTCTGCTACCATAACCAGGCACTCCCCACCACGGGACTGCCACCACACTCAGGCGCTCCCGCTCGTATCCTGCAGAGCTACTCCTCCTGTCATGTACTGTGGGTCTGCCGCATCACACAGATCGCCCTCCTCTACTGTTGGTCTGTCACTACAACCAGGCACTCCCCACTGGGCTAGTAGAGTCTCTCCGAGTCAAACGATCAGTAGTCGTTAGGTCTCAGCCAACTACTAGGTCTCCAAACACTGCTCGCTCATCATTGGAAGGATCTACTCCATGAGCTACTATTAGATACTAAAAATGTCACGAAGTCCCACAAAAAAGTGTCTCAAAGCTCTGCCATGTCATAGGGGTCTCAATGCAACAGACGGTGCATCAATCAGACGCCTGATCTGTGAGTTATTAGCCTTTTAGTCCCGAGGGGCCTGGCTGGATTAGTGCACGATCCAACCAGACTGTATCTCAACTATACCCCAAATTCCAGGGGGTATACTCAAAGGGATAATTATGTTCCAAGATTATCAATGTCGCTGATAGTTCATCAAACGGACGTCCGTTGTCAAAGATATGTCCAAAAGAAAGTAAAGGGTCATAGTGGGCCCGGGTCTGGTCCAACCCGGCCTGACCCTATTTGGGCAGACCCGGTCTGGGTCGACCTAGCCCATTGGGTGGGCCAGCACATTAGGTTTAGCCCGGACCACTGGACCCAGCCCAGCAGGACGCGAGGGTGCAGAGGGACGCAAGGGCAGATACCAGTTCCGAGGGCGTGGACTGGCCACAGGTCGTAGTGAGGAAGGCTCTCCCCAGAGGCTGCCGCGAGGAAGGCTTAGACCAAAGGGTGCCGTGAGGAAGCGGGTCGGTTTGGCCGGGGCGCCGTGAGGGAGGCGCGGAGGCCGGCTCAGTCGAGGCACCGTGAGGGCGGGCAGAGGTCGGCACGGCCAGGGCGTCGTGATGCTGGCTAGGTCAGGGTGCCACGAGGGGCGTGCAGAGGCCGGATCGGTTGGGGATTGAGAAGTTGGCGGCTGGGGCAGCCGGTGGCGGCTCGAGAGGGCGTTGCGAGGCCCGGTTCAACCGGGAGGGCGCTGGCTGCCGAGAGCCGGTTCGGCCGGGGTGCGGCGCGGCTCGGGCCAGTTTCGCTGATGGGGGGCGAGGCCAGCGGGCAACATGGCCAGGGCGGCTCAGAAGCCGGTGGGAAGCGTGGTTTGGCCTGGGGCGGTAGAGCCGATTTGGTCGTGGCGCCGGAGCGTCGCGGGTGAGGCACAAGTTTCCTCTATCGCCTTCGTCCTCTCATCACCTCGTCGCCAAACCGAAGAACATCATAAAGAAGAATGACGAGGGGGGTTCGACCATGTTAGTTTGGCCCACACCCTCCACGCTTAGGGTGGTAGAAATCAGTTCATCAAGAACATAAACAAAGAATGAGCATGGAAGATATCTTCAAAACAACAATTCCCATAATCCCTTGTTAACAATATATTCCCAACCCGCAAGTAAAAAACATATGTGGATCAACTTGATAATAAGTTGGTCTACTTTATTTGTTTTAGAAGGAAAGAAACAAGGGAATAATAACATACTTAAATAAAATCCTTACCTTGTTTGTTGTTCGTTGATGTTGTCCCGAGAAGGCGGGTGCCAATTTGTTGTAGATGAACACGTCCTTTTCCGAAGGAGGTTCCGAGGAAGAAAGTAGAAGTTGAGGTCGTTCTTCATCGGTGGAGAATTCTTCGTGGAGGAAACATTCTTCGTTGGACAGTTTTCTCCCAAGAGCTCTAATCCTCCTTTTCCAACCTTTTTTCTAACAAATGAATAGATTGCCCCTCTAAATAATAGATAATCTATTATTTAGTTTGATGGGTTTAAAATTCAAATTGTAGCCTTTAATTAAATTAGGTGGATCAATTAATTAAAGTGGGAGGGTTGACACCATTAAAATAGGGAGGTGGTGGCACCATTAAGTTAAGGGAGGTCAAGAGACTCTCTCTCATTTATGAGGGAGTTGAAAGGTTTTACTCAATTAAATGGGGGATTTAGTCCTGGGTGGTCCCCACACCGTAACCTCTCATGGGAGGTTAGGTTTGGGTGGGCCCCACCACCATAACCTCTCATGGGAGGTTAAGGTGTAGTGGTCCCCACCTCCAACTTCTACATGGGTGGTTATAATAGATAAAATAAAATAAAACATTCATTTATTTTATTTTATTATTTCCATGAAAAACCCAAAACCTAACTTTCACCCTCGACAAACTACCATCGAGGTGAAAGTCTCCTTAAGCGAATACTGGTGTTGTGAGTTCAAAGGTACCCTCGGATTTGAATTCTGAGCACCGGTTCAAAAGTTATAAAAATCCTATCTAACTTTCACTGAACGTAGCCTAACAGAACTTCAAAAATTGATTCCGGTAACACCAGGCCGCAGAATCCCATGCCGTCAATTTTTTCAGACTCGTAAAATTCCCATATATTTAAAAAAAATACATGTAAATTCTGGGTCATTACATTCTCCCCACCTCAGGACTCTACATCCCCGTAAGGCACAGCTCATAAGTAGGGGAAGAAGTGGAGGTACTGAGCACACATCTGAGCCTCCCTCTCCCATGTGCTCTCCTGGAGGTTCCCATGCTGCTAGCAAACGTGCACCAGAGGTATCGACCATCCATGAAGGACCCACTCTTATTGATCCTGATTCTCTACTGGAACCTCCATAAAAGTCGACCCATCATCGACGTCTAGCTCTCCATGGTTGATGATTTGGGAAGGTTTGTGCACGTATCTCCTCAGTTGGGATACGTGGAAGACGTCGTGCACTCGGTGCAACTGAGGTGGAAGAGCTAAGCAGTATTCCACCTCGCCAACTCTACTGAATACATGAAATGGTCCAATAAACCTTAGAGATAACTTGCGGCCTTAGCCAAATCTCCACAAAACATGTCAAGGTGAGACCCATAGAAATACATGGTCACCATCTGCGAACTCTAGAGGTCTCCATCTCCTATCAGTATATGACTTATTCCAGCTCTGTGTATGCTTCATCCACTCCTGGATGATCTGCACCTTCTCCGTGGTAGCTCGTACCATCTCTGGTCCCACTAGTGCTGACTCCCGTGAGTCAGTCCAGTATAGAGGTGATCTTCAAGTTCACCTGTATAATGCCTCAAAAGGTGTCATCCTAATGGTAGAGTGATAGCTTTTGTTGTATGCATACTCCAAAAAAGGCTAGTGATCCTCCCAGCTATGACTAAAGTTGGGGACACATGCATGGAGCATGTCCTCTAGGGTTGGAATGGTCCACTCAGTCTAACCATCCATCTGATGATGGAAGGCAGTACTCAAATGAAGCTGCGTCCCGAAAGCTTCATGCAACCCCTTCCATAACCGGGAAGTAAAACATGCGTCATGATTGGAGACAATCATAAATGGTACTCCATGTAGCTGCATAATCTCCTACATATAGAGGCATCTCAAGCTCTCTGCTGAACCCTGCTCTCTGATCTATAAGAATTGGGAGGACTTGGTGAGTCGATCATTGATCACCCAAATCAAGTTATGTCCCCTGGATGTATGTGGAAGTCCTGTCACAAAGTCCATGGACATCCCATCCCACTTCCACTTTGGAACCTCTTAAGGTTGAATCAAGCCTACTGGTACCTGATGCTCCGCCTTCACTTACTGACAAGTGAGGCATCGAGAGACAAACTCTACAACTGCTTTCATCATTCCCGGCCACCAGTTCTGTCATCGAAGATCCTGGTACATCTGTGCCACTCCTTTATGTTCCACTAGAGGGGATGTGTGGAAGTCCCTCAATATTTCCTCTTGAAGTGACACTGGTACCATGGTATGTCCTTTTAAGAGGATGACGTACTCCCCACCTTCAGAAAATCCATCAGGTTCCTGCCCTGTGGATATTTGAGCACGTCGTGTCTCACAGTTATCATCCTCATACTGTGCCTCCCTGACTCACTGAAGAAGTGGGGGAGTGACTGTAAGAGACTAAAGGAAGGTTACTCCATCTCTATTCACAAAGGATATCTGTAAAGCATCCAGCTGCTCTGTCGCCTTGCCTAGCATCTGTATACCAAACCTCCTGCTAAGTGCATCTGCAACAACATTACCCTTCCCAGGAGTATAGACTATCTCAAAGTCATAGTCCTGGAGGAACCCAAGTCGACGTTGTTGTCTTAGGTACAGGTCCTTCTAAGAGATGATATACCTGAGACTCTTATGATCAGAGTACGTGGTAAAATATTCACCTATCAGATAGTGTCACCACATCTTCAATTAAAAGACCACAACTGCTAACTCCAGGTCATGGGTAGTGTAGTTCTACTCATCATATCTTAGCTGACGAGAGCCAAATGTGATCACTGATCGATCCTGTATCAGGACACATCTGAGTCTATTTCCGGATGCATCACAGAAGACTACGTACCCTACGCCTTCCTCTAGAAGCCTCAAGATGGAGGCACTAGTTAGCCTCTACCTCAGATCCTGAAAGCCCTGTTGGTATCTCTCATACAATACAAAGGGTTTCCCCTTCTTCTTCAAGGCTGAATGTGGTGTTGCAACTCTGGAGAAATCTGGCACAAACTTCCGGTAGTATCCAGCCAAACCCCAGAAATTTTGTACCTCTGTCACACTCTTGGGTGGCTCCCAAGAAACTACCACCTCAATATTTGCTGGATCCACTAAAAATCTAGCCCCCAAGATGACATGTCCCAGAAAATGAACCTCTTGGATCCAGATATGGCACTTTGAGAGCTTATAATAAAGTTAGTTCTCTCAGAGTGTGTCTAGTACTACCTGTAAATAATAGGCATGCTCCTCCTCAGTAGTCGTGTAGATCAGAATGTCGTCGATGAAGACTATGACAAAGCGATCGAGGTATGGCTGAAAGATCATGTTCATGAGTCCCAAAAACACTGCTGGAGCATTGGTTATGCCGAATGGCATAACAAAGAACTCATAGTAGCCATAACGATATCTGAAGGCCATCTTCTGAATATCCTCATCTCGAACTCTGAGCTGGTGATAGCCTGATCTGAGGTATATCTTCGAAGAACCAACGTGCTCCCTTAAGCTGATCAAAAAGGTCGTCAATCCTCAAGAGTGGGTACTTTTTCTTCACAATCACCTGGTTTAGGTGCCGATAGTCAACACAAAGCCTCAAGCTCCCATCTGTGTTCTTGGAGAACAAAATTGGGGCTGCCTAGGGAGAAACACTAGGCTGGTTGAATCCCTTCCCCAGAAAGTCCACTAGCTGTACCTTCAGCCCACGAAGCTCTGTAGGAGCCATCCGATACACTAGTTTAGATATCAATGTCGTCCCAGGGTACAAGTAAATGTAAAATTCTACCTCTCTATGAGGAGGTAGACCAAGAACATCATCAGGGAAGACATCCGCATACAGGTCCACCACTATAGGATAGCTCAGGCCTTCCACATCTACTACTCAAAGGTTAAGGCAAGCCAACTTATGAGTGATCGGCTGCACCCTCCTTTGGGTAAGTCTGTCATGTGCTACAAAGGATCCCTTCTCACTGGTGAAGGTAAACCCATTCCCATCCATGAGGACACACCACACTTTGCGACTAAAATAGTCTATCTGAGCATGGACTGTAGATAATCAGTCCATACCCAAGATGACATTGTAAGGCCTCGACGCCACTACTAGGATATCCCAGCAGAAGCTCTCGCCTCCTAGAGTAAGCTCACACTACCGGAACTAGTGAGTAATCGTCGAATCTGCTCTCTTAGGAGTCTCTAGCCATAAGGATTGAGACAACGGCTCCATCAGAATCTCTGAGATCCAAACGAGGGAAGTGGAAATGAAAGAGTGACTGGAACCTGTGTCTATAAGTACTGCAGCTATGGTGGAGTAGACAGAGATCATACCTCGAATCAACTCTAGAGCTCCATGATCGTAGGGCTCAGCTACCTGGAGTTGAGATCTCCCCTATCCACTGGCTCCCTGTGGTCGAGGTGGACCTCTTTGTGGTGGTGGCGGTAACACCTCGAATCATCATCCACTGCCATCTACACGTCCAGATCCTCTACCACATCTTCCTGCTCCCAACGGATCACCTCGATCGAATATCTATATCTGCTTGGGCGGTCCTATGACTGTCTTCTGATCATCCATACGGAGGGTCAGGCAGTCATGATCCATGTGACCCTTCCCATCGCATGCATAACACTACCCGCTCCTGGAATGTCTGTCTCTGCTTCGGGTACCCCACACAACCGAGCCTGATTCATGCGGTCATCCACTTGTAGGTCTGGTGCTCTTGTAGCTCTACTACATCTATTTACTACCAGTTGAAGAAGGATCTACTACATGTCAACTAGTGGTGCATCTCACTGGTGGAGACTACTCAGCAAGGAAACTCTCCACTAGAAGGGCTCTCTCTAACACCCCCGCCTACGTCAGGATGCTAAGTGAGATCACTGAATACCTGATCTCTCGCCTGAGTCCCTACTCGAAGGTCTGGACCCTGAAGAATGAGTCCCACACCATATCAGTAGAGTAGCATGAGAGGTCTGTGAACCTTGCCGAGTACTGAGCTACAGTCATGCTGCACTGTAGTAGATGAAGTAACTCCTATATGCGTACTGCGCGAAGAGTCGATGGGACAAAATCTACTCGAAACAGGCTCTCCAAGTCTGCCCTGAAACGTGTCATCTCATCGTGGACTTAGAGCATCAAGCTCCACCATCTGCCTACTTCTACCTATATAAGGCTGGTAGAAAGAATCACCATGAGGTCTGCTGGTGTCCCTACCAGTCAAAAGACTCTCACCACAGCCTTCAGCCAATCCTCAGCCACCTGTGGGTCATCTCTCCCCAGAACCTGGGTGGCCTCTGGCACTAGAAATCATGCAATTCACTCATGTGGCATGCACCATCTTCTAATGGGGATGGTGGCATCGGTGGCCCAACGGGGAGTGGTACTGCTGGTGCCTCCGCTGAAAAAGGGCCCTGCACTGAGGCCTCGTCACTCGGTGGGAAGTCAGTGCGTACGACTCTCAGAAATCTAGCCGGTTCTTTGCGTGGAGGCATCCTAAAAGAAATAGATGCGACACAGTAAAAATATTATACCTGGTGAGCTGACCTATTTGAGCTTATTTAGAGAAAACTTTTGAAAACACACATGTAATCAGTGTTTCCATGCACTGAGTCATAAATCAGAAGTCAGGGTCCTAGTGTATGGATATGTCGGCCGCCGCACTGACACTAGACTCCTTGAACTAAAAGTCACACTCACTACACTTAACACTATTACTTCATAGAAAAGAAATATCAGAGTCTTAAGTTCTGCGGTAGAACCGACTCCTCTGATACCAATTTTTCAGGACCCGTCCCCCTGTGCCCATGTCGTGACTACACCAAACCTGCCTTCCATAGGCCAAGGGATGGAGACTAGCATAAAAGGCATAATTCACTAAAACTGGGAAGGCATTGCATTTATAACCTATAAATGCACACAACAGAGCACACAGCTAGATACAAAACACAAGGTAAACTGTATAAAAAAAGAGTGCTGAAAAGTAAAAGGGGCCGGAAATATAAGCCCAACTATAAAGTACAAGGAACTGGAAGTACAAGTACAACTGAAGAAAGGAAAAATAGCTGCTCGGTCATCCTCCCGGATTCCTACCTGAAGGGTAGGTACAAATAGCCTCCAAATCACTCCATGCCCGTCAGTCTCCACTGTATACCGGATCGTCGTAAGGTCCAACTCTGGGTACCGTCCAGTCCTAGTACTCTCGGCCTCGGTCAGTGTTATCCATCATCTGCAACCAACACAACAAGGTGCGGGCATAGCCCAATACCATCAAGGTCACACAAAATCCAACAAGGATAAACCACAAAGTATGAAATCAACAGATAACCTTACTTAGGTATATGCCCATACATATACTTAAGTTATCAAGTGATCCATCTCGATCATAAAAAAAAACACAAAAGTAATGACTTAGATCAACCCTATTTTTATTAATATTAACAAAACCATGGCTGCTAGAGAACTCCTCCATTGTCGAGTATAGTGGGTTTTACGTGACACCAAGTGCGTTTCCCACTAACCATGGACTGCTAAGGTACTCCTCATGTCGAGTACCGTGGGTCTTCTGCCACAACTAGGCGCTCCCCACCGTGGGTCTACTACCACACCCAGGTGCTGCCCCTCATAGCCTGTAGAGGTACTCCTCATGTCGAGTATCATGGTTATTCCACATCACATAGATCACGCTCCTCCACCATGGGTCTACAGCCGCAACCAGGCGCTCCCCACCGGGATAGTAGAGTCTCTCCGAGTCAAACAGTTAGAAATCGTCAGGTCTGAGCCAGCTACTAGGTCTCCACACTCTGCTCTCTCTTCACTGGAAGGATCCGCACCACAAGCTACTGGTCGATACTCCAACTCTCACATAGTCCCACAAAGAAGTATCTCAAAGATCTTCTATGTTATAGAGGTCTCAACACAACAAACGGTGCGTCAATCAGACGCTCGGTCTGTGAGTTATTAGCCTTTTAGTCCCGGGGGCCCGGTTGGATTTGTGCACGATCCAACCTGGCCATATCTCAACTAAACCCCATACTCTAGTAGGGTATACTCAAAGAGAGCGTCATGTTCCAATATTAACATTGTCGTTGATGGTTCGTCAAACGGACGTTCGGTGCCAAAGATATATCCAAAAACAAAGTAAAGGGTCGTAGTGGGCCTGGATCTGGTCCAACCCGGCCCATTGGGTGGGATTGTCCATTGGTTTGGCCCCACCAGCTGAACTCTAGTAGGCCGCGAGGGCGCGGAGGGCCGCGAGGTCGCAGACCAGTCACGAGGGTGCGGACCGGCCGCAGGTCGCAGTGAGGGCGGCCCGGCCCGGTCGGTGTGGGATGGTTTGGTCGGCGCGCCGCGAGGGGTGCGCGGAGGCCGAAACAGCCGGGTCACCACGAGGGGCATGAGGAGGCCGAATCGGACAAGGCTTAGGAGTCCGGTGGCTGGTGCGGTCGTCGGCAGCTCGGGAGGTAGCTGTGAGGCCCGGTTCGGCCGGGAGGGTGTGAGAATCCATGAGATGGTTTGGCCAGGGCGCAGTGCGGCTAGGGCACAGCATGGCCGGGGCGCATCTCGGACAGGGTGTGGCATGGCTCGGGCCAGTTCGGTCGGCGGGTGGCACGACCATCGGGCAGTGCGTCCGGGGAGGCTCAGAAGCCGATGGGCGGCGTGGTTCGGCCCAGATTGGCGGAGTCGATTTGGTCGAGTCGCCAGAGCATCGTGAGGGCAGCGCGGGTTTCCTTTGTCGCCTTTGTCATCTTGTCGCCTCGTCGCCATGACGAAGAACATAAAAAAGAAGAACGACATAGGGGGTCGGGCTATGTTAGTTTGGCCCGCACCCTCCACGTTTAGGGTGGTAGCAATCAGTTCAGCAAGAACATAAATAAAGAATGAGAATGGAAGATATCTTAAAAACATCCATTCCCATAATCCCTCGTTGACAATATATTCTCAACTCGCAAGGAAAAATACCTTCATATCAACTTGATAATAAGTTGGTCCCTGTTCTTTTTTAGAAGGAAATAAAAAAGGGAATAATATCATACTTAAATAAAATCCCTACCTTTTTTGTTGTTTTTTGACGTTGGCGCGAGATGGCGGATGTCGATTCATTATAGATGAACACGTCCTATCTCAAAGGATGTTTCGAGGAAGAAAGTAGAATTCGAGGTCATTCTTCGTCGGTGGAGCGTTATTCGTGGAGGAAGCGTTCTTCATTGGAGAGTTTTCTCCTAAGATCTCTAATCCTCCTTTTCCAACCTTTTTCCAATAAATGAATAGATAGCCCCTCCAAATAATAAATTATCTATTATTTAGTTTGATGGGTTTAAAATTCAAATCGTAGCATTTAATTAAATGAGATATCTCAATTAATGAAAGGGGGAGGGTTGACACCATTAAAAGAGGGTGGTGGTGGCACCATTAAGTTAAGGGAGGTCAATAGATTCTCCCTCATTTATGAGAGAGTTGAGAGGTTTTCCTCAATTAAATGGGGGGTTTAGTCCCGGGTCGTCCCCACAACGTAACCTCTCGTAGGAGGTTAGGTTAGGGTGGGCCCCACCATCATAACCTCTCATGTGAGGTTAAGGTGTGGTGATCCTCACCTCCAACATCCACATGGGTGGTTATAATAGATAAAATAAAATAAAAAATTTGTTTACTTTGTTTAATTATTTCCATGAAAAACCTAAAAACTAAGTTTCACCCTCGACTAACTACTGTCGAGGTGAAAGTTTTCTTAAGCGAATATCGGCACTGCAAGTTCAACGGTTTCCTCAGATTTCAATTCCGAGCATTGGTTCAAAAGTTATAAAAACTCACTCGAACATTCACTGAGCGTACCCGAACAAAACTTCAAAAATTGATTCTGGGCATACCGGGCCTCGGAATCACGCACCATCAATTTTCACGGACTCATAAAATTTACATATATTTAAAAAAAAATGGAAATTCTGGGTCTTTAAATTTACTACAGTTATTGATGGTATTTTCCAATTAATAGTTCAATTTTCACACTCTTTGGTACTTAAAATTAATGAGAAATTGTTTGAATAAAATCTAACATCATTGAAATTTCGATTGAAAATCTATTTTCTTACAAAACCATATTTTTTATAAATTTTTTCCAAAGTTTTTCAATTAAAATTTTAAAATTTGTTTATTAAAATACATTTTTACCCATTTTCTTTTTTGCAAAATTGTTTTAGAGGAATCCTAGTATCTCTTTTTGAACAAGGCACTTTTCTAACCATTTTACCATGGAAAAGAAATGTTATATATAGAATGTACAAAATTAACCACTGATATTTATTTAAAAATTAATTTTGAATTAAATGAGGTTCATTTTAAAGAATTTTTTTAAAAGTTTATTATAAAAGGAAATTATTTTCATATTTTTTTAAATTAATTCAAAATTTTCTTCAAAATGAATTTAAAGATCATTTATATTTCATCAACCTCAACAAAACTTATTATTAATTCAATGGGTATACATCATATTGATACCATACTTATTATTCTTATTGATTTATTATTTTTAGTTTGACCAAGGAAAAATTGACAATCTTTTCCTTGAATAATTTATTTAGTCATTAGCTTCCCGTTTAGTTATTCAAATTTTATTGCTCATTGAACATTAAGTTTCCCCTAAATATCCACATTATTTATCATGCATATGATTATATCCTAAACTATATACCATTTTTACATATGGTTTTCACTTTTGAAGTTATTTTATTATCTATGGAAATATTAATAAATCTGTATTCTTTATTTGATAAGGAAATCTGATAAGGCACATTGTTTATTAATTAAATTGATTATCCGATATATGAGGAAATATTTGGAATTATATGAAATGGGTTGGGGAAGATTTGAAGTAATCCACTTGACGTGCATGTAGTCTCCTGAGAAGAATTAGTTGGCCAAATAAGATAAGTTTCTACTCAGTATGTTTAAATTGTCTTGTGAAAGGTCTTATTGGTAAAGGATCTATATTACTAGGAAACATCATATCCAATATCATTTCATTTAAATCATTTATAATTCAGTTATGATTATTATCATTAATATTTTTACTAATAAAAAAATATATATGCATTTCATTCACATTTTATTGATTAAATGTCATGTTTCTCAGTTATTTACCTTGGCATATTGATTATTCATTATTGAGTTATTTAAATGGAATGTGTGCTCTATAATTTACCTTTCCATATTAATTTTTTATTATCAGTTTATTTAAATGTAATTTGTTATCATTCATTTAACTTTCCATATTTAATATAGTTATTAATTCATGATATATTTCTCTATACTTAACCCTTATTGATTATTTGAGATCACCCTTATTTTTCTTCCTTTACCCATGACCTCATGAACTGTACTAGAAAATATATGCAAAGATATAGTAGATAGAGAAATGTTATTCCCAAAAAATAAAATAAAAAATTATTTTTTATTCATTTTTAATACATGAATCATTTATGTATCTAGTTTAGCAATTCTACTAAACTATTTGGTTCTTTGGGATGTGATTTCCTTGTTTCTTATGCCAATGTAATAGTATAAGGAATTTGCTCCAGGTTTCTAGGTTCGAGGTTTCTACTTACATACCATGAATTTATTTTATCATTTCCATCCTTATAATTATTGGTATTTACATATCCATCTGAGAATATCTCTTTCCAAGGGTTTACTGTTTAAAAATTACCAAAGCGATAATTGATTATTTTTCTTAATTTTTTTGTGAAATATTGTTATATTGTGCACATATCTTGTTTTATGATGTGTATATACAACCCCATTGAAATTTCATATCATGAATTTATTTATAATAAAAATTTATGTTTATTTTAATGATATTACTTTACGTGTCTTACTTTTCAATGTTACCAAATTGGTAAGTATTTTATGTTACTATATCATTATTTATTAGGATTTTTATGACTATTTTTGATGATATAATATTATGATACATATCTCAATAAACTCATGAATTTTCTTCTCCTGTGTTTATTTAATGATAAGAAATATTTTCCCTTCATTTTCCTCACTTTATGTACTCAAGAGTTAATTTTTTAAGAAAAATCTACTTTTTTATCAAAAATCCATTTCAATCCAAAACTAAGTATTTTAAAAATGTTTCAAAAAATGTTTTATTTCAGTCCTATCATTTTAGAGAATCATTTTGAAACATTTATTACATTTACAAAATGTTTTTAAAGTAATATTCACATCTCTTTCTAAAATACTTCTTGTTTATCATTTACCAAAAATGTAAAAGGAATATTTTTTTTAATATTTACTGAAAGAACAAAATTTACCACTATCTTAGTAATTATTTTCTTTGAATATTCCTTTATAATTTTACAATGTTTTCTTTCAAATTAAAGGTTTTATAATATGTATTATTTTTATTTTTTTTTCAAAACATGAATTTCATTTTCCTTAAAAAATGTTTTAAATGATTTTAATGCTTCCTTTATAAGTTTCAAAGCATATTTTCAAAGAAAAGATATTTCGAAATATTTTATCTTTAAAACGTTTTTTTCAAACCACAAAGGATATTTTTCTCAAGAAATTTTTTAAATTATTTTTATAGATTCATTTATAAGTTTAAAAGCATATTTTCAAATAAAATTATTTTCAATTTTTTTTTTTACTTTTTCATTTTAAAAGGCTATATTCAAATAAAAGTTATCTTCCTCAAGAAACATTCCAAGTGATTAACTTTCAAGATCCTTTTACATATAAGATGACATCCTTTGATGTGACCTATTATTTTTTGGGTATATGGACCAAAAATACCATTCTTATTCTTTCTCAGAATCACTATATAAAAATCACCACATAACAGTTGTTTTTTTTTGGATATGGTGACAGTTTAAACCGCCACAATATGCTGTAGTGGTTTCAAAAAACAACATATAAATTGTGTATCGGCATATAATAAATGGAAGTTTCTTCAATTTAGTGGTGGTTTATGGTAGCTATCATAGTGAATGTATTTCGAAATGGTTTTCTATGGTTATATCAGTGGTATTCTCTTCTGAAAATGATTTTTTTCATGGAAGTTTAAAATGCCAGTAAAAAATAATTTCATTTTATCCTGTAAAACCTCCGCTAAAACCAAGATAACTGCCTTGAAATGATAACTAAAGATGAAAACTATGTATCTACGGTTTTAAATACTTATAATAGAAAAATAAAAAAAATATAGGAGTTGTTTTAACCGCTGCTAAATATGATCCATTTACTTAGTGGCGGTTTAAACCACTTCTAATTCTAGATTTACAAAAAAACACAGCTAATTCTATAACCCCAACACCATTTCCCAAAAAAACATTTCCATTTCACATGAACATACATCCTACATCCAAAATAATACAAGGAAACCAACATTTTACTAGAAAAATAACTTTCAAATCCACACACACTTGTCTGAGTATCACTCAATGCATGGTATAATAATCTTTCCAGTGAGCCCATCCATGTGTTTCCCCTTAGAAACTAGTGTTACCCATATGAATCTAAGTAACCCAAAAAGTGTGAGCATCCATGATATAACATGTATCACCCAAGACATACAAATTATCAACAACCTATGAGCCCATATTTAGAATTCCGTAAAGAGGGAAACAAGTTCCTTTCAAAATGTAACTAATACATTGATTTTCTTTATGTTTTAAATAATAATTATTCATGTGTAAAGCTATTCCATCTTACAAATCAAGTGGATTTAATGATATTCACACCCATAATACATTTCAATTATAAAGTCATAAGAGCCATGTAGTAATCAAGCTATAACTCATATCATATCATTTAATTAATTAGGTAGTTAATTCTATAATTAAATTTTTATAAGAATTAAATAAAAGTAATAGGTCCATGTGGACTACCCATGGCAGTTAACACCATACATGCAGAGGTATGTGGTAGGTCATTCTAACATTAATTACATATGATAACATATAGTTCTCTTAATAATACTTAGGCCCTAACCACCTAAAAGAGGGTTTGGTCACTAAGTCATACATAGGGGGTGTTCATGTCCTCCCACAATTCGTTTAAACTTCACTTTGATAGATTAGAAAACAATATACTTAAAAGGGGGTTTTATTAGAAAAAACTAATTATATTAAGTCTTTCGTGAATTACACCGTTATGTGTGGTTCAAATTTTAGGTTCATGGTCCTTAACATAGCCAATTTAATAAACAAGGAATAATAATACTAATGAACTATATTCAACAATTTAATCAACAAATTCAAAATTCGCCGCATGGAAGTCCCGCCAGAAATCAGAGTGACATAATTTATAAAACATTAAGATTAGGAAATGCTATAGAAAACGTACCAAATACCATGGATGACTGACATGACCAATATCAAGTTATGTTTCTATCCATATTGAGAGAAATTCTTGAAATAGATGAATTCCCTGATAATATGGTGAATTTAGTTGCACCATAATAATGCATATAGGAGGAGATAAATGTAGAATGGAGGGATGAAGATTCCAACTCACTGGGTGATATAAAACTCACTTGATAGAGTTTTAATTCAACACTAGATAATTGGGATCAATCCAAACCTTTGAGAGAAGAGGATAAGAGGAGCATGGGTGAGAGCCCCCTTGAGCACACGAAGGAGAAATAAAGACAGGGTGAGTAGAAATAAGGATGGAGGGGAATTTCTGTAATTTCTAGCAAATTTAATGAGGCACACGCCTTTTCTACACAGTTATCCATATTGTGTTCCAACCATTCTCATCCCACTGATTATGAAGGGTGTTCACACAGTTCATGAGCAAAAATTGGTAAACTGTGAACAAACTCTTCACTCTACCTCTTTTCAATACCTCCATCATATTGTACTGGTGAAGGGATCTTTGTTTGTTTTCTCTAAAATTATTAAACTATTATGATGATGGTATAATGATCTAGTGGGATGATGTCAAGTGTGGTATGCACCATATATAGAAACATGTATAAAATGTTCTCTATTGTGTTCATAACATGACACTAGTGGGTCATATAATCTTGGTGAAATTCTAGATCATGCCAAGGACTAGCCATTTGTTTTGAATGTTGAAACTTGTAGATCTTTGTGTCTCTTGTGTGTTTGTATTGGGTTGGGTTGATCAAAATAAAAAAGATAAAGTGAGTGAGATAATAATAAAATCACTCACCTAAATGTCAAAAAGTATAAGTTAATAGGGATTAAAAATTATAAATTAGACTCCAACACTAATTCAATACCCCTCTCAGTATTGATCATATCACTCCTTGTGTCACGAACCAGCCCGGGTCGACCCTGAACCGGTCACCCGATCCGGTCCACAGCAAGTCCTGAGGGGCGTTCTCGATCCCCCCGGGATGGCAACTAGTGTCGGGCATAAAAAAAATTTAATCGTTGATAACGATTTCAGCCCAAAAAAAACCAGGATCAAAAGAAAGAAAGAAAACTAAACAAAACAAATAGCACTAACAACAAAAATAAACAAAAACTACACGACAAACATACCTCCACGTGACCCCACAGTCACCACCCAACTAAACACTAGCATCGCTCCATCATTGAGCGACTAAAACCAGGAAAAACCTGAACACAAGTAACCTACAACTGGAATGGTAAAATATAGGTGTGAGCACAAAAAGTAATCAGTAGGTGAGCCCAACAACAAATCCCAAAGCACTTCCATTAAATAAAGAATCTATAAATTACGGGTTTGAACTACAATGCATAAAAGTAAGCTTTCAAAAATGTTTCACTTGAAGGTCAAAACACGAGACATTACTCTTATTCTTTTTCAAAAGTTGAATTCCTTTCATTGGTTCCAAATTCATTCTACAAGAGAAAGAAGTGTTACTTTTTCAAATTTTGCACAAAAAGAATAATGCATCTTCATTTGAAAACCATTTTCATAAGTATACCAGTATAAGATGTGAAGAACAACTGAATGTAAACAAGCAAGGAACATCAAGTAACCCTGGGTGATCCTAAACATCCCTAGAAAACCCATGGACATACTCGGGTTCAGACTACCTGCCGGCATGGTACTCCATAGTCAATAACCAACTGGCTGCCCTAATAGCCAACCAGTGGCATGCCCCACAAGGCCTTACCTACCAAGGGGGGACTAACCCGTCTAATCCGGGTTTGCCAGCAATCGTCACTCGATTCTCTAAAAGACGCCCAGGAACCCACGGTGGTTTTAATAATACTGTGTATGTGGGAGGCCCTCGCACGCATGACTCATCTCACCGCACTTGCCAACCCCTTACACGAACACCGCTACATGACAATCCTCGAAGGGAAGTCCCCCTGTAAAGATTCCCCATAAGTATAGATATATATATGTAGTCAGTTCACAATCAATAAAGTGCCAAATGGGCCGCCACATCATTTACATTTACACCATTTCATATCAAAGCGTTTCAAAAAGATATGACACACGCCATCATGTTGAATACCATAAAAAACATACTTAGTTTAAGGAAAACCAAACCACCATTGAGGAATTCCAAAATCCAGTTTAAAGGCCAAACAACATTTCCTCTATCCAAGTTTTTAAGAAAACACCATTTTCCATAAACGATACACCCATCATTTTATACACACCAAAAACCATATCAAAACACAGTTCAGTATGACTTGCACATTTCATAAACTACCCATATGACAATGTCACAAGAAAACCACACAAATTTATCCAAGAAAGATATTTTCAGTGTGATGCAAGCATTAATAAGTTTTTCAAATTCCGCAAGTCACAACTCTAGTAATAGCTATCCAGTGCTACTAAAAATTTATTGAAAAATAATTAAGTGACAAGGAATAAATAAATTTCTAAATTTAAAAGAAAGTGCAGTGGGGGTCCTACCTCAGCTTGTGATCCAAACGCAACAGTGTGTCACACCTCGCACAAACGCACAAACACGCGCACGTCTAATACCACAGTATCGCAAGGTTATCTTGCAAACATGCTGCAACAAGCGCACGAAAACTGAAATTACACCAAGTAAGCCTTAAAGCACCCCAAATGAGCAACAACGCGAAAGAACCACCTTGAAACATTTTCAAAACATCACTTGCACCATCGGCATTATTTACAAAACCACTTTTAAGACTAAACAAGCTTTTGACACTACCCAAAAGTCAACTACACCACAACACTTTCAAAAACACAACTGCACAAATTATCGGCGCTGATAAATAGCCCAAAGTGAGTTTTCAAAAAGAAAACATACACTAACATCACCTAAACATAAAACTAACAAATCAAATGCCCAAATAACCAAATCAAAACTAATTTCGCATCTTGAAAAACAATACACAATTTTTCCAAATTAATTTAATAAGCAAGATTGGCACATAAACATGAATATTGGCACAGATGCAAGAAGACGTAAAACAGGGACTCAGAAACACAATAAAATATTGACCTAAAATTATACAAACAAAAAAAAACACAAACCTCACCTTGGCGCAGATGTATTCTCAACCAGCAGGGTCTAGGCAGGGTTCACCGGGGCTGCAGGACTCGCAACAGGAGGTCGGGACAACGCCGGCAAGGCGTGGGCTGGCCGGAACGACGCCGGCAGGCCGCGCGCTGGCCGGAACGGTACCAACAGGGCGCGCAAAAGCCGAAACAATGCAGGCAGGGTGCGAAAAGTCCGGGATGATGCCGGTAAGGGCGGCGCCGACCAACGCGGCTCCGTCAAGGGTGGCGGCTGGGCTGTGTAGGGAGAAGGAGGAGGCGCAAGGGGTGGGGGCTGAAAAAAGGGGGAGCCGGAAGGAGGGAGGCCGGCGGAAGGCGGTCGCCGGAGGAGGGATGTCGGGGCGGAGCTGAGGGAGGCCGGACGACGGGCAGGCGGTCGGGATCGCCGGAGGTGGTAGGCCGGTGGAAGGCAGGGGGTTGCGCAGGGGAGCGGCGGAGGCCGGTGGTGCGGGAAGCAGGGCATGGTGAAGGGGAAGCAGGGGCCGGGACGGGGGGGAAACGCCGGAGGCGACGACGGGAGGCCTGCCAGTGGGCCGCGGCCGGCTGGAACGGAGGCCAAAGCGGCACTGTGCTGCGGGTGCGCAACGCGCCACAAGGGAGAAAGAGGGGGGGCCGCAGCACCCCCCTAGGGTTTCACTCTTTATTATTATTATTAAACAAATTGATAATAACAAATTAATAATAATAAAAATAATAATTAATAACATTAATAATAATAATACCATAAAACAATAACCATAATAATAATAATATAAATAGTAATAATAATATAACAATAATAAGAATTATAAAAAATAAGAAAGGAGAGCACTTGCCCGACACCCGGGCCAACGGCGCAGTGACTGCCAACCGCGCGGTGGCCACGCATGGGTCTGAAACCCAGAAAAAGCATCAAACGGCAAATAATTTAATCCGGGGCACAGCCCGGACCGCGGTGCGAACACTCGAAACCAAGAAAAGAAAAATAATAATAATGATAATAATAATAAACTTTTTGATAATAATAATAATAACGAAATAATAATTATTTAACAATTCTAATAATAAAAATAATGATACAACAAACCTAACGTTTCTAATTATAATACTGTCCAAATAAACTAAAATATTAATATTATTTAAAACGTTGTGCAGACACACGATAACCCGGGCCAAACACACAGCCACCGCTAACGTTGCGGTGTCCGCGCACGAGTGTGAAACCCGCCAACACAATTGAACTTTGAAAATTTCAAACCGGGGCCAAGAAAGAAGTAAAATAAGGGCGTCTGCGGTCGGGGTGTGATAATTCTCCCCACAACAAACACTTTCTGCCCCCAGAAAGTCACACAATCGAGCGATAGACAAAGGATGAATCCATGCCCGACTAAAAAAGAAAAAGACCACAGTCCAAGAGAATGGGAGAACACGAGAGGGTTCTCCCCAACACAGAACTCAACTAGTGCGGAAATTCAATCCTCAATCATACCATCCCGGAAGGGGGGGCGATGTGGGAACTCCCAATTAACCCAAACTAACCTTTGTAACATAAGAAAAACAGCTCTGCTAAAACTAATAACTCTCAACCTAGACCAAAACCCCAAAAAAACACAATCAAACCGAGATCAACTCACGCAAGATCCAAACACACCTTTAAGAAAAACACATGATCCAGAACACCATAATCAGGAAAACGAGACTATTTGGATTAGAAAAGAACACGTCCATCCCAAATTTATAACGACACAATGGACCTATGACAACGCCAAAACTTTAACAGTGGAAGAAAGAGAACAAAAGGAATTTTAAATGCTTTGTTCCCAACACCGAACACAAACCCCAAACTGAGGCTTTACACCCCTAGGGACTCCTGACTGTGTGCGAGCTTCACCTTGAGACCTGTGGTTGGGGCTCTAATGGCTAAAGCATCTCCTACCTCACAGTCAGGTACTGACACTCTCCAATCACGGCGTCCTCTTCAAGCGACGCTTCCTGCAAAACTTCTCCAAATGACCCAGACAGCCGCAACAATGACACGTCTTCGGAGGGTTGTGGTAGTATGGCTTCAAATGTATGAAATGAACACACTTATAGCATACCACTGAACGATATGAAGAACCGGGAGCTGTGTCCAAAGGAGATAACTCCTTAGGAATAGGTTTCTTTGGCATCCTTTCCTCGCCAGATGGAGAAACCCCACGAACAACTGGGTACGCTGGACTTCCAACCACCTGCGCTCCGGACACCAACTCAGCTAAAAAAGATTCCTCCACCAGCTTCTCAAAACGATGGTCTTTAGGAGGGAGGACCCACTCCTTGACTTCTAGACGGAGACCCCCGGTAAAAAGAGAGGCCTTCATGAGCTCATGCAATGACACATCAGGAAAGAAAGGAAATCAGTTCCTTGAAACGGTCAACATATTCTTTCACCATCTGTTGAACTTGTTGAATATGCACGACCTCTCCCTTTTTCTTTCCCTTCACTTATTCAGGTATAAATCCTTGGACGAAGATGGTTTTAAAGACATCCCATGTCATTCTGACTTACATTGATGGTGGGGAAACCACCTTCCACTAGTCCAGAGCTAGACCTTCAAAAAATCTTATAACAGCACGAACCCTAACAGTCTCGGGAGTTCCCAGCGTTCTAAAGACACTCTCCACTTATTTAATCCACTCCACTGCTTCTAACGGGCCTCGATCACCACAAAGAATAGGCAACGTCCGAGAAGGACCATAAAATGGGCATGACTCATTAGAAACTTTGGGGATCTTTCTGGGCGACATTCTCTGAACAACATCAAAACACAAAGCCAAAAAAATCAGCATCCAAACAAATCTTAATCAAAAGGGCAATCGCATACCAAAAACTGGCTCGCACGCTAAAAATCCACTTTTCAAAAATCACCATTTCATTTCAAGACTACTTCCAAACACAAAACCCACTTTCCGAAAAAAAATAAAACTTCCAAAATCATTTTCCTATTTCAAAAAAATCATTTTAGAAAGACAAGGTCAAACCTTTGGTTTCAAATAAACACCCACAACATCTCATGAATCATCGCATGTGTGTCCATCCATTCCACTCACGTCATCCACGCACAAGTGCCTCTCGTGCACTTTTCGCACAGACCCACACACATGCGATCATTCATAAGGAAAACCAAGGGTCGCACCCAAATCATTTCCCTACCAATTCAAAGAAAACACCCAGTTTTGAAACCATAAAACATTAAATTTCAAAAATAATCCCATTACCAATTTAAATCCATTTTAAAGAAAGCACTTCCATTTCCAAACTGAACTTTAATTTTTCAAAAACATGATCACACCAACCAGAACCAAACATAGTAAAACTTACAAAGAATCACCAGAATGAGGAACTAGCAGTTATGCTTAACCCGACGACATGGTAGTGAGCCACGCCATAAGTAAGCATCAACAGCTAGGAGGAACTTAAACCGTGTACTCGGACTCCACATGGGTCACTACTCCATGTGAAATTGCGACGTGACACTAGCTCACCTCCTTTTTCATTCCTCAATCCAAAATAAGGTCAAAAGACATAATTCCCGGACTACCCCTGGTAACTCGAGGATCAGCGCGAGCAAGAGTTCGCGACGCTCTTCCCAAACCTACCTCTCGAGTTCCGACGGTCCTAATCTCCTTCTACCGAATAACCCAAATAACAAGAACCTGCTCTGATACCATTTTGTCACGAACCATCCCGGGTCAACCCTGAACCGGTCACCCGAGCTGGTCCGCGGAAAGTCCTGAGGGGCGTTCTCAATCCCCCCGGGATGGAAAATAGTGTCGGCGATAAAAAAAAATTAATCGTTGGGAACGGTTTCAGCCCGAAAAAAACCTGGATCCAAAGAGATAAAGCAAACTGAACAAAACAAACAGCACTAACAACAAAAAGAAACAAAAACTACACGACAAACATACCTCCACGTGACCTCATGGTCACCACCCAATTAAACACCAGCGTCGCTCCATCACTGAGCGACTCAAACCAGGAAAAACTTGAACACAGGGAACATACAACTGGAATGGTTAAATATAGGCGTGAGCACAAAAAGTACTCAGTAGGTGATCCCAACAACAAATCCCAAAGCACTTCCAGTAAATAAATAATCTATAAATTCCAGGTTTGAACTACAATGCATCAAAGTAAGCTTTCAAAAATGATTCACTTTAAGGTCAAAACACGAGACATTAATCTTATTCTTTTTCAAAAGTTGAATTCCTTTCATTGGTGCCAAATTCATTCTAAAAGAGAAAGAAGTGTTACTTTTTCAAATTTTTAACAAAGAGAATAATGTATCTTCATTTTGAAACCATTTTCACAAGTATAACAGTATAAGCTATGAAGAACAACTGAAAGTAAACAAGTAAGGAACATCAAGTAACCATGGGTGATCCTAAACATCCCTAGAAAACCCCTGGATGTACTCGGGTTCAGACTACCTGCTGGCATGGTACTCCATAGTAAATAACCAACTGGCCACCCTAACAGCCAACCAGTGGCATGCCCCACAAGGCCTTACCTACCAAGGGGGGACTAATCCATCTAATCGAGGTTAGCCAGCAACCATCACTCGATTCTCTAAAATACTCCCAGGAACCCACGGTGGTTTTAATAATACTATGTAAGTGGGAGGCCCTCGCACGCATGACTCATCTCACCGCACTTTCCAACCCCTTACACGGACACCGCTACACGACAATCCTCGAAGGGAAGTCCCCCTGTAGAGATTCCCCATAAGTACTGATATATATATGTAGTCAGTTCACAATCAATAAAGTGCCAAACGGTCCGCCAAATCATTTACATTTACACCATTTCATATCAAAGCGTTTCTAAAAGATATGACACACGCCATCATGTTGAAGACCATAAAAAACATACTTAGTTTAAGGGAAACCAAACCACCACTGAAGAATTCCAAAATCCAGTTTAAAGGCCAAACAAAATTTCCTCTATCCAAGGTTTTAAGAAAACACCATTTTCCATAAACGATACAACCATCATTTTATAACCACCAAAAACCATCTCAAAACACAGTTCAGTATGACTTGCACATTTCATAAAGTACCCATATGACAATATCACAAGAAAACCACACAAATTTATCCAATAAAGATATTTTCAGTGAAATGCAAGCAGTAATAAGTTTTTCAAATTCAGCAAGTCACAACTCTAGTAATAGCTATCCAGTGCTACTATAAATTTATTGAAAAATAATTAAGTGAAAAGGAATAAATACATTTCTAAATTTAAAAGCAAGTGCAGTGGGGGGACTACCTCAGCTTACGATCCAAAAGCAACGGTGTGTCGCACCTCGCACAAATGCACAAACATGCGCATGTTGACGACCATAGTATCACGAGGTTATCTCGCAAACGCGCTGCAAAAAAAGCACAAAAACTGAAATTACACCAACAAAGCCTTAAAGCAACCCAAACGAGCAACAACGCGAAAGAACCACCTCGACACATTTTCAAAACATCACTTGCGTCATCGACATTATTTACAAAACCACTTTTAAGACTAAACACGCTTTGGACACTACCAAAAAGTCAAATGCACCACAACACTTTCAAAAATACAACTGCACAAATTATCGGTGCTGATAAATAGCCCAAAGTGAGTTTTCAAAAAGAAAACATACACTAACATCACCTAAACAAAACACTAACAAATCAAACGCCCAAATAACCAAATCAAAACTAATTTTTCATCTTTCAAAACAATACACATTTGTTCCAAATTAATTTAATAAGCAATATTGGCACATATACAAGAATATTGGCGCAGACGCAAGAAGACATAAAACAGGGACTCAAAAACACAATAAAATATTGACCTAAAATTATACAAACAAAAAAAACAACGCAAACCTCACCTCGGTGTGGAGGTATTCTCAACCAGGAGGGTCTGGGCGGGGCTCACCGGGGCTGCGAGACTCGCAACAGGAGGTCAGGACAACACCGGCAAGGCGTGGGCTGGGGGGGAACGACGCCGACAGGCCGCACACTGGCCGGAACGGTACCAATAGGGCGCACACGAGCCGAAACGATGCCGGCACGGCGTGGAAAGCCCGGGATGATGCCGGAAAGGGCGGCGCCGGCCAGCTCGGCGCTAGCAAGGGTCGCGGCCGGGCTGTGTAGGGAGAAGGGGGAGGTGCAAGGGGTGGGGGCCGGAAAAAGGGGGAGCTGGAGGGAGGGACGCCAGTGGTAGGCGGTCGCCGAAGGAGGGATGATGGCGCGGAGTAGAGGGAGGCTGGACGGCGGGCAGGAGGTCGGGATTGCCAGAGGTGGGAGGCCGGTGGAAGGTGGGGGGGGGGGGGTTGCGCGGGGGAGCGGCGGGGGCCAGTGGTGCGAGCAGCGGGGTGTGGTGAAGAGGAAGCGGGGGTCGGGACAGCGGGGGGGGGGGGGGGACGCCGGAGGCGGTGACAGGAGGCCTTCCGGCAGGCCGCAGCCGGCTGGCGAGGAGGCCAGAGCGGTGTTGCGCTGTGGGTGCTCAGTGCGCCACAAGAGAGAAAGAGGGGGGGCCGCATCACCCCCTAGGGTTTCACTCTTTATTTTTATTTTTTTAAACAAATTTATAATAAAAAATTAATAAAAATAATAATAATAATAATAATAAAGAATAAAAATAATAATAATAATAATAATAATAATACCATAAAACAATAACCATAATAATAATAACAATATAAATAGTAATAATAATATAACAATAATAAGAATTATAAAAAATAAGAAAGGAGAGCACTTTCCCGACACCTGAGCCAACTGCGCGGCGACCGCCAACCGCGCGGTGGCCGCGCACGGGTCCGAAACCCAGAAAAAGCATCAAACGACAAATATTTTAATCTGAGGCGCAGTGCGGACCACGGCGCGAACACTCGGAACCAAGAAAAGAAAAATAATAATAATGATAATAATAATAAACTTTGTGATTATAATAATAATAATGAAATAATAATAATTTAACAATTCTAATAATAAAAATAATGATACAACAAACCTAACGTTTCTAATTACAATACTGTCCAAATAAACTAAAATATTAATATTATTTAAAACATTGTGATGACACACGATAACCCGGGCCAAACACACAGCCACCACTAACGTTGCGGTGTCCGCGCACCGGCGCGAAACCCACCAACACAATTAATCTTTGAAAATTTCAAACCGGGGCCAAGAAAGGAGTAAAGTAAGGGCGTCTGTGGTCGGGGTGTGACACCTTGGATCCTATAAATTGGTATTAGAGTTTAGTTTTATATCTTATTGGGTTATCTATTGTAAGTTTATTCTCTTTTTAATGTTGGAAGTTTCTTTCATGATTTATGATGAATTTTAGTTTTAGATAAGAATGATTTGACTTTGATTAGAATTTAGTTTCTTCTATAACTTTGATAAATATGAATAATAAAAAGAATAAGAAAATTAGAAATATGTCACTACTGAGTAAGGAAGATGTTTCTCCATAATATAATGATAAATATGATAGATCTTGTTTATAAATAGAAGTGATGGTGGTTTATTCTACTAATATTAAAGTAGACAATCCCTCTTACTTAACAGGATCAAGACACTCAAGTGTTCAATAGATATTTGTAAATTCTTATCCAAACTATTTTGAATAAGATGAAATAATACGTGGGAGTGATCACATGAAAGCTATAAAACATTAGAAGAGAATACTATAAAATTTTAAGAAAGAAGGGTTATCCACTAAAAACAAGTTGAAGGGAGTTACAAAACTAGATATTCCCAAGAAAATAAACAAGATGCTGGATCATTCATCCATGGGTAACAAACCTAAAATATTTAGGAAAAATGGATCCTAAAAAATGTTTCGTGAAAATAATGAAACTTAGAATATTCCATGTGGGAAGTCCAAGAAGGAAGTAAATATACCAGAAGACATTTTAATGATTTTACAAATAACACCAAAAACCTCCTACTAGTCCTCTACACCATAGATATAACAACTTATAAATTTTTTACACATTATTATATGATTCATAAATATAAATATACATTAATACAACTTAAGTATCACAAATTCCTAGTGTCTTTGGAATAATAAGTTCATAATACATAAAAGGAAACATGTGAAATCAAGAAAATGTTAGGTCATGAAAATGTTTGGTGGAGACTCTATGCCACACATGATACATATACAAACTGACTGTTACCATATTTTCCATACATATCAAAAATAAAACTAATCACTATTTGATGATGAACAAAGATTTTCACCCTCTCCACCCCCATCTCTACTTCATGCTACCACCTGTAAGAAAATTATATTGAAAATTAAATATTGTCGTATATTTATATTTAAAATTAAAACCAATAAATATTTTAAAACTATATGATTTTGAATTTTTGTGATTTAACAACTCACCACCATTCGATGCAATACCACCAGGGGTAGATCTGGTCATCTTCTGATATTAATAAATCAATTTATTCTGCAAAGAGGTTATTTGAGCCCCCTGTTCTTGAACTATGTTTTGTAGAGAAACAATATCTCTCTGAGTATCTTGGGGTTTGGAATGACTCCAACAAGGAGTAGATGTAGCTAAAATACCTGGGGTCCTACCAAATACCTTAGATGGAATGGGTCCCAAACCCATCCCACACACTCTACCTAGAAGATCCTTCTCAAGGACTTTAGCAACTGGGTCATCCTGGGAGACTGAGTAGGACTGCTTAGGATTTGAATCCCATAGTTCTTTAATTTTTAGCTATAAATCAAAAATCAGTCATATTATAAGAAATATATATTAAAATAGTAACAAATAATAATAAGTTATTATAATGAAAAATGAGTTCATACCCCAACTTATTTAGCATGCTCAATAAAAATAATTCCATCATATTTTTTGTGAACATTCAACCACACGTATGTTCGGGGTGCTTGGTCCCCTAAACACTGTGAATGCATTAAAAAAATATCAATAAACAATTTAATATATTAAATAAATAATATTGTTTTATAAATATTTAACTAATGAAAGGATTACCAGATCTGGTCAGCTTCTATAAAAACTCTTTGACCCCGTAGTGTGAGGGATGACTTGCTTAGCCCGACATGATGCATTCTTCATTGAAAGATCCTAAAATAAATAAAATAAAATTTAATAGTAATGTATTCAATGTAATTTTATATTCATATGCATTAATAAATGTAAAATGATATTAATATAATATATATATATATACCATCTACTACTCATCACGTTGTCTGTCAAAAAAACATTTCATTTCTCTTTGGGTACCCCATTGGGTATCCTATCATACATCTGTTGAGCAATCAATGAAGTATCATTTACATCACTCTAAAATATCTATTTAAAGTACTTCCTTTTCTTGACTGGATTTTTCAATAGGCACTTTCATGCTAGCACATGAGCAACCGTAAAGTGGAAAAACATTTGTACGAAGAAATTTATTTTGATAATATTATAATTTAATAACATGACATTAAATTACACCATAATGTATTAAAATTGCCTTTATTTGGGAATAAAAAACTTCATTTTTATAGGTTAAAGGAAAATTCCTCCAATAATCATATGAAATGGGAAGGAAAACTAGCTCTGTAGCCAGCTAGCCTATAATATGGCCAAGTAATACTATGAATTCTTCTATAGGGACCCCATATGAATCAAATGGGACAACTATCTTCTCTCCGGTTAGATTCCATACATCTAAATTTTTTATATTTTTTCCCATAATTGAATTGTTTCCTTCTTTAATTAACAAACAATTAGTATAAAAAAAGTTCAATAAATATATTCATATTAAAATTTATACCTATAACTGTCACCCTCCAGTATCCCTACAAATAACTAGAAGTGGTGTACCACTCCCTCACTACTGAGGCTCCTAAATGGTAAGGTGATGATTGGGATACTGAAGGGATGCTCCTAAAAGGTGTGAGATATGGTACAGGGGGGAAAGAAGATGGTGGATCAGATGCTGTAGGGAGGGAGACAGATGGATCTTCATCGGTCACAGTGGTTGATGAAACAGTATAGTGATTCCTCCTTGGCAGTCCCATCATTTAATTAAATAAAAATAAGTTCAGAACATATATTTCAAAAAAATTATGCAGAAAATAAAAATAGAAATGATAACATACGCATAGTACTAATAAACAAGATACACATAACAATGATAATGAATGACTGCAAAAATGAAATAAGTGGTTGCTAAATGAATGCATAAATGTACATACAATCATTTTCCCCTTAAATATTTTCAGTTCCCTACTCCATTACTTCATCCAATTAATCCATCCTTTCTAAACTAATATTTTCAATATCATGATGGACAAATAAGTTTTCTTCATTCTGTTGATGATATTCAATGTCAGAGGTCAAATCTTTCACTTCATCACCCATATCATAAAAATTTCTTTTTTTAATGTGAGAAACTACACTCCACACTTCATCCACAACAACATTAACATAATATACCATTTTATCTTGCAATGATAAGATATAGGGATCATGAAGTTCCTGACCATCAACATCGATCAAGCAAGAGAAGTTCATAGAAGTAAATTACAAGGAATATCTTTTAACACCTCTGATAATATCGACCCAATTTCATTTGAATAAAACAACTGAGAAATGTAAGTGCTAGTTTAATTCAATAATATTATTTATCTTTCCATTGAACCCCACTTCATACAATGTAAATATACCACTATTCTGTGTTTTCAAACCCTCTTCTCGATCAACTATACGAAATCTAAATCCATTCACGTTTTAGGCATCAAAATTTCTAACTTGTTTTAGAGGACCTCAATCAAGAAACTTCAAATATTTTGAAAACTATGCTCTAGTATTAGTATTCATGATCTAAAAAAATATACATTATTATATTTAAAAGATATATGTGTCAACCTAATATATGTATTTATTGCAATATTTATGAACTTACACATTGTTCAAACCATCCTAAAAGCTCTTTATTAAAATCTTTTGTTACATCATTCTCGTTTCATGTTCGGCATCTCATTTGTATCATTGTTTGTATCCTAAACCCTTCAATAAATGGATATGAAATTTCACTATTCAGTAGAATATATCTGTGTCTGTTATAATTTCATTTCTATCAGAGTAACATTTGAGCTCCTCCCAACTAATTGGCCTATAGTAGGAAATATTTTTGATTTCCCATGATTTTGAGATTGAGTCAATGTGTATTAAACATTTCCAACTTAATTAAATCCTGTCTCAATATCATTTAAGTATCTATAACAAAAAGGTAAGACACTCCTCTACCAAATATCCTTCAATAATAGAGCCTTCTGGTTGAGCTTTATTTCTCACGTATGATTTCAAATGCCCAATAAATCTGTGAAATAAAATAAACAAACATAATTATGCATTTAATTAAGTTCCAAGAATTTTTTACCTAACTAAAACATATAAACAAATTACCTCTCAATTGTATACATCCATCGATAATGTACGGGGCCTCCTAATTTAGCTTCATCAACCAAATTCATAGTTAAATGCATCATGATAGTAAAAAAACAGAGGAAAGAACATCTCTATTGCACAAAGGGTCAATAAAAACATCCCCTGATGTTTTTCAAGCTCAAATGGATGTAGAGATTTATCACATAGTTTTCTGAAAAATGTTCAGAATTTAAGTACAACAACAGTATCTTTTTCAGGTAATAATATACACAATGCCAATAATAGTAACTCCTTTAACAAAATATGTGAATCGTGACTATTCAATCCATGTAAACTAAGTTTTTTTAATTCAACACACCATGATATATTACTTAAATACCCATTAGATACCTTCACATGCTTTAAAATTTTAATTAATTTATCTTTGTCCCTATCTTTCATTGAAAAAATTGCAAGATCATACTTTTCATTCACATCTATCTGTAGATCAGGTTTTAGGTACATTACTTGTAAGTCTTTAGGAGCATTGAGATGATCCTTCAACTTTTAATTCTCATTAAGCAATGTAAAGATCAAAATTTTACATAAATTCTTCTCAATATTCATCATATCAAGATTATTCCTCAACAAATTAAATTCCCAATACATAAGTTTAAAGAAAATACTTTTTTTCTTCCATTGTTGTATTCTAATTTCACTTGATGAGGCACTTCAAAATAATTTCCCAATATCATTCAATTTATCAACCTTATAAAATTATATTGTTACATTTCCAAGTTGTGCCAATATTTTAGAACCAATTAATTACTTTGGAGGTGTTCTACAATCAATGAAACCCTTAAACGTTGATTTGTTCAGTCGAAATCTATGAGATGCATCGGGAAATCTTCAATGTCACAAGATGCACCATTTTATACTATGAGATAGTTGTTTCACCTCAAAATCAAAGTTACAAACAATACAAGCCGAAACCTTGTAAGTGTTCCAACAAGTTAAATTCCCAAGTCCAGGGAAGTCACTAATGGTCCACATTAAATCAGCATGCATTTTTAACATTATTTTAGAATAAGCATCATATGTCTCAACATCATTTCTCCATTATTACTGTAATTATTCAATTAAAGGTTGAAAGTATACATTAATATCAGTTCTATAAATTTGTTTTCTAGGAATAATCATCTAAACAATAAAATACATTTGTTTCATACACATCCATAGAGGTAGATTGTAAGGGATCAAAACAACTGGCCAAATTCTATAACCGGTACTCAAAGTCCCAAATGGGTTGAATTAATCAGTAGCCAATCCCAATCAAAAATTCCTAGGATCATATAATGAATAAGGATGTAATGAATCAAATTTCTTCCACAATTGTGAATCTCATGGATGTCACATTAACCCATCATTATTATTATCTACATAATGCTACTTCATGTGTTTGGCGGTTTTCGATGACATGATTAATCATTGCAATCTAGGATTTAAAGTAAAGTAATGAAAAACTTTTGCAGGTGTGTTCATTTTCTTCTTCTTTATGGTAGTATGTTGATTCAGACTTCCAACATCACTCATTGACTTCCATTAAGAAGAATAATATTTTTTCAATCCTATCTACTTGAATCCTCTCACCAATAAAGCATAAAATCATTGGGACACACATGTATATATGTATAATTCAGACCAAGCTTGTTAAAAACTTTTTTTGTATCATAAAAAAACTTGGGGATATTTTATTTAGGAAATGAATCATGCAAAAATTCTAATATCATGGACATTACCTTATTTGTAATTCCACATATACATTTTGGTACGGTACAACTTCAGCAGAAAAGAATGTTTTGAAAATTTAAAACATCCACTATACGACTCATGATTTTTATCATCAACTAAACCGTGAAATGTATTTTACTTAGTAAAGTTTTATCTTACATTAGTCTCCACATAATCAAGAGGATAATCTAATGATATGTTAAAATCTTGATATGTTTTTTCCTACAATATTAAAAACATCACTTTTCATGTTGTTATTTGTATCACACTCATTTGTTTTTTATGATATGTTTTGATGATGGTGGTTGGGTCTTACAATGTTGAATGCATTATTTATAAGGTTTATCATTTCATTTTCCATTTTCTATGATTTCAGTATCTCATTATGTGGATTGACGTTAGTGTTCAAACTTTTTGAAATGTTTGATTCTCTATGAAAAATCCAACACAAATATTGAGTAGAGAATTGCTTCAATATTAAATGTTCCTAAACTTCATCTCTCTTCAACCATATTATAAATTTACATTTAGGAAATGGAAATCTTATTCTACCTTCAACGGATCGATTGGAAATTTCAAAATATAAAAACCCCTCAAAACCCTTGGCATACTGAGGTGTGTACCTCCGTAATTTGATCCAGCTTTTATCCATTAATATCACAATGTGCCTACACAATTTTTTTTAAAAAATTAAATCACATAGAAATTAATAAATTTAGAAAGAGATTAATTTATACTATTTGAAAAAATATATAAATATATGAAATAAGGTTTTCCTATATAAATAAATATGGTGAATAATGAACCCATCCACTAGAAAACCAAAGAATTCAAATTAAAAAGATCCACAAAAGAATAGATAGATGATAAAAAAACATGCTATAACAAATTAAATATATACTAAATTTTAGGAAATGAATATATTAGTAGTAGATCATATACATTAAAAACTAAAATTTCAAAAGAAAAAACTAGGAAAACCCTTGAATATGGTCCCAAATCCAATCCTAGTCCCAAACTCTCATGATTTTTCCTAGTAATCCAATCATAAGACATTGATCCTTTCCCAAACCTAAGACTATAATCAAGTATCATCAACTTGGGTACCAAGTTCCATGGTTTCCTAAAAAATGTGTGACTATAATTAAATAGTCCACCACCAATGATATACCTAAATATAACTAGACTATAATAATGTACATGTAGAAGTGATACAAATAAAAAATTAATAATTTAATTAAAAGGTTGTAAATAACAACTAATGCTCAAGCTCTAAAATGACACCTGAGAAGCTGATGAAAATATATCTCATATGAAAGAAAATGTAATGAATATATGGATGAAATACATTTCACTGAGGATAATAATATTGCATGCATTATTAATCACACTGATGATAAAAAATACATAGAAGAAACAAATGAAATTGCTGAAACCAAGAGTATATATGATGAAAATTTCACTAAAAACATTGATGTATTTGATGAAATCAAAGAAACAGATAACACCAATTAAATGGATGACATGTATTACATGGTTACTAAAAAAACACTAACAAAGTTTATGATTCCAAGAAAAACAACAATTACAATGATTGTGGTGATGTAGTAGAAACCTTTGATGATGAAGACACCAATTACATTAATAACCAAGGAAAAAATGATGTTGATGAAAAAACTAATAACTACAATGACACTAAATACATAGATAATACCAATGAAATTGATGACATGGACCGTACCATTGGAAATTATGAAATAAATAATTTTAATGATTCCAATGAAATTGAATATATCTAGAAGACGAACAACATCAACGACACTTATGAGATGAACCAAACCAAATAAACTCCTGAAACAAATAAAACATGTGAAACCAATTACTCTAAATAAATTAAGGACACATATCACAATTATGACACTTATTACCATGATCACATCAACACAACCAAATATGAAATTGGATGTGACAACACTGATGAAATCAATGATGTTAATGACTATAATGAAACTATAAATTCTAGAAATAATGATGAACCCAATGAGACTAGAGACATTGATGATATTGATGAGATAAAAGATTCTAATTACATCTCAATAACTTATGAACCAATTAATAATGATGACATGGGTTACATTCAAGAAACTGAGTACATCGATGCTATAGCAGATAGTAACCAAGATAAAAATACAGTTTTACCTAATGAAACTTAAAGCATAAATTACATGGGTGACACGAAAAACCTTAATGAATCTTATAAAATCAATGAAACTGATTATTTTGATGACTTAAATTACACTAATAATACTGATTAAACTAATGATGTAGATGACCCAAACTAATGATATAGTTTTACTGCATCTAGGGATTTGGGGGGTTGTCGGGGTCATGGGGGTTGCTGGGGTCATGGGCTCCTTGGGCTTTGGGGGGCCACAGGGGTCGCGATGGGTAGCGAGGCATGGTGATGGGCTATGAGTCACTGTGAGGGCTTTGAGTGGTCATGTGGGTCACTGGGGTCCAAGGGTTTTTGGGGGTCGCGGGGTTTGGGGGGGTTGAAAGAGTTGGGGGAGTCAGGGGGAGAAGTGCAGTTGCTATAAAAAAACCATGCTTCATGGTGGTTTATTAAAAACAACCTCTAATTTATTGGAAAAAAAATTATCGGTTTTTTAACAAACCACCACTAAAGGCTAATAGAGTTGTAGTGAATGGTTTATTTTTAGGAGGAAAATATATTTATGAAACTCATTTCTCTTCAACAGGTTATAACATGATAAAAAAATTAAAACTTGATTCTTCTATTGGGTTATGCTATGATGGAATTTTTAAATAATTGTTATACCTATCTTTTTTCTACCAGTTATAATATGATGAAGTGTTTATGAAAACCATTCCTTTTCATTATTTATGATATAATGAATTTTTTATGATTTTGTAGCATACATATCTATGATTTTTCTTATGTGATAGTGGTAACATTATAAACAAGGACAGTGGTTACATTATAACTAAGGATGTTGGTTACATTATAAAAAAAATATGTGTGTGCCCTATATATCCCTCCAATTCATTTGGTAAAGATTTATATCTCATGAGATAGATAGTACTATATTAGGTACTGAACTCAGTTCAATAAGAGAATTTGTCTTCGATAATGGTGTCGGGGTGAATCTTGACTACTATGATGGTTTGGGTATTAAACCCATTCCAATTTGAGTAAAGGGATGTTATTGGGGATACTGGTCTATCCCACCTTAGAGGTGTAGCCACCCATAGAGTGTCATTATATGTTTTGGAAATGATCTTTGACAACTAAGGAAATTATTTTCTATACTTATGTATGTAACAATTCTTTGCCATATTCCATTGTTATACTCTCATGGAACATTTTATTTAATTATCTTATTATTCATGTCTTATGAACAACCAATCCTTATTCCATGACTTTGGATTATGATATTTGATATATAGGGTATGGTTTTCAAATGTTTTTATTGTGTTCTCGGACCCTTATGTTCATGTAATTCTTATGTATCAACTTTGTTTACTGTTACTAAGAATTTTAACTCACCCTTTCTTATGTTTTCTTTCAATAGGTTTTGAAGAAATTTTTTTATGTAGGGTTAATAAAGGGGAAGATCTTTATGGGAGACATTGAAGATCGTTCATGAATTTTGAATATTTTGTTTGAAGCTTCCAAAAGAACTAAACTATTATGATCCTCAGGCATGTGTTTGTGTAATGTAATGAATATTATTCTAAAATTATGTAATATACATATATAAGAATATGATTTCATAATACATATAAATGAGAAAATATTATTTGTATACATTGATATTTAAATATGAAAAATAAATATTCAATTTCATCCTTTTTCTACTTAAAACACAACCATTCTACTTTTGAGGCCAATAAATATCATTTGAAGTGACTTGGACAATGAAATTGATAGAGATAATGATTTAGAAAATTATGAGTGAATTCCATTACTTGTTTTCAGAATTATATCACAATGGAACCTTCTATTGAGTGATGTGGAACAACAATAATAATGAATTATCCAAAATAATTTTTTTATGTGAGTGTGAATATGTGAAGTCTAATAACTTTTTTAATGATGGGGATATTCAAGGAGTTTTCAATGTGACTGAGATTAGAAATACAATTATGATAAATTATATCATTTGGTGATTCAAAATGAAATTTGAGTTTGATGATGTTATTATTGATAGAGAACAATAATGAACCCTTGGTGAGTATTCTAAGTTGATTAATGATCATTTAATTTATCATGACAATAAATGGTATATTACTATAATTATACTTGTATTTATATTGTTTACATAACATGTATATTTCATGAAATTGACATAATGAAGAGTTAGACATTGAATTATTAATGATTTATGGTTGTGGTATGATCTAGTTTAGTGTATACTTTGTTGTGGAGAGTTCGCCTTTGGTAGAACAATTAAAATTATGACATTCAAACCCTATTTAATTTTTTATTATAGGATGTTATGAGAAATAGGTTTCGGTTCTTTGATAGGTGGGGGATTATTCAATGAATTATTATAAAACCATATTAAGAATATCAACTTGTGAGTGGCTCCAGTTTCATCTGTCATTTATTAGTTGTTTTACTATAAAAGATTGACATGGGGATATATATTCTCAAACATAATCATTACAATGAGGATGTGAATTAACTATGATGATGATGTGTTTATAATTCCCCATAGAGGTTCTTTATTGGATAGAGGGCATAGTTATAATGGGATGTTTTAAAAACATTGTAGAGTAATTGATCTAATACATTTCATGAGAACCTTTTGACATGACTACCATAACATGGAAATAAATAAATACTGGATAATAAATATGATGATGAAGATAGTATTATGATGATTTAATGTAATATATAGTTTATTTTTTATGGTTATACAAATGTTACAATGATGGTTTGTGTTGTAGTTTGATTCCATTATATGATTTTTATGAGGCCAGTGTTGGAATTTAATAGTTGTTCTTAAATAAAAATAAAAATTATAAATGTTAAAAAAATACTTCCTAAGAACCCAAATTTTGAATCTATTGAACATGTGAATTTTTATTCTTATGAGAAGTATAAGATAGATTTAATTAATGGCATCAGTGTTTAGAGTCAAGATTATAGAAAGAAACTTATCCTTTTATAATTTACTACCATGATTTAGTATATCAGCATCTTAAACATAATAATGGAACCTTATCAGCAAGATTTGTAAAGACCCGTAAAATTCAAGGAAAATTTTTCTTAATTTTCTTTGGGATTTTACATGAATGCAGTTTCTGACGACACTTGATTCTGAGGCCTGGGGTGCCCAGAATTCCTATCCGAAGTTTAGCTCGGGTACGTTCAGTGAACGAACAAGCGGGAAATTCTAAATTTTGAACCGGTGCTAGGAATGTAATTCTGAGGGCACCGATAAAACCATAGCACTGGTAATTGCTTAGGAACGCCATTTCCAGAGTTGCGTTTACACGAGAGAAGTTGTTAATTTATGTGGAAGGTAGAATAAAATTCATGCAACATTTTTTTTACTTTAAGTGGTTTAAGCTTTGGGTGGAAGTTGGGTAACTACCCAACTTCCCAAGGGAGGTTATGAGGGTGGTGGGGCCCACACAAACCCCACCCCTTTACATTCCTTAACTCCCTCAACTCAAAATTAAATAAGATAACTTATGTGTTAATAACTTATGTTATTAATGAAGAGCGAGTTTAATGTGTGTGTTTGAATTTAAAACTAATGTCTAGTTAATAAATTAAGTGTGGGATTAATTTATTTTTGGGTTAGATTTTTGTGGTGGAGTCTTTGGGAGAAAAGGGTTAAGGGCTTGAGGAACTTCTTCGTCTTCGACGAAGAACGCGAAGAATACATCGGTCTCCGACGAAGAATGCTGAGTTCTCGGAAACCAATTACGCGACGCCATGTACCGCGACGCCGTAAATGTCTTCTTTCACGACATCTCTTCCCTTGACGAATACTCGTTCGATGAACCTCCATTCAAGCTCACATGAGGTAGGGGTTTATGCGATTTCTTTTCGTGATTTACTCCCATTCATTATCCACGTATAATTGGACCGCATGCTATCAATTAACGGGAGGAGGTCGGACCGCACAAACACGGCTGACCCACCTCCCTTTTATTTTATTGTTGTTGCAGTACGATGGGAAGTGACGCGGTGCCGTCTCACCGCGTGGGAATGAACGACATGAATGCGCGATGCCGACACGCCACATTTTTTTAAAGTATGAACCAAGTCATGGCGCCGTCGCACCGTGCCGGAGAACCGTAAAAGCACCGCAGCCGGATCGGGGCCACAGCGGAGTGGTGCGGCGCCATCACGCCGCACCGGACGAATGAAGGCTACGGCCGGTACGGGGCCACGGTGGAGCGTGGGAACCACCGGCCGAAAATGGGCCGCCGGCGTCAGAGCAGGACCGGCGGCCGGAAACGGGCCGCCGGCGTCGGAGCAGAGAGGGGACCGGCCGTCGCCGGTCCCATTGCGACAGAAACTGGCCAGTCGGGGTAGGCTGGCTGGACAAGAGAAAAACCGGGGGTTCAAACCCCTGACCGGCCAGCTAGCGGCCCCCATTAAGGGGGGCCGCGGTTACAAAACACGGGGGGCAGCCCCCCCCCCCCCCCCCCCCCGCAAACCGAACGGCTCAGCCGTTCGGCCGAGCCAGCTGGCTCCACATGCCAGCGCGCTGGGCCGGGCCGGGCCGCTGGGATGCGCCCAGGCCGGGCCGACCAGTTTGGGCCGACCCAGGGGGTCTCGGGCTGGGTCGGTCCAGGCCTGAAACCCCCATTTTTGGACCCTTTTGGTCATTTGCCCATATCTCGGGCTACAGAACTCTGATAGATGCGCCGTCAGCGGAGATGCGATCCTTGGATTGAGACAGTCGTTTCGGTATATCGCACTCAAGGTTTCAGAATACTTTGGGTTAGGCCAGGTTGGTTCGTACACGAAACAAACCGGGCCCTCGGAGCGGAAACGGTCATATCTTAAGCTCCGGACGTCCGATTGACATGCCGTCGACATTGTTGGATTCCTCTTAGTGAGATGGATCTTTTGGATTACTCCGCCCGAGGTTTGAACGCAGGTGGAGTACGTTCGGGTTGGTTTTTCCATAAAAACCAACCAGGCCCCTAGGACGAAAAAGCCAATAACTCTCAGACCTGGCGTCCGATTGACGCGCCGTCTGCGACGTTGAGTTCCAGTTTACGATACGGAACTTTTGGATACATAAACTCTGGACTATATGTCAGTTTATGTATCAGCCTCTTGGCTTGTGGAGCGGACCCTCCCGAACGAGCTTGCTGTGTTCGGGAACCCTAGTGCTGGCTGCGTTTACGACTGTGACGACGACGACGACTGTACAAAAGATCCTTAGTGGATTTGATGGCGACGACTACAGCACTCAGTGATCCTACGTGGATCAGTGCTACCGTTCCTGTGTTGGTCTGATCCTGTGTGGGTCAGCGCTTAGCGGTTTTGTGTGAGCCAGCGCCTACAGATCCTGTGTGGGTCCGATCCTGTGTGGGTCTTTGCAAGGGTTAGTTACCTATCGATCCATTGTGCGTCAGATCCTATGTGGGTCATTGCGGGGGTCAGTTACCTATCGATCCTGTGTGATTCAGATCCTTTGTGAGTCATTGTGGGGGTTAGTACCTATCGATCCTTTGTGGGTCCGACGGATTAGATGAATCAGTGGCAATATCTGATCATCTCTATCATCATATGAAGAAGTATACCTGTGTGAGATGAATCCTGTTTTTCTATCCTATGTGGATTCTGTTGTGCTATCCTGTGTGGATTTATGTTTTACTTTCCTATGTGGATTGTGTTGTGCTATCCTGTGTGGATTTACGTTTTACTTTCCTGTGTGGACTGGGTTGTACTTGGGCTCGGATGTTGGAGCCGAACGAGGATTCATGACTTAGGTATATGTATGGGAATATACCTAAGTGGTGTCGTTTTTTACTTCGTGATTGTATCTTTCCTTTATGGATTTTGGGAGACTTTAGGGGGTCTTGGGGTCCCTACTAAGTAGCTTATACTCACCCCTGCACGGGCTATGCCCGCACTACATTGTGTTCGTTGCAGACTACGGATAACGTTGATCGTGGTTGAGGCTTACGGAGCAGGACGGTACCTGGAGGTGGAACACTGGGCGGGATGTACTCGGAGCGGTCGGCTGGATGCGAGGAGCAGTGGAGGCTATCTGTACCTACCCTTCAAGTGGGATTTTCAGTGGACAGCTCGACGTTGCGGCTTTACTTTTCAGTTTCTGTTTTCCCTTCCAGTTGTACTTTACTTTCAGTTTGGGTTTGTATACTGGCCCACTTACTTTTCCGCACATACTTTTGTACTCAATTTTACTTAGTGTTTACTTCTACTTCTTGCTTGCTTTGTGGTGTTTGTTTACTTTACAAAGGAAATTCCTTCCCTTTTTACCAGGAATTACGCCTTGGTGCTAGTTACCAGCCCCTGGCCTATGGAAGGCAGGCTTGGGGTAGTCATGGCACGGGCCCCGAGGACAGGTCATGACAAATTGGTATCAGAGGAGTTCGGTTCTACCATAGAACTTGGGACTCTGAACTTTTTCTATGTGAAGCAATAGTGTTAAGCGTATTGGGTGTGGTTATCAGTCCAGGGAGTCCAGTGTTGGTGCGGCGGCTGACGTATCCGTACAACAGGACCCTGACTTATGATTTCCTACTTAATGCACGAAAACATTGATTGCATGTGTGTTTCAAGTTTTCTATGTGATTACTTTTGTCAGCTCACCAGGTATACTGTTTGACCGTGGAGCACCTGTTTTTTTTTTCAGGATGGCCCCACGATGGTAGCTAGCTAGGGTTCCGAGAGTTGAGCGTGACGACAGCCCAACGAGCGACGAGGCCTCGGTGTTGGGCCCTTTGACAGTTGAGGCACCGGTGGTACCTTTACCCGTCGAGCCACCGATGCTTCTAGCCCCAGCCGCTGACGATGCACGTCGCCTTAGTGCACTGCATGAGTTCCAGCGCCAGCGACCGCCCAGGTTCCACGGGTAGAATGACCCCCAAGCAGCCGAGGACTGGCTGGAGGCAGTGGTATCAGTTTTTCGGTTAGTGAGGACACCAGCAGACCTCATGGTAATCCTCGCAGCGAGACTACTGCACGTGGTAGCGGGCCGATGGTGGAGCTTGATGCTCCAGGTGCACGTTGAGGCATCTCTTCTCTGGAAAGACTTTGAGAGCCTCTTCTGCTTGGAGTTTGTCCCAACCACCCTCTGTGCGGTGCATATCCAGGAGCTTCTTCAGTTGCGGCAGGGCAGCTTGATAGTCACCCAGTACTCGGCGATATTTACCGATATCTCGCGCTACTCGACCGACATGGTATGGGACCCATTCTTCTGGGCCCGGACCATTGAGCAGGGATTGAGGCATGAGATCTACTCCTCTCTAATCTCCCTCAGCATTCCGACTCAGACAGGAGTACTGGAGCGAGATCTTCTCATCGAGAGTTTTCTTGCTGAGTCTACACTAGCGGTAAGACCTACCGCAGGGCGACACGTGGCAGAGTCTTCTGCATTCGGCAGTAGAAATATGTCGCAGAGGTCCAAGAGGGTCATGCCAACGGGCAGACGACCATAGGATACTGGCTCGGAGGTGCGGGTCAGATGCAACAAAAACAGTCTTACGAGTGGAAGACAGTGATATGCATGCGGCGGGCAGGGCCACATGGCTCATGACTGCCCGGCCCGCCATGCAGAGGAGTAGCAGACGGTTTAGGAACCACCTAGTCAGAGGCAGAGGTTCGACCGTGGCGGTCCTCAGGGAGCAGGTGGATGAGGCCGAGGAGCTGGTCGAGAAGCAGGTGGTGGACGACGTTTTTAGGCTCTACCACCACCACCACTAGGAGGTCCACCCCAACCTCAGGGGAGAGCACAGCTTCAGGCAGCTGAAGCTTATGATCATGGAGCTCCGGAAGCGGGTGGACTAGTGCGGGACTAGCTACAGACATAGAGGTATTTTCCCATAATGCCTCTAGCTTCGTATTTTGTGTTTCCTTGTGTCCTTGTACTTTGAGTTGAAGTAATAAAAGAAACTTTCAATGGTGACTTTTTCTTTCTTTTCTTTTGTTTGTTATTACTAAGAGGTGCCGGTTAAAAACTGTTGAATTGACCCTCACTTGCGAGATTCTTACTGGAGTGGACCCAATGACCACACACTAATGCCAACAGTGTGACTCAACCCTTAGAGTCGAAAGTAACAGTTGGATCTCTTGGTAGCAGCGTCGAGGCCTTAAGATGTCATCCATGCCATGAATTAACTAATCATGATGGGATTGACTATATTGGGCAAGGAACGTGGTTCATCAAGGGGATGAGACCGTATTTCCCTTTTCGGAAAAGGAGAAATCTTTACAGCTTTCCAGAACATTAAGGAGGAAGGGGAAACCCTTCGTGTGGTCAGACAGATGTCAGCAGAGCTTCCCGGAGCTGAGACATAGTTTGACCAGCGCCCCTAGAGGCATGGATAGAGATGGAGGAGCCTTCCTTCAGTCTCTCACAGTCACCCCTCGACTACTGCAGTGGATCATAGAGGCACAGCATGGGGATGCTGACTCTGAGACGCGGAGTGCACAAATATCCTCAGGACAGGAACCTGATGGTTTCTCCTTTGGAGCAGAGCATGACGTCCTTTTCAGAGGACGTACCTTGGTACCAGTTGCCTTACGGGAGGAGGTTCTGAGAGAGTTTCACACTTCTCCTTTGGAGGTACATCCTGGAGTGGTAAAGATGTACCAGGATCTCATACGACAGCACTGGTGGCCGGGCATGAAGAAGGTTGTGGCGGAGTTCGTTTCTCGATGCCTCACCTGCCAATAGGTGAAGGCAGATCACCAGGTACCAGCAGGCTCGGTACAACCCTTGGAGGTCCCGGAGTGGAAGTGGGATGGGATATCCATGGAATTCGTGACTGGACTTCCACGCACTTCCAGAGGTCACGACTCCATTTGGGTGATTGTCGACTGACTCACCAAGTCGGCACACTTCTTACCCATCAGAGAGTAGGGCTCAGTGGAGAGCTTGGGGCGTCTCTACGTTCAAGAGATTGTACGGCTTCACGGTGTGTCATCATCTATTGTCTCTGATCGAGATGCTCGCTTTACTTCTCGGATTTGGAAGGGGTTTCAAGAGGCGTTCGGGACGCAGCTACGTCTGAGCACTGCCTTTCACCTCAGACGGATGGTCAAATGGAGAAGACCATTCAGACTCTCGAGGACATGCTCCGCGCATGTGTCCTCAACTTTGGTCGCAGCTGGGAGGACCACCTACCCTTGCTGGGGTTTGCGTACAACAAAAGCTACCACTCCATCATCGGGATGGCACCAAATGAGGCATTGTACGACCGACCATGCAGATCACCTTTATGATGTACAGACCCGGGGGAGTCAGCACTTGTGGGATCAGAGATGGTCCAAGCCACGACAGAGAAGGTCTAGGTCATCCAGGAGCGGATGAGGACAGCTCAGAACCGGCAGAAGTCTTATGCTGACAGGAGGCAGCGGCCACTAGAGTTCGAGGATGGCGACCACGTCTTCTTGCGTGTCTCACCTCGACGTGGATTACAGAGATTTGGCCGAGGCGGCAAGTTGTATCCACACTTTATCGGACCCTTCCAGGTCCTCAGCAGGATTGGTGAGGTAGCTTATCACCTGTCTCTACCACCTCAGTTGCACCGGGTGCACGACGTCTTCCACGTATCTCAGCTGAGGAGATACGTGCACGACCCAATGCACATCATTGACTATGGGGAGCTGGACGTTAATAATGGGGTGACTTTTACGGAGGTCCCAGTGGAGATCGAGGATCGACAGGAGTGGGAGGCTCAGATGCGTGCTCAGTACCCACTTTTATTTCCCTAGTTTATGATGTATCTTTACGGGGATGTAAAGCCCTGAGTTGCGAGTAATGTAAAGACCCGTAAAATTCAAGGAAATTTTTTTCTTAATTTTCTTTGGGATTTTACATGAATGCAGTTTCTGCCGGCACTTGATTCCGAGGCCCGGTGTGCCCGGAATTCCTATCTGAAGTTTAGCTCGGGTACGTTCAGTAAACGAACGAGCGGGAAATTCTAACATTTGAACCGGTGCTCGGAATGGAATTCTGAGGGCACCGATGGAACCATAGCGCCAGTAATTTCTTAGGAACGCCATTTTCAGAGTTGCGTTTACATGAGAGAAGTTGTTAATTTATGTGGAAGGTAAAATAAAATTTATGCAACAATTTTTTTTTACTTTAAGTGGTTTAAGCTTTGGGTGGAAGTTGGGTAACTACCCAACTTCCCAAGGGAGGTTATGAGGGTGGTGGGGCCCACACGAACCCCACCCCACCACATTCCTTAACTCCATCAACTCACAATTACATAATATAACTTAAGTATTAATAACTTATGTTATTAATGAAGAGTGAGTTTAATGTGTCTGTTTGAATTTCAAACTAATGTCTAGTTAACAAATTAAGTGTGGGATTAATTTATTTTTGGGTTAGATTTTTATGGTGGAGTCTTTGGGAGAAAAGGGCTAAGGGCTTGAGGAACTTCTTCGTCTTCGACGAAGAACGCGAAGAACACATCGGTCCCTGACGAAGAACTCCGAGTTCTCGGAAACCGATTATGCGACGCCATGTACTGCGACGCCATCGACGTCTTCTTTCACGACGTCTCTTCCCGCGACGAATCCTCGCTCGACGAACCTCCGTTCAAGATCGCACGAGGTAGGGGTTTATATGATTTCCTTTCGTGATTTACTCCCGTTCATTATCCACGTATAATTGGACCGCATGCTATCAATTAACGGGAGGAAGCCGGACCGCACAAACACGGCCGACCCTCCTCCCTTTTATTTTCTTGTTGTTGCAGTACAACGGGAAGTGACGAGGTGTCGTCGCACCTTGTGGGAACGAACGACATGAATGCAGGATGCCGACACGCCGCGTTTTTTAAAGTATGAACCAAGTGGAGGCGTCGTCGCGCCGTGCCAGAGAACCGCAAAAGCACCGCGGCCGGAGTAGGGTCGCGGCGGAGGGGTGCAACGTCGTCGTGCCGCATCGGACGAATGAAGGCCACGACTGGTACCGGGCCACGGCGGAGCGTGGGAACCGCCGGCCGAAAATGGGCCACCGGCGTTGGAGCAGGACCGGCGGCCGGAAATGGGCCGCCGGCGTCGGAGCAGGGAGGGGACCAGCCGTCGTCGGTCCCGTGGAGGAAGAAACCGGTTGGCCTGGGCGGGCCAGCTGGACAGGAGAAAAACCAGGGGTTCAAACCCCCGGCCGGCCAGCTAGTGGCCCCCATTAAGGGGGGTCGCGGTTACAAAACATGGGGGGTAGTGCCCCCCACACCCCAAAAACTGAACGGCTCGACCATTCGGCCGAGCCAGCTGGCCCCGCGCGCCAGGCCGGGCTGCGCCATGCCCAGCCGGGCCGACCTAGGGGGTCTTGGGCCGGGTCGGTCTGGGCCCGAAACCCCTACTTTCGGACCCTTTTTTGTCCTTTTCCCATATCTCGGGCTACGGACCTCCGATCAACGCGACGTCAGTGGTGATGCGATACTTGGATCGAGACAGTCGTTTCGGTATATCACACTCAAGGTTTTGGAATACTTTGGGTTCGGCCGGGTTGGTTCGTACACGAAACCAACCGGGCCCTCGGAGCGGAAACTCTCATATCTTAAGCTCCGGGCGTCTGATTGACGTGCCGTCAACTTTGTTGGATTCCACTTAGTGAGACGGATCTTTTGTCTTACTCCACCTGAGGTTTGGACGCAGGTGGAGTACGGTTGGGTTGGTTTTGCCTTAAAAACCAACCAGGCCTCTAGGACGAAAAGGCCAATAACTCTCAGACCGGGCATCCGATTAACGCGCCGTCTGCGAAGTTGAGTTCCTGTTGACGATATAGAACTTTTGGATACATGAACTCTGGAATATGTGTCATTTGATGTATCAGACTCTCGGTTCGTGGAGCGGACCCTCCCGAACGAGCTTACTGTGTGCGGGAACCCTAGTGCTGGCTGCGTTTGCGACTGTGACGATGACGATGACTGCACAGAGATCCTCAGTGGATTCGACGGTGACGACTAGAGCACTCAGCAATCCTACGTGGATCAGTGCTACCGATCCTGTGTGGGTACGATCCTGTGTGGGTTAGCGCTCAGCGGTTCTTTGTGATCCAGCGCCTACAGATCCTGTGTGGGTCCGATCCTGTGTGGGTCTTTGCGGGGGTTAGTTACCTATCGATCCTTTATGGGTCAGATCCTATGTGGGTCATTGCGGGGGTTAGTTACCTATCAATCCTGTGTGGGTCAGATCTTTTTTGGGTCATTGCGGGGGTTAGTACCTATCGATCCTTTGTGGGTCCGACGGCTTAGATGAATCAGTGGCAATATCTGATCATCTCTATCGTCATATGAAGAAGTATACCTGTGTGAGCTGAATCCTGTTTTGCTTTCCTATGTGGATTGTGTTGTGCTATCCTGTGTGGATTTACGTTTTTATTTCCTGTGTGGACTGGGTTGTACTTGGGCTCGGATGTTGGAGCCGAAAGAGGATTGATGACTTAGTTATATGTATAGGCATATACTTAAGCGGTGTGGTATGTTACTTCATGATTGTATCTTTCCTTTGTGGATTTTTGGAGACCTTCGGGGGTCTCGGGGTCCCTACTGAGTAGCTTATACTCACCCCTGCACAGGCTATGCCCGCACTACATTGTGTTGGTTGTAGACGATGGATAGCACTGATCGGGGTTGAGGCTTGCGGAGCAGGACGGTACCTGGAGGTGGACCACTGGGCAGGATGTACTCGGAGCAGTCGTCTGGACCTGAGGAGCAGTGGAGGCTATCTGTACCCACCCTTCATGTGGGATTTCCAGTGTACAGCTCAACGTTGCAGCTTTACTTTTCAGTTGTTGTTTTCCCTTCCAGTTTTACTTTACTCACAGTTTGGGTTTGTATACTGGCCCACTTAATTTTCTGCACATACTGTTGTACTCATTTTTACTTAGTGTTTACTTCTACCGCTTGCTTGCTCTATGGTGTTTGTTTACTTTACAAAGGCAATGCCTTCCCTTTTTACCGGGAATTACGCCTTGGTGCTAGTCGCCAGCCCCTGGCCTATGGAAGGCAGGCTTGGGGTAGTCACGACATGGGCCCCGAGGACGGGTCGTGACAAGATTTGACTACATAGTTCATTTTATGATCAATATATAAATAATTTTAACAATTTAGAAGAGTAAAATAAATCTTTTAACAAAATATCATCAATATTTTGAGAATAAATGAGAAATATATGGGATGTGTAATATTTTTTACATGTTGAATATAGATAAGGGTAAACATTTTAAAAAGAAAAAGGATGATTGTATTATCTTATAATTTTCTCAATACATTTATTAAAAAAGATGCTAGGAAAAAATATTTGTGTTTCTATTTTTGAAGAAAAATTAATTAGTGTAATGTTTTCTTAAAAAAATTATAGGGGTGTGAAAATATCTCTGGAGACACCATGTATGGTATCAATGTTATATAAATCAATATTTCTATTTTAAAGGGCACATGAAAACAATTGTATATTATAAAAAATTGTTATATTTGTAAAGGGGTTCAAAACTAAGAATGTCTTGATGGAAAGAGGTTTATGTATGAATTATAAATATAAATAAAAAGGTTGGAATATCAAGGGATTATATAAAATGAATTAAATTAAATCTCTAATGGATAAGAATAAAATATGTGTATTTACATCTTATTTTTCACATATATATTAAGATAAATTATTTGTAATCAATTGTGATTATGAATAATATGAAATTTTTATTTTCATAAACATGGATTATGGATAAATAAATTCTTTAAAATGTTTGAAAATATGGAGTGGGTGAATTATTTTCTTCCAAAATAGATTATCCAAGTTATCTATTAAAATACAAGGGAAAGAGATACCATCACCCAATAGTGGAATATTTTAAATAATAAACTCTTTTTTGAAAATTATTCCTCTAAACACCTAGAATAATATATACGATATGGGTGTTAATAATTTATTTTAGAAATATTCCCCTAAAATAAAATAAGATCAATTTTATAATACAAAAGATTTTTTATTTTAGAAATATATTTTAGAGAAAATAAATTTTCTTAGAGGAAAGTGATAGTATGTTTGGACATAGATATATTTATTGTGAAATACATAAATTATTACAGAAACAAAACATAAGAATAATTTTCTATCCTAAAAGAGTTATGATTATGTTTACAAAAATGATATTAATTTAAAGAGTTTCAACTATAATTTTTTTATCAAAATAATTTAGGTTAAAATTTTAACTGAAATTAATCCAAAATGATGATGACGATGAGATTAAAAGGCTTATAAGTATTTATAGAAGTACAACATAACAAAATAAAACAAATTAATTTTTAAAAAGTAATGAACTTTGAATATTATATTAAATTAGATAGACATGAGGTTAATAAATCTAAACCTTAACATGGTTTAAAAAATATTTTTTCATACATGTTTACCCATTTAATGTGTTTAATTAGTGGATTTACCAAGAGGTTCCATAAAAAAGTGAAAGTAATTGTAATGTTGTGTAATAAGATCAAAAAAACATAAAACGTAAACAAACTTAAGGTCACTCTAGTGGTATATTATATCATAAATGACTATATATTTGGTTATTTATTATTTTTAAAATATTTTTAATGAATATATAATACATCATGTTATTTTAAAGTCAGACCTTAGCTTGTCATTCTTCTGTTTTGGATACATATGTTATATGAAGAAAAATGATAACTAACCTTCAAGTGTATAATATTGAGTTACCCCTAATAAATGGTCACCATAATGTATTATAGTTTTTCATATCAAGTAAATATAAATGTGGAAAGGGTTTCAAATAAAGATATATAATTATCTCATGAGGTGGAAACTTGGTTTTTTTACTAGATGACCCACAATTTATACCCTATGGAGTGTTATACACTACTCCCTTGGTATAAAAAAGGTGAATGATTCATATTGAATCCCTATTAATAAAAGTTATCAAGATACCTAGAATTACCACCTTTATGCTTAGATATCTTTTGGCTAAGAATGTTAGGGGATAGTTTGGTATCTTATTGATGATCTCTTTAGTTTAGGTTTAACTATGATGTGATTTTTCATCAAATATAATTAATATAACACTTGGTACCTCTATTCAGATATATTGAGGAACTTTATTATTATACCTATAAAAGTACATGTGATTTTATTTATAAGGGTGATGTGAATGTGATATGCCCATCCATTTGTGTGAATTCCATGTGATATGTTCATCCATCTAATCAAATTACACAGAGAGAATCAATACATATGAGTAGACTATAAAATATTGACATAATACATCTCTAATTTTTTCTTTATATCTTAGACAAATGGATTATAAGATTAAGAATACTTTTTTATGATAAATATTTGGGTCACATGAATAGAGATATTTTTGTTTTAGGGAGATCACACTAAATCAATTTATAGCTTGAGTAACACTTATTCTTTTCTTGAGGCCGTTATTTATTTACAACTATATATGGAGGAATTTAAAATCATTGTTAATGTTACAAAGTCAAATGGGGACACACTTTATAGTCTTGTTGATGAGTATTATGTTTTATAGTGATGTGTTAAAACAATGCTTTGAGAATGACCAAAATTGTGTTTTAGAGGATATCTAAGTGATTTTTTTGAATAATTTCACAAGTATGTTTATATGAAATTAAATTTTGGGGTAAATAGTGAAAGACTATATAGTAGTTGTTTTAAATTTCATAAAAAATTATTTTTGGATATAGTTTCCCAAGTTATATTTTACCAAATATTAAGATAGAAAGTAGTCTAGGGGGTCAATATACCGTATTAAAAATTAAAGGTCGAAATAATTTCCAATAATAACACATGATTTTTATATTATTTTGGTTATAAAAATATTATGTATACTATTTATAGCCCCTATAATCTTCTATAGTTTCGAATCATAGTATATACATGAAATTTTTAAGGGGATTCACAACCCAATCACAACCTTCATTTTCTAGTATAGGAAAGACCAATAAACATCATATTTTATTGTATGGTTGTAGAACTAATTTTAAAAAACCTAACTTTTATGGATATATAACCATTATATATGTTGTTTTTAAATGATAATTATAAACTAAATGAAGATTATTATTTTTGAAAAATATAAACAAAATACACTATAGTATTTAGGAGAATGAGATTAGAACAGATGAAGGTCGAACATATATAAAAATAGGACTACTATTATTAATTTCATTAATCATAACTAAATAAAAAGATAAATATTAGTAGAATAATAGTAATGATTGATAATTTACCAGTTTATCATCTGGTTTCCTTTTAATCTCCTTTTATATATTGATTTGTAATGGTCTTCCCGCTAATTGAGAGTTTCAATATTCTTAATCTAATAGTTCAATTGATCTTGGTTTCCAAAATATATTATTTCTATTGGTTCTTACATTTTATAGATTAAAGATTTATAAAACGTTTCTAATTCAACATAGTCGTGTTTGAAAACATAAAATTGCATTAGTAATAAGTTAAGAACATGTTAGTTCATAATATGTGGTTGGATTGGAAACATAGTCAATGATAATTTCCTAGTGTTATGTTATCAACTTATTGTAGCCTTTTGCTAATCCTTTTATATTCCATCCATACTCCAATAATTATCATGTTAGTGATATTTAAATTTCATTGGCTTGAAAATGCAGTCCCAAAATAACTCTTTATGTTCTATTATTTAATAGTGTAGTCTCATAAAACTTCATGATAATAAATCTCGATAAATGTACCTTAATTCAAATTAAATTCATTTTGTTATCAATTCAATACTCCAACATTAATACTCTATATTTTTTTATCCTTTTCTTATAGTCTACTATTTACTACAATAATTTCAATGCGACTCACATTGGATTAACATAGTGTTGGGATATGGGTTGGTATTATGTTGAATTTTGATATAGTGATTAACATGTGAATTTTTGAATTCCATGTCTGATTTAGGAATTATAATATCTATGTTTCATTACAACCTATATACAATGTAGAAAAAAATAACAATATATATAAACAACATGGTAAAAACATAATTTATATTAATCAATAAAAAAATTGAATTCAATTTTCAAAGGACTGTGAAAACAATATCATTATCTCAAGTTCATACCCTCTCAATCCAATTCACAATAAATTTTTTTTGCATAGTTTTAACATGGAATGAATAGTATAACCTCTTTAATGTATTTTAAGTATCTAAGGTAGTGTAAACTATATAATATTTATAAATAAAAATATAATTATAAAAAAAAATAACAAAACACACAAAACAAAAAATCATTATACATATCCAAACATTATATTATGGGATCATGGGCCCAAAAATCTCCCAATTTTGGTATGGAAAACGCAAAAAAAAAATCACAACTTAAAAAATATATACAAATAATAAACTGCAAGATATAAACTCACTCTTAATTTATACATTCTAACCAAATAAATTAACATGCCTCTTGTAATACTCAACATCCCACCTTTGGAAATATAAAAAACAACAAAAAGGATAATTAATTTTGGGAAAAATATGATTTCCATCAAAATGATAGCAATTATTTTTGTTTTTTAGACATGTTAATTTAAACTTGGATAATGGGATTTATAATGTTTCTAAATAATAAATAATTTTTAAAAAACATTCCATTACATTGAATTTTTGAAGACTGAAGTGAAGGAAATAATTTGTGCACTGTATTGTAATTTGATATTGTGATAAAATCATAATAGATTCATAAAGTGTATTGATAGCTAATAAAGTTTCATAAAAGTTACATAATCTCACATCCCATCTTAAACATCAATTTCTATCCTTATGTAATTAGAATTCCACTCTCTTTTAGTAATTCCAACTAGCATGAATTCTTATTAAGACTCTAAAAAATGTCGAGGTTTCAATGTAGAATTTCATTGTTACTTGAGATAATATTGAATGAACATTTATTATTTTATAATTATAGAAAATAATATTTTTATTGAAAATTAATTCTATGTAAACTTATAAGAAAACATCAAGTACCAACTTAATTTTCACAGCAAACTCAAAAACTATTGAAATGATTAACGCAGCCTCAAGGTTCAATGATTCGAAACATCATGCCAAATTTATTAAAAACATAAAAATTCATATAGTAATCTCAAGTTATTTTAATCATGGGTTCCAATTAATATTTAATTCTTAGTCTGATACTAGAAAATCAAGATTTCCCTAAGACTTTGGGACTTCATAAATCATTAAATAAAAAATAAAATTTTATCAAATTTCCATTATACCAATATCATTTTTTATCATCTAAAACTTTGAAGCATCTAGTATCTTAGTAATGATGTCATCCAGCTATAATTTAGTGGGAATATATTTTAATTTAATGTCTTTCTTATGAATATGATATCATGTTAATTAATTCCACAATTCAATGTGTTTCATCCATGATTTTTTAAAGTGTTTTTGTAAATTTATATGGATGAATAAAAGTTATGTGTTATAATAATTATATTATAATTCATACCAAAATTAGATAATATATGACTTATCTAATTTATTTTCTCATAATAATTTTTTTGTAACTTATTTTGCTTCAGATATAGATACAATAACTTAATATTAATTCATATAACTTCATTGAACATGAATTTTCATATGGAATAACACAGTCAACTTATAGTATTTTTATCAATCTTACAAAATAAAAAAATTTAATGTAAATCACACATCAGTTTGAATTATTTCTTACTATGATATAATATACCAAGATTAATAATTGAATTCGCATAGTTAATTTCTAATTTCACAAATTTCAAATGGATTTCCTTGGGGATATCATGAATTCTAGAACACATGCACACATAATAAATGAGATCATGAATAATGATTTAAAATTCAAAATGATCCCAATAACCCCTCCAAATATCTTAGGATCAACTATCTATCCAACATAATATTCATAAAATATACATTAGTTACTCATTGGTGAACTCATCCTTTTACTAGAATCTGATACAATCTTGTAATCAGACTCTATTATAATTTTATTATGATTTCTAAATATCCCATATCTTTTATGATAGATTTTAATTCCTATAAAAAATATAAGTTCTCACATGTGACACATTTCAAACTCATTAACTGTCATTTTTATAAAAATATTACATAATGTTTCACATGAATAACTAATAATAATATCATTAGTAAATATGAATGAATAAGATATGATTAGAATACTTATTGTTAAATAATATGGAATCCACTTTACCATTATCAAAATTAGTATTTATAGGTTCTTAATAGGAATAAAACATAGGTAAAGTTTCCCTATTATAAGCTAGAAATTTTACCCATGTGAATATATTTCAGTCAAACTAATAGAAAAAATATATTCCATATATCAAAGGTCTGAAGTCTAATATGACCTACACAAGTCAATATGAGAAAAATCAAGTGTTCGATCAGTTTTTAGCTAATTGATTGAACTATCAGAATATTTTAGATGTTTTAAAATTATAGTTGGATTTCATAATCGATGTATGTCCACCTTGAGTTTAGGAAATCTCAGTACGCTTTGTCATTTATCCCTGTCATGAGGATTTTTTAAATTTTCATGCCTCGTCCTTATATTCTATAAAATAATACTTTTAAAAACAATTTCCAAATATGATACATGATTAAATACTAGTTCAACATTGGTATTAGTTTAAACCATCAAGATTATAATATATTATTAGCTTTAAATAATTCAATGTTTTAGATATATTTCTCCATGTGTAAAAGTGAACTTAAATGAAACCATGATATATATTTAAATATTTATATATAACAATTAAAATATAGCTAATTAATTTGTGGTAATTAATAATTGTAACTTATTTATGAAATATATGTATATATAAAAAAAGGATACCTCTAATATGAATGAAAATCAATTAGTTTACCTAAAAGGGCTAATAATATCATTTATTATAAAGAAAAGTATGTTTCTAAAAAATTCCTTTTTTGAGATATGTATTTATATTTATTTAAAGATGTGGTTTATTGTAAGGGACTAAATTCTTTTAGACCAATATTTTTTGTTTTTAATGTGTTATATTCTTAAAGGAAGTAGAAGGGGGTGGGGTCAAACTAAAATTTTATCTATAGAGAAGGTTTGCAGTGTAGAGGACTATACTATGTCAGGACGCCCCTGAGCATGTTGTTGGGATTAAGCCTTATGGAATAGAGTACTGAGTGGGGAGCTTGGTGGTTTTTCTTGATTCAACACCATTGTTGCATGGTTGGTGGGATATGTCCTAAAATATAGAGAGGTGTGTTTTAGAGGTACAACCTATTTAGGGGATACAATGCCATGGAAATGAGTTGTGGCATATCCTTCTTTTTGGTAGTGAGATATTTTGGTGTTGTGGTTTACCTTTTTTCATGTAACACTTCCTAATTTATTGAATTTTTGGAATGGAAGTCACTATTTTTCTCGAATATAGATTTAATAAGGTGTGTTGCAGCATGGTCTCTTACCTCAATTCATAGTTTTGTCCAATGTAAGATCCTTTGCACCATAGTGTAGGGGATATGTCATGGTCTTATAATTTCCAATTTACCTATAAATTATTCATCCCCCTCTAAACTTTCCATTATCTCTAATTTTCATCAACAAATCATAGGAACCAATGATATATTTTTGAAGGCCTTTGAATCCCCCTTTGACATGATTAAACCCCCACCTTCTAGATATCGGTCCATGGTGATATAAGGTGCATTATTTCATATTTCTCTCTTGTTTTCTTCGCTATTATTTTTTCTCTCTCTTGATATATCATTATATGTTAAAGTGTTAGATCTTATTTATTCTAATAGATTTATTTTTATTTTTGGTGACATTTTCAATGTGTGACACCAGAAGAGACCATCAACTACTTATGGGAGAGGTGAGTAAAAATATGTATTTTTGTTCTATTCTTATTCACAGAACATTTAAATACATGACATAGGGGATTCGTTAATTTTCCTTGTTTTTTAGTGAAACCATAAATTTATCATGCTTTATATTTTTAGATAGTAAGGGAATTAACCTTAATGAATATTAAACCTAATTAAAGAAAGAATTAATTTTGGCTTTTAGAGATCACATGTTTCTATTATATATTAATGGTTTTCCTATTTATTTTCTAAGATTGTGTATTATCACTTGTTTTTTATATGGTTTCGCATGTTTTTAATTCTTATAAACAAGATAAAGAATGTAAATATTGTTATTCCAATTGGTTAAATAATTAACAGGATGGTTTATTTGTAATTGTTCTTTTCTGTTATTGATAGAATATAAGAAATTTTTAAATTAGGTTAATATAAATAAATAGCTACTCATAGTTGATGTCTTTAGTTTCTATGTTTATAGCAGGTGAAAAATGAATTGTTAAATTTAAGATGATAAAAAATTAGTTTTTGGAAAAAGAAATTTTTTTGGGACTAAGAGAGAGCTTATTTTTTTTAGAAATGTGGGACACCTTAGTTTTAGGGCCTAAACACCCAAATAAATGATTTTTGTTTTCTAACTTCCCAGTATTGAATATTTAGATAAGGATTATATCTATGAGATGTGATGTGATCATTTGATAGCTGATGATGTGTTGAGAAATGGTTAGGGAGGATTGGGTTAGTAAAAGTAGTTGTAAACTATGATGGTGGGATGGATGGTGATGCATAATGGTGTTGAGGAAGGAATCTGGACGGCTGGAGTGAGTTAAAGTGGAGATTTCCCATTATTTTTCATGTTTAATGTTGGGTTGCCTATTTCAAATGAATATTCATTAAAATTTAGTTTTTTACTACATTATTTTCCCTACTAATTAACACATCTATAAGTGTATGGTTTATGCATCTTTTATTGTATCTTAAGATGAGAGAAAGAGTGCCTGGAATTTTGGAATGATAGTGAATGGTGAATAATTTAACCCAAGGGGTTGGAGGCTTAATGAAATATTATATGTTGATAACTCACAAGTAACCTTGGAGTAGGGTTTTTATGTCTATAGGAAATGATACCTGGTTGGTAATTAATGTAAATGTGAAATTATAAAATAATTAAATAAAACTATATTTGAAATGTTGTATAATTGTTGGATATCAATTACTTAGTAGTGGCAGTTGGGAGTCCAGGAGATGGTAACTTCAATTGAGTATAGGGCTAGGTTGTTTCCAATATTGTGTTTTGTGAGCTATGTATATATATTCTTTTTTATACTATTTTATATGATACCTAACATAAGTCGGTAGGGTGGTTGACATTAATGGAATCTAGAAGGTGTGTTTTCCAATATTTAGGTTTATGAGGATTGGATGGATTATTATCCCCTCTTTTGAAACTATTATTTTGGTAGTATTTAAGTTTCAGTATGCATGGTGCTTGTAATTCCCATATATGTGTATAGAGGACTATAATGGCTTACTGTTATTTCACACACACATATATATGGATATAGTATCCCATGGATTATTATAGGTATGTTGTGCAGGGGTTGTGATGGCATGAGGTATAATAAAATATGTATAAGTGATTGTGGGGTATATTTAATTTTATATCATCATTGTTTTTATAATTTTACTTGTATTCACTAGTTAAAGAGATATCCATAGTGAGGTTGGGAACATAGCATACCTAATTAAGTGATGAGTTAGATTCACTTTTTTATTCATTTAGATTTATTATTCTTTCTTTATATTTTCCACAACAGTCTTGGGCGGGATACCACTAAGTATTCCTATTATTATCACCCTATATATATAAACTAATTTCCAGATCTGTAGTAAATAGTTGGTGATCCAGATGATGATCTGGATAGACATTACTAGGTCATTGAGTTTTTTATAAGAATTTGGGATTCAAGTTCACTTTTAGAGATTTATTTTGGTACTTTCAGTTTCTATTATAGTCACTCAATTCATATTCCCTCACATGCATGTATTGGGTAATTTTATTCTCAATTAATAATTATTTTTAAGGGTTTTTATTATATTTTGTCCTCATTATTCTTATAGGGAAATGTATCCAATTGGTGTGTTTGATAATACCATGGTTCTTATTACCAACTCATAGCCTATTTGTGGTAGGATTAGGGAGTATTCATCACCCTTATCACATTTCCAGAACATGGGGGTTATTTTGGGGGGAGGGGTCATGATAGAGTGGCACCAAAGGATCTAGTTGATAGATATGATGTTTTTGGGAGGTAGACACTAGTGTGGACTGCATGGGTTAGTATGGAAACAATGTTTTCTGATCCTAGTAACTGATATAAACAAGGGATATTGGTTAGAAAATGGGTATTTATCCCCCTATTAATTGATTAAAGGACCATTATGTTTACTAATCTTACAAAGTGAAGTGATATTGGTTGTGGGGTAGAAACCTAGGAAAGGATCATGCATCATTCTTATTTCCTATTGTAATTGGTTTGGGTAGACCTTGGGGTTATATTGAATCTAAATTAACTAATTATTCTTAAATAATCCAAATTATAGGTTTAAGAGTCCCTCAATATTTTTTTTATTTTGAAGTAATGTCTCCTGGTCGATATCCTCATCAGTTTTATACTAAATATGTTGACAATGATGTGTCAGAAGATCATCGCATAATAGAATTTGATAATGATGAAACTTGTAGGAGGATACTCAAAGAGTTTTAGTTCCAAAGTTTATAGAAGTATACGAGATCCATTTATGATTTAGTGGTAGAGTAATAGTTAGAGTAAGTGTAGATATACTTTAGTTCATTCTATGCTCGAAAGGAGAAATTGGTTTTATTGCAAATGATAAAGTTGCATGGGGTATCTAGGTAGTGGTTTTTCTTATTCCTTAGGGATCATGAGGAGTCAACTGTTTTGTGGTAAAAGTTACATTATTGATTTTGATATGAGTTTCTTTATGTGACCATGAAGGCATCAAAATATCATAAGCTTCTTTTCCTTTGATGAGTATGGTTCAATATATGGGATTTTTAGGTTCATTTCAGGAACCTTACCTAATTTGATTTTGGCTTTCTATCAGATTTTGAGGCTAGAATAAGGAATTTCAAAGACATTTTGTAACTAGATAACCAATTATAACATACCCTATTTAAATTTCCAATGTATCTTGATATAATATATAGAGTGGAGGTCATTGATAGGAAGTTTTATAGGAATGAATAATCATAATAGGGGAGTTATCAGGATTATCCACATTGTAGAGCTATGATATAAGGTTCCAAGTTTCCTAGATAGAATATTTTTTAGATAGTAATTTGTATGACCCAAATCACTTTAACATATTTCTATGGGGGTGGGTGGATATATGGACCCTTCTAAATGATGATATATCTTTTTTTATTATACAATTCATGGTCATCAGTATAGGGATTGACTGAACATCCATAAAAGAAAATGTGAAGCTAGTGTTTCACTTTAGGTTTTACTATCAAAGTAGTATCAGCCGAGAAATCAAGAGAAGGGTTCTACAACATTTTATCAGTTTAGGGGAGATAGGGTAGGGAAAGGGAAAAACTGTGTTGATCCTCATCATCAGAGAACATATATTTTCTATGGAGGTGGTCATCATTATATTCACAGAGATCATAGAGAAGGTTTTTGTTAGCTATATGCTCTATATTTCCCAGTACCAATAGAGTCAAACATTATTTAATTTACCAAATTTTTTTTTACATAGGTTTATTCCTTCTTTGATTTCGGAGCTATAGAACCCTTAATATCATCAGTCATGGTCTATGATTTGAGACTTATGGTGGAGAGAATTATTGTTACCTTAATGTTTACTATAGTAGTTATAGTCCAAGATAATCATTATAAAGTATGTAGATAATGTGATCTAGTTATAGGGAATCAGTTCTATTTGGGAGACTTTATATGTTTCTTTATACATATACACAAAATCATCATTAGTATGGACTAATTATATTTAGTGTAGAATATTGTGGAATTATTTAGGAGAAAGAATGTATTATATGATGTTGAAATAGAGTATTTAATGTTCTTGAGTGAGTGAGACCCTTAGATATGTTAGAGGATTAATTATTCCTTATCTTTTTTTATGTTAAGTTTGATGATGATCTCATCAATGGTTTAGTCAATAGTGCTTCCTAGGGTTAGAGAATAGTACATTGATGTATTTATTAAAGTAGTTTTTGAGTTACCCCCTCAATTAGAGATTGAGTTTATGATAGATCTATAATAGGGTACTTCTTTGATCTCATTGTATTTTTATAGGATGGAACTTTCTGATTTGTGGGAGTTTCATATACAAATCAATGATCTCATGTAGTGATTTTTTGTTCAGCTGAGTGTGTCACCTTGGGGTGCTCCGGTTTTATTCATAAATAAATTTGATGGATGTATATGTATGTGTTTTTATTATCATTACTTAAATCAGATAACATTGAATAATTACTATCCTCCTATATGATTAATGATTTATTTGATCAGCTAAAGGGTGATATTTGGTTCTTGATGATCGACATGTGGTAAGGATGTCATCAGATATGGGTAAAGGGTGATAATATTATGAAGAATAATTTATGATTTCACTGTTGGAATTTTGAGTTTTTTTTATTTCGTTCAGTTTGTTTAAGGATTCATCTATTTTCATGGGGGTTGGTGAATATATTTTTCTAATAGTTTCTATATAGGATTGTGGTTGTTTTGATTAATGATATCCTTGTGTACTATGTATCTAATAAGGAGCATGTAAAGAATATGTGGGTAGTTTTTCAAGTTCTTTATCATCACTTACTGTTTTTAGTGAAGTCTTTAATAGTTTTTTGGGCTAATAAATTTCATTTATTAGTGAATTTCATGTCTCAATATGGAGTAGTCATGGATCCTTCAAAGATTGAGGTGGTTATTTCTTGAACATCCCCTGAGAGTGTTGTATAGGTGCATAGTTTCCTTGATCTTTCTAGCTATTATATAAGGTTAATGTCAAAATTATATTAACATTTGATGCATTTTATATCCTTAATAACAACATTATTAGGCATTCTGATAGATTTTTCAGTGCCAAGTAGTGTTTCAGTATCTTAAGGAGAAGTTGGCTAGTAATCTGGTACATCATTTTATAAAAGAGGGAGTCCAAATTGAGTTCTTTTTAAAAACGTTGTTTCATTTCTTAGTAAGTGTCTTGATGTTGAAAATATTAGTTTTTCCTTATGGTTCACTATGGTTATGACCCTGTGAACATAACTATTCCACCCATGATCTTTATATAGCATCAAATTTGGTTACCTTGATTTTTTGTGGTGCTAATTCATCAGTAAATGTTGAGTTTTTTTCACTGATCACAAGATCCTGATATATTTCTTCTCTAAATGTGACCTAAACTTGTGATAATGATAGTGGATATAACTCTTACAGAACTATGAATTTAATATTTATTCTACCCCAACAAAGGATACTGTTGTAGCTGATGTGATAAGTAGGAAGTCATGCAGTGATTTCATGTGTGAGTCTGGGGATTGTTGGAAAGTGATCGAAGAGAAATCCATGATGCATCATAATATGGGAGAGGTTGGTGGAAGAGGATGAATTTTTTAGATTGTGGTGTAGTCATATTTAGTTTAGAAGGTGGAGGAGTTCTACTTAGGGGATTGTAAGGTAGAATTTTGTTATAATTTAGATATCTATGGTGATTCCCTTGATGGTTGGTCTGAGGATGATCAATATTTATTGTTGTTTTAGTGGGTACTTTTCATTCCTTAAATTATTAATGATGTGTTTCTATATAAGTTACATAGATCATCATTATAGGTACATCCTTTCATTAAAAATATGTATCATTCTATGAGAGTTCAGTTTTTATGGCATGGGTTAAAGAATTTAGTTGTTGAGTTTGTGTCTAGATGTTTATTTTACAATAAAATGAAGGCTAAGAACCATGTTCTCAGTGGTTTACTCCAAACATTAGATATTACTCAATGGAAGTGGGATGAATTTGTGAAGGAATTTATTTCCAATTTACCAAGAAATTATTGATGCGTTTATTCTATATGGATGATAATGGAACTTTTGAAAAAATTATCTCACTTCTTAGTGGTCAAGGAGCGAAGCTCGGTGAAGGTTTCCTTGATGCAATATCTGGAGGTGGTGGTGAGACTCCATGGATTACTAAGGATGTTCGACTCTATTTGTATTACTGTATTTATCTTTAGGGTGATGGAATTTCTTCACCATGCTTTTGGATCTTAGTTTTGACCCATCACTCCTTTTCATATGTGAAAGGACAGTCAGACTGATTGGACTATTTAGACTCTTGAAGGTAGATTTTATTCTTGTATCCTAGATTTTTTTGTTTCTTTGGTGAGTTACCTACCCTTGGAAGAGTTTTATTATAAAAATAGTTTCCACTCCACCATTTGTATAATATCTTTCAAATATTTATATATTATATATTTATATTCTCCCCTGTACTAGTACAAAATCAGAGAGTAAGTGTTTATGGATCCATAAATAGTGCAGAGTATGAAAAATATGGTTCAAGTGATTAATGTGAGTATAGAGGTAAACAAAGATCATTATATGTCCTATACTGACCATACGATTATACCTATGGAGTTTGAAGTTAGAGTTCATGTGTTCTTGAAGGTGGATACTCATCACAGTTAGGGAAGTTTTCTTCATGAGAGTATGCTTTATAATCCATTTTTGGGACATTTGAGGCGTTGAATCATGTTGGAGCCACTGTGTATTAGATAAAAATTCCCCCATAGAAGATCCAAAATCATAATATATTACTTATAACACATATTCACCTCTCTCTTCATGAAGAATATCACATCATTTATTTGGGTGAGATCAATGATGACGGTGATACGACCTTTGAGGTGTGGACGGTGGAGATCTAGGATTGCTAAGAGAAGTTGGTGGGTGGGTGTGTTATTCATTTATTTCATGTCCTTTAGTTTCATGGTGGCTTAGAAGAGTGATCCTAGGAACATTATTAATAGATTCATGTTCAATATCCCAAGTTGTTTGATTCTTAGTTCTTCATTCTTATTAATGTTTTGATGTTGATCTTTATCTAGTTTATGATATGGTTCTTATAAGATCACAGATTTCTCTATAAGGTATGTTTTCATTTATGTATTAGTTTTAGTCCCCATTTTTGTTGAATTAAGTGTTTTTTAAAGTTATTAGGAAGGATCGGGGGGTGCTCCAAGGATTAGGTACATGAAAAAGGGTGAAAAGGGGATTTTTGGGCAGTTTGAACGGTTCGTGCATAGTATGGAAAACCAAGCAGGTAGTGGAAATCCACACAGTTTTCACATAGTCTAGAAAACTGTGTGAGAGAAAGGTTTTGTGGGCAGTAACCTCTACACAGTTTGTGCATGATTTGGCAAACCATTAAGGTAAACTGTGTGGCCTGGAAACTTCATAAAAATAACAAAAAATCCATTATGGGATTTCTTATACCACTCGGTATTTTCCTCCTTTATTCCTCCTCTATCCCTAGTGACACCCCAAAATATCCAAGAGCTTTTGAGGATCAATCTACCACATATTAGGGACGTTTGGAGTGCCATTAGTTATGGATTGAATATCCAAGTAAGGTTAATCTCTCTCTTTCTTTTCTTTTCAGTTTAGGGTTTCTATTTCTTCCCAATCTCCATAAAAATCTCTAAAACCCTTTTTTTGTGATATTTAGGGTAAATCTTCATGGTTTGGTTGAATCGGGATATAAGGCCTCAGTTGAGAGTGTGTTCTCCAACATATTCAAGGTAGGTGGTCTACACGTTATATCCCTTGGTTTTTTTGTAGATTTATGCAAGTAGGGTTTTTATTATTGCCCTCTTTTGATGAGTTCTTTGTGACTTTGACATAATTTTATGTAGAGGATGTCTAAATGGCTAATTAAACCCCTCTTTATCCCCATTGGATGCAATGGGGATGACTCGACCAAATTAGGGCCACCTGTGGGGTGTGCCGATATTCCCCAAACCAAGAGTTTAGCTTAGTAAGTGTAAGGCCATTATACGAGAACATAGATCTCATGATGAACATTTCAATATGATTGAAGGAAGTGTAATTTGTGTTTATTAATACACTTAGGTTGGGTAATGTCTTGAGAGTTTGTTTGGTTGGCATGAAAACGTGTAAAATGGATTTATGGGAAAATGCTAGGGGATTATCTTTATACTCTAATATTCTTATTGAGATAGGCATGGAAAATTGGAATGGGGATAAAGGGGATAATTAATATAAATAATTAATGTGTTAATGGATTGAGGGAAAATGTTAATTTCCCATTTAATGATATTTTGTGATGTTTTAAATGATATTGGATATGCTTTTTGTGATATGGTTAAATGTGGTTAATGATAAATAATCATGTGCACATGGCTTGGTTGAGGTGAGTATAGACTTGAGGTTCTACACCCACAGGTTGAGTTAGGTTGAGGTTATAGCTCCACCCCTAAATGCACTGGTTAGGGAAGGGAATATAGTTCTATTCCACTAATGATTGTATTCCACTTGGACTGAGGCATCGAGGTGAACATTATGAGATTATTATAATGTGATGCTTAGTGATATAGGACATGATTAATTTTCCATATGTTGAGAACATTGAACATGCATAATCCATTGAACACATGAAAAGGGTAGGTTAAACCATTAAATTTCTAAGTAGTGAACCTAGATTCAATGATGGTATAAATTAAATGAACATAGTCTAAAATGTTTAATTGAAGTATTTATCTTTATTTTCCATTATTTATCATTTACATGCACTATATGTCTTGATGGATATTTTGTAAACACCATTGGTCATGGACTACCTAGTTATACTCACACCCTTCTCAGGCTTCCATTGGGTACCAGATCAGATTACATGCATGTAGTTTAGGAAAAGGGGAAGGGACATATTCTTGGGAGTTGAGTTAGACATGGGATGTGTGGGTGATATTCTAGAGTTAGATTCCATGACATTTTTTGGATTCTATTGTTTTAATTTTTTTTGGGTTTTGTTCACTTGGCACTTTAGCCTAGAATGACATATTTATAGTTTTATATGGTGGTACCCAAATCTAGGAATTGGTTAATAATGAAAGTTATTGATTGTTGCCTACTGTTTCCATTATTTAAATTATTATATAATGTTTCTTACTCTAGTAATGAGGGTATAGTCTCCCCACAAGACCTATTACACCATAGCTTCTAGTCAGTAACCTCTGGTGTACAGGGAGGCACACTTTAGGTCATGTAACTACCCAACTAGGGGCACTAGTTTAGTGGATCCCAGGTCGGGGACGTTACATTTCTCTATTCTATAATGCCTTATTTTTGGAATTGATCCGGTTAAAGAGGTATATCAAACAATATATTAGTTGGGTAATGGTTTTTAGTGTTTAATATTTTTTTCATTTTTTTATAAGTGAGGAGGTTGTACTCCTCTGATGGTGAGATTATTGTGTGGTATCTTATGGATGGGTTGTTTGCACAATACTCTCTCTTTTTCTTTATTATGGGTTTGTTTTTAAATTATTTATGGTGAGAATTTTTTGAGAGGGATACAATGTAATTGGTATCATCCTTTTGGACTATTAATTTTTGTGTTTTAGGTTTCTTACTCTTAGAGGGGGAGGATTGTAGAGGTTTATGTTAAAATTTTCTATTTTAGAGATTGTTTTTGACATGGGGCCATGTGTTATGTCATGCAGTCCATGAGGTTGTGGCATGGACTAAGAACTGTAGAATAGAGGCTCAAAGGGGAGTTTTTTTGTTCTACTAGATTTGATATCACCAAAATGTGGAAGGTAGGCTACAATTTATAACCCAGAGAGGTAATTTTTGGTGGTTTACCTTTTTCAAGGTTGTTATTCCATAGAGACGAGTTTTAGTGTAACCTTATTTTTGGTGTTAGAATTATATGGCATAGTGGATTACTTTGGGCTGTGGTTGTCTTACTAATTAATATGTTCTATAATGTGGGACTTGATATATTTATCATATGTGGCTTTGACTAGTTATATTGTAGAGTGGTCTCTTTCTATATGTTATGGGTTTTTTCTTATGTCATAAGTTTAGTATCATGGTGTAGGGGGCTATGTTGTGGTCTTATAATTTTCATTTTACCATTAAATTACTAAACCCCCATATAAATTATCTTTCTTCTTACTTTTCCTCCCAGAACCTAGGTTACCATGAGATATTTTTTAAGGCCTTTGAATCCCCCATTGAATAATTCAACCCTCTCCTTTAATATATTTATCTATGGTGATCTGAGTTTACTTTTTTACATCTTTATCTTATAGTTTCTTCTCTATTTGTTTTTATTATATCCTGATCTATCAATTCAAGATATTATAGTTGATCTTATTTATTCTCATATAGGTATTTTCATGTTTGGTTCCATGTTCATGGTGTGTCACCAGTAGACTCTATCAATTTCTTATAATATATCTGATCGAGATCTCTATTGTTATTATGTTCTCATTTGAATAATGTTGAAAACCTTTAGGTATATGATTCATTTATTCCTCTTATTTTCAAGTGAAATCATAATGTTTTCATGATTTTTGTCATTTGGTAATTTTGGAATAAAACTTAATGACGGTAAAACCAGATAAACAAAGAATTGGTTTTGGTACATAGTGGTGACATGTGTTTATTCCATGTTTATAGTTTGCCTCTTTATTTTCTAAGACAACATGCAAAATCTTTTTTATGCTTTAGATTATCATGATTATTATGATTAGAAATTTGATAAAAAAAATTAAGAACTTGTAATTATTGTTGGATAAATAATAAAGAGGAAAGTTTAATTGTAATCATTCTTTATGGTTGATGGAATTGAAGTAATGTTTGAACCATGTTTAATGAATTAATTAGTTATTTAAAGTTGATTCCTTAGGTTTTTACTGGTTATAACCTATGATAAATGAACTTGTTAATTCCAGAAAATAAGCAATTTCTTGATTGAAAAATATAATTGTTTCGGTTTGAACCATCTGATTTGCTTATGAAGAAAGGATGTACAGGTTTTGGGTCATATATTCCATGATAACTATTTTTTTCTCTTGTTACCTTGTGCAATTTCTTTGGATAATGAATCTTTATATGTGGTATGATGAGGTCCTGGGATGGAAAATGTTTTTGTGAGACGTAGGTTAGAAGGATTAAATTTTTTGCAGTAGTAGGCGCCTGTAATGGTTGATTGGATGGTGATGCATAGTGGTTTCAAGGATGTCACCAAAACTGATATAGTGGGTTGATGTGAGTACTTTTCATTGTTTGATGTGTTGAAATATGGGAAAATTTCCCTAAGGAATATTTTTAATGTTTGGGTCACCAGGTTTCTTATTTTTTACATTCTTTTCCCCGCTACTTAATGCTGCTATAAGTGCATGGTTTATGCATATGTTATGGTACCTTTGGAAAATTCCTATAGTGCCTCTAATTATAGAATGATAAAGAACTCTGAATAATTTATCCCAAGGGGTTTGAGTCTTAATGGAATGTTTTATGATGATAAATCACGATCAGCCTTGGAAGAGGTTTATTTTTTCCTTAAGGGAATGGTATTCAGTTTCAAATTAATCTAAATTCAAAATAGTAAAATAATTAATTTATAGTATCTTTAAAATGTTTAATAATTAGAGGATTCTAATTCTTTAGTAGTTTTAGTAGGTTTTATGAGTAGAGATAGTTAGATTTGATTCCAAGGATATGTTACTTTCCATAGTGTGGCTTTTGATATATGTATATATCATATGTATGTTATGTGGTTTCTTATAAAACACCACCCATGTTAGAAGGGTCACTCGGACTAGTAGGTTCCAGATGGGTGTTTTCCCCAATATAATGGTTGATGAGGAATGTATGGATGATTTCCCCATATTTACATTCTCTCTTCTCTATGTAGTATTTATATTCTACAATGTACAGTGGTTACCATTCTCATATATGTTTGTAGAGGGATGTATTGGATTATGATAATTTTTAAAACATGTTTCTTTTAATATAGCATCCTAAAGATTATTATTGGTATATTGTGTATGTGATGTGGTATATTGAGGTATAATAAACAAAATACAAGATATGGTGGATCCAAAAAATAAATTAGTTACTATCTAGATATGTGGATGTTGATGAAGATATGATGTGATATATGAGGTGCATGATATATTATAGTTTCCTAGGTGTTTCTAGGAAGGATTATTTATTAGATAGAGATGGATTAGGATGTGTGATGTTAGGGGAGTGTTATAAACTAGTGGGAAGTTGGTTGTGTGATACCTTCATTTAGATATTATATAGGTTATTATATGACTACATGTATGTGACACTTGGAGAGGGAGCCATGGTGAGGCTAGGAACTTAGAATACCTGATTAGTTAATAGATTCACTTATTTATTCACTGAGATTTAATATGCTTTTGTTATCTTTTCCAAGAGAGGATTTGAATAGGATCCTATTAGGGAAAACTATTATGAACATCCTCAAAATATGTAAACTATTTTTAAGTCCACATGAGGTGGATAGTGACTTTCCAGAACATTCTTAGCTCATAATGTAATTAAATAGAAATTTGTACTTCAAGGTTTTTGTCAATGATTTATTTTGGTACCTTCTATTTAATTTATAGATTTTAAATTTTTATGAAATTGCATTCATGTATTGTGATCTTTTATTTTTTTCTGAACATAATTTTTTTGATGGGTTTGGCTTCTCTCATTCCCATTGATATTAGAGGGAAATGCCTCCAATTTATGTGCATGATTAACCATTAGTTAATGTCACCAAACCACGGTCTATTTGAGGTGGTATTTAGGTGTCATCATCTTATTTCTCCCATATTGAGGCCAGGAGATGTAATTTTAGAGGGAGGGGTCATGAAATTAATGATGTTAAATTAATTTTGATGTTAACATTTGGCTAAAACCAATGTAGTCGGTAAATGATATGTAATAATAATAAAAAAACATAAATATTATGAACCCTTTTTCTATAATATATTTTTATATAACAAAATAAATCATTTAAAATTACAATTTTGATTCATAAAAACCTTGTATATCATTTTGAAAACTTAAGTAATGTTTTCCTCCAAAAACTATTATTATTAACTATTTTTAAAAATTACATTTCATCCTTTATAAAAATAAAATCTACCAAAACTAATTTCATATTTAATATGAACATGATAGTATTGCTTAATACACTGAATTTTAATTTTTAGAGTAATATAATGTTTAATAATATTAATGTTAATGACCTTGATAATGTAAAAATTGTCATTTTCAAATAATAGATTTATTAATATGGTGTAATTTATTTCTAATAAGTTAAATCAATATATTTAAGATGATGAATATAAATTATCCTTAAATATTTATATAATTATCTTAACAAAAATTTAATTGGTTACTAATGCTAAATAATATTAAGAACACATAATGGTTAAAACACCATTTTTCTACAAAAAAAAATATTTTTGACATATAGAATGTTTGAATTTAAATGGTAATTTTATATTATTTAAAAATATAATAAGATTAAATAGATATTAAATATAGTTTCATCTCACCCAAATTTGAAAGTAATGGTTATTTTATATTTTTAGTAAAACATAAAATACTTTTTTAAAACTATTTACCAAAGTAAAAAACTGGTAAAAGTAAAACCTTAAGAAAAAATAACTTCCAAAATACTTAAAAATGTGTGTAAATAATTCTATGAGGATATATTAAACCATGTTCACCCCAAAATTCATTATTTATAACTTTTTATGTCTTTTAACTTTGAATAGTGTAATGTTATCACTGAAAATTATAGGGTGTTCTCAAAATAAACCTTCTATTCACTTATAAAATGGGACACTTACACCCCTTACTTCAAAACCCATTACATAAGATTACTTCGAAAAACACTAAAATTATTTTACTCTAATAATCCTCTATCAATTTTATAATTGTATGGTGTCAATCATTTATTATAAACCCTTCATTTCAAGGGAGGATTTCAAGAGAAAGTTAGAAGTCCCATAGTGAATATTAAGTAATCCTTATCTTTTTATTCTTAATAATTCCATTCCAAGATTGTCATTGACATAGTATTATAATAATATTAAGTATAATTATTATAATAAAATTATTCTATATTAATGGAACAAAATTTATTTATTCATTTCCATCCACTTAGTAATATAAAAGGACCTTGATCGTGCATTTTGCAGTCCACCATCACCAAGAAGTAAAGATTTATACTTTTCATATTGATTTAATTTTGTTATAGAACACTTAGAATAATATTAAAAAATTGCACAAAATATGTGTAATATCATTATTCTTTAGTTATAAGGATATTATACAATTCTTTAATAATACTCACCCATCAAGATATAATGTGTCCATGTTTGGGTTGGTTTAACCACCTACTTGAAAAATGTTATAAAATTCTATCATCGACGAATATTGAAACCTAGAAAATGATGTTATTATAATTTAATATGAAATTAATTATTTTGTTTGTTTCTGTAATGATTATATAAAGTATTTAACTTATTATTAAAATATTATCTTTGATTGCTAAAATTATCAAAAATAAGAGGAAACCTATTCAATTTTCACACAAACATTAGAATATATTATACTATAAATAAAAAAAGTTTAATAATAAATAGTTAATATTAAATAAAATAAATAATAATAAGTTTCCTTATAAGGTATATAAGAAACTAAATTTTATCATTCATGAATTTATGTGCATGAGAAGAATGAATCTGTAATAAGGTAAGGGTTTTCATTGCAAATAACTCTTTTTGTGACATGTTTTGTATTATAAACATAATTAAACTTATGTAGTGTAAATAATGAATATTTGAAATATTATATTATAAAATATATACTAATGATGGATTTTTAAGTTCAATTACAATACCACTCTTTTATGGTGTTTTGATTAAAATGTCACTCAAGAGGAAATGGTTCTTTATCAAAAACCTTATTTCCCTGAGACATGCTTTTTTTATGCACCTTGTTTTCCATTGAATTTTCAATTAAATACCCATGGATGTATCTTTTTTTATATTTTTTTATTAATGCTAAATAATAATTCGAATCAGTTATTTTTTATCAACTTAATTTTACTAAATTGTTACCCAAGTTGTAATGCTTTGTGGTATCTTGATGTTCATTTATTGAGTTGTGATCATCCTATTGAAGTTAAAAGTTGGGTACATGCAACAAATTTAATATATAATGTCATATTTTATATTTTTAATATTAATTTATAGTTTTACAACAAAATACACCTTTCTAAAATATTTGTTACTTCACAGATTATATTTCTCGTACGTGATATTTATAACTCATCCCTTATTTCATTCAGTTAAATTATTTTTTCCTGAACTTATTTTCCCATGATTGGGTAATACCACTGTAATATTAAATTATCTGTTATTTTATAATCCTATTTTAGAAAATTATGTTTTAATAAAATTAGTTTTTGTTACTCTTTACAATGCGGTTTTTCAATAAAGTTAATTTCGAAGTATTAAAAAGGTTCCTTACATAACCAAATGTTATAATGTCGGCTCCACATTTCCTATAAAAAATTCCATTAGGGGGTTCTCTGTGCTCTCTGCGGAGAGCGCTCTCCATTCTCATCTTCTCCATTTCTCCGTTCCTCTAGGGATTCAGAGTCTATCCTCCACTTCTCCCCTTGGTTCTCGGCTACTCCCCTTGGCTCTTGGCTTCTTTTTTCCTCTCCCCTGCTTGCCATTATTTCTTCAATTTTTCTTGTTATTCCGGCAAAGGCATGTGTTCTGGACGCCCTCCTTCTACTTTACCTACTCTGGTCTCAGGTTCATTTGTGCCTCTCTAGGTCAGCAATGGTATGGAGTTAACCTAGAGACATTGGTATCGTGGTTCGGTGGATGTTGGGTTTACAGCCACTATCAGAGTCAGCATCTCATTCTCGGCCACCCAAACCTACTCTGATCTAGGGTTCCATTGCTACTCTCCAGGTCGGAGGTGGAACGATGGGTACACATGATTTTTGGGCCATACAGTTTGTAGTTGTCGAGCTTCCTTTTAGGGTTGCATCCCCGGCCTTATTCAGGGTCTCATTCCCGGCCCTTCTTCAGGGTGTTTCCATGGTTACAGGTTTCTTTTTTTTGTTTTCCTTTTGGATGGCGGTTTATTCTCGTCGGTGGTATCATGTCATTTCTTATTTTTGTTTCTTCTTAAAATAATTCAGTGATGTTTCGACTATTCAGAATTCATCTTCTAGTGTCGTTGATTGTTCTTGGTGGTTCTCGTCGCTGGTGTTAATGGAGATGGTGAAGGTGGAGCGACGCTGATATGATTTTTTTACTAGTTTTGGGACTCGGTTAAAGGCATAGACGATGAAAATATTGCGACGGTGATGAAAGACTCCGGTGGAAGGGATCTCTAGCGATTTGATCTGAAGCAACGATGGGGTTGTGATGGGACTGGATGTCTGATGGCCGACTTCTCAATGACAAAGGATACTAGTGGGTCTCACCGGCATTCTGTCTTGGCACTGTCTGCTCAATCCTATGCTCTTGATCCAGGACATCACAACCCTCTATGAGTTGGATGCGGGTAGAGGTCTTCTCAGTTCCTTGGGATGTGAGTTCTAGCATACAGCTCTTGGAGGTTGATGGTGATGACTCATCTGTGTAAGTTCCGGTCATCGGATCCTTGACGGTGATCAGTCGGTGATGATGATGGGGTTCGGTGCTGGCGGTGATGAAGTGCAGCCAATGGTTACGAGCTGCTGATGAAATTTTGATGGTGATGAGCCGATGCGAAGGCAGTGATGGTGACTATTCGATAATGTCAGTGAGGTGATGATGGTGGCGACGGTTACATGGGTTCTCTCATTTTTTGTTTTTCGGGCGGCTTTTTTTCCCGCGTTTTCAGTTTTCATTTTTTGAATTTCAATTTCCACTTTTGATTGTACCTTTTCATGATCTTGTTTTTCTAGATTGATGTGTTTGAATCTTGTTTGAGGTGTTTTTATGGTTCCCAGTCTCCCAAAAAGTGGTTTATTTTTGAAAATTAAGAAAAAGTATTTAGAGGTCTATAATTTTTTTTTTCATTTTCAAAGATCCATTATTATATTTTATTTTGAAAATTAAATGTTTTTATAATAATTCACTTAACCTTTTTCAAAGTTACCTTTTAAAGTGACTTGTATGTTTTTATTTTACATCAATATTAAAAATGTTTTCTAAAATCTCTTTTATGTTTTCACCTCCATTTTACATTACATATTCAAAAGGATTTACAATCATGGGATTTTTGTTATATGATTTATTCTCTAATATATATATATATATATATATATATTATTTGGCGAACTAATCTTTTGGTATCAAATAATTATGTTCTTTATCCCCTCTAATGTGATACTGATCAAAGAATTATTTTTCAAGATTTCTTTTCATCTATGTAAACATGATTTTGTGTTTTATTTATTACATGGTATTTTTTTTTATTTTTAATATATTTTCTTTATTTATTTTTATGGGTTATGATCTCATTAATCCAACATTCACTTAAATATATATCACTACTCCTTATATTTTAGGTTGAGGGATGCTTATATAAAAATTTTCTCAATTTATTGATTAGGAAACAATTTAAAATCCATATATTTTTTATCTTGATTGGTATGTATATTTATTTCATAGAAAAATTTATTATGTATTGTTTATATATCCACATTCTTATTTCAGATGGGTTATGATCATTTTATCCCTTTTATTGACATGGGTAAAATTATTGTCATTCTATATGTTGTTATTCCAATATAGAAGTTTTTTGGAAAGTTGATTATGTATTCTTTGACCATCCATGTCCTTTTTTCATATGATTTATGATCATGTTATCCCTTTATTGACCTTTGGAGAAGAATTTTAATTACATATGTTGTTATTCTAATACTACTATTACTAGAAAAGGTGATTATGAATCATTTATTTATGTTCTCACATGATGAATGCATTGAACGTAAACAAGTGAATGGTGGGCCTTGAAATTATATAGATAATTGATGCATCAAAAGGTCTCATGAAATAAAATATATTGTGATTTTTTCATATACCTATCCCCATATTAGTATAGTGTCTAGGAAAAAGTCCTTGAATGTATGTTTTTATGTCCAAAATTATGTATTCCATCTGTATATGATTAGTAATTATTGTTATCCATTTTTTCATTTATCTTCATGGATACATATAGAATGATCCTTGTTTCAATTGATTATGGTATTTTTAATGACTACTTACAACTTCCATGATATTTATACCATTTTTATGTAATTATTGCATTAGTTCTATGGTTTCCATTACTGAGTGTTTGAGTTAACTACTTTTAATGTGTATATTTCCCAAGGTTATGGTGAAAATAATTACAAATGAAATTTATAAAAAGATAACTTTTGTTCAGAATTTCTTTGAGATTTTGAAAATTTGTTAGGCATTAAGTAGTTTCTTATAGTGAAAAAATCCATCAGCTAACAAATAAAATGAGATTTATTTGTTCAGGATTTTTATTAATTCTCTAAATCTATAAATTTAAAAGCTTTATAGAATGTATATAATGAAATATTTTTATTAAGTCATTTAAATATGTAAACTTATGTCTAGGATTATACAATCATATTAATTTAGATATTAGGATGTTTGTTGATGATAATTTAAGGGTTGATGCATTAAGGTCGATCACAATTCCAAAGTTATAAATAACCCTTTTGGTTGTATATGACTTAATGTTAAAGTATTAATTCAAATTTATTTTAGGGATCATGTTAATATATCTTTACTGAAAACCCAAGGTATATGCCTAATAAAGATTCCTAGATATATGATAACATCTTGAAGTTTTTCTAAAGTATAGATTGTATAGTTAACCTAAGAAATACATCTTTTTTTGATACTGCAAGAAGATACAGGATTTAGCATAGATTTATCGAGGGGTACTAAAAAAAGGTTGGATTGGGTATTAACTCAATCATCAGCTGGTGAATGATAAAGAGACCTAAATGCATACCTGGTTTTACACCCCTAGTAGATAAGCTTTGGTTAATCACATTCTCTTTATGAAACATTATGAAGGATTTAAGAATGATGTTGAATAATTAGTTTATAAAATCTTGTAGGAAAGTGACCACAAATAACATAGATAGAAATATAGACAATCATACATTCATGTACATATTAATTTTTATATGATTTAATATATAAGGGATAATTTGGATTTTGAGAACATAAATTTCAATTACCTTTAGGTTTAGAATATTTTTATAAAGTTTAAAGAATTTAGGATCTCTATTTTGAGGATTATGTTAAAAAAAGAGAGAAACCAACTCAGAGTAACCTAGTTTGAAACAATAATGATATAGTTGAGAGTAAGGGTGATATAGGTTAAACAGAGTAAAATAAATTTTTATTTTCAAGAACTACATAAAAACCTAATAGTGTAATAATGTGATACATCTTGGTGTTAAATTTTATTATGGTTATCTATGAAAATTATTTTATAATGACCATCCCTCATATTAACTATTTTTTAGTAATGACTAAATCAAAAAAGAACGAAGTTAAAAATGGATTCTGTGGACAATTCATAAACTATCCCAATGAACAACCAAATGAGATAACTGTTAGAGTGATAAATATTGTAATTATGATAAACTAACTATCAATAATTATGATTAACAAAGTAAACATAGTTCATGTACTAAACAAAATAAAGAAAAGAATAATAGAATCTCATAGAAATTTAGGTGGAAATGATGATGAAGGAAAGAATAATAAATTTTCAACATGAAAAATATGAGGGAACAAGACTCATGGAAATTTTCTTATTGGGATAGTTAAATGATTTATGTATGGATATAAATGTAATCAGACTCACAAGTGTAATGGGAAGATAGAATCTATAAATAACTATTGATTTAATTTCAAGAGAGTTGTGCATTATGTGACTCAATGTCCCAATCTAAGGCCAATAAGGGAAATAGTCTCCAATAACCATGTGAGTAAGAAAAATACAATAAAATACTATTAATTTAGTGTATCGTGTGTTTTAAATCGATGTTTTCTAGTTTCTAATGTCAAGTATGTTTTCACCAACTACTGGATATTGAATTATAAATAACAATCCATAGTGGAATGATTATCACATAAATCCTTTTCAAGGTTTTTGGGATGTTTTTACTTATGGATATTGACATTATTACCACTGTATAAATCTATGTGAAACTAGGAATGGATTATATCTCTTTATAAAAAACATACAATTTTTTATAGATAAATATTACTGCACATCCTAAAGAAACCCACGACCATTTAAAAATGTATGGTTTGTTATAAGTTCCCTATTGAGATTAATCAGATATTATGAATCAAATTATGAGGACGCAATTTATTTAAGGGTTGTAAATGTAACAAAGTGGTTTTTTAATATATTATTACCTTTAAATAATTCATTGTTTTTAATATCTTTCACAATAATCAACACCAAACTAAAATGAAACTACAATATATTTTGAAATAATTAAATATGACCATTAAAAACAAGTTTTTTAATTAGTGGGAATGAATAATAGTAACCTATTTATTAAATATTATATATATATATATATATATATTAAATTTAACTTTTAATATTAATGAAATTTAATTTTTTTAACTAAATTTACTAATAAGATCATTTATTATTTAGAAAATTATTTTACTAAAACTTGAATTTTTATGCGATATGCATTTCTATTTTAAGAAAAATAAGATTAACGATAAAAATTTTGTTTGATATTAATAAATTTTAAGACAAACTTAGTTTTAAAAGGATATCAAATAAGAATAATAATAGTTAATATTTGAAATTGATATTTTCTAGTAGAAAAATTTTTTCATTATATTTTATGATTTTATTTAGAAATTGAGTTAATAAATTTTAGAATTTGAATTATCAAAAAAATAGAATCATTTTTTGAATTATAATAAAAATATTTTCATAAAATATTTTTTTTTTATTTTTTGAAATAATTGTATTTTAGGTGAATAGTGAAATAATAATGATTTAGCAAAAACCTATCACTTTTATGAAACTATATTAATAAAATATTTTTCTAAATATATTGAAACATTTTTACATAAAATATATAATTATAATAAATTAAATAATTTAAAATTGCTATGATGATCCATAAAACCCATGTATATCATTTTGTAAACTTAAGTAACATTTTACTCTGAAAACTGTTTTTATTTTATTAAATTAAATATTAATTTTTATACCTTGTAGAAATTAAATACAGAAAATGGATTTTATATTTTAGATCAAATTTATCATATTATTTAATAATTTTAATTGCAATTTTGGGAATAAAATTATGATTACTGATATTAAATTTAATGACCATAATAATGGTAAAAAAATTATTTTTAATGAATTGTTTTATTAATAGTGGGTGATTTTTATCTAATCAATTAAATTAATTTATTATGAAATTTGAATCTAACATTATTTTTAAACTCATATATAATTATATTAACAAAATTTTAATTGGAAAAAAATTCTAAATAAAATTAATAACACATAATGGTTAAGCACCATTTTCTACACAAACTATTTTTCTATATATAAAATAATTTAATTTAAAGATAATTTTATATTAATTATAAATTAAATAATATTAAATTGAGATTAATTTTTTTCATAATATCCCATTTTTTAATATAAGTTATTTCATATTTATAGTAAAACATAATATACTTAGTTTAAAACTAGTTAACATGGTAAAAATAAAAATAGGTAAAAGTAAAAAAACCTAAGAACAAATGACTTAAAAAATGATTAAACCATGTGTGAAAATACTTATTTATGGATTTATCAACCCAATTTCACCCTAAAATCCATTATTTTAAACTTTTTGTGTCTTTCACACTTGAATAGTGTAATGATATCATTGAATATTAAAGGGTGTTGCAAAATGTCACCTTTTCTACACTTACAAAAGGGGAAACTTCCACCCCTTCATGTCACACCCATTATTTAGAATTATTTCTTGAAAATATGTAATTTTTATCCTCATGAAATCCTCTATAATGTTCATAAGTCTCTGGTATCAATTATTCATCTTAATCACTTCAATTCTAAGGTTTATTTTACGAGAAATTTCAATGTCCCAATGTGAGAATTACATAATCCTTAATATTTTTTTCTTCATAAATATATTTAAAATCCATACTTACCATGGAAATATGATAAAAAAGTATAATTTTTATAATTATGTGTTATTATATAAATGGAACATCCTTTATTTATTTATTTCCATCCACTTAGAAAAAGAAAAGGATATTAATCGTGTGTTGTGAAAACTACCCTCAACACAAAGTAAAGTTTTTTGTTTTTCATATTTATTCTATTTATTTAAATAAATGAATTAAAATATGATTCAAATAATTAAAAAATCAAAAAAAAAATATAATTATTCTTATTTTAAAATGATATTATACACTTCCTTAATAATACTCACTATCAAGATATAACATGTCTCTGCTTGGATTCGTTTAACCACCTTCTTGAATAATGTTATAAATCTCAATCATTGATGACTATGTGAACATAAAAAATAATAATATTATTAGTTAATAAAAAATTTAATATTTGTTTTCTTCCTTAATGGTTATATTATGTTTTTAACTTTTTATTATAATATCATCATCGATCACAAAAATTACCAAAAATAAGCCGACGTCGATTCAATTTTCACACAAAGCAAATAAAAAACTATATAATAAATACATACAAGATGATAATAAATGGTATATATTAAATTAAACATATAATAATAAATCTTTTATGAATTTATCTATTAAAATTAATTTCATTATTCGGGAAGTTAGGTTCATGCATAGAATGAATCTAGAACAAGGTAAGGGTTATCACCTCAAATTCATCTATTTGAGACACACTTTGGATTATTCACATAATTTATTTTATGTGTTGTATATATATCTTATTTTAAATTTCATATCAAGAATTATATTTTAATATTTTTATTTTATGTTCAATTACAGTCCCTATCTTTCAATATGTTTTGATTCAAATGTTACCCAAATTGCAAGGGTTATTTGTTTCAATCTTTAATTCCTTGAGAAATGTTAATGTTATTAACCATATTTTAAATTTAATAGTGTATTCATTATCCCTGCATGAATATATATCATATATTTTTGTTATTCATGTGAAATAATAAGACAAGTCAGCTTCATTTTATCAAATTGGATTCTTCTCAATTGTTACATGTGTTGTAAGGATTTTTGATAACTCAATTTTAATTCATTGAGTTATGATCATCTCTTGGACTTAAAAGTTTGATAGATTCTATAAATTGATTATACTATGTTGTGTTATATTTTTTATACAAATTTTAATTTATACCAACAAATAAATATTTTTTGAATATTTCTTACTTCAAGGAGTGAATTACTCATAAGGGATATGATAAATCAAGTCACTTTTTTTTTAGTTATGTTTTTTCATCAGGAAATATTTTTTCCATGCACAGATTATCCAACCCTAATATTTTATTATTTTTTATTTGATAATCCCATTTAGAAAAATTTTGTTATAATAAAAATAAGGTTTTATTAATCTTTTTACATTGTGGGTTTTCAAAAAAAGGAAATTTTAAAGTGTCAAAATGGTTCCTTTTATAATTACATGTTTTCTTTTTTGATCCATATTTCTTATAGAAAAATTTATATCAATTTAAAGGATAAATTATTAAATATTATGTTTAAAATTATATGACTTAAAAATATTTCTATTTAACTTTTCATAATTTACATTTGGAAGTGACATTTAGTTTATATTTTATTTTAATATGATTTTTTTTCTAAAATATCTTTTAAGTTTTCACCTCCATTTTTATTTTTAAATTCAAAAGGAATTAAACTCAGGGGATTTATGTTACATCATTTATTAACAAAAATAAAATTAATATATATATATATATATATTATAATCTGGGATATTGAACTTGCGGTATCAAATAATTCTAATCTTGATCCCCTCTCATGTGATACAGTTTGAAGAACTATTTTGAATGGTTTCTTTCATCTATGTAAAACTCATAATGAGTTTTATTTATTAAACTGGGATTATATTATTTTTAAACCATCTACCTTCATTGTCTGGATGAATCTTGATCATGTTATTATAGAATTCACTTAACTGAATACCACTACTCAATATGTTTTTAGATTAAGGGAAGTATATATTGAAAGTTATTCCATTTATTGATTGGGGGAATGTTTAAAATAAATATATCGTTTATTCTTATTGGTATATTTATTAACTACACTAGAAATTTATCTATATATTATTTAACCATACAATTTATTTCTACAAATGTGTTATGATCATGTTATCCCTTTTACTAACATTTGGAAAAGTATTAGTGTTCTGTATACTATTATTCTAATAAAAATTATTATTAGAAAGTAGATTATGTATTTTTTGAACATCCATATTTTTTCTTCAGATGAGTTGTGATAATGTCAACCAATTTATTGAAATGGGGAATATTATTGGCATTTCTTATGTTATTATTTTATTCTAGATGATTATCGGAAAAGATGATAATGAATTGTTTATTTATTTTCTCAAATTATCAAAGCAAGGGACTTTAAAAATAGATGGGTGGGTTCAAACATTAGGTATCCCCTAGATAAATCGACTACTTTCATGAGACAAAACAACTTGGTTTTTATTAAATTCCTCTCCTCATATCAGTATAATGTCTTCAAACAAGGCCTTAACAACATGCTTTCATGTCCAAAATTATGCATTCCACCAGTATATGATCAGTAATTATTATTATTCATGTTCTAATTTATTTACATTTATATAAAATGATCTCATTTTCACATGATTATGAAATTTTTATGATAACTTAATCTTTCCATAATATTTATTCCATGTTTATGTAATGATTTCCTCATTTGTATGTTTTACCTTACTAAGAGTTTGGGTCGATCCCTTATTATATTTTCATTTTCATAGGTTATAAATAAAATCATTACACATGATATGCCTAATAGGATATATTATGTGGATAATTTTTAGTATATATTGATGTTTTGTTATTTATTAATTAGTTTCATATAGTGGAAAAAATATCTTTATTTTGAGAAAGAATGTGGGATTTATTAACTTTTGGTTTTTAGTAAATTCTCTAAATCTCTAGACCTAAATTGTTATTAGAATATATGTAATTAAATATTATCATTAATACATATAAATAAGTATATTTATATCTAGGAATCTATAATTGGTATCAAATCCAGTATGTAAAGTATCTTTTAAAGTATAGGGATGGGGAGTGTGGGTCTGAGGCATCACAAATACTACATAAAATGTCCTTATAGTTAAAATATAGAAACATGGGATCATATTTAATTTTTTTGTAATTTAATTTTAAATCCATCATCACATCACATAGATATACTAGTTATATTATCTTTTATGTCTTAAAAATGAAAAACTTTATCAATAATGATAGAATCGGAAAAAAGTATCCTCACCAAAACTTCTAACCAATTTTTTGATATTGTACCTAAATATGATAGTTACTCAAATATAATATTTTAAATTATTTAATATCAATAGGTGTCTGGTCATATTTTTAGATCATAAAATTTTTATATACCACACCTCACTCTCGAGAATTAGTGGGAATATTTTCTAAAAATGATCAAGTATTATAAATTTTAGACACCCTTGATAGTTGGGTTCCAATGGGATTTTTATACTATTTCTAGGTAACTATACTAATTCCAAACAAGTATTAATAGGGATTTTAATATAAAGCAATTTATACATATATTCTTTATTATGTCCAAAAAACAATGGATGTATAAGAGAATATTCACAAGCACAATATCTATATATTTTATATATAAAATATATAACATTATCAATTCTATTTTTATAGATTTTGGGACGGAAATTTCTGAAGATTATTTGAATTTACCCATTGTAACCAACACCATTACTTTTTTGGTCATCTTGTTTAATGACATAATTTTATCATAACATTGTACTCCTAGAGAAAAAGTGTTTATAACTTCATTTAATTTTTCAAAATTAACCTTAATATTTTTATTCATCTTATAAACAAACTATAAATAATAATATAACTTTTCATTCATATAGGAATCATTACTCCTTAGTTTCTCATTATCCTATGATAAAAACTTATTTTAGTCAACATGATTCTTATGACTTTCCTTAAGTTTTGTTTATAATCCTGATATATTAATGATATAATTTTACAATTTATAAAATTTGAGATATAACTTATCATCATTATCTTTAAAATTTTTATAATCAATAATATAATTACAATTTTAATAAAAACCAAAACCACTAACGTCATCCATTATTTCCAATAAACATATTTTAGTAGATTCCTTATTAGTTCTAGACTCTTTACATGAGTTTAGGTCTTTAGTAAAACTCAATTCTACATCCAATTATCATTTCTCTATTATTTTAATCATATTTACCTTATGTTCATTTTTTAACCTCACATAATAAGTTTTTATGTGTCCCCTTTTCCTACAATATTAACATATAATATTTTTGTAACACCCCAGGACATTATAATTTTTTCCTTTTAGAATAAATTTAATTTTTATTCCCTACTTTTTTTATACGAAACAGAGAGTTAATATTATGTAACACAAAAAATAGTGTTTATCATTATCTACATGGAACAATGAGGTTATCTATTCATACACGTAAGATAGAATTTCCATGATGTCTTGTAAAACACGTAAGACTGAGTTTCACCAAACCATAATATATTATTAAAAATATTATTCATTAATATAATAAGATACAAACTATCCATGAAATTTATGTTTATTAATAGTATTAATTAAAATATGAAAATATTTGGTTTAATATATTTGTTATGAATTAATTAGAAATTAATATAAGAACCAATTGAATATAATGAGAATGTTCTTATAAAAAAACTATTTTTATTATCACAAAATCATTTTATCTTAATAAATAAAATTAATTAAAATTATTGAGTGATTTGAAGGTAATATATTCAATTAAATATTTTTTATATTTATCCAATATATATTATATTCATAATATAAGAACAAACCCAATTTTACACATAAAAACTAAATTTTTAAAAAGTCAATTTTACCGCCTTTTAATGGAGAACCTATTTTTAATAAATTTTTTCACTTATATAAATATTTTATTTAAAAATAAAAATACTATTTAAAATAATAATGTAAAATTTATTTTAGCGTGATTTTTTTTTTATTTTTCTATGAAACTTCATTTTTTGATAAATAGTGAAAAATACTGAATTTTAATTGAAAACTGATTTTCTTCTAAATTATTTATATGTTTTAATTAAAATATAAATTTATTTTAAATTTTATTAAGTTAAATTTTATATTAATTAATCTAATTTAGGTAATTGGAATCAATTTAACTTTGAAACTGGATATAAAAACTTAGCAAACTTTTGCATGTTTTTACTTAAAAACCAACATTGTAGGCTCGTATGTGGGGTTAAATTTAAATTAATTTCTAACACTTATATGATTAGAAATTTTAATAATGGATTAAATATTTTGAATCTTAATAATTTATAATTTATAACAATGAAAATTTATTTTTTGACCAAAAATATTAGTGAGAGTAATTAAAATTAATTACAATGATTAAGAGGAAAATTAGATTAACAATGGACTGAAGCTTAAACTTAAGGGCCCAAATGACCATTAAAACTGTCCAAAACCCATGGGATGGAAATATTTTGACCCAATAGTAAATTTTATTTAATATTTATAATTATTGGAGGAACTTTCAATGCAAAAATGTCTTTGGAATTCCCTTTTCAAAAATTTACATGAATGAAACTCCTCCACTATAAAAAGGAACTCACCCCTCCCCCTTATTCAGACAAATAAATACCTTTGGATCTCAAAAAATTCCCTAAAATAATCTTCCAAAGAACCACCCTTCATCCTAGAATCCTCGATTTTATCATAAAGTCATCCAAGGAAGCCCTTTGGTGAAAACAAAATGGAGTTACCAAGAAAGAGGTAACATCTTTCCTTAAACTATTTAGTTTTATTTTTGTTATCCACCCACTAAAATATTCTTATTAAAATATTATATAATAAAAAAAGTATCATTAAAATACTGATATGTTTTTATATTATGGGTTCAAATTTCACTTACACACACATCCATCTATTGGGAAATAAACATATTGTTTATGTGTATGACAAACTACAGCCTCATGGAAATGATGATTGCTCGTTTTTTCATTACCACTTATAATAGTGGTAATTCTTATTAGAAATTTTTTTATATATGACATATATGTTATTTATAATTTATTTATTATTATTTAATTTTTATATAACACATACCCTTATGATTTATTTTATATGTAAATACTATAACATCGTTTGTGGATGCGTGGACTACCACCTCCTCAAAGAAATGTGATTCGTTCACACTATAAATGGAATGTGTAATAGATGGTTTTAATAAAAATATATAAAATATATGAAATTTATATGATAATATAATTATAATATATATATATATAATTTAATTTTCATCCTTTTAATATGGTAAATAAATGAATAAAGTGTTCATGAATACGTACAACCTACCGTCTCCATGAACGGTGAATTTCATTTCTTATCTCCAAATATTATGTATTAATATAATTATATATTATATAAAAATAATGTTTTACATTATTTAGATGATTAAATCCTGATCTAGGTAATAGTAACAACAAATAACAAGTTAAAACATACTCAAAAAACTAGGTAATTAACACATGAAATAGTGAAAATAATGAGTTATTGTTATCAAACAGGTAATAAGATAATATAATAATATCACATATGATATAAAAAATATGATTATTATTATATTATAATTTAGTGACATTTTTTGAACAACTATACATGATTTTAAATACCACACAATAAAAAAGGAAGGATAAGGTAAGAGATTTTCCTCCCACTTTTTACATCCATGAGATAAATGTCATATTCACAAATTATTTCTTTTGTATGGTGTATATACTACCGATTTTGATATATTATATCATGATTTATTTTATATTCATTTTATTTTGAGTTTCAATTTGAATTATTTATTCTTAGGGATTTGAGATAAAAGTTACCATGTGCTAAATAATTTCATAACCTCATTCATTTTAATTGGGTTATATTACTTCATCATAGTCATTAATATTCTAAGATTATCTGTGTAATAAATTTTTACTATCTATTTCTATATTTAAAATTATTTTATTTGGATTTATAGTTGATATAAAAAACATGTTCCTTTATTTATTCTCAATTTAACGTTATAATATTTTCAAGGGTTTACTTCATAATATCATTTTGTTTGTGATTGCTTACACTTGAACTTCCATCAGAGGAAATTATTTTATCATTACATAATAAACCAATTAATCTTCTCTTCATATGGTTATTCATGACCTTTTTAAAGTAATAGTTCCATGTTACCACTATTTGGTAACTAAAATATTTTAAGAAATATTTTTTAGAAAACTTGACATTATTTTTCTCTTTAGTCAGAGAACCAGGTTTCTTCTAAAAACTCAATTTTCTAAAAAGGTTTTAAAAAATGTTTTTAATCATTCCAAAATTATTTATTAAAGTAATTTTTTTAAAAAATATTTTACAAATGATTTCAAAGGAATATTATTGTCTCTTTCCAAACATGTAATTTTATTAACCCATTTACCTTACAAAAGGAATGTTCTTTTTACCCTGTATTACATGTACAAACCCACCATCAATTCATTGATGTTTCCTTTTAAATTTTAAAAGGTTAATTTTTAAAAAAAATCTTTTAAGTTATTTTCAAATAAATTGATTTTAAAAACGTTTTTCAAAATGAAAAATATATTTTCCCCAATAATGTTTTTCAATGATCTATTTACAGTATTTCTATTAATCAATGACAACAACCTTTTATTTTTACTCCATTTGGGATATGTTGTATTTATTCCATACTTATTCTTCCAATGAATTATTTTTGATTGATTTGTCCAAGGATAGTATTGACATTCACTTCCTTGGTTCCTTTTTTAGTTCCCCAGAAATATTCAATTTCTTATGACCATTTGAATTTGAATTTACCCTAATTATCTATATCATTTATTATGGATATGTTTATTTCTGAAACTGTATTTCATTTTTATATAAAGTATTTAATTTGACATATTATATCATTAATATCCTTATTCTCATGATATTATATGTTTCATTTAATTCAAGTGTAATTATGATTCAAATGTTTCAAAGTGGTATGAGAAACTTTGGAATGATTAAGGAATATTTTAATCAAGAATTTTTTTAATTATATTTCATTGGTATCTCCATTCATAAACATCAACAATCCTTATTGTTAGTTATCCTCCAAGGTGGAAATATTGATAAATGAATACTCTTTAATTAATCTGGATATTTGATAAGGAACACAGTTAAATCGATTATTTGATATATGGGGAATTATTTGGAAAGGTATGACATGGGTGGGGCCTAGTTATAGATTGTCCATCGATGCATCGGTAATCTCATGGGATGATTCAGTTAGCTAGCCTTAGATGATTTTTTACCCAATATTCTAAACTTTATTGTAAAAGATCTTTATGGTAAAGGTATCATGTACCTAGGAAACATTTTATCCAATAATTAAGCATTTCCCTCATTTAGATTCAGTTATTATTTATCCATGGGATTAGTCATTGATATGGTACATCAGTATTGACTCGGTGTAACCTGATACATGATAATGGGCCTTACTACGCACTTGGATTGACACTCCTATGGGATACACTTAGGATAATTCACATTTTATTCATAGATAATTATGAAGGATTTATAAGTAATGATATCCCCAATTAACCAATATTTAAGACTATTAGATTAGATGCACATAAAATTTTCAATTTATATTAAGTATTTTACTATTTTGGGGGTTATAAATTATGTTTAATAATGATATGAACAAATTTAGTGTATGAAATCATGTATAAATAGAACCTAGAATAAGTAACATTAACCTTACCAATTTACAAGATCCCAAGAGTAGGGAGGATCACATATTCGATGGTATTTGGTCAATATTTAAAAGGGAAATATTCTCCCAAGCATTCTCATCATATTTGGACATAGTATCATGTGATAATTATTTTGGTAAAGAATTATCCATTTCCTATAGATTTGAAGAAAACCAATAAAATAAGTGGATGACAGGTAAAAATATTTTTAAAAGGAAGAAAGGAAAGAAGTATTTTCTCACATGTGACAATTGTGGAAAACAACACCCTAGTACTTGCTTTAAGGAAATGTGAGTTTTTTATAAGTGTTGAGAAAAAGTCCACCAAGTTTATGATGATAAGGTAAATAAATAAAATTATAATGTGAAATGTTTCCACTACAAGGAGAAGGGATACTATAAAAATCAATGTCTGATGTGTCAAAGTAATATACCCCAAAAGAGGATAATAAAGCATGTTCAAGATTATGCTACTACCAAAGAAAAATAGTAATGATCAATGTTCTTATGTTAGGATTCAATAATTATGTCATTTGATTATTTTATCAATAATGTACTGGTAATAATAATTATGTAATATACGAGGACTGTACTAAAATACTTTTTTTAGGGATTTGAGATCAAATATCGAATGCTTCTAAAAAAAGTGATTCACTATCAAGTAATTTTTTTTTTGAAAACACATGGTTAAGGTAAAGATAACCATTAATATGTTCCTAATACTAATATAATGATGTTGGAGTAAATAGATGAATGTTTTGGATAAAGTGAATAGGATAGTACCAACAACCTTGGAACTAATTAATGGTTGGTTGAAATAGTATGTTTTTTCTTCATTGATGGAGTTTAAAAAACATTTTTGTTTACATAATAAATCCAATAACATGTGTGTTACTTACGTAATAAGGAAAAAATGTGTGTTTCTACTAAAGTTTTGTTGTAAATAATGTTATTACCATATTTTCATGTTTGGTATGTTATGATTAAGTTACACTTCATATTATTTGATATGTTAATTTTTGAAATTTGGTGACCTTTCTTCTAAAGCGTTTGATCATAATATTTTGGAAAATTTATCCATTTAAGAAGTGGTTTAAGTTGATATTTGGATGAGGTTTTAAATGTTAATGTATAACTTCACCATATGATGCATCCTATACTAATAAATGAAGTATAAAAAGTTCAAGGTATAAACAAAGGATAAGATTGTGTTTATGAAATTTAAATGTATAATTACTTATATTCTTATGAAGTGAAACAATTCCTTAATTGTAGGGGGAAATGTCTTAAAACAAAAAAATTGTCTTATTATCATCATTTTTTATGACATCAATTACATTTTATCAAAATATTTGTTTAAGGATTTATGTTCATCAACTTTCAACTAAACACATTCTCTATCACTCTCTATCAAAACTTGACTATTATATTTTTCTTCCATATCTGTGTTTTCATTTCCCACCAATGTTCTCCTGCCTGGGAACCTAGTTACATGACCATTGTACATCCCTTTAAATATTTTTAAGAATAATTATTATTAACACTATTTTTGATATAGTGTTTTCAATAATATTTTACTTTCAAATAAAAATCCCTTGATTACCAAGATTTATTTTGATACTTGGGGACTAAATTTATTTATGGTTGAATAATGTAAAACCCAAGACTTTACAATATTTTACTTTTAGAATAAATTTGATTTTTATTTATATATTGGTTTATAAAAAATAAAGTAATTATTATGTTACCCACAATATAATTTTTAGATTTCTCTACACAGAATACTGATGATATCTTGCGTTACACACAAGACTGGATTTCTTTTATGTCTAACATAATATGCCAGATATAGTTTTACGGAACAATAATATATTATTAAAAATATTATTATTTTATATAATAAGATAAAACATAGCTACTAAATTTATGTTTATGAATATAATTAACTAACTTATGAAAATATATTTTTGAATTAATTAGATATTAATTCATTATAAATGAATATAATAACCAATTGAATATAAAGGGAATGTTTTTATAAATAACTATTATTATGATCAAAAATTCATTTTAACTTAATAAATTAAATTAATTAAAATTAGATATTGATGTTAATGTAATATATTCCCTAATTTTTTTATAGTCATAAAATAGATTTGATAATCATTAGATAGGAATAAAAAAATTTACAAATAAAAATATTTTTTTATAAAGGTCATCATATTGCTTTTTAATGGATAAACAATTTTAAACACAATTTTTGGAAATTTTATAAATATTATATTTCAAAATAAACATAATATTTTAAATAAAAGTATAAATATTATCTTTAGGGGAATTTTTTGAATTTTTCTATGAAGCTTCATTTTTTGATGAATAATGAAAAATATTGAATTTTAATTCAAAACTATTTTTTCATATAATTTATATATGGGGTTAAAATGTATATTAAATTAGTATTAAATTTTAATAATATCCATTTATTATTTATTAATCCTATTTAGGTAATTTGAATCAATTTTACTTTGTAATTGGATATAAAAACTTAGAAATCACTGGGACGTTTTTACTTAAAAATACGCATTCTAGTCCCATATGTAGAATTAATTGTAAATTAATTTATGTTTCTTATGTGATTTTTAATTTGAAAAAATGGATTACACATTTTGAATAAGAATAATTTATATTTTCAAATAATTTCAAATTATTTTTTGACCAAAAATATTAGTGAAAGTAATTAATATTATTACAATGATAAATAGGAAAATTAGCTTAACAAAGGACTAAACCATAATGTTAATGTAAAAAATGTCCTATAAACTTGTAGAAAAGATATTATATAACCTTATTTAGACCTTATACTATGTTTTATCTAATTTGGACCATTATTGGATCCACTTTCCTTGGAAAAAACATGGGTGGAATTCCTTTTTCAAAAATTTACAAAAATACCACTCCTTCTTCACTATAAAAAGGCACTCACCCCTACCCCTTATTCACATGTATCAATCCCATTGGATCTATTAAAATAATCTAAAATAAGCTAAAAAAATCCACCACCTAATCATAGAATTCCCCCTTTTTGACATAAATCCATTGAATGATTCCCTTTGGTGCAAACCAAAAGGAGTTACCCAACAAAGAGGTAACATCCTTCATTAAGATCTTTAGTTTTTTTTCATTCTCTACCCACTAAAATATTCTTATTACAATATTATATAATAAAATACATACCTTGAATATTCTGATATGTTTTTATGTTAAGGGTTTGACCGTAACTCACACACACAACCATCTAATGGGTAACAAACGTACCTTTTATGTGTACGATTAACTACCGCCTCACGAAATGATGATTGTTCATTTTTTACTTTACTACCTATAATGGTTGGAATTATGATGTAAAATCTATTTATATTTTATATATATGATATTTTAAATAATTTATTATTCTTTAATTTTTATATAACATATACCTTTATGTTTTTCATTTTGTGTAAATATGATAGTATCGTTTGTGGATGTGTGGATCACTGTCCCCTCAAAGCAATGTGATTCGTTCACACTATATATGAAAGATATAATGGATGGTTTTAATAAATATATGTGTAATATATGACATATATTTGATATTAAAATCATAATATTCATATCTATCATTTACTTTTCATTCTTTTAATATGGGATAGAAATGAAAGTAGCCTTCAATTGTACGTATGACCTACCATCTCCATGAACGGTGCATTTAATTTCATATATTAAAATATTATGAATTATTTAAAAAATAGTGAATATATATATATGATATAAACATCATGTTTTAAATTCTGGTGATGATGAAATCATGAAATATTTAATAGTAACAACAAATAAAAAGTCAAAAAATACTCAAAATACTAGGCAATTAATACCAGAAATAGTGAATGTAATGAAATATTATTATCAAATGGGTATTAAGATATTATAATAAGATAATATATGATTTCATAAATATTATTATAATTCTATTATAAGTTATTAACATTATTTAAAAAAATATACACGAGGTTAAGGACCACACAATAAAAAGAAGGATATAGTAAGGGATTTTCCTCTCAATTTTTCCATCCATGAGATAAATATCATATTCACCACATCTTTTTTATGGTGTATCGACTGTATATTTTGATATATAATATCTTTAATGGTTTTATCTTTATAGTATTTTTATTTACAATTTAAATTATTTCTTCTAAGGGGATTTGAGTTAAATGTTACCAAGTGGTAAAGAATTTCATAACCTGATTCATTTTCATTGGAATATATTACTTATTTATTGTTTTTAATATTTTAAGATTATGTTTATAATAAATATTTACTATCTATTTTAGAATTTAAATTTTTTTATGTTGATTTAATTTGTATATACATAATCTATTAATTGGTTGATTCTTACTTCAATGTTATAATCTTTTCAAGGGTTCACTTCGTAATCTCATTTTTTTGGTATGTTTACACTTAAATTTAAATAAAAGGAAATTATATGGTAATAATATAATAATCCCATTAATTTTATCCTTTTTTGTTAACTCATGACCTTTCCCAAGTAATAGTACCATTTTACCCCTCTTTGGAACTCAAAATGTTTTAGGAAGTGTTTTTAAGAAAACCCACATAATTTTTCTCTTTAGTCAGAGAAACTGATTTCTTCTAAAAAAATTTGTTTTCCAAAAAGGATTCCAAATATTTTTTTAACTTTAAAAAATTATTTATTAAAGATAATTTAAACATTTTTATCTTTTACCAATTTTTTAAAAATAATATTCTTGGATCATTCTGAATAAGGAATGTTTTCTAACATTTTTACCTTACAAAGGAATGTCATTTTTACCTTGTATAACATGTATGAATTTACCCTTCATCATATCTTTCAAAATTTATTTGAAAGTTTATAATGATTTTAAAAAAAATGGTTTTTAATAGTGATTTTCAATGAATTTTTTAAAAAAAAATTATTTCAAAATGAAAAGTATATTTTCCTAAATATTTTTTTAAAATATATTTTTATAGTATTTACATTAATCAATGACAAAAAAACCTTTATTTATACTCCACTTGGGATATGTTGTATTGATACCATAATTATTCTTACTCCAGATGGGTTTTGATTGATTTGTCTAAGGATAGTATTGACAGTCACTTTATTCATTTCTTTTTTAGTCCCCTTTGAAAATTCAATTTCATATGATCATTTGATATTTAATTTCATCCAATTATACATATAATTTATCATTGATATGTTTATTTCCTAAATTGTATTTCATTTTTACATAAAATGTTAACTTTGACATGTTATATCTAGAATATCTTTATTCTTGTGATATTCTAAGTTTTATTTAATTGAAGGGTAATTATGATTAAAATATCTCAAGTGACAACTCTGTTGATGATTTTGAGATCCTTCACCATCTTCAGATTGCGGGTTCTTATAGGCAACCTCGACATACCTTTGAGGTTTTCTGTCGAGCCCCACTTCCAGGATGGATCAAAGTGAATTTCGACGGCGCTTCTAGAGGAAACCCAGGTCCAGCAGGTTGTGGTGCCATCTTCAGAGACTCTCTTGGCAGATGCCTTGGTTACTTCTTTAATGGATGTGGTACGGCCTCATCTTTGGAAGCGGAAATGTTGGGAGTCATTCATGCTGTGGATTTTTCTAAGTAAAAGGGATGGAACAAGTTGTGGATTGAATGTGATTCAACCACTGTTGTCCAAGCTATCTGGAAGGGGGTGGTGCACCTTACATGGCCGCTTACCTCTCGATGGATGAAATGTCTTACTTCGCTCATAGATCTCAACTACATTGCCACACACGTGTTCCGTGAAGCGAACATGGTTGTTGATAGTCTGGCCAATAAGGGATTCAATCAGGTCACTACATAGTTGGATGATTTTCCGGAAGACTCCCTCCCACTTTATAATAAATATTATAATAAGATTCCTTCTTTCAAACTTTTGTACCTCCCTTTATTTTTATTAATAAATTGTGCCTTGGTCTTTAACTGAGGAACCACCTTTAAAAAATGATTAAAATGTCTCAAAGTGGTATGGGACACTTTGGAATATTTAAAGATTATTTTTCTCCAGAATTTTTTAATTATATTTCAAAGGTATCTTCATTTATCAATGTTATTAACCCTTATTATTAGTTATCATCCCCTGAGAAAATTTTAATAAATACTCACTATTTATTAAATATATATATTTGATAAAGAACATTGTCAAATATATTATTCAATATAAGGGGAATGATTTGGAAAGTTACGACATGGGTGGGAGATGATTATAGATAGACCCTTGATACATTGTAAGTATCATAGTATGAGTCAGTTTTCTAGTCTTAGATGTGTTTTTACCCAATATGATACTTTATATTGTGAAAGGTATTGAAGTTAAAGGTACATCTACCTAGGAATCATATAATCCAATAATTAAGAATTTCCCTTATTTAGATTCAGTTATTATTTATCCTTACGATTTTTTGTTGACATATCTATGGATTCATTTAATTATCAACTTATTGATTAAGTGACATGTGTTTTCATTTATTTACCTTTCCATATTATTTTCACAATTCCTTCTTAGGTTATTGATTACATGAAATGTGTCTTCATTTATTTTCATGTCTATATTAATTATACATTTTCTGTTTAGTTGAATGGCTTGTGTTTTTCGTTATTTTCCATGACATAATGGTTACTCTCATTGATTCATTATTTCATCTGCTATAATTTACCCTTAATGATCATTTTATCTCACACTTATTATGTTACCTTTACCTAGGATTTTATGAAGTGTACTAATAATGACATTAAAGGGCATAGTATATGGAATAAATTTATTATCCTTGTATGAAAGAAAAAACTATTTTGTAATTAGTATATTCATTTGTAAAACAAGACTCGTGTATGTATCTGGTTTAATAGGACTAATAAAATGTTCAGTACTTTGTGATTTGAATATTTTATCTATGTCAATGAAATAAAATAATGCACTGGCTCCAGGATTCTGGGGTCGGGGTGTTACAACTTATTTCATTAATATTTTTATTTGAACTAGCTTTCTTGTCAGACTTGTAGTCATGCCTTTACATAACCCTTTAAACCAATTCATCTAACATATTTTCCTCTTTATTATTTTTTAGGTATATTTCACTATTTGAGATAACTCATGTTTTTTACACCCCATTACGTCAAAATTAGAAGATTAATAGTTAAAACACCTTAAAATTTTAAATTTTAGACCATTTTCCTTAGTTTTTTCCTCATCAATAAAAAATTCTAATTCAAATTTTTATTGTAGTTGAGAACTACTTAACTCATCCAAGGTATAATACATGAATTTATTTATTTTATCAACAACAAACTTTTGGGTGTGCTCTATATTTGTAAGATCTCTAAGAACACTCTCAACAGTCACAGTGTTGTCCAATATTTCTCAAAAAGCACTAATTATATTCACAATGAATATGAATCTATGGAATATTTTGTTGAAAATATCATTTTCTATTATTTTTAAATAATTATACTATTCTCATAGTAGTTAGATCATAGTTCTTTTTAACTTTTTTTACCATAATAAGTAACTTAATTTTTTTTTCAATATCATAACTATCTTTTAAAGAAGATATAGGGATAAATAAATTTTATCTAATAACACAATAAATAATATTCATGACTATAGAATTAAAAATATACTAAAGTGAATCTTTTCCGGTAAGTGAATCAAGATACACCTCAAGTAATTTATATGTGTTATTAATTTCAAATGAAAAATTCTTAATTTCTTGATATAACTTTACATTATATATTTCTAGTAACCATAAAAATTATCATCAATTAAGGGTGACCTCTATAAAATCCTTCTATCACTTGATCATTAGACTTCTATATAATATGATATTTCCTTAGACCTTTTAGAGTCTAGTTTAATTAATAACACAATTATAATCCAAAATATCTAGTGTTATTTTACTAATTTTTTCCATTTAATAAGTTGTTCGGTAGTCTAGAGGGAGGGGTGAATTTTTAGTATTAAAAACTAAAGACATAAAGTATATAAAAGACCATAATATTTTTATAGTATTTAGTTGAAATTTTCCTACATTTACTCTTTATATACCCAAAACTCTTTGATAGTTATATATCATAATATGATTGGAGAATCATATGAATTTCAAAAAAAATATTTGTGATAACCATTCAAATGATTTATAATAAATTCCCGTTAAATATCACATTATATAATGATATGAAATAGTTTTCCAAATAGCTTATACATTCATGTTATAATAATTAAATTGATCATGATTTTAATAATGTGATGTATCCATTAACACCTTTATTTCAGATATCAAATATTCATAATATATTGTTTCTTTAAAATACTCTAACAAAAAATTAATATTATGTTAATAATAATGAATCAATACTTTAATACCAGATAGTATGCTGGATTGGAAATATAGTATTCATTTTCTTCCAAGTATTATTTTATCCACCTGTAATATTTTCATTGTAATACTTATTATTAAAAGATTATTCCAAAACTTAGTGCCATCTTGATCTTGACATGCCACTAGCTCGATAACATGGTCCTATAATAACTATCCATATATTGATCATGAGAATTCATTTTCTCAGTCTGTTTCTTGATAATACATTCTTGATCAACATTTCTTGTATTGAAATAACTATATTTTATTAGTGATGGAACACTATCACATTAATACTTTATATTCTATTCTCTTTTACCATAGTCTATGATCAATTTCCAAAATAATAACTCTACTCGTTTTAGATCAAAATTGTCTCAGTATAAGACTTGATATTACATGGGATTCGAGTATAATCTCTTAACCCTGAATGATTGAAGATTATAATAGGTGTCAGATTAACATATATCAATGTTGATAAAATATTTATATTAATGTTGAAACAAAAAAAGTACATACTAAAAACATGGTAAAACATAAATATAGAAACATGATAAGAAAACATAAAAAACTATTCCTTATACTTATTAAAACAAATTATAGGATCCTAGTACAGTTTATGTACCATTGAGAGGTGGGTGAATCAATTGTATATTTTTTAAATTTTATCCTTTATAAATTAAACTGTTTTACATTTTATGGTATTAATATACTATCCTTTAAACACCCCTACGCTAGGATGCAATTAAAATATGAAGAATAACATCTCTTAATAATGTTTATAAAGTTTGATGCTAATGTGGTAACCTACTCTATGTTGTGTTTATTTTATAATGGAGACATAAATTATATCATTATTAAACTTTAAATGATTAAAATCATAGTATATGTTATTATATACTCAATAATATACCCAAGGTTCAAGTTGGAAACATATAATTCTTATTTTGATATGGGAATAGATCATGAAATTCTAAATAACTGTCACCAAATATCAAGTTTGACATTGTTTATATTAGAGCCTCAAATATCCATAAAATTCTTATACTCTTTAGTGTGAAAATGGATATTATTTAAGCCTCTGGATGTCTTTGAATAACAATAAAATTTCTTCTTTAATTATCAAGTTGATAATTTCTAAAAGAATATCAATAAATCTATATGCAAGTTAGACTTCCTCTTTAATATTTCAGAATGATCTAAATGTAAATTAGATATTTCAAACAAATATCAATCCAATTTATCATCAAAATAAAGTCATTAAAATTAATAGAAATATGATCCATTTCCATGTGATAGGTTGTGAATATAGATGTAAACTCTTGATTATTTTCTCTTACTCTTTCTTATAAAAATGGATCTACAACAGAACAAGGTATCAGCTTCTAGATTCTAAGTACAAATAATTTATTATTATTTTTTATTTTTATATTATTTTATTTTTGGAATATTATTTCAAAAATTTTTTACCTATTTTTTTCCTTTATTTTCAGTAATGATATCAACATAGACAAATGCTCCTAAAAATTTCTATAGATTGATTGAAAATATTGAATGTAAGACATTTCTATTTGAAATTTCTACAAACATTAGACCATGATCTTGAAAATCAATTATAAAAAATTCTAGGAATAAATCATGGATTAACCAGTATTCTATGATATTTTTAAATCAAAGTCTAGTGAAGCATCATTGTACTTAATATCCAGAAGTGCCCTTTAAAACACTTCAATCTTTACATTTTTTCAATGTGTAAAAACTTATATAATATTTAAAAAATCTTACTTATCATTATTTGAATAAAAACTGTATTTTATACCATAAAACATTTTCTCCCTTGTCCATATTTCTTTTTTTGGATAATGTATTTCATAAGATAAAAAATATGTTATACATCACAAAAAAATATTATATACTCCTGAAAAAATCTTACAAAACATTGAAATTTTTCTCACAATTATTTGATCATATACAACATAAAAAACTTTACCCAAGAATATATTACATTTCATAGGGTGACTCCTCCTTTTTTTGGTTTTAATCTCTAGAAAATATATTACATATCAATAAAATATTTTACTTATTTTGTGTAATTTTCTACTATTTCTAAATTTTCTAACCCCTATACCTGTTCCATTTCTTCTATTCTAAGGAAAATATTACGTATCATACACATAGGTAGATTTCCATTATCCTGAAATTCTATAATTCCATAATTGTACTACAACATCCTCAAACCAAATCAAACAAGTTTAAATAAACTAAAAATCAAACTCAACTCCCTTCTAGTGCTTCTTACTCATGGTTGACTATAAATACACCATTATTTAAAAAATTTATTGGGTTATTCAATGTCCACATTTTTATTTGTTATCAACCTCAACAATTCACTATAAGAAAAATTAAATCATATCCTTTCTCAAAGATAATTATTAGGAAATCGCACTATTTGATAACATATTTTCATGAGAAAATTCCTTCCCTATGTGATAATAAATTTTTTCCCCTGATAAATTGGATGCTCTCCCACTCAATATATACTCTCAATACTCCACCATTTTACAATAATACCAATTTTGGATTCAATATTTTATTATATATCAGTAGCTTATATTTCTCTCTTGTTGGAAAAAATTCCAAATATAAAATGTGGCAAGGCTAAAGTCCACCAAGTGAGAGGGAAGGGATAAAAAATCTTATTCAGTGTAAAAATTTCTAATATGTCCTTAAAAATTTCTTTATTTAATATATAAACAATTTTATCTCTTTTAGGAATAAATTATAACCATATGAACCCATTGGAAAGATTATTTTTGATGAAATGAAATCTGATGTCAATATGTTTTGATCGAGAGTAATTGTATAGAATTTTTAGAGAGATAAATATCACTTTGATTTTCTTCTAAAATTATGATTGGTTTCTAAATTTTCACCCTTGTTTCCAATTACTATTATTTGATATAGATACCTGAACTTTTAGTATCCAAATATTCATCCCCTTTGGTTCTTGATGTAATAGTGTTCTATTTGTTAAAGTGGAACCTCAAAAAACTTCCCCCCAAAATAAAAAATACACCCAATTTTTTTTCTATCACTACAGTCACCCATCAAGTTAACATTTGTAAATATAGATAGTTTTAGGGGATCATATGTTTTTTTACATCATCCTAAAATTCATATTTCATTTAATTTATTTTAGAATACTTTTGGTATCAATTAAATTTGATTCATTTGGATCACATTATTACCTCAAAAAAAGGGTTATTACTAAGTCAATATATGACCTTGATGTAATGAGTTAAATTAATCTACCAATCAATATCTTAAACTTATTTTGGTTTATAATATATCATTCTACATCTTTTCCCAGTGTCATACCAACTTTTATGGGTGTGGACCCTATCTTTTAGTCTTTTATACAAAACTTCTTCAACAACTATCTTTCAAACTCTCCTTGGTAAAGAAAAATGAATTCTTATTTCGATACCACCTTCAACCCTAAAAAGTACCACATTTATCTTTTAATATACATATCAATATAATTATTAATTTTTCTAGAAACTTCTTTAAAAAAATCTCTCTATACCCTACAAAAATAATATCATGGACATAATTGATAATAATGAGGATAGTTTCCTACATTTCAACACATAAAGGTTATTTCCAACCATCCATTTAATTAATTTAGCCTCTTTCATACAGCCGACTATCTTTTAATACCAGACCTAAAGGGTCTATTTTTTTATTATAGATAATTTGTTTATCTTGTATATAATAATTCCATAATTTTCAATGATGAACCCCATGGGTTGATCAATTTAGACTTCCTCCAATATCACTCTATTTAAGTTGTAATATTTCACATCCATTTGGTAAATTTTAAATTTCATGTGAGCTTGAATATATATGAATATTATTATGGATCCATTACTTGCAATATGAGTAAGTTTTTCTTCAAAATAAAATCCCTTAACCTATTAATATCCTTTATATAGAGTCCTGGACTTTTTCCTTGAAAATTACCCAATATCAATCAATTCATTTATGAACACTAACTATATTCCCATCATATTTTCCACATTTTTTAAGGATAACATCCCATGCAGAATTACTCTCATTCCAATTCAGCTCTTAATTCATAAGGTGGTCCCATTCTTCAGTTTAACAACCTCATTAACTAAATGTGGACCAATCTACTAGATAATATATGTTTATATTATTATATACAACCTCACTCTAGTATATACTAGATAAGTCTATTATTCTATTATATTCTATATATCCAAAAGTTTTTTTAGATTCTTATACATCTATTTTTCAACTTTAGTTGCTTCTTCAACATCACTTTCAAATTTTTGTAAATATAATAAACTTGTGGTTTATTTCCTTCTTTTTATTCACTAAATTTTGGAATTATACTCACTGTCATAATCAATTCCTTCCAGTCCTTCTTAATTTAGATTTTCAATATTGATTATTTTTTCAATGAAATTTATATCATAAAAATCAATTATCTTATGTAGATTTTAATTATATTATTTTTTCCTTTTCTATTGGACAAGTATCATTGAATAACATGTCCCTGGTCCTTTTAAAAAAAATTCTAATATTTGGGTCCTTGATTTTTATAAAACATGGAAAGTTAAAAACCTCAATATAGTTCATAGTGTTTTTTGTAAAAAATAACAAAAAAAATTTATTTTCGAATTAGTTCTTAGTATAAAATATTTATGACAATTCACAATAGTTTATACAGATTGCCTCTAGAAAAACATTTTCTTATTTAATTCAATAAGGATTATTATTCCTAATAGAAATATTTTTTATTAATTATTTCATAAAAAATCTACTGAGGGGTGTTTGGATCACATTATTGATTATTAATTCCATTTTTATCAATATAGGATTTAAAATATTTCCATCAAAACTACCTTTGATTTTCTATTCTCAAAATGTTTACATGAATCCCCTCTCTCTCTGATTTCTTTTTGAGAATTTAAAAAATATCCACTAACTTTGACTAATTTTTCATAAATATAATATTTATCATTATTATAAAACATTAAATAACTTTTATGAAGTATAAGTCACCTTTAATTAATGGATTTATCATTTATCCAGAAAAATATTAGTGAATTAATTCAAGTGGGTTGGTAGATTGTATTTCTACTCTTTTATGTCTTCCCTGTGCCATTTTCCCCTTTTGACAGGATTCCCACACAACATCTCTATCTCTACTTAATTAGAGTAGATATATCATGTTATTTTCTATTGATTTTTTCACAATTCTTTCTAACTAATATGAGATTGGATCTTGTGTCAAAAAAAATTCTTCTTTTTCACTCGGTAATATGAATTACATAGATCACCAATCTAAAAAAATATTTTCACTTATTCTTTAATCACGGGTGATGGCACTTCCATCAATTACTACATTGACGAGACACGTGTTTCTTTATAAAATATACTAATTTCATTAATTATAAATATTAATCACACTCAGAAGATTAGGTTAAAGCCTATTACTATCAATTCATAATTATATTTCAATTTAAAAGATTCAATATCAGTGGAACCTATTCTTTTATTTTTTAAGAAACTTTCATTCTCATGTGTGAAAACACAAACATTATGTTCCTAAATTATTTTTATGATATTAACATCCCCGATAATATGTGATGAGTAACACCAGTCATGTGTGATGAGTAACACCAGTCATGTGTGATGAGTAACCACTATCAAGGATCCATATATTTATCTTTATTCTAGCTTTAAGAGTAACCTCTATAAGAAGTGAATTTTCTATTTTTCTTATTTTATGAGTCTTATTATTTTCAATTACTTTTTGATTTGTCCCTTGAATTACGATCACAAGTTCATAATCATAAAGTAAATTATGGATACACCTTCCAAATATCTCCTTAAAACAATCAATTTTTTTATGGTTAATTGAGATAAATTTATATTTATTGCATCTTTATCTGAGACTTCCTCTCTCTGTTCACTGGTTAAATACCCTTAAAATTTATTCCTTATCTGACTCCATTTAAGTGATATATAATAATATAAAATGTAATATTTAAGCCCAAATATTCCAAAAAACAAAAATTAACCTTTAAAACTATTTATTTCGTGAAACTATTGAGTCTGCCGATGAATACCAGCTTGTTATCTTGGTACATTTCATGTAATATTTTTATTTATCTTTGGGGAACCTTACCTTTTTATTTTTCCTCAAATATCTATGAAGTAGGATTAAACTTATCAAATATTTTTTCTTATCCAAATATTTTTCAAATTTTATATTGAATACTTAAATGTAAGATAAAAAATTAGATTATTGTGTCATAAGATTTTAGTTTTTACCCAATCTTGTACACACCATTTCTTAGTATCTAATGATGACTCAAACTTTATTTATATAGAATTATCATAATAATCTATCCTTTTTCATAGGTTCTTAAAAGTCTTAAGACACCATAACTGATTCATTTATAATTATTCAACTTCTATTATAACTTCATTCTCATCCACTTTAAACATTCTCTCTTACTTAGAAACATTATCTTTAAAAAAATTAATTTCCAAAACATAATACTTTTTTATTATAAAATTCATCTTGGTATTTATTCAACTTCCAAAACACTTTCTTCAAAGATTTCATTTCCAACTTCTGAACTATTTTTCTCTCATGACACACTTCAAGATCATTCTATAGTATTTATTCCATGTAGGTTTCTTCTCTTTTTCTCTCATTTCCTAAAATTTTTTCTTTTCCATCAATATGAGAAATTACGTTTATTATATTTCCAATACAATATTTAACAAAATGATTACTTGAGGTAAATAATTTATCCTTTTACATAATTAATAGGATTGTAATTTTCCTTTTTTAGTATTTTTCTATGTTTGTATCATATTGGTGGGATATATCTAGATTTCTTTCACCAACTATTTCACTAGGGACTTGCTTTATCATATTCACCTTCATACTCTAAATTTTTCTTTCTCAGAAAATATACAACAAAGATTCCAATTTCACCACATTTAAAGCACTTATTTTCAAGTTTTAATTTTAAACTTACTCATTCCCCTTTTTAATTTTTTATAGATAAGGTACATTGTTCTTTTAAATATTCACCTTTTTCATAATCTTCTTTTGATCCATTGGAAGATTCAACCTCTACATCTTTGATATTGTGTTTATTCATGGATTTAAATTCTAGTTATTTTTTGGTTTCTTATTGAATATTAAATCATTCCTCATATAAAAATAAAATATTATATTTTTAAACTCATTTAGAGATAAATTTAATTTTTATTCTAGGGAATATATATTTGGGTTTAAATTGATTAGAAAATTTCTCATTAAATTCGTGAAAATGGTTGAATATTCCAAAGTATCCCCAACAAAACTAATGCAACAAACTATCCCATCTACTATGGTGAAATAACAACCAACTCTATCATCAAATAACATTATGATAACTTCTTATTTATGTCTATAGATCTATAGTTTAGATTATTTAACATTGATATTTACTTCATAAATATACTTCATCTTTTCCCATATCTTATTTGTTGTCTTGAGACCCATCAACTTTGTGAAAACTTTATATAATAAAGTTCAAAGGTTAGAATTTATCATATCTTTATACTATATTAGGACATATTTTTTAAATGGTGAAAACCCCACTATCAACACATCACTCACATCAAGTACTTGTGAAAGAAGACATGGAATCTTACCTTTATTTAGATAAAAAATTAATTTTCTTAAAAGATAATGTTGACTGAATTCATATTCATCAAATTTTAAATTTTTTTAGAATATGATCATATAAGGAACCTGGTCAACTCTAAAATACTTAGAAAGCCTACTTTAGTGAATATACTATTGATATAGGGTCAATTAGTGGTGTAGTTTTGAAGATTTGTCATTTTGAAACAAACATATGTTAAATTTTAAGGTCTTGATCCACTCCTCTTTAAAATATCCCTCAACAATCTAAAATTTAATTGTGAATAATCACATAATTCATGAATTCTTACATGGTTTAATATCAATGTTGGTACATACTCCTTTTCATATTCTTTTTATTCCTATTGAAATTATTATTTAATTATTTAATTTGCAAATTTTATAAGTGAAAATGAAGGTATGATCCATAGTAAATTTTACACAATTTTTGGGTATACATCATCTAATTTGAATTGTATTATGGGCAGGTATCATCTATAAAACATTTAATATTTAGTTTAAAATAATAATAATCTTAATAGTTTTATTAACATGCCACACCAAGATTTAATAAAACAAAGATATTTTAAATTATTATCTTACCATTATAATAATGTCATTGAATTGGTAGGTATGAAAATGAATAACAACAATGTTATATATATATAATTTACCTAATCAAAAAAAATATTTATTAATTTGGAGGAAATAAGTACTAAATTTTTAGTAGACATTTTTTCTTCAAAAAGGTATTTTATTCAAATATGATTTTTATTAAAAAAATTATAGAAATTATAATTAATTCCTACCATTTTTATTAATTTTATTTTATAAAGTTAACCACATTTTCTAAATCATCTTCTCAAAATTAATTTTGGGTGAAATTTTGGTATTTTTCTAAAATTATCGATTTTAGTGAGTATTAAAAATACAAAATTTTCAAATACCATAATTTATTTTCATTAAATAAAGTAACATAAATGTCCCGTTATATTTTGGATTTTTTGTTAAAATTACATAAAATAAATTTTATCTATAGTAAATAAATTAATTACATTTGAATTAACAATATTTATGATTGTGATATAAGTTAATTTTTATGCTTAAAAATGCACTATTCTAAAAAAAATTGGTTTAATTTTACACATTAAATTAAATTTAATTAATATGACTTATAGATATTGCATCATGAAGAATATAAATCATATTTTGAATTATAATTATCAAATTTGGTAAATAGACCATTTTTTATTTCAGGTCATTATGAAAAGTAACTATGGTAAATATTTTCCACCATAATAAAGGTAAAATTGTTCAAACAATGTTAAAATATTAAAATAAGGTCTCACAATGTACTAAAAACTTTAATATGTTTCATTTTATGGGATAAATTATACTATATCCATTAAAAATCTGAATACATGTAATTTTGGTACCATTCCCCTTGATAATGACATTTAATTTAAGTACAGAAAATTCCAAAACACCACTCTCTTGACATTAATATATCTAAATTTTTAAATAAAGATAAAAGTGGATATGTTTAGTTATAAATGTTTATTTCAAATATTAATTAATATTTTTATCATAGTAATTTTTTTTAATTTTTATTGATGACATAATTACCTTAAATTCTCACACAATGCCAACACATTGCTTCTATAAAGAGTAGAAGAAATTCATAAAAGGAATTTTAAATACTATAAAACTATTTTTTTGGATGATTTAAAGTACTGAATGAGTTTTATAGTTGTATATAAAAAATTAGGTATGTTTTAAATGATTATAATTGAATTTATTTGTTATTATGAGTCATTTAAAGTCAAATTAAATGAATGGTGTCAAAAATGACATTAATGATATTTTATGAAAAATAATATTTTATTAAATTATTTAAAAATCATAAAAAATATTTAAATAGAATATGTAGGATATTATATGGTAAAATATTTCATACATTTCACATTTATGATCCAATGTTTACCTTTCATATAAAATTATAACTATTAAAGATTGAAATAGTGGTTATTGCGGTTAAGATTAGAAATTGTTAACGAGGTGGTTAATAAAAAATATAGTGTTTAAAATGATATCTAAACCAATAAAAATTTTATTGGATGATTTAATTTTGACTGTATACTCATTATTTTAGAATCCATGTAATTTTGGAACCATTTTTTCCTGAATATTTATTTATTATATATTAATATTTTAAAAAATTTCAAGAGTGTCCCTCCTCTCACTTATAAAAGGATGCATGTTATCTCTTTTCATTGCCCCTTCTTGAGAAAACTATCTCAAAACAACCCTAAAAAAATCTCTTATAAAAATACATATCCATTAATTATAAGTGACGGCCTTCTCAAAATAATATTCTAAGGGTCCATAAGAAGGGATCTAAAAGAAGAGTGTCAAAGAAGTGGTAATCATTTTACTGACTCTTTCAAATATCTTTCTTATTTAAATTCATACAAATATATTTTACCAATCATAAAATAATCAAAAAATTATCATAAATAAATTTATATAGTATTATTATTATGGTAAAACCATTTTAAATCTCTTTTTCATCCTATAAAAAGCGAAAACTTCACTTATGCGTACGTAAAGCTTATCATCTCCACAGAGAGGCTAAGTTCAGTTTTCATCACCATTTTACTTGGATGGTTATAAAGATATAAATAATAAATATAGATGATATTTATTTAATAATCATACTTATGAATTTATAATATCATATCGACCTTATTACCTTCTAATCTGTTGGAAAAAAATAACAAAGTCGGTGCATAATAGTGGACTACCACCTCCACGAAGCGATGTGATTCATTCTTTGTTCTACATTACATGGATGGTAACAAAGTTATATTTAATAAACATATATGTTATATATTATATAATAGTTATTTTTTATGTTTAACTATTATTTAACTTTCTTTCTTTCAATCCATTAAAGAGTGAAGATAGTGTTCATGCATATTTAAAACCTACCTTCACTATGAATGGTGTAATTCATTTTCCTGTCTCTGAATTATATAGATGAATCAATATTTATAATAAATATTTATAAAATTAAAATAACTATTCACATTATTTTTATGATGTAACCATGATAAAATTACATGGACCATAAATTCTGAACCAGAGTTCTCATGAAAAATCAAACAGTTAACATCAAAAAATGAATATTTTAATAAGTATTTATTAATAAATGGGTGTTGAAATGTTATAAGTGGATAATATATGATATTAAAAATATGTAATATAAATATTTTAAATAATTATAATAAATTTATGTTTATTATATATAAGTTTGGATGAATTTCAATGAAATTTAAACATGAGGTAATGGATTTTCACCTCACTTTTGTTTTTGTGAGAAAACATCCATATTCAACACTTATTTCATCGATGTGGTGTATATATTGTACATTAATTTATTTTATGATTCTTATTATGAATATTGTTATTATTTAAATATCCATATATATTTCTATATTCCATTATATTTTTATTCAAAAGTTACAAAGTGGTAATGGATTTATGTTGCAATCTCATTATTTATTGTGATTGTTTATGATTAATTATTTGGTGTTAAAAATTTATGATCTAAATATAAATAAAATCATGGATTTTATTATACTCTATTTATTTCATTACATTAAAATATTTAATTTCATTTTATTATCTTTAAGAACTCAATATACAGAAATAATGTTTTTAAGAAAAACTGGTTTTAATTATCTCTTTGGTCGCAAATCCTTTTTATTATAATACCATGTTTTCAAAAAATGTTTTCAAGAATGTTCTACTATTATCCAATAATTTTTTATATTCCTTTTCACCCATGTTTTTATTTTTTTTATAAAATAGTTCAAAATTAATATTCTTGTTATTTTTTGAATGAGGCACATTTGACTTTTTACCAAAAATGTGACAGAAATCATTATTTTAACGCACATAAAATGAGTTGAATTTCCAAAAAACATAACCACTAAATGATTTAAAGATTTATTTACATATTTCCATTTTTATATTCAGATAAAATGTTTTCCTTAATATTTTGGGATTATTTATTCTTTAAATAAGTGATTTGAATTTGAACTGGTTATTTTCCTCACTAAAAGTTATAAATATCTTTTAAAGGTCTATGATGACATCCATTGATGATACTTATGATTTAATAGGGCTATTATACAATTATTCCATCCAATTTCATTATTTGGATGGCTTGTGATGATTATTATTTAAGAATAATTCTATTAAACCCATTTATTTCCTATGGGTTAATTAAGTTATGATAAAACCTTTATAAAATACTTTTATTTTCCATGGGTTATGATATGATAAAATATTAATTTTTTTATAAAACATATCTCTTTGACACAGGTTATCATATGTTTTTAAGATGAATGATTTATGATATTTCATCACATGTATGAATGGATTATGATTATGTGATAGGTAAGACCGAAAGTATATATCCCTCAAATGAATTGGGTAAGGATGGATATCTCATGAGATAATAAGAAGTAGAATGGGGAGTGAATTGAGTTCATTAAGAGACTATGTATGCTATGATAGTATTTTGAGTGAACGTTGACTAAGGACATGATTGAATGGGGGAGAAATCAATCCACTATGATTGTCTTGGGAGTAAAAATTGACTAAGGATATAATGGGATAGGTAGTGAACCCAATGCACTATTATAGTATTGGTAGTGAACCTTGATTAAGGAAACAATTTACTATGTTATGTATATGCCACAAACTTATGTCTTATGCCAAAGTCATGATCTTATGACTCGTTTTATTTGATTTATTTATGATTCATGTCTTATTAACTTCCAATATTTGTTCCATGACCAAATATTATAATCTATTATATATTTCGTAAGGGTATTTAAATGTTAATATCTTGTTATCATACTCTTATGATCATGTATGTTTAAAATATTGTTGACATATTTTTTATTTATCCTTAGTGAGCATCTGAGCTCGCCCTTTTTTATATCTCCCTTCCCAAAGTTATGTAGAAAGTTTTTAAGTATGGTATGTATAAGATGAGTGCTATGTGGGAATATTTTTAGGGGAGTTATTGAAGAACTTTTATGAAATAATAATATTGTGCATCTAGTCTAAAATACACAAAACCTTTTAGGTAATTGGGAATGTATCTGTAAAATATACTGAATATTCATCTATTGAGAATTAATATCTATTTTTGAAATGTATGGGTCACTAAAGTTGTTATCATAGGATAGGTATAGTAAATATTATTATAATGTCCCGGATCCGGGTTCCACTCAACGGGTGCCCCGAACCCAGTTGGTCACATGACCTCAAGCGCATTTCCCCAAATGCCAGAGGTTGCCGACTAGCAGTGAGGGCCCAGGTCTGATATTGGGGAAACTATACCCTCTTTTGTCAAAGTGTAGTGAAGCGGAATGAAATATAAAAACATACAACAACAGCGGAAGCAATAAACCATACACATTTAAACTGAACAACTACAGTAAAATATAACCATCAATCATATAGATAATGATGAAACATGTCTCAAGTTCTAGGAAATCATCCAGAACATGTTACACAGCAATACAGTACAATATAATAGAAAGTACAGGTACAACAGAACAAAACAAAACAGTCGGAAACATCGCGAGCCTAAGCTCGGTCCCATGCTCCCCTACTCCTCATCAACAATCATGTACCTATATAGGGACCCTTTCCCTTATCCATACCTGTAGAAATGTAATCTGTTTGGGGCCAAAGACATGACCCCAAACAGGGTGTGAGAAATGAGTCCCATTAGGCACCCACCAAAGATCTGTGCCCAACTGTCAGTGTAAAAGTGCAACAGAAGTGTGCAGTAGTAAATGCAATAAAGTAAGCAGTACTCAAAAGTAACTAACTTAACTAGATATATTGGCATTTTAATATTCATCTAATCATTCAATAGCAGGAAAACACCACAATGTGTTTCTAAGTAAACAATCATTGTCCTCAGGCATGTAGACCCTTACCCTCAGGTAAAGAGAATCTAAACCCATAGGAATCTACCCACAGGCATATTGAATAATTCCCACAAACTTACTAGGTGTCGCCCAGAGGCATAGAATCTATTGCCCACAGGCATGAAAGAAGTTTCACTCAGACTGAATAGAGCACTGCCCACAGGCTAATCACAACACTTCCCTCAGGATAAACAAGTAATGTAGAGAACCAAATCTTGATGTACATGGACATTACATTACTTTTTCAAAATACTTAATACATAACAAAAACAGACACACAAGGACCGTAATAGTTTAGTGTCTTTGGAAACACATAATATAATCTTCTAATCATGGTGAAAGATCTTCAACGTCTCCCATAAAGATCTTCCCCTTTTTGTTTTCTTACCTAAAACCTTTCTTTAAATCCTGGGGAAAAGAAAAAATATAAAGGGTGATCTCAAATGCTCAGTAAGGGTAATCATGGATAAAATAAAACAAATCATATACATTTTAACATAAAAAACATGAACATAATGTTTAAACATCAAAATCTTGAGCAATGACATAAAACATGGCAGTACGTAAGGCATAGATCATAAAGAAACATTAATCATGATAAAATATCACGGGAATAAAACATGTAATTGTGGAAACCATTGATCACATGATATGATTTCCATAGTATCCAAGACAATGATGCCAAGACCATCTTAGTGGACAAAGTCCCTTTCTGAATCGAGTTCACTTCTCGTTGCAGTCCTGTACCACTGAACCAGATTAACATACCATTTCAGCCATGTCTATCTCATGAGATATAAATCCTTACCCAATGAATTGGAGGGAGATATAGGTCCCACCCCTCTCATAATTAAATCATTCTTTCGTGTACCACAAAATAAACATACATCATTCATAATAACCCAACGAATAAAATGGGTTTCATAAACATCATTCCATCATAAAATAATCCATATAAAACAAATGGATATCATTTCATCATAAGAAAAGTGAAAAAATTTAAATCCTAGAGATATTATACTTGAAAAATACACATATGAAATAATGTCATCTTAGATGGAAAAAGGTATTGATAAAACACTTGAAATGAATTCTTGATCAAAATATCCTTTCTTCTTCAAAATCATTTTCTTTTCAAAAAATGCCATGAAATTTTAAAAGAAAAGATTTTTTTTGAAAATAGTCATAAAATTTTATAAAGGAAGATTCATGAAAATTAGGCGTTATGAAACCATAAAAATCCATTCACTCCATATAATTTAAATAAATATTCTCCTCGTACTTTTGTCGAAAAAGTCAAAAAGTTCCTCGTGTGGTAAACAAAAGTAAGATTCCTTTCATAACATGGGGTAAATTTAAAAAATGGGTAAAAATTACTTTAAACATACATGAAATTTTTTTAGAAAACATGGGCATGGATGATAACAATAACCCCAGTAAAAACTTACGAATAAACAATCTCAGATAAAAATGAGATTGGAAAATTTATCCCTTACCATATGTCTGATATGCTTAGTATTTATCCAAACCTCATGTATAATGATTTAAATAATTTCATGGACTTATTATAGAATCATATTCATTTTTATGATATTATATATGGTTCACTTATGACTTTATATTGCCCGTTCTTTTGTAAATTCCATGTTAAAGCAGCGTTTTTGGTAAAATCGTTTCATTTATCGTACGTGTTTGGACTTGTTGTTCTTGATATTATTATTACTTATATCATGATTTAATAACTTCCAGAATTTAAAACATGACTTATATATCATATATATATATAGTATATATATATATATATATAATAGATATATAAATTAAATTAAACAAACTGTTCATGGAGACAGTAGGTCGTACGTACACATGAACGTTGTTTTCCTTTCCTTATTGAATTGAATGGAAGTAAGTAAATAACATATACATAAATACAGTATCATTTTTATGTTATATATACCATTATTATTAATTATGTATACTTTATAATCATTCATTAATGGTTAACATGTAGATTGAATCTCATCGTATCATGGAGACAGTAATCCCTACGTACGCACGAGCGATGATATCATTCCCATGATTATTGAATGGAATTAGAGTGGATGATATAATATATCATAATAAGTATGATGTTATAATATCCATATAGAGTTATCTTTTAAACCATTATACCCATCCAAGTAAGGTGGTGGTGGAAAAACATATTACACCACGGCATAGAGACGGTCTTCCGTACGTACGCACGCGCGGTGATTTCATATTCGGTAGGATGGATATAAGGTGAAATGGGGTTGTTTCATATTTATAAAAACATATAATTATATTAAAGATACTTATGTTATTAATTTATAATGAAACAACTAAAGAAGAAGAAGTTGAAGAAGAAAGAAACTTGAAATAATCGGTAGAAGAGATTACCTTTTCTTCGACGCACCTCTTTTAAGCTTCCTCTTAAGGGACTAGAGTTGGTCTATTGAGAAGACCCAAACCACCAGAATGTTTCTAGGGAAGTGTAGAATAGAAATGGTCTGGTTTTGGCCTATCTTGAAGGCTCAAAGTGTTGTGAAGAGGAGAGGGAGGAGGTTCCCTTTTATAAGGGATGAGAGGGGCACCTTTGGAACCTCTAAAATATTAATTCATAATAAACCCAAACCCCAATTAAAAACTTCCAAAGTGACTAAAATTAGGATATTAGATAATATAGGGTTGTAATATCATCAAACAATAAAATTTAGACATGTTTTGATTTTATTTTAAACCTTATCATTTTGATTTATCCTTATTTAATCGATTTAATTTTATTTGTGGTAATAATGTTATAAATTTTAAATAGTAATAAATTATTACTTGTGTGTTGTTAATTATGAATAATTTTATATCCTATTAAATTTTAGATCATATAAATTTTAATTTGTAATTTTTAAATATTTTTGTGATTTTTAAATTATTTAATAATATAAAATATCAATAGTGTCAATTTTGACACAATTCATTTATTTGAATTTAAATAAAATAAACAGAGAATATATTTTATAAAAAACATATTTAATATATTAATAACAAGTAATATTAATCTAGAAAATTAGTTGAGTACATTAATTAGTTCATATAATATTTATTTTAATACTTTTAAAATCATTTATTTTAGTTCTCTTAATAAAATAATCAATACAAAATTTTTGTATAATTATTTAATATACTTATTTATTGTATAAAAATTAAAAATAAAATACTATGATGAATATAAATATAATATATTTCATAATAATAATTTCATTTGATTTTATCTTCTAAAAAAACCCACTTTTTAAATTTTATATTTATTAAATTATGAAGGTGACAACTTTGACATCATTTAAAATAAAATAATATCAGTGTCATAATCGATTTTATAAGGCTCAAAATGGTCCAATATTTTACCATTGGATGATTATGTTTTACATGTACATGACCAATATGTTTTGTTCAGGTTTTTTGTTCATTTTATGGTCACTTTTAGTTTAATAAAAAATATATTATTGATTTTTCACTGAATAAACAATTTCTACATCACTATTGTGTCACCATTAAGGACAATTATCTAATCCCTAAAAATTATAAATCAATTCTCATGATGTATATATCTTTCTATAGACTATTTATATTCGAGTTTTTAGGAATTTTATCACAAAATTAAAATTATTATACTAATAAGATTTAAGAGAGTGACATGTTGTCACTTTCTTTGGTTTTAATAACAATTAAATTATTTTCATGGTAAAAAGTCCATAAAATGAATATAATCTGAACCTTAGGCGATATGGGTCAACTTTTAGTCATCCAATAGAAGTTTTTCCTATTTTGGGGTAATTTTATAATCTTAGGTTTACCCTTAATTACCTGATTTATCTTTAACTACAGTAAATAAAAATTATCGTTGTTACTATTCATAATATCAAAAAAATAAAAGTAACCTATTAACATAATTTGGACCCACTGGATCCAAATATGGAATCCATTTTTCAAAATTCAAAACACATAATTTTCAGTAATTAAATTAAAATTTATCCCGTTGTTAAGAAAACGGGTTTTAAAAGTTAAAATATTGCCAAAGATTGAAATGTTTTTACCTATGAATTCAATGTAAATTAATGGTAATTACATAAATTATATTAAATGATAAAAATATATTCTATTTATACTTTAAAACCATTCAATATTACAATTTAACCCTATAAATTATTGCGATGAAAAATGTTGTTTTTAATTAAAATATAGTGTGTTTGTACTATTCCTTAAAATTTGAAAGTTATCAAAATAATATGAAAAATTTATCCAAAGTAAATTTTTATATCCTAATTTCAAAGAAGAATTTTTTTCGTCAAATTTAACTTATAAACATGTCAAAACTAGAATTAAAGTGGGTGCGCCATCAAAAGGCGGAAAAACTGCATTTTTTTTAAAATACTTATTTTACCAGAAAAATTTATTTTGTTCTCATACCATGTTCTAGAAAATGTGTAAGAGGAATAATAATGTTATAAAATTAAAAATGTAGTTAATACTATTCATAACATCTAGTCCATAATAATATTATAACAATATATCATTGTTTAGTGAAAACTCGGTATTGCGTACTACACACACAATCGAGGAAGGTCGCGATTGTGTGCAATGAAAGCCAAGTCAGGGATGCGTGTAGTGCAAGCTCCCATTGGTGTTGCGTACAACACAATCCATCAATGAAATTAAAAATAATAATTCTCATAAAATCTCAGGTTGTTACAAGTAACCGGTCCATGCCCAACATAAACAAGCAATTTATATACAATTCCACTCAAGGCAATTTAAGACATGCTAAATTCACGGTATACCCTCGAGTAACCTGGACAAATGGCTAAAGAGAGGAATAAACCCCAAGGGTGGTCCTGGATCCAAGCAGCGATCTCAAACAACAGTTATACATGTTCATTAAACTACCTATGCAATTCTAGGTATTTAATTATGCAAGGCCTCATCCATACAACACCCCATTTATGGGAACGTATTACAACGGTACATGAATTTACCACTGCAATTGTAAATAAACATTAGACCACCTACCTCAATCGCCCCTGATTGATATACGTGAATGACGCTCCTAGAAATGTCCTAGAACGTCGTAGATCTGAGGTGAAAGAAAACCCATTCAAACGTAAATAACTTTCCCTTGGTAAAGAATTGGTAATAACGGCTTAAGGACAAGGGGATGTTTACACGTACGGTTCCAACGAGATCGACGGAGGAAGAATCAGATTCTCGGCGTGCGATCTGGAGCTCCTTGAATGTTTGGCCCTCTCTTCTGACCCCTCCTCCAGTTGTAAGCCTTCCCTGTGAATAGGAGAGGGTACTGCCCATTTTAAGCGAAAAAAATAAACTAAACGACATGTACTATTGGGTACACGGCGTGTAGTTTTTATTTTTTAATTGTTCCTTCGGCGGATTCTCGCCAGCGTGGCACTGTTCATCTGTCGACATGACTACACGGCGTGTACTGTCGCTCAGCTGGTCATCGCCTTACTATTCGCCTGCTGACTGACTACACAACATGTAAAGGACAAATACACAGTGTGTAGTCAGTTTTTACACCCATCATCGTCGACTGGCCTACACGCCCTGTGTACTCATTCCACACGACCAAAGTACACGGCGTATGGAAAAGTAAACGGCCTGTAGTCCCAAAATTTAGGATTTTCCCACTTTCCATATTTTCTCAAAAACACTTAAGTAAAAGATAAAAGAAGAAACTCATACCTCAATATTAAGAACCATGTTCTTACAAACTTCCCCCCTTAAAACAATTCATCCCTGAATTTCCCTTCCAAGGGTGGTGAAGATAAAGCTCAGAACAACTTTGGCCACTGAGCATGGACGTCGGTCTCCCGCTCCCAAGTTTCATCCTACACTCGTCCATGCTGCCATAGCACACGTACGAGAGGAACTGACCGGCCTCGGAGAACCTTCATGATCCAATCCACGATACGAATCGGATGCTCCCCAAAGTACGCATCTAACTGAAGCTCAACCTCCTCCGGCTGAAAAACGTGAGACAGGTCTGAATGATAGCGACTCAACTGAGATACATGGAAGATGTCGTGCATGGATCGATACCTCTATGGTAATTGCAACTAATAGGCAACCGGCCTGACTTTCTCTAGAATCTCAAATGGCCCCACATACCTCAGTTAAAGTTTACCCTGTCTCCTGATCCATCTGTGTCCCAACCTCGATGAAACACGCAAGAAAACATGATCCATGACCACAAACTCCAAGGGTCATCTGCGGCGATCAAAATAAAATTTATGACGACACTGTACAGTAGCCATCCCCTTCTGAATCAACTGGACCTGCTCATAAGACTCCTACACGAGACATGGTCCCAGTAAAGATGTATCACCTTCCTCTAACCAGCACAATGGTGATCAGCATGGCCTACCATATAAAGCCTAGTTAAGGTGGCATCTCAATAGTTTCCTGAAAACTATTATTATAGGCAAACTCGACCAAGGGTATATGCTTCTCCCAAGACCCCCCAAAGTCTAGGATGCAAGAATGTAACATGTCCTCTAGCACTTGTATTATACGCTCTGACTGACCATCGGTCTGAGGGTGGTAAGTTGTGCTCAGAATCACCTGTATACCCAGTGCCCTCTGAAAACTCTGCCAAAAACGAGACGTAAAACGGGCATCCCTATCTAAAACAATAGAATGAGGGACCCCATGAAGACGTATGATCTCTTGGATATACAATTTCTCGGTCTCATCAACTTCGAAGGTCTCCTTGATCGGCAAAAAGTGAGAGAACTTTGTGAGTCTATCAACAACAACCCACACAGCATCATTGCCTCAAGTTAACCTCGGCAAACCAGTCAGGAAGTCCATCAAGACATCATCCCATTTCCACTCTGGAATAGGTAACTATTGTAACAGTCCAGCTGGCCTCTAATTCTCTACCTTCACCTGTTGATAGGTGGAACATATCTTAACAAAACAAGCTATCTCCCCCTTCATACCCAGCCATCAATACTAACGTCTCAAGTCACGGTACATCTTGGTAACTCCGGGATGAACTGCCCAAGTTGAAGCATGAAACTTCCGCATCAGCACCTCGTGTATATCCCCTAGAACCTACACTCGTCCATGGAAATGTAGTACCTCATCATCGCCTATCGTCCACCCAGGAGGAGGGTCCTCACTTGCCACCAACTCCCGTACAACTAGGCCTTCTGAATCATATAGTTGTCTCATTCTTACTCTATCCAGGAGGGTAGAATTAACAGATAAAGATGAAAGATAGGTCTGCCCCTGACTGTCATGCACCTCCAAATGCATCTCAGAGAACAAATCCATAAGCTTCCACTCAACACTGGCCTCCTACACTGCCTATATCTGAGTCTTCCTACTCAGTGCATCAACAACTGCATTTCCATTACCAGGTGTATAGGTAAGCTCAAAATCGAAGGACTGTAGGCATTCGACCCACCTTCACTACCTTAGATTCAAGTCACGCTGAGTAAAGATATACTTGAGACTTTTTTGGTCGGTGAAAACCACAAAATTCTCTCCCAAGAGATAATGTCTCCAACAGCGCAACGCATGAACAACTGCAGCCAACTCGAGATCATGCATCGGGTAAATCCTCTCATTTGGAATCAACTGTCGAGAACCATACGCAACAACTCGATTGTCCTGCATCAACACAGCTCCCAACCCAATACCTAATGAATCACAGTAAACTGTATATATTTTCCCCTACTCTGGGAGTATCAGGATTGGTGTTGATGTCAACTTTCTCTTCAGCTCCTAAAAGGTTGTCTCGCAAGCTTCTGACCAACCAAACTTCACACCCTTCTTAGTCAAACCCGTCAACGGCACTACTAAGTGGGAGAAGTCCTGGATGAAGTGCCTATAGTAACCAGTCATCCATAAGAAACTTTGTATCTCAATCACGTTCTTAGGTTGCTCCCAGAAAACTACTTCTCTCACCTTCTCTGGGTCTACTGCAACTCCTGCCTCTGAAATGATATGACTCAAGAAGTGAATCTGGTCCATCCAAAAGTGGCAATTTGAGAGCTTAACATATATATTATGCTCTCTCAGTGTACTTAGTACAATATCTAGATGGGTGGCATGGTCGTGTTGAGTGTGAGAGTACACCAAGATGTTATCCACGAATACTACCACAAAAGAATCCAAATAAAAATGGATCACACGATTCATCGTAGCCATGAAAACTACTGGTGCATTCGTGAGTCCAAAAGGCATAACCAAGTACTCTTATAGACCATATATGCTCCAAAAAGCTATAAGCGGTATATCTGATCGTCTAACATGTAACTGATGATATACCGATCTCAAGTCAATCTTCGAGAACACTCGTGCTCCATGAAGTTGATCAAAAAGATCATCAATTCTCGGTAAGGGATATCAGTTCTTGACCGTCAACTTGTTCTACTTCCGATAATCCACATAGAGTCTAAGGGTACCGTCTGCCTTCTTCACAAAAAGGATTGGCGAACCCCAAGGAGAAGTATTGGGTCGGATAAAACCCTTTGACTATAACTCCTCTAAATATCTCTTTAGCTCCTGAAACTTAGGTGTAGCCATCCTATAAGGAGGAATGGACACCTGTGCTACCCCTAGCACAAGGTCGATAGATAAATCCACCTCTCACTTTTGGAGGTAGACCTGAAAATTCGTCTGGGAAGACATCCCTGAAATGATCAACCACTGGAGGGAAATCCTTCTGAAAAGTCCCCTGATCATCCAGATATAAACTCGCAATCTGGGCTATGAGTCCACCTCTCCCACGATGCTCGGGTCCATCTTGACTCGCCTGAACATCCCACTCGCCCTTGTATAGAAACTCTCCACCCTCTGGTGACGTGAAACGCACCCTGTGATGATAGCAGTCTACAAGTCTCCAAAGAGAACCAACCAGTCCATCCTGAAAATGACATCATAACATGTCATCTCTAAGACATAGAGGTCCCATATAAAGTGACACCCACCAACCTCGAGGGAGCAATCCTTGCACTGACACACACCAGCCGTTCTAGTCCCCAACTGAGTGTCTAGCGTCATAACAGTAGAAGAAAAAGAAACACAGATCCCAAGGCTCTCCACAAAAAGAATAGATATGAATCTATGTGTATCACCCATATCAAAAAGTACTGAAGACAAAACAGAAGATACTAGAATAGTACCTCTGATAATAGAAGGTCCGGTATCCTGCTCCTACTGGGTCTGTTGCACTGCATATGCCTGCCCAATGTTGTGGCCCTGTGACACAGTCTGGCTACCCAGAGTTATCCCGCTCTGCTGCCTCTGAGATCCTGGTGTCTGGCTACCACGGCCACAACCACCATCTTTGCCTGCACGCCCTGACGTATTCCAGTTTCCCGACAGGTAAGAAGCTGCTGGTTCTACTCCTACACACGGAGTTTGTACAGAACCCCTCTCACTAGCCACTGGTGGAAATGCACTATAAAAGTGGTGTAGATGCCCCATCCTGCCACAAGATCGGCATTCCACTAGGTCACGTGGACACTACGGTCTCTTGTGCCCCTCATTACCACACTGGTAGCACATGAACTGGCCACCTGAAACATTCTTCTGGATGGTATTGCCACCCTGATAGAAGTCCATATGTCTCTTCCTATTTCCAGTAGAAATAGTGCCATAAACAGGTGCTGAACCGCCCTGGACCACACCACTAGCTTCCCGTAGATTCCACTCAATAATCAGTGCCTAGTTCACAATAGCATGTACAGTAGGAAACCTGAAAACATTCACCATTACGCGGATGTAATATCAAATACCATCCTCAAAGATTGTATCCCTCATCATCTAATCACCCACTAGAACAGGTGAAAAATGCTAAATCTCAGTGAAACGAGCAGAATAATCCATCACCGACATAGCGCCCGGCTTCAGATTCATGAAATCTCGAGCTCTATCTTCCCTCAGTGTCTCTAGGAAGAATAAGTCATAGAAAGCTGTCTGAAAATCATCCCACGCCATGTCTCGGTGAGGCTCTGACTGGGTGGTAACATCCCACCACCTCTTAGTAGAACCACGCAGAATATAAGTCATGATCTTGACCCTCCTCCATGGAGGCGTCTCAAGATGCTCGAAAATAGTCTGCATAGACCCCAACCAAGACTCCGCATCATGTGTTCCACCATCCCCTAAAAACATAGGCGGATGCTGCTGCTGGAAGATACGAGTCAGCTCAGCCATAGACGTGGCAGCCAGTGGTGCTCCCTAAAAGGTCTGCATGAACTGCATGAAGCCTTCACGGAACTGTGTATTTTCACCTATGTCTGGTATAATAGTTGGCGCCACATCTGGCTCTGCTGGAGGATCCACTGGTATCCCATGTCCTACCATCTTTGGAGTATAATCGTTACCTCTCTCTTGGAAAACAACATGTGGTCGTCTCAGTGGCATGACTCTACAAGCTCAAACGCACACCTTAAATCAAGATTTATCAAAGACCGGAAACAATGAGATGGAGAAGGAATGTTTTCAAATTTTAAAAAACTTGACTACACGACATGTATAAAACTACACGACGTGTTCCCACAATCTATTCACATGGGCATGTACCCCAGCTTAAACTGGCTGTGTAACACCCCAAACACACGGTGTGCCTTATAACTACACGGAGTGTACTTGAATCATTCTTCCCTGCCAGAGTCCTTCTACACAGCTAAGCCATACGGATCACCTGAACAAGACTACATGGCGTGTATCACATATACACAGCATGTATTGTTTAACTTCCAATGGCATGTGTCGTTCGTGTCACGGCCGACTACTCGACTAAGACTACATGGCGTGTTACACCCACACACGGCGTGTACACCACCCCATTTCCCGAGCCACACGGCTAAGTCCACACGGTCTCCCACTGGTAAGGACTACATGGCTTGTCCCTCAGGTGCACGGTGTGTTCAAGAAGAGGTAACACCAACCCGTGTTTGTTAGCTACACGTTCGGGTCCCCGATTTACACTACACGGCATGTTCATCATTGACACGGCGTGTACAAGAAAGAGTTCACCGACCCGTGTTGTTAGTTACACGGATGAACTCCGGGTCATTCACACACGACGTATACATATGGTACACGACATGTTTTTTCCAAGCATTTCCCTTCCCCGTGTCCCCGCCCACACGGTTTATGACATGGGAAGAAACTACACAGTGTGTACTGTCGGTACACGGCATGTACTTAAAAAGTTTTCTTTTCTTCCCAAATAGAAGAACACATGGCGTGTGCCTGAGGAACTATACAGCGTGTATCCTAGGTTTTCTGAATGGTAAGCCTCAAATACTACTCCGGAACCAATAAAATACTGAAAAATAACACCTAAGTGCCAAATTCCGATCTGTGAGGGCCCATACTCCCCGCGAATCAATGTTTGGCATCTTATACATGTTGTATACAAGTAAACAAGTCAATTATCCACCAAATTATGGTCATTGAGGGCCCATACTCCCCAAAAACCAAAGTTTGGCATTAATTCTATAAACCGGCTCACACAAAAATACCCTATCACGTAGCAGGTATTTATCAAATTAGCTATCACAACAGCATGCTTTTCTAGAACAACAACTATCACAACAACTTGAAAGTTCTAATGTGCCTACATGACATGGAACTATGCATGGCATGTGATTCCTAGCATGTGCCTAAATGATGCAAGAGATGTAATACCCTCATCTCATCGGGTTGAAACTGAATAGATCCCATGGATAACATATAAACTGCACAATCCCAAGTGCGTCACCCAACAGTAAAAATTAGATCAACTGTAAATTGCAAAATCAATAAAATTGCAATATGAGGTAAATTGGATTTTCCCTGTACACGGGTTAGCTACTCCCGGGCACAGCTTATTACCAACTACTGTTTCCATCCTATACCTGAATAAGGCTCCAAACGGTAATTCAAAGGAAAGAAACCCCCTCTGATACCGCTTTGTAACGTTCCGGATCCGGGTGCCACTCAACAGGTTCCCCAAACCCGGTTGGTCACATGACCTCAAGCACATTTCCCCAAACGCCAGAGGCTGCCGACTATCAGCCAGGGCCCAGGTCTGATAGTGGGAAAACTAGGCCCTCTTATGTCAAAGTGTAGTGCTGCGGAATGAAATATACAAATATACAACAATAGTGGAAGCAATAAACCATGCACATTTAAACTGAACAAATGCAGTAAAAGATAACCACCAGTCATATAGATAATGATGCAACATGTATCAAGCTCTAAGAAAATAGCCAGAACATGTTGCACAGAAATAAAGTATAATACAATAGAAACTAAAGGTACAACAAAACAAAACAAAACAGCCGACAGCATCAGGAGCCTAAGCTCGGTCCCATGCTCCCCTACTCCTCAGCAACAATCATGTACCTGTATAGGGACCCTTTCCCTTATCAATACCTAGAGAAATGTAATCTTTTTGGGACCGAAGACATGACCCCAATCAGGGTGTGATAAATGAATCCCAGTAGGCACCCACCGAAGATTAGTGCCCAACTGTCAGTGTAAAATTGCAACAGTAGTGTGCAGTAGTAAATGCAATAAACTAAGCAGTACTCAAAAGTAACTAACTTAACCAGTTGTATTTCCATTTTAATATTGATTTAATCATTCAATAGTAGGAAAACACCACAGTGTATTTCTAAGTAAACAGTTAGTGTCCTCAGGCACGTAAACCCTTACCCTCAGGTAAAGAGAATCAAAACCCACAGGAATCTGCCCACAGGCATATCGAATAATGCCCAAAGGCATGAAAGAAGTTTCCCTCAGGCTGAACATAGCATTTCCCACAGGCTAACCACAACACTGCCCTCAGGCTAAATAAGTAACCGGGCCATGCCCAACATAAACAATCAATTTGTATGTAATTCCTATCAAGGTAATTTAAGACATGCTAAATTCATTGTATACCCTTAGGTAACCTGGCCAAATGGTTAAATAGAGGAACGCACCCCAGGGGTGGTCCTGGATCCAACAAGTGATCCCAAACAATAGTTATACATGTTCATTAAATTACCTATGCAATTCTAGGTATTTTATTATGCAAGGCCTCAGCCATACAACACCCCTTTCATGGGCGCGTATTACAACGGTACAAGAATTTACCACAATAGTTGGAAATAAACACTAGACCACCTACCCTGATCACACCTGATCGATATATGTGAACGACGCTCCATGAAACGTCCTCGAACGTTGTAGATCTGAGGTGAAATAAAACTTGTTCAAATGTAAATAACTTTCACTCAGGAAAGAATTGGTAATAACGACTTAAGGAGAAGGGGAGTCTTACCCATACGGTTCCAACGAGATTGATGGGGGCAGAATTGGATTACCGGTGTGCGATCTAGAGCTCCTAGAAGTTTCGTCCCTCTCTCCTGACTCCTCCTTCAGTTCTATGCCTTCCCTGTGAACAGGGGAGGCTACTGCCCATTTTAAGCAAAAAAAAGAGACTACACGGCGTGTACTATTGGGTACACGACGTGTAGTTTTCATTTTTTAACTGTTCCTTCAACGGCTTCTCGCCAGCGTGGCATTATTCATCTGTCGACATGACTGCATGGCGTGTCTTCATGAGTACATGGCGTGTACTGCCACTCAGCTAGCCACCGCCTTACTATTTGCCTGTCGACTGACTACACTGCGTTTAAAGGATCAATACACGGTGTGTAGTCGGTTTTTACACCCATCATTGTCGACCGACCTATACGCCCTGTGCACTCATTCCACATGACCAAAGTACATGACGTATGGAAAAGTACATGGCGTGTAGTCCCAAAATTTAGGATTTTTCCCACTTTCCCTATTTTCTCAAAAACACTTGAGGAAAAAGAGAAAAGAAGAAACCCATAGCTCAAGATTAAGAACCAGGTTCTTACAATTATAATATTAGGATTAGAGAACATTGGTGAAAAAACTAGGTATAAACTTAAATATATGATAATATCTAAAAGTGTTGGTAGGAAAGAGATTATATAGTTTTCCAAGAATTAAATCATTATGTGGATACTACAAATGGATGTGGTTTTGGAATATATGCATGTTGTGTTAATAACTCCAAAAATATTTAATTGAGTATATATCATCTGTTACTATAGTACATGATGAGTGTTCCCTTACTACACACTGAGTTGACACTCCTAAGGAATAACATTTGGCCAATTCAAATTTTCTATATGAACCATTATAAAGGATTTGAAATTATTATGACCATGAATGAACTAGGATAAAACTTAGTGTCATGGATTCAAAAGAAAGTGTAATGATTTTGAAATAATTGGAATAGTTTTTCATGATTTATAACTAAAATTATTATTGATCACACTATGTTTTTTTTATTATTGAATGAATGGAACCAAGAGTAATCTTGTTAACAATGATTGTGGAAAACAATGGACTGATTTTCCTCATGAAAAAACAAATGAAATGGGATCTAGAATATAAAACCTTGGGATTATTCCTAATAATATATCCCATTATGTGATTAATAATATCAATATGGGTGAGATTTTTGATACACCTAATAAAAGAAAAATAGAGTTTCATTAAGACCATGTTAGAAAGAAGATTCAGCGTACAATATGTCTAGATTGTGGGAATAAGAACTAAATGTAATGACTTAGTGGAATGAGAAGATGGGTTGGGTGTGTAAAATAAAGACAAATAGAAAGTAATTACTATGGAAAAATATGGATTTTGATTAATATAATGGATGATAATAATGGTTTTTTAAGGTATAATCGATGATTGAATATTTTAATTGGTGAAAGTATATGCATTATGTAAATATATTTACTAGGGGAAGTCTCAATAAAAGGTTCATCAAAGTTGTACAGGAAAATGTTTTTTTGTTAATGATGATGAGGCTACAATTTAAAAATGAAAGGGAGGAGGTATTAAGGTATAATATAAAAAATCCTACTTAATGGTTCAAGAAGTAATTTGAATGATTAAAATATTTATGTATTGGGATTCAAGAATTATGTAGTATAATATTTTTAATCAATAAAATTTTATTCATAAGAATTATGAAACATCTAAGTATTGTTATACAAATTTTTTTAGTATATAAATTAAATAATATTTTGAATGGTATTGATGGCTTAGAAAAGTGATTTAGTGGTAAGGAGATATTTTTGGAAAAAAATGATTAATTGAAACATAACCCATAATATATGCCCAATATTAATATAATATTTTCTAGTTGAGATAAATAGATGTCTGAAATTGATAAAGTAAATGGGATAGTTTTGGTGACCTTTAAATTATTTTAGAGATTTGATGAAAAAGAGATTTAGGAAATCTTTAATTAATTTTATTTCATTTTTAATTTATAAAATACATTTTATAGAGTTGATTTAATGAAAAATGTATGTATTTATTGAGTTTTTTAGTGATTGGGATTATTTATGGAAAGGATTAGCATGTTTTAGGAGAATATATGATTTGAGTATTCACATTTTTGGTTTGGGAAATTATGATGTATTTCATGTTTTCTAAGGATAAAAGTTAAGGTTCATCTAGGAAAAAATATTTGATCAAATATTTAGGATTTTTTGGTTTTGAATTTGTTTAGAAAAATTTTAGAGTGTCCTTAAGGCTAACTATTTATGGAATGGATGATGTTGAAATTTTAGTTTTATTATTTTGGTTTAAGAGATAAATTTATTATTTAATCATTTGAAGATTTATCAATATTGGATTACTTGTGATAACCATTTTGATTTTGATAAAAAAAATTGAGATATAAGGAATGACTTATCATTAATTTATGGATGTTATGATCCATTAAAATTTAATTTTATTACATTATTCATAAAAACCCACCTTATATATTCATTTCATGGAGTTAGAGATGAAGTGGAAATTAATTTAAGCATAACCAAAATATTAAATTATGATAAGGAAATATAAGTAAATTAAGTATATTTTTCCATGTTATTTTTCATGATAGAAAAATAATCCATCAAATTAAGGAGAAGTATATTTAATTAAAAATTTATACTTTTACCTTAATTTTTGACAAATCCAAAGAACTTTTACCAATCGTATGTGTATGGTTTTGTGGTCCTGAAATTTCTCATGATTATGTTATTTATTACTGTATGCCTATCCTTTGATGATATTTTTTCCTCCATGTCTAAATTTTAACATCCCACTAATGATATCTTTATCTAGAAACATTATTAAGTATAACTTTAGGTAACCTTTATTTTTTCCACTTTACTTTTTTAAAAGAAATTTTATTATCCCTCAGAATAATTTGGGTTTTGAATAAAATTATTTTAAAATATTGAACCTTTTATAACCAATATAAAATTTTGAAGACACAATTTATTTAATTCTGGGAGAATTTAACACCCCTAATATTTAGTTTAAAATAATAATAATCTTGATATGTTTCTTAACACACAACATCTAGATTTAAAAAATTTAAGGAATATTATATTATTATCTGGTTATAATATCATTCTTGTTGAATTGGAAGGTGTGAATATGAATAACCATGTTGTAAAATATTTGTAACTTTTTCCTATAAAATAATATTTTTATTAATTCTTAGGAAATAAGAACTAAATTTTTATTATTTTCATTTTATGCTTCAAAAAGGCATGTTTTTGAAAAATTATTTTTATTCCATTTGTTTCATGGAAAAAATAATTAATTACTACCAAATTTATAAATTGTAATTTATAAAATTAAGAAAACTTTTTAAATTATCATATAAAAATTAACTTAGGTATAAATTTTTGTGTTTTTATTAAGTGATTGACTTTTTAGTAAATAGTGAAAAATACTGATTTTTAAAATATTGCCATTTAATTTCATTAAATAAAGTAATCTAAAAGTACCATTATATTTCTATATTTTTTATTAAAGTGAAATATGATAAATTTGATTCATATTAATCAATTGAATTCAATTTTAATAGAAAATATTCATGATTTTATTATATGTTATTTTTTTTCTTTAAACGAATTTTTTTAAAATAATCTTTGGTTTCATTTTCTGCATTTCTATTAAAATTGATATATTCCACTTATAGATATCTAATATTAAAAAAGTTATACCGTATTTTTAATTATGATTTTTAAATTTGGTAAATATTAATACTTTTATTTTTAGTGAATATGAATATTAACCGTGGAAAATATATGTCACCTCAGTATGGTTAAAATGTCTAAAATAAGTGTAAAACTATGAAATAAGGTCTCAAAATCAACCCAAAACAAGATTTTATTTCTCTATTTTTGGGATAAATTAGACTATATCCATCCAAAATTATAATATATTGAATTTATGTTCCATTTTCTCTTGATAATGAAATTTATATTATTTTAACTAAATAAAATTACAAAAATTTCACACTCTTACCTTTAATATATATGAAAATTTTACAAAAGGATAAAAGGGGATAATTATGGTTATATATTTTTATTTAAAATACGAATTAATTTTTTATTATATAAATTTATTATTAATTTTTAATTATTAAACAATTGCCTTAAATGCTTATATGATTCCGACACATTTCTTGAGAAAGTAGTATAAAAAATCATATAAAAGTTTTTAAAAGCACTAAAAGAATTATTTTTGGATGTGTTATATTTCCATATAAATTTTATATATTAATATGATATATTATGTATGTTTTAAAATTTTATATTATAATTTATTTGTTATCATTATTTTCTTAAATTCAAACTAAATGAATAATGTCAACAATGACATTAACTGTATTTTATGAAAAATAATATATTATTAAATTATTTAAAAATCATAGAAATATTTAAAGAGGAAAATATGTATATTATATGGGATAAAATTTCATCCCTTATACATTTTTTTTATATTTTTTTACTTTATGTAAAATTATAACCCTTTTAATATGAAATAGTTGTTACCACGGTTAATGTAAGAAATAGTTAACGAATGGGTTATAAAAAAATAAGATATCAAAATGATAACTAAAACTATATATATTTTATGGGATGATTATATTAGGACTATATCCTAATTATCTTAAAATAAATTCCATCTTGGAACAATTATTCCATTAATGCGACTTTATTATATATCAATATTTTTGAAAAATTAGAAGAGTGACCCTCCCCTAACTTATAAAAGGACACCACTTATATCTTTTCTTTACACAATGTTGAGAAAACTATCATGATCAAACCCTGAATAATTTAGTTATAAACTTCCATATAAATTAATTATAGGTTTTTTACTTCTTTAAATACCATGAAAATAGTCTTTAAAAATTGATCTAAAGAAGTCTACTGAAGAAGAGGTAATCATCTTTACCGACTCTTTCAAATTTATTTATTCTTAAAATTACTATAAATATAGTATAGACATCTTAAAATAATAAATAAATTATAATAAATATAATTATAGTTTTTTATGATGACGTGAAAATTGTTTTCCATTGTGTATTAATCCCGTGAAAAGTGAAAACATCACTCGTTCATAAGTACAGTTTATTGTGTACATGTAGTGGTGAAAATGTTTTTCATCACCATTTTATATAGATGGTTAAAAATATTGGAATAAGAAAATATATTATACTTTTGAAATAATTATTATTATGTAATTATAATATCATATATACCTTCTTACCTTTCAATCCATTATAAAATGATAATGTCGCTTGTGGGTACGTGTTGACTACCACCTCCATGAAGTGATGTGATCTGTTTTTCTTTTAGTATTTAAATGAATGGTAATAATAATGTATTTAATTAATCTATGTGACATATATGATATTATAATAATTATTTAATTGTGAATTGTTTTTTTCCTTCCTTTAGTTCCATCCATCTGAAAGTGAAAAAGGTATTCATGTGTACGTACGACCTACCATCTCCTTGAACGGTGTAATTTATTTTTCTGTCTCTAGTGTTTATGGATAAATATTAATATATATAAATATAATGTGTATATTTTATATTTATATCAATATTAAAAAACATTAAATGATTGTATCTTGACAAGGTACAAGTATCAAAACTACCAAACCAAAATTCTCAATAAAAAAGAAACAATTAATACACATAAATGATTATTTTAATAAGTATTAACAAATGGATGTAAAAACGTTATAATTATAACATATATGAAATTAAAAGTGTGTAAATTATTCTATTATATAATTATAATAAATTTTAATTTTTTATACATGATATAAGAAAGCTTTTGAAGAAAGTTGAACTTGACGTATGAGATTTTTGTCTTACTTTAATTTATGTGAGATACATGCTATATTCACCACTTGTTTCTTTTATTTAGTTTATATACTGACCATGAATTTATATTATTATTATTATCATAAAAACTATTGGGATTTACATATTCAACTAAGGATATCCCTTTTACATGGTTTTTGATTCAAAATTTATCAAAACGGTAATGTATTTATGTTATAAACTCGTTATTTTGTTGGATTGTTTGTGATTAGGATTCAAATGATAAAATTTTATAATATAATTCTCATAAAATTCTTTAATTTTATTCTACTCTAGTTGTTTATGTATATAATATTTTTTCATTTCATTTTCCTCTATTTAAGAACTCAAGATACTAAAATAATTTAATTAAGTAAAAGCAACTTTACTTATCACATCGGTCAAAAATCATTTCTCTTCCCTGTACATTTTTTTGTAAAAATATTTTCACTATTATAATATTATTTTTTAAATATATTTTTAAGTATTTTTTACTTTTTAAAATAAATTATAAGGACTTTTTTTTCATTTTCTGAGTGAGTTACTTTTTACTTTTTAGAAAAAAATTGAAAGGAATATTTGTTTCAATATATATGGTAAGAATGGAATTTTCCACTATAATGGAAACTCAATTATTTTAAAATTATTTTAAAATTTTCAAAGGAACTTTTATAAGAAAAATATTTCCTTAATATTTTGTAATTTTTTAGATTTTAATTAATTCACTTCAAAGTGAAAAGGGTAATTTCTTCCTATAAATTTCTTGCATCATATCAAAGTCATTTTTCATCTATAATAACATCCATTTATTTTACTTATGCTATAATGAGGTTATGGTCTAACGGTACCATCCACTTTCATTCTATAGAAAAACTATGATGATGATGATTTAAGAATTATTCTATGAAACTCATTTTCTTCCAATGGATTAATTATGTTATGATAAAACCTCTATGAAACCTATTTCTTTTACTTGGGTTATACTATGATAAAATTTTGAAATTTATATAAATCCAAATTATTTTACACGGGTCATTATATATTTTTATAATGAATGGTTTATTATCTTATGGCACACATATGAATCGATTTTTATTATGTGATGAGTGATCTAAAAATTATATAGACCTTAAATACATTAGGTGAATATGGATATCTAATGATATGATAAATACTTGAATGGGGAGAGAAACTAGTTCAGTAAAGGACATATCCCACTATAATAGTATTCGGAGAGAACATTGACTATAAATTTTATGCAATTGGGAGTGAACCCAATCTCCTATGATAGTATACATAGGGAACCTTGAGTAAAGATATGATGTAATAGTGGGGTGAACCAAATTCACTATGATAGTCTTGGTAGTGATCATTGACTAATGAAATGATTTTATATGATTATATATATGTCAAAAACATATGTATTCGGCCAATTTTATACACTTATGACTCGTGTTCTTTGATTCCTTTATGATTAACTTCTTATGAACTTCAAATCATTATCTCTTGACTCAAGATTATTTTCAATGATATACTGGGTGTGGTTTCTGAAATATTAAGATCGTGTTCTCATACCCTTATACTCATGTTATGTTTATTAGATCATTAATATCTCCCTTTTTACCCTTACTGGGCATCTGAGCTCACCCATTCTTATGTTTCCTTTACCCGTTTTCTAAAGAAAGTATTTATGTGGGGTATATATTAGAAGAGTGGTATGTGGGAAGATAGTTGAGGGAGATGTTTAAGATCATTAATGATATAAGTAGATTGTGTATGTTTTCTATAAAGACACTAAACCTTTATAGTCCTAGAGCCTGTATTTATAAAATAAATTTAATATTAATCTATTAAGACATAACATATATGTATGAAAAGTATGGGTTGTTATATCGTCCACTTCTTAAGAACTCTACCCTAATAACAAATTTAATGTTTTTTATATTGGAAATAATATTATCTAATAACTTCACCGATTCCTCATTGTTTACAATATTTTTTTTATACATTAGAATTTCATTGAATCACCATAAAAGATCTTATTTGATTATTAGGTCTTCAATTGAAAAAATAATATCAACAAAGCATAATTCATTTTGACCTTCCTCCTCAACATTTCAGATTAATCAAAATCTGCATGAGAGAGAGAACACTATAAGAACCTAGGCTGAAATTTTTTATAATTTTGAGTATTATGTTAATAATTCATTTTCTTACATTTGATTATCTTTTAATTTTTACTTTTTTATAGAATCAGGCCATAACCCTTACATAAATTTTAAATCATAAAGTAGACACTTCCACTAAGTATTCATTTTTTTCCATTAAAACAAAACTTTTAAGATATAAATATTTTTATTTGCATAACATATATTCAAAATTTTCATCTTGACCTAATCATTATCACTTCTCATCCATATAACCCTATGAAAAATATTTTAAAATGCGGTATCAAAACAAAAATCTCAGTAAATTTTATGTACAAATAAAAAAACCAATTAATTAATGAATATTAACACAAGATTTTCATTTTTAAAAATCAATCTTTAGGCTCAAAATAAATATTTTATAACCAAATTAATCAACTTTTCTACCCAAATATTTCTATACAACATTTCCTAATAAATATTAGAGAAAAATAAAACTCATATAGGTTTCTTTTAAATCATGTAGAAATTGTGAATTATTTTTGAAAAAATCTAAACATTTCACCATTAGGAAGTAGAATATACTTTACATTAACCATAAGCTCGTGAGTAATCAAATCGGTGAATAAAATAAATAACATGGTATCATAAGATCATTAAAACATAAGAAATGTGGATAAAACAAAAAATTACATATAAATAATTCAAGGATAACTTCAATGAAAACATTACAAGGTGGAGAAAGTCCCATTGTGGATTAGATATAATCACTAATACTATACATAATGTCTCATGAGATAAAAGCATTACCCAATTATTTGAAGAACTATTTGGTCACACCCATCATAACATGTTTATGATTATGTGTTCCAAAAAAAAATCAATCATAAAGCGTTAAAATAATAATTAATCATTTTAATAAATGGGTTGCATAATTTGGTCTCATATCTTAATCAAATAAAAATTCAAAATAAATTCATTTTATAAATGAACATAAGGCATGTATTTCCCCATAAAATTAAGGTAGAATAATATTGTTATATATATGAGTGACATTTACACATAATTTTGAATCATTATGTAACATTAAAAAGATATTGAAAGTGAGTTAGAGAGATAATGGTCATAACCCAATTAACATTGTAGTTAAGATAGGTCCCCTACACACATAAGAAAAACATTTATAGATATAAAAATATACATTTCATTTAAAAACCTTTTCAAAAATAATTATAACAAAGGGAAAGAGAGTTTTTCTTTAAAGTAAAAAAATCTTATAAATAAACCCAAATACCAAAAAAATGTGGTGGAGGGAAAATATTTTTATGCTGTATATGTTTAAATAAAACATTTCTTTGGCCTTTTTAAAGAAATTCAAAATGTTCTACATAAATTACATAAAATATTCATTTTGAAACCTTTGAAAAAATGAAAAAAATTAATATAATATTCTTTCCAATTCATTTATATCCATATAAATTCACAGAAAAATTTAAGAACATGAGCATAGAAGATAATTATTTAGAACATAAATATTTAAAACATTTATAATGAGGTTTTAAAATTAAATCACCCCTTACATAAAACCTTTAAAATATTTTTTTAGTTATTTTTTTTAATAAAAGTTAAATATGGTAAAAAAATGAACTTTATAATCCATTGAATCATTAATAAAAATTTTGACGAATGTCACGACCCGTCCTCGGGGCCCGTGCTGTGACTACCCCAAGCCCACCTTCCATAGGCCAGGGGTTGGCGACTAGCACCAAAGGTGTAAATCCTGATAACTGGGAAGGCATTGCCTTTATAAAAGTAAACAAAACACCACAGAGTACAAGCGGAAATAAAACACTAAGTACAAAGAGAAGTGCGGAAAGGTAAATGGGCCATAATACAAACCCAAAAGAAAGTACAACTACAACTGAACAAAGTAAAATAGAATAAGACAACAGCTGGAAGAACGGAAGAAGCTCCTGGGTCATCCTCCTAGGATCCTACCTGAAGGGTAGGTACAGATGGCGCAGCTCCTAGATCGTCCACCACGGATCCTACCTGAAGGGTATGTACAGATAGCCTCCACAACGCTCTTGCCCGTCAACCTCCTCTGAGTGTCGTTTCGTCGTGAAGTCCACCTCCAGATACTGACTCGTTGTGTAGTCCACCTCCGGGTACTGACTCGTCATGTAGTCCACCTTTTGGTACCATCCAGTCCTCGAACACTCGGCCTCCGTCAGCACTGCCCGTCAGCTTCAACCAAAACAACGAGGTGTGGGCATAGCCCGTGCAGGGGTGAGTATAACGATACTTAGTAGGGACCCTGATACCCTCAAGGTCTCACTAAAACCAACAAGGATAACCACAAGGATGATCGCAACAGATAACCTCTACTAAGGTATATGCCCATACATATACCTAAGTTATCAAGTAACTCATCTCAATCATGAGGAAACACAAGGATTATGAAATCAACGGAAAACCACTACCCAGGTATATGCCCATACATATACCTAAGTTATCAAGTGACCCATCTCATTCATGAGGTAAACACAAAGGTCAAAAGTCTCAGCTCAAACCAGGATTTTCATTATCGAAACCGTAACTACTGAAGAGCCCCGTCTCAGGAGTGTACAGTGGTCCTGTCATGACTCTGAGGTACTACTCACTAACCTAAGACTACTTAGGTACTCCTCCTGTCGAGTACCGCGGGTCAGCCACCCAAACACAGTAGTGCTTCCCGACGGGGTATTCCACCCAAACACAGTAGTGCACACCCCCTAGTAGCCTGCAGAGGTACTCTCCGGACGAGTACCGCGGGTCTGCACTGTCACACAGGTAGTGCTTTGTCTACCATGGGTCTACACCCAAACAAAGCGGTGCTCCGTCCACTGGGCTAGTCGACTCACTCCAAGTCGAGTCGGTCAAGCAGTCGTCAGGTCTCAGTCGGCTACACGGTCTCCGTACTCCGCACGCTCGTCTCTGGGAGGGTCCGCTCCAGGAGCTATAGGTCGATACTCCAAGTATCTCAAAGTCCCACGAATAAGTATCTCAAAGGACCGCCTCGTCATAGGGGTCTCAATGCAACAGACGGCGCGTCAATCGGACGCCTGGTCTGTGAGTTACTAGCCTTTTCGTCCCCGGGGCCCGGTTGGTTTTGTGTGCGAACCAATCCGGCCATATCTCAACTGTACCCCTAACTCTCATAGGGTATACTCATAGGGACCGTTTCTCAACATGATCACCATCGCCGCTGACAGTTCGTCAAACGGACGTCCGGTCTGAAAGATATCAGCTTTTCTGTTCCAAGGGCCCGGTTGGATTTCGGGTACAATCCAACTCGTCCACTATCCAACAGCAACCAAAACTCGGTAAAATTATGCCAAAAGTTCCATATCATCAATAGGAATTCAACGAGACACACGGCGCGTCAATCGGACGCCCGGTCTGTGAGTTATTGGCTTTTTCGTTCTAGTGGCCCGGTTGGTTTCGTGAGCGAACGAACCCGACCACACTCCGACGGCATCCAAACCTCAAGAAGAGTAATCCAAAAGATCCATATCACTTAGAGGAATCCATCAAAGTCGACAGAACGTCAATCGGACGTTCGGAGCTCAAGATATGAGCGTTTCCGCTCGGAGGGCCCGGTTGGTTTCGTGTACGAACCAACCTGGCTGAACCCACAAAGTATTCCAAAACCTTGAGTGAGATACACCAAAATGACCGTCTCGATCCAAGGATCGCATCGCCATTGATGGTGTGTCGATCGGAGGTCTACAGCTCAAGATATGGGCGAAAGACCGTGAGGGGTCCGAAAATGGGGGGTCTGGGCCCGGACCGACCCGGCACAACCCCCCTGGGTCGGACCGAAACGGGTCGATCCGACCCGGGTCCGGGTCTGACCCGGATGGCGTGACCCGGCCCGGCCGGGGTGGCCCGGTATGGCCTGGGCGCGACCCGGCCCGGCCGGTGGGTCGGCTCGGTCAGTTACGGCCGAGCGGAGCAAAGCGGGGCGCTGCCCCCCGCGTGAAGAACCGCGGCCCCGCGTGGGGCCTCCCGTGCAAGCGGACGCGGCAGCCGGCCACATCCCGCTGCTCCCCTCCAATCCCGCGCGGTAACGGGACCACGCTCCGCCACCGCGGCTTCAGCCGTGGTGGATTTTTCCGGAGGCGCTCCGGGCGCCGCCGCCCCCGACCACCGGCGCCGCCGCGCCGGCGTGGCGCGCCGGCGGGGGCTTCCGTGGACCACCGGATGCACTCCGGTGGTCCGATTCGCCTGCGCTCTTTGCCAGAGATCATCTCGGGACCCGACCTTCGCTGCAAAACCTTCAAAACGCCTTCGTAGCTTTGTTTGTCATTTTTCCAGCGCAGCGCGACGGCACCGTGGCTTGTTCAACTTCATCGGTGTGACGTGACGATGTCGCGATTCTTAGCCCTTACTCATAATTTCCGCGCTGTTCAACGGCACTGCGCCAACTTTCATGTGCCACTACAAATTTAAATAACAATGGGGGGGAGGAGGGTCAGCCATGTTCGTGCGGTCTGACCTCCTCCCGTTATAATGATAGCATGCAGCCATCTAATAGAAGTCAACGTACGACAAAGAAATAATTTACAGAAAAAAACAAATATCCTCAACATAAATCCGCATGAATGAACGATCCACAGATCAACCTGGAATTGGTTGGTCCGCGCTCGTCGTTCTTTTCTCAAAAGATAAGAGAACACCAAATAAAATTCCCCTACCTCGTGCGAGATTGAACGGAGGTTCGTCGAACGAGGATTCGTCGCGGGTAGAGTTGACGCAGAAGGAGACGTCGTGGAAGAACCATCGCGATACACAGCGTCGCGTATTCGGTTTCCGAGAACTCGGCGTTCTTCATTGGAGACCGATGTGTTCTTCGCATTCTTCGTCGAATATGAAGAAGTTTCTCAATACTTAGCCTTTTTCTCCCCAAGACTCCACCACAAGATACTAACCCAAAATAAATTAAGCTCTCACTTAATTTATTAACTAGACATGAGTTTGAATTTCAAACCCACAAACACATTAAACTCACCTCATTAATAACATAAGTTATAAATTCTTAAGTTATCAAATTTAAACAATAGTTGAGGGAGTTAAGGAATGTGAAGGGGTGGGGTTCATGTGGTCCCCACCACCCTCATAACCTCCCTTGTGAAGTTGGGTAGTTACCCAACTTCCACCCAAAGCCTTAAACCAATAAAAGAAAATAAAAATTGTAGTTAATTTATAAATTAAACTTCCACAATTTTTATCATCTTCTCTCATGAAAACGCAACTCTGGAAATGGCGTTCCTAAGCAATTATCGGTGCTACGGTTCCATCGGTGCCCTCAGAATTCGATTTCGAGCACCGGTTCAAAATAAAGGAATTCCCACTCGTTCGTTCACTGAACATACCCGAGCCAAACTTCGGAAAATGATCTTGGGCACACCGGGCCTCAGAATCAGGCACCTTCAGAAACTGCGTTCTTGTAAAATTCAAAAGAAAATTAAGAAAAAAAATTCCTTGAAATTTCTGGGTCTTTAAATTATTCCCACCTCAGGGATTTACATCCCCATAAAGCTTCAACACAAACTAGGGTCACAAAAGCGATATTGAGCACGCATCTGAGCCTTCTTCTCTCATGTGCTTACCTAGAGATTCCCGTACTGCCAAAGAAAGCGCATCCGAGGAATCGACCGTCCTCGTAGGATCTGCTCCTATCGATCCTCGATCCCCATTAGAACCTCCGTGGAAGTAACCTCGTCGCCATCTTCCTTCTCCTCATGGTCGATGATATGCGAAGGGTCGAGCACGTATCTCCTCAGTTGAGATACTTGGAAAACTTCATGCACCTGGTGAAACTGAGGTGGATGGGTTAAGTGGTAAACCAACTCACCTACCCAGCTGAGGACCTAGGAATGGTCCACTGAACCTTGGAGATAACTTGCCACCTTGGCCAAATCTCCGTAAACTTCATCGAGGTGAGACCTGTATAAGGACGTGATTGTCATCCTCGAACTCAAGAGGTCTTCAATTCTTGTTAGAACGAGAACTCAAAATGGCTGCTGCCACGAGGGTAAGGTTGACCGACTCAAGAGTGATCGATCGCACCCTCCTGTGCATGAGTTATCCTGTGCTGCCTGGGGTTTCCTTTTCGCTGACCAAGGAAAACCCATCCAGACGTTTGCCTAAAACCGTCAATTTGAGTATGAACAGTTGTTGCCCATTCCATACTCAAACTAACGTCATAAGGCCTCGACGCTGCCACTAAGAGATTCCAACCAAAACTCTCGCCTCGAGGGTCTGACCACACTGTCGGCATAAGTGTGATTATCGAGTCTCCTCCCAAGGTATCTCTAGAAGTGAGGGTCAAGTCCACGGCTTACTAGAAACTCTAGGTCTGGAACAAGATTTGTGAAAGCAAGGAATGATTCATATCGATGTTCGTTACTACAGCAGCTAGTAGTGGACACAAACTATCCCTTGAATCATTTTTTAGAGCCATTGGGTTACACTCCTTGAACGCATGCAGTCTCACTCTTCCTCCGCCCTCCAGCTCCCTGAGCCTGGCGGGGATAACTAAGGTGGGTGGTTGTAGCATGTTAAGATGTACACCACCTCATGCTGCTCTCCTAGCTCTGCCTCCATGTCTGCTGTTTCACAGACTCATGTCTCCTTAAATCTTCCACTTCTTGAAACATTTAACATGCCCAAGTCTCTAAGAATGGTGCCAGTTTCCTATTTATTACTCCACTGTGTAGTCTTCATCCGCTCATGGATGATCTGCACCGTCTTTGCCTATGATCTGAAAGAGATCCTAAAATTTCTCCTTTTCCAAAAAGAGAAACTCGGTCTCACACCCTAGATGAACCACGTTCATTTCCTAATAGAGTCAATCCTGACATGAATGATGCCTTCATGCCATGGATGACGTTGTAAGTCCTCGACGTAACTACCAAGAGATCCAACTGTCACTCTCGCCTCCAAGGGTCGAGTCACACTGTCGGAATCAGTGTGAGATCACTGGGTCTCCTCCAGTAGAAATCTCGAAAGTGAGGGTCAAGTCAACAGTCTTAACCAGGACCACTCAGTATCAACCAAAAAAAAGGATAGGAAAGCAAACATCACAAAGATAAGTGTCTTTATTTTATTGCAGCTCATAGTACAAAGACACGAATACAACAGCAATATGGAACTAGAAGTACAAGGGACGTATCCACTAGTTTCGCTCCTTTCCACCTAATCTCGGAGCTCTAATGGCTTGTCCACTACTCGACTATTGCTCTAGCACTCGTCACTGCTTATGCCTCGGTGGCTCCTCCAACGCCTGCGGATCGACTGTGCGGGGGGTCGGACAGTCACATTCCAGGTGACCCTTCCTGCCGCATTCATAACACCTCCTACTCCTCGTACGGCTAGCTCTGAACCAACCCCGGGTGCCCCGCACCACCGGTCATAAAACCCGAGATCGCCCAACTGCTGGTCTAGTCCTCCTAGACCTCTAAATCATCTATCTACTGCCCACAGATGACTCGGCTACTGATCGAAAAACACGCAGAAAAAGCAGCAGCTCCTGAACACGCTCGGGGTGTAGAGCTACTGGCACAAACTCCACCCTGAAGAAGGTCTCGAAGTCTTCCCATGTAAAGGTCATCCCGTTGCAAAATTGGAACAAGTGGCTCTACCACCTGCCTGCTGCTACCTGAAGAAGGCTGGCAGCAAAGATCACCATGAAGTATGCAGGCGTCCCCACTAGCCTGAAGACTCCCACCACTGCCTCCAGTCAATCCTCAGCCGCCTTCGGGTCCGTCTCTCCCTAGAACTTGGGTGGCCTCTAGCTCTGGAACTCATGCAGCGCACTCAAGTGGCGTACATCGCCTACTGCTGGGGCTGGTGGCATCTGCGGCCCAACGTATGGTAGTAACGCTGGTGCCTCCACTGGTGCATCAACTACAAGAGGGCCCTGTACCGAAGCCTCATCACTCGGCAGGCTGTCAGTACGCACATCCCTCTGGGCTCTAGCTGGTCGTCAGAGAAAAGTCATCCTGAAATAAAAAACGTGACACGGTCAAACGATTATACCTGGTGAACTGACCTGGTTTGAGCTGACATTTAAAAACTTTTGGAAACACACACGCAATCAGTGTTTTCGTGCACAAAGTCAGAAATCAGTTGTCAGGGTCCTGGTGTATGGATACGTCGGCCGCCCGCACCAACACTGGACTCCCTGAACTGAAAACCACACTCGGTACTCTTAACACTATTGCTTCACAGAAAGGAAATATCATAGTTATAAGTTCTACGGTAGAACCGACTCCTCTGATACCAATTTGTCACGACCCGTCATCAGAGCCCGTGCTGTGACTACCCCAAGCCCGCCTTCCATAGGCCAGGGGCTGGTGACTAGCACCAAATGCATAAATCCTGATAACTGGGAAGGCATTGCCTTTATAAAAGTAAACAAAACACCACAGAGTACAAGAGAAAGTAAAACACTACGTACAAAGAGAAGTGTTGAAAGGTAAATGGGCCAGAATACAAACCCAAAAGAAAGTACAACTACAACTGAACAATGTACAATAGAATAAGACAACAGCTGGAAGAACGGAAGTGGCTCATGGGTCGTCCTCCTCGGATCCTACCTGAAGGGTAGGTACAGATGGCGCAGCTCCTAGATCGTCCAGCACGGATCCTACCTGATGGGTAGGTACAGATAGCCTCCACAACGCTCTCGCCCGTCAACCTCCACCGAGTGTCGTTTCACCATGAAGTCCACCTCCAGATACTGACTCGTTATGTAGTCCACCTCCGGGTACTAACTCGTCATGTAGTCCACCTTCGGGTACCTTCCAGTCCTCGAACACTCGGCCTCCGTCGGCACTGCCCGTCATCTGCAACCAACACAACGAGGTGCGGGCATAGCCCGTGCAGGGGTGAGTATAACGTTACTCAGTAGGGACCCCAAGACCCTCAAGGTCTCACTAAAACCAACAAGGATAACCACAAGGAAGATCTCAACAGATAACCTCTACATAGGTATATGCCCATACATATACCTAAGTTATCAAGTAACCCATCTCAATCATGAGGAAACACAAGGATTGTAAAAATCAACAGATAACCACTACCCAGGTATATGCCCATACATATACCTAAGTTATCAAGTGACCCATCTCATTGATGAGGTAAACACAAAGGTCAAAAGTCCCAGCTCAAACCAGGATTTTCATTATTGAAACCGTAACTACTGAAGAGCCCCGTCTCTAGAGTGTACAGTGGTCCAGTCATGACTCTGAGGTACTGCTCACTAACCTAAGACTGCTGAGGTACTCCTCCTGTCGAGTACCACGGTTCAGCCACCCAAACACAGTAGTGCTTCCCGCCGGGGTATGCCACCCAAACACAGTAGTGCACACCCCCTAGTAGCCTGCAGAGGTACTCTCCGTACGAGTACCGCGGCTCTGCACTGTCACACTGGTAGTGCTCCATCCGCCATGGGTCTGCACCCAAACAAAGTAGTGCTCTGTCCACTGGGCTAGTCGACTCACTCCAAGTCGAGTCGGTCAAGCAGTCGTCAGGTCTCAGTCGGCTACACGGTCTCTGTACTCCGCATGCTCGTCTCTGGGAGGGTCCGCTCCACGATCTATAGGTCGATACTCCAAGTATCTCAAAGTCCCACTAAGAAGTATCTCAAAGGACTGCCTCGTCATAGGGGTCTCAACGCAAAAGACGGTGCATCAATCAGACGCCTGGTCTGTGAGTTACTAGCCTTTTGGTCCCTGGGGCCCGGTTGGTTTCGTGTGCGAACCAATCCGGCCGTATCTCAACTGTACCCCAAACTCTCATAGGGTATACTCATAGGGGTTGTTTCTCAACATGGTCACCATCGCCGCTGACGGTTTGTCAAACGGACGTCTGGTCTGAAAGATATCAGCTTTTTCGTTCCAGGGGCCCGGTTGGATTTCGGGTATAATCCAACTCGAACACTATCCAAAAACGCCCAAAACTCGGGAGAAGTATGCCAAAAGTTCCGTCTCATCAATAGGAATTCAACGAGACAGACGGCGCGTCAATCGGACGCCCGGTCTGTGAGTTGTTGGCTTTTTCGTTCCAGGGGCCCGGTTGGTTTCGTGAGTGAACCAACCCGACCACACTCTAAAGGCATCCAAACCTCGAGCGGAGTAAGCCAAAAGATTCTTCTCACTTAGAGGAATCCATCAAAGTCGACGGTACGTCAATCGGACGTCCGGAGCTCAAGATATGAGCATTTCCGCTCCGAGGGCCCGGTTGGTTTCGTGTACGAACCAACCCGGCCGAACCCAAAGTATTAAAAAACCTTGAATTCGATATACCGAAATGACTGTCTTGATCCAAGAATCGTATCACCGCTGACGGTGCGTCGATCGGAGGTCTACAGCTCAAGATATGGGTGAAAGACCGTGAGGGGTCCGAAAACGGGGGGTCTGGGCACAGACCGACCCGGCCCCACCCCCCTGGATCGGACCGAACCGGGTCGATCCGACCCGGGTCCGGGTCCGACCCGGATAGCGCGACCCGGACCGGCCTGGGCGCGACCCGGCCCAGCCGGTGGGTCGGCTCGGCCGGTTACGGCCGAGCGGAGTAGAGCGGGGCGCTGCCCCCGCGTGAAGAACCGCGGCCCCACATGGGGCCGCCCGTGCCAGCGAACGCGGCAGCCGGCTACGTACCGTCGCTCCCCTCCGGTCCTGCACGGTCGCGGGACCACACTCCACCGCTGCAGCTTCAGTCGCGGCGGATTTTTCCGTCAGCGCTCCGGGCGCCGCCGCCCCCAACCGCTGGCGCCGCCGCGCCGGCATGGCGCGCTGGCGTTGGCTTCCGCGGACCACCAGATGTGCTCCGGTGGTCCGATTCGCCTGCGGTCTTTTCCAGAGATCATCTCGGGACCCGACCTTCACTACAAAACCTTCAAAACGCCTTCGCGGCTTTTTTTGTCATTTTTTCGGTGCGGCGCAATGGCATTGTGGCTTGTTCAACTTCATCGGCGCTGCGCTTCTTAGCACTTACTCATAATTTCCGCGCGGTGCAACGGCACCGCGCCGCCTTTCATGTGCTTCTACAAATTCAAACAACAAGGGGGGAGGAGGTTTGGCCGTGTTCGTGCGGTCTGACCTCCTCCCGTTATAATGATAGCATGCGGCCATCTAATAGAAGTCGACGTATAGCAAAGAAATAATTTACGAACAAAAACAAATATCTTCAACATCAATCCGCATGAACGAACGATCCACGGATAAAACTGGAATTGGTTGGTCCGCGCTCATCGTTCTTTTCTCAAAAGATGAGAGAACACCAAATAAAATTGCCCTACCTCATGTGAGATTGAACAAAGGTTCATCGAACGAGGATTCATCGCGGGTAGAGATGTTGCGGAAGGAGACGTCGTGGAAGAACCGTCGCGGTACATGGCGTTGCGTATTCTGTTTCTGAGAACTCTGTGTTCTTCGTCGGAGACCGATGTGTTCTTCCCATTCTTCATCAAAGATGAAGAAGTTCCTCAATCCTTAGCCTTTTTCTCCCCAAGACTCCACCACAAGAAACTAACCCAAAATAAATTAATCTCTCACTTAATTTATTAACTAGACATGAGTTTGAATTTCAAACCCACACACACATTAAACTCACCTCATTAATAACATAAGTTATAAATTCTTAAGTTATCAAATTTAAACAAGAGTTGAGGGAGTTAAGGAATGTGAAGGGGTGGGGTTCGTGTGGTCCCCACCACCCTCATAACCTCCCTTGGGAAGTTGGGTAGTTACCCAACTTCCACCCAAAGCCTTAAACCACTAAAAGAAAATAAAAATTGTAGTTAATTTATAAATTAAACTTCCATAATTTTTATCATCTTCTCTCGTGAAAACGCAACTCCGAAAATGGCGTTCCTAAGCAATTACCGGTGCTACGGTTCCATCAGTGCCCTCAGAATTCAATTCTGAGCACCAGTTCAAAAGATAGTAATTTCTGCTCGTTCGTTCACTGAACATACCCGAGCTAATCTTCGGAAAATGACTCCGGGCACACCGGGCCTCAGAATCAGGCGCCTTCAGAAACTGTGTTCCTGTAAAATTCCAAAGAAAATTAAGAAAAAAATTTCCTTGAATTTTCTGGGTCTTTACAAGGAATCATTTTGAATAACATGGACAAGGATGGACAAAAGTTATAAGGGAAATAATAAAATAATATTACTTTAAAATAAAGTCCCCTACCTCAAATATGACTCATCTTGTACATTATTTATCTTTCAAAAAAATAAACTTATGACAATTATTTACTTTCTTCATAGAAATTTTCAATTTTTTTATCCCTTTTATTTTATTTATTTTCAAGTTATATTCAATTTCTCAATAATTAAAGTTCATGTTGGATGTTTTGATGATATTCACTGCATACATTAAAAAAGACTTCGGTGGGTTGGTTGTTCTCAACACATTAATTATTTCATTATCTATAGAATAATAATAATAATATAATAATAATAATAATTTTTATACATAAATTATACTTTTAAAACGAACCATGAAATATCGTTATGAAAAATGAACTATGTTATGATCATAGAGATGGTAGGTTGTACATCCTCATGAGTAACAATTTCATTCTTCAAATATCATGTTGGAAAGAAGGTTTGTGTAATTTTATCATTATATAATGATTATTATATCATAAAAATCATATTATATCCTTAAAAATACTTATATATACCATCCTTGTGATGCAGTAATGAAAAACAAATCACAACACTTCGTAGAGGTTGTATTCCTCATATACGCATGAACCACATTATCACCATTCAATGAATAGACAAGTAAGGAAATATATGATGTATTATTATTACATAATGATAAATATATAATAAATATCATATATTTATATATATTAAATCCATAATTAATTACATTCATGAGAGGAGGTGATGGTAAACGAATTACATTAGTTCACGAGGCGGTAGTCTTCCATACATATGAATGATGGCTTCATTTCCCATTTGATGGAAGATGAGATTGATGTATTTTATGTAATTAAAATAAAAATAAATAATCATAATGGATATATTAATGTTATTATATTGGAATGTTTGAATAACATTTTAAGGAGTTTGAAGAAGAAATAAAAATAAAACACTCAGTTTAGAATGATACCTCTTGTTTAGAGAAGCTAAATAGGTTTACACTAAAAGTCTTCCTAAGAGGGATTTATAATAAAACCAAGGAATTTAAGGCATGATAAGGGAATTAAGTAAGGTGTTTGTTTTGGGAAAAACCAAAACAAATATATTTTGAAATGTGAAGAAATGAAAAGAGTAGGTTCCCGTTTATAATTGAGGGGTGGGGGACTTTTGGAATTTATTATAATATTAAATTAAAATAAATTAATTTTTAATGTAAAAACGTCTAAAAATAATATAATTAAAAGATAAGATGTGTATGGTTCTAGATCCCATCATCAAATAAATTTTGGAAAAGTTTATATTTTTTTCACCTATATATCTTTGTTTTAACCCGCATGAACCCTTTTTGAAAATTACTATGATAACAAATTTTTTACTCCTCATGGGTCATGATAGTTACTATAAAATAATTATTGGACAATAAAAGGACCATGATTTATGTTTTTAACCATATAAGAATCACTTTATGAATGATATTATTATTAGAAATCATAAATCATTTAATAAAATATAATTTATTATAAAATATCATTAATGTAAATTCTGAAACTATTTACTTTATATTTTTATATCACTTTTAATATTGTTAAAAAAAATTATTTTATTTTTCTACTAATTTATTAAATTATTTTTCATAATTATGTAACCCTTTAAGGTAATTATTTCATCACTAAAAAATTGGAATAAATTACCATGATAAAAATATAATTTATTTTTAAAATTAGTATCTAAAACTAAAAATAAGTTTTTTCTATCTCTACCACAAAATATTATAGATAATAATAGTAAGTAAGAGACTTTTTTTTCTTTATATTTTAGTTAATGATTATAAAGTATGAAATTAAAGAAAATATAGCACTAAGTGGCCATATTTTCAAGACATGTGTGGAAGTGGCCAAATTTTAATCATACAATAGAATAAAGTAAATTTTTAGTGTCAATTTTCAGTCCTTATAATATTATTTTTAATAAAAATTACTTGATTTACCCTTATCATGGTTATAATTATTTAATATAGTTATTATTCATAATAGCTAAAAATAAAATGACCATATTTTCCAAATTTGGACCTCGTAATTCCAAATATAGAATTTATTTTTCAATATTAAATTCACAATAGTGTCATGAAATAATTTAAAATTAGACTAGGGATATGTGATGAAAAAATGGGATTTAATAAAAATTCCTTTTAAGTCCCAAAATGAACATATTCCAAAATATGATATAAAGAAGGTTAAAATATAATTAATTATATTATATATATATGTGTGTGTGTGTGTGTGTGTAAAATATGTATGTGAATTTGAAATAAAATTGAAATCATAATCTTACTTTTAAATTACTATATTTACTGAAAATAAATTTCAATATTAGAGAAAGCGGTATTTTTTAATATTCAATGAAAAATCAATCTTTTTTGAAAAATCCAAAAATTTCATCCTATGATAATTTTGATATGATGATTTAAAAAAATTATATTATTTTTATAAAATACCATCTCTAAAATTTCAAAAAAAATATTTTTTCACAAAAATAAATAAAATTATTTTTGAAGAAAACGTGTTTTTGAAGAATAAAATGAATATAGTAAAACTGAGTGATTATTTACTAAGGAGTTATTAATAATATGTAGGAAATATATATATATATTATAAGTTATTTTATCATATTCATACCTTACAATTTAATTACAATTTTTTCATGTTAATATTTAAATAATAATATTTTTATAGTATATCTTAATTCACTTAATGTCTTGTGTTACATGTTAAGAAAGATATCAGGCATGGAATTATTTTCAAAATTTAGGGTGCTACACACACAACCCCATCTTCCTTATTGATAAAATAAGTTTTTCTAATTTATTAGTAATATAATTACTTTCCTTAACATAGATGATGAATGTAGTTTCAAGATCTTATTGATTTTCTCTTTTTATTCTTTCTTCGAGACAATAGTTATGTAATACGGTATGGTATAAAATTATTAATAATATATTCTCATAATTTTTTATATTAATAGAATTATTATAATAATATTATGATAAATATTTATGGAAATTCAATTCCAATGTTATCAACACTGACCAACTGTACCTATATATTTCTCCATCCTAATCAGAAATAATGAATTTAAAATATTTTTAATTTAAATTCCCATAAATATGATTTCATGAAATTCAAGATAAATTCTACAAAATTCATAATTTCAATCATGTATTGACCAATAACTTGTAATTTTTAGAAATAGAATTCGATCACAACATCCTTGAAAATTAAATTTTGGAGGTAACTTCTAGAACACTTAAATCTTCACTTATTGAAAAGTGTAAAAACTTACATATTATTTTAAAAATCTTACAGATCATAGTTTGAATAATAATTATCTCAAATATTGTTTAATATTATCTCCCTTGTATGAATTTTACCCTTCAAATAATATATTACATAATATAAAAAATATATCATGTATAACAAAAATATCTTACGTACTTTTGAAAAATAAATTATAAAATATCAAAATTTTACATATCATTCTATTCTCATATTATTTTTCAAAAAAATCTCACTCAAAATATATTAATTATCTCTAAGAGATTCCTCAATTTTCTAGGTTTCTTCTATATAAAAGATATTATATAAAAAAAGTGATAGTTATTCAGTGTAAGTACTTTCATTTTCCAGATTTTAAATCTCTATTTCTTTTTCTATTTCCTCCAAGATGAGGATTATATTACATATGATATATTTAATTATACTTAAAACATATTAAAGATATATAATTCCATAAGTATAACTAGAAATCCTCAAATTAACTAATTAAGGTTTAGGCTAACTCGAAAACATACTTAACTACATTCTAATACTTCTTACTCATAGTTGATAGTGAATAAAACATTATTAAATAATTCTATTGAGTTATTTAGATTTATTATTAGACCATGGATTTAATAGTTAGTACATATGATATGACACAAGGATAATGTGTAATGAATTATTGAGTATTTAGTGAAAGTGATATACTGATATAAATATATATTCGAGCCAAAATATGAAATATTCATATAAACCTTTTTATAGTTTTCATTTAGGAAATGTCATAGTGAATGTCACTATGTCATGGTTTTGGGAATTATAGTGTATGCATTAAATGATTATCCATGTTGATTTATTATTCTTCCTCATAAGCTATCAAGAACTTTTGGTCATTGTGATAATGATTAATATAGGATATTGAATATATAATTAAATTATTTAAATTTTAGGAAATTGATTACAATGATGATATGTGATTTATAATATTTTCCGGTATAAAAATTACATGAATAATTTCATCAATGATCGAATGTTTGATAAATTTTTAGAATCCATGGAGTATTCTTATATTAATATATAAACATGCTCATGGTTCTTGAATTGTTAGGGTGAGAAACTAGACTTTATTCATAATAAGAAACATTATAGATATAACTCTATATCTCTCCCTTTCTATCTAAATTTTTTTACTAAAATGCGAGGAATTGGGAATATCTCCCATGTGTTGGGGGATTTATATAGCCCCTAAATATCTTATGGGAGAATAGGTTATTATATGATTCTCTAGGATCTCTATAAAGATCATGTAAAATATCTTATATATACCAATTTACATTAGAAAAAAATTACATTCTTGATTTTATTTAATCCATAATTAATTGTTTGATCTTTAAAAATATCCACTATTTTGTATAATGATTTTCCACAATAAGTGAGAATAGTATAATTTAAAGAGGTTATCGTTGTGGATACTTGTTTTTAGGAGTTGTTTTATGAATAACTTCTATAGTTTTGATGTGTTGGGTTATATTTAAATACAATATTTTAGGAATTTGGCGATGAAATTGTTAGGAAGCATTATCTCAATGAACAAGGTAGATAAATAATATTTTTTTATTGGGAATTATTTTGTTTTACATTAATTTATATGTGTTTTTCAAGTTTTATTTCATGTTGACCGATAATGGTGTTTTTTAGTTTTTTGTATCTATTGGTAATTTTTGATATATTTAATTGAATTCATAAATTATACATTATGTATAGATCATTTTATAATTTCTTCTTCATTATTCATGATTTAATGTGTCCTATGTGATTTTACTATTTTCACTCTATTATTTAGAGGGACATGGATCCCATTTGTGAGATTAATACCCTCTATTCTGTTCATTAATTTTTCATCTATTAGAGGTTGGATTTGGGGGTCTCACATGATCTTGTAGCCAATCCAAAAAGCGACCTCATTGGGATCAGTCATGATAATGACTATTTTATGTATCAATATTATACTGAATATTTTGGACAACAGAATTTATGATTATAGTATGTGTACACACTAGTATATTGAATTTAAAAAACCTCTTAAGGATTTTATAACAATCATGTGTTACTAGAAACCAATTATTGATTTTTATTATTTATATGTTTTTTCAATTTTTTAAAATTCATTAAAATATAAAAAAAATTAAGTGAAGATATGACTTTTTGTTCAATATAACTGAATATATTTGTATTCGTTTATTCAAGTTTTGAATTAATTAATTAACCATGATATAAAAATATATAGTCACATTTTTTGTATTAAGTAATTATATATATTTAAAAATAACTAAAATATAAAATTAAATTTGAGTAATAATTTTCTAATAGATTTGGACTAGGGCTTAAGAGATCCTACAGGGTGATGATTACAAATTCTAGGTTTTTCCACTACCATGAAACTTCAACATTACCTAATTCTTAATCTTCTAGCTGGAGGACATTCAACCTAGGATAAGGAATTCATGACTGTGAATCATTTACCATATCTTTTTTCCAATAGATGTTAGGGAGGATTCATGAGACCTAAGGGTACTGAGGAATTTGGGAATCATATCTTCTTAAATTTCATGGATATAGACATCAGAAGGATTCCGAAGAAAGGAGACATTGCACATGTCATTACTAATGAGTATGACATCCTGAAATAGATGAAATTATGTAATAATTATATAATTTATCAACTAATAATCTTATGAGGTTCCAAAATATTCATAATGGAAAATTTATTTAGGCACATATACCATATTTGGGGCATTAATTCTAAGAGATATATCTTGTTTGGGTGTATAATTTCTCTTTGCTTTTATTTCTAAAAAATTAAAGTTGAACTCATGGTGGATTGGATCTGTATCCTTCAAGATAGGGTATCTCTATATCTTGGAATGGGATTGAAACTTTAATACTTCTAATAATATAAATTCTTCTATATAGTTAGGGGTTATAATTAATGTACCTAACTGAATCTTTTGGAATTCAAGAATTTTGAATGATATCACATTAACTTTTGGTGTTCTGTTAAAAAATGATAAGGAATCTAAAACATCGTATTTGTTACTTATGATAATATATTTCTATAAATTGACCACTATTTCAAATTATTCAATAATATTTCCCTCCCTACTCTTAAGTATGAAATATCTTTGATAATTGTATATGAAAATTTACTAGATTTTTGTCAGGACAATAAGGTTATTGTCCATATGAAATATAATTGTAAGAAAACCCTTACTAGTTCTTTATATTTTCTGAATTTAATTATGGATAAGGAATAAAATAAAAACGTAAAGGGGATAATTTTCTTATATATAAGTGTGGGTGTGATATTTTCATCTAGGATGATAGGATCTGCATGTTTCTCTACCCTATGTTTCAAATGATGTTGGTTCCCTTAGTGGGAAAAAATTAGAAGAAACTTTTTTATGGTGTACCTAAAATATCAATCTAGACACATGATTTATAGGTTCATAGTAATAAGGTTTCTTTTTCACTATATTCTTAATCAAGTCGTTATATGTCTTGGGATGGTATAGTTGAAGAGGAAGATTCTAAAGGGAAATTGCTTCATATAGGGACCTCCTTTAAGGATGAAATTTTTTTGGATGTTGAAAATTAATTCAATGATTAAAATAATATTAAAATGGATGTTGAGTTAGTTGATAAAGATAAATTTTATTCATAGATATGGAAATAGAATCAATTAGTTATGACCAAAGGTAAAGGGAAGTCCAAAATTATTACTTCTTTGACAAAGAAACCCATGAAGTATGCTACATCTTCTTACCCTAGTGAGAACATAGGTTTTCATGGTCCATATGTACATTTGGGATCAAAATATTTTAAAGGTATTAACAAGAAATTGAGAGAAAATGGAACAATGAAGTCTTCACTTCCTAGTGTTGAAACTGAAGTGAGGTCCTATATAGAAACCAACCAAGTTCTGTCCACCCCTTTGGTTATGCATGAATCAAGTGAAGCTTCAATTCAGGGTATAGTTGATAAAAATACATTTGTAGGGTCTTCCAATAGAAATGTTACATTTCTTGAGATGTCTTCTTCAGTGCTTCTCGATGTTATAGTAGTGGAGGAACTTGATTTTTTGGTTGATACCTCTAATAAGGAGGCTAATAAATCAATAGAATAGTCATATGTGGGTCCTAATTCTATCCATGACGCAACTTTAAGTAACTCTCCCAGGGTATTTGACTCTAAATCAAGAAAATTTCATCCTTTGGGATGAGAAGGGTGTTAGTATGAATAACAATTTTTAGTTTTTTTCCATCAGATACCAGTGTTGAGGATGTTAAGAGAATCATTAGAGCCTTGGAAGTTATCGCAGTAAGTGTTGAACTTAATAATGAACCCTATGATGATAGAGGTGTACCATAGAAGGAGGTTATAATTTGTATAAGGGGATATCACCCTTGTTAGGGAAGTATGAATCCCCCACCGTGTCATGTGTACTCGTTCTTTAGGTGGATGATGTTTTTTTTGTTTTGGAAATCCTCTATAATTTCCCCCCTCTTTCCTTTTATACATTAATTTTCCCTTTTAATAAATTATTTAGGGATTTTTACCCTATCCTTACAACTTCTTATTCTAATTATTAGTTCCTATTTATCTCCATTACTATATGAGGTTTTAGTATACCATGAAGATTTTGAAAATATTATATATATGACATTTGATTTATTAAAAGGTTGATTATTGAAGGAGACACTATCCATCTTGTTTGAACATTGTTTAATTATTAAATATAATAGAGGAAAGTAAATAAATAAGACAATATAAGTCCATATACTTCATTTTTATATGATTTATCCACAATACATCTTTTATAATCTTCGATTTATTTTTTTCTTCCAAAATATTTAAGGTAGATGAGATTTTATAAAAAAATATTAGTTATATCAAGGATATTAAATGTGGTTTTAAATATTTATAATTTATTTTTAAAAAATTATGACCATATAGATTAGGATATATTGATATCATAAGATGGATAATTTTATATAAATTATTGACTTAGCGAGTTAATGATTCATATAATATGACTAGATATATCATGGATTATGAAATATAATGAATTCATGTTTTAAAAATAATTATATTACTAGATGTAGTATATAATAAGTTATGATATGAGTAAAATTAAGAAAATTTAAATAGTTTCTCATACTGTAATTTTTGTATAACAAATATCATAGGACCTGAATTAGGTATAAATTTAATTTGTTAGTCTATCATTAGATAAAAATAGTATATTATGAAGGGTATCCTATAATCATAGCATGAAATAATAGGAAATAATATATAGTTATCATATCTTTTGATTTTAAATTATAAGTGATGATATTTCCCAAGTTGAATATTCTATGAAATGGGTGCAAATAAATCCCATTATATAATTTTTCTTAAGTCATATAATATGATTTAAAGGAAAAAATATTTTCCATTTTGGAATTTTAATTCAATTTATATTTTTTATAAATTATATGAAACTTAAATAATAATAAATATATATGCAATACATAAATGGTTTATAAGATCTTATCAGAGCATGAAATGTTTATGATTCATGTTATTAAATATTTATGAATATTTTAATTTAATTAATATGAGTTATTCATATTTATGTCCATTATATGTAAGGTTCATATGTTTTAAACTTGGATTATAATACTATTTTTAATCATAATTATATAAAATGTATACATGTTATGTGTTTTAATTATAAAATATTTATAATCCTCCCACTAAATTTATAAAATATTTAGTTATTTATTAATTTATTTTGATATTCAAAAATTTCTAGACTTTATATTTCATGTTTTAAAGGTATAATTAAAATATCTTTTTACTTATTTTAAATGTCATACCATACTTATCAATTAGTTAATATTATATATTTCAATTATTGTAAAATTAAATCAACATTATATGTTTTATTTGTTATAATTTCAAAGTAATGGATAATTTCATATATTTAAATATTTAGACATAAAAAAAATTATTTATACTTGAGTTAATCTTGAGTAATAATATATGTATATTATATATTTAGGTAATATTTATCAATAGTATGAGAACTTAGACTCTATTTAGAAAAGTAGGGTGGGTTCACTATTTTTCACACCATACATACCTAATAATAGGATTTTTCTTCTCATGATTTTATGACATTACAAGAAAATGATGTTCAATTATCATTTTTACATAATGCATTTGGGTATGTTGTTGCATACCATAAAAAATATTTTATTATGAATTCTTAAAAAAAATAATTATATAATTAATATCTTTAATGTGTTTGGAATATATTTTTTCATTAGAATATATATGGTATTCCTAAATTATGTCATTAAAAAGATACATAGATATAGATATTATATAATGTGTTAAATTATGCATAGTGTGAATAAGGAAATTAAGTAATGCAATTATAAAAATTTATTCTAAAATATCGATATGTAAGATTCCATATAGTAATCATAATCTTTATGACCAAGAATAGCCAAATGTATAGGTCATTCCGATATTGTGAATCCATGATTTAACTTATATAATGTGGATAAGATAAATTGAATATAATTTTGAGTGTTTATATACGTATAGATAACTAATCATAATAAGATTATATTACCACAACTATAGATTCATATATTCCTCCTATATTCTCATCCTTACCATTATTGATAGGTTTTGTACAAAGAAACCATTAGGTGACGGTTCTGATAATCATGCGAATAATAGTTGTAATTTGAAGTATTATTTAATTGTTAGAATGTTTAGGCCTCATTACATTATAATTATATTTTTTAAATAATGAGAATTTTGTTAGTGCCATTCCAAGATGCTTGTGGTCCTTTGGATCCTACTAATTCCGCCTCTTCTACTAGACTTTAGAGATCCATTCTGGACATGACTTGACTATCAATATACATTGGATAAGGCTTCCTTGGATTCCCATTCTCATTTATAATTTCAATATTCTTTAAAAAAAATTTAATTGAATCTATATATTTCTTTTTCATCGATCTGAATATACTTACTGAAATATTTATACTTCATGATTATATTTTTTGTAAAATTTGGTCTTATAGATACTTGAGTAATATATATTTTATTTTATATTAAAGAATTGTTAAATCTCAATAAGAATATCAAGATTGAATCACATTTAATTTTTTTACCAGTTTCATATAAAAATTGTATTATAATTATATTTAAAAATATGAAGTCTATATATAATGATACAAAATTGATTTTAGAAGTTATATAGATAATCATTTCTTCAGTTTTGGATTCTTCTCCTAGTCCTACTATTCCATGTCTTGGTAAAAATATTCCTCTTTATGTCCCTTTCCATAATATAAAATAACAAAATTTATATTTTATTCATGATTTTCAAGGTCTCACCATGATTCCCCCTCAATCAGTGTAACATCCCAAAAACTTCATATATATTTACATTTAAATTAGTCAATGTGTTTGATATCTTACTCTACATACAAAATCAAAAATAAATAAACATGATATATTTAGATAAAATATAAATATTTAAATATTAATATTAAAATTAGCCCTTAAAAATTAGGAATGAATAATATTAACCACTTTATTAAATATAATAATAAATAAAATAAAGTTTTATTTTAATATGAATGAAATTCGATTAGTAAATCTAAAAAACTAAGAAAATAATTTTATGCTTAAAATATATTTTTATAAAATTGATGTTTTCTTTCAATAATGAATGTATGTTATGGTTAGAAAATAAAAAATATTTTATAAGATGAATAATATAATACTAATAAATCAATTAGTAATGAAATTAAAATAATTAATAGTTATCATTTTAAAAAGATACTTTCCAATATGAACAGTTTCTACTATATTTTGATATTTTATATAAATATTGAAGGAAAAAAACATAGAATTTTAATTGAAAAAAATAAAAATCATTTTTAGGTTAATAATAATATATGCTTAAAATTAATTTTGGGATCTTTCTGAAAAGAATAATTTTTTTATTGAAAATATCATTTTTACAAATAATATTCCTCTTATAAAATTATAAATAAATAATTATGAATTAGTAAATCATTAAATATTTTTCTATTAAAAAATATGTATTTCATATACGACTTTATATTTTATATTTTAGACCATAAGTAATATCTTCTAATTTTTTTAATACATAATACATTTTTATGTCAAAATTACTTTTTATCACATTTCTAAGTTGAATAAAAATTAAATGGATATTAAATTTATAATTATTAGATACAAATTATATAATAATGATCATTTTATTTTTTGGAATAAAGGATAAATTACCTTAGACAAAATAAGTTACCATGATAAAATATTAAATGGAAAAAGTAAATAACTAAAGAGTAAAAGAACCCAAACATGTTTAAAACATGTGTGGGAATGTGTTTTTTAGGAATTGATTGAACTTATCACATATAATATCAATTATTTATCAATAAAGTATACTATTTATTTGATATTTACATCCCATTATTGATAACTTTTTTGTATTTACAAAAATACCATCATTCTTCACTTATAAAAGGGGATCTCATCTCTTCACTTCCCCCCACACAAAAAATCCATTATTTCATAAAAAATACCACCCAATAATCTATTACACACTCTTATATACTTTTATGAGGTTATGGTCTTCTAATTATACCATATATTAAAGTCTTAACACCCTTTACAAAGGAGATAATCCCAAAAGTGAGGTATAAATTTCTAACCTCTTCATTTATTTTTATATATATATTTTTTACTTATTATTCTTAAAATCTCACTTTATGAACAAAAAATGATAACATAAGTATCATTATTATAATTTTATTTTATGATAAAAATTTTAATATCATTTACCACCCTCCCTTTTTACCTTAAGAAAAATGAATAATTTTATCATGTGTTATGCTAACAATCACCTCCACAATGCAACATTTTTCATTTTCATTCACTACATGAAAATGATGGTATAAAATGGAAACTTAATAAATAATTATGAATTTTATATATTTTTTATTATTCTATAAAAATACAGCATATTAATCATTTATCTTGTTCTATATAAAACGAAATCAACAACCATGTAAATGTGTTGACAACTGCCTCCATACAACCAATGATTTTTATTTTTATTTTCTTCGGAAAATTACATGGATGGTCATGAGAATGATATTAAAGAATAAATAATATATATTTAATAAAATTAAGGTTATGGTATAAAAAATTTAGAACATATTAATGATATTATCAACAAAATATTTTTTTCAATTCAATAATTTGAAACATACAAACTGAGAGGAAAATGATATCTTCTTCTAAGTAATGAATTTATTTAAATTATATTATCTATCTAATTATTTAAAATTTTGGTATATCACATTAATAAAAAATAAATAACATCGTTATTATTATGTTATAATTATATCATAACTAATTTATCTCATAATTAACCCTTAATCATGGTATATTCGTGTTTAGGTTGGTTTAAACACCTACTTGAACTATACTATGAGTTTATGTCTTGGATGACTATGAGAGCTTACTTTCTGGTATAATATGATAAAAATATGTAAATAATTTGTTTTTTGATCAAGTATTGATTTATCACTAGTTTAACTCATTAATTAAGAAAGAATCTTTCATTCGTTATGAATCACCGAAACATAATCATCAATAATTTAATCTTCACAAGTCATAATTAAAACTCAAACAGAATGAAAATTGAAATTTATAAACCATTTTGGAATATGTATTAATGTAACTTAAATTATCTAGAAATTATGAACTTGAAACAAATTATTTATAATGAATCCCATCTTCATGAAGTTTTTTTGAAATAAACAACTGAAATTTCTAAAATAACATATTATGATAGTTATTTTCATTATATAGGTGGTTTGAGAATGATAGGGTAAGTAAGAATATGATGAATGTATTTTCATCTCAAATTATGCCCTTTGAGACATGTTTGGTACTATGAACCAAATTTCATTTAAGATGTGTATATAATGCCTATTTAATATATCATATCATGAATTATATTTTAATCATACTATATGAGGTTCAATTATAACACACTCCTTCATGGGGTTTTGATTCGAAAGTTTCTAAAGTTGTAAGGGTTTTCATAGACTCAATTATAGTTCATTGAGATATAATACATTTTGTGAACCATTTTTTTGTTGTATGATGTATTTACTTCCCATGGATATACTTTTACCATACTCATTTAATTTAATGAGATTTATATCAAAATCATGTTTCTATATTTACTTCCCATGGATATATTTTGTCAGTTTGATTTGTCTCTCTAGACCTTCGGCTCATGTTATATGTTTTAATTCAATAATGTATTTTAGGGTTTTCCCCATTCTTCCCTTAAAAGGGGGGTCTCTTTTAATAATAATAAAAATTTGAAGGCCTTTGGGCCGTTGGATGGATGTTTCCTTATTCAAGTGGATATTGACTCATTTATATCCCCAATGGTAAGGATTTTTGGTAACTCATATTTATTTATTTGAGTTGTGATCATTCTCTTGAAGTTGTTTCATATACATTTCATAAATTCGGCCCATTTATTGTACTATGAGAAATTATTCCATTGTTTATATTCTTACTACGTAAACTCCTTTTACAATGTTTTGTACTCTATGGAGTATATTTCTTCTAAGGAATATTGATAACTCAAATATCATTTCATTGAGTTATAATGTTTCATCTTCAACTTTTATTTTCCATGAATGGGTACTCCCACCCAAATTTTTTATTATATTATATTTTATAATCCTACATGAGGAAATTATATTTTAATAAAAAAAATTACTCTTCTTATAATGTGAGTTTTGAAAAAACATATTATGAAAATTATGAAAAGTGGTTTCCCTTTCACTTTCATGTGTTTGAAAATCCTCTCCATATTTATAAATTAAAAATATTATGTATTTTCAAGGCCTATTATTGGATATTATTTTTAAAGACTAATTTTTTCAGTGATTTTACACTTCTTCATTTGAAATTAAATTTTGAAAGTGACATGTACCATTATCTTTTATGTCAATGTTAAAAATGTTGTATAAAATATTTTTTATGTTTTCTCGTATATTTACCTTTTCATTTTCCAAATTATTTTCCCTAATATAGTTTATGTTTTAGTATTTATAATATAATATATATTTATCTTTTGGGGGAATGAACTCACTGTACAAAAAAATCCAATTCTTGTTCCATTATTGTGTTCTATCATCCATGCATTATTTTGAATGGATTTTTTTTCATATATGTTAACAGTCTTCTATATTTCATTTGTTACACTAATGTTATGTTCTTTTGAAACCAAAAAAATTATTTCTTTGGATGGGTTATTATCATGTTATCCTTTTTATTAACATCAGGAAATTTATTGGAATACAGTATAATGTTATTCCAATACAGACGAATATAGAAAGTTGTCTATATATTTTTTAACCATTGAAATTGTTTCTAAGGAAAGTTATTATCATGTTATTAATTTTATTAACATGGTGAAAAATATTGAAATCCATGAGGATTACTGACTGTTAAATAAATTTTATCTTGTATTGATATTATATATTACTCATTATATAGAGAGAAATGATTTTATTCATCCAGGGCTTCTTTAGAGAATGGTATATGATGTCTTATTTAATCATACAGTGAATGAATTGGACTTAATCAGGTGATGGGTGGTGATCAGAAAAATATATCTCCTCCTTGAATTGATAAATCTCACTAGACAAAACATATTTGGGTATTTGGTGTATGGATTCATAATTTAGTAAGATATCCTGTCTACGGTCTCAAAAAAAGTAAATTAATTGGCCAAAGGATTAAGCATTATTTTTGGATGTCCAACATTATTCTTTAAATTAGTATGAGATAAATATTATTGATATATATTTTCTAATTTATTATCATTGATTTAGGATGCTCTAAGTTTTAGTTGATTATGGATTCATGTTGATTATTTATTCCTACCAAAATAGTTATTCCATGTTTATTCCATGATTATGTCAATTGTATGTTTTCCATTACTAAATGTTTGATCTCACCCCTTGTTTTGATTTAATTTCTCCTTATTATGAGGAAATGTATTAAACATGATATGTCTAACCGAATAGCTTGTGTGGAGAATTTTTTAAGAGATATGGAACTATTATTATGGATTAAGTGGTTTCTTATATATTGAAAAAAAAAACTTTAGTTGAGAAAGATATAGGATTTAATAGATTATGTTTTATTCTAATTTTATAAATCTATAAAACTAAAAGGTAATGGGAATAAATAAAATGAAATATTTTCTTTAATTTATGTAATTATGGGAGAGTTATATAAATTAATTTTATGGTTGGTATCAAATATAGTGTAAAGTATGTGTCTATGGAATTTGATTTTTGACCATGGGTATAGGGATTTACAGTTGGTATCAAAGAAAGGTTTAGATATATTCACAGATTAGGATGTTTTTTAGGGAAATTTAAGGTTTGATAATTTATGGTTGATAATAATTTAAGAGTTATTGAAAAAAATGGATAGTATATAGTTTAATGATAATGCAATAACACACAATATATTTGGGGATTAAGATGGGAAAACTTTAGTGAAAATCTTTGTAATAAGTCTAAGTATGAGATAATATTCTGAAATTTTGGTAAGTATAGATTGTGTAGTTCTACAAGAAATTACATGCTTGATTGATTACTATAAGTGGATATAGTCTCTATTATAGATGTACCTAGGTGTAGTAAACTTGATAAGGTAAAATTGAGTATTAACTCAACGATCACTTGGTGCATGAAAAAGAGTCCTAATTTGACACCTAGTTTGAAACTCCTAATGCATATAATTTTGTTAATCATATTATATTTAAAAACAATTATAATGGATTCAAGAATTATTTTAACCAATTAGGGTAAATAATCTAATGAAAAAATAAACATGGCTTACTAAAGAATAAAAAAAGAGTCAATGGTTGATCAGGAAGTTTCTTATGTTAAAAAAAGGTTTCATAAGTGACAACATATTCAAATTGATGTTTTTTAATTCATATTTTTAATATTTTACAAACCATTTTGTTTTTAGTTTTGGTTGAAATAGGGTCACAAATATGAAGCTGAGACAGGTATGTATTTAGAAACAACTATGTCTTATAATAGAATAAGGGAGCATACTTAAATGGCTGAGAATCATAATAAATGCCTGTTATGATGGAAAATGTGTGTTTCATATTTGTAATCAAGGTAGTGAGGATGATATTTTAGTAGAAATTAATACTTCATAAAGTTTATATTTTCACTAGTAACTGATATTTATGGATGATATTATCGTATTTTCTAAAATGTATAAAAATTATGTGAAACATCTTTGTATATTTATTTATATTTTATATTTAATTATAAGGAAACATATATTAAATGGTATTAATAAATTTAATAAATTATTCTATGATGACCTTGTATTTTTAAGGATAACAATTGTTGGAAAAAAATTGTGTTATGGATAAAAGTTAGTTTTAATATACACTTGATGTTGAAATAATAATAAAGGGTGGTTTTATTTTGAAGAACTAAGTTATATAGTATTGGTAATCATGAGACTTATAATTTATTAATGTTATTTTTGGTAAATTTCATCACATTTTTGAGATTATGATATATATTTACTAGTTTGTGGCCTTATTAACTTGTGGTTGATACGATTTTAGGGTTAAAGATATATCCATTTTCTAGAAGAATATATAACTTCACTATGGATTATTGACGTGGAGATTCAAATAGTCTTGGGAAAGTTTTATTTTAGAGAATATATGATTTTAAAATATACATAATTGGTTATATTATTTTATTAATTAATCATTTTTAGGAAAGATAAGTAACCTATTATATCCTAAGATACTTTGGTGGATTTCACATTAGAGGTTATACCCTGAATTATTAATATATTAAGAATACACTTACCTACATTATTTAATGGGTAACTATTAAAATTAAAATTACACAATTTATATAAGGGGTAATAATGTAACACCCTAAGATCTTAATAAATGATTACATTTAAATAAATAAACATTTTCGATATCTCGCTCCACATATAGCACTAAACTTAAATGAAACCACGATATATTTAAGTAAAATATTAATATTTAAGAATGACTATTAAATCCCATCCATTGATTTAGAGAGAATGAATATGATCAAATGATTTATGAAAGATATATATCTATATATAAATAAAATAAATTCTAATTTGAATGAGATTCAATTATTATATCTAAAACAACTAAGAAAATTATGTTATCCTAAAAATATATTTTTCAAAATTTGATATTTTATATCAAGAAATTATGCATATTATGGTTAGATAATAATAAAATATAATTATAATATGAGTAATATATTACCAATAAATGAATTATTAATTTATAGGAAATAATAAAATATAATAATTAAAATTTTAAAGATCTATTTTCCAATATGAATAGTTTTCTACTATATTTGGAGATTTTATTGAAATATTGAAATATAAAATTTTAGAAATTTAATTCTTAAAATTAAACAATTTTTTTATATTAATAATAATATAATAATAATAATATGAATTTTTTATATTTTTCTAAAATGAATGAATTTTTAAGTGGAAATATTGTTTTTATAAATAACAATGCCTTTATGACATTATTATTATATAAGTATGAATTTAGAATTTATCAAAAAAATTCTAAAACAATATAGTTATTTCATATATGAATTTATAATTTAAATAATTTGGGATTTTATTTATAAATCCATATTTGATATTATAGACCATAATTAATATTTTCTCAAAAATAGTCTTTAACCCATTATAAATTTTTATTGTAAAATTATTTTTATCACATTTATAAATTAAATAAAATTAAATGGATTTTTTTAATTGGGGGTCTAAATAACATAATTTGGACCATTTTATTTTTGGTCATAAAAGATAAGTCACCTTATGTAAAAACTAGTTTCCATCATAAAAGATCAAATAGTAAATGTAAAGAATCTAAAAGTAAAAGACCTCAAACATGTTTTAAAACTATATTGGGATGTGTGTTTGAGGAATCGGTTGGCATTAAAACCTATATTCTTTATTATTTACCAAATTTTTAAACAATTTTTGTTAGAGTGACATCCCATTATTAGAAAATTTTGGGTATTTACAAAAAATTCATTACTTTTCACTAATAAAACGTGATCTCGTATCCTCACTTCCCCTCACACAAAAATACAATTATTCAGCTCCAAAATCTATCTATTCCAATGCTACGCTATTTTTAACACCTTAAGAAGGATCTATTATATTTAAAATACCATCCCTTAGAGGCTTAACCATTGCAAAGTATATATTAGGTGTTCGAGGGTACAATTACATTAAACACACACACATAGGCTGAAAAGGCAGGTCATATCCCTCCAAAGGTATAACCCACCCATGAAGACTTATTTATTTTGTACATGTAATGAAGTACAATGGGGAATGAATCCCATTATATGGCCCAAATTCCAACAAACTAGCCTGAAGTCCCAATGTTGCATCATGCATCCATCCTGCCTATGTCAGTATTTGCTTGCATCATGCCAGCATCACCGCCTTCCTACATCACCACCACCTAGTGAAAATTCTCTCCCACCCAAATTTGAACCCAATTATGATGTAGGATAATAGGGAGCCTTTACCGCTCGGATAATCTCCAAAATGTAATCCCTTAAAAACAAGATAATCCAAGAAGCGTGATATAAATTTCTAACCACTCGTTTGTTTTTATATTTAATTATTTTCACTACTTCTACCTCAAATACAATTCCACCATATTTAAATAATAATGTCATTATAATTATTATAATTTTATTTTATATTAAATAGATTACAATCATTAACCACTCCTCCCTTTTCCATTAAGAAAAATGAATACATAAATCATGCATTGTGTGGACAACTACCTATATTATGAAACATGTTTCATTTTCCTTCACTACCTTAAAATATTGATTTAAAATATAAATTTAATAAATTATTATTATTTTTATATCATGTTAATGATTATGAAATAATAAATCATATTAATCATTTCTTCTGTTCTAGGGAAAATATAATTTCCAACTATGTATACAAGTAGACTACCTTCTCCATGGGACTATTGATTTTCAATTTTATTTTCATCACTTCCTTACATATATGTTAATTAGGATGGTATTAAATGATAAATAAGATTTTTATGATACCATTAAGTTTATAGAATTATAAATTTTGGGACCTATTATTGATATGATCAATAAAATATTATCGTTAATTCGATCGTTTAAAACGTGAAAACAAAGAGGAAAATGATCACTTTTTCTAAGTAATGAATTTATTAAATTATGTTATCATTTTAATTATTTAAAATTAAGATATATAACCTAATTAAAAATAAATAATATCATTATGATTTTAGTATAATTATATTACAACTAAAACATGTCATAATAATCAATTAATCATGGTATGTTTTATTTAGGTCTCTTTAACCACATACTTCAAAAACACTAAAAATATATTTCATGTATGACTATGAGAAATTATTGACTGGTATAATATGATATAAATATATAAATAATGTTTTTTTGACAAGTTTATATCAACATTTAACTCATCAATTATGGAAACACCATTCATTCATTTAGAATCACCAAAACACGATCATCAATGATTTCATCTTCAGGATTCATAATTAAAAATCTCAAGGAATAATGTGTAACATTATAAAACATTTTGAAATATATACTAAATAACCTTAAATAATCTATAAATTATAAAATTAAAACCACTTATTGAGAATTGATCTATTCTTCAAGAATTTTTTATGAAACAAACAACTGAAAGGCCATACAACTGATAATGAAAATAAACTATAACTGGTCAATATATTGATCATACATGGAAATAAAAAAATTATAAAAAGGATAATATGATTATATTATGGTTCTCTGTTAAGTTATTATTATAGTCATGTTCATTATACATATTTTAATGTGAAACCAAGTTGGAGGGAATACACGGTAAGGGTTCTTGTCTCAAAATCCTCTCTTTGAGACATGTTCAACATTATGAACCTAATCATATTTATGGTTTGTATTTACTACCAATTTGAGATATCATATTGGGTATTATCTATCAATAATTATATTTTATGTTATATTACAAACCCTTTCCTTTAAGGAGTTTTAATTTGAATGTTTCTAAAGTTTTTAGGGTTTTCCTGGTCTCTATTTTGATTCTTTGAAACATAATACATTATGTACACAGTGTTTTATTTATATGATACATTCAATAATGTTGGGAAAAAATCCCTCAAGGAATCATTGAAACATTTTTGAGGTGATTGTGTTTTTTGAAAAAGTGGACATCTGAGTTGTGATTGTTGATAAAGAAAACCATGACATAAAAATTTGTTGACAAAGGTGATTTCATGGTGACTTGTCGAGTTCAAGGGCAGTGGTTAACGATTCATGTTTGATTCAAGAATTTAAACAATGGAATGGATGATCTGGAGAAGGTAAAAAAAGAACAGATACAAGGGGGCTCTGTTTTCCAGTGTTTTCCAATTTTTTGGGCCTGAAAATCGAAAAATAAAGAAAAGTGGTTTTTGGAAATGGGACTTGCGTGCTGTGTACTTTAAGGCTTGGAAACTTGCGCGCCATATGTTTTTCAAGATAAGAACACCAAAATATGGCAAAGGAAAGAGGGTCGTGGAAGTATTGGGTTGGTCATGCAAGTGACTTGGGCACCGTAAAGAGACTTGCACGCCAATGCCTAGCAATCTTGGGAACTTGCGTGCTTATTTTTTTTAAGATAAAAACATGAAAAAATGGAAAAGAGAGAAGGCTCCCAAGTTTGGAAGTGGGTCACGCAAGTGACTTGAAGGGGAAGAGACATGTGCGCCAAAACTTGCGTGCCAAGGGGATACTTGTGCGCCGTCGTGAAGGGTGTCCAAATTCCTATAAATATAGGACCACCCCTCCTCATTTTTCAAGGAGTTCAACACTTAGAAAAATAATAGATCTTGTTGCGCAGGTGTGGTAGTTGCACAAGTGGTGTGTGGTCACACAAGTGAACTTGTCTACCAGTGTTTGAAGTTGCACACCGGTTGGTAGTTGAGCGCCAATATTGGTTTAGGTGTAAAAGGGGTTGAGTAGCACAAGTTTGGAGTTGTAGAAGATTATATCACGCAAGTGATTGAGGTATACTTGCACACCGGTTGTGACTTTCATTCCAATACTTGTGCACCGGGTTAGACTTGTGTGCCAAGTAAGGTTGATTCACGGCGGTTATTCAGGACTGTGTGAAAATTGGAAGATTTCCTGATACCTTCAGTGCAAAGTGAGTTTCATCTATGAGTGAAAGTTGAACTTCATCAGAGCATCTGCGTACAAGTCAGGATGCATTCATTAGTGATAATAAAGATACCTACAAGTCTATAAACTATAAGTGGATTCCTTCCAGAGCAGTGAGAAATAGAAGAGGAAGAAGGTGATCCTCTCCACTGGTAGTGATCCAGAGAGAGAGAAACAGGGAGTGGCCCTTGGGAAAGCAGTGAGCTGACCCTAAACTTTGTAAAGGCAGTGAGCCTGGGAATAGAAGTGATCTATCCCGAACTTTGTAAACAGTAGTGAACTTTTAGTGGATTTGGTACATTGGCACATTGTCGGTGTATGCTCCTTGGATGTAGCCCAGTGAGGGTGAACCAAGTAAAAATCAGTGTGTCCTAAGAATTCTTTACTTTCTATTTATATTGTGCAACAGGATGAAGAGAGAGAAGAGTGTTTTGCTTAATAGGATTTACTATCCAAATAATCTCCCCATATTTATTGGATATTAATTCAGTTGAGTCCCCAGAAGTAAGGGTTTTCGGTAACCAAATATTTATTTAATGAGTTATAAATATTTTATTCAAATTATTTCATATAAATTGAGTATATTCTATTATTAGACAATATTATGTGGTATTATCTCATGTTTTACATTATTACAACATAAATCACATTTTAAATGTTTCATGCTCCCTGGATTATGTTGCCCATAATGGATATTTATATCTCAAATATCTTTTATTTTTGTTATAATGTTTCATCTTGAACTTTTCTTTTCCATGATTGGTCTCTCACAGCCTAATATTTTATCATATTTCATTTAATAATTCTATTTGGAAATATTATTATTTAATAAAAATGATTTTTTTACTCTTCTTGCAATGTGAGTATTAAACAATGGAGTTTTGAAAATAATTATAAGACGGTTTTCCTTTCACTATCATATCTTTAATCTTCCTCTACACATTTCTACAAGATAAGATTCATTTCTTTTTTATGCCCTACTACTGAAGATTATTTTTAAAAAGTAACAGGTTTCAAATATTTCTCACTACACAATTTGAAAAATACTTTTGGACGTTATGTGTAACAATATCTTTTATATCAATATTAAAAATGTTTTCTATATGATGTTTGATGTTATTACTCCCATTACCTTTTTATTTTCATGATTATTTACCCTAATAGGGTTTTTTTTATTTTTAACATAATATATACCTATATTTTTGTGGGAATGAAGTCACAGTACCAAACAATATTTTTCTTATTCCCTTCTTTGGTGGTATCATTCATGAATTATTTTAAAATGGTATTTTTCATATATGTTATAAACCTTTTATGTTTCCTTTTTAACACTGAGATCATGTTCTTTTCAAACCATCTTACTTATTTCTCTTGATGAGATGTGATATTTTTTCCCATTTATTAACCTGGGTAAAAGTATTGGCATACAATATATTTTCATTTTAATATAGAAAAATATTAGAAAGTTGACTATATTTTATTTGACCACCCACATTATTTATCAAGATGGGTTGTGATAATGTTATTCCCTTAATTAACATGGGGAAAATTATTGAAATTATTGATGATTATTGAATCATATAATAGGTTGATCATGTATTGTTATTTCAGATTTTTTATTAAATAGTGTGCTATGTTTTTATTTAGCCAAAGGTTACATAGGGAATGGTATAAAAGGTATTCTTTTCTGTTATATTGAATGCATTGGAATTTATTAAGTGATTGGTGGGGCCCAAAATTATATAGCACTTTGATGCATCGCCAGGTCCCATGTAGAAAAGAATGTTTGGATATTTAGTGTAAGTATACCCAATTTATCATGGTGTCTTGGCTCTCATCTCAATGACTAGGAAATGTACTAGAAAAATGCATTTAAGGTATGTATTTCATGTCTGGAATTATTAATTCCATCATTATAAGATCAATATTATTTATATTTATGTTTTTATTTATCTTCATGTATATATAATGATGTTAATATCAGTTGATTATGGATTCTTATTGTTTACTTATTCCTTTAATAATATTTATTCCATGTTCATTCTATAATTTCCTTTGTTTTATGTTTTCCCTTACTAAGTGTTTGATCTCACCCCTTATTAGGTATAAATTTCCCCAATATATAAAGAAAAATATTACAAATGATATAGCTAACATGATATCTTTTTTGGAGAATTTTGTTGGTGTTGTTAAAGACATATTATGGATTATGTATTTTATTATATAGTGGAAAAAGTGTCCATTAATTTGGAAAGGCTTGGGATGTAATAGTTTATGTTCTATACTAATTATCTAAATCTATAAAACCAAATGGTATTGGTAATGTCTGTACTAATAAATTTTCTTTAAGTCATTTATAGTATAGTTAGGTTTGAGAATTACATATTTGGTATGGTAGCCAGTATATAAATCATGTGTTTATGGAACTATATTAAAAAACATGGGTTTGGGGGGTCAAAAGAAATGGAATTGACATTGTCTTCATCATATAAAACATGGGATAATGAATCCTTTTTCAAATCAATCACATCATTAAAAGGATTTCATATATTAATTGGGTATTTCAGATGGTAAAAAGTATGATCATGTGGTTATTAAATTTTTTTTATATATTTCATGGTAGAGAATGTCAGTATAGTTTCTATTTCTCAATAGGGGAAGATAATTATCCTAAAGATCCTTTTTAATATCTCTTTAAACAAGGGGTGATTTTTTTTAATTTTGAAAATTATATATTTAACTATGTGGATATTTTTTAGAGTATTGATTTTGTGGTAGTCACAAGAAGAAATGGATTGAATTATAGAAAATTTATTTTTACAGGGAAGTTGAAGAGTCATATAGAAACCATATTGGGATGCCATGAAACTATCCATTAGTACGCCTCTTCGAAAAGTAGTGGAATTGATGATGAAATTCAAATACCACCTTCAATAGTCCATAGGTTTATGACTATAATTGATGTTATATAATTCAAAAATGGGAGGAATTACGCACAATGAAAAAAATGGGTTAAGAGATAAAATCAACCAAATAATTCCATCAAATAAATAAATAACTAATCCAAATAAAAGTAATGTTATGTCATTAAATGATGAAAATATTAAAATACTAAGAATAATTTCTATACATCTATCAACATATACAATAGCTCGTGAATAAATACATGAGCTAGAAATGATAATACTAATCACCAACCAGATCTTCCATAGTTGAAAAATAGTTTATTTACATATGATGTGATTATAAAAGTATACTCAATGTGATCCTCCCCAGAATCTCATATGTAAATGTGAATTAATAATAATAAATCCCAATAAATAAAATGAATAAACCAATTCATTACCTAATTATATGATCTTCATCCCATACTCATCAAATATCGCTCACCAATTAACTCACAGAAGTAATTTATTCAATATCAAAATCAGATAAATTAAAAAGGTACCCCACATCTACTTCTCCACTATTTTTTCACACTCACGCCCCAATTAAAATAATATTATGCTTGAATCACTTAAATAATTCACCCTTACCACTTGGGTATTCGTATAAAAAACATAACATCATCTCATATTATACCACATCTGTACATATCATGACCAAGTATAATCACAACCATAAATAAGAGGATATAATTATAAAAGTGATCAAAAACAAAATATTTTTTCTATACATAAATCCATCACAATAATCATGATTCTGCCAACATTAATAATTTAAATTTAGTAATTAAAAAATTACTAATATTTTATTTACAATATCATCTATTCTGGTTTTATCATTTCATATAATTGAATCCAATGTTCTTTTTATAGTCATCTTTTTAAATTGAATATTTTCATCCCATGTTATTATATAATTAAACCAAACAAATTATTTGGTTTTCAATTTAGATATCATTACTTCTATCAAACACCCATTCCCATCAATTAATTTATAATTTATTTTTCATTATATAATCTGGTTATTTTAGGAATTGAGTCTAAATAAAATAAGGAAGATGAAATTATAGTCTATAGGACAGCTAATATAGGTATTTGGAGATCATGAAAATCAATTTTCAAGAAAACTAATGACTAAGAAGAAAGTAACAAGAAAAATGGGAAGCCCCGTGTATCAACCCATACCAACAAATCTATATGTATCCCAAACACAACCAACATACAATAGGTAAGACCAAATTTGAATTAGTTCCATCTATCCCAACATTGACCTCATCAAACCACTACCATAATAAAGGAAACTAGCTTACCCCTCAAAAACCCCAGTAATACCATGTTCACAAAAATTCATAGAAACAGTTCTATAAAATCTCATGTAATATATACAATAGTAACAAACATATCTTTATCACAAATAATTTGTAGGGAAACTAAGTACAATACACCATAGAAAACAAAGCTAAAAAGAAAAACTAGGATGAAAGTCTAAAGTAAAATAACTTTAAAAATACTAATTTTACATTACCTTATTCAATTAACTGTTTAATTTCTAGAAGGTTTCACCATAATTCATATACATGATTCAATCATCACTTTCATATTCAAAACTTTTTAGGGATGAATGGTGATTAACATCATATAACTCATTCAATATCTAATTAATTTTACCATATTTATATTTTTCATGCTTTAGAAAGTTAATCAGGCTAAGGAAAACCAATAATCATAGAAATATACTACGCACTATCTAGAAAATATCAAGTGGAATCACAAAATATTACATAAACACATGTGATTAGTAAACCTCGTTATAATTCTTAGTATCAATTAATTATCTTTATTTTTTTAAATATCTACCATCTAATCAATGTAGATAAAATATTATAATCCCACACATTCATATAATAAAATAAAGGTCACAAATCCCCTACCTTGATATAGATATTGAATGTTATTTAAGAAATAATTGGAGAGCATGCCCAGATCTCCAATCACCTTATCTACAAGGAACATATAATCCCTAAATATTTCATACCATAAAAAATAAGACACCAATTATTAGTAGAAAACCACAAAAATAACATAAACCTAGATACCATATCATATAATGAGATAAAAAGAGATATCAAGAATCAAAAGGAAGAAGGGAACTCATATAGTATGACCCACTAATCGATAATTAGAATTTTGTAGCAATAAAAAAAGAATATAGGGATTAAAGGTCTTTAAATAGATCTATTGGTAACTAAGGGTTCAAAATAATAGGGACGAAATATATAGATATCCAAGTGACTTTTTAATTCATACATGATTTATAAAGCATAAACCACAATGAGACACCCCCAACCATGTCATAGTGGTTTGGTTTTTTACCCTAATTATGACACAATATGGATGGGAATTCCAAAATGGTCCTAGTAAAATACACCCCTAAAATCCTTGGAAATAATCCCTCCATTAATATCCATTTATAAATTTAGTCAAACCATGATCCTATAAACCCAAGGTGACACTACAGTGCAGTTTAGACACCACACCACAATGGACCAAAGATCAACAGATCCATGGGTACCTACCTAAGTGGCCCCATGAAATATCCCATACCTCATTACATGATGACCCTACAAAAATATATTTATCAATTGATTCATCCCAAAACACCTCAAAAAAATACATGGACCTGGTACAAGGGCAATTTCCTAGGATACACCATGATGCAAAATACTAGATGACAACACATTTCCCCTCCTCTAGCTAAATTTTCATACTAAAAAAACTTTTACCCTTCCACACCCTCCCTAAAACCACTAATCACATGAAATTTAAAAGTAATGGATCAGGAAAACCCATTCCCATTGATCAAATACCTGTTAAAAAATTCTCAACTTCAATAATTAAAGCAAAAATTAAGATGGAAAGAAATGTGGAGTAATAATTCCTCCATTAGATACTTTACAAGGATATATCTATAATAAGAACACATAAAAAACATTATAGGAATAATTTTCATATACACACAACAAAATTAATTATCTCATATATCAATATGGGTGACACATACCATCTTAAATAAATAAAACATCGAACAACTTTGATTATTTGGTGCACATTTAAGACTCATGTTCCCAAGTACTCTCTAATACATTGTGCTTCTATATGTAAAGAACCTAAGTAATATCACACCCATGAAACACCTTCTACTGAGGGTCTTGGATACAAATGTCAATCCTAGAAGGTCACATCATCATTAAATTCTAACATGCCCAATTCAATGAAATAGAAGTCATTATAATGGTACTGATGAAGTTGAATAACTAGAATGATGTCTTGGATTGATTTCATCTATTGGGAAAGTGAAAAACAATTACAAATAGGTCCAACATGTACCAACACATCTAATGACCTAAAAATAGAGGAAAAAAGAATACTCCTGCAACAAAAATCTGTTTACCCACAATGTGGAAACACCTTTTAGAAAACATGATCTCCAATGTCAAACTCCAAAGGCCTCCTCTAATGATTATCATTGGACTTGTGGTGATTCTATACTATCTTAATCTACATGAAAATAACCTAAACCTTCTCTATAATTCTCTACGCAAATTATGATTTGAGAATAGTTGTCTCTCTACCCTTAGCACCAAATAATAGAGGTCTATAAGACCATCCATACAATACTTTGAATAGAGCCATACAAATGGTTGAGTGGTGGATTTTATTATCAATAAACTCTACCAAGGTTAAGTGACTAATCCATAAACCTAAAAAATAAATAATGTATGTGTGTAACATATCCTCTAAAGTATGGATAGTCTTCTCTATCAGACCATTCATTTGTGGATAAAAAGTGATGTTGGGTAATAGATTAGAGACGAAGCCACCTTGGATACCTCTCCAAAATCTAGAGGTGAAATGAGGATCTCCATCATATTTTATAATATTTGTAACCCCATGGGGTTTAACTACCTTCTCAAAATACTGCCTTGAAAAAAATACATCATGTTTAACTCCTTAGTCACCAATAAATGATAATAACTCGTTAAATGGTTCAGATTCAACCATATAAAAATAAATTATCTCTAAGAATGAGGAAAACCTATGATGAAGTCTATTGAGATGTCATTCTAATTAAAAAGGGGAACCTCAAGAGGATGAATAAAAATAAAAGGTACATGATACTTAGACATCACCATCTATAAAATGAAACACTAAGACATGAACTACACAACTGATCCCTTCATTCTAGTCCACCAAAACTGAACTGTCAAGGCAACATACATCTTAGCAACAACCAAATATACCACCAAAGTTGAAAAATACAACTTATAGAGAACCACATCTCAAATATCTGATATAACTAAATGAATATGATGGAACAATGCATAATTTAGATAATCCTTCAACTATCCCTTAGGATCATCACCAAAAACAACTCAACCTCAATAAACATGTACCTCCAAATCCCCACCAAAGATGACTGCACCATCTTATAATAAAGACACCCTCTATAATAAAATACTCCCATATAAAGTTCTATCATATAGATATCATTTATAACTCTCCAAAAATAAATTGTTATATTCACAAAATCTCTATGAAAATTCCTTCTCAAAGAATCATCCACAAAATTTCCTTATCCCATTGTATAGAAAATCCCAAATTTATTATCCTCAAAGAATTCGACCCAACATCATTTTAAAAAATTCAAATCACATTGGGAGAAGATATAAATCAAGATATTATAGTCTATGAAGGCCACAAATTTAATTCCATGTAAGTAGTTTCACCACATATACAAAGAGAACACAACCACAGAAAGATTAAGATAATGGGTAGGATAGCAATGTTCATGAGGCCAAAACTACCAATACCAATAGAATATAACTATTATATATTTCATTAGAACAATATCTAATCCAATAGATTAATCATCCCAATATACTATAAATGAAACTCCCTCCTCTATAAAATAAAGGAAAAGAGTATCAACCAGCGTCTCCATCAAATACTGAAAATATCCTCACAACTTCCTGTCTACAAGAATACTAGATCTTTTATTATCAGTTATATAGGGAGTTAAAATATGAGATATTTAAGGTATTAATATACTATAAAATATCACAATACTATGGAAACTCTATAAAACCACAACATTATTGGGGTCTAACCAAGAAATATCTACCTCAATATTCAATGTATCCACAACTACTCCACACTGGTACATGACATGTCTAAAAAATGAACCTCATTGCCCTATAAAAACACATTAGAAGCTTATTGAAAACTTTATGATGGTATAGAAATCCCAAAATAGCTTGTAGATACTCTGAAAACTCCTCCTCAAACTCATAATACACCAATATGTCACTAATGAATAGTACTACAAACCGAATAATAAATTTACAAAACATAGGATTCACCATTTCCATGAAAAAAGATAAAGATTCCATGACACAAAACAAAATTATAATGAAACCATAACACCAATAATGACATATGAATATATTATTTATAATAACATTATCCTTTACCTATATTTAATGATATCGTAATCACAAATATATATTTTAGAACCAACTAGATCCCTTCAGTAGATTGAACATATCATCAATCAGCAGGTGGTGATAATGTTTCTTTACTATAACCCAATTCAAGTGATGATAATTGATACCCAAATAAATAATTACATCTAACTTATTCACAATAAAAATGATAGAATCCAAAGGTGATTCATTAGGCTTCATAAAACCTCTTTATAATAGATCATCAATCTGAATTTATAGCTGTATAAACTCTGAAGGCGCCATATTATATGGGAACATCAATATTAGAGTGATGCTTGAGTATAGTTATATCCCAAGCACAATATCACATTAATGGTTATCAGTAAAAAAATCATTGGGATAGACATCAGGGTACTCTTATAAAACCTTCAAAAACGCCACAAATTATTCATCCATTGAACTCAACATTAGTTGTATCTTGAAGGAAGTTAGGGACTTATCTTGCCTATGACCCACATGAGGATCTCACATGACCAAAAACACAACAAACACTCCATTATAATCATAGAATATAACTCACCTTCTTATGTAATAAAGAATAAAATACACCAAATACATAAATTCCATGCTGAGGATGATTTCATATGGTTGTAAACACAATCATAGAGAATATCCCCAAGTGTGAACTTTCCCTAACATAAAATTTCAATCACTACACACACCATACAAGAGAGCTTGACTTTCAACTATTGTATTAAACACCAAGGACATGGTAAGACTATCCACCATTAATCCCATATAAAACCAAGCATGAAGCTAGGTATAATTTAGGTATATAATACATCATATGATGTTTAGCTCATTAAGAATTTGTATCTCCAAAGAATACAACTTTCCACACCCACATCCATGAACTTTCTAGATTTTATGGAGACAGAATATCTTCCTATGATCCACTTTCTATTCCTATTGATGAGTTGAATCATAAGGATACCATTTGTATACCTCATCTCTTCTCCTTTGGTAAAAATCTAGAGCACCCTTCCACTGCTATCGCATAGGATTCTATTGAAATGGTACTAGATATTTCAATGAAAATAATCCTTTAAATTTCTCTCCTTAGCCTTATTTTTTGGTAGAACTTTTGAATCATTACACAAAATATTCTTGAAACAAATGAAAAAGTTTTGTACATAGGAACTCCCCTGGTAAATGGTAAGAAACTATTTTTGACAATATTATTTTGTTGTTAATGAATGAAAATAAGGCTAAAAAATAATCATGAAACATCTTCTATTTAATGGCTAACTCTTTTTGATCTCCGAGGAACAAAAACTACATTTTTGAGAAGATCTATGAAACCCGCTAAAATCCAACTGAATAAAATGGTCCTTTGGATCTTGGATCAAGGTAATTAAAATATCTAATTCCCCCAACCAAGACTTGAACTATATATTTTAAATGGATCCCTAATTCTTAGGTAGGCCCTATCCCTAAATGTATTTAATTGTATTCATTTAATAATATTCATTTATTGATCTTAAATCTGTCACATTTTGATGGAACATCTTACTAGGCATCATTAGAATGATCATCATGGGTATGTATACCTGGATCTATACCTACAAGATTAAAAATGTTAAGGAATTATTAAACCCATATTATAGAATATTTAATATTAATTATTTATGGTTCATCTTAATTATCATCATCTAACCAATTCAAAACCAAACATTAAAGATTTTGATAAATAATCCGCATGTGGGTGACTAACCTAAAATAAGTATCACACCACTTAGAATGTTTGGTAAACATAAGTTCCTTGAATTAGACAATAGGGGAACCCAAAATCCCATGTCCTAGTTGGTGTCTATTTCTCACATCATGTGGTATGTCCAATTAGTTTTGTTTCCCTATCATCCAATGCAATCCATAGTAGTGCTTATCCCCAATCTTCATCATACTACTTATCCAAAATGATTAATACCACTCAATCATGACTCCCCCTCCAATGGTGCCCCTCTCGAGTCAGTAGTATTGATGGGGACGAACCTTAAATCCCACCCTAATATGCCACATGTTAGAGACTAGCACTAATAGTAAAAAATACATAAATGGAAGTAATTAGCCTTAATAAATAAATATATTACAATAGAAAATATTCACTAACAAAATTGACCACATAAATAAATAACCAATCCTAATATATGTATTGTAGTTCCATACAAGAGGAAAAAAATTAAAATTCTATGAATAAAGTCTAACTAGTAACCATAGACTCTAAAATCCCCTGAAAGACACCATGAGTTAGTAACAACATACTCATTTAGCACCAGATCCTATAGAACTAAAAAATAGTTCATCTATATATGGGGTGAGCCTATAGTTATACTAAGTATAATCCTCCCCAAAACCTCTCTTGTAAATTTTAAAGAATCGTGCTAAATCTCAATTAATAAATAGAAGGAAACAACTTGTTACCTTAGAAGGTAATCTATATCCCATCATTACCAAGAAAAATTTATAATTATTTAATTCTATATCAAAATAATATATATATATATATATATATATATATAAGAAAGGTACTCTTCATCCACTTACTCATTGGTTTCTCCCTCTCACTCTTCAACACCATGTATCTTCTGCTTCATTCCATTTTATAAGTAATCCTTCCCACCCTGTCATCCATAACACTACCATATCATTATCTCATCCTACATACCATGAACACATATCTCAAATACATATCATTACATCCATATCCAAAATGAAATAGCTTTTAAGGAAATTGAATCCCATGTATCATGAACTATAACTCAAGTAATAACTTCTCATGAATATTCATCAATAGTAACCACAATTATCATATCTAGAATACATGTATGTGCTCTAACCTAAAGCCTCTACACCATAAAACTAAATTTATGGTAAAATAAATACCCATTAGATCTAGTGTGATTCAATAGGTTATACCTCAAGTCTCTACAGCTCAGGTATTCCTAGACATCATGTTACTTATAAAAGGATAGCATAGAAGATATTAGTTATCCATAAGTTCCCTAGTCGATCTAGATACTGGAAAAAACACCCAGAACCCAAAACATTTGGGCATCATATACTCACTCAACTCCGGTGACAGGGTATATTAAATCATAAAATATAATGAATCGATCATATGCAAACAAACTAGGGAAAAATAACTTTTCTTAGAATAGAATTATAGTTATCATCTAACAAGAAACTCAATTAACATTGCCAAGGTCTAGAAAACAAGATTTCATATAATCACATAAAAATAAATATCAAATCATAATTAATCATTTAAATTAATTAACTAAAAAATTACCAATCATTTATTTTCCCCCTCATCAATTCTGGTTTAATCATTGTATATCATCCAAGCTGAAGTGCTTTTTGAAATCATCATTTTAAATTCTAGATTTCTATTCAATACTCTATAATCATTTATTCAAACTAGTTATATTTTTTTCAAATTATATCTCATAACCAACAACAACCATCCATTCTTATCAATTCATTAATAATTAATTTAACACTTCATAATTTATATATTCTATGAATTGATCCCAAACACCACCAGGAAGATGCACTAAGAGTACATAGACAAATTGTAGTTGGAAGTTGGAAATCATGATAATTGATCATCAATAAAACACTACCAAAAATCAAAATTAGGGAAGTGCCTTCTTTTAATAGCTCTAAGTACAAAGCACTAATAAAATCCTTATAACGGTAACTTTCATTAATGATAAAAAAAGTACTGATAAACCTGTATCCTTTATGATCATTTATTTTAGCACTGATAAAAGCTACCTTTATCAACGATATTCTTAGGCATGATTTTTTTAATGAAAGATATTATATATGTATAATTATTATATTTATATTAAGAAATAATGTTTATTTATATATATTAACTGAAAAACACATTTTTATAATTAATATAAATATGATATATTAATATATATATTTTTTTAATAATTCAAATATATATATATATAATATTAATGGTTAAAAAAGTATTTATAAGATTATGAATAAATTAATTTATCACTTTAAATAATTATAAAATTATGAAAATTTTTATAAAATAATAAATATATTTATTATATTTATAGTTATATATTTATAATTATATATAAATACATCATAAATATATTTATTTATAATTATAATTATATATACATATATGTGTGTGTGTATGCAATGAACTGGGTCAATATATATATATCAGGAGATAATGTTGATATTCCTGGACATATTTATGCTCATATATTGATGCGTGAGTATAATTGACACTAGCTATGATTATAAGTTTATGTTTGAACATGATTGTGGGTTGATATATATGATCTAAATGTTAGATTACTTATTCTTATGATGAAACATTAATATGTTATGTATTCATGACTCATGAAATGTTCATTTATACAATGATATCCTTATTATTCATGCTTCCATATAACTCATTTTTTATGATCTACACTTTTCATTCTTGTTATACCCATGACCATATTTATGTTCTCATAAATAATTATAAAATTACAAAAAATAAATTTAAATAATAAATATATTTATGATATTTATAATTTTATATAAATACTTTTTAAATAAATTTATTTATAATTACAATTAAAAATAAATAAATAAATATAAATATTTATAAAATTATAATAAATATATTCAAATAATAAATATAGTTATTATGTTTATAATTATATATATTTATATATTGTTATAAATATATATGATTATATAAATATGTCGAACTAGTGCAGACTAGGAGGTATTTTTATATAAATATATCTATAATTATAGAGAAATATCTTTAAATATATTTATTTAAAATTATATAAATATATTTATAATTATATAGGTATATTTTTAAATATTTTTTTATAATTATAATTATATATAAATGAATATATATTGAAATGATTATAAAATCAATTTTAATACATTTATTATAACGTTATAAATATAACTATTTATATATTAATAAATATATTCAATTATATAAATATATAAATAAATTTATAACTATATATAAATATATTTATAACAATATATAAATATTTTAAAATTTATTTATTTATGATTATAATTATATATGTGATTATAATTATAAATATATATTTATTTAAATAATTATAAAATAATAATAAATGTATTTATTATATTTATAATTTAATAAATATATATAATTATAAAAATATATTTCTAATTATATACAAATATATATAAATATATTTATTTATAATTATAACTATAAATATATTTATATTTATATATAATTATCATTATAAATAAATCTATATATATATAAATTGGTAAATAATATTATATATAAAAAATTATTAAATTTATATTAGTCAAAATGTGTAATAGTTTATTTATATACTTTGATTAAAAAAAATTATATAATAAAAATAAAAAAATATGTTAATATTTTATTTAAATAGTTATATAATTTATAAATGAATATGCTTATTTAGAAATATACTTTTTAAATATATTGATTTATAATTATAATTGAAAATAAATAAATACATATTTGAATAATTATAAAATTAAAATAAATTTCAATAAATAATTAATATATTCATTATATTTATAATTATATATTTATAATTAGATATAGAAACTTTTTAAATATTTTTTAAAATTATAATTATAAATATATATATATTAATTATATATATATATATAACTTTATAAATAAAAATAATAATAATATAAAAAATTATTAAGATTAGACCTTTATCAATGCATTTATAGCTCCCATAAAGATCCCCCTTTATCGTCATTAAAAAAGTAATGATAAAAAATTCCTTTATCAGTGCTAGAATTTTATCACTAATAAAGACACTTTTTGTCAGTGCTTTTTTAGTACTGATTAATGGTTATATTTATTACTACTAAAGAAACACTGATAAATGTCAGTTTTATTAGCACTTTGTATTTTAGCATTGATAAAACAGACCTTTATAAAAAAAAATTGAAATCACTGATAAAAGCCTTACAGGTTCTTATAAATTGAACCCTAACAAAACTCGCCACTACTCACACCTCACGCTTTCGCAGAACCAGATCTCTACCACCACTACCACTAGGACCTATTTCCACCGATATTCTATATTTTTTATGAATCTAACTCTCAAAATCTCTATGTATGTGTAGATTTATCTTTATAGTGCCTCCTACATCACTTTTTTTTTAGTCCCACCTCACCAGTGTGGGTCTTCACTTCTTCTTAACAAACATAATGAATAACTCCCATCCTTATTGTATCTAGTTTGAGTAAGAGTTTTCCATAATCCTCCTTCTCATGTCTTCACTTTCTCGGTGCCCTAACTTAGGATCTAGTGGAAATTTTATTGCTGAAAACACTGGTTTGGGGTTGAAGTTCTCCAACAGTGGTGTGCGAGACCATCTCAACTTCTAGTTTTTTTTGTATTAAATCTAGTCTTACCCAACTTTTGTTGACCATGGACTATGGTGTGAGAGGATATGCTAGTCTTTGAGGAACCATGGCATAAGATGTAGCCATCTATCCAGACGAATCAAACTTTTTCTACTCCTCATACTAATCATTCCCTAAACAAGTCCTAAAATGTGAAGTTCTAGTCATTGCACTCAGTCAGATCAATTCTACATGAAGTTCATTAGACTAAGTAGGATGAATTTTATCCTATAATTTGAAGTAACAACTTAAGCATTGTTTTTTAATATTTTTACCTATAGTTCTTATCATTCCATTTTTTCTTATGTGTTGTTTTCTTTTTTTCTTTTTCGGTAATTCCCAGTGATTCCATATGTGTTATATATATATATATATGAAATTCATCTAATTTTATGTTTTACTATATTTATTCAGACATTTTCATATCATATTATTGTATTTCTCTCTCTAATGGTTTTGATTTAAATACACAATGCTAGTATGAAATGTTTGGTGAATAAGTAGCATGTGTGACATTAAATAGAACCCATTCATGGGTCTGATAGAATATCCCTTTACATAGTGTCACAAATTTAAATTTCATAATATTCTAAGGAATAGATATATCAATGTGACTATGATTTATAATTTAAAATTTCCTCCTACATGTATTTTTAATGGATAGAAGTTTGTTTTATTACAAAAAAATTGATAAAGAAAAATGACTAAAATATATATCAAATAATTTTATAGATAAATTATTTAATTTTATGTTTTTTGAGAAATATTTTTTTCATCACTAGAAATCATGGGATTTTTTAAATTTAAATATATCTTGAGGGCCCGATAAAACTAAATATGAAATTTCAATAATGAAAATCATTAAAAATATATTTTATATTTTAATTTATAATGAACCATGGTATTTTATATTATTCATTACTAATATCACTCACTCCATAGAAGAGTATTTTATATAGATATTTTGAAGGATAAAAATTTAATATATATATATATATATATCATATTGTTATTTTATAAATTTCTATTAATGATATAGTGTTCAATTTAAATGAATATATTTTCATTATCCATAATTCATAGAAAACTAATTTTATATAAAATGAAGTAATTTTTCATAACAACATGTTTTCTATAAAAGTGGTTCATATGAATTTAATAATATAAAATCATTAATAATTATTCTATGGACCCTCTATTTGAAATTGTTTAAAAAAATTATTATAAAACTAAAAATGCATGGTATGAAATATATTTTGTAATTTTCAAAGTTTTTAATGTTTATAATTTTATAGTTTTATATGATTTAAAATTTACATACTTTTATAAATTTTATAGTATATGTTATTATACTAATATAATTTAATAACAATTTTATTAAATATTTATTCTTTTATACTTTTATTCATTTATAAATGTATATAATTTTATAAGATTTATAGTATATGATATTAACATATATAGTTTAAATATTAAATTTTATTAATTATTTATACTTTTATAGTTTTCAAGATTTAAAAATTAATACAAAATTATAATTTTATTAATAATAAATTTTTATACTTTTATACTTTCATAAATTTACTTTTATATATTATAATTTTATACTTTTATAAATTTTTGAAACAATATACTTCTATAAATTATGTATACCTTTATAAATTATATGTACTTTTATATTTGCTTCAATTTCATTGATTATACATTGGTGTTCAGTTTCATTTTCATTTTCTTCTACTAAATCATCCCAAGATTTATCAACATCAACCCCTATGGGACTCAAGATATTGGATTTGATAACACATTTTCCATTCGTTTTCATATAAGTTTCAGGTTTGTCTAAGGTAGGACCTTTATCTTTATTTTCATTTTTAGTCTCATTCTATTCAATACCATTTGATTGGGAGGATTGTTTGTGGTAATTTGGATTCAAGATTCACTTTCACCATTACTCTAGAAAATAGTACTAACTTTTCATTTAAGGTTCGTTGATATATCTTCAGCAGAGTTCCAATAGAAGAAAATATATCATTTAAGATCTTCGGGTTCTATAAAATCCAATTGAGATTATGAAATCTAACCCATACATGTGCCATAGTGTTCCTATGAGTGTTTGGGTTAAAGGAAAAAATCTCATTCATAGATACGCAGTAACCTAGGTTTTAGTTGTATATTACCTATCCTCCATACCAAATCTAAGTCACCCTATGAAGCAAGAAAGATATAGAAATAACCCCTACCAATTGGGACGAGTTTCCAATTGGAAAATCCCCAACAATTATCAATTCGAGGATTAAGATCCAGATATAACCACGTTTTATCACCCTTTAAGTAATAAATGCAACCCATAATAGAGAACTTACACATTTGGGTATGTTGTTGAAGTTCCTTTGGATCAGCCTCGACAGAAAATCCTCAATTGACCATTTTTTAACATATTATAATTCATTCATGTTGATGTGGGTAGATCCAATCCTTTGAAAGCCTCAAGGAATGATATCCCTCTAGTTTTTTCATTTGGTGATTGATATGAACCAACTTCCTCAAGGGTTTTTCCTCTTTCATTTGAGTAGCGACAGAGTCGTAGGAAAACTTCCATTCTGGATCGAAGGAATCCATGATTTGATTATCTTAGCAACTAGATAATCAAAAAACTCCAATTTCATAAAGATTAGGGATTGTGCTTTAAGGGTTCACTAATCTATTCGGAGAGACACCCCACATTGCACCCATCACAAACTAGAGAGATGAAATTTATATCTCATACTTCAGTGCACCCCACTGGGGATTTGAATGACATGAGTTTTTATCCTCTAAAACTCACACTGAGTGAGGAACATAACACAATTTTGGAAACCTTTTTCCAAGATGATTTCACCAACTCACCTCCAATAAATCTTGGTACTGAAAATCCCAAAACTGATATAATTGTTCAAGAAACTGTTAGTGCTAGGCAGTATGATGTTAAATGTAGTCATCCTAACCCAATGCTCACACTAAATGAGAAACAGAATTCATATGTGGTCAATACTAACCATGTTGAGGGAATAAATACCCCCCTATAGCTTATAGTATTGAAAATATCACCATATCAGACACTTCCAATATGCAGAACAACTCCAGTTTGAATGACACTATTTTATCAGGTATAGAGGATGTAGTGAATCCCTTGGATCAGGTGTCATGCTCTATTATCAACACTTGTAGTGAACCTGTTTGCAAGGATAAAAACCCTATATTCCTCACTATAAAAGCAATAGGTGATTCCACACCCATGTATCTTGCACTATCTAGATATAGAACAGCTCCAAGTTTAATTCCCTTATACCCTCAGCAATGGAAGTTTTCAAGAAGCAAGAGAAACCTACTATGTATATATAGGATCAAATGGATTCAGACAGTATTCCAAAGCTGCACACATATGCTTTCGGGTAGACATCTAGTCCATATAACTCAAACATGTGCAATATCTCACAACATGTCATGCCTACAAACTAATTTATATCTTCTCTAGTTTCTTGAACTCATTCTATAAATGGTTCTTAAGTTATTCATAACAATGTTAGTTACGTGAATTTTGGAAATCTGTTTATCACTGAACATGTTGATTATACTATTTTTATTAATAATAATACTGTGGATTCAACTCTAAATTCTTCTTTAAATGACTCTCATAAGGATAATTCTAAGGTAGGTAGTATAAACAACCCCCTGCTATATCTAAAATTAACCAAGAAGAGAATATTTTCCCGAACAATTCTTAGAAGGTTAGAAGATCATTTAGGGAAAATGGCATAGGGAACAAAAAAAGGGAGTTCTAACTCCAAAATTTAGTTTAAATGGTTATTCTTTTTTGGAATTGTCAGGGTATTTCCAACTCTCACATGTTTACTGCTTTAAAAAGAATTGTTAATATTGTCTTCCAATGTTGTTTTCTATTGTTGAGCCTAAAATCAACTTTTCCTCTAATCACTCTCATTTTTTATAGTGTGGTTATTCATTCATAGTTGAAAACAAAAAAATCCTCCTATGATGAATATATATGGATTTTTTCACACTTATCATTATAGAATGTCAATATTTTTCATGTTTTTGAGAAAATATTTAAAAATGAATTTACTGTTGATGGAACTCTATTATTCTGCTCTTTGGTTTTGGAAAATAATAAATACCAAGATAGGATACCTCTTTGGAATAACCTCACATATTTAGGTACCAATATTAATAATCATTGGTTTTTAATTAGGGACTTTAATGTAATTATTAACTCTAGTGAGAAAATCGGTCTGTATCATGGTACTATTTCTATGAGAGAATTTCAAAACTCTATTTAAGACAATAAACTTTTTGAAATTAATATTACTGGTGCGAAATTTAATTGGTATAGAAGGCATTACAATAGGGTGGTCTCCTCTATGTTGGATAGAGCCATACAGAATGTTCCAACTTTAGACAATTGGGACATTATCTCCAGAACCACCCTTCAAAAGTTGAACTCTAACCCCCACCCCATTATTGTAAACATATCCATCAAAATACCAAACCCCTCACCACCTTTCAGGTTCAATAATGTGTGATTTTTTTATTTTTATTACACTACTATCACAAAAAAAATTATTGTTCTATATATCTATCTACAATGATTCCTTTGCTTGTATTTTCGTGTTAAAACACCTCAAACAGACTCACAAAGTTTGGTGAAGTTCTAAATCCAAACAAATAAACAATGACATACTTCTTATAGAGGATGAGGTCAATCAAATTCAAAACAATAACACCAGTTCTGATTTTAACATTGATCTAACTTAAGAAATAATCATTTTGGTTAAACGCAACTCTTTGCTCACCATTAAAGATAACATGAGGAAAAATAACTTTAAAATCAAACGGTTATCATATGGTTACAGAAATACTAAGTTCTACAACTCTCTTCAAAGAGTCTGGAAAGATTGCATACTGCTATATTTTTACAAGACAGGGACCATCTTTTAGACAATGAATATGACATTTCTAACCATATTTTCTCTTCCTTTGAATCAATCTTTAATGGTCCTGGTGACAACACAGACCTATTACCTAAGTTAATTCTGATGGTGATCAATGATAAGGGTAACACTTTCCTTTTAAACATTCCTCTTGAGCATAAAATAAAAGATAATATCTTTAGTTTGAATCCTAATAGTGCTTCAGGTCCTGATGGTTTTAAACATGGTTTCTTTCAATAATATTGGGATGTTATTCAATTTGATGTATTATATATTGTTAAATATTGTTTCTCCAATGGTTTCCTCCCTCATGCTCTAAATGCACAATTTCTTTCCTTGATTACAAAGGTGGATAATTCTTCTGAGATCCATCTATTCAGACCCATTGCTCTCATTAAAACCCTATAAAAAATCATCACTAAAATCATTGCTAAGATAATTTTGACCATCATAGATAAAATTTTCTCCTGGAACCAATTTGGGATTATCAAGGGTAAATCTATATAATATTTCATTCTTATTTCCTCTCAGTTCATCAAAACATTAAACAAAGCTAATAGAAGAGGTAATATCGCTATTAAAATTAACATTAAAAAAGATTTTTATACCATTTATTCGAGCTTTATCTTCAAGGTTCATGAAGTTTTTGGATTTAGTGACTCCTTTATCACTATAACCAAAACCCTATTAAACTCAGCCTCTATTTTCATTCTGGTCAATGGCTCTCCCAAGGGATATTTCAAATGCACCAAAGGTGTTAGGAAAGGTGATGCCCTCTCTTACATTCTTTTCCTTATTGAGGAAGACTATCACAGTCACCTACTCAATAGACATGTGGAACATAAACAATTTAAGCCCATACATGTTTACTAGAATGTGAATGCTCCCACTCACCTGTTATATGATGATGACATCATCTATTTCTTATAATGGGATAAAAGAAATATTTGAAACCAAAAAAATTCTCTCTCTCGCTATGAAAAGGTTTTTGTTCAAACCATTAGTTGGAACAAATCCTTTATCTTCTTTGGAAAAAACTTTCTTCCTAGTAGTAAACGTAACATTATCAGTGACTAAGGCCTACAAGAAGGATCTTTTCTTTTAACTTATCTTGGGGTTCCCATTTTTTGGGGCAAACCCAATTCCTGATACTTTTATACAATAGTTGACCAAGTCCTTAATCAGATATCTTATTAGAAAGGTAAATATTTCTCTATGGAATGTAGTGTATTCCTGGTCAAATCTATTATTATTTATAATATGGTTTACTCCATCATGGTCTATAAATGGTTTGTTGTTCTTATCAAAAAAATGAATATTTCTATCAAAAAAATATTTGGATAGGTAGCCCTCAAGAAATAAAACTTGTGACCATCCCTTAGTCAACTTGTTGTAAACCTATTGAAAATGGTGGTGTTGGAATAAAGAACTATATATACTTTAATGAGGCCCTTCAAACTGGACTCACTTGGAACCTTCTTTATAAAAATTCTGATTCAATTTCTTTTCTCAAAAATATATTTCTTAGAAAACTTAAGAAAGGAAATTTGAATTTCCTCAACTTTTCTATCCAGTCATCCATTAAGCAATCCTTTTCAAGTATTATGAAAAACTTCAGATGGATGGTTTCTATATTTTCCTCCATGAACTTATGGTTGGATAGTTGGACCGACACACCCTTAATTTCTATGATCACTATAGATCAAATCCCTGAGAATACCTACTATTCAATTAGATATATGTTAAATTATCAAAATGATCATCTCCCTGAAACCATTATTCATTCCATATAAAACTAACCTTTCTAAAAAACTAACGACTTTTTAATTTGGGAGCCTACTCACAATGGTATTCTTAAATCCAAAAAAAATTAAAATCATTATTTTTGTAATGCTGAAAGTGATTTGGGTTGGTTAGAACATTTTAATAAACCTTGGATAAAGCCTTCAAGATTCACTCTTATTTGGTGACTTTCTCACAACATATTTCCCACAGATAGGTTCCTTCAATCATTTAGAATTCAGCTTTTCTCCAAATGTAGACTCTACAACAAACACAAAGAAGATTCTAATCGTCTCTTTCTTTCTTTTGCCACTATTTCTACTCTTTGGAACTATATATTTGACATTTTTGGCTACATATGGTTGATTATTGATTCTTTCAACTCTCAAATAAAGGGATGTGTGGTAATGAAAAGTTCTCAACAAATTAAGAACATTTTCCTTGGTGTTTTTTCTGAGCTCTATCATGCGATTTGGTATGATAGAAATGTTATTATTCATAAACATTACTCACTCAACCATAATTCCAGTCAGATATAGATCCTTATTACCATACGTGAAGCTACATAGATTTAAAAGGGCCATTGTAACAACACTGTTGATGACTTTTGGATTCTGCAATGTCTTTGGATTGAGGAAAACTTTTTTTAACCTTATTACACTTTTAGAGTTTTCTGGAGAGCTCCTTTTCCCAGCTTGATAAAAGTAACTGTGGATGGTGCCTCCAAAGGAAATCCAAGTCCTATTGGTTATGGATCCATCTTCAAGAATCGCCTTAGTCAAATCCTTGGATACTTTCTTGGTATCTACGGCATTGCCTCTTTTCTGGAGTCTGAAATGATGAGTATGATAGGCACTATTTCTTTTTCCATGATCTATGGTTGGAAAAATATCTGGTCTAAAAGTGATTTGACTACCATTGTGCAAGAGATTTGGAATGGTGTGATACATCATGTGTGGTCGATTACTACCAATTGTATGGATTGCAACCATTCACTTATTGACATCAATTACATCATCGCACATGTTTATCATGAAGCAAATATGGTTTCATATGGCCTTGATAATAAGAGATTAAATCAATACATTACATGGCTCGATGATCTTCCCACTGATCTTCTCCCTTTTCATGATAAGAATTGTAACATGTTTCTATCTTTTAGTCTCTTGTAACCTCTTTATTTTATAATATTTATGCCTTTTTTACCATTAAAAAGATGTACTTTTATATAGTTTTATTGACTTATATAAATTAATAAATTATGTATATTTATTTAAAATCTATATTATTTTATAAATTATATATAATTTTATACTTCTATATATTTATATAATTTTATATAATGATATAACTATATATACAATTGTAATTTATAATTTTATACATGTAGACATTTTTATTTTTATCAATAGATTAATAATTTTAGAATTTCATAAAACATATATATATATAAATTATACTTTTATATTTTTATAAGTTTTTTAATATGATTATTATTTTCTCAACAAATTCATTTGGATAATTAAGATCTATTTTATTATTTTCAATATTTTATGTTTTAAATCATAATGGAAATAAGTTGGATGTATTATTTTAATTGATTATTGAATGAGTTTGAAATTTAACTTTGTTTTTTTGGATTTGATGGGAAACAATGTATCTAAAGGAGAAATTATTCGATTCCTTTTTTATAATTGCATCGGTAGACCATGGTTACTCATAAAGGTTGATATATATATTTATATGATCATATTATCTTTCATAGACCTCCTAGATACACATAATCCCACATTCTACATAATATATATTGATAATTACACCATGGAAAGGGCATGTCACTAAATTTATATGTACCATAAGATATCCATCATGACCTCACTATCGCAAAGGGTGAATTAATGTTTAACCCAATTGAAACACCTAAACCTACTTTGAATCCAGAATTACCTACATGGTTTATATCATTACCCAGCCTTAAAACATTACATAATATTGAATTTTATTCAAGAAAATACATTTATTACACATTGAGGATCTTTTCGGGTTTAGAGGTTTAGAGAGTTAGTATATCTTACATACATAACATACCACATTCATATAAATATGATACAATTAAAAATATTATCCATTTTTTCAAAGTATAAAACATTAAAACATAAAACATTATTTCATTTAAAATAATTATAACTTTAATCATGACTCCCTTCTTACTCATACCCATCCTTATATCCTTTGAAAAAAATTAAAAAGCATGGGATGAGTACAAAACTCGGTAAGGGATATAAAGAGAGAAATCGTTAGTCAAGTGATAACATAAAAAACAATAAAACCCATATCATAAAAAACTTTAATGCATATAATAATCATGTATTTTTATTTGGGACACATTTATAATATCATTATTCATTCACCCTTATACTTGTAATAACCATTTGGTTAAATTCCATCTTCTGAGTACCCAATGCATTGGAAAGCTATAATGGGGCTCACCTGCCATATCTTGATCTATAATGGGCTCAACCCAACATATCTTGAGCAATAATTGGGATAACCCATCATATCTTAAGAAATAATGGGATAAAGAAAACATAAATAAATTCCAAGGAACATACCATGAATAAAACATTTCATAACTCTTATGCACCCTTGAGAAAAACACATTCACATTTCAAAATACCCTTTTCTCGTAAAAATCACTCTTAGAACATAAACACTCCACAAATGATAATGAAATATTATTATTCAAAAACAACCATAAAAACATATAAGGGAGACACTATGGTAATATAACATCATTAAGTCAGAATCGTAAACTCGTGTCATAAAAAAAGAACAATCTCTTTGGATTTCATAAAGGAGACATTTAAAAGGATTTTAAGAGGGAGGTCCTTTACAAATACTATAACATTGAAGAGAGAATCAATTAAACGAAGGAAATATGTATATATACTGTAAGTATAGATAATAAAACATTATACAATAAAATTAAATTTCACAAGTCATCTTATCATTATAAAAATCATTGAAGTGGATGGTTAACCCAAAGAATGGAAATTGGGTTTAAAATTCACTTATGAAATTTTGGCATGGTATCGGGTGTACATGGGTGGGGTTAATGAGATATAATGGATTATATCATCATAAATATATAATAAGGGCATTATGGGGGATGTTTTAAAACATAACACATCATTAGGAATTAAAAATAAAAGGACACAACATAGAGGAGATTCTTGAATAAAAGTGGGAGAGAGAGAAAATCCCTTAGATCAGGTTTAACTTATTTGAAATGTTTTTAAAAATTCTGTATAATAATTAAAATAGTTTTATTATAATTTTATATAAACATTTTCATGTTTATAACCTATTATATGATCACTTTATAACATCATCCCACCCATTCATTAATAATACTTCGTTATATCCCTTATTTCGTGTGCGGGCATTACAGGGTTTCCATGGGCGGTTTGTAAGGGATTTTTATGTTGGTTGTAAATGAAAATCTAGAAGTGGAATGAAATAGTATTTAAATGCTCCCATAACCTTAATTATACAATTTACCATTTTTAATTCTTATGTGAGAAAGATTAGTTAAAATACTAATGATGTTCGTTTAGATCATTTTAGTGGGTCTTTAATAATAACGACCTCATTTTGTTTTATAAATTAAAACCATGTGTACAAAAGGATTCCAAAACCATGGATGAGACATAATAAATATATTATAACCTTTTTCAACCATAAAAATATGTTCATGACCAGACTTGAAGAAATTAAATCAAATCTCAATCACATCGTCCAGGAGGTCGTCAATTCGACACATCACGAACAATGTTTTTATTCCTTGAATAAGTGGGAGAGGAGAAGAAGAATGATAATTAATTTTCCATGAACATGAGAAAATCCATAATATAAAATATTTCTAGACATTTAATTCCTATTGGATAAGATTAAGGGAATATACTATAATAAAATAAAAGGAAAGGAAAAGAAAACACATGAAAAGGGAAGAGGATTTCTTACCTCTTGATCTCTTCTCCTTGAGATCATCCTTAAGGACATTGATTTTGGCCTTTGGGTGAGACCAGAAGGTCTTGGACATGGGGAAGGATATTGGGGAGCGAGTTTGGTATAAATTAGACAATGTTCAAGGCTTGAGAGGTGTAAGAGTAATAGAGGGAAAGGGGTGATATTTATAGTGGAGGAGGGGAAAGATTTTACATTATTTTAATTATTATTATATTTTTTTCCTCAAGACAAGAAATAGTGAGTCTTCCATGACTAAAAATAGTAATAATGGAATGTGAGTTTGAGATAATTGGATTACATCAGCCCATATCATTGATGACACCTCCATGATGCAGAAATTCATATATTTGTCAAATACTAAAAAATCACTATTCACCAAAAATCAAGTATTTCAGAAAATTACCAAAAATTCACCCCAACCATTTTTCAATTTTTAGAAACCAAAAATGAACTCCATTTTATCAAAATAGTTTTATAAATATGAAAAAATTAATTTTTAAATAAAATAATACTTTATTTGGAAAAATAACAATTTTAAAGCATTTATTTACTTATTCAAAGATATGGGTGTACCATACTTTCAATTAAATATTATATATACACAATCATAGGTGAGGTTACTATTCATAATGGTATGTTACTATTAATAAGGGTAACATTAATATTCATAAGGGTACATTACTATTCATTAGGGTAAAGTTACTACTCATAAAGGTACATTACTATTCATAAGGGCGCATTACTATTCTTAAGGGTATGTTACTATTCATAAGGGTATGTTACTATTCATAAGGTTATGTTAATATTCACAAAAAATTAAGTTGGTCTTATAAGACTCTAAATAACTTACTGATCATAATTTTAAATGACCATTTTTCAAAATTCAAAACATAGAAGTGGGGAATTAAGTTTAAAGTTAATTATCTTATAAGTACCTGGGTTGTTACATTCTCCCCACCTGAAAATTGCATCCTCACAATTTTTATTTACTTACCCAAATAAGTGAGTGTACATTTATCTCATAGAACTTCTAAATTCTCATGTTACATCTTCAACCATGTGGTTTCTCCAAAAAACCTTTACCTGGTGGATTACCTTATTCCGAAATACTTGCTCTTTACAATCAATAATCTAAATAGGTTTATCTTCATAAGAAAGGTTCTCTTTTAGCTGAACTAGTTCTGGACTCAAAACATGAGATTAATCTAGCACATACTTTCTCAACATCGAAACATGAAAAACATTGTGTACCTTAGAAAAACTCGGAGGCAAAGGTACTCGGTATGAAACTGGTCCAACTTTCTCTAGGATTTCAAAAGGGTCGATGAACCGTGGGCTTAGCATTCCTTTCTTGCCAAAATGCATCACACTTTTACAAGGAGAAATTTTAAGGATGACATGGTCACCTACCTCAAAAGAGAAGTCTTTCCTTATATTGTCTACATAACTTTTCTGCCTACGCTGAGCTATCATCATGTGTTACTGGATCATCTTCACATTTTTATCCACTTCCTCTACTAACTCTGGTCTCATCAACTTTCTTTCACTAAATTCATCCCAAAAAGCTGGAGTCCGACACTTCTTCCCATACAATTCCTTAAAAGGTTCCATCTGAATACTAGAATGAAAATTTTATTATAAGAAAACTCAACTAAATAAAGATCTAGATCCCAACTTCCCTGGTAGTCAATTGAACATGCTCGAATCATATCCTCCAAAGTTTGAATCGTTCGTTATGACTTCCCATCTGATTGTGGTTGAAAAGTTGTACTAAAATTTAATTCCATGCCCAATTACTTCTGAAGGCCCTTCCAAAAATTAGAAGTGAATCTAGGATCATGGTCAGAAAAAATGGAAAGAGGAACTCCATGTAACCTGAAAATATCCTTGAGGTACAATCAAAAAAGATAATCCAAAGACATTGTATCTCGAATAGAAAGAAAATGTGCAGATTTATTCATCCAATCAATAATAACCCAAATTGAATTGTTACCACAAGAATTATTAGGTAATACCACCATGAAGACCATGGATATATTATCACATTTCCACTTCGACACTGGTAGTGGCTGAAGCATCCCCTACGGTAGTTGTTGCTCTCCTTTAACCTGTTGGCATGTCATACATTTCACAGTAAATTCTGTAATATCTCTTTTCATTCCATCCCACCACTAATACTCCTGAAGATCTCAGTATATCTTAGTACGTCCAGGATAAAATGAAAATTGAGAACTATAATCTTCACACAAAAAATCTTTCTTTAACTAAGGATCTCAAGGCACACACAATCTTTTCCCGAATCTCAAAACATGATCTTTATCAAGGTTAAATTCTGGTAACTTACCCATTTTAACCAATTATACCTTTTCCTGAAGCTCACGATCTTCCTTCTATGCTTTCTTGATTCTTTCTGATAATGATAACTGCACTAAAACCTTAAACAAAATAGATGTATTTCTTGAACCAATAACTTCTAATCCAAAATTCATCAAATCATTAATCAATGTATCATGTTACAAATGTAACATGGTTAATGATGCACGATGTTTTTAGCTCAAGGCATCTAACAATTTTTTTTATTTTCCAAGATAGTAATTGACAGTGAAATTATAATCCTTTATCCGTTCAAGCTATATTCTTTACCTTGTGTTCAATTATTTCTAAGTGAATATAGACTTCAAACTTTTAGGGTCAGTATATATTTCACTTTTGGCTCCATATAAATGATTCCTCCAAATTTTTAAATCAAAAAACATAGTTGCTAGTTCTAAATCATGTGTGGGGTAATTTAACTCAAGAGGTTTCAACTGACATGAACAATAAGAAATTACCTAATCATTTTGCATCAGAATACAACCAATTCCCTTCAAAGAAGCATCCCTATAGATAAAAAAGTCTTCATTTCTAAAAGGTAGATTCAGAACTGGAGCATTCACCAATCTTCTTTTCAATTCCTGAAAACAATCATCACATTATTTTGTCCATATAAACTTAACACCTTTTTGAGTTAACTTAGTCATTGGGATGGATAACTGTGCAAAGTTTTCAACAAAATTCCTGTAATAGCCCACTAGACTAAGGAATCTGTGAATTTCAATTATATTTGTTGGTCTTGGCCATTCCTTAATAACTTTTTTTTAGCAAGATCAATAGTTATTCCATATTTAAAAACAATATGAACAAGGAATGAAATTTGTTGCAACCAGAATTCACACTTTCTGAATTTTCCATACATTTTATTTTCTTTTAAGGTTTTTAAAACAATCCTTAAATTTTTTTCATGATCCTCTTTAATTTTAGAAAAAAAGATATAATGTCATAAATAAACAAAACCTCAAATTTATCCAAGTACTCATGAAATATTTTATTCATAAGATCCATGAATACAATAGGTGAATTTGTCAAACCAAAGAGCATAACCACTAACTCATATTTCCTATATATAGTACATAAATCTATTTTTGGAAAGTCATATTCTTTCACCTTCATCTAATGGTACCCAAATCTCAATTCAATCCTATAAAAATACTGAGCTACCTAAATATGATCAAACAATTCCTAGATATGAGGCAAAGGATACTTTTTTTTAACAGTGATGTTATTTAAAGACCTATAATCAATGAAATGTTTCATGGAACCATATTTCTTGTTAACAAACAAAATAGGATCACCCCATAGTGAAGTGCCAGGATGAATAAATCCTTTCTCAAGTATCCCTTGTCACTGATTTTTCAATTCAAGCGGTTCCAATTGTGCCATTCGATAAGAGGGTTTTGAAATTGGATTAGACTCAGCAACTAATTCAAGTGTAAATTCAACTTCCCGATCAGGTACTACATCAGAAAAAACATCATGAAAACATCAAGGTATTGATTTACCATTAGCACATCATTAATTTGAATAGTACCCTTATTTTAAATAATGTGATCAAGATAATTTTCATTTTATTCTTTTAATATTTTTTTAGCTTCTTGGTAGGTTATCAATGGTATGGGTTCAATCTTGTACACAAACTAAAACTCAGTATGAAAAAAAAATATTTAACTCTACAATATATCTTAGCATGATGAATAGAAATTCATTCCATCCCCAAAATAACATCAAGCTCTATTAAAGGAAAAAAAATAAGGTTCGTAGGTAAACCTTTTCCACAGACAAAGATTGGAAAATTATTATAATTTCTTTTTTCCACAATATTTCCAGTCTATCCCTTATCAAACAATACTTTAGAAAAATATGAGTAAACAAACAATATACCTGAAACAACTTCATTTGAAGGCTCAAAAACCACTAAATTAGTCATAAAGGATTTTTCCACACCCTTCAACTTCCAATCTTGCTGATTTTCTACCTAAGTGACTAGATTTGGACAAAAATTAGCATAATTACCCAATTCCTTACAGTTAAATCATTTCACCACTAGATTATCAATACCTTTCAAATCACTTTCCTTACATTCACGAGACATGTTACCAAACCTTCCACATCAGTATCACTTCCTAGAATTCAAAAGACATTCTCTAGGATGTTTTTTACCTCACTTTTCAAAAGAAGAGAAATTCATTTTCTTACCTCCAGAATTATTTAGTGATTTCTTCCCCATTTCCTTCAAACCTGACCGCTTCTTATTCTTTTCATCATAAGTTACATTCATGTCATCAAACTCCATATCAACTTTTTTATCACATCGAACAAGTTTCTCATAGATTTTAAACTCTTGTGAATCCAAATACCTTCATATAAAAGGTTTCAAACAAGAGTAAAATCTATTAATTTTACTATCAAAGTTTAAAGTAAAATCAGATACGTAACTGGACAGTCTTGTAAAATTGGATTTAAATGCATCCATAGATTCATAATCTTTCTACCTCAGTTCCAAGAATTGTTTCTCCATTCTGAGTCGAACAGTTTTAGGAAAATATTTTTCTAGAAAAAAATTCTTAAAATATTCCCATTCCAAACTATCAAGATCATCATTTTCTATATTATTTTTAACTAGATACCACCACCGATTGGATTCACCTTCAAAATGATAAATTTATAGTATTATTATTTGGCATTGTAAACATCCCATGGCATAAAATATCTTTTTTATAGCATTGATCCATCACTCAAATATCACTGGATCTACAGTTTCACTAAAATCTAGAGAATGGTGCCTTATAAAATGCTCCACAAAAGATATGTTCCCTCATGGTAGATCAGATTCCTCTCTAGCATGGATACCACAACCATTTATTGTTTGATTTAACTTCACCATTGCTGCCACAAACTTCTTAGTTCTGATTCCCACTATTCTAGGTTGAAAATTCGGACAAGTATCAGCCTCTTAGAACCTTCCTACATCAGCTTCCTTGTTTCTTCTGTGGAAAGACATTCTAAACAGACATGTCACAGTTCAAGAAACATAGAAACCTTCAAATTATATGTCATTTTAAATTAACCATAGAGTATAAATCTTATAGGGTATCCAATTAAGATCATTCTAACCCCTAAAGTTATCTAAACCATCCTTTGATACAAACTATCAGGACCTAGCCTTAAACATTACATAATCTTGAATTTTAGTCAAAAACATACATTTATTAAACATTGAATATTTTTTTAGTTTTATATTTTTATAGAGTTAGGATATCTTACATACATAACATACCACATTCATACAAAGAAGATACTGTTAAAAATAGTATCCATTTTTTCAAAGTATAAAACCTTGAAACATATAACCTGATTACATTGAAAAATATTCATAAAATTAATCATGAATCCCTTATTACTCATAACTATCCTTATATCTTGTGAAAAACATTTAAAAAATGGGGTATGAGTACAAAACTCAGTAAGGGATATAAACAAAGAAATCGTTAGTCAAGTGATAATATAAAAAAACCAATAAAACCCATATCATAAAAAAATCGAATGTATAGAATAATTATGTAGTTTTATTTAGAAAAAATTATCATATCATTATTACATTCACCCTTACACTTGGAATAAAAATTTGGTCAACTTCCATCTCCGGAGTACCCAATGCAATGTAGAGCTATAATGGGGCCCACCAGTCATATCTTGAGCTATAATGGGCTCAACCCAACATATCTTGAGCTGTAATTGGGATAAACCATCATATATTGAGCTATAATGGAATAAAAAAACATAAATAATATCTAAGGAACATACCATGAATAAAAAATATCATAACTTGTATACATCCTTGAGCAAAACACATTTACATTTCAAAATACCCTTTTCTTGTAAAAATCGCTCTTATAGCATAAACACTCCACAAATGATAATGAAATATTATTATTCAAAAACATCCATAAAAAATATAAAGGAGAAACTATGGTAATGAAACAACATGAAATCAAAAGATTACACTCATTTCATAAAAAAAAGAACAATCTCTTTGGATTTTATAAAGGAGACATTTAAAAGTATTTTAAGAGGGAGGTCCATTACAAATACCATAACATTGAAGATATAATTGATTAAATGAAGGAAATAAGTATATATATTTTAATTATAGATAATAAAACATTATATAATCAAATTACATTTCACAATTCATCTTAGCATGATAAAAATCATTGAAGTTGAAGGTTAACCCAATGAATGGAAATTTAGTTTAAAATTCACTTATGAAATTTCGGCATGGTATCGGGTGTACATGAGAGGGCTTAATGAGATATAATGGGGCATATAATCATAAATATATAATAAGGGTAGTATGGGGGAGGTGATAAAACACACCTCATCATTATGAATTAAAAATAAAAGGACACAGCATAGAGGAGATTCTTGAATAAAAGTGAGAGAGAGAAAATCTCTTACCTCGGGTTCGACTTCCGTGAAACATGTTCAAAACTCTTTTATAATGATTAAATTATTGTTATTATGAATTTAAAAAAAAAATCATGTTTTAACATCTTATATGATCACGTTATAACATCATTACACCCATTCATTAATAATACTTTGTTATATCCCTTGTTTCGGGTGTGTGCATTATAGGGTTTCCATGGGAGGTTTGTAATGGATTTTCATGTCGGTTGTAAATGAAACTCCATAAATAGATTTAAATGGTATTTAAATTATTTCATAACTTTAATTATACAATTTATAATTTATAATTTTTATGTTACAAATATTAGTTAAAACATTAATGATGTTCGTTTAGATCATTTTAGTGGTTCTTTGATAACAACAACCTCATTTTGGTTTAAAAATTAAAACCATATGTAAAAAAGGATTCTAGAACCATGGATGAGACATAATACATATATTATAACATGGTTAAACAATAAAAATTGTTTCATAACCAGAATTTAAGGAATTAAATAAAATTGAAATCACATCATCCACGATGTCGGTAATTCGACACATCATGAACAATGTTTTTATTCCTTGAATAAGGGGGAGAGGAGAAGAAGAATGATGATGAATTTTCCATGAACATGAGAAAATCCAGAAAATAAAAGATTTATAGATATTTCATGCCTCTTGGATAATAGTAGGGTAAGAGACTATAATAAAAGAAAAGGAAAGGAACGGAAAACACATGAAATGGGAAGAGGATTTCTTACCTCTTGATCTCTAATCCTTGATATCATCCTTAAGGCCTTTGATTTTGGCCTTTGGGTGAGACCAACATCTCTTGGATTTGGGGAAGGAGATTTGGGAGGTAATTTGGTAGAAATTAGACAATGGTCATTGCTTGAGAGGTGTGGGAGGAAGAGAGGGAAATGGGTGGTATTTATAGTAGAGGAAGGGAGGGATTTTACATTATTTTAATTATTATTATATTATTTTTCTTCAAGACAAGAAATAGTGAGTTTTCCATGACTAAAAACAGTAATAATGGCATGTGATTTTGAGATAATGATCTTACATCAGTACCACATCATCGAAGACACCTCCATGATGCAGAAATTCATTTATTTTTCAATTACCAAAAATTCACTATTCACCAAAAAAATCAAGTATTACAAAAAATTACCAAAAATTCACCCCAAACATTTTTTGAAATTTAGATTCCAAAAATGAACTAAATTTTATCAATATAATATTATAAATATGAGAAAATTAATTTTTAAATAAAATAATAGTTTATTCATAAAATAACAATTTTAAATCATTTATTTACTTATTCAAAGATATGGGTGAACCATACATTCAGTTAAATCTTATATATACACTATCATAGGTGAGGTTACTATTAATAAGGGTGTGTAATGTTCATAAGGGTAACATTACTCTTTATATGTGTACATTACTATTCATTAGGGTCAAGTTACTACTCATAAGGGTACATTACTATTCATAAGGCTGCATTACTATTCTTAAGGGTATGTTACTATTAATAAGGGTATGTTACTATTAATCAAAATTAAGTTGGTCTTGTAATACTATAAATAACTTACTGATCACAATTTTAGATGACCGATTTTTGAAATTCAAAAGATAGAAGTGGAAAATTAAGTTTAAATTAATTATCTTATAAGTACCTGGGTTATAACTATTTAAATTAGGGGAGTCCTCCACAACTAAATATTCTCTCTGATTTGGTGTTAGCATCTGAGGGGATGATTCATTGGTAATAAAATGTTATAATAACCATTATCCTCATTAGATTTGTCACCTAAATAATTATTATTTCATTTTTTATAAAACTCATCCACCATCTTTTCTGGATGAATTTATAGGATAACACCTACCACTGGTGGAGTAATTATTTTTCATAAGTTCAATTACCCATTTCCATAAAAGTATAATGAAATTTTTTGAAACATTCAAAAGTTGGGTACCCCTTATTTGAAATTCCACTTTGTGTGTATTTAATTTGTTAAATATTAATATTACCAAATTAAATAGGACAAATATAAATAGAAAATGGATGGGTGCCAATCATAGGAAAAAGGAGTATGAAGATGGGGTATTTGAGTTCACCAAGTTCGAAAAAGATTATGCTTATTCCCCTCCTCAAATCCTTTTTTTTTTTGTATTTTTGATGTCGTTATTCAATTCTAATTAGTCCAGAGGTGTTGGAAGAACAACTGATCTTTCATGGAATTGATTGATGTTATAAATGTTGGAATAAACATGGAGAAAAAGATAATGTAATAAGTGAAATGGTTATAATTTCATTTTATGGATCATCTGATATGATTACAAGTGTATAAAATGAATAATACTATATCAAGGATGTGATTACAAGTTTTAATCATGATAAATATCATATTGAGTAAATAATAATGATAGTTGGAGATGAACTTTGTGATTATAAAAAAAAATTGAGAAGTTAAATAGCTATTCAAATATGCCATTGTATGAAATTTTCACTAAATATACATCATTTTCAACTGTACTGAAGATCTTTAATTTAAAATTTGGAAACAGATGGAGTGACACTAGTTTTACCTAACTACTTTCCCTCTTGAATGAGATGATTCTAGAATATAATGAGTTCCCTAGTCGAACATATGAAACTAAATGAATGCTATGTTCGATGGGTATGATCTCTAAGAAAATAAATGTGTATATAAATGATTGTATAATATTTTTAAAGGACTTAATATCTCTTAAATAATGACAAAAGTGTGGTGCTTCTTGATTCAAGAAAGATGAATTGGTTCCTATGAAATGTGGATGGTACTTTCTAATCATTCCAATGTTTATGCGCCTATATAGAAGTGAGGAGATTGAAAGTAAATTGAAGTGGAATGCATATACAAGAAATAAAGATGGAAAACTTTTCACCTGATAGACTTTCCTCAGTGGAATAGAATAGATCATGAGTATCTTGAATTTAGAAATGAGCTGAGAAACCTTTATCTTATGTTATCTAAAAATAAAGTGAATCATATTGGTTTACAAGGAAATACTCATAGTACATGGCTGGTTATGTTGTTAAATTGTGGCATTCCATCGTGGTTATGCATTAAATGAAAATACATTATGTTATTTATGCTTATAGTAGGGCCAAAAAAATTGGGTAATGATATTGGTGTTTATTTGGATCCATTGATTAAATATTTGAAATTATTTTGGGATTCATGTGTTATGTTATATAATACTTACAGAAATGAAGATTTCACATTGAGATCCATGTTACATGGGATGATAAATTACTTTCCTACATATGGAAATTTATTAGGATATAGCATTTAAGGAACTCAAGGGTGTCCTATTTATGAAGAAGGTGAACAATTAATTAGGTTGAAATATTCATTTAAGAATGTGTTTCTAAGACATCAAAGATCTCCACCCTAACGAAATAAGTACTGATGTTGGATGAAATCATTCAATGGAAGTTCAAAAGAATTTATAATACCATCTCCACTAATAGATGATAAACTTTTTGAGAAAATTAAAATATATAGACACACCTTTTGGTAATCCTTTTTTGAAAAAAAAAACTTATGAAAAATGGTTAAAAAATATCAATTTTTTAATTACCATACTGGAATTTTCAATACATCATAAATTTTATTGTTGTTATGCATGTTTAAAAGAATGTATTTGATAGTGTCATTGGCACAATACAAAAGTAAACCAACAAAACAAAGGATGTAGTTAAGGCTAGTTTGGACATGATTAGCATGGGAATATAGGAAGAGTTTGTGACAGTAAAGGGATAAAAGTGGAATTTTCTTCCTCTATTTATTATAATATTCCTAGGAAAGATATATATTTATTTTTCAACTTCTTGAATAAATTAATGTTTCTAGAGGCGTATTCATTGAATATCAAGAATAAAAGTTCAATGAATTATTTAAAGTTAAAGGGTTTGAAATCACATGAATATCATATTTTGATGAAAGATCTATGTCTTATATATTTACGTTTCATTCTTAATAATAATTTCTATCATACATTAACCAAGCTCTATTTATTTTTCAAAGCAATATACAGCAATTTTATAGACCCATTGAAATTTCCACCTTTGGAAAATAAAATTGCCATCATATTATCTGAATTGGAAATGTTCTTCCTGTCAACATTCTTTGATATGATGGTTCACTTGATGGTTTACTTACTGAGAAAGATTTGACTACGTGGTACTATACATTATAGATGGATGTACCCCATTGAACACTATAAGAATATTTTGAAATAGGGTTTAAAAAATTGAATTCAGAAAAAGGGTTGTATTTCTGAGTGATATATTATTGAGGAATCCATTGATTTCTATACCGAAGACCTTTATGGTGTGGAAGCATTGGTCTACCAAAATCTCATCACACTGGGTGGCTTTTGGGTGAAGGAATTTATGGATGAGATGTTGTCATGATCGATATTACAGATTAGTAGAAGGCCTAGCATTATATTTTTCATAACAGTTTAGAGGTTTACCTATATATTGAAACCCAAAAAGATATTCTTAGTCATTTTAATCCATTAAGGGTTGAAAGATAGATATCAAATACATATAATAAATAGTTTATAGGATAGTTTCAAGACCATAATTTAAGTATTTGGATGAAGATCCAGATTTAATTTCATGAAAAAATTTATGGCTATTCAGATGACCAAGTGTGTATGTATTATCTTACAATGGTTATGAAATTAATGGTTATACATTCTATACAAATTAACCGATGAATATAGTACCATGAAAAATAGTGGAGTTACACTTCTGGATGAAGCAATGCATATTTATCATACTAATATATAAAACTAATCTATGAAAACATGTCTTAATTTGGAGTCATCAAAAAAATATGGGAGTTGGATTATATGACATTCCAATTACTGATTTTTTAATGAAAATGTTCTGATAACATGTGTGTGGATAAAATAAATGAATTGGGATTCAAGAAATTGAATTTCAGTAAATAAGGGTACAAAGACAAACTATTTATAATGGAACCATAAGCGGTAAAATTATTTTATGTCCCAGATCCCACAAATCAAAAGTGGTCAATTGTTCTGTTATCAACCAAAACCATTGAAGGGTTAGATGTAAATTCAACTGGGGATGACCCTTTCATTAGGATTTGGAATTCATTCACTATGGTCCCAATGTAGACAAGTTTTTTCATGTCAGACAAGACCATAATGAATAGATTTGGATACTAGATAGAGGGGTCAAGTCCCTTTAACCCTGAAAAAATAGAGTTCAATAATCAGGTTATATATTTTTTCCAATATATGTTTCATTGAATGACGTTATTATCTATTAAAATAATAATTTTTGTAATATAAATTAAATTTCAAATCACTTATTCAGATAATGACTTTTTCACATGTTGATTGTCCAAATCTTGAGGAACAATAGGTTTCTTAACATGTTGTTACTCCAACTTAAAAGTAATAATAACCTTCTACACATACTAATGATATAAATCAAGAGGAATAACATATTGAAAATATTGAATTCAAGAAAATGGTAGATGAAAAGGAAAAAATGTCACCAAAATAATAGGATCAACATAACGTTATAGTGTTATAAAAAATATTAAGGAGAAAAGAAAAGGAATTAAATTTACGGTCGAATAGAATGTGTGCGGCCAGCCTATTAACCCCAAAAAGTCCATGTTCATTAGACACATTAGGCTCATCACTTGGAATCTCATTCTAATTGATATAGATTTGTGGAAACATGTTGTGCTCACACTTAAGATACTAATTTTTGAAGATATTATAGTATCATTATGATATCCTCTCTTTATTTTACTAAATAATAAAATAATAAAACATTTACGTACTCTTCATCATTCCTTATAGAGTTTATTTATAGTAGATGACTCCCATAAGAAATTTTTATAAATGATTTTTGAAAGAATTAATAGAGGCTTTCTCATAATTATATTAGGATTTCATCTTAAAGATTTTTAAGATAAAATAAACCCACACCAACCACTTAGGTATGCACACATGATAATCTAAGAAGTGTGGGATGAATTTACAAGCCATTATGGGGAGATATATTTCAGGTACATTATGGATTGTAATGAATTTTTTGAAAATGTGTTTTTTTATCATTTTTATTGAGAATATTTTATTTATAAAATAACAACTGAGTGATGATAATACTGAATGGGTAGAAAAACCAATGTACCACTACATTAAAGCAAGGATGGGGTATGCTTCACTAGAACAAAAATTATACTTATTTTAAATATACTGTTATACTATTATGTAACATCAATAAACAAAATAATTATGTTACATTATTTATATGCAGATTGATGAATCCAAATCCAAATCCACTTCCATACCACATAATGTTTTATAGAAAGAGGAATGTGTAAATAATTATGGGATATGAATAGGTGAAAAGGTAAAACAATAAGAGTAAGAATGCATAAGTATGACAAAATAAAAAAAAATCTTTAAATACCTATTACATAATAATTATTACTTACTTTTACATATTTTCTATCCAATTTAGTCACAAGAATCCTCAACACTTGTACAAGATGAACAATTACTATCGGTTTCCTTGAAGCAGTCAGAACAGTATGGACGCATCAGAGGTTCAATTTTTGGGGTGATACCTCGAACATATTTTGAGAAAATAAAATATCAGGAGGATAAAAATGAATAAATAAAATATTTAAAATCATGATTATATTCCCTTGAAGATAAATTTTTCTATAATATTGAGTTTTTAGAAAATGTTATGGGGGAAGTAAAGAGAAGATACAACTCAAGAACAACCACTACATGAAGACCCCCCCCCCCCCCACACCGGTCACGAACCAGGTCGGGTCTCCATCTAACCTGGAACCCGACCCGGTCCGTGACATGGGCTGAAGGGCATTACTGATCCCCACAGACTGGCACAAGTGCCCGGGTATCAAGAGTAACATGTGGGAATAGTTTACACGAAATAAGATACATAAAACAATCAACAAGATAGATAAACTGAAACTGAAGAACTATAAAGAAAACAAGCCCTTAAACTAAAAAAATTAAAGGTATACAACTCAATCCAATAACTAAAAAGAAATGAAAAAAGCGGAAACTAAAACTCTGACTCAAACCACCCAGCAAAAGGGAGACCACAAAGATATCACTCTGTATGAGAAGGCCAACTGCAACTTGAACCACCATCACTGAGTTCAACGCTTCGACCTGGAATACAAAAGAAGCAGAAACTAAATACAACCAAAGGTGTATGTAGGGTGTGAGCCAAAAGCCTAGTAGGACATCAACCAATAAAAGGTTCCACGTATAAACATAAAATGACAAATACATTTGCAGGCTAAATAAATTAAAGGGAACCAAATCTTGAACAACTTTAAAGAAACAGTTTCTATAAATAAAACACTTTCAAAGAAAACAACTTAAATAAAATAAAATAAAAGACCCTTTTATTTAAGAAAACCCAAAACTTAAAGAAAACCCAAAAGCTACACCATATACCGACAATGAGTGTATAGTAGTCTAGGAGCACTAAAAGTGGGAGAGGCCATATAGGTACTAGAAATAATAATGGGACCCTAGAACATCGCCTCTCGGTGAACAGTAATATAAGAAACACAACAAAACATGTTCTCGTGCACGATCCACTAGTAGAGTAACACATCCATAACCTAATGGTCTCCAACCATGATCCAATGTTTAGTTATTATTGTAATCATCAAACCAGCTAAGTGAAACTAGGATAGAGTCGCTTCTGTATCACTATCACTCTAGATCTAGTCCACCTACCTAGTACCCAGGCTTCCCCTTTTATGCTCAAGATGTTCCAATTTCACATTTCATGTCAAAATCAGATGAATAAAATAGATAGGGTGTTACCTAAACCCAACACCAAACTTTCACACACATAGAAAACCATTTGAAAAAAAATACGCACACAAAAATAATTTACCCAACTCAGTTAAACAATTCATGAATCGTTAATAATTATTTATTTAAAACATATTAAATTATTTTTAAACAAATTATTTAAAAATAAACATAACATGACTTAACACACAAAACTAACTCAACCCTCCTTTATGACCAAAAACACCTAATTCCACATCAAGAACACAAACTGCACCACTAACATCAATTAATAACCCAACCGCACAGTCAAAAGACCCTTTTCCCAATTAAACAAAACTCTAAAAATTTTATTAACCAATTTCTGAATATGACACATGACTTTAAACGCCAAAATTCAACTCAGACCTATTTTTGGAAAAAAACGCATGTGAACTCTACACCAGAACATAAACCGTGAACTTTGTACATTTTTACAAAACAAACACAGACTTTATAAAAAAATAAGGGACATTTCAACATGTTTTTCACAGCAACAACCTATTCAACTCACACAACACCTTCACCTATGACCAAGCACATGAAACACCATGTCTAAAACATGATTAACACCACCTACACAAATAGAAAACTAACAAAACAAATTATTAAACACTGATGATTGAGTAAATATATGATTCCAACCAAATAACGCACCCACACCACATGAACATGATACCAAAAATACTAGCACATGGAAAACATCAAGAAAACCAAATCCATACCCAAAATAATTAATCAAAGGACATAATAAATTAACTAAGTAAGAAAATTAATTCATTAAATAATGTTTAATCATAGAACCACGTACCTTGAACCAAGGATCATCTGAAAATTTGTTGTGAAATCTTTAAATTCTAGAGTGAAACCTGAATCGCACCTAAGATGCACCACAAGAGGATTGAATTGGATCCAAAAACAAAAAACTGAATCAAAAGTATCAAAAATTGACACTAAATGTGGACACTCTTCCCATTAGAAAACAAAAACTCCAATTAATAATAACCCAAACCCTTGGGAGGAAGGAAGAGGGGAATACCAGGGAATGGCACAGCGGAAGAGGAGTCAGAGGCTACGGTCACGGTTGCTGACCAACAGGGGGTGCACCTGGCAGGGACGTAGCTAGCAGGGAAGTATGCACCGGACTGGGTTTGCCAGATGGGAGGAAAGCACCGAAAGAGGTTGCACCAAAATGTGGGGTCTCGAGCTGGCTGGGAAAACAGGGTGTGGTGCGAAGCAAGGAGTTCGGTCGGGAGATGGGTGTGGCGAAGAGGGGAGAGGGGAGGTCCAGCAGCCAGTTCTACTAGCTGGGACGCAGGGGCTCAGAGCAACATACTGGATGAGTAGGTGTCCGGCAGGGGAGGAGGAGGGCCGCATAGTATGGGGCTCTTGGGTTCGATAGAGAGGATGGAGGCGTGGCGCGAGGGAGGTGACCGGATGGGAGAGGTAGGAGAAATCCAAGCAGAGGTCTCCGGAAATCTAAAAGCTATGCTTGGGAGGTGGGTTGCAACACACTAGGGGGAGAAGGGGTCTTCAGTGCGCAGGTCAGACCCGGGGGAGAAGTGGTCTTAAGCACACACGGCATACCAGGGGGAGAAGTGGTCTTCAAGCCGTAAGTGTGGCGCAACCAACACCCAGGGGATGCAAACCCTAAGGGGAAAAGAGAAAAAAGGAAGAATAAGAAGAAAAAAACAAATATAAATGAAAAATAATAATAATAATAATAAGTTCCAACAATTTTAATAGTAATAATAATAACAATAAGATAATAATAAACTTAATAAACTAAATTATAAACTATACAATAATTACCTTAATAAAATTCTATTAACAAAAATAATACTATCAATTAAATTATCATCCAAGATAATAATAATAATAATATTCTCAAGTGACATTTATATTCTTATTATTATTATTAAAATTGTTCTTAAGTCATTTTATTTCATTAGTTGGTCACCGGGCAGGGCATACGGTGAACCGGGCGAGGTCGCACGATGACCCAGGAGAGGTCACGCAGCTTCGACCGCGATGCGCTGGGTGTAGTCCAGGAAAAAACACGTGTTTTAAGATAAGAACCCAAAATTTTAAGTTGGGATTCAACCTGAACTACCTAATACCCAGAAAGATAATAAAAAAATTATTTAAAGACGAAAGGTGTGACAATTCTCCCCACTGTAAAGCTTTCCGTCCATGAAAATCCATAACTAAGACTGAATCCCAAATTAGAAGACAATACCCCCCTTAAAGTTCAAAGAGGATTCCCACCAAAAAGAGAGTGAATAGAGGAAAACACATCATGCTCAGAGAAGGTGACTAAAAAGGAAAACTCAAGAAACTCATAAAAAACTTCTATATGTGTGTCTCCAGCACCAAGGAGCTAGAATACCTCCAGTTGATTGATCAAGGAAAGGAACATAACCAAAGGTCATCATGGGGAAGCCCGAAGGGGTTCACCACCATTAAGAACCTACCAACGCCCAAGGTGAGACTGGAAAACTGACATGGGGAGGCTCGAGTAGACTCCCCACCATTAAGAAGATGACCAACACTGATTCATTCTAGAGACATTTGAGTGAGACTTATCACGGGTCTCCCCACCATTAGAGTTGAAAGAAGATACAAAACCTTGAAAATTTCCCGAAGGTTACCAAACACCCCACCACAAGGGGCGGGGAGGGCGCGGGCCAACTACTTGGGCGTCAAAACCATGACCCAAGACAAACTAGCATCTCCACATCCCTGGACAAGTACTATTCCAATTTGAGACCAATTTACCGAACAGACCCCCATACAGACCACTAAAAACAAATGCATTCATTGGGACACAACCATAGGGACATGATGGAAACAAGACAGACACGCCTTCACATAGTCACGGAATCATTAGGCACCCAAATGATTTGTTCGTAATGTAATAACCACAGAAAACAATTTAAACTGCCTTTACTTTCAGTACTAATGACAGAAATAAGGTTGGGGTCCCATACACTCTTGGGTTTCCGGACCATGTGCCTGCTTCACTATGAGGCCTATGGATGGAGCCTTGATGTTTGAAGCATCTCCTGACACGCAATCAGGCATCAAAGACTCCCAAATAAAGATTCTCCTTTTGGTGCCACATGAAACCACACCGCAACTGAGACAACACCAACAAACACCACACACCACGACGTATAACTACTCACTCATGACATATCCACAAAAATAGGGGTTTAGATTATGCACATGCATCACCTATTCACCTTAACCAAGGAACTTAATAAGGAAATATTCACGACAAACACTTCACTTTGAATAGAAAAATTAGAACTCCCCGAGAAGACACACTCCTATGAAAACAAGGATTCGTGAAGGATCCTATGAAATCCTCCCTTTCTCTTCAAGAGAACTCACACTGCAAGACGTCACCAAACATGAATCATATGGCCGATGGGGGCACTACAAGACTTTCAAGACATTGGTCAATGTTGATCATTCCAAACTGCCTTTACCCTTCCTTGCTGGAATTTCTTTCAACGTTTCCAGGGGGACCTTCAGACACAACGGTGTAAAGCTTCATACCCGACAACTCAGATAACTCAAAGAGACCAAAACTCCCTTAAACTCCTATCACATTTGTCATCCCACTGCGAGAGGATACTCTTAACCAAAAAGGATATGGGACAAACTAAGCACCATCAATAAAAAAGGAGATTCCTCACTTTAATCAACTGGAAGGTTGTCCAATGGTGAATTACCCATGGCAGCACTTCAATTTCATGTTAACGCTTTATGGGGGGCATGCACTACTTATGAAAAAAACCATGGACCCAATCAAAATTGTCTAATGACCAAGACATACCACAAGAGAACACTAAACGTGCAGGGGGAACCACTACAAGGGCTTCCCAAAGAACATTTTAAAAGAACTCACTAACCACGCGCTTGCACACCAACTTACAAATAAAAATTCAAACTCAAGACACAAATAAGTCAAAAAGGATTCTAGGCTCAAAACGCCTCACATCCAACATTTCAAAAGAACAAAGACACACCACGTAATCATCGGCTACTAAAACATTGAATTCTCATTTAACAAAACATTTTGAAAATAAGCAAATCTAGTGGGTTGACAAACACCAATGGTGTCCCATGGGCCTTGCACATGCATGTTCTCATGCCACACCAGCACCCACCTCATATCCATCCAAGAATTCATCCACTCGTTCCATTAACCATTTCTCTTTCTATATACACTCATGCATGTGTTTTCCTGTGAGAACACCAAGGATCAAAACCAAACCTTTCCATTTTTCAAAACCAAAACATTCAACCCACACTTTTCAAACCTTACACATTATTTTTCTATTCACTTCATTTCAAAACATTTTTCAAGACCAAATCATCTTTACTTAAAAACTAGGTTCCCACGAATCCAAAACAAAGATACAAGGAATGATGCAAGAGGAAACTGGTGTCGGTGGGTGACTGAGGCATATGGTTGGTGTCCATATGCCAATCAAGCCACCACTACAAACAGTATTCTAGGATAGTATCCTCGGCTCCACATGGCTTTCCAGACTCTGCGAGATAACTGAGACTACTGACCCTACTCCCTTTTTATTCCCCATAAATAAGATCAACCACACAGACCAAAGGTTTAGAAAAATCTCAACTTACTTTGGTAACTCGAGTCTCGCCACGAGGTGTACTGGCCAGGAACCTTACTCGTAGCCAGGACATTGAGTCCCAACAACCTTAACTCCAGTATATCGTGACTCTATCCCAAAATAAAATGACCCAAAAGAGAAAACCTCCTATGATACCATTTTTTCACTAACCAGGTCGGGTCTCCATCCGACCTGGCACCCGACCTGGTCTACGACATGGCATGAAGGGCGTTTCCGATCTCCACGGGCTGGAAAAAGTGCCCAGGTATCAAGAGTAACATGTGGGAATGGTTTACCCGAACTAAGATACATAAAATAATCAATAAGACAGATAAACTGAAACTGGATCACTATAAACCAAACAATCCCTTAAACTAAAAACAAACTTAAAGGTCTACAACTCGATCTAACAACTAAAAAGAAATGACAACAGCAGAAACTAAAACACTGACTCAAACCTCCTGGAAAAAGAGAGGCCATAATGACACCACTCTGCATGAGAAGGCCAACTGCAACCTGAACCACAATCACTGTGTTCAACGCTTCGACCTGGAATACAAAAGAAATAGAAACTACATACACTCAAAGGTGTATATATGGTGTGAGCCAAAATCCCAATAGGATGTCACCGAATAAAAGGTTACACATATAAATATTAAATGACAAATACATTTGCAGGCTAAATAAATGAAAGGAAACCAAATCTTGAACAACTTTAAAGAAATACTTTCTATAAAGAAAACACTTTCAAAGAAAACAACTAAAATAAAACAGAAAAAGACCCTCTTATTTAAGAAACCCCAAACCTTCAAGAAAACCCACAAGCTACACCATATGCCGACGGTGAGTGTATAGTAGTCCAGGAGCACCAAAAGTGGGAGAGGGCCTATAGGTACAAGAAAAAAGAATGGGACCCTAGAACATCACGTCTCGGTGAACAGTAGTATAGGAAACACAACAAAATATGTTCTCGTGTATGAGCCACTAGTAGGGAAATACATCCAAAACCTAGTGGTCTCAAACAATCATCCAATATTTAGTTAGTGTTGTAATCGTCAAACTATCTTAGTGAAACCGGGCCAGTGCTGCTTCCGTATCACTAGCACACTAGATCTAGTCGGCCCACCTAGTACCTAGGCTTCCCCTTTTGTGCTCAAGATGTTTCAATTTCACATTTCATGTAAAACTCATATGAATAAAATAGACATAGTGTTACCTAAACCCAACACCACACTTTTACACACACAGAAAACCATTTGAAAAATATATGTACACTAAAAGACTTTACCCAACTTTGTTAAACAATTCCTGCATCGTTAATAATTATTTATTTAAAACATATTAAATTTTTTGTAAACAAATTATTTAAAAATAAACATAACATGACTTAACACACAAAACCAACTCAGCCCTCCTTTATGACCAAACACACCCAACGCCACATCAAGAACACAAACTAAACCACTCACATCAATTAATAACCCAACCACACAGTTAAAAGACCATTTTTCCTGATTAAACAAAACCCTAAAAATTTTATTAACCAATTTCAGAATATGACACATGACTTTAAATGAAAAAATTCCACTCAAACCTCCTCTTAGACAAAACTCATGTGAACACTACACCAGAACATAAACCGCACACTTTGCACATTTTCAAAAAACAAATGTAGACTTTATAAAACACTAGGGGACAGTTCAACATGGTTTTCATAGAAAAAACCTATTAAACCCACAAAACACCTTCACCTATGACCAAGAACATGCAAAATCATGTTGAAAACATGATTAACACCACCTGCACAAATAGAAAATTAATTGAACATATTATTAAACACTAATGATTGACTAAATACATGTTTTCAACCAAAGAACACACCCACACCACATGAACATGATACCAAACAAAACTATCACATGGAAAACATCAAGAAAAATAAATCCATACCCAAAAGAATTAATCAAAGGACATCATAAATTAACTAAGAACGCAAATTAATTCATTAAATAATGTTTAATCACGGAACCACCTACCTTGAACCAAGGATCCTCCAAAAATTTGGTGTGAAATCTTCAAATTCTAGTGCGAAACCTCAATCGCACCTAAGACACACCACAAGTGGATTAAATTGGATCCTAAAACAAAAAACTAAATCAAAAGTATCAATAATTAACACTAAATCTGGACACTCTTCCCATTAGAAAACCCAAACTCCAATTAATAAGAACCCAAACCCTTGGGAGGAAGGAATAGTGGACTACTGGGGGATGGCGCACTGGAAGAGGAGGTGGCGGCTTGGGTCGTGGTTGCCAGAAGAGGCGCCAGCCGAAAAAGAATGTGCATCAGACAGAACCAACCAATAGGGGGTGCACCAGGTAGGGACATAGCCAGCAGGGAAATGTACATAGGACTCTGTTCGCTGGATGGAAGGAAAGCACCAGAAGAGGCTGCGCCAAAATGTGGGGGATCGAGTTGGCTGGGAAAATGGGGTGTGGCGCGAAGCAAGGAGGCTAGTCGGGAGATAGGTGGGGCGACGAGGGGATAGGGGAGGTCCAGCAGCTAGTTATGCTTGCCGAGAGGTAGGGGCGTGGAGCAATAGGCTAGCAGAGTAGGTGTCCGACATGGGAGGAGGAGGTCCGAACCACAAGGGGCTCTTGGGTTGGGTGGAGAGGATGGAGGCGTGGGGCGAGGGAGGTGCCCGGACAGGAGAGGCAGGGGTTGTCCAAGCGGAGGTCACCAGCGATCTAGAGACTATGCCTAGGAGGTGGGGTGTGATGCACCAGGGGGATAAGTGGTATTTAGTGTGTAGGGAAGACCAGGGGAGAAGTGGTCTTCAATGCGCAGGGCAGACTAGGGGGAGAAGTGGTCTTCAACCTACATGTGTGGCACAACCAAGACCCAAGGGGACACAAACCCTAAGGGGAAAAGAAAAAAAAGAAATAAGAAGAAAATAACAACAGATATAAATAGAAAATAATAATAATAATAATATGTTCCAACAATTTTAATAGTAATAATAATAATAATAAGATAATAACAAACTTAATAAACTAAATAATAAACTATACAATAATCAGGTTAATAAAATTTTGTTAACAAAAATAATACTATCAATTAAATTATTATACAAGATAATAATAATATTCTCAAGTGACATTTATATTATTATTATTATTATTATTAAAATCATTCTTAAGTAATTTTATTTCCTTAGTTGGTCATCAGGTAGGGCGTACGGTGAACTGGGCGAGGTCGCACGATGACCCAGGAGAGGTGCGCAGCTTCGACCATGATGCATTGAATGCAGTCTAGGACAAAACATGCGTTTTAAGATAAGAACTCAAAATTTTAAGTCAGGATTCAACCTGAACTACCCAATACCCAGAAATTTAATATAAAAATTTTATTTAAAGACGATGGGTGTGACACCACCAGCTTTGAGGTGAGAATTCCTCTCAAATTGATGTCTTAGATATGGTAATAATTATTATCATAAGTTTTTTTATGAAATGTGAATGAATAATTCATTGATACCTTTATTATATAGATATTATATAGGGTAAAAATTACTATGATTTATGTCTATCAAAACTCACCCATCACCATATAATGAGGGATATCATGTTCAATATCAAAAAAGACACTCTATCCAACAGACCACATCCAACAGATCATGTGAGAGTAGGGATTACCATATCTCATGAGTCAAGCATCGAGCTACCTATTCCACTTGGTGATCCATATATCCATATGGTTGAATAAGCTATTAGAATATTTTTATTATGATCATAATATTTTTTTAAAAAACATGTTGACAAGGAGGCATTCATTACAAATATATTTTTCATGCTAAAACTTTAATAATTAATGAAAAAGGTAAGAACCAATGAATGTTATTACAGATAGAAAAAGGGAAGTGGCTAAATAAAAGGTTGAGTCAAAAATATTTAAAGGATTAACCAAACTATAAAAAAGATATTCCAAAATCATTGTTACCCTACCTGTTCCATATACGCAATTAATAACATTGATGGTTCGCATGGATATAAACATACAAAGTAATAGTAATCACATAATTTATTTTGAAGAATAAAATTATGGATGGGGTAATTTATTTTGAAGAATAAAATTATGGATGGGACATTACAAACTACATTTCTCTTGGGAATTTAAATGAAATCCTCCACTGTGAATGGCTATATCACTCACTTGTAAATGTATATATGAGTTGTGTTTTCAATATTTCTTTTCCAAAAGATTCTATACTATGTTAATTATGAGTAAATACATTTCATATTTTTTTAAGAATATATATTAATACCAATTAAAGGGATTAAACCCAAAACATAAATTTTTACTCATTAGTCCCCACGTCACTTCTACATACTGAAAAAATTGAATAAAAAATGGATGAAATAGTTACAAAACTAGACAAATCATTGGAATGAAAACATATGGATGACAGACTCTTCTTAAAACCAACAATGTAGGGGTAAAACTCTATAATTTAATGATATAAAATTAATTTTAATTTATTTCATTACTTATTCATTTTTTATGTTTTTAGGAAACATTAGATACCGATTGCTATCAATTTGTATACTCTAATGATTTCTTTTCGGGATTCATTGAAAGGATACTCAACAAACCGACCACACATTATGATATTTTTCAATTTGTAATACACTAAATCAAAAAATTTAAAAATAAAATTCAAGTTATAAATTTTATATAGTGTTTTTATGAGAATTCTTTTATGATACGGTGGTGTTTAAATATCTTAAAATCATGGGATGAGGATAGTCTTTGTTCCCAAGGAGCCTGAAAAGTTCTATAAGTGAAAAATTATTAGGGTATATATAATAATATTTCACTCTACCAATACATATAAAAATGAATAAATGTTCTTCTCAATGTTTCTAGAGTGTCTATAAAATTTTATAGAAAATATTGTGATTATTATGTTTGTAAATTTGTGAGAGAGATCACATCCTATTAAAAAACTAGCATCCCTAAAGTTTCATTCTCAAACATAATTATTATTTGATCTAAAATATTTATCAATACTTTGTGTATTTATATTTTTCTATCAATAATATGACTATTAAAATTTTCATATTAATAAGAAAAAATAGGTCTTTTTAGAAACAAATAGGCATCATACCTAAAAGAAGAATGTGCACATATATCATGAATATGTGAATTTCATAGAATTAATGGATTTTTTTGTATTTATGTTTAACTTATTTATCTATAGTATTATTCACATAATAATTTTTTCATATACACGTGGATTTTTTATTGATTTTGGATTTGTAAGAATCATCCATGCATCATTCTAACACACAATGTTATTAATATGCCTCAAGGTGTGTCTTGCTATTTAAAATTGATATTAATTTTATTAAAAAATCCAACTGACATTCTCAAAATAAATAAAAAACATTAAGATTGTTTTTATACTATACAAAAATGATATATAATTCATTTATGATTATCATTAAACAATTGAACCTCAATATGATGCATGGTTCGATCGGTATGACTCAAAGTGTCTATTATCAATTTAGAACTGTCATTTTAGTTCAAAACAAGTGTCACTCACGAAAAAACCAACCAAATGTGCTCTGATTCTCTTGATAATTTGGGAAAATAAATCATAAGTCTATTATGATGTTTAGGAAGTAGTATCATAACAAACTGACACATGATATGACTGATATGACTCAAATACATGTCTCCAATTTCAAATTATATTTTAGTAAAAATAATAAGTGGCATCCTAAAAACTAAAAAAACACATTAATATTTTTTTGACACATTAAAACAATGACCCATAAGTCATTTTGATGTCTAGAAATCAACTAAACCTCAATATGATGCATATTTTGACTAGAATAACTCCAAAAGTATCATATAATCTAAAATTGTCATTAATTTCATTAAAAAGAACAAGTGACATAATCAAAACCAATAAACATATTCACATTATTTTGATAATTTAGGAAAATAATCCATAAGTAATTTGTGACATGTAAAAATAAACCACACATCAATCTAACACACAGAGTGAGTGTTATGAGTCTTGGTGTGTCTTTTTATATAAAATTGACATTAATTTTAGTAAAGAAATCATGTGACATGCCGAAAATAGATCAAATGAATTTGTACTATTTTTTACCTTAGGAAAATGAACCAAATGTCATTTTTGAAGTGTATTAATCAATATCCCATCATTTTGATTCATGATATTATTTTTATGACTCAATGTGTGTCTTTTTATTTAAAATTGACATTAGTTTTAGTAAAAAAACAAGTTACATAGAGTAAAATGAGAAAACACAATCATATTGTTGTGATACTATATAAAAACGTTTCATAATTCATTTTTGATGTGTAGGAGTCATCTGAACCTCAATATGATGCATAGTGTGACCGATAAAACTCTAATAGTGTCCTTTTATTTAAAATTTACATTTATTTTAGTAAAAAGAACAAGTGACATACATAAAACTAAGAAAAATTATTTAGATTTGTTTGATAATTTTGGAAAATGATCCATAAATAATTTTTCACATGTAGGAATCAACCTCACCACAATTTGATGCACGGTGCGACTCCAAGTGTGTCTTTTTATTTAAAATTGACATTAATTTTAGTAAAAATAATAAGTGATATAATGAAAATGAAGAAAAAAAATTCATATTGTTTTGATACTTTATAAAAATGATCTAGAATCAATTTTTGAAGTTTAGTGATCAACTGAATCTCAATTAAACTCATGGTGTGATCGGTATGACTCAAATTGCATCTTTTTATTTAAATTTGATATTAATTTTAGTAAAAAGAACAAGTAACTTACTGAAAACTGAGAAAATTAATTCGGATTGTTTTGATACTTTAATATAATGATCTATAAGTAATTTTTGATGAGTAGGTATCAAATGATCCCAAATCTGATCCATGGTGTTACCGATATGTTTCAAAGTGTTCGTTATCAGTCTAAAATTTTCATTTTAGTTCAAAATATGTGTCACCCACTGGAAACCAACTAAAATTTCTCCAATTATCTTGATAATTTAGTAAAAATATTCATGAGTTAGTTTTGAGGTGTAGAAAATAGTCTCACAACAAAATGACACATGATGTGATCGATATGTCTCCAAGTGCGTGTTTCTAGTTTCAAATTACATTTTATTAAAAAGAACAAGTGACATACTGAAAATCAATAAAACACATTCAGATTGTTTGGACACTTTAGGGAAATAATACATAAGTCATTCTTGACATGTAGGAATCAAACCCACCTCAACCTGAAGCATAGTGTGATCAGTATTACTCTAAGTGTGTCTTTTTTTAAATTGATATTAATTTTTTTTTAAAATAATGAAGAACATATTTGAAAACAAGAAAATGCATTTTTATTGTTTTAATACTTCAAGAAAATGACTCGTAAGTAATTTTTGATGTGTAGGAATCAACCATACCTCAAATAGATACATGATGTGACTAGTGTGACTCAAAATTTCTGTTATCAGTTTATAATTGACATTTTAGTTAAAAATTTATCACTCAATGAAAACCAAGAAAATGGGATATTATTATCTTGATAAGTTAGGAAAACAATAAGTTAGTTGTGAAACCTAAAAAAGAATTATAATGTAAAACTGACACACGATGCCACTAATAGGTCTCAAAGTGAATGTTTCCAGTTTCAAATGACATTTAAAAAAATACACAAGTGATATACTCAAAAAAATGAGAAAACACATTCAGTTTGTTTTGATACTTTATGAAAATTTATCGAATAGTAATTTTTGTTGTGTAGGAATTATCTAAACTTCAATCCAACACATGGTGTAACCAAAATAATTCCAAATGTGTCTATTTATTTAAAATTTGAAATTATTTTAGTAAAAAGGACAAGTGACATTCTAAAAACTGAGAAAAAAACATTCATATTGTCTTGAAACTTTAGTAAAATAATCCATAAGTAATTTTTGATGTGTAGGAATCAACCTTGCACCAATATTATGAACAATGTGACCGATATAACTCCATGTACATCTTTTTATTTAATAATGAAATTAATTTTAGTAAACAGAACAAGTGAGAAACTGAAAATAGAGAAAATGTATTTGGATTGCTTTGATAATTTAGGAAAATGGTCCATAAGTCACTTGTGACATGTGGGAATTAACCTCACCATAATCCAATGCATGGTGTGATCTATATGACTCTAAGTGTTTCTTTTTTATTTAGAATTTTCTTTAATTTTAGTAAAAATAAAAAGTGATAAAATGAAAATAAAGAAAACACATGCAAATTGTTTTGATAATTTAGAAAAATGATCCATGAGTCATTGTCATGTACCAAGCCTGAGATGATATCTAACCTGACTCTTGACCCGACCTATGACAAGTCCCGAAGAGTGTTCCTGATCCTTATAGGCTGGAAAATAATGCCCAAGTATAAAAAAATACATTTGGAATGATTTCACCTGACTTCATAACCAAGAATAACCCACAATAACAAGAATTTAAAAACATAATAGACGTGAAAAACATAGTATAACAATTTTTAGATGTAACATTTTCAACTTTAACCAAAACTAATGATAAAAAAGGAATGGATAATGAAAAAATAACCCAAATAACTCAATGTGACAAGAGGTACATTACCCTCAAGACACCACCACCACCAACACCTTCACGAGATGGAACACTAGCAGGCTGAACCACCATAACGATACACCTTTCCTTTACCATAGTCATACAAACAAAGTCCCAATACACCCAAAGGTGTATGTAGGGTGTGTTCCAAATACTAGTAGTATTCCACCCAAAGAGATATTCCATGCTATAACATTAAATAAAAATTAACATGAATTATTTATTAAAAACCGTTTCAAATATTTTCCAGATAACATTTTAAAGAATTACCAATTTTAAGGGAACAATTTCAAGGTACAAAAAATCTCAAAAATCTATTTAAAATTAAATATACTGAAGTTCCACCATATACTGATGGATGAAACCACATCACACAAACCACAAGTCACAAGTGAGCACCATCGGTAAATCCATAAGTGTAATCTCACTCAGGTGGGATACTAAAACCTCGTATATCGGTGAAACATGTTATAGAAACCACAACCATCATCTTTCTCATGCACAATCCACTAGGATGGGACACCCCCTTGGCCTAGTGGTCTTTGATCATGATACGTGTTTAATTAGTGTTGTAATCATCAACCCATCTATGTGAAACTGTGACTTTACACTTTTGTATCACTAGCGTATTAGATCTAGTTATCTCACTTGGATACCCAAGATTCCATTTGTGCTCAAATTTTCATTTCACATGCCACAAAAAACACCCTTTTTATATACACAATCCCAGAATTATAAATACACTGGGAAATAACCATTTTAAATAAATCAAACCACTTACAATTTTACAAAAACAAAAACCATTTCCAAGTACATTTTTCACCACTTGCAAAATTTATGATACCTCTTTTTAAATATTCACAATAAATTAACATAATCAATTTTACCATTTTCATGGGCAAATACCTTTCCAACCCACACACAAACCAATTTCACTTTAAAATAAGATTCCCTTCATTTATATAATTCACAAGTCCAGTTAAAATTTTACAACATAGAAGTCATATTTCCATAAAAATCCCTTTCCTTTGAAAAAATAACTTTCAAATACATTTTTACCTCAAGTGCCTTTGGAAACACATTTGACACCTTTCAAAAAAACCCATGAAACACTTCCATGAATCACTATAATAAAATACATACAAAGTCAAAACCATTTTTTTTATAAAATCCATTTACATCGCACATGCATGTCAAAAAATTTAAAAATAAATTTCACCCCACACAATTAAACCATAGAAAACATATAGATATACAAGAAAGCATATTAAAATAATACAATAATGTTAGAGAATGGAACCACATACCTCTCACTTGGAACTTTCTGAAAAATGATTTGAAACCCCAACCACACCACCGCATGACCCTAACAAGGGAATATTTAACAAAAAAAATCAAGATCTCACTCAATAACTCAAGATCAGACCATCATTAGGTCACTCTAACCAATAGAGAATAGGATCTCAAAAAATAGTTAAAGAAAACCATAGAAAGAAGAAGAAATCAAGAGAAAAGGGACTTACTTGATGATACATTGAAGTTTCCCCACTAAAATAACAAAGGAATGGTGCCTAAGAGGTCTAGGTAAGCTAGGAAAAGGATCCCATGGATGTAAATCCCAAATAGGGTAGATGGAGTAGGAAATAGTGTTATATCTTGAGAGGTCACAAAGGTAATTTTTCAATTTTTAATGACTCAGATAGGCTGAATGATTTTCCAGTATGGTTTACCAAACTGTGCAGAAATTGTGAGCCCCATACTATCTAAGAGGAGTGAGTTTCATGGTTACCTTCATGATTTGGGAAACCATGTGGAAACTATGAAATCATCCATTTTACAAAAACACCACTTAACTGCATGGTTTTTTAGGCTAGGTTCACAGTTTTAACTAATCGTGCACAAACCATGCACCACCTATTTCCAAGACCAAATTTCTCATTTTTCTCCAAAAAATAATAGGTAACTCCATAGATAAAGGAAATATAACAAATAAATAGAAAAATATAGTAAAAATTCAAACCCATCACACTTGGATCTAGAGATAAAAATTGAGTCCCAAAAATGAACCAGAAACAAGGATGAGAACAAAAACTTGGGTTTCACAGTCATTTCTGATTTTTAGGAATTAACCACACATAAATAAGATGCACAGTGTGACTGTTATGACCCAAAGTGTTAATTATGAGTTTAAAATTCATATTTTTGTTCAAAACATGTGTCACTCACTAAAAACAAAGAAAACACTCTCTTTCAATCTTGATAATTTAGGAAAATGATTCATAAATCATTTGCAACATGTAGGAAGTAGTCTCACATCAAACCAACACACGATGTGACCAGTATGACCCAATGTGCATGTTTCTAGTTTGAAATGAAATTTTAGTAAAAAAAGATAAATGACATACTAAAAACTGAGAAACCATATTTATATTGTTTTTAAAATTTAAGAAAATTCTCCACAAGTAATTTGTGGTATGTAGGAATCATCTTCACCTCAATCTGATATATGGTGTAACCAGTATAACTTTAATATTTCATTTAATTAAAATTGAAATTAATTTTAGTAAAAAGAACAAGTGACATACTCAAAACTGATCAAATTTTCTCAAACGTTTTTCATACATTAGGACAATGATCCATAACTCATTTGTGATGTATAGGAATAAACCACACCTCAATATAACCCATAGTGTGACTGCTATAACTCCAAGTGTGTATTTTTTATTTAAAATTGATATTTTATTAATGTATTCCTTTATATTAATGTTTAATTTATTTCTTTATAGTATTACTCACATAAGATTTGTTTTCTTATATAAGTGGATTGTTCTATTCAGGTTGAGGTGAATTGTTAGGAAACTGATACCACAAGTGGATTTTTTTGAGAGGGGATCACAGGTGATAAAGAAGAAGAAACATTAAAGTTTTTAATTGTTTTTTGATTATTATTGTAAATATAATTGTACAAAACATTGTTTAAAATATATATAGTAGTGTTTTATTTTTTATTTGTGATATAAAATTTCTTTCAATTAAATTATATATTTTAAATACAAGTAATTGGTATTTTCTACAGTGTGATGTTATACAAACAGTACACTGTAGTAGGTTGAACCTTTATCAGCACTAATAAAAGTACTAATAAAGGTTCCATTTATAAGTGATAAATTAGAGATGATAAAGGGACCCTTTTATCGGTGTTTTTTTAGTACTAATAAAGGATAGTCACCTTTAACAGCATAAAGGAAAACAATTATTTATTATCATTATTAAAGGCCTTTTTTCACAATGTTAAAGGGTATATCTTTAGTAGTGAAACTAACCACCATGCAATGTTCAATGAAAAAAATGGAAAATCTAAGATCTCAAGCCTTATCAACCAAATGATCTATAGCCCAAAAACGACTAACCAGTAGTAGGTATGCCTAAATCTCCACTTATTACATCTATCCCAACATCAAACTCATCAAACTACTTCCATAGCCAAGGCAGTTGTCCCATCCCTCTCCAAATATCCCAACCATACAAGGTCAAAAACAATTTAAGGAAATAGTTCTAAAATATATTATGGTATATATATAATGATGATAAACACAATATCAGTATGATATCCTCATTTCATGCGTACATTTTTAAAAAAATTGTATTGAATTTATTGAATATTGGATCTTATTTACTTTATATATAGAGATTTTATTTATTTTATGGAAAGAACTAATAAAAATGAATTTTAGAAAATAAGAGAAGATATTAAAGTTTCAAATAGATTTTTAAAAGGAAAAAATATTTTTTTAGATGAAAAAATGGGGTTATTAATAGGACAATAAGAGAGGAAACATGAAGGAACCTTTATAGAGTAGCATAGAAATGTTTTTCATGGGTTGGTGTTTAGAGATTATATCATGTATCTATAAAAGAGATTTAATATTGTCATTGTTAGGTCGGAGAAAACCAGAATGGCCCAACCCTGGAAATGATCATCTGGGTCACTACTACTACATCAAGTATAATTAAGTGGGGGTATCCCTGTAGATATTTGATGTGTTATATCCACTAATAAGATAAGTATTTTTTACTTACAAATACCTCACCTTTTAGAGTTTTACTTTCATCTTCTTCCTCATAAAATCATCATGTTATGTCACCACTTACATGTTGCATTAGAGAACTTCCATCCATTATTGATACCAAAAAAGAGAGTTAAATCCACCATTTTGAATCCAATAAATCTTGATTCATGCCTTTTTGAACCTATGATAAATCCCAAGACCTTCATGGGATATCTCCAAAAATAAAAGAATCCCACTGTGAAGTAGAAAAGTGTGGTGCACACATTGGTTAAACACATTTAAAAAACTATAATTATTGAAGGTATGAAGGATATTATGATATATTTATTATATGAAGGTTATAATCATGAGAATTAGTTCACAACATGGATAGTTTTTTGTAAGGTTTAATGGAATGTGTGTCTAATTCATTCAAAGTTCATAGAGCTCGTGACATAGTTGAAGTTTTATGTTTGTTGGGGATGGGCATAATAAAGATATAGTAAGGATGATTTTTATGAACATCATTGAAGGGAAACTAGATTAACATGATATGGTGATATAAAAATGTCAAATTTATTTATAGGTGTTTCACATAATGAGATGAAAATGAAATATTATATACTTGTATGTCCATGAATGATACAGTGTGAGTAAAGTGGAGGTCACACTGTAGTCATACCTTCATGCTGTAAAGAACACTAACACATGAATTCACACAAATTATGTTTTCCTCTATTATAAAGGACATATTGTAACATTGACCTATGAATTTCATGGTTATTAAAAGGATATTTTAAATGGGAGTCTCTACTACTAAGAATGGAAAGTTTTACTCCACATAGAAGTGAGGGGTTTGAACTATGGATGTTGGTAGTTAAGTTTTTCTATTATTACATCTATTTTTCTTTTTCATTATAGATTTCAGATTCTTTTTTAATTTTTTTAATTTTTTATATTTAAATAAAATTATATATTCATTTCTCCCTTCTCTTATCTCTATGAGAGTTTATAGTTCTATTATTATCAAGGATCACTCAATAATGAGTTGTTAGACCTGTTGAAGGAGTGAAATTGGTTGAGGTTGGGGATGACCAATATGTTTTTATCCTTTCTTCAAAAGTGGAATGATCTTATTGAAATAGTATTGTGATGTTACTAATGTTTATCATTGATTTTATTAAATCATATACATAGTGTTTTGAATATAAAATTAAACCCATCATGAAAAAAGTAATTAATTAATGATCACTAAATTCGATTATTCTTCTATATCTGCAATTAACATACAAAATTCTAGTTATATTGGTTGTTTGGATTAAGAGGTTAAGTATTATAGGGTATTTTTTATATTAATTTACTAAATTAATATAAGATATGATTTACGATTTCATATCTATTGAGTTTAACTAATTTTTGAGTGAGTTTGAATCATCTTTTTATTAAAATGGCCCATAGATGTTGCTTTCACCTCTCTTGATATTTTTTCTATATTAATTAATTTTTCACCTGATTCTTTATTTTTAGTAATTCAATTTAGTCAAAATTTGTTCCACAATTCTAACAATAACATGATAACGTAAAATTTTCTCAAGATTTATCGATGGGATTACCTATGGGATCGACCACATACTACCATTATTCTATGTTTCATTAGTGTTATTTTGGGAACTATAAATTTATAAATACTCATAGGCCATCATAATTAGTGAAAATAGATGGGACTATCATGTTTTTTCCATTATTTAGGGGAATTGGAAACTGTCAAAATACTCAAGAATGATTAATTAGGTCAAATACTTTCATTTTATTATTTTTGTATACTAATTTTAACTTAGGTTTTTAATTATTTTTCTTTTATATTTGTTTTATTTTTTATAAAACATTTTTTTGGGGTGTTTAGGATAGACTATATAATTTAAGGGTATGTTTTGATTCTATCATTTGAATATCAGGATGAGACTACATCCAAGGCAAAACATAATTTTAACTAGTGGTTATTGTAATAAATAGGCTGAGATAATTCATATTCATATGGATACAATGAATTCCAACCTAAAAAATAGAGTGATAATAATTACAACCCCTACAACAGAGCACCCTAATACCTGAATGAGCAAGGTAGATATAATGATGCATAGAATTATGAAGATTAATCCCACTTTCAAGTAAATGAATATCAATATTAATATAATAGATTAATTAAATTAATCATGATTTACACTATAGTTTTTTATAAGAGGATGGATAAAAAAGAGGCATAGCTTTGAAAACTAGGATAAATGATCAAAAAAATAAATAATATTAAAGATCTAAATTTTATTCAAATTAATCCATATTAAATTATAATGTTGGTAATTAGTAAATGGATGAAAATTATATAGTTAAATAATTTAAGGATGATTTGGATGAAGTTCATGACATTAAATTCATGGAGGAATATGATAACAAGTGTTGTAGAGGAACAATATTTTTTTAAAAGAAAAATATCCACCTCATATAGAATAAGAATAAAAAAACTCTCCCTCTTTATATTATAAGAGCAAGAAGAATAAAAACATAATTAATCTCATTGAATTTATAATTGAGAGGAAGTTAGAGTAGTATATTTTTGAGGATATCCCAATAATTTAAGATGTTCAATAAGAGGGTGAGGATGAAGACAAGGATATTTATAAATTATTTAAGTAAAACTTACTCAAAAAAAGGAAACAAATGAAATGGTCGCTAAATTTTCAAGATCAATTATAAAAATTTAAAAAGAAAATATTTTTGAAGTACCAATATATGAATAGGAAAATAATACTAAAATTATTATGGAAGATCAACGTCCTACTCCAAAAAAATGGATAATGTTTATTTGAAATATAGAACATTGTTATAGAATTTTATTAGATATACAGAGAAAGTAATGTGACGAAAGAAAATTTCATAGGGATTTGTGAAATTTTTAATAAAAATAAGCCTCTAATAATAAGAGAATAAGAGAATAAGGGTGTGAAAATCTAATTATTCAACCCAAAACTCAATGGTTAGGAGAAGAAATAAGAGGCAGTGGAAGAATCATGCAAAAGAATCTATCTAAATTTTTAATTCATGGTTCTCTCATTAAATTTTCAAAAATCTAGATCCTTTCAAAACTCGGTGTCATAAATATAGAAGAAAATAAAGGATAAAAACTACCCCAAACATGTATATTTCATAATCCATTTTAAATATAAAATGGATTACTTTGTTTCATTAAATAATTACATGACACAAAATTAATGGTACAGATTAAATACCTTAAACAAATCACTTATAGGAGGTAATTATAGATTGTAATTTCTTTTTTATAATTAGAATATGAGGTTAGTTTATTTTATAAACTCTCTTAGTGATTGTATACCATATATTTTTAAAAATAATTAATATATACTTCATTCATTAACTTATGGTTTTTGTTTTATAGGTTCATGATTGATGAATACATAAGGTAAGAGGATAAGTAAGGGAGAACTTCATAAGGATAAGGGAGTACTATTTAAATTTTTTTTTTCTCCCTTACATTTTTATAACTAATTTATTATTTTTTTAGTTTTAAATAAAAAATCATGCCCCACTTTATATCCTTGTCAAATTTTTTTATCTAGGGTGAAAAATATCAATTATGATACCCATCATTATATGTTTTAAAAAAAATCAATAATATTTAATGACTAAAATGTGGGATAGATTTTTAAAGATAAACTTTATAATATGTATTTAATGAATAATTATATAGATAAATGATTTATTTGATGTAAATGAAATTTATCCTAGATATGAAATGATTTGAATTTTTCAAATTTTTATTAATAGTTTTATTATTAATTTATATACCATGAATCGTTTTCAATATCATATTTTTCTTTTCCTAAAAGAGTTTTATAAAAAAAATACAATCATTATAATTCCCCATTCTTGAGAAAATCAGGATGTGTTTTCCTTTTAGAAAATTTATTTAATCTTATAAAATACATGACTATACCAATTCAGAATTAAAATAATTGAGGAAATTTTTATTTAATTTATCCTATTATTTGTTAGAACACATTTTACATTTGCATCTTGATTTTAAGACCATATAATCCATTTATTACCTTTTTAGTAATGAGAAACAATACTGGAAAATTATATCCCTCCCTCCCTACTCTTAGAATTTTTTATGATATTCAATAGAATATGTGGGGGGAGAGGTTTTCCATATAGGAAAGGAATGTTTTAATTTAATGTGATATGTGAAGTGATATCATTTGAATTTGAGGGAGGTTCATGATTTATCGTTCATTGTATTTCATTTTTTCCCTAAAAATGATAAAATGAGAATAAAAAATATAAAAAATACAAAAATGGTTTCTATCTTAGGTTGTTCAAAAATAAATATTTCCTGACCTTAATCTTCACAAAATTATTGAAATTATTATCATTTTGAGATCAAAAAAATTGGGTAATGGGTGTCAGATTCATCCCAAATGTATTCCAATAAAAGAGGGGAAATGAAAAAATAGGGATATCAAATTCATTTTTATTCATGAGACATTATATTTATTTTTGGGAAAGTAGATAAAATTTTATATAGTCAGATATTTAATTGATTTAGAATTTTTTTTATATTGTATAGTTCTTAATAGTTAAACCTTATTTTTTGATCTTGTTTTATTTTTCACTTCATTTCTTACCTACCCAATTCCATTAACTCGTATGATTCTTAGTGTGGAGTATTAATAATTAATTTTGATATTTTAATTAATGTGGTGGTGATTTGAGATTCTTTGTATGCTTATGTTTTGAAACGTGTACTTGAGGTGTGAGTATAATATCATTTAAATTATTATCTTGACTAATGAGTCAAAATTATTTATTGTGAGTTAGACCAAAATTGAAACAAACATCAATGATAAATTTAAAAATATGAATGGAGGGTAGAAAAATCATTATTCCTTTAAAAGGTGTAAAGTAAAATTCATGTTTGGATGTGTTTACTTAAAAGTTAGGAGTTAAAAATTTTAATTTTGTGATGATTTATACTTTTTACCCCATTAATAATAAATTAATTTGTTGAATTTGATGCCTAAATGATTGTAGGATTGGTGTTCCTCTATGTTATTATGATATTACATTCTTGGGGAAAAGAATAATTTTATGTGTGGGGGATTCATGTCATTATTTGATGTATAATTTCTTCCTTAATATTTTTATTTTGTTATTGAATATATTATTTTATTACCTTGATATACATTTATTTAAATTATTTTATTATATAAACCATTAGAGAAATATTTTTGGACAAGATGAAAATATATTGATGTTTGAAAGATATTTTATAGTGAAAAAAGATATTTTTTTAGGATGAAAAATTGAGGCTTTACCTTTCCAAACAAGGGAGAAAACACACAATAATAGGTATAGTGGAAAATAGAAATTTCTAGCATGTGTTGTCACTTAAAAATAGTATCAAGTATCAAAAGGAGATCCCAATACATGTCTGTGCTGGGTAGCAGGAAACCCAGACATGGAATACCTTGTAGTTCTCATCCAGGTTGCTACCACTACATCATGTTTAATTAAGAAATGGAATCCTTGTGAATATTTTTTTGTCAGAAAACCTAAACTCATGGAATTATTACCATTTAAAAATATTTATCTATTTTTAGTTCCCCCAAAATCTTATTCCTCATACAAAACATCATGTGATTACACTACCTATAGGCCACATTGAACCACTACCATTCACCTTAAATATCACTGAATAGTGATTAGGGAACCTATATAAATCCCTAAAAAATCCTTATTCAAGCCTCTATAAACTATTGAAGAATCCCAATACCACCATAGGATATCCACATATTCTTGGGAGACACTCTATGAAGAATAGGCATGCCATGTATACACGAGTTAATATTCTTGAGCCATCGTAAAGGACAAAGCTAGTGATGGAGATAATGAGATATTTATTCCACAAAGGATTATGTTTTGAGTAGAAGTTTCCACCATGAGTAGATTTTTGTATGTATAAATGGAATGTGTGTTTGGGTTATAAAAAAGTTCATAAATCTCATGGAATGGTTGAATTAATTTGCGTCTTGTTGTTGGAGGAAATAATGATGTACTAGGGATAAATATTGGTTTCACTACAGTAGAAAAGGATATTCTAGGTGAAATAGAGAGAGGAAAATATTTAAGATATCTATAACTGTTCTGTACCATGTGATGAATATGAAAGCCTTTGTACTTTCATGAACATGGAATATATAGTATTAGTAAATTGGATAGTGTGCCACAGTTTCACCTTGATTCTAAAAAGAACTCAAACACACGGATTCACATAGGTTTGGTTTTACACTATTTTTGAAGGAGATGTTTCAAATTAGAAATGATAATTACATGTTGATTCAAAGGATATTTTAAAGGTAAATTATGATCACTAGGAAGGAATATTTATTAAGCATCAAAAATAAATTGTTTTGAATCATGAAAGTTCACATCTAGGTTTTCATATTTTCTCCTTTCCTTTTTTTTACTATATTTCCCTATTACATTCTATAATTTTTTTAACGTTTTTAGTCTAATTCAATTTTCTATAAATTGAAAATTATTTTGTCTTTCTGATTTTGTGTATTTATCCCATTATTGAGGACCACTGGATAATGATTCGTTAAACCTATTGGAGTGAGTGAAATTAGTTTACCATTTTTTCACTTCTTCACTTGTGGGATTATATTATTAAAATGGTATTGCGATGTAACTCATGTTTATTGTATTTTTTTATAAATAACTAACCAAGTGTGTTTGATTGTGAATGAAACCCAAGAAGATGTAGATAAATAATTCTTTATCACTGAATTGGATTATTTCTTTATATTTGAGGTTAAATTACTTTATTCTAGTTATGTTGATTTTTTAAACCAAGAGGGTTTAAATTCTAAGGTGGTTTTGAAATTAATTATCCCAATTATTATCAAACATGATTAATCATTATGAAACTATTGATTTTAATTATTTTTTGAGTACGTTTGAATAATATTTTTAGTAAAATCTCCAATAAATATTGATTTCCCCTCTCTTTGTCTCTTTGATATGAATTTCATCTATTTTTCCTTGAATATCCATTTTAAATTAATTAAATATAGTTAAAAAATTTCATGATCCTAACATAGTAATGAAGACATAACATTTTGGAAAGGTTCATCATTGAGATCCCAAGATCTTGATGGTATCAACCTCATACCTTCATTGTTCTAAATTTCATCCATTAGTATTGGTTCAAGACTATAAATTAAAAAACTCACTGAGCTCATCAAAATTAACGATTTTGGTGGGGACTATAGCAACACAACAAATTTAATGGGAAATAAAGGCTATCCTAGTAAGGAAAATAAATTAAGGGATCAAAGATGTACTCTTTATAGTCCCATGAATAGTAATTCTAGAAATTATCCTTTTAAATTGATGACTATGATTGAAAATTTTGTTATGGGCATGTTTCACCACCATTTATGGATATTATTTAAACATCAATTTCATTTTCCTTAGTTTTCAGGGAAGAAAATTAATTAAATTCACACGGCTCATTCATTATTAATTTTTTCATACCATCTATAACATTTTTCTCCAATTTTAGCAATTTAGTCATGCTAAGGAACACCAATAACCACTTAAATATATTTCACACTCTCTTGGCCATATCAAGAGGCATCATCAAACATTTCATAAAAACTTGTGATAAATAAACCCCATTAAAATTTTCAATTTTTGTAAATTATATTCATTTAGGTCAATCATTGCCATTTTATATTTTAAGATAATGCTAGTTAATCTCATACTTAGGCATAAAAAATGAAATATAATAAATACCATACCTTGATATGAGGAATTTTAAATTATCCAAGAGGGAGAGAAAGGATAGTCATAGATCAATAATCAAATATTTTCCTAATGAACTCATGATCCCTAAGGATTTCATTGCAAAAAAATTGTAAAATTATAGATTTAATCTAATGAAATCAAAAATATAGTGTTGATATAGAATAGAAAGAGATAATAATCTATATCGAGAACCAATTAGAAGATTAAAACTCACCATAGATCACCCATGAATTCATCTATATAAGTTAGGGGTGAGGGGGTGTTGATTTTCTTTGTAGATTTTCTATACTTTTCTCCTTGAATAAAATTATTTATGATGATGATGATGTATGATATGTTTTATGTTTATAAATTTCCAGATTTCTCTATTTATTCATATCTATTAGGGGTTTTTTAGATTTCGGTTCCTAGTAAGAGGGGTATAGAGATCGATGTTTGTAAATATTATTTAAGGATAGTTTGTGTAGTGGTGGTAAAGCTGCCACTAGCTATCTAGTGGAACCCATCGTTTAGGTGGTGGGGATACAGTAGTTCTGATGGAATCCAGAGACCCCATTGGCTAGATTATGGGGTGGAACTGTCCAACCCATGGTTTTGGAAGAACCCAAGTGGTTCCTCCATACACATTGTCTTGATAGGGGCTAGTCATTGGAAAACTGTTGGTGCCACTGGTCAGCTGGTGAGGCCCACCAGCTCACTAATGGAGCCTAGTTGAGGGTGAATTTAATAAATCCAGTGGTTTTTTATTTCAAATACATTGAATCATTATTTAATTCCATAATATAAAACTAATCCCTATTTTAAAATAGATACCTATTATCTTTACGCTTGACCCATCCCATTAATCTCTCCATAGTTTTTCAATATTATATCAATTTGGAAATACTGCAATGTTATTTTTAGTCTATATCTAATACAAATTCAACTTACTCCTTGAGAGATTTTCATGGATATCTAATGTATATAGGATTATTATTATTATATGGTGATTATTTCATTGTTTCTTCATAGAGAGGTGATGGATCTAAATATTTGATGACATATCTTGATTACATCATGATCTACATTCAACTATGGGCATCATATAGGTTTTTGGTTATGGGTCTTGTTTGTAGACCTCTAATTTATTGTGAATTGATGATAGAACCACTTATCATTGAAAATATAAAAGTGATCCTTCTAGATATAATGTTATATTTATGATCCATTGGTGGATTGAAAGTGGATTTGATATTTCAATTACATCCCTTTCATATGTGTTGGATCTCTCATGAATAGTGAATGTTCCTGGGTAAGTTATCTTAGATTGATCATCTTGAGACCTTCTATGTCTTGAATATCATATCATATATCTTTTATAAGGATTTATTGATAATGTATCGATGATTGTTGAATTAAACCAAGGATATTTTATATATTTGATGATAAATTCACAATGATTTCTTGAATTGACAATGGATCTGGTGAATTAGAATCCTCTTCTTCGATATATCATAGAACATGTTTCATTGAAGGAATATATGAGCTATTTGATTCTATAACAACCCTTATCGCCTGAAATACCCTCTTGTATCCTTTTATAAACCTCTAATTTGATAAACTAGAACCCAAGATAACTTTGTTTACATGGAAACTTTTTTTCAAGGGTGTGAAATGTGATTTTATATTGATCTTTTCATGATTAATTGAGTACTTATCAATGATATTAAGGGCCCTTATGTACACTTGTATCTAAGGAATGAATATTGGGTTTCTAGATCTTGTTAGAACATGTTCAATTTTCATCGCATGTGACTACGTCTGTATCCCATGAGACTCATATAGGATTTTTATTTATATTAGTATGCATAATTATCTTGTTAGAAAATTTTAATATGATCACATGTACTTTTATTATAATATTGATTCTCATGATTCCATGTTATATTCTACTTTTATATTCTCTACCATGTTATGTGTATTTAAAATTCCTTTGGAGGTATTTTCCTTGGTACTCAGAATATGGGGATAATCAAGGCATGGTTATCCCTAAAAGGGGAAGTGTGCACAACTTGTGAAAATGATGATGATGAAACCATACACTTGGTAGGGGAATGAATACCACGTGTTCCAACCCATGAGAGTGACTTTCTCCCTTGATTCAATGAGAATTCAGAGTAAAAAGTTCACAATCAGCCTTATAGACTGAGCCAAAACTTGATTCATTTTGGATACTGAAAAAAATGTTCTTTAGCCTTGTGATTATTCCTTGAAAAATTATAATTTTTTTTGTAATAATCCTAGATTAGATCTGAAGCAGGTATGGTCGAATATCATGGTCTCTTGGTTATCACACTAATTCTCAATATATGATTGTTATTCTTTCTTGGGAATATTTTAATATCATGGTATACACCTTTTATACTTATGTGAACACTTGATAAAGATAAATTAATGGTTTCTTAATGGGTTCTATAACTCAAAAACTGTATGAAATTTCGATGTGCATGGAGATTTTACAATTTGGGATCCATGAAAGGGTAAGCGTCCCATAGAAGATAGTTAAGCAGTAGATCATGGAGATAGTACCAGCACCAAGATAGACTCCAGATGCTTCCACATTTTTTATTTTTATGTACCTGCACCATATACACTCTTCTTCAGATTTCCACACTGGGAGTCCGTTTTATTTATTTGTATGACATGTGTTCCATTTTCTTATAGCATTATAATACTCATATTTATTCTTGATATTCTTACTATTAAATTTATTTATGTATATGGTGTATGTATTTTATTATTGAGGATATAGTCTCCCCAATTATGGTATTTGAACACTCACTACTAGTTGGAAACATATTATGTAATGGGAGATGCTCATTAGGTCATGTGTCTCTCCATCTCAGACTACATGGTTTGAGTCATGGTGTTAAAAAACTGATATCAGAGATTAAGTTTCGTATTTGTTATTTTGAATAACTTGGGACATGGTCGAATGGAGATAGGTTGTATAGAATCTGGGTAGGGAAGTCATCTAGTCCCTGACCAGCTCATGTGTACCGAACCTATGAGTAACCATCGATGGGGTTTTTGTTTCTGTTTTATGTAATTTGGGTGCATTTATTAATCATGATCTGGGATATAGGATCTCATAACATATATATACCTATTGTGTTCTACATATCATCTCTTTAATTTAATGCCTTGATTTGTGTTATATGTTTGAGAAAGAACTATATTCTATATTTAGTGATATATATGTATTTTATTACTAATGTGATAATTCTTTTTATAAGTTTAATATTTGAACTTGAGTAAGTTTTTAGGTTTTTTATATATATGATTTTTAATATGCAGGTATAGTGAACCATGGGTAGTAATATGAGGGATATAACTTGGGTTATGTATAGCCTCCTAGGAGCACCTTTTTGTGATACCACGGATTATTAAGGATTTATCTTAAACAATTTATGTGATTAAATTTTTATTTGACATTTCAGAAAAATTATACCTCAATAATTATTGAACGGTACCACTAGAGATGGTGTGATAGTTGCACCATATGTTATGCGGGAGGATGAACCATTTCATACTCTTTCACCTGCTCAATTGGGTCAAGTGTTGGAGTCACTCTATCCCGGAGTCTTCTAGATTTTACATTCCCATGATGGAGGAGTACATATGACCATGGTTGACTATGATTGTGACATTGAGCTCTAGTATCCTTCATCATTTCAGGGTATTATAGAAATTTATAATGCAGAGTATTTTTTAGACATTATCAAGGTTTTATTTTATTTGATTGAGATATCGAAGGACTCACAGGTCAAGATGTAAATGATAATCCTTTAGGGTCCTACTAGGAAATAGTATAGTGTTATAGGAATAGTGGGTATACATGAGGGCCATTCTTGGTGGGTCCTTTAAGAACCTCTTATTTAGGGATTTATTTACCAATATATTAAATTTGGTCCATGACCATGAATTCATAGATCATCAATGAGGTTCCATTATTGTATCATCATACTCTAATCATTTCACTAAGTTGTTTCATTTTTATCCTCTATTTGCCTGAAAAAAGGCACATAAGGCCAAAATGTTTGAGATAAATATTCATTCTAATATCATATAGAAGGTTCAGAGTTATAACCTAACGATATACCCAGAAGTTCTGTGTAAGTTCTTGACTATTGATAAAGTCCTAGTGGAGAATTGAGTAGTTTGTCTTCTACCACCCTTCGAGAGTCATGCGGGTGTACCTCCTGCTATTGTGACAAGTGATGCTTATGATAGTAGGAATAGGATGCACGGGTATGTGAATTATGATAGTGGTATATAGGTTGAGAAGAGTATGGATTGTTCAACCCTCTCTAGAGGAGTTCCACAATGCTTCAACTATGGAAGGTCAAACATTATCATATGTTTTGTACAACACCTCAGAGTAAGTTTTGATAGTGTGGAAAGACAGGGAATCTCAATTAGGTTTTTTCCATAGCATTGAGAATGAGTCTTTTCAGGGGTCATTTTGAGTTTCTGAGTACCCTTAGGGGTACATATTGAAGAAATAGAATATAAGAGTTTCAGTATAAAGGGTATATCAGCACGGGGTTCACCTACATTGTTCTCTAAGAGGTTAAATGGTATTCATCTACTATGCAAAGATTTCCAAAATATTAATCAGTAATCCATGAGTAATAAGTACCCTTTTACCAAGATCTATGAACACTTTGACAATTAGTAGGGATCCCATTAATTCTACAAGATTGATCTTTGATCGATCCATCAACAGTTGCAAGATAGTTAGGAGGGAATCCCAATGATGGTGTTTAGGAGTAGGTATGGGCTACATGAGTACTTGGGGATATAAACTTGATTGATGAATGAACTGATATTATTATTGGATCTTATGAATTATATCTTCCACCCATACCTTGACTCATTCATCATGGCATCTATTGATGATATCCTTATTTACTCACTAACCATGGAGAAACATGCCAGAAATATCAAGATAGTTTTAAGTACACTTCAAGAATGTCAATCTTATGTAAATATTTATAAGATACAATTTTTGATTTATGAGTTAAAACTATTGTGTAATGTGGTTTCTAAGAATGGTATATTAGTGGACCTAGAGAAAGTAGGGGTGGGGATGGCTATACTTTTCCCCAAAATGTGTTTAAGATATAGATATTTCTCTTTTTAGTGGGGTACTATCATCATATTATCTATTATTTAACCCATTTATTAGAACCCATGACTATGATGATAAAGAATGGGGTGAAGTAATAGTTGTTGGACCAGTGTGAGGAGGCTTTCATGATGTGAATAGGAGGTTGATTATATCTCCAGTGTTGATTCTTAAAGATCCTGGGTTTGAATATGCCATATATTTTGATGTATTGAGAGTTGGTTTGGGGGAAGTATTGATGTTAAGGGAATGTGTAATTGCATATGGGTCACGTCATTTGTGACCCCATGATCTAAAATATCCAACCCAACACTTGGATATAGTAATCAGGGTCTGAGATTTGAAGTATTGGTGAAACTATCTCTTTGGAAATAATTGTATTCCCTGCATGTATCACAAGATCCTCTACTATATCTTGCAAAGAGAGATATGGATTCTAAGTAGAGTTGTATGGTATATTAACTACAAATTTTCGACTTTGAGATGGAATATGGACCGGGTAAAGGTAATGTCATTGAAAATGATATTAGCAGTAAGAAGTGGTTAACTTAGGAGTTTGGTGAATGACCTTCGGAGGAATAGTGGTGCATGATGAGCTTGTTAGCTGATTAGAAGATGGATTATTTCAAGAATAAGGGTTCAATGAAATTTTCCCCATTAGTGATCACATATTCTTTAGCATACTAGGTGAAGGCTAGTTAGGAATCTAACTCAAAGTGTGTTTCAATGTGAGAACAACTAGCAGGTGTTGATCAAATAACTAGGTGTTGATTGAATAATGATAATATGATCCTAGTATATGGGAGAGTTATATTCCCTAATTCAAATAGAGAAGATACGATTAGAGGATCACATGCCTCAAAGTGGGAATAAGATCCTAGAGTGAAAAATATGTACAATGACTTTACATGGTAGTTCTGGTGGGAAAGTATAAAGAGGGACATTGTTTGATTTTGTTTTCAAATTCCTAACCAACCAGAGGATAATGGATGAGAAACAGCCTCTTGTTTGTTTACTCCAACCCCTTCTTATTCTCATACAGACATGGGATGACATCATCGTGATCATTATGATAGGGTAACCCAGGACCTTGAGGATTCATGATACTACTAAGGTGATTATTGACTGACTAACAAATGATGCTCATTTAATACCATTATGTGAGACTCGCTTAGTAGATAATATTGGAAAGATTTATTTCTATGATATTGTATGATTGAAAAGAGTTATCTTGATAATTTCATCTAATAGATATGTATGTCCTACATTGTGTCTTTGGAAATATTTTTAGAATTCCTTAGAGAAGAAGATCACAATGATCATAGTTTACTATCATCCGAGAGAGGGAAAGTCGAATCGGATGATTTGTATATTAGAGGATATTCCTAGGGATTAAATTTAGAGTTTTAGAGGATATTAGGATGATCAAGACTTAGTTGAGCATGTATATAGAAATATTTTACAATATTAAATTCATATAGAACATTACGGGGGTCTTTATGGTAGGCCATGTCATTCACCATTTTATTAGCATGATCATGGTGGGTCAGTAGTTTTGTGTCCTAGTATGGTATAGGATACATTTGAGAGAGTGTAGTTAATTCATAAGATATTATCACATATCAGAGTCGGAATAATCCTTATGAAAACCGCAAGAGGATACCTTTGGGGTTTTCTATCGGTGGTTGGGTTTTTCTATCTATGACTTTTTATTTATGAAAATAAATTTTAGAAAAATCAATGGAATCTAGAACCATGTTATGTTAGACCCTTTGTGATCACTAAGTAGATTCGAATAATGGTGTACCATTAGGATCACCCTTAAAACTACCAAGGTATGAATGATGTGTTTCATGTGTCCTAGATATAGTGGTACATGCATGATTCTATGAATTTTATTGAATATTAGGATGTTGAGCTAGAGCCTGATGCATCACATGTAAAATAGATGGTGTGGATTGTAGACATGACAATAAAAGTCTTATAAGGGAAGTCTTTACCACTTTTATGTATTTGTTGTCATTATAGACTGATCCAAGAAGAGAATTTGGAGTGGGATTTTGATTCTAGTTCCCAATGAAATTTTTTATAAGAACAAATCAAAGTACTTTTTGAGGATGAGAATTCATTGTAGGGGAATATTTATACCATCCTCACTAAATTTCATTTATGAGATGTTTTTTGTTTATAAAACTCCTTGTTTCTCTACTGGTTAATTTCTATTATTGGTGTTTAATAGGTTGGTTTCTAGTAAAATGGGTCCAAGAATAGAAGGTTGAAAATTTTATTTGTGGATGTGTTTTATGGTGGTTGTAAAGCTACCATTAGCTAGCTAGTAGAACCCACCAGCCGATCAGTGGGGTTATAGAAGTTATGAAGGAATATAAAGACCCCACCAAATAGTTGGTGGTACTAGAAGAACCAAAGTGGTTCTTCCTTTTACACCAACCAGCTAGTGGTGCAACCAACCCTATTTTAGATCCTAACCAAGGGTGCATTAAATGAACCCCTTGAATTTAAATTTATATTATTTTTATACTTATCTGATAACCAAATATGAATTTTACCCCCTATTTTTAATTGTATACCCCCTCTCTTAAATCTTGAGCTCTACCATTCATATCCCTTTGGGTTTTCAGAATTGGATCAATATGGTGATGCTATAATAGAAATATCTCTCTTGATATAAACCAAATTACTCTTCCTCCTTGAGACATGTTTATAGATCAATAATGTATCTATGGTTTCTTTGATTATCTGATGGTGATTTCATCCTTCCTTCAAATATTGGTGATGGATCAAGCATGTTAATGAAATATCTTGATCAGATACTAATATACCACTAACTACATGCATATTATAGGTTTTTGGTTATGGATCTTCTTCCTCAACCTCTTCTTGATGGAAGATTGATGATAGAACCACAAACTATTGAAAAGTTCCAAGTTCTCTTTCTATAACTAATTTTAGAACTACTATCATTCGGTATATTTATGATGGATTTGAGATTTCTATGAAATTCCTTTTATAGGTAAAATATCTATCATGAATGGTGGAAGTTTCCAGGTAAGTTATTATATATTGATCATCAAAAAACCTTTTTCTTCTTGAATATCTTCTTGGGTCTCTATTTTAATGATGAATTAATGGTGGATCAATGTTTATTGACTAATAATAAGGTTATTTAAAATATTTTATGAGTAATTAATGATCATTTCTTGAATCAAAAACTGATCTAGGGAATTTTAATCCTCTTCTTTAACAAATCTCAGAAATAGCTTAGTTTAAGAGTTCTACAAGGTATGTGATTCTAGAAATACCCTTCTTTCCATTGAATCTTTTTAGGTGTCCTTTTTTAAAACTCTTATTTTATGACTAATATTTTCATTATTGATGTGAAAACTAGTTTTTTTGGGGTGTGTATGGTGACATGAATGTGATCTTTGGATGAATATTGGAGTAATTCATCAATGCGATTGAGGAAGGAAGTTCCTTACCATTTGGGGCCCTTATGTACACTTTTTTCCTTGGTATTATTCTTATATTTAAATATATTATTTTACCATTATTGATTATGATATTATGTGTGTTCATGTATGTCCCATGAGACCTATATAGGAATTTTTTTCCATGTTTATGACTATGTATATTGTTTTACATGATTGATTTGATTACACGTACTTTTATATTTATAGTAATTCTCAAGATGTAATGTCATATTCTACCTTTGAATGCTTTACCTTGTGATGTTTATTTACCATGCCTTTTGAGGTATTATCTTTTATACTTGGAATAGGTAGACCATTATGGTATGGTTATCCCTTGTATGAGGATTGAAAACGATATGATACAATGATTATGATGAACCCATTCATAAGGTAGGGTCATGATGGTCTTGTGGCCTGACCCATGATAGTGACATGTTCACTTTACGCCTTGAGGATTCTTAGTAACACATCTACATTTGTGCTTTTGGATTGACCCAAATACCTATTTCTTGTGGATATCAAGTAACATGTTCTCTAATATTATGTTTATTCCATGATAACCTCTCACATCTTTGGATTATCCTTCTGTCTTGTAGCTGAAGCAAGTACGGTTGGGGATCATCATGGCTTGGTTAGAACATGAATTATTGATATATGATTTTATAATTTATCATTCATTTGTTATTATCATGGAATACATATGTTATACTTGTTGACACTTTTTAAGCATGAATTTTTTGTTTCTTACTAAGTTTTATTACTCACACCTTACACATAAATATCTATACACATGCAGAATTTAAAATTCGGGATCTAGGTAAGAGAAATGGGACCATATAAGATAGATATGTAGAAGATTATAGATCTATTAATGACACTATGATTAAATTTAGAGGTTTACATAGTATTTTTTATTTACTTTCACCTTATATACTCTGGTTTTCCTTTCCATAATGGGAACCTATTTTATTTATCTATATATCATTCATGAAACTTTCTTATTACAGATGATACTTAGACTTTCACTTGATATTCTAATTATCATATTTATTAATTTTTATGGTGTATGAATATGATATTTGAGGATATAGTATCTCCACTGATAGTTTTTGGATCCTCACTACTAGTTGAAAACCTCTTCCATATAGGGTGACACGCATCAGGTCATCTGGATCTCTAGATCGAACTCAGTGGTTCAGGATAGGGCATCACATAAATGATTAGGACTTCATATCAAAAACTGTATCACATGATACGAAAACTATAAAATTCAAAGCCACCAAATCATTCATCCAATGATTCCACATCATAGGGACATGGCCATGCTGCAAGGTCCATGTATGAGATTTCATAAATCCCCAACCAAATATACCACACTATAATCCACCAACTCTAGCTAAACATTTATCCTAATAACACTCATACCCTACAAACCTTTAACAAAATCGTTTAGTAAAGTTAAATCATAATGTAAGGGATTAGAAAAATTAGGTTCTTATATGGGAGTCTGATAGAGTTTATCTGGAAGTAAAATAGATTTAACTACCACCATCAGGTGATTAGTAGAGGGAATCTAGAACATGGTGGATTTGAAAAAACATTATTGAGATCCATTAGGGTCCTAGTAGTGTATCATAAGACAACATTTAAATGGAGAGTAAATCAATTATTATATATTGGGTTGGTGGATCATGTAGCAATAAAAAACCTATAAGAACCCTTATATTTAACTTTTTATCCTTGTTTCTTGGACTTCATAATGCCTTTTTTAATTAAATATAAATATATTCAGTCAGTGTTTGTAGTTTATTGGTGATAATTCTAAGGTACCACTATCCATTTTTACATTTCCTTTAATAATCAGCTATAAATAATCATAAATAGATCAATCTACCATATTAAATATATTTATATGATTTCTCTGATTAGAGTGGATTTGAAAGGATTCTATAAAGGTAAATCCTTATTATAAACTATACTAGGTGTTACTTTATTTATTATTAATTTTTTTATTTGTTTTCATATGTGGTGTGGTATGAGGGAATGGGTACTAAGAGGGCTGAATTTCATGTGAAATAATTTATAGATCCTAATAGGATTAAAGAAGATTATTTCATATAGAAGAAACCAATTTTGGGTCACTTGATACATAATTTCTTTTAATCCGTAGTCTATAAATTTTTTATAGATTCTAAATGGGTGTTTAGGCATGGGATAAATTATAAGGGTCAATGGAGGGCCTCTTTTTACAATGGTATATAGTATTTTAGGAGTAAACAATATGGACTGGGGTCTAATGCTTTGTTCTATGAATGTTTTTATACTGTTAAAAGGGTAAGAAATGGTTTGGGGACTAATAAACCACATAATATTTTATTTATAGGCATGGAATGAAATAAATCATGAGAAGCCTCAGGAGAATTACCGTTTTTCAGGTGAAAAATTTTATAGGGGTATATTAAATGGATGATCACCTAATGGATAGTTATTTAAGAGGTATTTTTGTATTAAATTATTATTTTGGGGCTTAAGGACCATGTAATCAACTGAAATAGACTAGTCAGTTGAGTATCGAAGGACTAGTAATGGACAAAGTGTCTAAGATGAATATTATACCATGGTAGAATGATGTGAGGGTAACCCAGTGAAGAATTTACCTAAGGATATGTTTATGTAATTAAATAATTAAATATATAAATAACTTATGGGGTCAACTAATAATGATAAAATAAAAGGATTTTTTTCTCCCCTACAATAGTTTACTGATGCAAGAAAGTGAGAGATATGAGCAAGTAGGGCAATAATTAGGCACTTAAAATGAATTTATTTCTAATTTTATGATATAATTTTTATATTTCTAGGAAAAATTATGTTGATTAATGGGGTAGAGTATGAAATGATCATTTATATCATTTATTATCAATAAAAGGTGTCACATTTTGGTAAAATGATTGTGGGTAAGGAAACAAATGATTAATGTAGATAAGGTAAGGATATATCATTAGGGTCAAGAGGTTAAATGGATAATAGATCCCATTAATGACTTGAAAATTGCTGACATGACCATGAATGGTAAGAATGATGAATTACATGAATGTTAAGTTGTCATGTTTTAATTTTTATTAATGGTATACAATTTTAAATATTAATAAATGATATATTTTGAATTTTTTTGGTAATTGATGTGTGAAATTGTGATTCATGACATTATATTGGATTTAGTTCAAGCATACTCTAATGTGATGTATTTGATACTCATAAGTTGGATTTATGTTCTCAAGTAATATTGATATGTTTCTTACATAGAGTTTTTGATCTGTTATGAATGATGAAAATTTTTAATTGATCAACATGATTATTAGAATATACAGATGGATCCATTATATAAGTATTATATTGAATATTATATCTCTTTATTTTATCATGTAGGCTCATAGTGAAGAATTTATTTTTGATAGTAGATAATAAAATAGAGTATAAATAAAAAAATTATTTTTAACACCTTTTTATTATCAAATGATTATATATTAGACACTTGATTGTCTATTATCTGAAGAATGGAGACATTATCCAAATTGATATTGTGGTGGAATGAATCTATAAAAGGTGATGGAAATGGATTCATTCATTATTTAAGAGTTCATAACACATTAATAAATTTCATGTAAATATGTTTTATAGACTTTTATTGTTGTAAATTTTAAGTATATATCCTTGTTATTTATTTATTGATTGTTATATCATATGTTTTCATTTGGATGGTATTGATGAAGAGTGAAATATTGAGCCTTAAAGAAAATAATTAATTTTATTTTTATTCAAATTCTTCATGATGAATCTTAGAATGTGTAATGAATATAAGAGAAGAATTTATATGTTATATATTCTTGGACTAAAAGGAATTTAGTATAATACAATCTTGAGGAAAATCAATGAACAATGCCTTTGTGTTATACAATGATTTTTTGAAATCCATGATTAAATACTTTTATTTTTTCTTCATGTATGGAATTTTTGTCTATTGTGTTTTAATTAGATGAAGGTTGAAGGAGATATAACCTTATGTTAAGATCATGATATAATTAAAATAGATTGAACATCATGGACACTTAAGATATTATGACATTAATCATCAGTATGGTTCATAGAGTAACATTGGTTATAGAATTGTGATATTATCATTTAAATTTACAACAAAAAATGTTATTCCTTTATTTTGAGGACTATGATATAACGGTGTTCTTAATGTTTTAAATTTTTATCCAATGAAATTTTAGGTTGTTTCAAAAAAAATCATATTTCAAGATCACACTATATTATTTCTGTGCCACATCATAATATATATCATACAATAGAAAAAATTGCAAATCAATATTATTATATCATGATAATGTTCATCACATCACAGTGGTTGTAAAATATATTTGGATTAGATTGATCTTGATAAGTATTTATTTTGAATAAAGATAAAGATTTGGTTTTATATTTTTATATTTGTGTTTAACTAGAGATTACTCTATAATAGATCATAACATTCCATGGTTTACTATATCATGCAATAAAACTCATCACAACTTTATGATCCTAGAAAATCTATAAATACTCCAAATTTGAAAATATTATATTTTAATTATGTATTGGTAGTTTTTGAGTGGGATCATTTATAAGCATACCAAATAACCATTACAATAGATTTAATAATACCTACTAATAAAGTATGATGAGGAAAACTATAAATAAGGGATTCATCATGACCATTAATGTATATATAGAGTTAAGAAACATATCTATAAATAAAAGATCTGAATACTAAGAATTTTGTTTGATTTATATACTAGTGTGTTTGATTGTGGATTTTAGTGCACTAAAATTGGTTTTTATTGGGGAAATAATAATGTAGATAACATTTATAAAAAATGAATCACTTGAGGAAGATGAAGTAATATCACACATTCTAGTGATATTTTATATGGTGATCCATTTCACTCATATTAGTTTTATACATTTGTAGAAATTAAATACCGTATTTATGGTCCACTTATTATTTAATTCATAACTGATAATAAAATATTAACAAAAACAATTTGATTAAAACCAACGTACACCAAGAAGTATCCACTCAATAAAAAGTGTCTAAACATTTTAACCCCCAGGTCATGTGATTTACTTTAATTCACTCATTATTTTATGTTTTATCTATTATTATCATCATCTACATTCCCTTATCAATAATATATATTCATTAACCATTATCATTAGCACAATGATCAAAAAATAAAAATAGTGGAACAATTGTTATTAGATTAAGACCACTAATTCATTCCCCCTTAGGGGTCATCAATCCCACATATTAAACAATCAATTAGTTTCATATCCTTGTTTAATCTCAATCATATTTTATCAATAATGATCTAAGGTTAAACTCGTATTCTCATAGAATAATATCTCAAAAATGGTATCCATTAAATGATTATTTTTTTGAGAAAAAAGTGATATTAACTTTTTTGATTTGGTTATATCTTTTGAGTGGTGCATACATTCATTGATATATTCATTAAAAAAGTAGTTGAAAAAACTATTAATATTTAAAATAGATTTTCTATTGAGGTTTTAATATCATGGGTTAATTATTATAGTTATCTTATAGATTTTTATTACTTTTTTACATGTATCATAAAATTGTTTCATTTCATAGTGAAGTGAAATTTTATTGATATTTTTACTAACTTTTTAAATATTTTTATAATACAAAATTAAAAGGATATAAAAAACAAGGAACCTATTAATTAAAATAAAAAGGAAATTAAATTAAGTAAATTACCGTGAACTATTAAAAAATATTATGTGGTAATTTTAGAAAACAAGATGGAGATTGAAAAAGGAAACGCAATACTTTTAATTAAAAAATTTATTCTTAAATTGATCCCTAATTTGACTTATGAAGATGTAATTTTTATGAGTGGATGTAGCTAAAAAATTTAGGATGAATAATATTCCTATAATTGAAATTTCAAAAGTACTCATTCCTTTAATGAAGTATTATCACATGAAATCAAAGAGGATAAAATAAGTTTCTTTGATTTTCAGGAAGATGTTATAGAATTGGAATACTCTAAATCCAATGATATAAGTGGAAGAGGCTTGTGAAATTTTTAAATTTGTGTAATATTATGATCTTTTGATAAATTTCAAGAAAATAAATATACATATTAATAGTTTCATAAAAAAATACAATCACAAAATCAATGATGAAAAACACTTCTACTAGAGATACTTTAAATAAATCATTGAATACTAAAAATTTTATAAAACACATTTAATGGGGTAAGGGTGATTCAAACTTGGAGACACCTAAATAAAATAAACCCAAGGGTTAATGGTTTTAAATAGTGGAGGAAAGATCCTTAATAATACCTAATAATTTCTATAATGAGAGGTTAAAGAAAAAAAATTCGGGGGAAACACTCCAAAAAAGGATAAATGGTAAGAGTCTAGGGGTGAATCTCCCATGATGAGGAGAGTAATTTGAAATCCTTATTAAATTATAATGGAATTATTATCAATTTAAATAAAAGATGAGTAAAATTACACTTGAAACCTAATATAAACACTTGTTTCATGGTGGAATAAAATAAAAAATATTGTTTCTTATCATGTGGTTTATTTTTACTAAAATTTATAAACTAATAAAACAAAATTCTATCATTTAAATCATATGATATAAATTAATTGTGATTGTTTAAAAATATATAAAATTTTCTATCACTCTGCGTTCACTTGAGGAGTCACATGGGAGGAATAAAAATTAAGAATAGTCTATTAAGTATTTTCTCACATATAATACAATGTAACTAAATTTTTTTTATTATAATTCAATAAAAAAGTGTCAGTATTATGTTCTTGAAAATTTATTTGGGAAGAAATAATTAGATATTTATAAAAACACAACAAATAAATAGGAAAAGAATAAACTTTTCACTGAAAGAGTTACTGAATTTTTTTATTATATATCATTCTCAATCCAACTTGAATAAGTAATGGTGAGGTGTTTTGTGTGGATAAAAATATATAAAATATAAATAGATACTAACTTCAATTTCACACAACTTGAAAAACTTTATAATCAATCACACACAATGAAAATTCAATATCATGTTGTCTTTCCAATTCTGGATTCAAAAAAATGTAATGGAAATTCAATGGTGTAAAACCATTATAATTTGGGTTTCAACATAATTTAATGAAAGTTAAATGATACAAATTCTCTGAAACATGAAATTTACTCTTACACATAACCCTAAAAAAATTAATGTAATACATCCACTTTTAGTTCTCTTTATATTTACATAACACCATTTTAACCTTTTCTAAGAGACCTTATTTAATCTAAACCACTCTTTAGACTTCTCCATTATTCCCATCCACATATTGAGAATTTAATTTTGTGATTTCAAAAAAAATAAAAAAACATGTACTCAACTTTAAAAATTATTTCAAAAATTTATTAAACTAATAATTAAATTCCACACTTCCCAACATAGACTCAATAACTTTGATTAGATAAATCTAGTGAATACTTTATCCAAGAAATTACTAATTATTTAAAATTTTAACTATGTTTCAAAAATCATTCATATAAAAACATTGTTATTTAATGGTGTATTTAAATAGTGGAATGATATATTGTTATACATAATTTGATTAATGATGAGTAATTGAGGCTTTTATATTTTATTCTTTGGTAATTATTTTGAAATTATTCGTTTTGAAATTTATTTAAATCCAAATAATGAAATAAAAAAATACTACATATGATATATGGATTAAAAATTAACCAATATTTTATTTTAAGAAAATATGGTGTTTTCAAGAATATGTGAAAAGTAACATTTCCTATAATTTTGGCCATAAATGTAAAATGTATCTATTTATTAGGTATCCTATGGAAATGAAGGTATATTATTTTTATCACTCTTTATATAATAGAGTTTCTAGATCATGTTGTTATATTTCTTGAGAAAGTATTTATTTCCTTATAAACTAATTCTAGTAATCTTAATCATGTGATGTTCAACAAAAATAAATATTTAATGTTCATAATATAGTGAGTAGGTTTCATAAGAAATTATGCATACTAAACTTACTCATGTAACATAAGATCGAATAAGGTCTGGTGAGTTTCATTAGGTGTCAATTATATATAGGTTTATTATGAAAAATTATGATGTTATAACATTCATAAAAGATACACCTATTTCTTACCAAGAATTTAGAAAGTGTTTTGGTTAAAAAAAATATATAAAGGTTAGTCAATACAAGCTATATTCAATTTATATTAATAAAGTTTATAACTTCATTGATTCACCTAAAATGGTAACACCCCTAGGTAAAAAATTATTTTTACTAAAGAAAACCAACATATAAATTATAGTTTCTACCAATAAATATTATTTTGTATCGTGAGTTTATAAAACAATTAAAGGTATTAACGATGATGAAATCATTTCTCTGGTAACTATGATAAAATATATCTATATCACTTCTCATGGTGGTATATTATTATTATAAAATATATAAGATTGTCTTCAAAACTATGTTAATTAATGTGAGTAAATAAAATGATGTGTGTTTAATAAATACAATAGTTTAAGGACTATAATAGTACTACTTAGGTTTAAAATTTTAAATGATATATATATTTATTTAAGTAATAATTTTTGGATTAGAACATTAATGTGGATAAAATAATTAAAGATCTTAGTTATATGAAAAAATATATAAATCTTATGTTTCCAATCTAGATAAATTGAGTGAAATTTTATTTCTATAATTGCATGTAGATTAAAACCTTGTTATTAATAATGGTATAAATAATTTATAGTATGTAAATATTTTTATGGTTAAATGATTCTTGATTAAAAATAAAGTATAATTTATATGGAATTAAATTATTAATAATTATAATGATATATTTAAAATGATACATGTTCAAATTTAAAACACATATATAGGTAAGGTTCTAATTAGTTCTAGTATGAATAATTTCAAATGATAGTCTGTAAAAATGTTACATGGAAGGATCCATATAAATCCTCAATTTCTATCTAATGATATAGAAAGTGAATGCGTGATTAAGATTCCTTCTCCCTTATTAATAAATTATATAATGAATGAAAAGTTGTGTACTAAACCCAATTCCTCATATACTTTAACCATGACTATAAAATATCAATAATATCAGGTGAAAGTCAATGATTCTCTATTAATAATATCCTCTTTACTTGAAAATTAACTAAGGATGTAAGATCCCATGTTTCTCTATGCAGTAAAAATCTTTCTAATTTCAGTTTAACACCTTGGTTTTGACCCAATGTGAGTTCCTAGTGAGGTCACAAGAGTTTTCTGGGTGTTTGAGGCTTGTTCAAAGCCTAGATCTTGGTTTTTGGAAATGGAAGATGGGCTACACGGTTAGTTGAAACTGTATGACCTAGGCCGCATGGTTTAATTAAACTATGTGGGGGTGTTTAATAGGCTAGATTATGGATAAAAAGTTTAAAAAAACTGTGAATCCAAGGGAACACACCCATGTGGGCCATCTATAAGTATTTTTAGAGGCAAAATGCATGGTCGACTCATGGTTTTTCTAGACGTGCACCATGAGTGTGTAAGGGGTAAAACAGTACAGAGGCATATGAAATGGTTTACACATGTTTTTATAAACTATTCACATGAACCATGAGAGGTCTATATTGATATAGTATGGGGTACATGGTTTGACCAACTGTGCAACAAAACTACGTGGCATAGTTAAAATATGGGAAAATTCCATTTTCCCATTTGGATTTAAATATCTAAACCCATTTTATATTTTCTTCCTCTGTAAGATTACTTATCCTCTCATGAGATTTTTTTCAATAATAATCTAGGATTAGCTCTTGATTCTACAAAAAACTCCAATTCAATTACCCTTCATCTCATTGGATCTATTCTAATAATTTATTCGTTCATTGGGCATCATTCATTATTTGGAATTATATTGATATATTTATTTTAGTGCAAGATAATATTCCCTATTTCTAGGGTATTCATAACTTCCTCATTTTTCTTCTGATATAGACCAACTCAAAGGTTGATACCAAGAGAGTGTTCTACAACGAACCTATGATAGGTGGTCTATAACTTTACATTAATGTTTAGTGTCTTATATACATTTTCTTCATTGTGTTCACATGATGGACCCTTCACACCTGCCCCTAAAATTAAATGGATGACTTTATTAAATTATTTGAGACCTATATAGCTATCCCACAAGTACCATTATATAATTAGAGGTCGATCACCTCCACCCGTTCCACCTCAAAGGTGTATTTATGTATCCTGCACATGTTGTACCACCCGTTGGGTGCATGTGAACTAGCCAATTGTTTTTGTAGACTTAATGAATTGAATAATAATTTAATGATTTTTTTAAGGTTGTGATCACTTTTTTTTACTGGGTCATTTGTAAATGAAAGGAGTGAATTCAATTAAAAAGATGGAAGAAGGGTGTTTCAACCTTTACATGTGATTGCATATGATTAAAATAGAAATTTTTATATAAAAAATGATGAATATGTCAAAAGATCTCATTCATTGGGAATAATAATGATTGATTAATTGATTATAGTAGTAGATGAGAAGGACGATTTTACTCCATATATCCTGATTTCATAGGATATCATGTACATTTATACTCCATGGATCTTGATTATGGTAGTTAATTCCTTATACATTTCTTATATATGTATTTTAATTCTATAGAAATCCAATGCCATTACTACCCCTTGGATCCGGATTGGTTGGACTCACATTGGACATTCTTAGTGGAAATGGTGCATGGATTCCATACAAGTCTTTACTGAGTTTCCATCAAGATCCTCCAAGGACACGATAAGGAATCCATGGTCTTTTATTACTTGGATTCAAACCTTTGTGGTGTAGAACATGATTTCATAGAATATGTTATTTTAGATGTTACAAACTTCATTACATGTCATAGGTTGTTGTGTATGTTTTACACTTGACTACATGGAATGGACATTGTGTATTTTTGATATTATTTACAGATATCCATAGTATGCATATTGGATTATAGTTTTTTTACTAGACTGTGTCACACCTTCTTATGTATGATTTAATTTTATCCCTTTTTTATGGGTTTTTAACCATGGTTCATAGGGGTGATTTTTGGCTAGGTAAGATAATATTTAATTTTAATCTTTAATTTTATTATTTTTATACCTCTTATATACTACACATTTCTTCATTGTTAACACACAGAATAGACATGTTATATACATTTTCTGCAGTGGCCTAATGTGTTTTATCTCACACTATATTTAGGCCACCACTGGGTACTTAGACTGACTTCATGGATATAGGTAGGGGCTGAGGAAATATCCCTCCATCTGATACTTGATTTGGTCATTTCTTATGAGAATGAGATCATGGGTATGAGCCTCACTCGTGAATCCATATAGAGATGGTCATTTTGTAATTTTTTTGTTTTAATACATATGTTATATGGGATGAAAGTTACCATGTGTTTCTTTTTATTTTATATATATATATGATATGATAATCATATTGTATATGATTCTTCTTTTGGATTTATTATTATTAATGAACTCTTTTACATGTTATATTATGTCTTGATTTATAATAGGCTTATACTATCGATAAATATATTTACACCACTACATTATAATATAAAATTATGAAATAGTATCTCTACAGCCACACCCTAGGCCCTTGTTTCATGTCAACAGCCTCTAGCGTGTGAGGAGGAGCGTTTGAGGCCATGTGACCCACTAACTTGGATAACCATTTAGTAGTACCTAGGTTGGGATGTTATAAAGTGATATAAGTGCATTTCCTTTTCTTGATTTACTATTTTGAGATAATAGTCATAATATTATGAACAACTAGGAGTTTGGAAATGATTTTTACTTTGTATTATCTAACCTATATACTGGAAAAATAAAAATTTATTGGAATGGGGAATTTTATTCTATATTTTTTTCATAGTTGATTTGATTATACTATTAGGTGATTAAATTATGGTTTTTTATTTATTATGATAATATATTTTTATACTTAGCCCGATTAGATGACTGAATGACATATCAGGAATCATTTTAGGCACCTTATAGGATTCACATGCCATGAATATTCCATGACATCTAGGAAGAATTTATTAACTGCATGATATTATTTTGTGTTCCCTATAAAAAAAGTTATATATGATAAATTATTTTTGTGGGGGATTGATAAAAATGATTGGTAATTAGAGTACATACCATAATCTAAATAATGTTTTCCAACATAGACTACAATAGACACCCTAAGAAGTCGATTATGGCACATTGATTCATGGACTATTTTCCACATGGACTTGAATGTGTTGTGGTTTGGATTAAATGGATGCCACACTTCAATTTTTAATGTGTATGGGAACCTATGGATTAGAAGTAGTGACCCATTTAGTTCATCCATTTAATGATAAATTTGATATAAATATTAATTTAGAATGACTTAAATTGATAAACAGAGCACTTAACCAAGACCTGACTTTAGAGTGGGTAGTTGGCATTGTATTTGGTACTTTTCATGGATATTCCTATTAACCATTACTAGATTTGGGATCAAGAATAGGGGTGTGTATTTTTTATATTAAGTCTTAGACATATCCATGTTTTTACCTATGAATGGTTTGTTTATGAATTTATTTTATGAGGGGTGTGTTTGGAATTATTGAGACATACCACCATGATGACCTCCAGACATGCAAAAAAGTGGTTGGTGACATCCATGCTCTGAAGGTGGTGGTACATGATCCATTATTTTAATATAATTTATTTCTAGATAAAACACCACTAATTATTCTAGATATGATCATTGATTCTCAGTTCTGCAAGGGTTTCCTCCACTTTATGAAAACCTTTCAGGTATCCCTACATCATACCATGACTATGGTAGAGCTGATGAATGTGTTTCAACATAATAATCCCTCTATGTTTTTATAGGATGATGGTTCAAAATATGTTGAGATGCGGTTTGAGAATATATTTTATATTTTTGAGCATTTAGAGACACCTCTTGAGAGTAGAGTGAAAGTCACGACATATATTCTTTGGAGAGTAGCTAAGCATTGATGGGATATTTTTGACCAAGATGATACACTTAGGGATATTGTTTTGAGGGATTTACAAGACATTTTTTATGATTAATTTTTTTATGAGGACTTGGGAGATGAAATGGATGATGAATTTATGGTTCTAGAGTAGGGATTGATAAATGTTATAGAGTATTACTCATTCTTTATAGAGCTTTGTCATTTTGCACCGATTTTTCCTACTAATGAGACGTCAAGGGAGAGACTCTTCGAGGAAGGTCTCAAGAATTTCATTAGATTTTAGGTCAATGTGCTTTGACTAAACCTTATTATAGTGATAGTGAATCAGGTTCTTATTACTGAATGAAGCCTAATGGAATACGGTGTGCAGATCTGGGAAGTTTAGCCTCTCGACCTAGTGGTTTAGTATTAGGTTATTGAAAGTTTCATTTTGAGGATTCTCAGAAGGGTAATAACATTCAACCTAAGATTTTTGGTAGTTATTTCTTCTATAATTAGTGTGAGAGAGGTGGAAACATGAGGAACCAGTGTGATAGGTACCTAGTGAAGTGTTGAGATTGTGGAAGGATAATCCACGTATAATGTTTTTATAGGACCTTCCCTCCAAAAATAAATGGAAGGGGCTTGACTACAATTCCAGATTATGGAGCGGGTTTTTCATATCTGGGTTAGGCTGGGAACTGTAGTAGTATTGGTCATTTATGACAAGGTGGTGTTTGTGACCGAGATAGCTAGGCACCCATCATACCATGAAAGTGGAGTGGTATTTCTCTTGGTATTAAGGTTATTTCATAGGTTTTTAGTTTATGAAAGTTATATTCTATATAGCCTACCCTTGAGGATCGGAGTATCAAGTTATCTCTAGTGAGAGGTAAGATCATAGTAACACATGCTCTAGTATCTACTTTTTACTATATTGTTTTTCTTATTCATTCACATCTATAGTTATCATGGAGAGACTTGGGATTTTTTTAAGTTTTATGTTGGCTTTATAGCAATGGATACTCCCTTGGGGATCATAATGGAGGGTGTACTATAGTATAGGGAGTTCCCCCTTGATATTGAAGGGTTTCACTTCTTATAGGATCATTTTACAAGAGATGATCTAGTTTGGAGTCATACTAGGGATGGATGGAATAGAATCTTATCGATCCCATGTTGATTTATATCAATGAATGGTGACCCTCAATTCACTAAAGGGTATATTTTTTATTCACAATTATTAATGGAGTACCCTTGATAGTGGAGCTAAACTAGAGCATTGTGGGCTGGGTGGAATGACAACCCAATTTTATATTTTGTAAATGGATGATCAGGAGATGTGACCTACAGACTTTCCTCCAGTGGTTGGTCATTTCAGGGATGTATTCTTGAATGAATTTTTTGGTTTACCCCTAGAGATGGAGAGAGATAGGTTTAGTTCACTATAAATTTTGTTCTAGGACCTACACCAATATCCATTCCTCTTTATAGGATGTAAACTATAGAGTTGGAGGATCTTAAGAGAAAGCTAAAAGAATTGGAAATAAATGGGTTTATATGAACTAATATGTATCCATGGGGTTCATGGTCCTTTTCTAAAAAAGGTAGTAAAACCCCTTAGGATATGTTTATATTAGAGAATATTTAACGAGTTGATGGTTAATAAGTAGTATACATTTCCATAGATAGAAGATCTCCTGGAAAAACTACAACGATCTTAGGTATTCTTGAAGATTGATTTGAGACTAGGTTATCACCAGGTACATGTTTGAACTAAAAAAACACCTCATACATATTTTCATAGATGGTATAATCTATATGAGTATTTGGGTATGTTGTTAAGTCTCATGAATTATCCAATGTTTTTCATGGAACTGATAAGCATAACTTTCCATCCCTATTTGGATTTTTACTGGTGTTATTGATGGAATATATCTTATTGTATTCTCATAATTGACATGACCATTCCAAACATCTTGATATTATTTTGGATACACTCAGAGGGAATCTATTTTATGCTAATATCACAAATCTATACTTTTTGGTGGATAATATTCACTTCCTGGGTCATATTATATTAGATACAAGTGTGTAAATTGACTTAAATAATGTGAGATCTATAGTTTACTAGGAGTATCCCAAGAAAGTATTTGATATAGGGAGTTTCTTGGGTATATATAGTTATTACTGGTGTTTTATAAAATATGTATCATTATTAGAAACACATATTAAAAACTTTACTAAGAAGGGTATGAATCTTGTATGGTTAGTTATCTACAATACAAACTTTTAGGAGTTGAAAGGGAGATTAACTTCAACATCAGACTTGATTCTACCAGTGACGAGTATAATCTATACTATATATTGTGATGCATCAGGTATTAGTACTATAGTCGTTTTAATGTCGGAGGAGTGAGTTGTGGTGTATGGGTCTCATCATTTGATTCCATATGAAAATGACTACCTAACACACAATCTTGAGTCATTAGTTGTTGTATATAACTTGTGTTGTTGGAGGCATTGCTTACTGGGAGAGAGTTTTGTGGTGTACACAGACCGAAAAGCCTCAAGTATATATTCACATAGTGGGACTTGAATTTGATGCAATAAAGGTGGGTTGAATACCTTTATTCCTTTGATTTCAATCATGACTATACACCTAGTAAGGGAAATTTTGTGGTCGATGCACTGAGTTGGAGGACTCAGATATAGGCAGTTCAAGAGGCAAGTAATTAATAAAAATGCATGGACTTGTTTTCAGAGATTCACTTGGAGGTGAAGCATAGTCTTGGGAATACATCTCTTTCATCATTGGTAGTGAATTTCGCTATTATGGATAGAGTGATGATGAGATGGTAATCTAATGCTGAGAGCCTAGTCCTATATGAGAGTGTGGAAGGTGAGGACCTACCTCCTGGTTAGACTATGGATGAGGATGAAATTATGAATATTCATGTTCATGTTTGAATTCTAGTAGACATACATGAGGAGATGATGTGGGAATTTCATGCCTTGACGTGAGCAGTACATCCTAACATTTCAAATATGTACTGAGACTTTTGTCATCAATACTAGTGGTTGGGAATGAAATAAGAGGTAGTGTATTTGGTCATGAGATTTTCTACTAGTCAATATTTGAAGGTTAAAAAATATCTACAATGAGTTATTTTATAGTAGTTTTACATTCCTAGGTGGAAATGGTACAATGTTAATATGGCTTTCTTGATTAGGTTACTAACGTCTCCTTGAGGTAGTAATGTTGTATGGGGTGTTGTGAAAAGGCTCATGAAGGTATCTCATTTGTTGTTGATCAAGGATAAAATCATAGTAGATGTCCTTATAAGATTTTATATTCATGATATTGTGCGCCTTCACAGGGTTCCTCATACCATTTTATCGGATAGAGATTCCTGTTTTACATCTCAATTTTGGCAGCATTTGTGGAGGGTGTTGGGTATATAGGTTCTTCTAAGCATGACATACCACACTTAAACCGATTTCTAGTAATATATGATGATTTAGGTGCTTGATGACTAGATTAGAGCATGAATTCTTGATTTTGGGGGTTATTGGGAGAGTCATATTCCCTCAGTTTGTTCACCTACAACAATACTTATTAGAAAACTATACCGATGACACCTTATGAGGCTTTGTATAGTAGGCCATACTGATCACCCCTGTGCTGGTTAGAGGCAAGAGAGGTAGCCCTACTCAGGCGTTTTCTCATTCAATATACTATGAAGTAAGTATATTTGATTAGAATGAATATGGATACTTCATAGTCTAGATATAAAACCTACGTTGATTGTCGTTGAAGACCTATAGAGTCTTAGGTCTAGGATCAAAATTTTTATGTATCTCACTGAGGATGGGAAATTGACATATTAGGGGATAGTGTAATCTTTCACCAAGATATGTTAGGAAGTTTGAGATTATAGAGATATTTAGGTCGGTAGCCTATTATTTTGAGTTACTTTAGATGTATCGAGCCATGCATGATGTCTTTCATGTATCTAATTTTCACTATTATCACTTATACTCATTTCATACACTATATCTAGATGAGGTTTAACTTCACATTGATGAATCCTTAGAGGAGCATCCTATTTGTATCATTGATAAGATAATGAAGTATATCCTAGGCTAGTTAGTTCCTCTAGTACAAGTGTTATGGAATCATGAATCTTTATAGGATGTGACTTGAGAGAGGGAGGATGACATACATGCTCAGTGGCCATAGTTATTATCAAGTGATACTTCAACACCCTTGGAAGGGAAATTTAGGGGCAATTGATTTAAGGTGAAAGATTGTAAGATCCCATGATTTCTTTTGAGGTAATTATATTTTTCATTTTAGTTTCACATCCTATTTTTGACCTAATTTGAGTGCCTAGTGATGTTATAGGAGTATTGGGGTGTCTGGGGCTTCTTCGAAGTGCAGAGCTCGGGTTTTTGGAAAAGTAATCTGAGCCATACAAATATTAAAAATCATATAGCCTATGTGGCATAGTTTGAGAAAACCATGTGATCCATTTCACATACCAGAGCAGGGCTACACAGTTTAAGGAAACTAAAAAACAAAGGGCACACACATGTGTGAGCCACCTATAATTTTTAACAAAGGCCAAACACATGGCTATTACATGGTTTGTCTAACTGTGCACCATGACCATACTTCGGGTGATAGGGGATAGAGGCATATGGTGTGGTTTTCACATGATTATCTAGACCTTGCACCTGAACAGTGTGTGGTCCCTATTGAGGCATTAAGGGTGGAAATGGTTTAGCTAACTGTGTGACCAAACCGTGCGACATAGTTAAAATTTTGGAAATGACTATTTTACCTCCATGTGTTTAAATATGTAAACCCTATCTCTATTTTTCTTGCTGTATCAGATTCCTTATCCTCCCATGAAATTTTTTAAGCCTAACGTATCATTAGCTCTTGATTCTCCATCCAAACTCTGATTCAAGTACCGTTCATATTGTTGTATCTACACTGGTAAGTTCTTCATTCATTTTATACCTTTTATTATTTGTATTCATATTTATTGAGTTATTCTGTGAAAGGTAATATGATCTATTTCTAGGGAATACATATGTTATTCGAATTTCTTCCGATTTGGGTTGAATCATAGGTTGATAATAGATGATTATTCTACTATAAACCTATGGAAGTTGGTCTATAAATTTCCCATAATTTATGGTGTTTTATATACCTTGTTTCGTCTGTGCCACACACTAAGTATTCCTACATTACCCCCCAAAATTAAATGGATGTATTTTTAAATCATTTGGGACATGTTTCCTTTCCCTATAGTACCATTATATAGGTGGAGGTGGATCACCTCAACTCGTTCCACCTTTGAGGTGTATTTATGAATCTTCCCCATTTTGTACCACCCCATGGGGTGCCTGTAAGCTCACCAATTTTTTTGGGAGCCTTAATGAATTTAATGAGAACTTATTTAATTGTTTAATTTTTTGAGCGCTTTTTTTTACCTATTAATTTTTAAATTTAAGCGACGAATCCAATTGAACTAATAGGAGAAGGGTGTATCCTCCTTTACCTGAGATAGAATATGACTAAAATGGATAAATGGTTTATATGGATAATATTGAATGGGTTAGAAGATCTCATTGGTTGGGAATGATAATGATTGATGTATTGATAATGGTAGTGGATGTCAATGAGATTTCTACTCCTTGGACCTTGATTTCATAGGATACTATAGACACTTTAATGCTGTAGATATGGATTATAGTAGTGGATTCCGTGGAAAATTCTACTCCTTGGATCCTGATTCCATAGAATTCAAATAGAATTTCTACCCATTGGATTCAACTTTCTTGGAATCATATTGGACATGATTTATTTACATTATCCTTGAAATCCACCCATGTATTTACCAAGTTTTGATCAAGATGCTCCATGGACTCAATGAGTATGCATTGGTCTTTTATACCTTGGATCCGTCCATAAGTGGTATGACACATGATTATACATCATAGACCCTTGTGGATGTTATACACTTATTTACATGGTTTAGAAATTATAGATTTTTTATATTCTTTATATCTTTCCATTATAGGGGTATTTGATTATATTTGTTAGACTAGATGGTCTCACACATGCTTACATATTCTTTATTGTTCACCCTTATTTATGGGTGTTTAACCGTGGTTCATAGGGATCCATGTTTGGTTGGAAAGGATCACTTTTACTTTGACACTTTTCTTTTATTATTGTCAAACTTTTGATATAATAGACACTGATTCATTATTTATACATAGACTAGAGATGTTATTGACACTATTGGTGGTGGCCTAATGAGTGTTATCTCACACCTTGTTCAGGTCGTCGTTGGGTACCCAGACAGACTTCATGTTTTTAGGTAGGGATCAGGGTAGGTGCCCTCTTTATGATAATTTATTTGATCATTTGTTAAGATCAAGGAAGCATGGGATCAATCCTTGATCATGATTCTACTTGGAGATATAAATTTTGGTCTTTTTGTTCTTATGATACATGTAATTCATGGGATACCTGTTTCCATATATTTTCTATCATTTTGTATAAAGATAGGACATGATAATCATATTTTACATGATAATTATTTTGGATTTATTAGTATTATTATAGTCTTATGAATTTTATCTTATATCTTAATTTATATTACACTTCCACTATTGATTGATATGTTTACACCACTACATTACATTCTGAATTGATGGAATAGTCTCCCGACAGACACTGCCAAGGCCCTCGCTGCTAGTTGATAGAATTTAGCATATAGTGAGGCATTCTTGAGGCTTTGTGACCCACCAACTTAGGGAATTATTTATTAGATCCTGGTTTGGGATACTATAAAGGATATATTATTGACCTTTATTTGTTATTAATTACTTTTTAGGGTTTCACATGTGTTTATTTTCAAACTAATAAAAGGTTGGTGTATGTTTCAAAAATCCAGTATTTTTTTTATTGGCTTTGGGACATTATATTCCATGTGATGTATTTTAGTAGAAATATTTTATCATTCATTTATTTTTATTAATAAAACATGGGATATAATAAGATAATGACCCTTATAATATATTAATCATCAATTTATCCTTGTTAAATGATCATCAAGTTGAATTATGATGATATGTTAATACCAGTAGCAGTATGATCACTTGTATAGAGTTATAACTAATCACTCATGATATATAAGCCAATAAAATTATATATGGGTAAAACCACTAAAGTAAACCCCGTGTATTTTCATATATGTTCCATTGGCTTTACCCATGTGAATATTAGCTATGGATCGCTTGAATTAATATTGTTAAAATTTTCTTTACTAGTGATTTTTCTACTTTAATATATATCTAAAATAATTCGATAATATTGCATAATGGAAGTTGAATTGGTATGATATTAATCAAGAAAATTTATTTTATTAACAGATTTAGGGTGTCTATTCCATATGATAGGTTTATAACATCATGGAACTCAATTGAGTCATACTATATAAGTGTACAGGCATGCCAAGATAAATACATTTGATAATATTATATAAATTTTTTTATATTAAGAATTAATAAAAACAAATAATTTATATAGGGGTAACATTATCCATGTTTTTGGATTAATTTTTTTGTCACAAACAAATTTATATTGCTTATGAACATTTAGTGGATTAAATCACATCAAACCCCTTTATGATTTGAGTTTTTATAGCATGTTTCTAGTTACCACTCTAAGAATATAATTATGAATATGATTTATAATCATTTCCAAATTTATAAAACAATTTTGGGGTCACATATAAGATAATGATAATTATTATTACTTATTCTAATGGTATTGGTCTGTAAATTAGAGTTTTTATGTTTATAACAAGAAAAATTTTGATTTGTACTTAGAAAAATTAAAATATTCAATTAAATAAAATTTATTTTATTAAATAAATAATTTGGAATTATGATTGAAGATCCCTTGAGGAGTGGAGAGACCTACTGAATTGAATTAAAAAGTGATTGTTGTAAGGACCTTAATTGAGACTAGGTATATATAGTAGTTGTAATGACCATAAACCCAGTAACCCAGAGTCGGTGTCTAAATTATTATATTATCATAAGATATATGGAATCACACCGTGAAGTATCGAATAGTTTTATAGTAATGGTAAAATAGATGCATATATGATTCCCATATTACATTTGAACAAAAAAAATTAAAAAATAATTTTTTTGAGAATATCATTATTTCCTCTAGCATAGCCTGGAATACAGCACATAATACACTTCTTGGATTCCTAGTAAAGGAAAAAAATAAAAATTATCTCAAATGATTAGTAAGGGTAAATTGTAGTAGAAGCTGCCATGAAACAATAAGCATAATCAGCAAGGAAAGGAAAATACCTAAAAACAAATTTCATTTAAATAACATAAATACCCAGATTAAATAAGGAATAATCTATATGGAAGGTTAAACATCTAAACACACATGTCATTTAACCGATAAATAGAGAATGAAATGTATCCAAAGATAAAATCATTGAGAAAATATAATGGATATTAATTACTGAATTATTATTAAGGGAAACACTTAATTACTGGACATCATGATCTCATGAATCATGATAAATCTAGTGCCAAGACCTTTTAAAAGACATCTTAAAACTGATGGGAAGGTATAAAAAATAAAACATTTTTAACTAAGACTAGACAACTAATTCACCCCATGATACTAATGATGCATCAAGGGGATACCAATAATAGGGCCCCACCTCTATCTACATGTGGAAAAAATTCCTCATATATTGAATAATTTATTTAATTAAAGAATCAATTATCATTATCATCAAATATATATATTGAGTAAATGATACAGATTTATCAATATTTCCCCAGTTAATAAAATAACTTTCAAAGTAAACACCATATGTAAAATGGTATAAAATTCAGGAAATAATTATATAAATCATACAATTAAATTTTTATTTAATAAAAATATAATTTCCAATAAGAAATGATCAAAATAAAGTGATTTATTTTATAAAAAGTAAACAATTACAAAATCAAGTGGGATTGTTCAATAATTTTTACCTCTTTCGTAACTTCTAAATTGTAACATTTGAAGGAGTAAACATGAAAAAATATTAATCATCATGAATAAATAGGCATAAATGTTAAATACATCAAAGGGTTAGTATATACACCACATAAAATTTAATATGTTCATATTAAAAAAATATGTCCTAGTGAAATTGAAATTGAGATTACATCCCTTACAATGATCTTAACATTAAATTGTGAATTAATCAATGAATAAATTATTTATATCGAATTAAAATTCAAATAAAATAATTTGAAATACAACATAAGATAATAAAAATTAATTACACACATAATCTTAGAATATCAAAGTTAATACAAAAGTAATATAACCATATGAATTTAAATTGAGTTATGAAATTCTTTACCACTTGGTAACTTTCTGTCAATCCCCTTGGATGAAATAATTAAAATTAAAACTCAAATTTAAATGAAATATAAATTAATCATAATATTTCATTTAAAAGGGTAAGTATATACCTCATATAAAATAAATTAGGAAAATAATATTACAATATCAATCAATGAAGTGAAATTGAGATGAAGTTCCCTACCTCACACTTCCATCTGTTTTAACTTGTTTTGAAATTATAAAAATGGTTTTAAGAATGTTATTAATTTTTTCCAAAATAATATTTATATTTATAATATCATTTATAATCCCATAATAACATTTTACCACCTTTTTTGTTAATATTTTATTATTTTCATTATTTCTCATGTTAATTACCTTATTTCCTAATGGGTATTTTTTCATAAATGTTTTGGATCCAAAACATATTAAATAGTTACATAATCTTTATAATTATATTAATTTTATAAATATAATTTTTTTCAATTAGATACATTTTTATAATCATTATTTAAATTTTATCATGGAAAACGGTTCACATTGCTTCATAGAGATGGCAGGTCGTACGTACAAATGAGAGAGATTATAATTTACTTAATGAGTGAAATGGTAAGAAAGTTGGTGATATATTAATTCAAAATAATAAATATAATTTTAAATATATCACATATATTTTCTAAATATATTCTTATTACCTTCCTTGTAAAGAATAAGTTAAAAAATGGATCACATCACTTCGTGAGATGGTAGTCTACATACACACAAGCCACATTATAAAATTTTAAATAGAATGGAATGTAAGAAGGTATATGTGATATTAAAATTACATAAGTATAATAAAATAATTAATATACTATAAATGGGTTAAAACCATAATTATATCCTTCCTATAAAGGTGGTGATGGGAAATGAGTTAAATCGGTTCGTGAGGTGGTAGTCCACCATACACACAACCGACAGTTTTGTTTCCATTTAATAGAATATGAGATGGATATAGGTCATAAACTCAACATAATAAAATCTATGTATATTTTATATACTTAGGTTATTATATAATAATTTTTAATAAAATCTTTTTATGGTTAATTAAGAAACAAGATAAAAACTCTTATTTTAGAATGTTACCTCTTTTTCAGAAAAATTCTATAGGTTTGCACAAAAATACTTCTTAAGGTGCATTTATAATAAAAAGGGATATAGGGTTTTAGTAGGAAATTAATTAAGTGGTTCTGGGAGGTTTTTATTGAAAAATGGATTTAGAAGTTTGAATAGGGGAAGCAGAGTGGATGGACTTTTATAAGTGGGGGAGAGGACACACAAGGAATTTTTTAAAAGGATAAAGCATACCCACATTTTTCACATTATAATAGGATCCAATATGAGCCATTATAAAAAAATAATCGTTATAAGGTAAAAATATTAATATAAAATAGGTTTTTTACACATTTTTATGTCATTGTAATTCTTATCTTTTAAGTTTAACCCCCGGTAAATTAGTTTTTACCTTAATCGTATTAATTAATTTGTACTTATTTTACTATTCATAATAGTCTAAAATGAAGTTGAATTTTTTAGATAATATAAATTATTATAACTTGAAAGTTTTAATCCATTTTTCAAAATTCAATTCATTTAAGTGACAGAATCCGATTTAAAATTATACCCACAAACGCAATGAAAAAGCAGGTTTCCAAAGAGAAAATTATCATAAGCACAAAAGATTTTAACATCCAAATTCAATATGAAATTTATTCCAATAAACTAAATTAGTTAAATATTAATATAATTGAACTAAGTTTACTTTAAAACTAATTTATAATATAATTTATTCTGGTAAATTATTTAAATGAAAAGGTGGTTTTTAATAAAAAAAGAGTATTTTTTACTATTCATCGAAAAATAAAACATTTCAAAAACATCCCAAAATTCACTATAAGATAATTTTGATATTATTATTTAAAAAATAAATTTCACATTATCAAATAACTTTTATTAATGTTTCAAAATTAATTGTAATATATGTGTGGAAAGCCCGACTAAACCGTCTTTTAGAAAAGTACAGTTCGTTAGAAAACATTTTTTCATTTTAAATTATTATTATTTAATTTATAATTAATGGATAACCATAATTTTAATTATTTGATTAGTAATATTAATTCAAATAAATCTAACATCAAGTTTATAATGGTATACTATATTATGGTTCATTTAGACTCAAGGTTGCGTGTTCCACAAGCTATCGAATAGATAAAATTTATTGAAAAATAAATATATCATAATGTATTGAGGTATTACATTCTCATTTAAGCTCAGTTTTTAATGTAATATACCCTTTAAATCCCCATTTTATCCTTTTAAAATATTAGGGTGTTAAATTCTCCCCACCTTCAATAAATTTCATCCCCAAAATTTAAACTTAATCTTGGTTATCAAGGACTTAACATTTGGAATTTCGTTTTGGAAAAAGAACATCATAAAAGGGTTAATAAAAATTCTTCTTTATAAGAGATAAAGGAAAATATGAAGTTAATATAGAGTAAAACATAATTAGGTTTCCATGAAGGATAACATAGTGGGAAGTGAAGATATGTATATGGAAGAAAATCATAAATAATTATAGAGGGTGATAGAGAAAATTGATCACATGAAAGTGAATGATAAATGAAAATTTAAGGACCTAAAAACCATAAATATGTTATAGCTTAAAATACTATTTGATTCATCAGATATGAAGATAATAATATAACTTTTTTTTTGAAATATCCATTTTAAAAAATTTAAGTAATTCCTTGACCATCAGGACTGTGAACATAAGTAAGTATACTTACTTGATGCCTTTATATTTCATAAGTACAATTTTATCTTTTGGTTGTGCTTTGACCAATTTCTACTTTATAACTTACTCAAATAAATGAATATAAAAAATGAATATTTATGTTTTTATAACCAAAATTAACTTTTAATGGATCATAAGATCCATAAAAGAGTGACAAGTCCTTTTGTCTATCTCTCAATGTTTTTCAAAACTGATATGGTTGGAACAAGATTTTCAGCATAATAAATTATTATCTAAAACTCAAAATTAAGACCTTTGGTAGAACATTAATATTTACTAATAAAATAATTTATAAAAACAATTATATAGTAACCAGACAATTACGTAGTCCAGTGGTAGGTGTTAAACCCTTATCATTATTTAATTGTGTGTTCAAGCCCTATGGCCTTCACTATATGCAACCAGTTATTCTTTTTAAAAAATTATATTAATATAATTCATATAGCATTCCCAAATTATGGTGATACAAATTATTATAAAATCAAGTATAAGATAAATCTTAAATTTTACTGATACCTTTAAACTTATTCTAACTAAATTCTAGGTAATTATTCCTCGTATAACTTTTTCACTAAAAAATATACTGAACCAATGGGTTTTATTTCCATAAATATTTACCAATATATCCAAAATATTACTAAAATCCCATCTCATAAAACATAAAAAGGGTATTTTAATACATTTAACTTATGATCATTCTTAAAATCATAAACCCATTATGTTATCCATCACTCGTAAGTTAATGAATACATATATTCTTCTATATTTTAACACAATAATTATAAGTTTAATTATTCTTACCACAAAAAAACAATGGGTAAGAAATATAATTATACAATATAAACCTTGAATCCCAATACCAAAAAACTTCATCCATTTTATTTTAAAATAGGAACCTCCTTGTTCTATGGTATATCCATTAAAAATGAGAATTGAATGTGATAATGTCGGGGTTTCTCAAATTCAATACAAACAACTAAACATTGATCCCTAGGATGGAATTCATTTCCTTTCATCATATTATTCATCTTTACGCATAAATTAAATGCTTTATTCCCTAATTTTACACACATAAAACATTTTCCCATTCCTTTGAGACACTTTCCAAGGTGTCTCTTTCCATATTTTTGACATGAAGGAAATCTATCCTTCTTTCCTCCATGGTCTCTATGACTCGATCTTCTAGAAAACTCTATCCTACTCTTGTTTGGTGAGTCTAGGAGTTGGTTATGGAATATTTTTATTAATCGTATTTGGGGATATTTGATTAATAATAATCAAAATATCCTTTACTCTATTCACCATCCAATTTGGTTTCTCATAGTCACCACATTTTCCTTCATATTCAATGTTAACACAGTTCCTTCTGGTTCTATCCATTGACTAAAACCAAAAAACACAGTGTGATAAAAAATAGTCATAATGGAAAAACCATATAATAATTTATAACATGGATAAATAATGAGACCTTATTTTCATTCTAAAACCTTGTTCATTCATTATCATCATCCATTCAAATCCTTTATAAAGGTTTGTAAATAAAATTTGAATTATCAAAACATAACCCCTAGGAGTGTCAAACCAGGTGCATAATAAGGATCATTGTTGTGAACCAAGTATTGATAAAGTCATGAACATCACATATTTTTCATATTTACTACACTTTTGTACATATCTTTCAGATCCACTCCCATTTATAGTATCCAGAAATGGGTGTATTATTAGAAAAACCACATAATCTATTCCATACCAAAACTTTAAGAAGTTCTTATATACATATTATAATAATAAATCTTAGTCTTATTCTCTATAATATATGTTTTCCTAAATCTTAATACAAAGTTTTCTTCAAAACTTGAACTAATACCAACTATAACAACCTTAAACTAAGTAACCTTGAACCAGTGTCTACATTATTACATTGGCATAAGAAATAATGAATCACATCCTGAAAGACCTAATATTTTAGTAGTCTTGGTAAACTAGATTCATACTTGATTATCATAATACATTTTAATAAACAAATTAAAACATAATTTTTTCAACAATTTCATTATTATATCTAGAATATCCTTTCATATTATTCATAGTACACTTCCTCAATTCTTGGGAAATAAAACAACATAAGAGTGAGCTTTAATGCTAAGTAAGGGTTAAGTAAAGTGGAACCTATCTAGAATCAATAATAATAATAAACATGGAAAGATAAATAACTTAACACAAATTCCATTTAAATAGTTTGACTATGTTGATTAGATAGGGTAGAATCAATATGAAAATGTAAATAACTAAACACACATTACATTTAACCAATAAAATGAGAATTAAATGCATCCAAATATAATATCATTGCTAAATATCATAGATAATAAAAAATAAATTCTTGTTTAATAAAATTCTTAATTATTTATTTTCATTATCTCAAGTATCATGATAAATATATGGTCAAGACCTTTCAAAAGAAATTAGGTGTATAACATTACAATATGCATTAATGAAGTGAAATTGAGATAATGTCCCCTACCTCACGCTTCCTTTTTGTTGAACATTAATTAACCTCATGTATATTAGTTTTAAAAATGTTAATAACTTATAATGTAATGATATTAATAATTATAATATTCTATATGATCCCCTTATATCATTTTACCATTTTTTTACTAATAATATTTCATTATTTTCATTATTTTGTATGCTAATTGTCTTGTTTTCATGCACATATTTTATCATGAAAGTTTTGGTTATTGAGCATATTATATTGTTCCATAGTCTATATAATTATATAGAATTTAAAAATATAATTTTTTCATTATATAAATTTTTATAATGATTATTGAAATTTAAACATAGAGAATGGATCACATCTCTTCATGGAGATGGTAGGTCGTACGTACGCAGAAGTGATCTATCATTTAATTAATTAGTGAAAGGGTAAGGAAGTGGGTTATATAATAAGTTTTCAAAATCAATATAATGTAATTTATATCTCATATATATTATAAATTTATCATTATTACCTTACATTTAAATCATATGTGAAAAAAGGAATTTCATCCTTTCATGAGGTAGTAGTCTATCATACACATGAGCAACATTATCCTATTTTAAAAAGAATAAGAATGTAAGAAGTTATATGTGAAATTAAATTTAATGAATTATAATAATATCATAAATATCATATACATATTTTAAATCCATTATTATATCTATACTTTAAAAGTGGTTATGGAAAATGAATTACATCAGTTCTTGAGGAGGTAGTCCACTGTGCACAAGATTGACAGTTTTGTTTCCCATTTTATAGAAGAGAAGATAGAAATAGGTCATTACCTAACCATAATAAAATATTAGTATATGTAAGATAATGATGATATTATATAATCACACTTTAATAACATTTTAAGTGATTGGAATAAGAAACAAAATTAAAACACCTATTATAGAATGTTACCTCTTCTTCAGAAAATATCTTTAGGTTTGGGTAATGCCCCGACCCTAGAAGCCCAAAGATGATGTATTATTTTATTACATTGGCATGATTACAAGGAAAGAAATCCTAAAGTACTGGTCAGTTTAGTAGTCTTGGAAATTAATATTACATACATGATACCTATAATACATTGGGAAATAGAAAATACAAACATGATACATAATAAAATGAAATAAACTGCATCCTTGAATGCTTATTCAAATATGTCTTATTCATAACCTGGGGAAAGGAAACATAATAAGAATGAGCTGAAATTTTTAGTAAGGGTAATTAAAGAAAAATAATTAAGGAATAATTAAGAATAAATTATAATGGTAAGGTAAATAATGGGTAACAAATGCCATTCAAATAACTAGATAAGGAAAAATCAATATGGAATGTTAAGAAACAGAAACACATTCCATTTAATCAATAAACTCAAAATTAAATGTATCTATAGATATGTCAACACAAAATATCATGGATGAATAATAACTAAGTCTAAATGAGGGAAATATTTCCATAATGGATTTCATGTATAAGGAATATGAGAACATATACTATCATGACCTTTCACAAAACAGTTTAAACCTACAGATAGAAACCTATTTAATTTTTCCAAGTCAATCAACTCATGATAACCTATCGATGCATTGAGGGGATATATAAAGTCCAAGAACCAATAATAATTACCCATAAAAATAATTACTCATGTCAATTAATAAAAAAAAATATTTTTTATCAAATATTTGTATTAAATAAAGAATGTGGATTTATCAATAGTTACCCAGTTAATCAAATTACTTTCAAAGTGAACACCATCTATAAAAATGACATATGGTTTAGGTAATACTAATATTCATTGTATATGAATATAGATATACAAGTAAATTCCTAATAAAAATTTATTAAATTAAATTTATTTTTTCAAGATAAAGTTATCAATCACAAAATAAAGAGAGATTTCAAAGATAATCATTAAGAACATTCTTTAGAAGAATAATATTTAAACATTCCAAAGTGTCCCATACTACTTTGAAACATTTAAATCATAATCCACATGATGTAAAAATATTAAATAAAACTTATAATATAATAATAGTAAGGATATTCAAGACATAACATATTAAAAGTCATTATATACATGAAGTAAAAGTGAATTGGTGCATAATAACAAATAAATATCAATGGAATGTAAATTGATATGAAATTAGATTACCTTATCCTTCCTTTTTGTTATGTGGTATGCATCCTTATGTATAGTGGTTTAAATTTTCTTAATAACTAATATCATAACCATACTCATGTTTATAATACCATATATTAAATTCTTATAATATCATGTTACCTGTTTGTTAACAAACTTCCATTAATTTCACTATTTCAGGAGTTAATTGCCTAGTTTTCTCAAGTATGTTTTGAATTTTTGATTTGGCGTTAATATTAATAAGATCATTATTTTATAATATACTAATATAAAACATGATTTAATCATAATATATTTTTATTATATATTTATTTGTATTATTCTATAATATTTAGAGATTAGAAATGAAGTGCACTGTTTATAGAGATGGTAGGTCGTACATACGCATAAATGCTACTTTCATTTATTTGTTGTATTAAAAAAATGAAAACTAAATTACAAATATGTATATTATAATTCTAGTATCATATATATGTTATATTTTTTACATAGGTTTATTAAAACCATCCTTTATATATTTCACGTATGGCATGAACAAGTCATGTTTCTTTGATGGGGTGGTAGTTCAAACTTCCTCAAACGAAATTATCATATTTACACCAGATGGAAAGAATAAAGGTATGTTATAAATAAAAATTAAAAAAGCATAAATAAATTATAAATATCATATTTATCATATATAAACATATTTTCCACCATTAGAGGTGTTAAATGAAAAACGAACAATCATCGTTTTGTGAGGTAGTAGTTTGTCGTAAACAGAAACAATATATTCATTATATAGAGGTGTGTGTAATTGTTGGTCAGACCCTTAGAATAACTAAATATAATTATATTTAGGATAATTTTTTTTACATGATCATTGAATAAGGATATTTTAGGTGGTGTAAAATGGAAATAAAACTAAAGAGTTTGAGAGAAGAGGTTACCCCTTAACTGGGTAACTACTTTTGGTTTATACCGAAAGGATTATTTGAAAGACTTTTTCCCAAAAATATGATTCAAGTTTTAGGTAAGGTATGTTGGGAAACTATTTTTCTAGGTCTTGTACTGACATAAGTGTTTTGATAGGTGTGATGAATGGGGAGATGTGGTGGCCTTTTATAAGAGAGAAAAAGGACTCACTTGGTATTTTTGAAAAGAAGTTAGGTGTACCCAGGTTTTTACCTAAAAAGGTATTCAAAAACCAAAAAACACAATAATTTAAGGTTCATGGAAAAATTATGGCTATAAAATGGGTGTTGTATAAGTGCATAGTTCATTTGGGTCCTTAAGTTAATGGTTAAGACCTTTATTATGCTTAATTTTACCTTAATAATTATAATTAATTTTAATTAATTTCACCATAATTTTTTTTCAAAAACAAATTTGGTATTATTATACATTTTAAATCATGTTGATTCAAAATATGGAATCCATTTTTCCAAATTCTGATCACATAAGTAGAAAAAATTAATTTAAAATTCATCCCACAGGCGGGACGACAATGCGGGTTTTTAAAGTAAAAATATCAAAAAAATTGATAAGTTTTTACCTTAAATTTCTAAGTGAAATTCATCACAATTAACTATATTTGATTAATTTATTAAAATATGATATAAATTTATCCTTATAAATTAATTATATGAAAAATTATTTTTGAACTAAAAAACATTATTTTTCACAATTCATTAAAAAATGAGATGTTTAAGAAAAATATCAAAAATTCACCCTAGCCTAATTTCTATGATTAAATTTAAATTATGAAGTTAATTTTGAAATATTAAATCAATTAAAGTGAAAAAATTAAGAATTAAAATGGGTTCCCCATTAAAAGGAGGTAAATTTACATTTAAAAATATAGGTTTTTAAGTATAATATTTAGTTTGTTCTTATCTTATTATTATCAAATCTATTGGAGGAGTTTAAAAAAAAATTATATTGAAAATATTATATATATATATATATATATATATATATTAATATCACTAAATAATTATTATTAATTAAATATACTATCGTAAAATAGCTTTGTGAAAGTAATAATATTTTTTTCTATATTCAATCAGTTTTCATATTCATTTCAAATTAATCTATAACCAATGAATTCATTTTAAATTTATGTAAACCATTAATTTTCATAAATTAGTTACCCCTTTTCATAACTACTAATTTAAAGTTTCAGTTTTATCTTATTATATTTAATAATATATCATTATTTGGTAAAACTTGGTCTTGTGTGTAATGCATGCTTTTGAAGAAAGTCGCTCTTGTGTGTAAAACAAGGTAACTTGGTGCCAGGTGCATTAATAAGAATAGAATATATAAAATCTATTTAAAATATTAAATATGTTTTAAATTATTAGGGTATTATTTTCCCTTTCATTCTTCATGTTGTGTTTCATGTACGCTATCAAATAAAAGTTCCATACTTTTGAATTTTTGGGTAATACATTCTCCCCACCTTAAATAAATTGCATCCTCATAATTTAAAATTGAACTCGGAAATATATTTATTGAAAATAAACTATTTCTAAAAGACCTACATAATAAAAATAATTAATATCACATATTCTTAATGAGAGAGTAAGGAAATTATAATGGTCACGTAAATAAGTCCCTTAGTTGGAGAACATAGGTTGGAAATGGAAACATGGATATAGGGAAAAAATATAACAATAATTTTATGATGAAGAGTGCTAGAGAACATGTTTAGGAGAAAGTTAGCAATCATAAATCCTTAAATCCGTGATGATATAAGGGAAATTTTATTCATTATAAACCAATGTACTTGGATAATATTTTTGGTTTCAAGATCATTTTTCTTGGAGTTAAGGAATTATTTCACTCTTTAAGAATATGAGTAAATATATGTTTCTATAAACCTAACATTTTTCTTTGATTACACCTTGAACAGTTTATACTGCATCTCTTAGTACAGGATGCATTGTATGATTAATTAATACATTACCTCAAAAATATCATCTAATGATCAACTTAAACAATTTTATAAATGGTTAACTTTTGTAAAGTATTATGATCCAATAGGTTAGAAATAAGGTCTCTAAATTCTTAAGATGAACTTATCATTATCCTTTAATCCATATGATGCAGATCTAAATTTTCATATTCCAAACATGTGAATAACATCATCATGTATCCTCTTAAAATATGGTAATAACTTGAATCCCCATAAAAACTTATTAGAAATAAGAATTATTCCTTATTCCTTATGTAAGACAGATGTTGTTGGATATATTACTTTTATCTAAATTGTTGTAAACTCCATAAATAATATCACAAAAAAAATTTTGACACAAGTCAATAACCAATTCCATGGTAGTCAGCACTTTTCCAAATTAATCATTTCTTCATCATTATCTAAACATCAGGAACATATTAAGGGTTTTCTTGCCATAAATCATGTGTTTTAAAAAATCAACTTTCTAATGAATCAACTTTATTAGTACCATTTAGCATAAGATCTTAAATCATTAACGAAAAATTAATACAATAAAATTCTCATGTATTCCATAATTATTATAACCAGTACATTGCTGATAAAATATTCCAATGACATAATTATTCAATAGAAGTATTAATAATTCCTCTTAATCTGTGGAAATAGAATAACTAGATCATTATCTAATAAAATCATTTGGGTTATATTCCTTTGACGCTGGAGACATTTAGTTTAATAGTGTTTCATATCCTTGAAGTTTTAATACTAAATAGTATCCTTTTTATTTTTCTTTTGCATTATTCATCATGGAAACACTTATCTCCACACTTATAACAAACTCTCATTCTATTCATGCATTTATCAAGGAATTTCTTTACATAGTTATCACATGTGGTAAAATCATTATTTCCCTTCATAATGCAAAACACTCTCTTCTTCCTTTTACTTTAAGATAAGAAACATTCTCTATATCGTAATTTGGTGATCATGAGGGAAGTATTTATAAAATAATGTATCCTTAAAATTCCTCCATTCCCTAAACTTAAATTCTTCTTCCTCTCTAGTATATCAGATCAAATACCAAAATTGATCAGCATCACCTTGGATACATTACTCTAAAAGTGTAACCTTCTTCATTCCATTACATCCCATGGCTGTAATTATCTTCTCCAAAGACTAAATCCATTTCTCATATTCCATTGGATTAGTAGTCCCACTAAATGATGGGGTCCTATTTCATATAATGTGATCCAATATAGTATATTATCTCTACAGAATAAGTTAATCCATTCAGAAAAGGTTATTTTTCATAACCTAACTATGTTTCCTTAATATACCCATAACTTTCTCTATTCTGAAACCAACTACATTGACTTTCTTAGAAGGAAAACCTCTATATTGTCCACGAATATTGATATAATTTTTACTTCTAGGTGTTATTTCTAATCAATGAAATATACTATATTATCTGATAGAGTTATGTTCTTTTTATAAAACTAAATACGGTATATCACATAGCATAAATTTATGCATCGTAGGTCCTGTAATAATAATCTTTGGTTACTTTGGGGGCATCATTACTTTTAAATCTTTCATAATGGCAGGTGAATAAAATGTGAATTATTATAAGCATGTCCCCTAGTAGTGTCAAACCAGGTAAGTAGTAAGGATCGTTTTCATGTACTAGGTTACCTTGAGTTAGGCCCGAAACACCTATTTAGAGTTGTTACTCCAAGGTACATATGTTCAAAAACCACATCCACTTGTAGTATCCAAACATGGATTTATTGATATGAATACCTAAAAAATCACTACCTTACTAAAATTATTTGATGTTATATTATACTCATACTAAATTTATATCTTAGGGTTACACTCCCTAATCTAAGTTTTTTAAATCTAGTTTCCAAGTTTGCTACTACCTAGCTCTAATGAAAGCTGTAAATCCCTGACCCCAAAAACCCAGAGTCGGTGCATTATTTATTTACATTGGTATGATTACAAGGAATCAAATCTTGAAGGACTATTCAGTTTAGTATTCTTGGAAAGCTATATTACATACATTTTAACCACAATATTTTGGGAAATATAAAATACAAACTTGATACATAATAAAATTAAATAAATTAAATCCTTGAATGGTTAATTAATGATTTCTTCTTCATAACCTAGGGAAAGGAAACATAATAAGGGTGAGCTCAAATGCTCGGTAAGGGTAAGTAAAGTGGAATCAATAATAAATAATTAGTAATAAATTATCATGGAAAGGTAAATAACCGATAACACATTCCATTCAAATAACTAAATAAGGAAAAAATCAATATTGCAAGGTAAGAAACTAAAACACATTCCATTTAATCAATGAACAGAAAATTAAATGCATCCATTGATATGATAATGAAAAATCACATTGATGAATAAAAAAATTAAAATAAATGATGGAAATAATTTTTTAATGGATTTCATTTCTATGGAACATGAAAACCTATAACTTCAAGACCTTTCAGAAGATGGTTTAAAACTACAGATTGAAACTCATTTAAATTTTCCAACTTAATCGTCTCATTAGAACATATCGATGCATCAAGGGGATATATAAGCATGAACCCACCTATCATTATAATTATAAATAATCACTCATTTAAATTAATAAAAATAACTAATATTCTTTATCAAATATCTATATTTAATAAATAATATGGATTAATCAATAATTCCCCAATTAATAAAATAACTGTCAAAGTAAACATCGTATATAAAAATTATATATGGTTTAGGAAATATTAATATCCATTATATAAGAATATTGATATTCATGTAAATCCCCAAATAAAAATAATTAAAATAAATTTATTTTTTTAAGATAATGTTAAAAATCAAAAAATGAATTGAGATAGCAAAGATAATCATTATGAACATTCTTTAAGAGAATGATCTTTAAACATTCCAAAGTGTAACTTACCACTTTGAAACATTTAAATCCCAATCCCCGTGATGGAATAATATTAAATGATACTTATAATATCTTTATATTAATGATATTCATGACATAACATATTGAAATTTAGTATATACACCAAATGAATATGTGTATAATAACAAATAATTCTCAATGGAATGTAAATAGAGACAAAATCCCCCGACCTTATCATTCCTTTTTTTTGTGTGGTATTTATCCTCCTATATAGAAGTTTAAAATATGTTAAAAACTAATATCATAACCATAATAATGTTTATAATATCATATATTAACTTCTTATAATATCTCACTACCTGTTTGTTAACAAATTTTCCTTAATTTCACTATTTCAGGGGCTAACTTCCTAGTTTTCTCAAGTATGTTTTTACTTTGTGATTTGTTGTTCCTATTAATTATATTATGATTTCATCATATTAAAATTTTAAAACATTTATTAATTATAATATATATTCACTATATATGTTTATTTAGTAGTCTATAATATTTGGATATTAGATTTGATGTGCACCGTTCATGGAGATGACAGGCCATACGTACACATAAACGCTAATTCCATTTCATTATTGTATTAAAATAATGAAAAATAAATGAAAAATATGTATATTATAATTCCATTATCATATATAATATATATTTTACATATTTTTATTAAAATCATCTTTTATACGTTCCATGTATGGCATAAATGAGTTATATCGCTTTGAGGGGGTGGTAGCCCACAGTTCCTCAAATGAAATTATTGTATTTACACAAGATGGAAAGCATAAATGTATACTCTAAATAAAAATTAAATAAGAATAAAAAAATTATAAATATAATATTTATCATATAAAAATACAGTTTCCATCATAATGTCTACCATGAGAGGTGGTAAAGGAAAAATGAACAATCATCTTTTTGTGATGTTGTAGTTTTTTGTACAAAGAAATAGTATATTCGTTACCCATTAGATAGAGGTGTGGGTATGTGTTGGTAAAAAACATAGATTAAAAACATATAAGTATATTTATGATACTATTCTTGTTACATGAGAATGTAATAATGAGATTTTAGGGGGTGGAGAATGGAAATAAAACTAAAGGGCTTGAGAGAAAACATTACCTCTTAATCGGGTAACAAATATTGGTTTGTTACAAAAGGATTTTGGGGAAGGATATATGAAAAAAGGGAGGATTAAAGTTATAGTTTAGGGATTCTAGGAAAATATATGGTAAGTTATTGGCTGAACCTAAGTGTTTTGAGAGGTGTTACGAATGGGGATAATTGGTGGCCTTTTATAAGGGGGGAAAAGACTCAATTGGTATTTTTTTTTAAAAAGTTGGGTATACCCACGTTTTTACCTAAAAAAAGTATTAAAAACAAAAAAAACTCAATAATGGAAGGTTAGTTTCTGAATTATGTCCAATGAATGGGTGTTGGGAAATTTTCTAAGTCATTTGTGCCCTTAAGATAATGGTTTAGTCCTTTATTAAATTTAATTTTACCTTAATAATTGTAATTAATTTTAATTACTTTCACTAATAGTTATGGTCAAAAACAAATTTGGTACTATTATAAATTATAATTAATTATTATTAAAAATATGTAATCAATTTTTCCAAATTCTAATCACATAAGTGGAAGAAATTAATTTAAAATTCATCCCGCATGCGGGACGACAATGCAGGGTTTTAAAGTAAACAAATAAAAAATATTGACAAGTTTTTACATTAAATATGAAGGTGAAATTGATCAAAATTACCTAAATTGGATTAATTAATAAAAATATTATATGATTATAGTTTAAAAAAAATATAAAACATAATTTAATTTTATAAATATATTATATTAAAAGGCAGTTTTGAACTAAAATTCAGTATTTTAACTATTTAGTAAAAAATGAAATGTTTCAAAAAATATATTAAAAATCCATCCTAAAATAAATTTTATGTTTCTATTTAAAATATGGAGTTTATTTTTAAATTTTAAAAAAATTGAACTATTAAAATTCAAATTTAAAATGGGTTCATCATTAAAAGGTGGTAAATTTTCTTTAAAAAATATTGGTTTTTAAGTTTAATATTTGGTTTGTTCTTATCTTATGATTATCAAATATATTGGATGAACTTAAGAAATATGATATTAAATAAAATATATATATATTAAATTAATATCACCCAATAATTGTTATTAAATAAATCTATTATAATAAAAAAGCTTTGTGAAAATAATAATATTATCTTTTATATTCAATCAGTTTTCATATTCATTTCTAATTAATTCATAACCAAGGAATTAATTTTAAATTTGTGTAAATCATAGAGATTTGTAAATTAGTTACCCCTTTTCATAAATACTAATTTCAAGGATAGGTTATATCTTATTATATTTAATAATATATCATTATTTGAAAAAACACAGTCTTGTGTATAATGTTATCTTTCGAAGAAAGTCTCTCATGTGTGTAACACAAGGTAACTCGGTGTTGAGTGCATTACCAAATATAGAGTATATAAAATCATATTAAAATATTAAATATATTTTAAAGTATCAGCTTATTATTTTCCTTTATACACTTGGTATCACATGTCATGCATGCTATCGAATATATGGTTCTTACTTTAGAATTTTGGGGTGTTATAGTTTCCACTAAATGTATTCCTAGGTTGGATTTTTTTTATCAAACAAGGGGATCTAATATGTTTTTATGGGAATAATTAAGTGGTTTATATTGGTATATATAGATCCAAATTTCTATGGATTAGGGAGAAGGGGTGGAAAATTATGAGTGGGAGAGATACGCACATTGATGTTTTGAAAAGAATAATGTGTACCCACATATTTCACATTCCACATGGAACAAAATTAGGCTAGTATCAAAAATTATAGGTTATAATATATATGTATGTCTATAAAATTGGGTTTTTATATGTTTTTAGGTCATCTTAACCCTTATCTTTTAAATTTAACCTTTGGTAAACCAGTTTTTACCTTAACTATGATAATTAATTTTTACTCATTTTACTATTCATAATAGAAAATATTAAGTTTAAATTAATAGATAACATAAATTACTATTATTACAAATATAAAACAATTTTTTTAAAATTAAATTCATAGAAGTTGAATAATCTAATTCATAATTATATCCATAGACCTGATGAAAAAGCAGGTTTCCCAAGAGAAAATTCTCATAAGTTTAGAAGGCTTTAATATCAAAATTAAATATTAAATTGATTCCAATTACCTAAATTAGCTAAATTTTAATATAATTTAACTAATTTTACTTTAAAATGATTTAAAATATAATGTAACCTTGTAAATTATTTAAACCAAATGGTAGTTTTCAATAAAAATCGTTATTTTTTACAATTCATCAAAAAATGAAACATTCCACAAAAATAAAAAAAAATAAACTCTATAATAATTATGATATGATTATTTAAAAAATTATTTTAATTTTATAAAATAAGTTTTCTAAAACTGGTAAAAATAAATTTTAAATTATGTGTTAAAAGAATGGCTAAACCTCTTTTAGAAAAATAATGTTTTGCAAAAAACATTTCTATTTCTCTTAAATTATTATTATTTTATTTCTTATAAAATGATAATCATAATTTCCATAATTTAATTAGAACTATTCATACATTCAAATTTAATCGATAAGTTATAATGGATTACTATATTATGGTTCTTTTATACTTAGGGTTTCATGTTCCGCAAGCTATCAAAAGGATCAAATTTACTTAAAAATAAATATATCATAAAGTCTCAGGTAGTTACATTATTTTATAAGTTTGGTGTTTCTTGACATATGCACTACCAAACAATATATTCTTATTATAAAATCTTAGGTTGTTACAATAGTTATATTTACACTAAGGGTATTATAACTCCTAAGAAAATATTCTATCTAATGATGTAGTTAGACTAGTAATAATATTAAATTTAACGTTGATGTTATAATGTCAATTTTATATAACCTGGAATTAAAAGTTATATGGAAAATATTTCATGTTGGATTCTTTAAAAAATAATTTTAAAAGTCAAAAAATAATAATTTGACATTGATTTTTTTTTAACAACCTCAATTCCCAATTATAAAACCTTTCAATATTGGTTTTTTTAAACAATGTTGAAACCCTTCAAAAAACACCCATCTCGAACCCTCATTCCATATTTTATAAATTATTATTTTCTCTTGACCTTTGAAGGCAACATTTTTACCCACCATTCATCAATTTATATTTTTTTAATTTACTTATGTTTAATCATTTTTTTAATACCATTGATGCTCAATCACTCTAATTTGGATTTTTTTCCTGATCCACAGGTAATGTTTTTACCAAAAACCCTATTCCAATCAACCATAGAACCATCAGCCACCCAATGATATTTGAAGTATATTTTAGTCTATTTTTATCATATTTTATCCATAATTAGTCATCAATCTTTCATCCTTCATCAGGGTTTCAAAACCCATAAAGATATTTAGTTCCCTAAAACACTATTATGGTCGACCAAAAACCACGATTGAAGGTTTTTATCTACTATTTTTGTCTTGTTCATTTTTTCAAACATGTTTCTTCAATATTACAATATTCACCATTTCACTGACTTTGAGGGAGTACATCTATATCCAAGATAAATTTTTCATTATCAAAATATGAATTTTGTATGTTATTTTTTTAATTTTGAGGATAAATTCTTTATCTATTTGTTATAAATATAATTTTTTATTTCATTTGTTTTAATTTGTTTTATGGTTAATTATTAATTTTTTATTTAATGTTTGTTTAATTTTATATTTTTTATTTGATATAATTATCATATGTTATTTACAAAAAATGATATATATGTATATATATATATATATCTGTGTGTGTGTGTGAGAGTTGAAACTAGTATCCATGCTCTTTTTAATTTTTTATTCTAATAAAAATTATATATTTTTGAATCAGCATGAAAAAAATAAACAAAATATAGATTCATATATGTCATAATATAATTATTAAAATTCAAAATTATTTTTTTACTTAATACATCAAATGTTTTCATTTATTTCAACCAAAATCAATATTGGATGATAATGACAACCACTCTCACTTTTAATCTTCAAAATGTTATGTTATACTTATGATTTATGGTAATAAAATTACACTAGTTTTTTTGCATATAATTAATAATTAATAAAAAATTATTTATATTCAATGAAATTTTTAGATGTCATATTCTTATTTTAATCGCATCTTAAAATTGGGGCACATTACCATATAGTAATGGTTTTCCTTAGGATTCTCATGAAACAAATAAGTTGGATAAAATTATGGGTTTAATATATTAGAAGATTTATTTTTTCTAAATGATTTCATTTTATGTTATGGTGAAAATGAAGGTTTACTTGATTTCCCTCCCGTATCACCATATTGTGTTTGAGGTTTTCAATCAATTAGTTATTTCTATTTAATTATTATTATAGTAAATGCTTCATTTGACCTAGGTTTTTTACCATATAAAATTTACCTTTGTTTTTTATAATAAAAATTTTTAATTTATGTATAATGTTAATTATTATAGGTTAACTAAATAGGAATATTAATGACTATATTGAAGGATTTATGAAAAAAAGAAGCGGTGTTGTGTGATATTCATTTAAAAATGAATCTAAACTTGGAAAAAGTGTTCCTATTCCTTTACTATGACCATCAAACATAGTTTAGAATTATTTATTTAAATAAAATAAATTCCTAAATTAATTTATTTCTGATTTTATTCTTATTAATCATAGATATTTCCTTCCTGATCCCCATTCATTTTGATTGTATATTTTTATGTTTAAAATTTCTCTTTTTAAATATATTTTTACATGTTTATATGTTATAATATATTCATATATCATATTATGATCATAGATATTTAATGTATAGTAATTGGATAAATCCATTAATAACCATTAATGAATATGAAAAAGTATTTTTTGATTTTATGGAATTTTCTAAATGAAATCATCAAAACATAGATTTTTTTTCCCATGCATGAAGTGTTTGAATATGAGAAAGTTAAATTCCCAAGAAATCAAGGATCATCTCATTTTCTAGGGTTTTAGCCACAATTATATATTTTGGATATATCATGGTTAAAGAATATAAAAACTAAACATCTAAAGTTTATGAGGATATTTAGAATGATACAAAGGGTCATATTAAAGAATTAATTCATGAAGTAGGTGATGAGAGCATAGAAAAAACAGAAGCTATTTAACGATTATATGGATATTCTGAGAAACCATAATTATCAGGTTTCACTAAATATACAATTTTATCATCAATTCTAGGATTATTTAACTTGAAATAATGAAATGTGGGGAGTAATAAAAGTTTATCTAAGTAGATTTAACTTTTAAAAGTGATAATTTCTAGATTTCAATTATGAGGAAAATAAAATATTATGCTCAATGGGATTGGGTTATAAAATGATACATGCTTTCTCCAATGATTGTGTTTTGTACATAAATGAATATGAATATTTTTCAAAATTTTCTAAATGTATCACATTATGATATAAGATGGATCAAAAATTATACTTTAATTCATTATGAGATACCTACATCTAACCTCATGCTAAATAAATTTGGTACCAGCCAAAAATTTATTCCATTAATTCCAAAAACTCAACTCGGGTTCATTATTAAGTACCATAATCAAACCTCATGCTAAAGTAATTTCATACCCTCTAATAATTCCACATTTTAAGTGACTATTTTTAGATTAAATTTATGGAAAAAATGATAAGATGAAATATAGACAATCAAACATCTAATGGTAACTTATATCACCCTATTAATTCACAAAATTGGATGATATTTGATTTTAAATTTCATGATTTCATAAGTGATGTTATAAATCTAATAATGGTATTATGTACAAATGGAATGAATCCACAATTAATACCAAATATCCAACATAGTTCATGGACTATTTCTTGGTTTTTTAATACTTTTCCCCACATATATATTTGAATAAAAGATATGTTATGATGAGTTTGATGATTTATGGACCAAAATAATCTATAAATGACATTAATGTGTATCTTTTACCATTGATTGATGATTCAAAACTTTTTTGGAATATAGGTGTTATATTTTTTGATGAATAATTTAATGCTATCTTAATGTTCATTGTAAATAACTTTCTTGTATATAGAGACTTATCTAGATATAGTATTAAGGGACAAAAAGCATGTCCAATTTTTAAAAAAGAGAGTTCATATTATGAATTATAGAATAAAAGATAGATAGTGTGTAAGGGACATCAAATATTTTTTCAAATTTATCATCCTTATCCTACATTGAATAAATAGTTTAACAGTTTATAAGAATATAATTTCTCCCCACAACCAATGTTAGGTGAAGAATATTACAAAAGGGGGGAAAATATTAATTCAACACGTGGAAAGAAAGGAAGTATTTTCATTAAAAAATATGTGTAAGAAGAAATCTATCTTTTTTGAGATACTTTATTGGATATTGTTTGAAATAAAACATAACATTAATATTTTCTATGTTGAGAAAAACATATGTGACATTTTTATTGGAACTTTGTTAGACATAAAATGAAAGAAACATATATGGATTTTATGATGGATTAGACTTGATAGTAATAGTAAAACATTTAGAGTTAGTTCCTAAAATGAAATGAAACATAAAATATTTACCTCCAGCTAGTAACACATTAAGCATGAGTAAAAAGATAAATTTTTTCTATAAATTCATGGTATTAAATTACCCAGTGGATATTCTTCAAATGTAAAAAATTCAGCTTCATTTAAGGATTTCAAATTAATAGGTATGGAATCTCATGACTATAATATATTTATGAAATAAATATTATTGGTTATATTACCAGATATATTGTCAAAACCTATTAGAAATTCTATCATCAGGTTATATAAATTTTTCAAATCTATTTATAGTAAAGTCATTGAGCCATTTTTTTGATGTTTTAGTTAATGAACTAAGTCTTATAATTTTTCAATTAGAAATGTATTTTCCACCTATGTTTTTTTATATAATGGATCATCTAGTGATTCATTTGGTTTGTGTGATAAGAATATGTGAGCCTATTTATTTAGGTTGGATGTATCCTTTTGAAAGATATTTTAAAATTTTAAAGGGATGTGTTAAAAATTCGTATTGTCGGGAGGCCTATATTGTTCAAAAATATGTATCCTAAGAGGTGATCCAATTATGTACTGATTATTTGTTTGAATTGGAGCATATTAGTCTCCCTATATATCTAAATATGATAGATGATAGTGAAGGTAGATGGATTCAAGGATTAAAGGTAAACTTTATTCCATGTGATGAAGTGATGCATGAATATTTTACATTTTTAACAATAAAGACGAGGTTAAACCATATATATCATCACATATTACTAAATTAGAGATATGATATCTTAAAATAATTGAAAATTGGTTGATGATTGAGAATGAAAATACATTTTTGTGTATTAAAGATAAAGTAATCACAAATATATCTCTATCAAAAATATTGAAATTGTTGGTAGGAGAACCATATCTTAATTTCATCACTTAGTCTGGTTTTGATATTAATATGCATACATTTTATAGAAAAAATCATAATGACAAGAGTACCATTCAAAATAGTGGGGTAATGGTCGCTATTTAATAAATAAAATTTTTAATTTCAAAAGATAGAAAACCAATTTTTCCATCAATGGTATATTTTGGAGTTCTTGAAGATATATCAGAAATTGATAATAATAACTTTTATTCAAAGTGTTTAAGTATAACTAGATTGATTGTAATAGTGGTGTTAAACAAGATAATTATGGGTTTACACAGGTTCATTTAAAAAAATTATTTCTAAATAAGAACTCTTTCTCATGGTGATGCATGTAAAGAAAATATTGTATGTCATCAATCCATCAAATGATTAGTGATTCGTCATTTTTTAAGGGAAAAGAATTAATTTGGGTGATGGGGTTTGTGATGATGTTATGAATTTATATGAGGCTTATTTTCCTATTACACAATTTCTAGATGATAAAAATTACTAAAATGTAGACATAGTTCATGTTGTACAAAATTATCATGCTGAAGGGATATTTGAAAGAACTAAATTACTATCCTAATTATCCAGTTAAATATTTGTATTTTATTTATTTTTTTAAATTTTATTGTGTAAATAACTCTATTTTTTATTAATTATGGATGTTTAATTATATATATATATATATAATGTATTTTTATTTTTTTTGTGTTAAATTTTATATTCAATGATTGTTGTTAAACATTTTTTTATTGAAAACCTCAACACATTTCATTATGTTTTCTTAAAATTTAGGAATATAATTTCTTTTTGTAGCTATGAAATTTAAATTTATAAATGTTTTTTTAATTTTAGAATCTATGTTTATATTTAATAGTTTAATTTTCAAATTTTATGGTAAAGAATCATGATATCATTTTTTTTAACTTACACATCTATTACACTATTTTTTACTTACATATATTTGTAATCATTTCTTTTAAATATTCCATTTTCTAATAATAGATAGGTACATATAATTTCATTAAATTTTTTCACTTCAATGACAGACACAGAGATAGAAGTAAATTTAAAGAGCTATATATATTTTTTCATATTTTTATAAACAGGTGTCAAATTATAATATAGGTTCATTATTTTTATAATATCATGTTGTTAAGGAAGGTTTTTTATTACTTTATTATAGGTTTTTATTCATTCCATAACTTTAAAACATTATAAAATAGAAATAGATTTCATGTAATGGTTTATAGGGCATAGAATTTTGGTGTCTCTGGTGGAATTGAAAGCTAAAGTTTCACACCATGGTTAAATGAATTGGATGAAATAAAATATTTCATTATAGTATTTATCATCATAAAATAATGATGTCAAGGTGTGTGTTGATTTTTTAGATTCTATTAGATATAATACATAATTTTAAATGATATTTTATCCCTTTATTTTTAGATTATATTTTGGCCTATGATAAATAATAATTAAAAGTATTACACTATGATTTTTCATTGTAACATCCTGATCTGAAGGCCACTTGACTGGTTCTCTTTCTCAGTTTCTCATAAGATCTCAAGCACACCTCCCTAAACACTAGAGGTTGATGACTAGAAAAAGTGGTCTAAGGAGGTATCATGGGGAGTCTATACCCCCATTTTTCAAATTACATAGTATAATATAAACTTACCAAGTATCATCTATCATTAAAAGATGAAAGTGTCAGAAATAAATATAAAAAATATAGATAATAATTGAAATTCTATAAATTCATGAACAACCATTCTATGAAACAACTGACTAGCCACTGATCTAGTCAAATATATATACTAGTATAAAATAAATAAAAGATACTAGATACATGACTACAATGATCCTCACCTTATCCTAATCTACAAAATCATTTGATCTATCTTCTTAATCATGTTATGCTGAGCTTCATCCCAAACCTATGCCTACAATAACTATTTGAGAGTTATGAGGTACACATGTGATGTGTTGGCCAGAGTAGGGTTTGAGTATACAATGTAATAATAACTCACCAATGTGGTCCCAAACCAAATGGAATGCATAGTGATATTTTCATGTGAAAATATAAATATAAATAAATACATTGCTAGACAATAAATAAAATGACCAACAATTGATGATTCAACCTGATGCTATAATATCTATGAGTACATCGTGTGTACCATGTTAAACCATATACCAACCATAAGATTGTCAATCCTTAAGACCATGACCCTGATCGACCATACCTTCTTTGGCCAGTGTTAGGGTGTCTCTGAGGATGTGATGATATTATGAGAACCATATAAATAATAGTACCTAGTGTAACCTAATAATCCCTCATACCCAATCTCAATAGCCAACAAATCATGATGAATGGATAAATATCTAGATCCCAAGCATCCTGGTTATCTATCCAAACTTCTGGAATAAGGAGTGGCTCAAGGATAATTCTTGGATCCCTAATAAATCACCAGATCAAAGTTATTCCCAATGTAGAACCCCCCGATTTCAACTAAATGACCCATTATTTATGATTTTTTAAGTGTGTAAAGTGTTTGGGTGTGTTTAGGAGGGTTTATAAGACTTTTGTAATGTTTTTGGACTCTTATAATGGTGAATGATTAGTTAATGGTTCATGAAAATTGTGAAATTCATATAGGAAACCATGAAAGGTGGAACAAGGGCTTCTCGATAGGTGCACGGTTAGGAGCACAATTTTTCCAGACCGAGAAACCACCCAAGAGAAACCATGAAATGTGGGACAAATGACTTTTTAATGGTTTAATCATGGTTTGTATAACCATGTGGTCCAACCATGTGAGGTGGTCCAAGAGGCAGAGGCCAGTGCATGGTTATCGCATGGTTTTCCAAACCATGTGACTAACCATGCACAGTCTAAAAGTGAGATCTTAAAAAACTTTATCTCACTTGGGAATACCTTTAGGCCTCACATTTTCCCTATATTTTAACCCTAATTATATATTTCATCCTTCCAAAGTCTGTGGAAGCTTTCCCCATCAAACCAGAATTGATTTAGAGGTTTCTCTTGGTGTTTTGAAACCTAATTCCCATTATAAGTCTTCTTTTATGGAAGTTTTTCATGGTTTTTCTTAGATATGCTTTCTTACCTCTCTTGAATTCTTAGATCTAGTTCATTATGGATAGATCTATTGTTTTTTATTCCAATTATGTTTATATTTTTTTATGCAAGGGGAATATATTTAAGGTGGGTTTCTAGAGATTCAAACCAGTTTCATTGGATTTTTACTATCATTCGTTGTTTTCACCATAATTTCTAAGGTAGGTGAATTCCTTCTCAATTCCTGTGATTAGAAAATGAAGTCTTAATTTTAAATTTTTTAAACTGATTGAAGTTTATTGTGAAATTTTAGTGTAAAGCATTGAAAAAGCTATTTTTAGTGATGGTTTGTGGATTTTTGTGGATTTGTGGAATTGTTTGTGAAAAGGGCATTGCTTTCTTGATTTTAATATGTTGATATTAAAATATGAATTTTCTAAAAAAAATTAAATGGTTTAATTGAAATTTTTTCAAAAAAAAAGGATGGATTTATGGAAATGAATTGAAATGGTTGGTTTGAAATTATTTTTGCATACATGGTTGTGTTATTTTATGTTTTCAACATGACCATGAATAAGGGGAGTGTACCATTGGGGTAAAATGGGATGTGACCCTTAGTAAGGGGCATGTGTCAATAGAGAATAAAAATATTGGACACTTAGTGAGGGCTTATCTTATGTATGAGAAACAACTCATGAGTATGGAACTATCAGTGAAACATGAATGTGTGGGTGTATGTTTAAATCATGGAAATAGTATTCCAAAATGGAATGTGAAATGGTTCAAAGAATTATTTTTATATTTTAATGTGAAACTTTTTTGGTATGAAACTTTTGACTTTGTTATATATTGTTGAATTTTTTAAAATGAATTTATACAAGTTATTTGATATAAAAGAGCTAACTTGTTCTATCCTAGGGGTATGAGTTACGAAGTCATTTAGAGAAAACCTAATGAGTTTCATTACTCAGCCCTAATTTATAACTTTGGTGATTTTGTATATATTTTTCATCAAGACACTAGTAAAGATAAAGTACCACACTTATTTAGTGGTGATTCATGATACTTGGTCATGAAGATAGAGTTGGATCTAGGTGGTGGTGTCTTGAAGTCTTTGGGATTTATTGGTTTTTTCTTCTGTTGTGTACTATGTTGTTAGTTGTAATGTATCAACCCAACTCTCCACTAAATCGGTGGCTGGACTGGTTGACACATGACCTCAAGCGCATCTCCCCGTATGCCAGAGGCTGTCGACTAGCAGCAAGGGTCTATAGACAATCAGTAGGGAGACTATACCCTTATATCAGAGTTCAATAATAGACAATGGAAACAAATATCATAAGAATTCTAATAAATGATAAAGCATTGGAAGGAGGATTTTATAAATCTTGTACAAAACAAATGGCCCATGCCAATTATACAGTAGATGCATGCATGACATGCTAATGATACAAAAATGGAAAAAAATGAACAAAACAGCATGCCTTACATTCTAATATAGAAATAAATAAACAATGACTCAAAGCCACGAGAGTGGTCTCCTCGAGCATCCCGAGCTTCCGCTCGGTCCTCTGCTCCTATCTCCCAAGTAAATGCAAACAGCACAATCCTGCAACCAAATAGAATCTACTCGGGTACCCCAGTCCAATGGTAGTCCGAGTAGGGTGTGAGATATAAATCTTAGTAGGACGGGACCACTGGTTTCTACCCCAAATCCAAAAATTTAATAAATAATTTAAACTATGTGAAATCATTCATAAATAAAGTATGAAGTACAATGTAACTATAGACCCACGTACCTGCATCAACCCTCACCTGGTGTCTGGACCTACATTATACATTTTTCAGGCATACTCAACAATCATTACATAATCATTTTAATTTATAAATTATTCAAACCTCATTAAATTATGAAAGTCTTGAGATTTGGCCTAGACTCGACATCCCCCATATAAGTCACTCACCACATATTTCTCTAAAGACCATCTATGTAATCAAAGTAAAGACTGAATCCAAGCTTTTTCTTTGGCTTGGATAACGCGTAATAAGATATTCAATTTAATCTTTCATATACTATGTTTGATCCCATCCCCTAAGATAGTGATTCTCTCCTGGGTCCATCAACTAATAGTGATTCACCCAATTCATTAATAAGTCTAAACCCTTTCTTATATTCAATTCACAAATCATTATGTCACAACGGTTTTAATTATCCATTAATTCATTTCATGTACAACCAATTGGACCCACGGTCCAATGACAATTAATGGGTGTAGAACATCATGTATAGAACCCTTGTGAGTATTTGAAGCATCAGTCCTTCTCTCACAACTCATGGGTATTTGGAGTATCATTCCTTGTTCCATAAAAGTACATTTTCATGCAAGTTGGGTGTAGAATGCCATGTCTACCACCCCATGAGTATTTGGAGCCTCAGTCCCTGTCTCAAAACCCATTATTAATCATACATATATATTTATCATTGTTTTAGAATGCCATGTATAACAACCTAAAACCATATATTAATTAATTCATAAATTAATCAATCCAAATCCGTTAATTAATTCAACAACTAATTAACAACATAAATATCCCGTCAAAAAAATTCTATAACCAATTAACCATTCCACATATCAATAGTTAATAATTAATTATCAATTAATTATTCCCAATTAACTATCCCAAATCTTTAACAAGTCTGAACCCATCCACTGAAATAGTGTTTCGTCCAGGATTTTAACAATTAACATGCACGTCATAAACATCTCAAGTAAAACATTCTAAACAAGGCCCACATATTTAGAAACCATCTCACATAGCATATCATATTTTTAAACAACTCTATCCTAAACAACTTAAGGCATGGAAAATAAACAAACATCTAAAGTTATTATTGGCCAATAGTCATAATAATCAATAAATTCACAATCTTAAATTAATGCATGAAATTAATTAATTCAACAATTAATTAATTAAATCATATATATTTAATTGTTTCATCAATTAATTTATCATTTACCATTTATCATGTAATAATTAACCCATCCATTAATTATTACCAGTTTCCAATTTATATTCCGAACATGTCAAAATATTCAATATTCTCAATATTTATAAAATGCCGCAATTTTTTCCAACACGTGACTTGATAATTAATTCTTCAATTAATTAACCTTTTACCCATCCTTTACCATTAAAATAATTTAACTATTTAATCATATCACTTTAACCAAATTATAAATACAAGATTAAAACCAACACATGATAAAGTCCTCATTTTTATCACATGGGCGACATCATTTAATAACATCAAAAGTGTCATGTAACGACATATAATATATCAACACTAGCAAGAAGACATATGAGAATCAAAACCATAGAAAGCATGATATGACATTACCACTAACCAGTAGCTTATCTTTAATCAGCATTTCAAGAAAACTTAGCAATTCCATAATCAAGGAAACTCACATTCTCAATTTATTTAAAGAAGCTAATAGGAATTCTTAAATAAAGAGATAAAAAAATTGAACCCTACCTCGAGGTGGAACCAAAATATGTCATAATTTATCACATGTCGGCAACCAATTACCATCGGTCCACAGTCGCACACACACCACCTTTATATATATGTATGTATATCTACATATATATATCTAAAACTATATTTACACTCGCACACGCACTGAAAAACAAATAAATAAATCACCAAGAAAACTTCGGAAGACCAAAACCAATGCAGCAAGGTCCGCACCTACTGCTAGATACCAGGGAATCAGATAAAATATTAGACTCCAATTTAGGTGGGGTAAAACCAAATAACGAACTAGAAACCTTACCTGAACCAAAGGCGGTGAAGAAAAATGAGTTCATCTGCTTCTCCCTAGGAGGTGGATGTTGGATTATAAACCAAAGGACCCCAAACACCATTTTAACACCATAATGAAGTAATAACATTAAAACAGGTTATTTCAGTCAAACCCTAAAATCATCCAAACCAAATCGGGTACCAAAAATGCACTGAATCGCCAAAGCGGTGAAGAAAAACGTCAAAGAAGACCCTAACATGAATAATTGGGCTAAACCCATAGAATAATCGGAATAAAACATCGCAGATGGAGGACCCAAGAAGGGGGAGGTCATGTGCTACAGCGGTTCTGCCCGAGGTCGAAGCGCGCTGCTATAGGGGGTTATCTAGGGGGTCATGCATTGCTGTGAACCGTGACCGAGAGGAGGAGTTATCGCCATAGGGGGTGTAGGAGGATCGACCAAGGGCGGTTTGGACATGGAGAAGAGCTGCACGGCTAGGGTTTTGGTGCGATGGTTGGTGCGTTGTACTACAAGGAGGATTGCCTGGGGGTGGGTCGCACGCTGCCGGGTCGCACCGTAGAGAGGATATCGCACTGCAGGGGGAAAGCTCCAACCATGGAGAAGGGGAGAGGTCTACTAGTTCATATGGCATGGAGGAGGAATAGGGGGTCGCGCCTTCTTGTGCATGGGGAGGAAGGAGGAGGGTCTTCCTATCTCTTTTATTTTCACTCAAAAGAACTAAATAAAACCCCTTAATTAAATTTCATTTATTCAAAAATCATTTATGATAATAATAAAAGCTATTATTATTACCAACTTATTAAAAATTTATTCCTTTACAACCAAACCCCCCAAAAAATTATTATTATTATTATTAATTATAAAATAAGTATAATAAGTTAATAATAATAATAAATTTAACCATAATAATATGCATAATAATAATAATCATAATATCATAATTATTATTTCCATCAACTTTCATTTATTAATACCATAACTCCCAATTTATTGTAACATCATTAATGATAAAAACTCCAACACATAACCTCTATTTAAAAAAAATTAATATTTATTCATTAACTTTGAAACCCCTCATTTAATTAAATGTTTCTTTTAGAAGATCAAACACCACATTAAATTCTTTTAACGTTTATTTAATTAAATAAACACAATAATAATAATAATAATAATAACATTATTATTATTATTATTCCAACTTTCATTTAATTAAAACCAAAAACCCACAATTTATTACAACATCATTAATATTATATTAATGATAAAATCTCTAACCCATAACCTCCATTTAATAATAAATGGTCCTTTATTAATTCTGAAACTCATCATTTAATTAAAATGGTTCTTTGATAAACCCAAAAGCCACATTAATTTCTTCAACCATCATTTAATTAATTCTTTATCATTTATTTAATTAAACAACCACAATAATAACAATAATTAATTCATTATTATTATCATTAAAACATTATTTTAATTAAACATAATCTCTCCTATAATATTATTTAATTAAATTAAATAATTTATTAAATAGTGTAAACCGCACGGGTTGGACCGAAATAGTGTGTTGTCCATGAAGATCCATTAAAGTGGACTTTTATGGATTCGGTGCTCCTGAGACTCATCGGGACACCCGCTAAAAATTAGCAGGTAATTATTCAAGTCCAAAAATGACACCTTTAGGTGTTCCAACACTCAGAATAAAATTTTGGAGCTCGGTTTAAAAACAGATCTGTCGTTAAAACCAAAAAAAATTGAAAACCTTCATATTTTAACCAAGTTCAAAAACATGAAACTTTACATTATTAGTGTTCCTCTATGTTGATATGTTGTAATTTGATTATAATATGAATGGAATTACCTTTATCCATTTAACTTTTTTGTCATGAATCATATAGTTCTTTTTGGTTATATAATGTTGGGTTGTGATTGTTTTATTTCCAAAGGGAAAATTTTCCCCCATATGTTAATGAAGCCCTTGGAATTTATATCCATCCTTTGGAATCTTGGGGATGTTTCCTATGGAAAAGTATCAATTCCTCCTCAAATCAGGCCAATGAGGAGGTTTGGGTTGTTAAAAGTGGTATAATTTTTTTCAATACTTGAATTTCAAGTGGTATTATTCCTGGTTGGTATTTGATTTGGTAATAATTTTTCTTGATCTTGGATTTGAAATTAATTTTGGTCTTTTCCATGATATGGGATGGTACAAATTAGTAGGATATTTGGGATTTGAAGTGTAGAGTATAAAAAGACATATATAGCCTTTTTGTGATGAACTTAAAGTTACCATAGAGTTGGGTAATTAAGTGTTTTGGACACACTTATAAAAGTTGGAATTTCACTTTCATGGGTTTAGCCATTGAGATGATCATGAAATGCATTATAAAAATGACTTCCCATTAAAATTTAATATCTCATTTTGAGTAATGATTTATTATTTGGTGAAATTTTTTTTAAAGTGTTACATTTTTTTTCAAATGTAATATTTTTTAAAATATTATGGTTGTAGTATTTTGAAAATGGTTTGATTTTCAAAATCATGTTGAAATTTTTCAAAAAATGTTTGAATTTGGAAAAGGATGAATTTTTGGAAAGCAATGCGGTGATATATGATGAGGTGTAGTTATAAATTGTTAATCCTTAAGTGTCAAGAGAGTGAGAATTATGGATTTTGTTTGGTTTATAGTAAATGACACCATTTAGGTGTCATAGAATCCAACAAAAGGAAGCAATTGAAAAAGTGGTTTCACTTATGCCACTGGTGAACCAAAATCTGGATCTGTGTATTGTCCAAGATTATCAAGATATGGATAGAGGGAACTAGTAAGATGAAACAAAGAAAGTGGATCACTCCATCACTTTCTAGAAGTATGATTCATCTATATTTTTGGGTGATTCATAACTAGAGAAGCTAGAGGTTTGGTTGAACCCAATGAATCAAATCTTCAATTTCCTTAGAACACCAGTAGATTTTAAAGTCAATTTGGTAGTGTATATGCTGGAGGATCATACTTCCCAATGGTGGGATTTAGCAGTTTAGGAAAAATTAGACTAAGGACTTGCATAGGAGGATTTTGAAGAATTTTTTAAAAAAAATTCTATTGACATACATTTTGGATTTCTAAAACAACATATTTATTCATCTTAAAGTAGAAGTGCCTCATAGTGATAGATTATGAGGCTAAATTCAAAACTTTATTGCGCTTTGCGCCTGAAGTTGCTTCTAGTGCATCCTTGAAAAAAATAATTTTTGAATTGGGGATGAGGAAGGAGATTATATCAAATATTATAGTTCAATGTATAACGTATTATACAAATATGGTTAATAGAGAGATGGTGGTATAAAGAGACATCTCATGAGCTATGGGTAGAGGGAGCATGTTGACACCTATAGAAAATGGTGGGAAGTCTAATGCTAGGAGAAAGAGGAATAGGGACACCTATTTATAAGGTGGGAGTATAGCTTAGAACCAAAAAGCTGGATCGGTGAATCTTCCTCCAAGATCCAAGAGAAAGGTTGGATATTTCCAGTGTGTATTATTCGACCACATGAAGTGAGAGTGTATGAAACCATTGAGATCATTCCACAATTACAATCAGATGGGGAATCTTCAATGCTATTTTCCCAGTTCTCTATAGTCAGTTGTTTAGGGAATTTATTAGGTGTCACAGACGTCACATGATTCGACAGGATGAGGGAAGAAGAATCACTCTCATCAGTAGAACATAGCTATCCATTGTGATTCTAGTAATACCATAACTTCTCAATAAGGGAAATATCAACAAGGCAATAAGGGTCAAAGTACATTGAGTAAGTAGTTATATAGAGTAGAGAAAGTTGTTATAGATGATCAGTTAGGAACATAAATGGTGTGAGGTATGATTCTTTTAAATTATAACCTTATGAAATATTTGTTTGATATGGGTGTATACCATTCCTTTTTTACTTCTCATGCTATTGATTTGCTGGGTTTAAAAGTTGTGATGATGTATTCTCTTTTGAAACTCCAAACTCCTCTTGTTCAAAGAGAATGTCGACCCTTTATGTGTATATAATGTTCTATAAATTTCGATAGAGCTAAGTTGATATGGGATTTTTCTATTCTTGATATGGATTTCTCTGACATAATCATGGGTATGGATAGGTTGAAAATGTTTAAGGATCACATCAATTGTTATACCAGACATGTAAGTTTTATGAGTAATGATGGAATTTAGAATATCTTTAAAGGGGAAATGAATGTGAAGGTAGGTGAAATGGTCTTATTGGCACCGATATTTGGAATTAACTTATACAAATTGGAAGGTTCAACTTTATCATCAATGGAAAATATTGAGAATAGCAGTTTTCCAATGTTTGTTGTTTAGTTTTCAGATGTTTTTACCAAAAATTTCTCATGGTTTCCACCCATAATAGAAGTGGAGTTTACAATTATTCTCATTTTTGGGACCAGTATAATTTTCCTTCTATCATATCAGATGAAACCAATATAATTAATGGAATTGAATATACATTTGGATTAGTTGGAAAGAAAAGGTTTTATTTGTCCTTGTACTTCTTTTTGGGAAGAACCAATCTTTTTTTCATAAATTAGTATTGAACTCTAAGGTTGTGTGTCAATTATCGTATGATTAACCAAGTTATGATAAATAATTAGTATCCACTTCCACACATTTATGGCATGCTCAATCAATTGAGGGAATCTTAATGGTTCTCTAATATTTACTTTTGATCTGGACATCACCAATTGAGAGTGTGGAAAGAGGATATTCCAAAAATTGATTTCAGAAGAATATATGTCCATTATGAGTATGTGAAATGACTTTCAATCATATAAATGAACCAATAGTATTTATGGAATTGATTAATCAATAATTATATAGATATCTAGATTTATTTGTGGTGGTTTTTTTGGATTACATATTGGTGTGTTCAATTAAAAGGTATGAGCTTTATTAACACTTGGAGACAATATTGGGAAGCGTTTGGGATCACTATCTATATGAAAAATTAACAAAGTGTGATTTTTGGCTATAAGAGGTACATTTATTTGGAAATGTAATCTCTGGATGTGGTGTTTCTATGGATCCAAAAAAGATAAAAGCTATTATCTCTTGGTAACCAAAAAATAATATCATTGAAATTTATAGTTTCCTTGGATTGGATGGTTATTACTGATGCTTTGTTTTTGAATTTTTATAACTATGCACACTTATGATAGCCTTAACAAAGAATAATGCTCTGTTATAGTGAAATTATGAATGTCATACATCTATTAAAGATAAAAAAGTTCACCTAAAATCTGCACTAATCTTAATATTTCCAAAATCAAGACAAGGGTATGTGGTGTATTATGATGCTTCGGGATCTGGGTTAGGATTTGTTCTTGTAAAACGAGATCATTTTGTTTTTATGGATCAAGGAAGTTATGGTTGCACAACTATAACTACCCAACACATAATTTAGAGTTATATGTCATATTACAAGAAATGAATACCTGGTGTCATTAACTATTTGGCAAGAAATTTGTAGTGTTTACAGATCCTAATAGCTTGAAACATATTTTCTCATAAAGGTATTTGAATTGAGATATAGAAGATGGATGGATTATCTTCAAATTTTTGACTTTGACTTGATGTATACACTGGGTAAATGAAATTTTGTGGAATATGCGTTAATAAAAAAGTCATATGCTCTATTGGAAAAATTGTTTTTAGATCAATGAAAGTTGATGTCATTAATAATAGATATTAACTTTTAATGAGAAAACTGAGGTGATATTGAAATTTTCTTTCCAATTTATTTTGTTCCTGATTTGGTTGATATAGATAAAGAGGTACATACATCTGATTTAGAATTTTTTTCTATGAGGCCAAAACTCAATGGTTGGGAGACCATTATGGGATGGAATCTAGATGGGAGATCAGTTTTTTGGTTTCAAGATCAGATGGTCATACCATTGGATTTTTAGAAAAAACTTTATCATGGTTACCACCATTCAATATGGGATTTTCAACCTTAAATATAGAATATGTATAAGGTGTTGAAAGCACAGTTTTACTGGGTTGGTATGAAAATAAAAATAGCTATGTTTTTTTCAAGTTTCTTAACTTGCCAACTGGTTAAGGGAGAGCATGAGATACTAACAGGTATGTGGCAGTATTTACCTATTCCTATTTGGAAATGGAAACATATTTCCATTTATTTTGTAACAGTTACCCCAAGAATGGTTTTAAAACATGATACCATATGAGTGATATTGTATCATCTCACTAATTTAGCTTATTTAACCCCTATTATTAAATCTCATACAGTGGAGAACTTGTCAAATATCTATATCTGTTAAGTGGTAAAGAGGAATGGTGTACTAGTTTCGATAGTATTAGGAAGATATATAAGGTTTACGTATCATTTATAGAAATCCTTATAGAAATACATTAGGTCTCAGTTGAATATGATTACAACGTATTATCCTCATATGGATGGGAAATCTAAAAGGATGATACAAACATTGGAAGACATGATTTACGATTATGTAATGGATTTTGATGGATCATGGGAGTAGCATATACCATTAGTTGAGTTCTTATATAACAATATTTATCATGCCTTGATACATATGGATCCTTTTGAATCATTTTATGGGAGTCATTTTCATTATCCAATTTGTTGGGTGGAAATAGTTGAGACATCACTGGTTGGACCAAGACCAATATAAGAGATAATAGAGAAGATTTAGTATATTAGGAAATGGATGGAGATATCTCAAATTCATCATAAATCATATGTGGATCATCGTCATTGTCCTTTTTCATTCGAGGTGAGTGATCACATGTTCTTGAATATCTCTCCAATTCTTGAGAATCTTCGTTTTGGGTGGCAAGGAATGTTATATTCATAATACATAGGCCCTTTAGAGATACTTGAATGCATTGGTGAGGTGGAATATTTATTATAATTTACACCATAGTTCACTATTGTGAATAATTTGTTTCATGTATCTCATTTGAAAGAGTATCAACCTAATCCTAACTATGTTGTTTGATGGGATAACATTGAACTAGAGTCGGAGGCTTCATTGGTACATGTGTTGATACAAATTTTGGATATGAAATAGAAATTTTTTTATGGTAAAAGTATCATTCAAGTGTGGGGTTTTTGGAAACATGGTGGGATTTAGGAAGATATTGGGGAATGAGAGAAATAAATGGTTGAGAAATGGCCCAAAATCTTTCGGTACAGTAGTGGTTTTATACCTTTTGAGGATGGAAAGGAAAATGTTGGGGAGAATGTATCACCCTCGTTTTCAAGTAAGCAACACTTTATTTATTCTTTTTAAGTATTTAAATTGTTTGGGTGAATTTTTTATGGTTTCAAAGACTTTTGTAATATTTTTGGAAATTTTTAAAGGTTCAAAGTTGGTTCATAGTTTTTGGAAATCATGAAAATTCTATAGGAAATCATGCAAGGTAGAACATGAGATTTTGTGTAGGCGCATGGTTAGGAACATGGTTTGTTTAGAATGTGTGGCCACCCCATAGAAACCATACAAAGTGTGATAGAAAAAAATTTCATGGTTGGTGCATGGTTTTTCTAAATGTTTGGTCCAACTGTGTGAGGTGGTCCTTGAGGTAGAGCCAACGACACTATTTGAACATGATTTTCCCAACCATGCGACTAACCATGTACTATTGAAAAGTGAGATCCTAAAAAAGTAAATCTCACTTAGGAATACCCATAGGACTCTTGTTTACTATTTTGACTCTAATTCAGGATTTATTTCTCCCAAAGGCTGTAGAGCATTCTCCATCAAACTCAAAGTGATTCGGAGGCTTTTCTTGGTGCATTGATGTCTGATTCCATTGGTAAATCTTCATTTATGGTAGTTTTTTGTGGTTTTTATTAGATATACTTTCTTACCTATCTTGAATTCTTCAATATAGTACTTTGTAGATAAATATATAGTATTTTATGTGAATCATGTTTATATTTTTCTTTTTTAATTCCATAGAAAGACATATAAGGAAGGTTTTGGGATATTCTACCTAGTTTCATTGGCATTTTAGTGTCATTCTTTATTTTCACCATAATTCCTGAGGTATGTGGCTTCACCCGTGACTCCACTTATTAAAACTAGAATTATTGGTTTCAAATTGTTTAAATTGATCAAAACTGACTTTGAAATTGTTGTAAAAAGCATGTTATAAAACCTCTTTGGTGATAGTTTGTATATTTTTGTTGATTTATGAAATTATGAAAATTGGTTGTGAAAAGAGATTTGGTTTATTGATTTTAAAATGATGATTTTAAAATATGGATTTTCTAAATTTTTGGTAAATATATTAACTAAAATTTTTCCAATAAAATTATGTTTTTATTGAAATTAATTAAAATGGTTGGTTTGAAATGGTTTTGGAATACATGGTTGTGTGGGTTCATGCTTTCTATGTGACCCTGAACAATGGGAGTATACCATTGGGCTATAAAGGTATGTGACCCTAGATAAGGGGCATGTGTCATTAGGGAACAAATAGATTGTCCAATTAGTGAAGACTTAGTGGGTGGATGAGAAACCACTCATGAGTATAGAACTACCAGTGAAGCTTGCATGTGTGGGTGTGAGTGTAAATCATGGAATGGGTATTCTAAAATAGAATGTGAAATGTTTTAAAGATCAATTTTTTTCCTTAGAAAATATTTTGGTATGAAACTGTTTGGATTTCTTATAGATTATTGAACTATAAAAAATGGTTTTATATAAATTGTTTTATGTAAATGAGATAACTTATTCTATCATTGTTTCATGATTCAGGAATTCATTTGGGGAAAACCTAATGAGTTTCATTACTCACCCATACTTTGGAACTTTGGTGATTTTGTAGAAATTATTCATTGAGACATTGTAAGAGTTAAAGTGTCACACTTCTTTACTAGTGTTTCATGATACTTGGTCATGGAGTTGTAGTTGGATCTTAGAGGTGGAGTCTTTGGAGTCTTTGGGTTTTGTTTTTTTGTATTACAATGTGTACTTTGTTGTTAGTATACTTCTATTATGGCACTCTATTTTAATTTTATTCTTATATAAATGGTGTTACCTTGAGTCATTTTACATTCTTATCATGCATCATATAGTTTTTTATAGAATGTTGGGTTATTATTTTTTTATTTTCAAAGGGAAAATCATCCACCATATTTTAATGAATCCCTTGGAATTTATTTCAAACCTTTGGTGTCTTTGGGGTGTCCCCTAAGTCCAACTATAAATTCCACCTTGACTCAAGACAATGAGGAAGGGAGGGATGTAACACCCAAAGTCACCATTCCTATTGTTTAGATCCGATGAATCATGGGAATCACTATAAAGAACAAGTAATATCACCAATTTTGATTGGTTATATCTTAGGGATGTACAAGGCATCTGATAACCATCATAATACCAATAAAAATAATCCCTCAATATTGAAAAATTGGACCCTAGAAATTCTAGGCATCCTAGGGACCCCTGGAACCCAGGGCTTCCCATAAACACCTGAGCTAGAATTTTGGTATCCATGTAATTCATTACATGAATCAAAAACTAGATCCCAAGATACACACTAGGAATCCATAGTGATGAAAACGCATACAAGTTGTATCACTCAATGCCAAAAGATTCCAAAATCCAAATCCCATGAATCACCTCTGGGAATCCACCATACCATTATCATACTAGGCTTATAGATTAGGTCCCATTAATCCCATCTTAGAACCATAGTTTCATACATAATAAATATATGAAGGCATAATGAAAATTAAAGGGTTATTAAAATTCCTAAACCCACCACTTCAATCCAAAACACCATGGGATTACATATTTGGTATGGGTTCTAAAGTGAAAACCACAGCCATCTATACCCAAGACGTCTGCTTTTTCTTAGGGTGGCTAAGTTATTAGGGCACCCACTATGGTACCATAGGTCATAGTATTAAGATTTACCCTCACATGGGTTCTCAACCTTGATCTGTGACTTAGGATAACACTCAATACCAAAGGAATATTAAATCCCTAATTATCATCATCAAGATAACATATAATCATCAGTGATATAGGGTATTTATTATTAGAGATACTCAAGATATAGCACATGACCTATCTCATTCCTCCAGGTCTCACAAGGTCAGTCTTCTCACCAATACTTCATCCATACACTATGGTTCATCCATTTAGTATGAGATCGCCTTAAGGGTCACTTTGTTTTACCAAGCCCATTCCTACCTTTTGAGGTTTCTAATAGTATCAGGACATCATAATTTAACTATTCAAGACTTCGATCATCGATGGTCATGGAAAACAATAGGTGTTTGAGGGCCTATGATGTTCCTTGAAACCTTGTGTAATTCATCCATGTTTATCTCATTTAATTAAACATAATAATTTAACTAGATATTAATTTAAAAATTACTTTACTCACTTAAAAAATCTTTTAAGTTCATGTTTTTTTGCCTTATGGTGGCGAAGCCACATGCTGCAATACATATGATTAAATTCATAAACCATAAAGTGTGTACACAAGACCAACTACATCATTTTTGAAGTTTTTCCAATTTATTTCCAATGTTCATTAGATTTTACAAGGCCTTTTGAGGTCCCTACAGCCTCTCCAATGACCAATCGAGCCTGTATCAACATCCCAAGGTCCTAACTCAACAATAACGTCAATGATTAAGTAATTATAACATCTATAACTATTTAATTAATAAAATACAACTTTTTATAATGTTATATAACTCACCAAAATACATCATTATGTTATCACCACAACCACTACCACCCTAAGGGCTAGTCTCACGTTATCAGTTCTATATTGAACAAAATACCTAAAAAGGTAACAAATAAGTTTTTAATTAAATTTAAAATTGGGTAAAAACATATAACATACATAATAGTTACATACCTCATTAAATCACCAAGACATCATGTGCAGATGGAATCTCAGGAAGCCCTCATCCAAGACTGTATGAAATCCTCTTGAGAAACAAGGGATTCAACTATGATACAGTGGAATGAGTAATGAAAATATAAGACAAAGAACTCAAAATTGTAAATAAGTGAAGGAGGAGATAACAGGAGATAATAAGAGAGAGAGTATTTCCTAAAACCATTGGAAAACACACCCTTGATGGTTCATAAAGAAGGTAAGAGGGAACCTGGTCACATGAAACTGAAAAAAGGAAATGAAGGGGGTCCCTCTTAAACATGAGTAGGAAAAGAAATTCCCCCATAAAAATCCCACTGAAGAGTCAGTGGATCTACAGTAGTGGACACCCATCCTCTCTCAAGAATCTTATGATCCCACAAGATGTATTTTGAGACTCCAACCAAGTTTAAAAACATCACTTTCAGACCTTCCAACTCTCATGAATCCATTCTGAATCTCTAATAAAAAACTGACCCATCTATTAAATTTGAAAAATTAAATTATTGTTGAATTTAAAAAACTCATATTGAAATGAAAACTTACAATCTATGCACCATAAAACAACTCATAGTTGAGAATTATCTGTAGTGATTAATCCACATATCTTGATCTATCTTTCTCATGTATTCTCCCTAAAACTCTTGCGTTCCAACTCAAAATTCCAATTGTTATTATAAAGTGGAACCTCATAATAAAAGGTTCTTAAACCTTCAAACCATGAGATAAAACCTATAAACATTTCAAAATATTATCACAACACTTTATTAATCCTATCCATACTCATACATGACCATATCATCATCCCATTATCTATTTATCTAATTATTCCCCCAAAATAGGTCATAGATTTTAATGACCAAAATTATAATTTTTTTGGACCTCATACATTTCAATTTCCCATTGGATCTCCATACTCACATTCATAGGATGCTCCCAGTATGGTTTCCAACACACTACACCCAAATATACAAAAAAATGTTAGTTAAACACCAATATTACCCCACATTCTCAAGTTCCATCATAAATGAATGAGCCCCCTTTACCCAAGCACAACATGAGCATGTCAGATTTTCCTTGAAAAGACCGAGGTAATAAGCTAAAATCCATATTGGTCCAAAATGACATACTAGATGTGGTTTTTAGCTCACCAAATTCCATATCATGAAAAAACATAGATCTGATATCCCTTTACCTATCCTTTTAATAAATTATCAACTCCCACTACTGATGTGTCACTAAAACACCCAACCACATTTCCCATAAGCCCAAAGTCATCCCATGATCATCCATCTTCACGTACAAAAGCTAATATATTAATTTTGGTAATGCTCTATATTTGAACCATCCACCACCCATTTACACCATCATTCTATACTATAATCCCCAACACACCACCAAACAGGTTATGATCTAATCATTATCAACCAACCTAAGGCTAACACTCACGCTTGGACAAAACCTGGAACTTTGTATGAATTCATACATTGTATTCAATGATTTATTATCATGTATTTTTTGAAGTGGTAAATTTTGATAAGGAAATTAATTTTTCAATTACTGGATATGTTAATTTTTTGGTTAGATCTTCAGAATGATGTTATGAAGGATGGAATGACTCAATGTTATTTTTTAAAATTTAAAATGAGGCTCAAAAGGTAGCTCTGAGGTTTTGTAAGTGCCCCAGGGGTTCGATACCCTAAGTCAATGTTTTAAAGAGGGGCATCCTTGGGTGCATGAGGGGAAAAATGTTAGTACTATATGTGTGTCCAAATCATGTGACACATTTTATTTAGGTGCATGGGCTAGAGAAACCATGTTGTGGTCTAGAGAAAACCATGTGAATTTTTTCAATAAACTATAGACATGGTGTATGGTTGGTGTAATATTTGTTAAACCATGCACCCTAGATGTGGAATGGTGTGTTCCTTGTATAGTGAAGATCACACAATGAGTTTATTCATGTGGAAAAACCATGAAACCCGTCTAAAAGGGTGGATTTATGCTTTTCCCCCTATGTTCCTTAAAATGGAAACCATTTCATCTCTTCCTTTATCCTCAATCATAGGATCCAAAACTCCTATCCTATCCTTCCCTTATTCAACCCCATCAAGGGGGGTGTATTTCATAGACTTACATGGAATTTTGAGGAATGATTTCTTCTTTGGTGTCCTCTCTTTCTCTTTTTCTCTCTTAATTATTAATTTTTGGTTTCCCTTGATTGGGTTTTTAAGATTTATACCATAGGATCATGGTGTAATTGGATACTTTAGATGGGTATTTTTCTTTTCCTAAGAAGGGGATAGTTTGGGATGTTATCTTCTCTTTTCTATATAAAGTTTTGTTGAGTTTTTTTCCACAGTGAATTTTATTATCTTTAATGATTAAATTATATTTTTATATGTATGTATTGATATCTTTTCTTAGGTATTATGACTAATTAAAGGTTTTTGATATACTATTGATGTTTTTAAAGAGTTAAGTTATGGTTTCTATTTTATGAGATCAATCAGTGTGGTTTTGGCCATTATACCTATTTAAATAATATAGTCCTATTAATTATATTTTTAGGTTTTACAAATTAATTATAATGTTGTTATAATTAATTAATTCTGATGGTTTTATGTGATATAGGAATTTTCATATATCAATTGTTCTTGAATGGTCCCTCTAAGCTACTACCATCCCTTGGAAAATTATTTAAAATCTTCTTGATGGTAGGTTCTTTATCTTACCTTCCCTCTGGTATCGATGCATGTTTATGATAATAAATTTATGTTAGGGTTATCTTATGAGGGTGACACTTATTGTTTAATTCATTCCAATGAAATATTTAATTAATTAAATGGGTGATTTGATAAATGAGTTTTTATATTAAATATGAAAAAAATACATAAGGGAACCCTATAAATTTATAGGTTAAGTTATTGGAGGAATAATGAGACTTTTTGGGTGTGCTTCAGGCTGCAAAAGTGATTTACATACAATTAAAATATCATAAAATGGTTGAACTTTATGGTTTGAAAAACCATTTCCTAACTATGGGGATCATATATATCCATAAATTTTCAAATTCACATAGTTATCTACATGGTTTTTTCAAACCATATTCCAATTGTACGCTTTCCTAATAACTCACCAAACTACTCCCTAGAGATTTGATCATGGTTTCTACTAACCATGATATAATTATGTTCCTCTAAAAAGGCATCCCAAAACATTTAGAAAACATCAATAAACTTCCCATTTAATTAAAAATACATTCACTATCTTTAAATAAGCCATAAAATATGTAAATAAATGAAAATGGGGTGTTACACCAAATTGGTTATGGATCATAATCCTAGGTCAAAGGGTGGTTGGGTTGGATGTTTAGAAGTGGTTGGTTTTCAATCTTAGATGAATGGTTAAGGTAACCATGATCCAATCTTACATAGGATAATATCAATATTAACTTAAGGAAAATCAATTGGAAACAGTTTGGCTAATTATTTTCCAACTATACAATCATTTATATCTCTATTTATTAAAATTAATGGGTCTTACCATGGTAGGAAAAATAATTTTACAACCTTGGATTTGGTTCTATATCTTGAATTTTAATCCTATATGTTTCCAAGTATGGGTTTCAATATTCTTAGGTTTTAATGTAAATCATGAATGGTGGGAAAATAGTAATAATTCCTTTATTTTACCTCTAAAACCCACAGTTTGTTCCAACGTCAATTAGATAATCATTTAAGTCCATTATTCACCCATCCAAGTAAGTTTTTACTATAAACACATAATATTTTAGATAATTATCCATTTAAAAAATGTAAACTCCATGAAAAATTATTTATGAATTAACATACATCATATGATATTTCTAAGTGGGAACTTATAGCATGATTTGATTTCAATCGATATTATTCTCCAACTTATTGAGAAACTAACTAATTATGTCAGAAAATCATCTTTTAGTTGTTATAGATCACTTAAAATTAATCATATTATTCTTAAAGATAAATATATAATAGATTCATGAGAAATTATTTTCACCACTCTAACATTTGTGAGATAAGTTTTAAATAAATGTTATACATATACATGATGCACTCCTTTATGATTTCATTTCCTTATACTTCATTAAAATGTTTTTTATAAAAGTTTATTTATTTTAGACTTTTAAATTTTATAAAAATAAATGTTAATAGAATATAGAAAATCCTAGTAATATTCACTATCATGCATATCTCCCCTAAATGTTTCTGGAATTTCATGATTCATGGTCCTAACACTCAAGTGGTTAAAACAATCACACTACTATAAGTCTCATTTATCCTTAATCAAAAATTCATCTATAAGATCATATGGATGTTCAATCCCGAGTGAAAGGCCAATATCCAAATATCAAAAAACAACCAATAAATTCAGTTTCTAAAACTTGAAATTAGTACCATTAATCACTGAATGGAATTAATGTTTGCAGATATGTTGGTAACAGAAGCTGATTATAGAAAAATAAAATTTTAATAAATTCCCCCAATCCTTAAGTTTAATAATTTTGAAATTATGAGTTCAAATAATGGTAATCCCTAAAAAAATATACCTAATAAAATATTAATATTTTTCATTAAGAATAAAATATTAATTTTCAATGGTACTCTTGATATAATAATAAAATATTAAAAACTAATCATATCAAATAATAAACCATTCTTTATAATATTTAATTATTCGTATAAAAAATTAAAATTGTTATATATTTAACATTGTATAAGAATATTTTTATTTTTTCGAATAGAAACCATCTATTAGGATGATCATTATTTATATAAATAATAAATTTACACACCAAATATTTCATTAAAATTAATATATGAAAACTGGTTCACTTTAGAGATGTTTTTATTTAATCAATTTAATTAAAAAATTATTCATCATTATATAAAATGATAAAAATTAAAATTTGAACTAGAATCATGAAACTGAATTTTTATTCAAGATATTTGAAATTGAAATTTTATATTAAATTATTTTTTGTATATATTGATATATTATCAGTGTCATGCAGGGAAGTTCAAAACTAAACATTAACATATTCTAATTTTGTATCGTCAAATAAAAAATAAAACTGGTTTTAAAATTAAATTTATTTTTTATATCATGATAAAATTTAAAGGTTATATTTTTTCTAATAATAAATAATTTATTTCTTGCGGGAAGTTTTTTTATTCTCTGTGAAAGAAAACTTCCAATAAATTAAAAATAAAATTTTCAATATATATAGATGTCGTATGATTTTGGAAACATAAATCGTCAATGTTATTGATTTCCTATGTCAATATAAATAATGAAAATTGAAATAAATTTCAAATAATTTTAATCCAAATATGATATAATGATTTAGATATGATATGGATCTGAAACCAGTTATTTTTAGACCTCATATGTGTGCATACTTGAATCAATGATAAATAGAAGTTTCCTAGGGAATATAATTTCTAATTTTAGAACTATCATCCCTCTCATTATTTCTCTAAATATAAGGAAATAAAAACTAACTAATAAATCAAACTTAATACAAAAAACAAATATTTATGTTTATATAATAGTTTAGATGTATCCCTTATAAACCTTATTTAATTTCCAATTTGTATCTTATACATTTGTAGCACATGCCAAAAAAATGGTTCAAGTAATTAAATACAAATTACTAATCAACCTTAGTAAAATTATATCCAATAATATAATTATTTTAATATGTAATTATATAATAATTAATATTATATTGATACATCTAACATTTATATATCATTAATATATGACATGTGGATGGCATGGATGGAAATCATCTTATATGACGTGAAAAAATGAAATCAGAAAAAAATAATTAGGGGAATTAAAATGGAATATGGCCATGTAATTACCTAATATTTCTAAGCAATTTCAAAAGTATCCTTTAGCATCATACGATTTAGCATCTGTATTTTATGTGGGTTAAACTTTGAGGGACATTCTCCAATTTGGACCCATTGGGTATGTGTGTGTTTTTACATTGTAACACTTCCATTGACTTCAATTAATTTTTATAATTATTATGATTATTATTAATATAAAATAATATTTATTGGGGGTATAAATGGGTTGTTCGAATCCATATGGGGTATTGGGGAGGTCTTGAGTTCAAGTCCCCCCAAGCACTTCTATTTGTGTGTGTTTGCTTGTGTATTTTCATTATAATTTTCCTTAGTTCCCTACATCAATTAAAATTTTAAATAATATTTAAATATACTTGTGAATAAATTATTGGATATTTATATACACATAGATCCAAAATTTTCAATTTACTAATATACCCAACATGTGCACAAATATTTTTTAGGTAGTAAAAAAATATTCTTAGAAGAACTCATTGAACAAGTATTCTAGGAATCAATTTTTTTATGAAAAATACCATGTCCATATATTATGTTATATATATACTTCATAAAAAAATTAATGTCTGTATATTCACGTACACACACACATACAAAAAAAATTATAGAACTAATATATAATGCTTTATGATTTAACATTTAACAATTACACATATAATGTATATAACACATAAACTTTAAATATTTAATGTACAAAATGTTTATCATAAATATATATATTACAAACAAACACACACAAGAATTGTTCATAAAATTTTTTACATATATACATATATATATATATATATATTATAAACATTTTTTCATATATATATAATAATATATTTCATAGACTAATTTTATAAATATACAACGCATTTATATATTTAAAATCTTTATATATAATATTTAAATATATAATATTTTATATATTTAGGTGTGTGTGTTTATATATTATCTCAATTATTCACATTTGAGAATTTATCTATATAATATATTAAACATCTATTATTTATATTCCTAATACAAAAAAAAATTATTTATATATATAATACACATAATAATGGGTAATTTTGAATTCATTTAACACACGCACACACGTATATATATATATATATATATATATCAACAAAACTTATTTACATAGGACATTTTTACTCCTATAAAAAAATAATTTTTATAGTGTTGAACATTTAATATACTTAAATTTTATATTTTTTAAAAAACACGGAACATATTTATTAGATAAAACTTGTTTATTCCATAATGTATTAAAAATCATGTAATCAATATACTATGGTGGGAGATGCAAGAACACGAGTTTTAATTATGCATAAATTTATCATGTTGTATTTGTTATAAATACATAAATGTTTATAACTCTATATTGAATTGATAGAATACTATATAAATGAAATATATATATTTTTAAATTTATATTACACTAATTCCTTTATTTGGCCTTTATAATCTCTTTTATATTCAATTTAAGCACCCATTTTCTTTTATTGTTTGGAAATTTATATTTTTATATCATTTATATCATTTCTCCAACTTTGATAACATTATCAAACGTAATATAAAAGTAATTTATCAATTTCAATGTATTTATTTCTTGTGTGGGGAAGCATAGAAATTCATCTATAACCTTAATTATTGATATATATTTCCATTATTAATTCCTTTATAAAGATTTAAGTAGCATATTATTTGGTAGCCTCATACTCTAGCATCATAGTTACACTTGAAGATACACTTTTAGGAAATGATGCTTGATATTAATGTGCTCTGAAATTGAATGTTCTATTACATTATCTAAATAATTATTTTCTCTTTGGTTGTTACAAATAATTATCAATGAAAAATAGTATTTCATCTTTATATCTTCCAATCATTTTTTATCCATATAATGTAGGTTCATGGGAGTGTATTAATCTCACACTTAGCTTCAATAATTCTAAGTGTAATTTATTTTTTTTATAATTCCAAATCACACACATTCTTATAAGAAATGATATACCACTTGAAGTAGATTTGTCTCATCCATATTTTCTAACAAATCAATATTAGTGAAGTTAAGAATCTCATTTTTTATGTTATTTATATAAAAAACCCCATAATCTAGTGTTCCTTTGATATAACACAATATTATTTAACAACCATTACGTGTGAATTTTAGGATCACCCATAAATATTATAAAATGTGTAACAACATAAACTATGTAGGGAATGAATTTTCTAAAATATATTGTCCTTCAAACCAACTTTCGAAATTTTCAATTATACAACATGAAATACCTTTGAATGATATAGATCCAATACTGATATTGGGAAAATAACTATTGACCACTTTTATAAATATCCTTAGGTAAATATTTATTATTTTTTAGAGTAATGAGTATATATATTTGATTATCAATCACAACATCAACCTCATAGGTAAAAGTAAATCAAAAAAATCAAAACCAAAAATATGATTTTAAAGGTTTATCCCTAATATGGATTACTATATTCTTATTGTGATTGGTATCATCCATATCATAGAATAACCCAATAATATATTATTTTAAACATTTAAAAAATGTAATATGGGGAAATCAATACACAATAATTTAGATATTCAATAAAAAATCCATAACAGCAACTTTATAAAGACTTTTGTGGTTCTATGGAGCATTAATATTCTCTAAGTGATTACTATTTTATCTTAATTTTTTATTATTTTAAACTATGGACTAACTTTATGTTCATAAAGAATGATTCTAAGGAACATAATAAGTTTAAACTATTTTGAATAGAGGTTAAAAAAGAAGTGAGGTGTTATATAATGAAGTTAAGATAAAATTATGATAATAATTTAAATATAAGGCTTTTGAAAATATCAGTCAAACTGTGGAATAAAAGATAAATATAGTGAACCATACACATCTTAATAAAAGGTATTAGTTTAAATAAATAAATTTTTTTATTTGAGATGCAAAGAACCATGTTGTATAAATCCCAAGATTCTTCAAGATATAATCTTTTTATTATTTTACATATATAGAATAGATACTTATTCATGACTAATTCTAATAAAAATATTTATAAGTTTTCTTAAAAGAATAATGATTCTTTAAACTAATTTATAGTTCATGGAAACCAAAATTTTATAAAAAATTAAAAATAAAATTTGACGATAAAATATATGAAATAATTTTTTTAGAATATTTATCACATGGATGAAGCAACATATACTAGAATAGGAATTTACAAGTAGGGTAAAGTATTATAATATAAAAATGATTGAAATTATAACTATTAAATGGATAAATTAAATGAATCAAATTTTAACTACACGTGGATTTATTGTAGAGTAGTTTGTTTAATGCACTAATGGAAGACTCCATCAAAAAACCTCATAAAACATGTAATATGTGATAGTATATATTTTTTATGAATTATATATAAAATATATTTTTAGATATAGAAAATAAATTTATTACACATGTCATGACTATTTTATAAAAGATTTATTTAAAGATAAATATATTCTTTAGGTATGTAAATTTTATAAATAACTTAAAAATGTAGAACTTATGGTCAAAATTATCATAACATGTAGTTTATGGTGAGTACTAACTAATGAAGGAAACAATAAAATACAACTTATCCCATAAACAATGGAACTAAATTAAAGTTATTATTAAATATTTAAAAATGAATGGAACATACTTCAAGACCTTTATATGTGATTTTTGAAACTATTTGAGGATTTATTAAGGAATGTAAAGGATTTAATGTCTCATAAATAAGTTTCCATATAAAAATGTAAATGTGATAAGTTGTGTTAGTGTGATTTGGAGGTGTTACTCAATTTATGTAAAAAAATTCAAAGGAATTAATATGTTAAACAAACATAAATATTTTATATGTTAAAAAATTAATTATGTGAAATGGAAATGGAAATTTACTCAATGTATAAAAACTATGGTGAAGGATACTATACAAATATAATCGATACATGTGAGTTATTTGAGAAAATTGATTTAAGTTACTCAATACATATTAATTCTCATTGAAAACTATATCATTTTACCCAAAACATTGTAGAATGTATCTCAATAAAAGGTTTTTAAAAATGGAAATTTAAACATGTTATGACATTTTTATTTTCTAAATAGAGAATAAGGTAAAAAGATCATGTCAACATAAATATAAGGTTATAGGATGATATTAAATTTTATATCATTGAATATAACCAAATAGATATATCATCTATATTTGAAAATGAAAGGAATATTAAGGATTGAATAGCAAGGGAAAAATATTTATTTTTAAATTATTAGATTAAAAATAATTTCTATATTGAATGAAATTATTATATCAAAATTAATAAAGATAATTAAAAAATATTTAGAATATTAAAAAATAATTAAAATGATTCATTAGGATATTCAGTCACATTAATATATTGAGTTTTTTAAAATATAAAACATATGCGATGAGACTAAACAACTCATGAATGAAATTTTTGGACTCTTTGAAATTTGAGGATGATAAACTTAATCATGATGAAGAGAATATTTTGTTAATTATGGTTTTTCTTAATATTTTCAAAATTATATTTTAATCAAATGGGAACCATGATGATTGGAATTAATGGGAAGTAATTTTTGGTGGGTCACAGATAATACCTCCCCATAATTGTTTGTAATTAACATTATAAAATTTGTGGATTAATATATAGATGATTTATATCTAAAGACACCAAGGATATAAATAACCATAAAATTTAAAGTTTTTAATTCAAAAAATTATTATATAAATAAAGTAATTTTAATTTTATGAGATAATAATAAGGGTTTTATGAAAAAATATTTTAATGAATTTATAATTTATAAGGAAAAAATTTTGTTAATTTTTATATGTTATGGATAAGTATGTGTTATATAATGATATGATTTATTTATTAAATTAAATCATATGTTAGTAAAATAGAAATATTAACTATTATTTTACTATTATACATATCAACTAAAACATGAAACAGATGTTTATTTTGTAAAAAAAAAATATTGTTTTGGATATGTATTGAAAATGATTTGGATTTCATAATAAATTTCATTTTCGATAATATTTTTTATATTTATAATATTGATATTTTTTATATATTATTATTTAATTTCATGCATGAAGAATTTAAAATTTTAAACTAATATGATAATGAATTGATACACATGGATTATTATTTTATTTTAAGGCATATTATGAATAAAAATATATTAAAAAATATTTATTTTTAGTGTTTTGGATAAATTGAAATTTTATTTTCAAATATATGAAAGTGATATATTATATTAAATGGTTATTAAAGAAGTTATGAAATATAAAGGAAAAGTTTTGAAAGTTTAATTATTTAAGAATTTATTTCTATTTTTCTTATAATGGGCGGGATTAATGGGTGATTCAATAACATTAAAAGAATTTATTATTGGAGGTGGAATATATTGTATAAATAGGGTTATGGGTAACACAACTCCTCATAAATCATTTCCCTTGTCATTATCATTGGAGGATTTTATATTTTTTTTATATTAGTGTACTTACACATTTTATGGTTCAGAAGAAAGTTTTTGTGGAGAGGATCGGTGATCCTTGGTGAAATAATATCATCTTGAGTTAGTTGATCATTAAGGGTTCTCATTTATTTATGGATTTAATATACTACTATTTATTTATTGATATAAATTTTTCATTATTTTCTTATATTTTATAGTGTATTATTTTTTGTCCTTTTCAAAAAACAATATCGTAAAATGATAAGAATAAGTATAATAGTTTAATTTTTAATCATATATTAAATGATCCTAAAGTTTGGTTTTATTTTATTTTATCTAAGATACTGTGATTTAAAGATGAAATATGTACACTTATTGGGTCTTTTTATTAATAAAAAGGTGGAAGAAGGCAGAATTGATCCAATGAATTGATAGAGATCAAGGTTTTGTAGAATTTTATTTGTATGCCATATTTGAAAACACAATGAATCCATATGTTACGATATTTAATTTGTGTGTGAAATAAAATATCACATGAAACTACAACACTATGTCACCACCTATGTCACAACCCAAGGCTTTGTTCGAGTGATGTCTCTTGGCAGCATCAAAAGTCACAGCATACAACTCAAAAAAAATTAGTGCCTTTAATAGATTAAATCAGCTAGTAGAGGTATTAATATTTGAAGTCTCAAAATTTTGACACCAACATTTCAATCGCACCATGTGATACTTCGATATCACAACCCAACCACGGTGTGCTATTTTGGTGAATGATGAATAGTGAACATGTATGAAATAATATTTGATGAAATAGATATATTATCACTACAAAAGTTTAGTTTATTCCAACAATATCCAATTGAACATATGTAATGATCCATGTCCCATGAAAAATATATGAAGAGGGAATTCTCAACTGGAGATAGTACATAGAAGATTCCATAGTGTACTCAATAGGGGACCTTGTATTACCAATATTATGAGTTATAAGAGGTAGATAACTAAATGAACTTCCCACACAACATATCACCAATATGATACAAGGTATAATAAATCATATGAATTTCATCACAAGATTCCCCAACCCATTATCCAAAATTCCACCCAATAAACCATGCCACCCAATTCACATGAACTAATTATTTCAGAAGGATCATAGTGAACAAAACCATGTGGGATGATCTAGGGTCATTGATGAATAGAAACAACCACTTGGAACCCATGCATTATCCTAAGGATAAAAGATGAGTCTTCGTACATGATACCAAACCCTTTCATGTAAGGAGTGGTATAATTATCTATGTGGAAACAAATCTTAAAGATAAAAGAACAAATGAGGATCACGGGGTTCAAAAATTCATATTTTCCCAAGTCATGTTTAATAATTAAGGAATTTATATCCCTCATTGTCCACATGGAACCATCACATGAAAAGCCTATTACTATGTTAAAATGATCCCATGCATAAAGGTTTCATCCTTAGAGATATAAATAAAAGATGATGGGTGGGTGAATAAAAAGTTTGGAATCCTTGAATTAATATCTCCCTCATTTTGTATTATTAATTTTTTTTCATTATATTTTATTTTTTTCTATAAAACATGCCTCTCTAGGGTTATAGATAGTTAACCCTCTTTTCATTGAACTAAGGGGGAGGTACTAGTGTAGTGTAGTCATGTTTGAATATAATTCATTTATTCTTATTTTTTTCATAAATAGGAAGTAGTTATGAGTTGTTTAAGGGGGATTAATTAGCGGTTATAATTTTACACATATTATATCAAACTTTTCCTTCCTCTTTCATTGGGTATTTTCTAAATCTTCCCATTAAAATATTAATCCTTTATATAGTGGAGCTACATAATATAGTGGTGATAATTTCATGGTTATGGGATATGAATGTTGGGATAAATACTATATTATTTTCCAATTTGAATAATTGTCCCAATTTTGTTTACTCGATTGATTACTAATTTTTATCACTTCACATTGTACAATAAAATGGGAAGTTTACATGTGATTATAATGTAATGATTTATTAAATTTTATGATAGTTTAAAATGGATATATAAATTGAATTTTGTTTGTTCATTGGGTTATATAATAGTGAGAAAAATAATTAATAAGAAAATAAAGCTACAGTATTGGGAATACACTTAAGAGAACCTACCTTTCATCAGCGACGCTTTAATTAACATATAATCTTTTCATGTTTTCCTTTCATATCATTCATATTAAAACATCCATGTTACATGTATAACTCTCTAAAGAGACATTATAAAAATTAAATATGTTATATATGAATGATAGTGAGTATTTTTACAAGGTATTGTAGAAAACAAATTGTGGTCATAACAGTAGATGTATTCATGGGTAATTCTATATTCATATTCTATAAACCACACTACATTCATATTTATTATAACTTGGTTCCATTTTTGTTTATTAAATAATTTTATTTATTGTTTCTTTCACATTATAGAAAATCCAATTTTTTATTCACTTTGTTTGTTTCCTTTAGTATATCCCATACAGTCCAACATGGATTTTTAGTGCATGCCTCACTAATAAATAAATTCATGTGGTGGTCTTAAAAGATTTTTTAATTAATTAATACCCATATAATATGACCATAACACATTCCCATAAATGCATGAAGAATAAGTAGGTGTATTTTAATGATAGGTTATTAAAGAGGAGGTCAAGGGAAGACTCTTATTCCAAAACATACAAGATATTCAGGATCAAGTGGACCTAATAAATTATAAAAATTAAGATATGATTAGATAACATGATAAATATGAGAAAGAACTTTTAGAATAATAACAAAAAGTATATACTTTGATCTTTTCAACTATGAATATCATGGAAGTATTAAGAGGAGAGTATAGAGTTCTATACGTATCATACATTCATGAGGAGATGAATGAGGAAGAAGGAACACTAGCTAAGATAATATATGGAGATGTTATAAGTTTTCATTTCTATATGTTAATTTTTTCTCAAATTAAATTGAAAAAGTATCCCTTGTTTTTTATATATAAAACTATCTAAATGGATTGATTTACAAGGTGAGAATGAAGAATATATATAGGATGTAATTGGCTATAAAAAAGGATATATTACCCATTTCATGTTCCCACCTATGGTTTCCCTAAGGTATTGAAAAATAATAACAAAATTAATTCTTATAAAATTAAGGGAGATATATCTATTGAGAATTGTTTTCTTTTTGAAAATATTGAAAATTAGTTTCATACTGAAGTCCCTTATACTTTAATTATATATTTATTACATGTTATGCTTTCCTTGGATGGTGAAAATTAAAGGATTGAAGAAAAAAAGTAAATATTTAATGTTAATAATGTTTGAGGTAAAAGAGTGTGGTGGCATGGAGATAAATAATAGAAAACGAAATATTGGTCATGAAGAAGTAGAATAGACACATCTTTATTATCATATACCAACCTCACAGGATAGTATATTCACTCACTATAAAGATGAGAATTCTACATACCTTCATTAACCCCCAATAATAATGATATATCTTTTTATACAGTGGGTGGTAACACTTTCTTATCTAAGGGGATGTCCAAAACAAAGGTTAATGCATTTGGGGCACTTGAAAAATTAGTATGTGGATGTTAAAATCACATAAGGCACATTAACCTTTAGATTGGGGTGGAATACTAGAACTACATGACTATATGAAGTCATAAAATATCACCCACTTGGAGGGTATAAACCATGTTTTAGTTTTCCTTTTTGTCTTTTTTTTTTAATGAATTGCTTAATATCTTTTTGTTTTATTATAGGAAGAATAATACATAAGATAGGAGGTTAACTCAAAATTCCAAGAATAAAACTAAAATGAGTAATACTTTAGGGATCCAACTTAAATTATGATTCTATAATTTATTTTAACTGGAGTAAAATTAGTTGTTTCACAACAAAATGGAAGTATCATGAGATAAAATGGCATAAAGAGTGTGTGTGAAAAACCAAAGCTATAAATAAGAGTCAAAGGAAATTTAATAGCTAATTATCTAATGTAGCTTCCATTCCTTTCTTATTATAATTAACCTCATGGTATGTTTAGTGATTATTATCATTTAGTTACAAACTAGATATACTCAATTCTTAAATAAATTATATGTATAATAAATAGATTATTAAAAAATGTGGTCAAAGTTCACCTTATTGTCAAGTAAAATATATAGAACAGAGATTTCTGAACTCAAATGAAGTATGTGAAAATAAATTATATGATTATTTTATAATATAAATTTAGTAATTGTAAAATAAAACAATGTATGAAAAACATGAGAGTGAGAGAGGGATTTTAAAGAGGTGCTTCTTGTTTAAGATCATTATTCAGCTTAACCCAATTCATTTAACATTCATCGTCATAGAACTCAAAATAGAAACTAATTGAATTATGGGTAGAAGTTTTTTTGGAAAAAATTATATGAGCACATGTTATCACTTATGTATGGTGTATTGATCAAAATATATTTTTCATTATTTTCTTATGGTTTTTTAAGTATATTTTATGTGTTTTTAAAATAAAATTTTATTAAAATAAAAAGGAATATATATATAATTGTGTTATTCATCTTTAAATGTAATAAGGGACTGATTTATCCATTTTTTTATCTATTTCAAGAGGATTTTCCTTTATATAAGACCTCATTTTTCTAAAAAAAATGTCAAACCAATCAAATAAAATTTAGATATCAGGGGGTTGTTGAGTTTTATATGCATATCATATCAGATAATGAAATGAAGTTGTATAAGATGATATTTAATTGATGTAAGAATAAATATATATAATCCAATGAACTAAAATTCCACTGAATTTATTTGAAACTAATTCTATGATAGAGATGTGTTTCTTTTCTATGCCACAAGTCTCTCCAGATGACTGATATATATGAGTGGCTATGGTATAATAAATGGACTATAAGGTTGTTATATTTATTGGCATTGTGAAGTCAATATTTTCATTACAAACACAACTTAAAATAATGTGATATCCCAATCCGACCACAATGCTCTATTTTAGAGAATTATGAAAAATGGTTGTGTACACCATAATATTTCATGAAATGTACATATCATCACTTGTGAAGTGATTTTATTATCTGTCATATCCAACTGTAAATATAGAATCATCCAAATAATATGGAAAATACATAGAGAAGGATGAATTACAACTAGTGAGTGGTCATATTAGAGAAATTGGTACACTCAATTGAGGGATTTTGGCCTATGAATAAGCTAAGTCATCAGAGGTGGCTATTTTGATGATCTACTCACACCACATATCACTAACATGATACATTGTATCATAAAATGGAAGAATGAAATTTTAAAACCCACTAACTCATTATCCAAATTTCAACCCAATAAAAAATGATACCTTATTTTCTGGTTTCAGTTATTCTATAAGGATTATAAACAACTAACTCATGGGATAGAATAAATAGGTGTTAATGAGTAATAACAACCACATGTAACCCATTCATGAGATGAGGAGAAAAAATAGTATTTCATACGCACTATATGAGAATTTAAATAAAGGGGTGAGATAACTATGAATTTTGAAGCTAATATCCAAGAGATAAAAATAAATAATCATTGTGGGGTTACAAAACTAATTTTTTACCATGTATTAGTAAGTAATAAAGGAAAATAAATCCCTTATTTTTTACATATAAGCATCACAAAAAAAACCCTACAACTATGTGGTCGTGATCCCATGCACACAAGAATGATCCTAAAACCAACAAATAGTATACCTTTCAAAAAAACATGTAATATCACAAGTTTATCCATTATCCCATGGATTTATGTGTTTTCATTTTGGACCATGTTTGATCTTTTCACAAAACCCACAGCCCATACAGGCAAGCCCGCTTGGTGTCTACGGGTCCCATCTGGCCCAAAATTATAAGTATAATACAAAAAAATTTATGATTGAAACATAATATTAAATAATGTAATAAAATAAATTAACATGTGTGTGGGAAAAAATAGTTCATGTTTAAAGCCACCTAATACAATGATACAAAAACCAACAATTATATAATTTTGTAAGAGTTTTTGTTGTTATAGTTGTTATTATTAATTGAAAACTAAGTATTTTCTCCTAATCTCAAATAATTATCCTTCCCTCTACCCTTTATAATGGTTCACCAATAATAAAATTTTTATATTAATTTATTTAATCATGTGGGTCAGTCTGCTAATTTGTGGATCCCGCATGGATAGGGTCGGTCCTTTATTTTATAAGCCCAAATTCTTTTTTGAATAAGCTTGACCCCTTAATAAAATATGAAACCTGCATGATCAACCTTGTGGGCCAACCTTCCTAACCCTATTAACACCTCTAATATATATCAAAGTAAGGCAAGTGAAATAAAAATTCTAGACTCTACTATATGTTTTTTATTTCATATTTCGTTTTTGATTTTTCCAATATATATCTATAACCTCTGTAAGCTCTCTCTCAACTTGGTTATAGGGAGATAACCCTTCTATGGATATACCCAATGGGAAGTACCAATATATTTCATCCAATTTATAACAAAATTCATATGTTCATTTTTTCATAATGAGATATAGGTATGAGTACATTCACTTTGGATCATTCAAAGATACCCACAACTTCTTTCATTTTCAAAAGGTAGGGTTAGATGAGAGAGTATATTATAGTTCATGATTGTGGTCTATTTATGGTGGGATAAATTTCTTTATATTTTTCAATTTTAGGAGTTTTTATAAGGTTCATTCACATGATTAAGGAATGATTCCTACCCTTTTACACAGGAGTAAATAAAGTGTGGTTCACATGAGATCCAAATATATTACTTCATAGAATTTGAAACAAATAGTATATAGATATATTAATAGTATTGATTTTGTATTTGAGTGAGATAATAATAATAAAAAAAATGATTAGTCGGATAATAAATCAAAACGTCAGGGAATACACATTGGAACCCCCACCTTTCATCAATGGGCCTTACAATAGCATCTCTTCCACTGTTGTTTTATTTTATTATCATTCATATATAAAAATACCTATTTCATGTTTACCTTTATAAATAAAAACTATAAAAACATGATTAAGTTAGATAATAAGGAGAATAAGTGTTTATCGAAGCTCTTCAAGATACAAACCTATGGCCAAACCCCTTGTTCTATTCTTGGGGGTGTTGAATTTCTATTCTGATATCCCCACTACATTTTCATTTTTCCTTAATTATGTTATGTGATCTCTAAGTCTTAAATGATAAAATTTATATTGATCTATGAATTTTTTATTAATGAATGTAAAATGGTTTTATGGGAAATTATGATTTTTTTTTGGAATAGTTTTTTGAATTGTATATTTTCTCTATTTACTGATTTAATTATAGTGGAGTGTTATTTTGAAATGAGTTTCATGAAACTTTATGTTATATATTATTTGAACACATCTATCATATTTAGGAGTTAAAATATTTATTATGGGTATTATACTAAATATAATGGGGTTTTTCTAACTTCTGTTATTATTAGAAGATGATTCGAAGAGTTACAAAGGGGATGTTACAAAAGTGAATTGCAATAAAAAATCCATTAAACCATTTTTTGGATTGTTCTTATTGAAAATGGTGTGTGATATTTCTTCAAAAAAAATTGACCAAGCATGATGGAACTATTTTTAAGATGTTGGATGTAAGATATTTCTTGTGGTTTTGTCTTGTTTTGGTCAATGATAATTCCTTAACATTGTTAAGTAAATAAACCACTTTATGGCCTCTGGTGATTTTTTAATTAAATGTGATCATGAAAATGGTTATTTTCATAGAGATATTTTGAAGAAGAGGTGCCCATGAATTTAATGTTGGATTCCATTTCATACTTGGTTTTTACTAAGAACTTGTGAGATTATATAAAAAAAATCTAACTGTACATGAAATACTAAGACAACATCATCCAAGGAATATGTAGGACCTATAGTTCAACCATGCCTAGTGGGGTTAGCTAGAGCCACCATGAATAGTGGAAAATTAAGGTGTGTGTGCCTGCATAGGAAGACTGTTATGTGGGAAGGTCTATGTATAAGGCCTACAGAGTGAATTCCAGAAGGATTAAACTGGTTGGTCCATATTCCTATGGGGATAAGGCCCCCTGTCTGTGAATTGTGTATGTGGGTGTTCATCCCGGACAGCCAGCTCAGAGTGTTGATGACACCTATATGCTAATATATCATAGTGAAGTGCTTTTATAGAATCGATTTGGGATGGATCTTGCAGGTTATTATTCCCAAGATTAAAAACATACGAACATATCATGACTATCCAATCATAGGAAATCAAACAATTTCCCTTCATCCACACATTCATCTCTTTCTACCTGTTGCTAGGGCTATTTTACTCCATCCTTTTAACAAAAAATCAATATTATCGATCAGTTTGTGCACCAAGAATCATGCTCAGTGATCATAATGTTTATGATGGATCTTGTTATATGGATTGATATTTCTATGCATGAAAACATTTGTTCAAGTTTCTTCCACTTCCAAGGGAAGATGAAAAAATTCACATTAATCAAGTTAGGTTGGATGGTTTGTTTCTAAAATAGATAATTCGACATCATGAAGAAAATATTCCATGATATTCTTTGTAAAATATTTGAGATACCATAGTTTAATAAATTCAAACACTGATGTGTTCGGTTCGTTGATCCAGTATTTACATGAATTTTTTTCAAAGGTTTGATGCAGCATTAAAATATGAAGGAGTTGGTGTAAGGTAGAGATCCTTGCCTAGGAAATGAGAGCACCCTTAACCAACAGTGGTTGTTGATTGTCAATGAAGATCTATCATTTTATCAGTAAAAATATAGAATAATGGAAGTTTGTTTAATGAGTAAAAATATCAACAATCCTTATTGGGCATGAAGAAGAAGATTTATATTCCTTCAACTTATGTTTCACACTTGAAGTAATATGAGAAGAAACTATTATGTGGAGGAGAAAACCCTTATAATAATTCCTTGGGTTCTATGAGAGCCTCTTATATAAAGGTAATAATACCTTTTACGAAGGCTATATATTGGTATATCACTAACTTAATCATCATATACATCCTATTTTTTCATTGAAGATGTGATAAATGGATCTCCGGTGCATGATAATTTCAAAAATATTATAAGAATTTTGTGTATACATTATACAACATGGCATAGTGATAACATGCATAAACATGCAAAGAGAGGACAGCTTGGTCAGTGCATGCATGTGTACATGCCTATATGGAGATTAAAGAACATTCATGTGATCATTAATCACATGAACACATAAATAACCAATATAAATATTGTATAAATTAATATATATATATTTGTGTGTGTGTGTGTGTGTTCAAGAAAGTTTTTATGAATTTATCTATGTAAAGGAAGTTATTGAATTCTACTAGTAAATAAATTTAAAGATGAAAGATGTATTACCTTAAAAAGAAAGTGTGAATAAATATATGAATCATTGTGGAAGCTTTATAAATTATATTTGTGAAGATTCTATATTTGTTTCAAAAAACATTATAACATTATTTAATTATGCGAGTACTACATGCACTATTACACAATTAAAGTGAATCGCATGAGTAAGGGTATATCCTACATGATGTAACCACACTAAAAGTATTCTCTTCTAGTGATTTTTATAGTCAATATCCTTTCTAAACCATACTAATGATGGAACTACTCTTATTGAGCAATGAACCTTGTAAATAATCGTCTTCTTATAGTTGTGCTTGTGTTCTTTTTTTTCAAATAAGTCACATATCTTTAACATAAGGTGGAGTTTGTTTCAAAAGTAATAATTTTAAACTACATAATTTATTCATCCCCTACCCTTTTAGTCATCACATAGTTCCTATTTGTCCATTTCATTTTCTATCAGAGGGTGTGTCTGCTTCATTGACACTTTGTTGATGTTTTCTCAAACAGGAAGTTACTATGGATGTTCATAAATCTATGAAAAATTATGGGATTCCTATCTTTGATATAAAGAACTATCATATATAGAAAGATAGAATGCATCCTTACCTTATATATAGTGGTTATATGGATCTCTATGTTGTTACAGATGGTTTTCTTGATTATATTGAAGGTGTTCCATTCATAGATACTGATAAGAAAAATTTAGAGAATGATGATCAAGTAAAAAATTAAATACATTCCTCACTATCTAAAAGTGAGTTTCTTAGAGTTAAAGGAATTTAAATGGAAAAAATCTCGAAAAAATTGAAGTACATCTATGAAGGAAATAAGAAGGTGAATAAAGATAAGTTTAAAATCTGGATGCTGACATACGAATATCTTAGGATGGGGGATAATTAATTTGTGGAGGACTTCTTTACAAGGTATATGAGATTTCAATAATAATAATATATCTTGGTGAGAAGTTATAATATTCAAATATTTTTGAAAATATTCTATGAATTCCTCTACATAAATATGATTCGAAAGTTTTATCACTAGAATATTGGTATTTTGATACTATCTCTAGATGATCTTCTCATCACTCTCACTGTGTATGAGATGAGAAGAGAAAATGAAATGGATGAAAAAAAATTGATCAAGGAATTTCTTTCTAAGGTTCCAAATAAAGAAAGTATAATAATGTTCTTGAGGAAGAATCCAATGACTCTAACACTGAATATGAGGTTAGTAAGGATTTTTATAAAATTATGTATTTTTTTCCAAAAAAGTACAATGAGGTACAATAAATTAAAGTTGAAAATGACCTATGAATTGTTTCAGTTGATAATATATTAAAAATTTTAAATAAATGTTTCATTGATGAAGGAAATATGTTGAAAGTGATGAAGATGATAGAAAATCAAGAATATCATTCAAGAATAAGGCCGAAAAATCCAAATTCTATTCTAGATTTAAGGATAAGAAGTTCTCTAAATATAAAAGAATAAACTATCTATCTAAGTATGATGAAAATAGTGAAATTTAATAATAAACTAATAACTCTGTTGATTATGACTATAAAAAAGATATTATTACAAAGGTAAATGATGAATAATTCACCAAATATGAATGCATTGGATTAGAAGAAGAAGAGACTTAGATGGTGTTTATGCTAAAAAAAGTGTTGAAAGAATTATGTAAACAAATCCTAAAACATGAAAGGGGGAACAAGAATATGAAAACGGAAAAAATTAGCAAAAAAACAAGAATACTTTATTTATTAAAAATACAAGTTTCTAAGAGATATTGATTGTTTTCAAAATTGGTTGATAAAAACAAGAAATTCAATATCAAGACTGAATAAAATTTGAATGATAATGAGGAAGAGGTATAGCTTTATCAATAAAAAAAATTTAATGCTGAGTAAGGGATTACAAACTTCCAAAACTCATTTATATAAATTGGTGAAAGTTTAGAGAAATTTATACCTAACAAATATTCATATTATTAGAATAAAAATTAGATAAATAAGATAATGTATATAACTAAAATAATAAGAGATGAAAAACTATAAACATCTATGGTTATATAGTATGGATTAAAATTTTCTAGAAATTATATTTGGGAAGAAAATAAATCTAAACTAAAGAAGAAAATTGTATGTTATAAAAAAATATTTTGTGTGAAAAAATATTACAAAATTAATGAATAATAAATTTGATGAAAATTTGATTAAAAAATCCACACAACATGCTAGCTATAGAGGGAAATGTAATTTCTATGATTAATAATGGAATTGTGGAGGATTTGGGAATACATTTTTTATGTGTTAGTTTAATAATTAACATTACAAATAATATAGGATATGATGAAGCAAAATTTTGAGGGGGATTCAACCCACTCAAAACATACAACCTGATAAAGTTAGTTTGAAAATTGATAATAGATTTCAACCCTTGGGTACTATTTTTGAAAGGTGTGATCATCCTAGAAATCTTATTAAAGGATATATTTTCATGATATTGACAAAAAAATGTTATAATTTGATTCTCCAAAACTGTATGAAAAGAAACAAAAAATAATGGAAAAATCCTCAGTTGTTGAAACTACTCTCAAAGCAACAAAATGATAACAACACTGGATTTTGTATAGTGGGTGTTTTTCACATATTATTTGAGACTTTAAGTTTTTAAATAATCTGAATGATTATAAAAAAGGTATAATGACTTTTTTCAATGATGAGTCACTTAGAATCAAATGTGTTATATCTACCATCCTTGAGGATAAATAGTTAAAATTTGAAGAAAGACTTGATTTTGTATGGCTTGAAACACAATTTTTTGACAGTCACAAAAAATTATGATGAAGGTAACAAAAATGTTTCCAATAAAGATGGTTTTTTTGTTAAGATTATTGAATATGTAAAAGTTTTTATAAGAGGCCAACAAACTTAGGTAAATTTTTTCCAATTTGATGATTTATAAATTTCATGTTATCTCGTGTGATGAAATAAAATTAGTTCTGGAATAAAAGGTTTGGGCATATGTGTCACAGAAATATGAGAAAACTTACAAGGAAAAAAAGTATTCATGATATTCCTGATATGATAAGAATAAGTTATTGGATTTGTTTCATATTCCATAAAGGGAATAATATAAACTAAGTTTATAATAAATTTACGATATATTCAACTCATCCCTTGGAGATGATTCACTCTGAAAATTGTGGGCTGATAAGTAAGAAATTGAAAAATGAGGATGAGTACTTTACTTATTATATTGATGACTTTAATTTCATTACATGTATTAATTTTTTAAAACAAAAAATCAAAGTATCTTAAAATTTTTAAGAGTTACATGATAAGTGTAGAAAAATAATGTGGATACTCTATAAAGAATATTTGAACTGATAATGGTGTTGAATATAAAACTAAATAATTGAGATATTATCCTAAAAAATATGACATTCATCATTATTTTAGTCCACCATACAAACCATAGTATAATGGTGTTTCTAAAAGAAGAAATATAAGTTTTTTGGATATTCCATGAATAATATTTAATAAGAATGATACTTTTTGATATTTTTGGAGTGAAGATATTAGAGTAGAAAATTATTTTCAGAATAAAGTTTTTTATTGGATGGTCTTTGATATGACTCCTTACATGATGTATTATAATGAAACCCCAAGTTTCAAAAACATAAAGTTATTCAGTAGTCATTGCATTATAAAATTCAAGGGTTATAAACATGGTAAGTTTGATGAGAGTGGTGTTCATGGAAGCTTTCTTGGATACCCTACTAATGGTAGATAATACAAGTGTTATATAAAATAAACATAAAGGATTATTTATTCTTCATATTTTATTATTCTTGAATAGATAATTTTAAAGATTCATAGATATATATAGATGTGGTAAAAAAGGAATATTAAGTAGTTTCATTTTATTAATTTGAAAAGGATCTTAATGATAGTAATATTTTTAAAGCTTCTTGAAATGAGGATTCTGACTCAGAAATATCAAGTGATGCATAATTTTTTTCATCTCAACCTAGGATGAGGAAACAAGTGGAAGTTCAAAATATTAATGGTAATTAACGAAAATAGGTTAAAACTAGAATAACAAAAATTATAGTTTCAAATACTTCTTTATATTCAAAATTTTATCCAAAATATATTGATGAAGATTTTGAGAATCACTAGTGGGTTAATGAAATGAATGTAGAGATTGATCATATTGAGTAGAATGATACTTGAGAACCTGTACCTAAACCAAACAATAAAAATGTTACTGTTAAATAGTTTTGTTATGAAACAAGTTGAATTAGGATAGTGAAGTGATAAGAAACAAGGCACAACTTATTTAAAAAGACTGCTCATAAATTTAAGTAATAGACTTTGATTAGACATTTTCTCCTATATCATGATTAGTAACTAACAGAATCATTCTTTCTATTGCTAATAAATGAAGCTTTTTTTTTCCAAATTAATTTAATGACATATTTTATTAATGGAGTGATTGATGTAGAATTTGATGTTGAGAAACCATGTGGATTCATAATTGGAAAAGACGAAAGTTATGTGTGCAAGTTAAAGAAGGATTTGTAAGGGTTGAAGCAAGATCTATGATCATGGTATTCAAAATTGGATATCGGATTAAGGAAGTTTAACTTCAATAAATAAAGGATTGATGTAAATATATAAATAAAATAAAATCAAGATATATATCTCATCATAATTGATTATATTTATGACATTATATTTGCATGAAATGATGAATAAACTTGTGGTAAGTTTGATGAAGATATGAAGAATCTTATTGATATGTACATGCTAAGAGAATTGAAATATTTTCTATGATTATAATTCTTAAAAAAATAAATATATTTTCCTATATAAATATAATTTTTCTAAGGAAAAACTAAAGAATTTTTGCATAGAAGATTCAAATCCAATTCCCACACCAATTTCAGTGGGAACAAAATTTTCAAAATATGGGGAAGGAAAATAGGTAGATCCTAAAGAGTTTAAAAATTTGAATGGAAGTATATTATATTTCACAACTTATATAACATATAGATTGTATGTTTTTACATTGTGTTCCAAGTATCAATAATCTCTAAAATAATCCCATATAATGGATGAAAAAATTATTCTCAGATATATCAAATGCACAATTTATTTTAGGCTAAACTATAATAGCAACGAAAATATTGATTTATTTGTCTATATAGATGTATATGGAGAAGGAAGTGTAGTTGAAAGAAAATACACATATATTGGAGTGTTTTTCTTGGGAGAAATATGTGTTAATTGGATTACATAAAGACAAAATTTAGTGACTCTCAGTATAGAAGAAGCTGAGTATGATGCTTCTTTTCAAATTATAACACAACTTATGTGGATGAAGACATAGTTGGGAGATCTATTGGTTAATGTGAAATTCCCCCTTCTCTTGGTATGTTATAATCAAATTTAGCTAAATCTCACCAAAAATACAATGAAACATTCTCATTCCAAGAACATTAATATCAAATATCACTTCATTATAGAGCATGCAGAGAAGAATGAATGGATGTTATAATTTTTTCTAACAATATAGAAAGTTTCTGATATTTTCACTAATCCGTTTTCAGTAGAAAAAATTCAAAAGATGAGTTTGAACATGGGTGTATAAACTCACTTATTTCAAGGATAAGATATGTGTTATGGTCCCCTATCCATCGTGTATTTTTATAGTGTTTTCAAGGGGTAGAAACATTTTTGTAACATAAATCTGTCCATTGGTATTTAATTTACATATCAATGTAAATCGTGTATTTAGGGGGGGTTATTTAAAGGGGTAAGTTTTAATTTTGGTGTGTGTGAATTTTTTTAGTAGTTTTTTGAAATAGATGTAGATAAAGTTGTTTTTATAGGAAAAAGTGGTTCTTTTGTGAACTAGATAAGATAGGTTTCTTAAGAGTTGTATCAAACAAAAGTTATTTTAATCACTTATTATAGACACCATGATATTTTTGTTCAATGATTCTTGTTTATTACAATGATTTTACTCACGTAGGCTTAGAATTATTAGATAAATAATACATTTCATTAAATTAAATATTTTTAGTTATTTATGTTCCTTAGTTGACAATAAAATTCAAATGGGGAGATTGTTGGGACCATGTTTGATGGAACTATCTTAAATATGTTTTTTGTAAGAAAATATTGATGTGTTTTATCTTTTTAATCAATGATAATTTCTTGAACTTTTTAAGTACATAAATAAAATTATGAACTATAAATTTTGTTGAACTAGTTCTAAGTTAAAATAGATTGTTTTGATGGTGATCCACTATTTACAACAATGAACACTACTAAAAAATTGTACTTTAACAGTGCTAAAAATGCCTTTATCAGCACTAGATAATCGCTGACTACTGGAGAAGGATAAAAATACCTAGGATATAATCAGTTCTAAAAATCACCAATAAAGGGGTCTATTCTTTGTGCTAATAAAATAACTGATAAAGTGGTCCTTTAAAAGATATTTTAGATGGGCTAATAAAAGACATTATTTATCAAAGATTTTATTTTCCGTCGATAAAGGGTCCTTTATAAGTGCTTTTACAAATGATGATAAAGGGTCATACTATAGTGTGGTGTAACAGAACACTCCAGCACCAGTGTTAAGTGATGTAATAGCACACTACAACACCAAAAACACCACTAGATATCAAAAAAATCAAGTACCAATATATAATTTTAACAAAATAAAACTTATAACACAAATATCAGAAAAAAAAATCATTTTATTATAGATATTTAAGGTATTGGTTTTTATAATTACTTAAGTAGAAATTATTACATACATTGAAAAAAAACAATGCTCTTTTTTCTTTTGATCCTGAAATCGAATCATGCTATTTCTAAAAAAACCACCCCTGATCAAGAAAAATAAAACACCTGTATAGGAAAAAAATATTATGTTTGTAATAATATAATGAAATATATTAATAAAAAGTGTTAATTTTAAACTAAACTTTGAGTTATAATAGGAGCATTGTGTATCAGATTGAGTTCCAAATGATTCTTGAACATCGCACCATTTATTGTTCATCTTCAATAATTATCTCTATAAAAATTAATTAAATAAATATAAGAAAAAAATGATAAGGAAATCAACTAAGTAATAGCATATAGAATGATACGAAAACAATCTAGCCTCATTTTATCAGTTTTGGTGATGTGATGCATGTTTTAAACTAAAAGGAAACTTATATATTAAAAATATGTACTTGGATCCATTCCAGTGACATAATGAATCATATTGAGTTCTGGATGATTCACACATTTCATAAATGACTTATGGATCATTTTCCTAATGTATCAAAAAAATCCAAATGCCTTGTCTCATTTTTGAGTACGTCACTTGTCTTTTATAATAAAATTTCATTTTAAACTAGAAACATTTACTTTAACTCATATCATTCACATCATGTGTCAGTTTTACATGAGATCAATTTCTACATGTCACAAATGATCTATTAATTTTTGTCCTAACTTATCAATACAATATGAGCATTTTTTCCTATTTTTCAGTGAGTGACACTTTTTGAACTAAAATGTTGATTTTAAACTGAAAACATACACTTTGAGTTATAATGGGAAAATCATGTATTTTATTGAGATGTGGGTGATTCCTACAGATCAAAAATTACTTATGGAACATTTTCTTAAAGTATCAAAATAATTCAAATGTGTTTTCTCAGTTTCATGTAGGCCAATTGTCTTTTTTACTAAAATTGATGTCAATTTAAAACAAAATACACACTTAGAGTCATAATAGTCAAACCATTCATTAAATTTTAGTTTGGATTATTCATACACATCTCAAATTACATTTTTATCATTTAAATAAATTATAAAAACAATTGAAATTTTTTTTCACAGTTTTCAGTACATCACTTGTATTTTTTTCTAAAATGTCATTTTAAACTAGAAACACACACTTTAGCTCATAAAAGTCACATTGTGTATTGTTTAATGATTACTAAACATAAAAAATTATTTATGAATATTTTTTCTAATTTATCAAGACAATCTGACCATGTTTTCTCTATTTTTCAGTGATTGGAACTTTTTAAAATAAAATGTCGATTTTAAACTAATGACACCCAATTTGAGTTATAATAGGCGCACCGTGTATCGGATTGAGGTGAGGATGATTCTTACACATAGAAAATTAATTATGGATCATTTTTATAATGTATCAAAACAATCATAATGTGTTTTCTCAGTTCTAAGTACATCACTATTTCTTTTTATTAAAATTTATGTCAGTTTTAAATAAAAATATGCACTTCGAGTCATACTGGTCATATGGTGCATCAGATTGAGATGGAGATGATTTATAAATATCTAAAATTACTTATGGATATTTTTATAATGTATTAAAATAATCTGATTGGATTTTTCTCAATTTTGAGTATTTCACTATTCTTTTTTACTAAAATTCATGTCAATTTTAAATAAAGAGATGCACTTAGAGTCATACCAGTGAAACATGGCATCAGATTGAGATTAATATGATTCATACATGTCTAAAATTATATTTTGATCATTTTAATAATGTTTAAAAACAATTCAATTTCATTTTCTTAGTTTGAGTATGTCACATGACTTTTTTCTTAAAATGTCATTTTAAATTGGAAACATGCACTTTTACTCATACTGATCATATCATGTATCAGTTTTAGATGATTCCAATTAATAAATGTCACAAATAATTTATGAATTATTTTACTAAATAATCAATAAAATACAAGCTTGTTTTCTCTATTTTCAGTGAGTGACACTTTTTGAACCAAAATGTTGATTTTAAACTTACAATAAAGACTTTGAGTCATACCAGGCACATCATAAATAAGATTAAGGTGAAACTAATTCCTACACTTCAAAAATGAAATATATATCATTTTCCTAAAGTATCAAAACAATATGAATGCATTTTCTTAGTTCATAGTAAGTCATTTGTCTTTCCTACTAAAATTGATGTCAATTTTAAATAAAGAGACACACCTGGAGTCATACCGATCACACCATAACTGGATTGAGGTTTGGATGATCCATACACATCCCAAATGACTTATGGATAATTTTAACAATGTATCAAAACAATATATAAGTGTTTTCTCAGTTTTGAGAACATCACTTTTCTTTTTTACTAAAATGTAATTTTAAACTGGAAACACAAACTTTGACTCATATCGATCACGTAGTATATCAGTTTAACTTGAGACTAATTCATACATGTCACAAATTATTTATGAACATTTTTCATAAATTATCATAATAATATGATTTTTTTTCATTGTTTGTAGTGAGTGGTAGTTTTTTATCAAAAATATTGATTTTAAACTCGTAACTAATACTTTGACTTATACCAAGCACATCGTGTATCAGTTTGAGTTGAGACCAATTCCTACATGTGAAAATTACTAATGGATAATTTTATTAAAGTATCAAAACAATATAAATATGTTTTCTTGGTTTTGAGTAGGTCAGTTATCTTTTGACTAAAATTAATTTTAATTTTAAATAAAAATTAGTACTTTGAGGCATACTGGTCACACTGTGTGTCGGAGTGAGGTGTGACTAATTCTTACACATACAAAAGTCACAAAAAAATCCTAAATTTAAACTTCACCATAAATTAAATTGGATTTATTTATTAAAATTCTGATAATACATATTGGCCTAATTTTCTTATCAGAAAAACCTTTTTCAACTAAGAACATCAAATCAATATGCATTGTTTCAGTTCGATAAAGAAATGAAATGGAAAGCATGATAACATTGGATTAACATTTTATATCTTTTATAGATTATTGTATATAGTTTATTGAAAAATATTACTTCCATAAAATCTCTATAAAAAATATAAATAAGTATTAGATAAAAATGATAAGTAAATTAACTTAAAAATAAAAATGATGAAAAAATTAATTAAATAAATAATAAAAAATTCACCTTTTCATTATGGTTTTATGAACTATTGACATGTTTACTTGTTTTAATTATCTTATTTATAGGATCAAAGTATAATCTCTCATGAGCATGAGTAGTTTCGAACAACCCACGTCAACTTGAAAAAAATAATCCACATGTATAAGAAAACAATTCTTTTAGTATTAATTATAAAAATAAATAACGTAAACATAAATATGAAACAATAAATTAATTCTACAAAAAAAATATTTTACTATTAAAACATCAAGATTACCTTTGTGATTAAGAAATATAGGGAACTTGAAGGAAAGTGATAAATTCCAACACTATAGGGGTGAAATAGTTTTGAGAGATAAGAAGTCTATGGAATTTTTTGTTCATAAAGGCATGAAAGAAAGGAAAAAAAATTATAAAATAATGGACCTATGAAAATATTAATTCTCAAAAGATCTATGAAAAAAATAAATAAGTATTAGATAAAAATTTCAAAGAAATTATCTTACAAATAGTAGATAAAATAATGAAAAATTAAATAAATAAATAGTAGCAATTGAACTTTTCTTGATGGTTGTATACATTATTAATGAATTTCTTTATTTTTATTATCTTTGTTGTTGGATCAAAGTCCAATATCTCATGATCATGATAAAATTTGAACAAACCACCTTAACCTGAAAAAAATAATCCACCTATATTAGAAAAAAAATATTATGTGAGTAATAATAAAAATAAAAAAATTAGACAAAAATATTAATAAATTTATTAATTCTATGGAAAATGATTTTATTATGGAAACATCAAGATTAAATCTATTATTAATTAGGGTGGTTTTGTTTCTCTTCCTATAAATGAAGTTTAGTGAACTTGAATGAAAGTGATAAATATCAACACTGAAGGGGTGAAAAGGTTTTAAAGAAGAAGAATTCTATGGAAGTTTTGGTGTATAGAGGGATGAAAATGGACATAAATCTTCTAAAATAAAAAAAATCTATAAGGAGTAATGAAAATAAAATAACATTTCATTATATTTTTTTCCGGTGAAATAGATAATTTATATTGCAATGTTACCTTTACATATTCTCAAAGGGTTTCCATCATTATAGTTTGTTCTTCTGTGGGATTGGTAACATCATCATGTGTAGAAAAAGGTTTCTACATGAGTAGTAAAACATTTAATTTATATTATGATAATATAGTAGAGAACATATAATAATATGAGGAAAAATATAGTATGTTAAAATACATTTTTACCTTCTCATTGAACTTTATTTATTTTTTTAAATGTTTTTTGGATTTTGTTCCTGTATCAAGAATTAAAATCATCTCTTTATGGTCCCCTCTAACATGAAAGACATTATCTAAATTGGGACCAAAATGAACCAATTGTGAACCCCCAATGAAAGTGTCATCCTCGATTGAATTCTTATCTAACATGACATTTGATTTAGTCACCAGTAGGATAATTGAAAAATTCTTGGTTGATGGATCTGAGACATAAAATACTTGAAATGCTTGTGATGAAATTATAAATGGATCGTCTTTTTTTCCTTCTACACTAAAATTCACATTCACAATGCCCATTTCATCTACTTTGTTTGTACTCATATTTTAAACAAATTTTTCATTGAAAATAGGCACTTGAAATGTTGAATAATCCAACTCATATATCTTTTCAATAATGCCAAAATATTAAATATTTTCTAAAATTGGATTTCTATCCTTGGAACTAGATATGTTCATCGCTTCTTCCAGAAGTGTAACACCATTATTTTCCATCTTATAGTTTTCATCATGTTCCTTTGTATAAAATGTGTAACCATTTATTACAAAACTAGTGTAGGATATGACATTTTCATTCGGTCCCCTAGCTATCCATTGAATTCATACGGCAACTGAATTCATATTTTAAAATAACTCATTATAAATTTCATATTGGAACCATCCTATAAAAATTTATTATTTTTATTTGATACCCATCATTTAGACCTTGATGGATTCAAATCTCTATGAATTTCTTTGTGGGATTCAACGTGTGGATTAGCAAATTCACTATTATATAAAATGTAAATGTGTAATTTCTCTATCTTTGTCTAGGTAATTTTAACAAAATATCTTCTAGAAATATCTTCTCCCATAAGGAATCTAATATGATGAGATTTTGGGATATCGATACTATCAATATCTGATAGGTAACCGTTAAAAAATCTACACCTTCTTTAACAATATATTGTTCTTTAATACACACTTTTGTCCAACATCGACTCTTGACATACCCTTCCAAAATATTCATATACCATTCAATGGGGTATATCCATCTGTAAAGGATAGTACCTTAAAGTTGAACCTCTCTAACCAAGTGAAAAATTAGGTGGACCATTATATCAAAGAATCATTTAGGGAAGAACATTTCTAAATCACATAATATAACTGCAACCTCCTTCTTCATAATTGAAAACATGGTTGGGTTTATAAATTTACTGCAGATGGCATTGAAAAATAAGTATATTCTGGTTAATATATGTCATACTTTTGAGGAAGAATTTAATGGAAAACAACAAGCATCAAATCCTACATCAAAACATGACATCCCTGTGATTTTAGTCCTTGTAACTTCAAATCAATCATTAACATGACTTGATTTTTGACAAATACCCCTCCATAACTTTTACACTATAAATTAAAAGAAAAAATCTCAATTTTTCCTATCTAAATAGGGTGTAAGATGTTGTAGGAAGAAACATCCACCATTTACCTTTCATTGGCTCTAACTCTTCCCTTATCCCCATGTCAATCATGTCCAAACTAGCATTGATTCCATCTTTCATTTTTCTAGGAACAATTAGTAACGATCCAATAATATTATCAAATAAATTTTTTTTATACATGCATGACATAAAGAAAATGTCTGACATACAAATAATTCCAAAATATAAATTTAAAGAAAATTTATCTCTTCTCTCAACCTGATATTTTAAGGATTTTTTAAAATAGTTTACTAATAACAGTGTCAGTGTATTTTAGTTTATCTAATAGTTGATCACCCATTACTAGAGATGATGTTGTACCCAGTTTGATATTCCCAAAAAATGATGTCATCCAGGATCAGTTTTTATGTCGTCGAGATAAAAATTTCCAATGTCCTAAAACACAGTCTTTGATTAATGTTGTAATCGAAAATAGTGTGTGAATTTTCACAAATAGGAAACCTCAACATTACTCTAATTCTATATCCTGATAAATGTATATAAGTGTGGAAGTCATTTATCATCCCACAAAACATGGACCTATATGTGAATTATTCACTTCAATGAGCATCATACATTTTAACACCTATATCCTACAACAATTTTAGATCTTTGATTAATGTATTCAAATAGAAATCAATATCATTATTAGGATACTTTGGTCAAGATATAATTAGATACAACATAATTCATTTGTGCTTCATGCATAACCATAGTGGAAATTTATATTTTACCAACATGACGGGCCATGTACTATGAGTACTAATATGTACACCAAAAAAATTAAATCCATCTATAGATAATGTAAGATGAAATTTTATGAGCTCATTTCTAGATTCAGGATACTCATAATAAATTTTCTTCCACGAAGAAGAATCGTCTAGATTATGTGGGTTCCCATATTTAATTATTGTATATTCATGCCATGTAAATTGTCTCATGGTTTCCATAAATCCATATATTCTTCTAAAAAGTGTAATGATAGGAAGGTACTATAAATATTTTTAAGGACTTGATTCATTTTACTTTATTCAATACACACCATACACAGGGAATTTTATGAGTGATTCATGGTCCTTATGAAATAATATGCAGTCATTTAAAAAAGCATGTGTTATTTTTAGAGATCTAACCCATTTGAAGTATCATTTTTTTAGTGTTATATGATCGATATGGTAGTTCATTTTCTTTTGGTATCATATCATTCAGGATAATGAGTAGTTCTGAAAAGCTGGTGTCACTCCATCTTCTTCCAAATTTCAAATTTTATAAATTCAATATGGCTGACAATGTCGTGTATCTAGTAAAATAGGTATACAATGATCTCTTAGAATATATATTTAGCTTCTCAAAAAAAATTGATAGTCAATAATGTCATATTCAATTGATATTTTCATATCTTCCATGTGATATCTGTCATTATTTACACTAGTATTCATATCAATTCATCTATAAACTACAGTATCATCCTAATCAGTGTGCACGTTCAGTTTTCCTCATGTTTAGTCCAACATTTATAGCTCATATCTATTCTGTGACAAATAAAATGTTCTCCTAACTCTTATGGGCTAATTTTTCTTGAATAACAGCAATATAAACATAGACAAAGTATTTGAGAATGGTCATATGCATTCTCTAATGAATACTTGATAAAATATTTAACTCCATCTTCATTATATTTTTTTAAAGTATTAGAGTGCATCCATTTTCAATTCATATCCAGTCCATTGGGTTCATAAAATATTAATTTTTTACAATAAATAAATAATTACATATAAGATATTCATTATCAAATGTGAAATTTATGGATAATTATAATAAGGGAAACCATACATTTGATTGTTTCAAAGAATTTCAGTATTCTTTAAAGAAAATGGGTAATTGAATATTTTAAGAAAATAATTACTCTATTGTGGTAGGTGTTATCTTATGAATTCATTGAAAGGAAAATTATATAGAAAATGGTCATCCACATCATCTCATCTCTCGAACATTTATCATTACATTTTTTTGACACACATCTTCTATCACTCGTGGACTTTCACCTATGTTTCTTGAAATACTCTAAGCAATAGTCATCGATGGGATGAATACTACTCAGAATAGTATAAGAAACATAAGAGATATGGGGGATGATTCTCCAGAAACAAATTATAATAGTAACTATTCTAGATATGAAGAAGATGAGGATGACATTTTTCCTACATTGTGGTCTCTAAAAGGGGTAATTCCTCCTGTTTGTGATAATTACAAAAACTTCACTAGTTATTAACTTTTTGACTATTAAAGGTGAGTTTTGGGGGGAATAAATATTATTTTCTATGGTTCAAGGGGTCTCGGAGGGAACATGTGATGATATATGAATCTTTGGACCCTTCATGAATTCTATATTTATAGGATAAATCCCACTTTTAATAATTTCAATACTCTAACTAAGACTAGTACTAACTCTATTAAAATGATCCATAAATTATTTATTAAATCCATAATAAAAATGAAAATATAATAAATGAAATTAAGTATTAATAAGAAACCCAAATATGATAAAAAAAATAATAATTAACTCTCATTTAATCAACTAGAAGATATAAAAATGTTTTTGATAAAACATTTTAATAAATAAAGAGTTATTTTATATACATGGATAGTCATAAGAGAATCCTATAGGTGTTACCAATACATGTAGACCTAAATTTATGAATACCTAAAAATAATTTCTAATAATTATTCCAATATATGTATAATTTGATAACATCGATTCTATTTTTTGAAAAAAGTAATGTAACAACCAAAGAAATTATTACATTTAATATTAATGGTATATCAAATATTTTAAAACATATAAAAATTATAATTTCAACTAAAAATAGACAAGGAATAGAAAAAATTAATTTTAGAAAAATAATATACCTAATAACTATAATGGTTTAAAATATCTAAAAATTATTATTTGATACATTTATTTTAGAATTATATCTAGAGAGGTTGAAAGAAAGAATTATTTTCAATAAGACAAAGAGTGGTATGTGTAAGAAAATTTCATTTTCTTGTCCATTTGAGTTATATGGTGATTTTGGGATATAGTATAAAATTTTAGTCATAGTGAATTAAATAATAGTAATTATTTAAGATATAATAGTTCTAAGTTGAATGGGTGATTACCCACTCTTACAAAAAAAGTTTTGAAGTAAGATGAATCTTCATAAGTAAAATTGGATAATGAATTTCAACCATTGAATTTACACTATTGAACATTTGAAAAATTAAATGGTTGTGTGAGGGATTATCAAAATTTTCTAAAAACATAGATTAATTTGAAGAAAGCATTTGAAAAGTTTTATATGAAAAATAATGTAATGTAATAAGAGTTTAAAATTGATATCACACTTAAAGATTTATAAAAGAAACATCCTTTCATATTATATATTTTTTGTTCACATCAAATGATAGGTAAATTTATGTAATTAATGATTTTTGACAAGTTCAAAGGGTACTTATTATTTTAGAAAGGGTGGATCTCTTAAGATAAATTCTTTACATATAAAAGATGTTAGAAATAAAAGGTAATGTTAAAAAATGATTTGTTTTTAGATAGATTAAATTAAAACATACATAGTGTTTATTATATGTGTGATGAAGGAAATGAAGTGATTTTTTAGAAGTATGAATGAGTGGGTTATAATTTCAAAGATGGATATATTTTTGCAAAGGTATAGAAAACTATCTGGACCATATACTAATTTTGGTTTGGAAAAAATTTATGGAAATTGTGTTTTAAAGGGGAATTGATTTTTGATTGTGAAAAATTAATCATATTAGATAATGAGTCACTCAAATACTAACTTAAAAAAAGTCGTTTGAAATGTTTTTATAATGAAAAAATAAAATTGATAGATATTTTTTACCAATTAGAATAGGGGGATTATTAATAATTTAAAAAATAAATTAGAGATTTAAATGAAAGAAACCTTGGGATTCCCCTAGTGAGACTTCATATTGGATGATCTCTATTAGTTGGTGGTGGTCAATTGATTCTACTAGAAATATTCTTGTAGTTAACACATTACATCAATGAGAAATCCTCCATCATGTAAAATGCAGCTGAGGATCCTTAATAAGGTGTGATTGGATGAATAAGTCCCTTAGCCTCTATATGTTATAAATAAAACTTAACCTCACAATTATCCATCAGATCTATCTAAAAAAGAGGATTATAAATTACATGATATCCATACATATGCTCAATAGAAAACCCAACATCTCATTTTGGTGTAAAAATAGATAGGTCATCAATAAAAAAATCCAGAAACCATTAAACTATGGGAGTAAAACTATCTAATTTGTGTCCCCATTGTCCATCATCAAGCTAGAAAGATGGGACATAATCCCACCAAGTTTTCAATGGTCTGGTCATGCATGACCTACATCTAACCCTTATTCTTCAATGTGAAAATCTTCATCACCCTTCAGATATATAAATGAAAATGATCAATTGTAACTTTAGAATTGATCATGGTATAGAATTAATCAACACATCCCAAGGATCGGGTATAAAAAATCATTTCAAACAAAAAGAAGCCTAAGAGAAATCATAGATATTGAAAAACTGGAATTTGTTTGAGCCTTGAATTCACTCAACCCTTGAATCGTTTGAGCCTTGGATTTGAGCCTTGGAATTGTTTGAACCTTGATTCGAATGTTGATTCAATCTTAGATTCGCTGAAGAGGAGCACCGTCAGAGGGGGGGTTCCGTGGAAAGCTTCGGATATCGTGACGAGTTCGCAACTAGTTAGTGTTTTTTAAATAGAATGAGACACTTTTATAAATGTTATTTTACACTAATAAAGGATTTATAATTATAATTATAAATAAAATTTTATATAAATATATTTCTATAATTATATATATATTTAATAAATGTATATAAATATTGAAAAAATGGATATGTTTTATTAATTAAATATAAATTGTTAACAAAATTTCTATATATATTAAAATAAAGATGAAAACATATTTAAAAATATAAAACAAAGTAAATAAATAAATATATATAATATAAATTGATCAAATTACCAAACAAATAAAAAATAAAACATATTAAAAATGAATTATTACTTAACTGTAACAAAATTAAAAAATAATAAATAAAATTTACTGTGATTAAAGACAATATATATTAAACGTATCATGTTATAATTAAATTCTAAAATGAATACTAAAATTTGAATAAATCACATAAATATTAGGTGTATGTGTTTATATATAATATTTCATTAATTACATAAATATTTTTATTTGTGTTGTATATAAAAATTCATTAATTATGCATATTTGAAATAAATATAACAAAAATTTGATCCATGTTTAATTGAAAAATCAAACATTTAATTATATCCATTACTTGATGTAATTAGTTTGTTTTTTTAATTCATATTAATTTTTAATTATAAACCATTATTCACTAAATATATGACTATTTATTGAAAAGGATAAAAATTTTGTATTATATAAATTATATTTATATAAATTCATATATAACTATATATTTAAAATATACTATTTATTAACATTATGGATAATTATATAACTAATAAAATGTTTAATATTTTTCTCAACTTACATATTTTTAATTTTTTTTTGTTTAATTTTTATTTTACATATATCTATATATTTAATATATAATAATTTTTTGTATTTATAATTTATATATAGTATAATCAATTTATTCATTTTCATCGACAATTATTTAATTAATAAAAAAATTAATAATTTTTCAGTAAAATCATTTCAATTTTTTATTTATTTAATTATTAAATTTTATTGGGAACATTATGAGTGCTAAAAATGTCATGATAAAGGCTCTCTTTACCAGCACAAATAAAGGGTACCATTTATCAGCACACAAAATAAAGCACTATCAAAGGGGAACTTTATCAACGTTAAAAATAAATCATTGATAAAGGGAACCCTTTATCAGTTCTAAAAAAAGTGACGATAAAGAGTCCCCTTTATCAATGCTAAAAAGGAACTAATAAAAGGCACCCTTATCAGCGATTTTTCTAGCACTGATAAATAGTAGTGCTATTAGAGGCTTGTTTTGTAGTAGTGGAAGAACGTGAGGAGAAGGATGGTTTGGATGATGAAGAGTTATTTGGATTAAATTTTCCAAAAATATAATAATATTATTAAATAAAGTTGATCCTAAAAATGATTATTTTCATAGTGGTATTTTTAAGAAGAGGTGTCCATGCATTTGAAGTTGGATTCCATTCCATGCATAGTTTTTACTTCTTACTTATGGGATTATATAAAAAACTTTCCAACCATGTATAGAATCCTAATAAACCTCAACCAAAGCATATATAGGACCTATATAGGTCATCTAGAGACACTAGGAATGGAGGAATATGAAGGTTTGAGTGCCTTCATGGGTAGGATATGGTTCGGTTGAGCCTATATATATTTCCCACATAGTGCTTTCCCAAAAGAGCACATCAGTTGATCCAAAATCCTAAAAGGATGGTGCATCATGAATGTTCATTATGTATGTGAGTTTTGATCCCCCACATCCAAATTTGAGTGCAAATGACACCACATAACTAATAAATTGGAGCAAATCACGTTTGGATAATTGATGTGGGATAGATCACATGGGTTACTTTTCCCGCAATTAAAAAAATTAGTAAATATCATATCCATCCAATCCAAGGTGATTTAATGGTCACCATGCATAAAAACTTTCATATCCATCTTACTGGCATGAGGAATATTGGACTCTAGACTTTTGATGAACCACCTTTATTATCGGTCAATATGTGCATCGAGAATCATGCCTAGTGATCGAAACATGTATGATAAATATTTTTCTAGGGATATATATGAATGCATGAATTGATTTTCATTCAGACATATTTTTGAGGTTGTTCTACTTCTGAGTGAAGATGATAATGTTTATATTAATTGAGGTAGGATAGATGGTTCATTTCCGAAAAGGATAAGTTGAGATTGTAAGGAAAATACACCATGATATTTGGTGTACAATATTTGAGATACCTGAGTTTGAGGAATCAAAATTGAGATATATTTGGATCATTGAGGTAATATTCACATGATTTTTTTTATCAAATTCTTGATCCAACATTAAATGTACAAGAAGGATTTAGTTTAAGGCTATTATCCTTTCCTATAAAAGGAGAGAACCCTTGACCAAGAGTGGTTTCTGATAATCGGTGAAGAGATCTCATTTTCTCTATAATAAGAGAGTAATGCAGAGGTTTGTTTCACCAATAATAATATAAGTGAGCCCACTAGGCCATGAATAATAAGATCAGAGATCTCTGAACTTTTGTTTCACGCTTTAAGTGTTATGGTAAGAACTAATTATGTGAAATAGAAAACTGTAACACATGGATGTTTTTATGAAATATTTTCTTTAAATAATTTTAATTCTTCAATATATTTCATTACATGAAATCATGAGTTTAAAAGAACCATGAGACGCTCTTAGAATAAAATTATCATTATAACATATCCATTAGGTTAGAAGGAATAAATATAACTAACTTATGAAAATGTATAGTGAATTCGTTGGCTACCAATTATTTATGAAAAAATATAAATCAATTTTTTATTAATAAATTTAGTGAATTTCTATAATTAAATTAAATTAATGAAATATATATTTTATACAATTAATGAAATATTTTTTATATTCATCCAATAGATACTTTTTTCCTAGGGTATGAATAAACCCTATTTGATGTATAAAAACCTATATTTTTAAAAAGGGTAATTTTCAACCTTTTAATGGAGAACCCATTTTAAAAGTAAAATTTTGACACACTAATATTTTTTATATGAAAAAATAAAACTATTCATCAGAAGCGGGATATAAAAATTAACTTTGGATGAATTTTTTATATTTTTTCTGATAATTTTCAAGTTTTTATGAATAGTAAAAATACACTAAATTGTAATTGAAAACAATTTTTTTCATCGAAATATTTTATGTTGATAATTTATAATTTTGAATTGTTTTAAATTATAAATAGAATAAATTTTTATCATTTAATATAATGTCAGTCCATTGCATTAATTTTATGTTGAATTTAAATGTAAAAACATTTCAATATTTTGCAACGTTTTAACATTTAGAACTCATTTTCTCATTCTAACAACGAGACTAATTTTAAATTAATTACTGCAACTTATGTGTTTTGAATTTTTAAATAAGAATTCCATATTTTTAATCATTATTTCAAATTGTGTAAAAATATTTATTTTATTTTTGAGATTTATGAATAGTTACTTCAATAATTTTTATTTGTATGGTAAAAGGGTAAATCAGGTAATTAAGGTTAAAAATAATTTTATAAAATTACATGAACACTTGTACTAATATCATTATATGAGTTTGTTTCGACCTAAATCATCCTTGGGTAGAAATCGTATCTTTTTTAAGCCACTTGGATGAGATTAGGACACTGAATTTATTTTATTTAAAGAAAAGTTAAATAAGTCTCACTCAAATTTTAATAACTATATCATTTTTAATATAAGGTTATACAAAAGATAAAATAGATTATAAATACTAATTTGAAAGATTTTTTTTCATTATCATGGGTTTTTTTTAATTTTTAGTAAATAAATAATTACCTTAAAGGTTAATACATTGATAATGCAAAAATTATTTAATTGATGAAAAATCAATAAAATTTTTTTTATTAAAATGATAATAACCATTAAAAGATAAAAACATTTGACCAAATCATATTGGTCAAGTATATATCTACCTTAATCGTCCAAGTGTCAATTTATTGAGCATTTGGAGCCTTATAGAAGATATTGTGACACTTATGTTATTTTATTTAAAGTGATGTTAAACATGTCACATTCATGTTTTAATAAGTCTAACATTTTTAACGATGAATTTTCTAGAATATATATTTGACTACAAGTATTATTCTAAAATATAGTATACATATATTTTTCATAGTATTTTATTTTTAATTTTTATTCAAAAATAAACATATTAAATAATTACACAAAATTGTTGTAGTAGTTATTTTATTGAGGGAAATATAAAATAAATGTTATTAAAAATATTAAAATAAATATAATTTTGGATAATTAATTTGTAAAATAAATTTTCTAGATTACCCTGACCTATTATAAAAATAATAAAATAGTTGGTTTGAAGTTAACTTGTTATCTTAATAATTTTAAAAAACAATGAATTGAATAGTGTCAAAATTTACACTATTGATTGTTTATAAAAATAATGTTTTATTGGATTATTTAAAAAACATAAAACGTTTTTTTAGAAATATTTAATAATTATTATATGTTCTAAAATTTTCTAATGTATTTATTTATGATCTATTTGACATAAAATAAGAAAATCTTTCACCCTTTTAATATTGAAATATTTTTTACACTAGTTAAACATTAAATAGAATAACTAAGTGTTAATTAAAATGATAAGGTTTAAATTTACTGAAAAACTTGTATAAAATTTATTTTATGATGATATTACAATACTATATCATCTCATATTCAAAATTGAGAAATTTTGGAGGTTTTTGGATGGTTTTTTATTTTATTATAAATTAATATTTTTGGAGATCCCAAAAGTGTCCCTCACCTCAATTATAAAAGGGAACCTCCTACCTCACCTATTAAATTCACTTTGAGCCTTTAATATCATCTATACCTAACCTACTTCCATTTTAAAATTTTCTAGTTACATTATATAGGTTCTTTTCTTCTTCAATGACCAACTCTAATTCTTTAAGAGGAGATTTAGAGGGAGCACGTCGAATAAGAGATAATCTCCTCTACTGATGCTTTCATTATTCTTTATTCTTCTAATTCCTCTACATCATTTGTTTCATTATAAATTAATAACTCCATTTTCACTTATATACTTTGATATTATTATTATTATTAATCATCTATATTCTATCATTTATCCTTCTTACAAAAAATAAAATCACCACACATTCGTATGTACGACGTATCATCTTCATGTCGTGGTGTAATCTATTTTTCACCACCACCTTAATTGGATGGGTATAATGATGTAAATAATAATTATATATGATTATTATAAAATTATATTAATTCTTAAATATTATATACCATCCACTTCAATATCATTCAACAATTATGGCAATGATATTGTCGCTTGTGCGTACGTACACCCTATCGTCTCCACGATGTGATGTGATTCATTCTACATGATCTTCATTAAATAATAGTTATATAAATTAGTGTAATGAATAAATATTATATATATTATACTAATATAATTCTTTAAATTATATAATTATCACCTAAGAATAGGAATAAGAACTTATCTGATAAAACATGCGTAAGAAAATAAAGAAGTTAACACCCGATGGATGAGTAATAATGTTTCTAACAAACAGATAATAATATGATCTTATATGATATCATAAAATGACTATGATTCTAAAATAAGTAAATTAAAATAATTAAATCATTATATAGGATTTTCAGATACATACAAAGGAAATCATACCTAATGTAAGGGATAATTTCATAATCTCATTATTATATGAGATTGTTTATACGTAAATATTTACTAGGGTATATTTATCATTCATGTCCATATTTTCCAATTATGTATTCAAAAATATTATTTCTATTATTCTAAAAAAATTCAGAGTCAATTTTACCCATTTGTGGATTTTTATTAAATGTTATAAAAATAATCTTTTATCGTTTTAGATATACAGTACTTTTTAAATTTTCCTACAAAATTATGAGGATAATGTCTTTTTAACTTATACATATTGAATAGGTTTTTATGTTTTCATAACACCTTATTTCCATGAATATTACTTTACATGATTTCAATTTTATTTTCAAGTAAATTATTTTCTTTTAATTTTTGATGCATTTTGAGAAAAGAAAACATTTTTTAAGAAGAAAAGATATTTTCCTTAATAATTAATTTAAAGTGTTATATCAAAATTATTATCCATCTAAGATGTAAATATATAATAGGGTTATGTTTCATGTATAATATCCTTATTGTTCCTATGGTTTTATTGTTTTTATGATGGAATTTTATTTATGAAATCCATTTGTTTTACATGCATTATGTTATGGTGGAATGATGTTTAATGAAACCCATTTTATTCCTTGGGTTATGATGAATGATTTATATTTTTGTGGAACACATAATAATGATTTAATTAAGAGATGGGTGGGACCTATATCTCCCTATAATGATTTGGGTAAAGATTTATATCTCATGAGATATACATGGATGGAATGGGAAATGATCTTGGTTTAGTAGTACAGGGATGAAATGAGTAGTGAACTCAGTTTAGTAATGGAATTTTTCCACTATGATGGTTATCGAATTGAGCCTTGACTAATATGCAATTATTTTCTATGCTTATATGTATGCCACAAAATTTCATTTCTTATTTTATGACTTTTGGGATTATATTCATTGATTCTTATGAAGCTTTATGATTTACCCCATGGCATGATATAATGATATTTCATATGCAAGATAATATTTTCAAATGTTATATTCTTATGTCTCGTGATTATGATATAATTGATATCACCCTTGTTTACCCTTATTGATCATTTGAGCTCCCCTTTCATATGTATCATTTCCCTAGGTCATGAAGAAGGGTATTAAGTAATATATTTCAAAAGGGGGTCTAGTTATGAGAAATAAGTGGGAGATAATGAGGATGTCTTAGGAACCAGCAGGTTATGTTTCCTAGTTTTTAAATACACTATACCTATACGGTCCTATCGTGGATTTTTTATATTTTGTAATGAATATTCATAAATTTTGAATTAATATATATGTATGTAAATAATGGGTCATTATAGTGGGTACCAAAGGAAATGTATAGATAACCTTTGAAAACTAGGAGAAGAAAACTATAGGAAGAACCCTAAAAATATTCCGAAGTATAGGTTATAACATTAGTATTTTAGAAATGATTAGGAATAACCTAGGATAAACCCTAAAGTGTCCTAAATTGAAATTTTATTCTTTATTATATGGTTTTCCCATTATGATTATTGTTAATTATACTATGATTCTTGGTTTTAGTCCCTGAATGGCCCAAAGGCCTTATTTTTTTATTTTCTTATGGATAATCCCCCTTTTAAGGGTTTAAGGGGAACCCGTACATGACCCATAGGCCCAAGGCACAAGGCCCGACAAACCCGAAATACATGACCCGAAGGCCCAAAGGCATACCATGCCCAATACATAACCCATAGGCCCATCCCACTTGAACTGCCCCTCCCTAGATTTCTGCATCATTGATCACCTAGCTCCCCACCTTGCATTGCTGATCAGCTAGCATTGCCTCATACAAAGTTGCACGGTGCCTGGTCCCGATGGCGGCTGCCATACCCTCTCATTCTTCCAATCTGGTTAGCTCTACATCTGGTAGTTGCTACTCCTATTTCTCTGATCCTCTTTTGGGGCTTGTTCTGTGTGAACTGGGCTACTACATGGTCTACGTGACCCGAAGGCCGTGTGTCCTGAAGGCCTTTTATGTCCCGAAGGCCTAGGAGACCCGTAGGCCCAAACCGGTGGCTTGAAGGCCCAAATCGGGTGAATAGTTCCGGCTGATACTGTACTGAACAGTAACTATTATAGTACTGCTATAGTACTACTACAGTAACCCAGAAATTCACCTCCACCCAGTTTTGAACCCAGGTCTCTTGGATGCCAAGCAGGATACCTTACCACTCGGGTACAGGCTCGTTGGCATTCTTGGTCTTAGTCAATGGATGGAACCTGAAGAAAGCACGTTAATGCTGAATGTGAAGGAAAATGAAATAATTGTCCTCCTGAGGAACCAAATTTTATGGTATATGGAATGAAAAAAATATATAGTTATGCTCGCACAACTTTCTCAAGCTATGAATCATGCAGGAGTTCTAAACGACCAAATGAGGGAATAAAATTCTATTGAGTACTCCATGAGGTAGCTTCCACCTTCTTTCAGCGAGTCTTATGATCTATTAGTGGCTGAAAATGGATCAATTCCACTAGAAAAGTTATTTTCAGTTCTCCAATGTTCAGAACATAATAAATTCATCTTATAAGTCTATCATTTGGAAGGTGAAGCTGATCAATGGTGGGACCTTATCAATAATAATAGTCCAATATATGAAATTGAATCCATGGAATGAGATGAGTTTAAGAACTTATTTTCATTAATTACTTTCCCTGTATTCTTTTCACAAAGATGGATAAGGAGTTACTTGAGATTAATCAAAAGGATGATAAATTTGTTGGTACCTATGAAGAAAATTTTACAAGACTTGAAAGGTATGAATCTTGAATTATTATCCAACCTAAGAGTAAAATTTATTGATTCTTTAGTGGCTTAAAACAAAGTCTCTGAAGAGCATTAGTTATAATGGACTTCAATAGATATGAGGAAGTGGTTCAATGTGCTCTCAAGGTTGATATAGATTTTGGAGTAACCCATCAGTCCTTTGGGTTTGATAAGGAGAGAAAAATGGTATTCAAGGGAAAATATAAAGACAACACCTAAAAGAAGATGATTTTTCCCTTATGCTCAAAGTGTGGAAAAAACACAGAGTAAATTGTCTTAAAGGGACTAGAAAATGTTTTTTAAGTGTGTAAAAGAATGTCATCGGGTATTTGAATGCTGAGGTGATGGGAAAAATATGTCTAAAAATCTGAATAAAGAAAAGGATACATATAATGCACCTCCTACACTTCAATGTTACAAGTGCATGGAAATGGGGAATTATGCCAATCAATGCCCTAACCTAAGGGTTATTGATGATGATCGACGTCAGCAAATTCTTAAGGCCAAAGATAAAGTCAAGTCACATTGAATCACTATCGGTGATGTGGAGTATGATAATGAAGTGGTTAAAGGTACACTTACCATCCACTCTAAAGTATAAAATTTTTTATTTGATTCTGGATCCACCGACACTTTTATTTATGAAGAGTTTTCTAAGGGTATCTCCATATTACCTCAAAAATTAGATATTGAGTTAGTTGTGACAACTCTTAATGGAATAAGGGTCACATCAAAAGTTTATAATTCTTCTCTAGTTGAAGTTTATGGGAAAGTGCTTGCTATAAATCTTCTGATCATTCCTATAGTTGAATTTTATATGATTCTTGGTGTGGATTGTATTTCTATATATGGATCTCATATCAAATTCCAAGGGATAAAAATCAAATTTCATGTTCCAGATCAATCTCTGATCATATATTGATGCAAGGATGAATATGACCTTCTAGTATAAATTTCTTCCATATTATGGGTCTTTACTTTTATAAATGAAGGTAATGTATCTCAAATGTATGGGAAGAAACTCACCATTAAGAATACACCTATTTTATAGGAGTTTTATGATATCTTTCTAGAAGAATTTTCAGGTATTCCACTGAATCGTGAGGTTAAATTTTCAATAGAATTCATACTGGGTGCTATTCCTATTTAAAATACACCTTATAGAATGGATCAAATTGAGTTTCAGTAATTGAAGAAGAAACTCCAATAAAATCTTGAAAAGGGATTCATACTCCCTAGTGCATCACCTTGGGGTTCACAAATTCTTTTTTAAGAAGAAATATGGATCAATGAGACTCTGTATTGAGTATCGAGAACTTAACAAGATCACTATAAAAAAAATATCATTTCCCTACATTGATGATTTATTTGACCAAATACATGGAGCTCAATGCCTTTCCAAGATTGATCTTCATTCTTGATATCATCAAATAAGGGTCAGGAAGAAGGTTATAAAAAATACGGCATTTGGTACAAGGTTTGGACACTACGAATTTATAGATATTCCTTTTGGTATTACTAATTTCCACACTATCTACATGGATCTAATGAATAGAGTCTTTAAAGACTATCCTGATCGATATGTGTTAGTATTTATAGACTATATTCTTGTCTATTAGAAGAGAATAGAAGGACATGAAGATCACTTGAGAATTGTAATGAAGACCCTATGAGAGCATAATTTTTATGAACAATTTACCAGGTGTGAATTCTGGATTTAGAAAGTTTCATTTTTTGGTTACATAATCTCAAGAGAGTAGATATATATAGATCTAACAAAAACAGAAGTTATTGAATGTTGTCTGAGACCGACAATGGTAACTGAGATCTGAAGTTTTCTTAGTTTGGCTAGATATTATTGACATTTTGAGAATGATTTTTCATGATTATCTAATCCACTCACCAAATTGACTCAAAAAGGAGTTAAGTTCGTGTAGATGGATGAATGTGAAGAGAATTTCAAAGTGCTAAAAATAAGGTTAGCTAGTGCACCTATACTCACACTACCCTATAGTGGAGAAATGTTTTTGAACTACAGTGATGCATACAAGAAGGGGATGGGTTAAGTTCTCTTGAAAAATGATATGGTGATTGCTTATGCCTCACGATAATTGAAAATCCATATTCAAAATTACCCAACTCGTGATTTGGAGTTAGCTACTGTAATATTTTGATTAAATATATGAATACATTATCTTTAAGGTGAAAGGTGTGATATTTATACTAATAAAAAAAATTAATGTATATTTTTACACAAAAGGAGATGAATATGAGTCAAAAAATATGGTTGGAGTTGATGAAATATTACTACTGCTCAATACATTACCATCCTAGGAAAGTGAATAAGGTGGAAGATTCTTTGATTCAAAATGACCATGCCAGCCTATCAATGATGAGGAACACAAAAGATCCAATTTTTATGGATTTACAAAGGATGGATCTTGAAATTTTAAAGGGGAGAAATATTTTCTTTGTCAAATTAATGTTCAAATGTCTATAAAAGTGAAAATTAAGTAGCCATAGAAGGAATATGTATAACTACAAAATAAGGTGAGAAATGTCCATGAATTCAACCTTGATTGTGATGGAATAATAAGGTTTAGGAACTAGGTTGGTATTCCTCCCATACAATAATTAAAGAAGGATTTATTGGATGGGGCTCATAGTTCTCCATTATCTATTAATCCTAGAAGCACAAAGATTTCTAGGGACCTAAAAGAGTAATTATATTGGGATGGCATGAAAATGGATGTTTCCAAATATCTCTCTCGGTGCTTGGTTTTTCAGCAAGTTAAGTATGATAGATTGAAGTCTAAGGGGTTGTTTCAACCATTACCCATACTAGGATGGAAATGGAAAAATATCACTTTAGACTTTGTCATCAGATTTACCAAAAAAATCTAAAGGCCATAATGCTATATGGGTTATAGTTGATCACCTTATAAAGTCGGAACACTTCATTTCTATTAGAGATGATTTATTTCTTGATCATATTTCCAGGATATATATAAAGGAAGTGGTAATATGTAATGGAGTTCCACTTTCCATTGTATCTAATCTAGATCCGAGGTTTACCTCAATGTTTTAGTGAATTATTCAATAGGATCTGGATGTAGAGTTATGTTTCACCACTACTTATCATCCTCAGACAGACGGTCAGTCTAAGAAGAAAATTAAAACTCTAGAAGGAATTTTGAGAGCTTTCTCTATGGATTTAAAAGGTGTTTGAGATCAACACCTAGATTTAATGGAATTATTTTACAATAATATCCTTCACTCCCATATTCAAATGGATATTTATGATTCCATCTATGTAAATAACTGTATAACTCCAACTTTTTATGATGAAGTTGGGGAAATAAAGTTATTAGTACTTGATCTTGTGGATTAAATGGCATAGAAGGTCAGAGCTATTCAAAAACACATAAGAGCATCTCAGAGTTGACAAAAAAGTTATGATGACAAATGAAAAAAAGACCTAGTGTTTGAAGTGGGAGACAAGGTGTTTCTATGAATATCTCCCTAGAAGAGAGTAATGATATTTGGAAATAATATAAAGTTGAGCCCTAGGTATATTGGTCCTTTTGAAATTTTGGATCATATTGGGAAGGTAGCTTACCGATAGGAACTTCCAAAAAATCTCTCACAAGTTCATGATGTGTTCCACGTATCTCTCCTAATAAATAACATACACGATCCTTCACATGTACTAAACTCATAAGTTGTACCGTTGGACCAATATCTTTCTTATGAAGAACAATGAGTATAGATTTTGGATCGTAGAAAAAATTTTCAATGAAACAAGACCACTCACTTGGTTAAAGTTCTATGGAGGAACCACCAATTCGAGGAAGCTACCTGGGAACTTAAAGATATTATGAGGGAGAGTTATCCTCATCTATTTGTTTCCAAATGATGAATTTTGAGGTTGAAATTCAGTTTAAGGGGGGTAGAATATAACACCCTACTGTTTTTATGAGATATTTTCATTAAAGAATTTTAATTCTTTAGTAGCTTTTACTACATGTAATCGTGAGTTTAAAATAATCGAGATATTCCCTTATTATAAAATTACCATTATAACCTAGTAATTAGGTTATAAATAATAAATATAACTAAATTATAAAAATGTACGGTGAATTCATTGGCTACCAATTATTTATGAAAAAAATATAAATGAATTTTTTTCTATTAATAAATTGAGTGAGTTACTATTATTAAATGAAATTAATGAAATATATATGTTATATAATTAATATAATATTTTTGATATTCATCCAATAGTTATTTTTTTATAGGGTATGAATAAACCTTATTTGATGTATAAAACCCTATATTTTTCAAAAGGGTAATTTTACACCTTTTAATGGAGAACCATTTTTAAAGTAAAATTTTGACACATTAATAATTTTATATAAAAAAATAAAACTCTTCTTTGGAATCAAGATATAAAATTTTACTATTTATAAATTTTTGATATTTTTCTGATAACTTTCAAGTTTTGATGAATAGTAAAAATACACTAAATTTTAATTGAAAATAATTTTTCTCGTTGAAAAAAATTCTTATGGATAAATTATATTATTGAATGGTTTTAAATTATAAATAAAATATATTTTTATCAGTTAATATAATGTAAGTCATTATAATTAATTTTACATTGAATTTTGATGTAAAAACATTTCAATCTTTTGCAATATTTTAACATTTGAAACCATTTTTCTCATTTCAACAACGGGATTAATTTTAAATTATTTACAACATATTTTGTGTTTTTAATATTAAAAACTGGATTATATGTCTGTAATTAGTAGGTCTAAATTATATAAATATATTTATTTTATTTTTGGGCTATATGAATACTGACTTCAGAAATTTTTATTAATATAATAAAAGGGTAAATTGGGTAATTAAGGGAAAAAATAATGTTATAAAATTACCATAACACTTGAACGAATATCATTTCATGAGTGTTTTTAGAACTAAATCATCCTTGGGTAGAAATGGTATCCTTTTGAAGCCACCTGGATGATATTAAGACACTTAATCTATTTTATTTAAAGAAAAGTTAAATATGCCTCCCATAAATTTTAATAACTTATCATTTTTAATATAAGGTTATACAGAAGATAAACTCAATTATAAAAACTCATTTTAAATCTAATTTTTTTTATTATCATGTTTTTTTTATCATGTTTTTTTAGGAAATAATTAATTACCTTAAAGGTTTATACATTAATGATGTGGAAATTATTTAATTGATGAAAAAACAATAAACTAATTTTTAATGAAATGATAATAACCCTTATAAGAAAAAAATGCTAGAATAAATCTTATTTTTTGAGTATATATCAACCATAATCATCAAGGGTCTAGTTATTGACCATTTGGATCCTTATAGAAGAGATTATGACACTTAAATTATTTTATTTATAAAGATGTTAAACTTGTCGCTTTCATGTTTTAATAAGTATAACATTTTTAATGATGAATTTTCCAGAATATATATTCAACTTCAAGTATACTTATGAAATATATTATAATTATCTTTTTCATTGTATTATATTTTTTATTTTTATTAAACAAATAATCATATTAAATAATTACACAATATTGTTGTAGTGGTTATTTTATTAAGAAAAATATCAAATAAATGTTATTAGAAATATTAAAATAAATATAATTTGGTCTAATTAATATTTAAAATAAATTTTATAGATTACCTTTACCTCTTATAAATATAATAAAATATTTTTTTCTAAGTTAAATTATTATCTTAATATTTTTAAAACTCAATGAATTGAATAGTGTCAAAATTGACACTATTGATTGTTTATCAAAATAATGTTTTATTAAATTATTTAAAAATAATAAAAAATATTATAAAAATATAGAATAATTATTATATGGTCTAGATTTTTCTAAGGTACTTATTTATGGTCTAATTAACATCATATAAGTAAACATTTAACCCTTTTAATATTGAAATATTTGTTACCCTGGTTAAAAATTAAATAGAATAACTAAGTGTTAATTAAAATGATAAGGTTTAAATTGAAAAAAAAAATTGTTTTTATGATATTAAAGCACTATATCATCTCATTTTATAAATTTGAAAATTTTGATGGTTTTTTGGATGGGGTTTTATTTTATAATATATTAATATTTTTGGAGATCCCGAAAATTCCCCACACCTCAATTATAAAAGGCCACCTCCTCCCTCACCTATTCACTTCACATTGAGCCTTAAATCTCATCCATCCCATACCCAATTACCTTATCAACTTCCCTAGTTACATTAAATAGGTTCTGGTATTCTTCAGAGACCAAATCTAGTGCTTTATGAGGATATTTAGAGGGAGCACATCAAAGAAGAGGTAATCTCCTCTGTCAATTCTTTCAAACTTGTTTATTATTCTACTTACTATTAATTTTTATTTTTATTATAAATTAATAACTCTATTATCACTTATATACTGGGATTTTATTATGATTATTAATCAACCATATTCCATGTTCTATCTATCCTACAAAAAATGAAATCACCAGACATCCGTACGTACAGATTACCATCTCCACATTGTGGTGTAATATGTTTTCCACAACCACCTTACTTGGATGAGTATAATTATGTAAATAACAACTATATATGATTACTATAACATTATATTGATTCTGAAATATTATAAACCATCCCCTTCAATACCATTCAATAATTATGGTAACGATATCGTCGCTTGTGTGTACGTACGGCTTACCTTCTCCATGATATGGTGCAATTCATTCTACATGATCTTTATTAAAGAATGATTATATAAATTAATGGAGTGAATAAATATAATATATATTATACTAATATTATTCTTTAAATTATATAATTATAACCTAATAATTGGAACAATAACTTATTTGACAAAATATGCATACGAAAATAAAGAAGTTAACACCTGGTTGACGAGTAATAATGTTACTAACAAATGGATGATAATATGGTCTTATATGATACCATAAAAATTAATAATATTCTGAAATAAGTAAATGAAATTAATTAAATAATTATATAGGAGATCTTGATACATAAAAAGGAAATCAAACCTAAGGTATGGGATAATTTTGCAATCTCATTATTATCTAAGATTGTGTATATGTAAGTATATACTTGGGTATATTTAGCATCCATGTCCATGTTTCCAAATTATATATTCCAAAATATTCTTATTATTCTTATACAATTTTTTAGAATCAATTTTACCCATTGTTAAATTTTATATTAAACGTTATGAAAAGAATCTTTTTTCGTTTTCAATACGAGGTACTTTTTGAGTTTTCTGGAAAAAGTGTGATCAGAATGTTTTTTTAACTTATACGGCATGAATAGATTTTTATGTTTTTATGATGCCTTATTTCCATGAATATTGATTTACATGATTTTAGGTTTATTTTTAAATAAATTCTTTTCATTTAAAACTATGTGTAATTTTAAGGAAGGAAAACATTTTTGAAAAAGAAAGGATATTTTCCTCAAGAATTAATTTCATGTGTTATATCAAAATTATTTTCCTTCTAAGATAGAATAATTTAATAGGTTTATATTTAAAGTATAATATCCTTATTATTCCTATGGTTTTATTGTGTTTATAATGGAATGATATTTATGAAGTCTATTTGTTTTACATGGATTATGTTATGGTGGAATGATGTTTAAAGAAACCCATTTTATTCATTGGGTTATGATTAATGATTTATGTTATTATGGAACACATAAAAATAATTTCATTATGAGATGGGTAGGACCTATATATCCCTCCAATGCATTGGGTAAAGATTTATATTTCATGAGATGTACATGGATGGAATGGGAAATGTTCTCGGTTCAGTGGTACAGGGCTGGAATGAAGAGTGAACTCGGTTCAGTAATGGAATTTGTCTGCTATTATGGTCTTGGAAATGAGAATTGACTGATATGAAATGATTTTCTATGATTATGTGTATGGTAAAAAATTTCATGTATTATTTTATGACTTTTGGTATTTCATTCATTTACTCTTATAAAGTATTATGATTTATGTCATGGCGTGATATCACGTTCTTTCATATTCTAGTTAAGATTTTAAAATGTTGTGTTATTATGTCTTATGATTATGATTTGATTGATATCTCCCTTTTTTACCCTTACTAATAATTTGAGCTCACCCTTTCATATGTTTCTTTTCCCTAGGTCATAAAGAAGGGTATTGAGTAAGATATATCAAAAAGGGGTCTAGTTATGACGAAATAAGTGGGAGACAATGAGGATGTATTATGAACCAGTTGTTTATATTTCCTAGTTTCTAAAGAAACTATACATATATATGGTTCTTTCATGTAATTGTTATATATTGTAATGAATATTATTCAATTTTTAAGAAATATCTATGTATTTAAAGTATGGTTTGTTATAAAAATTGTTACTCGATGTTCTTCATTTATATGAAATCCTCTTACGTGAAGGTGAAAATATATTTCAAAAGTTTGTTTATTGGTATATATATAACTTAATTAGATTATACATCTTGTTTCATGATGAATAGGGGATAAGTTTTTGTGAATCACATAATTTAATAAACAGTGTTAGGAGGCTATGTACATAGTATACACCTTGGAATAGTGATATTTCTCATATACTTTCATAAATAAGGTAGTTTGGTCATTTCATGAAAGTGTGCATTCCTAAGTGGGGATTAAAGAACTTATATGTTATAATAAATCACATAAAAATGTGAAGAATAAATATAAATGGAACATAAATTAATAAACAAAAAAATATGTGCTAGTATGGGTTCATGAATTTATCAGTGTAAAGGACATTCTTTCCTACTACTAGTTAATAAAGTTAAAGAAGAAAGAAGAAAATCCTTAAAATAAAAGTGTGAAAAAATAGAAACAGCACAATCAAAACATACTAAATTCTATTATTTAATATTATAATATTATTGTGAAAATATTCATTACATAATTTTCTTGTGTGAGGATCACATACATTATTATTTGATTAAATTATATTGCAAGTTTGAGAATATATTTTAATTTTTGTTACAAAACTCAAAGGATTTATTTCTAGTTTTTTGTGTGGTTTGAATCATTTCCAAACAATTATAAGGACTAACTTCTCTTATTGAGGATTAAACCATGTAAATACTTATGTTCTTGTGGTTGTTCTTGTGTGATTTCTTTCCAGTGAAGTCAAATCTTTTTAACCGAATGAGAAGGTTGTTTCTTAGGGAAAAAAATTAAAAGGAATCACTGATTCACCCCTCACCCTCTTAGTGATCACACATATCCTATTGTGAATTTCAAAATAAAAATAAATTTCTTATAAGAGATCTTGGAGGTGGTTTAGAAGGATCTAATACAGTTCTATCTGTATGATAGAATTCGTCTCGTGACAGAAATTTTCCTGTCGTAAAGTTTTGTTTCCAGAAATGTGAAAATGAATAGACACCACTAATGATCATAAGAGTCATTCACACTGAGAACTAAATCATCACATCATAACTAGATATTCATATTTTTTTATTTATAGAATATTATAAGGTTCATTTGTTCCATGATCTCAAAAATCACACCACGACTGGGTTTCATTAGACTTAGGAAATTTTCATAAGGTTCCTTACTTTGGGACATTTAGTGTTTTGCATTAAAAGCTTCTATATATATTTCATCTATGAAGGATATTTTAGAATATCTTAGTCATTTTCATTAGGTGTGCCTCATGCTGTGAAACAAAGGCTTATGCATCAACTGGATCTAGGTATATTTCAAGGGCCTTATCTAGAATATTTTTTTACTATGAAGCAAATGCTCACACTACAACTTATTCAAGCATTAAAGAAAACTATAATATCTAAAAAAGGATCTAAGTAGAATTAAGACTAAAGTATGTAGTGTATTCTTTGGATCTGATTGTTGACTATTTTTTACACAACAAACAATGATATTATACCAAAAACTATGAAATTATAGACCATCACAAAATTATTAATAGATTATAAAATATTTAATTAGTATGAACTTTTAAGGGTTAAATCCACCTAATTAGCATGTTATAATAACATTAAAATTCTAAAATAAATAAGATATGATCTCATTGGTTTAGGTAATGGATGATTAATTATGACAATTATAATAATAATTAGATTATTAGACAATTATAATATTCACTCGTATTAGTTTTGAAGGAGTAAGAGAACATACATAGAGAGAACACAGTAAAAATAAGAAGTTTTATACTAGTTCTAGAATATAAAATAAGAAGAAAAGATAGATCCATATTATATTCTTTCTTGATTATTTTTTGATTCTATCAAGTGGAAGAAAGTATACCGGGTTGACACACCATTATCGGTGTGACCATACTTTATTGTTCTTGAGAATTAAAGAAACAATTCTTATAGGTGTAGTATATTCCTAGAGTGTTTGTTAGTAGTGATTTTTTTATTTTATGGATTTTAAACCAAGAGGTTCACTATAGCTACTCCAAAGTTGTAACCAAAGAAATTATCTTAGTGTTTTAGTTCCATAGGCCCATTTACATGCATGCTCCTTGTATTATCGCATTTGGGTGAACCATGTAAATAATATGTTTATCCCTTTACTACTTTTTTATTTATTTATAATGAACTAATAAAAAGTGAGGAGTTACAATTACAAATAGAATAAGATCATTGGATATGGTTGAGTTCTAGAATTTAAAATACCAATATTCACCCCCCCCCCCCATCAAGATATTAACCATTGTTGATTAATAATAAGTGGTGTTAGATAAAAGGTTCATGAAACACTTTTTTATCCCTAAAAATGGTGGGTTTTTTTGTTAATCAAAAGGGGATCTGTGTTTTTTTTATTCAGAAATTTCAAATAGTTAAAAAACAAAATGTAATAATACTTTTATTCATTGTGTATGGATGTATAATTGGATATTATAAACATAATTGTGGCCAACAATAAGAGAGGAGTATTATCCAATAGAGATGATAAGGAGTTGGATATTGACACCAATGAGATGGATGAACTAAGGGGATATTTCACTAACCTTATTTATAAAAAAAATATTTTTTGAAAGACCAATCATGCTATGTGTTAGAAACCTCTAAATATATATGATTGTGATTTAAAATTTTGATAGTAAAAGTTAAAGGTTCTATTAAATAAGTATGAAGATTTAAAAATGAGCTCGAATGATATAGTTGATGCATTGTTTGATTGGGTGAACATTTTGGTTGAAGATATGCATGGATGAATAGATCCTTGAAGATATCAAAATTATTAAAATAATATTGGTAAGATTAACTGTTATTTTTAATTAAATTTTTTTAATCATTAAAGACAATTATATGAAGGAGGTGACATTGGAAAAACTACATAGTACTCATTACATACAATATATGGAATGATATAAATTATTAGAGGTTTATACAGCATTATTAGGTGTCATAATTTAAGGAAATGAAGAAACTTTCTTTATAGGAGGTCCCCATTGAAGAAGAAGTGGATGAAGTAATGTATTTCTTGACCTATAATCTGAAATAAGGTAAATGGAAATTCAAGGAAAAGAATCCACTTTATTTCTTTAATGTTATAAAATATTTACATACAACTGATATGTGTCTCAAGAAATTATTTGATGATAGTGAATAAGAAGTTCCATTGAAGAAGACATCAATTGATGTGAATTTTAGGATATATTCACAGTATAAATTCATTAAGATAAGGAATTTAATTTCAAAATAAAATGATATATTTGAGTAAATGGAACTAGAGAAGGTGGTGGACTATATATACCTCGGTAAATAATTTATTTTGGTTTTAGAATACAATATATAATTGGAGGAAAATGATGGTAAAGGTTCTAAAGTCATGGGTACAGTAGTTTTGGAGGATAAACTTGAGACTTTTCTTAAATAAATAAACTTTTAGTGGAAAAACCAACAATGGTAATGGTTGTGTACGTGAATCAAATATTTACATAAAATAGTAAAAAGAGGATAAAAATGAATTAAAAATATGATATTTATTGGATCAAATAAAAAAATAAAGAAAACATGAAAAAGGTGATTGAGTATAAGATCAATGTTGAAGAGAATTCCTAGGTCATGGTTTTATTGAATGATCTAGTGAAATATAATGTCAAATATAATTTAGGAACTAGAATAAAATTCATATATTTGGGAAAAAGATATGATGATAAAGAGATATTTCTAACCCCTGACATGTACTTAGGAATTTTGAGGGCATGGGCTGTGAGATAGGGTAAGGAGATATATGAGGAATTGATGTATAAGTTGTACAATTTTACACCAGTAAAGTAGTTCAAATAAAATATAAAATACATTATGTTTCTTACCTATGAACAAAAATATGTGGTGGTTAATGCTAAATCAAAATAACCCACTCCCCATAAGAAGGTTTAGTTTCATAAATCAAAACAGACACAAAGAGCTATAGTTGGAGTAGTTAAGTCACACATAAAACTCAAAGAATCTATTGTTATTATTGTAGAATAATGGGGTATAACTAATATGTGTCCCCCGTTATAAAAATATACTTCAGGGATAATGAATAAAAAATCATGAAAAAGAAATTTCTTAATCTCTATATGCCTTTAATGGATATTTCTTTTGGATTGAAGGTTATAGACCCAAATAAATCAATTCATCTTTAAGAGTGAAAAGAAATTTTCTAATTGAGACTTGTAAAAGAAGAACATAGTATTCAGAGACATCATAAAGTAGGATGAGAACACATAATATATTTGGAACCATGTAATATAAATAATAATAAGAAATAAATATAGAGGAATAACAAGTTCATTCACTATAAAAACAAAATTCATAGAGGATATAGTCTAACAAGATAAAATTTTAGGATGGAAATATATCTTGGATTTCAAAAAAACATGGATTCTATATAGGAGTTTCACTTCCCACATGATTGGGAATAAATAAATATCAATGGATAAAATATTATAAATATAGGGTAGTTTTGTTTTTCATCGATTAGGGGGTGAATATCATCATCTATAGGAAGGCTAATGTTGGTGGAAGATACCTAAGGAACATGGAAGTCTTGTTGGTTGAAGGTCTCAATAATATAATACTTATTGTACGTAAATCTTGTGACTCAACACATGCTATGAAGTTCTAAAAGAATACATGAATTGTTAAAGGAGGAGCTAGATCAACTATTTTTCAATGGAAGTGAACCAAGAAAAATCAATTTCCCATTGGTTAAGAAGATTTATATTTGTTTTACAAAAAATAATAAAACTAATTGTAGAAAATATAAATTATTGTTTGAGTTGTAAATCCTCTGATGGATTCGTGGAGAATTAAGGTTCTTGAGACATCCCCAATATCACATCTAATTATACACACATGTGTGATAATTGTTAAAAGGGGGTTATATCATAAAATACCTACAATAAAAAGAAAGAGAAGTCAATTAGGTTACTAAATTTAGTGCATGTGGATGTGTGTGGAACCATGAAACCAAAATCCATAGATATAAAAAGGTATTATATCATTTTTATTGATTATTATAGCATTTTGGAATGGTTTGTGGTTATTACCCACATATTTGATGTATTGAAATGCATTATTTGGTATAACAGGTTAACAAAGAATATTCACAATGTAATATGTTATAACTTATAGAAAACTAATGGTAAAATATAAACCAATAACTTGGTGAATGGTTATCCTCAAAAATATGGAATTCAACATCAATTTTCAACAGTGAGGACTCCTAAATTAAATAGTTCTATTGATAGGAGGAACCTAATTATAAATAAATTGTATCATAATATACTCATCGAAAAGAATCTATTAGAGAAATACTGGTAAGAAGTGGTTCTTTATTCATTATTTATCTTCAATGGATAATTTTCATGGATGAATTAAGAAAATCCCTCTTGTATTTAAGGTATAGGAATATGTCTATGCTTAAATAATTTCTAGTATTAGGAATTAAATATATTTTCCTCAACAAAGAGAAGAAAAATAAGTCTTAATCTCCTGAGGATGGAGGAATATTTTATGGATATTCATCCAAATTCAAGGCATGAAAGTTATATTACAAATTTATAAATAATATCAGTAAAACCCTTGATATAACTTTTATATGAAGGAACCATGTTTTTAAATCTTATAAGAAGAATTTAGAGTAGATTAGTGGAAAACTCAAGGTGGAAAGTGAGGTTGAGATAAGAACAATAGGGTGAGCGCATTGGGATATATACACTTAGAATAATATACTAACTCTAAAGAAAATTTTGTCACTTTAGAAATAGAAAATATACCTACTAGAATATCTAAAATTTGTGATAGAAATATTGTCGGTGACCTGAAAACTTCAGTTCCAACTCAAAGAATGAATGCTTGATAGTAAACCAAAATCATAACTCAAGTGAAGACTAAATTTTTTTAAAGACGATGATAAATATGATAATTGGTTTAAGGATTTTCATGAATACAATTAAAAAATAAAAAAAATCAACCTTGTAGATTTTTTTAAAGGATTGAGGATACAAAATCCATCGGAACCATGTGGGTGTGATGTAATAAAATAAAAAAAGATAGAAATATTTCATGAAAAAAAATCATGGATGCTATGAAAGTGATATTTTAAAATTTAAGGTATTGATTATGATGATACATTTAGACACATAGCTCGTTTAGAGACTATATGGATATTCATAACTATGGTAGTGATAACATCGTTCAAATTCAATTAAATGGACATAAAATAATATTTCCAAAATGTAGTACCTAAGGATGAGGCATACAATGATAGAATGTATGAATTTATCATTCAGGAATATGATAAAAAAGTTTTATATTTTAATTTCAAATTTTATGGATTGAAACAATCATAAATAGAATTGTACTTGTGACATGATCAATATATAAAGAAACATGGATTTCAAATAGGAGAAGTTGACCACATCCATTAAATCAATAATGAAAATAATCAAATACTATTGGTTCTTATCAATATGGAATATAATATTTTTTAGGGATAAAATAATGCACATTTAAAGCTATATTAATGATATATGAGGTGTGAATTTTAAATTTTCTTGATCAGAGAGATGAAATTTTTCTTTATCATTTAAGTATTTGAAGGAGAAAGTGGCACATTTATATATTTAAAAAATATGCTAAAGAAATTATGAAAATGTTTGATATGGATGATTCAAAGTTAATGAAAACCCCGAAGGAAACTTTGATGAACTTTTCAAATGATGTGGATAGAACATAGGCTAATGTGGTAGCATTCATGGAGACTATTTGGAGCTTATTGCACCAAAATTCTACATGGACCTATATTTCATTTTCCACATGTCAGGATGCCAGGTACCAAATAATCCCCAAAAAATTCAATTTTTAATTATGAAGAGAATACTTTATTAAGTCAATCATATAAAAAAATTGGGATATTTTTTCATAGATAATCAAATCATGAGCTGATTGGGAAAACTGATGTAGAATGGGAAAGATAAATTGATGATTTAAAGTAAACATCATGTGGTTTTTTTATCTTGGATTTTCCTGTATTTATTGGTTAATAAAAAAATCATGACTGCATTTCCTTGATAACCGTAGATGTTATATACATAGAAACCACTAAAAAATGTTTTTAGTTTATTTGGATGAAGAAATAACATGAGAATGTTGGGGTGGTTTTTGAACCCCCTATTACAATAAAGTGTGGGAACTCAAGTTCTATAAATCTCAGTAAGAATCTCATTCATAATTAAAATATTAATCACATTGAGATCAAATACCATTTCAACAATGGTAAGGTAGAGCAAGTGATTCTAAAATTTGATTACATATCAATAAGAGATCAAGTTATAGATATTATGACTAAGGAACTACTTATAGAGGATTTTGAGAAGCATAATTTTTATCATAGAGTCCATCCTACCCTATATTTCTTTATTTTATGGAAAATGGACCACCAGTGTGTTAATTTTTATTATATAAAATAACATTAAGTGTAATTTCCATGGTATATTTCATAAATAAGTATCCCAACTTGGTTAGAGACAAGGAATCAAGTATGCCTCCTTGTATTCCAGAGGCTGCTGACTAGTAGTGAGGGTATACGGTGATACAATGGAGAGAGTATTCCCTCATAATCTGAGTGAAACAAAATGGTATATAATAAAATAATAATCAGTGGAAACAATATAAAAGTGAAAACATAGAAAAAGTAAAATTCCAGACCAAGTAAACTATAAAAATTAATACCTAGTTTCATATAAAAAATAATGATTTCATGATGCTATGTAAATATAGGGATGTACATGGGAACATTCATATATAGTACATTCTATAAAAAATTAAAAAAAAGGACAAAATCTATCTCTAATAGGATCACAAGAATAATCCTTCTCCTATGTTCCCATACTCATCCTAGCGTATAAAACTAGACATTTATAGCTCAACTCTATCCTTTATCCCAACCTACACCTATAGATTCTATCTGGGTACCAATTTATGGCTCAAATAGGGCATGAGTAAAACTCAATATGCCACCACCAATAGTTTCTAGCATTATCCTATCTATTGATATAAAATGATCCGTTTAAATTTAATAATCATTTTAAAGAAGTAAATAAATAAACCATGTCAGTTTTGGATCCTCATGGGACAGTCATCCAGCACTTCCTACTTTGTACTAAGCTAGGATATCTCTAAGTAATTAGAATTTTAGTTTTAAGTTACAAGGTCGGGACATGATGTATGAAACCAAGGAATCCAAGAATGTTTATAGTCATGTAATGTCCCATGAATCTGTGGAACTCAATTTTTTTAAGATAAATGAAGTCCATAGGTGTGTACCCTTGGAAGTTCACCCTAAAGGGAATATGCTACCTAGGACCTAGGGTTGTGTCCAAGGTATCCTAGGTGTTATACATGAAAGGATCCCAAGGTAATAACCATGGTGATTTTTAATATAAATCCAAATCCAAATAGAATCTTCCAAGGAATTCAATTTATTTAATTTAGAGAAATATAGGTGAACCTTCATTGCTAAGTTAGATAATTCAAATCAATAATAAAAAGATAAAATCCTAGTGTGGTCATTCACATGGAAGATGTATCAATGAATCCTTTGGTTTCCCATGATCCCATCCAAGGAAACCCACAATGGGAGTCCAAGTATCACTTAGGGCATTAAAACCCTTTTAAACTAAAATTCCATGACCATAATCAATAATAATGTATTAATATATCCAATAACCATAATCATAATGATATCCATAATTTAATTTTACAATTAAACAGGGGATATGTGACATGACCATTCCATTCATATTTCATTTATATCAATTATTCAGTTCAATTATTTAAGAAATACGACCAACCATAGAAGGTGTTTAAATTACATATCCTAGGAATTGGATCCCTATCAGGATATTATACCATTTAATTTATGAAGGTAACCCAACGCAACTCAAAATTTGGTTTAATTTCAATCCTAGTCTTAGGGGGGGTGATAAAGTTATCAATTAATTCATTTTATACAAATAAACCATATCATTTTATAGGGTGAAGTTAGCACACTTCTATAGGTGGTTTAATTTTTTTTTCAAGGCATAAAATTCATGGGCCTTTAAAGAGACACACCCTAAAGGGTGTCTTGGGTCGAGGCAGACCACTCTAAAGATATGATTTAGAGTGTGAGGACAACCCATTAAATGTGATAACTAATTTACTAATTTAATTTTACATTTATAAGGCATCAAATAAAAATTCTATCTTGTGGAATATAACATACAGATACCTTGATTAGGTAATTTTCCACCTTTTCTAAGTTCCCCTTTGCTTAAAAATACTTTTATGCTATTTTTCTGGGTTTACTACAGACTGTAGAATAGGTACACGTCGTTTACCTGAAGTACATGTCGTGTACTTTGTGATGCTTATATGTCGTGGATGGGGAGATCACATCGTGAGCTGGTACATTCCATATACCTAAGGTAAACATTGTGTAGGGGTTAGAAATACGTGTTTTCAAACAAAGGATATGGGTTTTTTGGAATAATTATCCAACATGGACTACACGACGTGACCAAGGGGTACACGTCATGACTCAGCCCGCACCCAGCTTAAAGTCACACATTTTTCTATTTCTTTTGGTCCTTTTCATTATATACTTCCTAGATATTTACATAGAGAAGTTATGGTGCATTCTTGAGAGACTCAACTCCTTCCGGATCAAACCAAGCGATTTAGGATCTTTGTTCTTCTTATGATGTGATTCCCAGGTAAGTGTCCCCCCTCGTTATTCAAGTTTATATATTCCTCTCCTCTTGGGTTCTCAATAGATTATCTTTTGATCAATGGATCCATATCGTGGGGTGTTGGATCATTCTTCTAGGTTGTGTTTCAATATATCGTTCACCTTCTTTCTCATTATGGGGTTCCATTGCGAGTGTCATTCTTTGGTAAAGTGGTAGGTGGATTTGTCCTATTTTTCCAAATTGATTACCATTGTATTGCTTGGTTGATTTCAATTGATAATTTAAATTTAAATGATCAACCTTGTTTTAAATTTCTTTGATAAAACCCAATTCCATTGAATTGTAATATTTGAAATGGTTTTGGCATGGAAACTTGGAAAACCCCCAATTCCATTGAATTGGGGTGGGTTTATGGAAATTGGATGATTTAAATTGTTGAATTTAAATTATGGATTTGATAGAAATGTTTTCAATTAAAAGTTTGAATTTAATTGTGTAAATTAATTATGAAAATTATGGAATTATTTTTTAATGGATTTCAAACTCCTGAAAATGGATTAAAATGATTTGATAGAAAACCAGTGGTTTTATCTTGTGAAATAGCATGTTTTTGAATAAAACTTGTTTTGGTTTTAAATGGAATGGAATTGGAATTTTTTGAAATAGAATAATGGGATTGATCATATTTTTAAGAAGTCTTAAAATAGTTCACCCAACATTTAAGAGTGATGCAAGACTTAGGTAGTTAGTGATTTATTTGGATACACTCTATGCTGCAACAATGTTCTAAAACATACTTGCAGTAGGTCACATCCCTGATGAGTTGGGGAAGAGTCTCCTTTGTCCAGTTTTATAGGGACGTGTGTATACAAATTTTTTTGATTTTTGTGGAATCCCATAGTTGGTTAATATTATCATACCTTTTGGTATATGACCATGTTGCTCGCTAGTTTATTTATATTTGAGATATAAATGTATGCCAATATTTTTTGAACTACTTTACATGCCTACTAAATTTATATATATTGTTTTATATAAATGTTTTACTTAAGACATTTTTTTATAAATATTCCATCTCTCGTAATTTAAATCATGTGCTTTGAATTTATTTTCCATCATTTTGAAAATGTATAACATGTTTTGTTTAAATGTGATTTTAAATTTCCAAACATGTTTGTTCTGAAAAAATGAAAGCTTTTATTTCGATAATCAATATTTGGAATCTATGGAATCTTTTGTGGTATCCTACTAGGCTTAGGATCACACCCAAATTTTTCCTTAAGGTGTTTGTAGACTTTATTCTTCCAGGCTCGAGAAAAGGTAAGGGATTTCTTGGAGGTGGATCTAGTTATTGAGCATTGGACGTGGTGAGTTGTGTCCTTAAGGACCTTGGGGCTATTTTCCTATTTATTACTTTGGTTTTTAGTACTTTGGATTTTATTCCTTGTTGTATTTTGGTAATTTTACTTCCAGTGGAATTTTCCTATTAATATGCATATTGTCTTTTATCTTTTCTTCCACATTCTTATGGAAGAAATCATTTCCACTTGTATGTTGTATGATGTATGGTGCTAGTTGTCGACCTGTGGGGATCAGGAACACCCTTCAGGTTATGTCAAAATCAGCTCGGTTATCAGGTTACCAGGGTACCTGGGCTGGTTCGTGACAAATTGGTATCAAATGAGGCTGTTGATATTCCTTTTTCTTGAAGTCAGTATGAATTTTTTAAATCTTTTTGAGAGTTAGGAGGTAGTTGCGATTGAGTGCCTTGAAATCTCTCCCCACAATAAACCTTAAGTCACCAAGGGTGGTTAGGGAAAGACATCTTGTGGATCAGTTCTAGTCTTTTCCTTATTGATATTTAGATATGTTTAAATACAACTCTTTCTTGTCCCTTCTGTTGAGAATATTTTCTCTTTTGACTGATTTTGAGTGTTAATATAATGTATTTTTTTATCTGATGATATTGTGTAGCATCATGCCTCTGATAAGAAATGAAAATCAGATACAGTAAAAGGCTATTACTAAACCTCAGCAAGCAAATCCTATTGTTGATTCGAATCTGGTTGAGGTTATTGTGTACATTGTACAAGCTCTAGGATAAGCACTGCCTCCAGTTCCCGCTCAAGCTCTAACTGTGGATACTCAAGAGGATGTTCTTCAGAATCATTCTCAAGAGTTCCTTCACCAGAATCCACCAGTCTTCAAAGTCTCCACTGATCCTAAACATGTTGAGGAATGGTTGTGTAAGATAGAATGATTGTTTGAGTTCTTAGAGACGCTAGAAGTGATCTGGGTGAAGTGTGCTACCTTTATGCTAGAGAGACCAAGCAGGAGATGATGGGACATAATGGTGATGGATGGGAAACATGAGGTCTTAGTGTGTAATGACTTCAAGGTTCTTTTCACCAATTATTTATATTCAGAGTCAATGGTGTTAGCCAAGGCTATTGAGTTTTTCAATCTTGAGTAAACCGAAAAAATCATGATTGAGTATTCAAATCACTTTGCTGAGTTGGTGTAGTTTGCACCTAAGATGGTATCTAATGAGAGGATGAAGGATCAATGGTTTGAGTTGGGACATTGATCAGATATCCATTATTAGTTTTTCTTATAGAATCTTCCCACTTATACTGATGTGTTGGATAGGGAGACTATGGTTGAGATGGACTTGGATGGAAAGTCAGGGTTGATGGGAGTTTCTTTTTCTCCCAGTGGCAGCATTGGTTCCTTCAAAGGAAATGGAAGTGTGATGATCCTTGCAGTAGTTCTCACCAAAAGTGCCATTACATACCTCCTACAGCTTAAGGAGGAAGTTCGTTGACTTGATACCAGTGTGGAAAACCAAGATATTCTTTGAGGTTTTGCACTAAGGCACCAAAGAACTGTAGCTCATGCGGACGTTCTGGACACTTATAGAGGTTCTTCCATCACTTATATACTCCATATAGTGGGACGGGGTCATCAACTCCACTTAACACTATGGGGAAATCAAATGATTCACGTTCAAAAGTGTTCCAGAAATAGGCATCTGAAACTAATCATCTTCATGTAGTGGAAGAGTCTACAGAGGAAGAAGACACAGGTCCAACGACTATGAGAGGTACCATTACCATTGCTTCATCATTAATAACTTCTCTTTTTGATACTAGTGTGTCTTAATCTTTTATTTCAACCTGTATTGTTAACCTGCTTAATCTTCCTATGGAGTAACTATCTTGTACAATGTATATTACTACACCCCTTGGTACGAAGAGAGATAAGAGCATCCTTAGTCCTGCATGTGTCTTCTATCTATATTATTTCGATCTATCTTGGAGTTTTATATTTATTGATATGAAATCTCTTGATGTCATATTTTGGATGGATTGGATCATTTCCAACAAAGCCTGAATTGATTGTTATCTTTGACGGGTCTACTTTACTACACCCAGTGTTGTGCCTCTTTTTCTTCAAGTAGAATGGGACCCAAGGTTGAGAAGAGTCGGACCTTATTATATAAAGTTGGGGAGAGAAATATTAGTGTTTTATTTTGACATGGAGTGATATTAAATGGGTTGTTATCTTCCTCCAATTTTCGTCGAGTTTTCCAACATGTTCTCTTCGGATTTCCCTGATCTGCCACCGGTGAGAGAGGTTGAGTTTTCTATTGACTTAATGTCTAGTACTCAACCGGTCTTTATCCCCTCTTACCGCATGGAACAAACTGATCTAAAAGAGATAAAGTCTTAGATGGATGATATTCTAGACAAAGGCTTTATACTTCCAAGTGTGTCACCTTGGGCAGTTTCGGTTCTCTTTGCTAAGAAGGATGATGTCTCCCTTCACTTTTGTGTTGATTATCAAAATCTCAATCATGTTATAATAAAGAAAAAATATCTATTGCCATGGATCGATGATATGTTTTATCAGGTGAAAGGTGAGAAGTGGTTTTCAAATATTGACTTTTGATCTGGTTACAATCAGTTAAGGATAAAAGAATCTGATATTCAAAAGACCGCATTTTGGAGCAGGTATAAGCACTTTGAGTACCTTGTTATACCCTTTGGACTAACAAATCCTCCTACAGTTTTCATGGAATTAATGAAAAATATTTTCCATGACTACCTGGATACCTTTGCGGTAGTCTTTGAGGATGAAATTATTTTTTACTCTGAGTCTGAGGAGGATCATGTGAACATCTAAGAATAGTTTTAAGTCTGCTAAGAAATCATCACCTTTATTCCAAGATTTCAAAGTGTGATTTATGGATTCAGGAAGTGAAATTCTTGGGACATGTGGTATCTGAACTGGGAGTATCATTTTATCCTGAGAAGGTGAAGTTTGTTATGATGTGGGAGAAACCATGAAATGTCTTCAAGATTCAAAGATTCTTGGGATTATCTGGATATTACTGCAAGTTCATGAAGGACTTATCGGAGTTGGATTCACTGATGACTTCTTTGACTCAAAAGGGGTGAAGTTTGTGTGGGATGATAAATGTTAGAGTTCTTTTGTTGAGCTGAAATGTCTGTTGAATACTGTGTCAGTGTTAACTCTTTGAGAAGCTAGACAGGGCTATGTGGTATTTTGTGATGCATCAGGTTATGTCTTGGGTTGTGTTCTTATACAGGGTGATCATGTAGTAGGATATAGATCTTGTCATCTTAGGCCACATGGGAAGAATTATCCTACCCATGATCTAGAACTTTCAGTTATAAGGCATGCAGTTAAAATTTGGCAGAACTACCTTTTTTGTGAAAGGTTTACGGTGTATTCAGGCCACAAAATCCTGAGTTATATCTTCTATCAAAAATATTTGAATCTTCAGCAGAGGTGTTGGGTGGAGTACATGTAGTCTTTCAACATTGACATCACCTATACCTTGGGGAAATGGAATGTCATTGTTAACGCTTTGAGCAAGAAATTTCTAACCCGAGAAGTAAAAGAGTCTTTAGAAGAGTGGGATTTAATGGATCTTTTTGCATAGTTGCATATTGAAGTTCAGGAGGAAGGGGTGAATGTTTCTTTAGCTAGTGTGAACTTGACATCTAGCCTTATAGAGATGATTATTTAGGATCAAAAGCTTGATGATGAGTTCTATAGAATTATAGAATCTCTTTATGGTGGGGAGATAGTTTCCCAATGGTTGTTCTCCAAATAGGGTGTTCTATGCTATCAGAACTGCTTTGTTGTTCCGTTAGCAGTGAAAAAGGTAGTGATGGGGGATTTCCATAATTCTCAATGGGTTATACACCCGGGAACAACTAAGATGTTCTATGACATGATTAAGTAGTTTTGGTGGCCAGGAATGAGATAAGACATTGCTGAGTTTGTCTCTCATTTCTATATGTGCTAGTATGTGAAATCTGAGCACCAGAAACCCTCAGGTTTTCTTCAACCACTTATAGTCCTTACTTGGAAGTGGGATGATATATCTATGGACTTTGTGTTTTGGTTTTCTCATACCCATAGAAAGAAGAATGTGATATGGGTTGTGATCAATAGGCTGAACAAGTAAGGTCACTTTATACTCATTTGATATACGGCCAAAGTTGAGGAGTTGGGAGATATCTATATGAGAGAGTTTGTTATCAGGAATGTAATTCCATATCCTATAGTCTCTGATATGGATCCTTAGTTTACTTATCACCTTTTTAAAGGCATTTAAAAGGCACTGGGATCTCAGGTTTGTTTGAGCATGGCCTACCATCCACAGTCAGATGGCCAGACAAAAAGAACTATACAGATTCTTGGGGATTTGCTTCACACCTCTGTCCTAGAATTTGATGGGGCTTGGGATGATCACTTGAAAATTATTGAGTTATCTTATAACAAAAGTTACCTATTCGTGATCAGAATGGAACCTTTCAAGTCCTTGTATGGTCGGCCTTGTAAATCTCTATTGTGTTGGTTGAAGGTAAGTGAAAGTTATTTGGTTGGACCAAGCTTGGTGTAGGAGATGACAGTAAATATTCAACTGATTCATCAGAGGATGTTGAAAAAATAGAGCCGATATAAGTATTATGTTGATCGACACTGTAGACCTTTGGAGTTGTCAGTTGGTGACCAGGTGTTATGGAAAGTTTCATAATGGTTGGGTCATTGACGGCTTGGGAGGTAAGAGAAGCTTTCTCCTTATTTTGTTGGACCTTTTGAGGTTGTTGAGTATGTAGGGAAAGTTTCTTACCATTTAGAACTTACACCATAGCTGATATCGATATATAATTTCTTCCATGTATCACAGTTGAGAAAGTATCTATCTGATCCATCTCATGTTTTGACCTGGAGTGATCTTGAGATCGAACCTGATTTATCTTTGACTGAGTGACCAGACATGATAGTTAATTATAAGACCATGGTGCTTCCTAGGAATACAATACCTTTGGTTAGTGTACTATATAAAAATGGCTATGATAGTCATGATAAGTGGGAATGTGAGGCACTGATGAGAGAGTAGTGGCCCCATATCTTTGGCATGGAGGTTTCTCCATAGGCTTTCTAGGGGCAGAAAGTTTTTATGGTGGGGAGGTTGTAACATCCCATTACCTTGATCAAGTAATTTTCCACCTTTTCTAAGTTCTCATTTGGTTAAAAATCCTTTTATGTGATTTTTCTAGGTTTACTGAAGACTGCAAAATAGGTACACACCGTGTACCTGAAGTACACATTGTGTAATTGGTACTGGTGCATGTCATGGATGGTGAGATCACTTCGTGAGTTGGTACACACCGTGTATCTGATGTACATGTCATGTAGGGGATAAATAGTGGTTATTCAACCTGAGGTGATGGGTTTTTCGGCATACTTATCCAACGTGGACTACACGACGTGGCCAAGAGGTACACGCCGTGACTTGGCTTGCGCCTAGCTTAAAATCACATGTTTGGCTATTTCACTTAGTGATTTTCATTCCAGACTTTGTGGGTCTTGACATAGATATTTTCTAGTGTGTTCTTGATAGACTCAACTCCTTTTAGATCGAACCATGCGGTTTTGGATATTCATTTTTCTTGCGGTGTGATTCCCTGGTAAGTGTTCCCCCTCATTATTCAATTTTGTTTCTTCCTCTCCTTTTGGGTTTTCAATTATTCATCTTGGGATTGATGGATCCATATCTTGGGGTATTGGATCATGATTTTAGGTTGTGTTTCAAGATCTCCTTAAACTTTTTTCTCATTGACGGGTGTCGTTGCGAGTTCCGTTCTTCAGAAAAGAGGTAGGTGGTTCTGTCCTATTTTTCAATTTGATTACCATTGTATTTCTTGGTTGATTTCAATTTCTAATTTAAATTCAAATGATCAACCTTATTTTCAATTTCTTTGATAAAACCTAATTCCATTGAATTGTAATATTTGAAATGGTTTTGGAACAGAAACATGGAAAACCCCTGATTCTATTGAATTGGTGTGAGTTTATGGAAATTGGATGATATAAATTGTTGAATTTAAATTATGGATTTGATGGAAATTTTTTCAAGTAAGTTTTTGAATTTAATTTTTTAAATTAATTGATAAAAGGATGTAATTAGTTTTTAATGGATTTAAAACTCATGAAAATGGATTAAAAAGATTTGATAAAAACCCAATGGTTTTATCTTGTGAAAAAGGCAGGTTTTCAAATAAAACCTATTTTGGTTTTAAATGGAAATGAATTGGAATTTTTTTAAATGGAAGAATAGTATTGATCGTATTTTAAGCAGTCATAAAATTTTTCACCCATCATATAAGAGTGCATGAAATCCTTAGGTAGTTAGTTAGTTATTTGGATACACTCTATGCTACAACAACATTCTAAAACATACTTGTGGTGGGTCACAACCCCAATGGGTTGGTGAATAGAATCCTTTGGATAGTTTTATAGGGATGTGTGTATACACATTTTGATGAGTTCACATAGAGAGTGTGAAATCTTATAACTGGTTAATACTATCATATCTTTTGGCAGATGACTATGTTTCTCGCTTGTTTATTTATATTTGAGATATAAATGTATGGCAATGTTGTTTGAACTACTTTACATGCCTGATGAATTTATATAAATTGATTTATATAAATTTTTTAATTAATCCATTTTTTTGAAATGTTCCATCTCTTGTAATGTAATGCATGTTATTTAAATTTATTTTCCATCATTTTGGAAATGTATAGCATATTTTGTTTAAATATTATTTTAAATTTTGAAAACTATTTGTTCTGAAAAATTGAAATATTTTATTTGGATAATCAATATTTGGAATATGTTATAAAATCCTTGGTGTTATCCTAATGGTCTTAGGCTCACACCCTACTTTTTCCTTTGGGTTTTTGTAGACTTTCTTCTTCCATGCTCGAGCAAAGGGAAGGGATCTCTTGGAGGTGGATCTAGTTGTTGAGCTTTGGAAGTGGTGAGTTGTTTCCTCAAGGACCTTGGGTCTATTTTACTATTTAGTAGTTTGGGTTGTAGTACTTTGGATTTTATGCCTCATTGTATTCTGGTACTTTTACTCTCATTGGAGTTTTCCTATTGATATGAATTTTTTCTTTTGTATTTTCTTTTTCATTCTTGCGGTATAAATCATTCCCACTTGTATATTGTATGATGCCTAGTGCTAGTCACTGACCCATGGGGATCAGGAATTCCCTTTCGATTATATCAGTACCGGCTCAGTTATCGGGTTACTAGGGTACACGGGATGGTTTGTGACATGGAATTATGACACAATACATAGACATCAATACATTTAGGGGGAAAGGGATAAACCACTAACCTTAAGTTGGTAGTAGACTCATCATCCGTCATGGGCCTTTAACTCTATCTAAAACATGATAAATTGAAGAAATAGACAAACTCCTTGGATATAGGGTATATTATATTTCAAAGATTTAACATCTCGTATAGAGAGATAAATGAAGGAAGTGAGTAAGAGGATTAAATAACATAAAGTTAGAAATCTAGTGTGATAAACAACACTTGAATTATGCTGTGATTTAGGGAGGAGGTTTGAAGCCTAACATGAAGAAGGGGGAGAAATCTCAATGGATGGGAGATGTTGTTGGTGTAAATGGGAAAGGAAAAAATTAAGAAGGATTTTAGATAGATGGGTTGGAATGAAAATTCCACCCATTTTTAAAGGGTGAATGGTTTATCCACAAAATTGGCCAAACTATGTGTCAACCATGTGTTGAAAATCTCCAAGGTGTCACCCCTCACACATGCTAAGTGCATAGTTTAAAAAAACCTACATACAGTGTGTGTCCCCTCCACATAGTGTGTGTGTCCCCTCCACATCATACCCTCATTCCTAGGTCTCATCGAATACATGACTATGATTCCATAACACCCATACTATATGATGTAGAATGCCTCTAAAGAGCATTTTTGGTCTGATCAACTATACAAACCAGATTTTCCTCAAAAAAAGAATAAACATCTATCTCTTCCTCATCAGTCTAGAGATTATGATATGGGTCTCAATAGTAATGGTGAAGCTATGAAAAATGGGAGATTTCATGCATGGATCAGTACCTCTAAGTTAACTATAACTAATAGGCTAACGGAACAGCCCTCAAAATTTTCAAAGGTCCCTATGAACCAAGGTTCTAGCATCTCATGTATTTGAATTCATCGATTCCCTAATATAGGTGATATACATAAGAAAAATCAATCTCACACCTCAAACTATAGTGGTTCGTGGAGACGATAGACATAATACTTCTTCCTAGACATAGTTATAGCCATATGATTCCAGATAAGTTGTACCTACTCTAATGTATCCTAAATGAGACATGGTCCCCTTAGCATTGTCTCTCCTACCTCTAACCAGCTCATGGGAAAAAGGCACAACCTAAAATACAGGACCTAATAAGAATCCATCAATATCATAGATTGGAAGCAGTTATTAATAGAAAACTCATCAAAAACCAAGTGTTTCTCCCAAAACCTCCAATATCAAGGATACATGCTCAAAGAATGTCCTCTAACATCAAATAAAATGCTCAATTGTTCCATAGGTTTGGGGTGATAGGTTTTAATCAAAATTACCTATGAAACTAGTTCCTTCTATAACCCCTTCAAGAAAAGTGATGTAATCTGAGTGTTTAGGGGTATAATCGAGTCAATTTGGACCAATACAGTATACTACTTGAGCTCAAGCTCAATATAAAATTTAGATAATTGATACTTGTATAAACTAGATATGAGTTTGATTTGAAGGCTTGATTTCTACCCTATTTTAGAAACAAGTACATGTTCTTAGATCGATTAAGCTCAACTAATGAGATTAGCACGATTACTACTTGAACTCGAGAATGATTGTTTCACATCATGATCTCAAACTCATGTTTGATTATTCGATATATAAGTATAATTAAAAAAATATTTTTTAATGTTAATAAATCTCATTTAATAAACTCTAAAAATTCATTAAAGACATTAAATATAATGAAATTATTTGAACAAACCATCAAGATAAAACATCATCATTTCATATTAATCAACATACACTAGATACAAAACACCATTGACCACAATTAAAAAAAATAAAGAATCAAACAAGAATAAATCATATTATTTTTCGAAATAACATCTTCAATATATTCACCATTCCCTTCAATACATTTTTAAATTAAATAAGATAGCCTCAACTATCTCTCCAACATTATCTTCCATCATCATTTCATGCCATAACTTTTTGAGTTATAGTGTACATGTAGAATAAATCACTAGCAATGATGAATTAAAAATTTTATGATGGTTAATGATAGAGATAAAAATTGTGCTAAAGATAATTATTAAAAAACTAATTTACACATGAAGGATCAAACTAAAAACTACACACTTTCATGTTATACAATAAAAATAGAGAAAATAATTTGTTTGTTAAAGAAAGTATAATGTTTTTTGGAAAAATATAATTCTTACTAATCAAATATATAAATACCAGTGTTAGTGTGTAGGTGTGTATGAAGGTTTCCCCTAAAAAAATTTCAATACTCCTATTTTTATAAAAACTTTGTGACTTTTTATTTTACTGGTCTATTTTTATTACAATAAAAAATGACCCAGAACTCACACATACCAAGGGATGACTACAGATGACTTTTTCTTTTATGAATTCATTAAATAAATAAACAATTAATGTTATTCCTGGTTTTTTCACCATGGATACAGATTCTAGAATCTTAAAAGTGAATCCACAACTACAGAGACCTTCATAACCCACTCATATATTATTCACACTACCAACATAGGCCTCAATAAATTTTCAACCAATCCTTAATTCAATTCCAGAACTAGAGGATCTCCATTGCAAGGAATGGTAACCATTTGATTCAACACCACACCCTTAATTGTTCATGGACCCTGGACCTAGAAAAACTACAAGCCAAGACATTTCAACAAGACTAACCTTAGAAATTTTATGAAACAATTTCATCCATATTTTAGAAATTATAATGCGCCACTATTATTATTATACATGTAATAATAAGAAAATAAAATGACACAAAAAATATAAAAAATCAATTCAAATAAAAATAGTGTAAAAATACCAAGTAATTCCATAAATATTTTTAAAAATAGTCATAAACTCAATAAATGTACTTCCAAAATGGTATAGATTATTTTTTGAAAAAATCCCAGTAAAAACTACTTATAATAGTTTAAAAATTCCTAATGTTTATATGGGACAATAAAATAAAAATTACCATCACAAGTTTCATAAAATATATATTCCATTTAAGCTATATAAAAACATAGAGAGACTAGATTACCACACAATATAAAATTTGAAATAGATTCAAAAAAAAATGTAAGGAAGTATTGAAACTAGAATATATTTTACCACATAACAAATGGTTATTGCATTGAAACAAAAAATTAATAAATATATATGTAAAATTACTAAATACCAAATGAGATCACCCCTTTTAATCCTCTGAAACCCTATAATGGATTAAAATTTTAAATGAATCATGGAATAATAAAAGTTATGAAATAATAAACTATAAAATGAGTTGAACATAAAAATAAAATAAAGATAAAAAATTAAACCATGACTCGCTAACACATTTTTTTGTTTGGTCTTTCTTAAATATTTTTATTGACATGATGCATACCAATATATGTACTCAAGAGGTGGAATATTATATTAATTTTTTCACTATATATAATAGTAAAAATGTTTAAAACTTGATAAAAAATTAAAAAAATTGTAAAGAAACTATGGACATCAATAAAAAATACCTTCAATTGATGATGTCCAGCACATCATCTTATACAACATCTAAAAAGATTAATGGAATCAAAAAAAATTATTTATGTATGTATAGATTAAAATTAATGAATAAAAATGAAAATTATTAATGATTTCATGAAAATTAAACATTTATACAATAACAAAAATTAAATAGTCAAATCATTATTTTTTTCACAGCATGAATATTACAATCCCAAACTCCTCTAAAATTTTGATTATCAAGTAATAAATTTAGAAATAAAATTATGTTCATAAAAATGCATATAACATATCATTTTGAAAACAAAAAACAAATTCAAAACAAGTTAGAAACACAAAATTTCAATTAAAAAACAAAAAAAAATCATTTAACAAACAAGAATAATCAATTTTTTAAATAAAAAACAAAGTATATGGAACAAAATACTAAATTCAACATGAAATTCTATATTTTTTATTTTAGGATCATCAAAACAAAACAAATTCATAACAAATTAAATTTTTTTTGATACCCATCCAAAAACATTCATAAATAAATCAAATCCACAACAAGAAAAAACTTCCAGAATCCAAAGAGTAAACTGAACTAAAAACTAGAAAAGATAAATTTAGCGTTATAGAACTAAAAAGTGAATTAAAATTCATTATTTTAAACCTAATATAAATAATTAAACATTATAATCAAAAAAATATGGATGTAGGATAAAATAATGTGATAAATGAAGATAGATATAGATAAATAAGATAGGGATTCAAGGGATCCAAGGCTTCATGGTGCTTGAGAAAAACTTAGGGAATCTAAACCAAGGTGGGGAAAGCAAAAATTAATGACAATACTATGGGATATTAGGAATTTTTGGAATAATAGAGTATAATGGGGATCCAATAATGGTATGAGGAGTGCCAACATCAGCATATTTCTAGGATCTAATTTGAGGTAGGTCACGCGGAGGGGTGGTAATGGGGTGCGTGGTGGAGAGGTGAGTTGAGTAAGCATAGAAGAATGATGGAGGGAATTCGTTTCTATCTAGTAAATGAAAGGATAATGCATCTAACACAGAGGTAAAGAGAGGGAAACAATCATTAGGTTGGGAGGGATAGTCAAGGAGGAGTTGTAGCGGTGCTCATGAGGGAGGGGGAGTTGAGTGAGTGGGAGTGGATTAGGGTTAGGGAAGGGTAATTTTTTAAGTTATGTGTATATATATATATAATTAAATTATGAATAATTTACTTTAAATAAAAAATATATATTATTATTAATTTATATATTAATATTTTTATTACTTTAATAAGCTCAAGAGATACTCAATTACATTATTCTAAAAATCAAACTCAACTCAACCAAGTACATGGGTAGCTCGAGCTCGATCTCGACTCAAAAAATAGATCTGAATTCATGTATTTTTCTAGTTGAGCTCAAGTAGATTGTGAGTACCATGATATCATTTACACCCCTAAAATCTTCCATATCTAATATTATGGTACATGGAACTCCATGAAGGTGTGTGATCTCCCTAACATATAACCTCCCTAGCTTGTCCACATAAAATTTATCTCGAATAGGTAGGAATTGGGAGACCTTTATCAGCCTATCAAGGATAAACAATATTGGGTCACTAACTAAAGGTGACCTAGGTAAACCCATCAAAAAACCCATAGTTACATCTTTCCATTTCTAATCCATAATGGGAAATTACTGTAAAATTATTATGGGTCACTGGTGTTCCAACTTCACTTAATGATAGTTGGAACACTGAGTAAAAAAACTTAATATATTTCTTTCCATCCTTGGCTAAAAAATTTGGTTACATAAATCATGATAAATCTTAGTAATACCAGTATGTACATCCTAATAAGAAGAATGAAACTCTCAAGTCAACTCCTCTTAGATATCTGCAGTCATGTAGACATTCGTACAAATTCCAAAGATCTCATCCCCATTAACGAACCATCCTAGAAGTGGGTCCTCACTTGAAATTCTCTCCCTAAAGACCAATACCTCAAGATGAAAAATCTTCCTCATATTATCCCTGTTAAGAATTTAAGTGTTCATTGATAATGATGTGAGTACAGGTTTCCTATGATGGTCCTACACCTCTAAATTCATCTTAGAAAACAATTCCACCAGTTGTCATTCAATGATAGCCTCATGAACTTATTGAATATGAGTATTCTATTTTATAAAATTAGAAACTATAATTCCATTCCCATGAATATAGTTAAAATCTAAATTGAAGGAATCTAGGTGGTTAAAACTGATTCATTGTCAAAGTTTCGAGTCACACTGGTTAATGATGTATTTGAGTCTTTTTTAGTCAATTAATAAAACAAAATGCTCTCCAAGAATATAATACATCCAGCAACATAAGTCATAAGACACGTCTACTAAATTGAGGTCATGCATTGGGTAATTGTGATAATGAGTTTTAAAGTGAAGAGACTTGTATTCCATGAATCACTCATCCTACATCAGAACTACTCCCATCTCTATGCCTAATGTGTCACAGTAAAATGTATATATTCTACCCAGTTCATGTAGAATCAGTATTAGTGTTGAATTCAACCTTCCTTTAAACTTGTTAATGTCCTCCTCACATTATTTAGACCATTTAAACTTAATACCCATTTTTTTTAAATCCCATAAGAGGTATTTTTAAGTGTTAAAAGTATGAAAAAATCACCTATAATATTTAGGTAGCTCCAATAAACACTGTTTGTCAAAGACATTCTTGGGATGCACCCAATAAATCATAGCTCTGACCATCTATGGGTCCACAGTTACACCTACCTCTAAGAAAATGTGACCCATGAAGTGAAATTTTTTATCCAAAAGTGGCATTTTCTGAGCCTAGTATAAAACCCATGCTCTCTTAGTGTACTTAACACGATATCAAAGTGTTTAGCATGATCATGTAAAGTATGATAAAACACCAAGATGAATTACTTAAAGACTACCAGAAATGAATGCAAATATAGGTGTAAACCCAATTTATCATAGCCATAAAATCTATTGGTGCATTTTTTATACCAAATGACATCACCAAATACCCATACAAGTCATATATACTTTGGAATGTTGTATAAGGTATACCTCACAGAATAAATCATACATGATGATAGCCCAACCTCAAATCAATTTTTTAGAACACTTGAGCTCCTCTAAGATGGTCAAAGAGGTCCTCTATTTGAGGTAATGGAAATTGGTTCTTAAGTGTAAGCTGATTCAATTTCTAGTAATGCAAAATGATTATGAGGGTTCCATTTTCCATCATGGAGAAAAGGATGGGTGAACCCCATTGCAATGTAATGGGTTTTATGAACCCCTTAGTCTCCAAGTCATCTAGCTACATCTTATGTTCTGGAAGCTTATTAGGTACCATCCTGTAAAGAAGAATAGAAACTAGTGCTTCTCTTAGAACTAGATAAATAGTGATCTCCACCTCTCTTATAGAAGGTAACTTAGAAATTTAATTAGGAGAAACACATATTAAATGATCCACTGTAGGAGGTAAATATGTCTGATGTCTTCCATGGTCACTCAAAAAACTAGTAATTTGGCCTAAAAATCCACCTAGCTCACAATTCTTATATCCATATCAACTTTCCTAGAGATCTCATTATCATTTATTAATATACTTATCACCCTATGGGAATATAAAAGACACTATCCAGTGATAACAGTCAATATGGTAATGATAAGTATCCAAAAAATCAATTCCAATAATAATTTCAAAGCTGGTTATCTCAAGATTACAAAGGTTCTATAAGAAATGATAGTCTCCAATGTAATGACCCAAAAAAAGTTAATAATAATTGTTTTCTGAAAATGGGTTTTATTTTTTTGTACACAACAAAAACGTATCCCTTTAATAATTTAGTAATTATATTTTAATGTGACCATCAGGTTTTGACCATTATATAACCATTGGTCAATTCTAAATGTTGGTCAATATGACCATTGGAAACTATACTCTTAATGTTATAAGTATTTTTTATAAATAGAAATGATAATGGTTAATTAATATAGAAAGAAGAGTTGATGGCCTCATCTAGTAGAATTGTACCATACAAAGCCCATTTTTCAGAGCTTGGGAAGGAGGTAGCATCACTCGGCTTCTCTCTAGACCAAGCCCAAGATGAGCTTCAATATGCTATGCTTGAACGAAATCACCTATGGGAGAAGCTCGTGTTAGTAAAGATTACCACTCGGGCAATGTTATCTGAGTCATCCCAAGATTTTATCACCATCACACACCTTACCCTTAGGATGTATGCAGATGTTATAAGGGGATATGTGTTAAGGCCTTAGTCACTTAAATTGTAATCCCTTTGTTTTAATGTCATGACCCATCCTCTGGGGCCCGTATTGTGACTACCCCAAGCCTGCCTTCCATAGGCCAGGGGTTGACGACCAGCACCAAAGGCATAAATCCCTAAACTGGGAAGGCATTGCCTTTATAAACTGAAACAGACACAACATAGTACGCAACTGAAAGTAAAACACTAAGTAAAACAGTATACAAAAAAGAGTGCTAAAAGTAAAGGGGCCAGAAATACAAGCCCAACAGGAAAGTACAATACAACTGAGATGCTAGTACAACTGTAGAAAAGTATGTAGCTACTGGGTCTTCCTCCAAGGTTCCTACCTAAAGGGTAGGTACATATGGCCTCCTCAACACTCCATGTTCGTCCGTCCGCTCCGAGCACCGTCACACCGAGTGGTCCACCTACGGGTATCGTCCAGTCCTGCTACTCTCTGCCTCAGTCAGCGTTTTCCATCGTCTGCAACCAATACAACGGGGTGTGGGCATAGCCCATGCAGTGGTGAGTATAACGATATTCAGTAGGGACCCCGAGACCCTCAAGGTCTCACAAAATCCAACAAGGATAAACCACGAAGTATGAAATCAAAAGATATCCATTACTTAGGTATATGCCCATACATATACCTAAGTTATCTAGTAACCCAACTCAATCATGAGGAAAACACATAAGTCATTGACTCAGCTCAAAACCAGGATTTTATTCTAGGGGTGGTAACATGTAACACTCCCAGTCAAACTGTCGAAACATCAATTGTTGGTGTACTCCTCCTCTATAGAGTATTTTGGGTATGCCGCGTCAGACAGAAGCGCTTCCCACTATCCTGGATTGTTGTGGTACTCCTCCTGTCGAGCACCGTGGGTCCGCTATGTCACACGGAGGCACTTCTCACTGTGGGTCCACCACGTCACACAAAGGCGCTCCCCCTCATAGCCTGCTGAGGTACTCCTCCTGTTGAGTATCGTGGGTCTGCCACATCACACAGAGGTGCTCCCCACTGTGGGTCTGTCACATCGCACAGAGGCACTTCCCACTGGGCTAGTCGAAACACTCCGAGTCAAAAGATCAGCAGTCGTCAGGTCTCAGCCAGCTACTAGGTCTTTGTACCCCGTTCGCTCGTCTCTGGGAGGATCCGCTCCATGAGTTACTGGTCAATACTCTAACTGTCACGAAGTCCCAAGTAGAAGTATCGCAAAGGTATGCCTCATCATAGGTATCTCAACGCAATAGACGGCGCGTCAATCGGATGCCCGGTCTATGATTTATTGACATTTCCGTCCCGGGGGCCCGGTTGGATTTTAGGTTCAAACCAACCCGACCGTACCCCCAACTGTTTCCAAACCTCAAGTGGTGTATGTCAAAATAAACGTCTCATTCTAAGATTTCTTTCACCGCAAACGGTTCGTCGATCGGACACTCGTAGCCCAAGTTATGGGCAAAAAGGTGAATTTGGGTCAAACGGGTCCGGACTGGGGTCTGACCCGGTCTGCGGGTCCGACCTGGCCCGCGGGTCCGACCCGGCCCGAGGGGGAGGCCCGGACCGAGGGGGCGGCCCTCTCTGGGTCCAGCCTGGTGGCCCGATGGCCCGGCGGCTCACAGGTCTGCCTAAGCCGCGTCCAGGGGGAAAACCGCGCGCCCACCTGGAATTCCCAAACGGCATTGTCGTTCGGGTGGGAGCCAAACCGGTGCCAGGTGGCGCCGGTCCAGATCACGCGGGACCCGCTGGGTCCCGCTCCTCCCGGATGGCCAAGCGGCCAGCTGCTCCAGCTCCTCCGCCGCGGCCCGCCCTGGTTGCGGCTCCCTGTTGTCCTCCACGCAGCGCGACGGCGCCGCACCCTTCCGCTGCGGCCCGGTCTGGCCGCGGCCCCCTGCTCCTTCGCATGGCGCGACGGCGCCCCGCTACTTCCGCTGCGGCCCGGCCTGGCCGCGGCCCCCTGCTCCTCTACACGGTGTGACGGCGTCGCGCCCTTTCGGCGACCCAGCGGCCTTGCGCCGCCGGTTCCTTCGCGGCCGGATTTCTTCACTGCTGGTTTCCTTCGCGGTCAGCCCGACGCCGGTCGTCGTTGCTCCACCTCCGTCGTCAACAAACGAGGACAAACAAAGGGGGAGGGTCGGGCCATGTTCGTGCGGTCCGAGCCCTTCACGTTATGTTGATATCAATCGGCATAACATATTCAAAAAATTGAACGACGTAGAACAGGAACAAATTCAACTCAAATCCCTACCTTTAATTCGTCGGTCGTCGTTCGTCGTTCGTTGACGGTGTTGCGGAAAGGAGACGTTGAAGTCCGCCGTTCACCGCATTCTCCACACACTCCCAATCCAAGCTCGTGCATCGGTTTGTTGATGACGATGAGGAGGGAAGTTGATCTACGTCGGAAAGTGTTCAGGGGAAGAAGAACGAGGAAGAAGCATCGCTGGCATTCTTCACGTTCTTCTTTGGGAGGATGGTTCTCCCTAGCGCTCCTCTTCCTCTGTTCCACCAAAATAAAGTATGCCAACAAAATAATAGATGGAAACGTCATCTATTATTTGTTGGCACAACAATTCAAATTGTTGTGTTTAATTAAATTAGACAATCCCTTTAATTAATGAGGGATGAGTAGGCTTAATTAATTAGTAGAGAAGGTCAAGAGTCCTCTCCACTTAAATGGGGTGTTAAAGGGGTTAGAAATGCGGGTGGTCCCCACCAAAATTTATCCTCCCAAGGGAGGTTATGTTTGGGTGGGCTCCACCACCATAAACCTCTCATGGGAGGTGAAGGTGTGGTGGCCCCCACCCCCAAGATCCACTTGGAGGTTTTAACCCCCAAAATAAAAATAAGTTGCACACCTTATTTTTATTTAAATTATCCTTTAAAACCCCAAAACTAACTTCCATTCTCGACCAACTGTCGTTGAGGTGAAAGTATTCTTAAGTGAATATCGGCACTGTGAGTTCAACGGTGCCCTCAGATTTCAATTCCGAGCACCGGTTCAAAAGATATAAAATATCGCTTGTACGTTTACTGAACGTACCCAAACAAAACTTCAGAAATTGATTCTGGGAACACAGGGCCTTGGAATCAAGCGCCGTAAATTTTCACGAACTCGTAAAATTCCCATGTATTTTAAAAAAAATCCATGGAATTTTCGGGTCTTTACATTTAATAAAATTTTTATTTCATTATTTACGTTTTAAGAATAGTTTTTCTTAATAAAATAAATGCTTAATTGAGATAAATTTGATAAATTGATTTTACAGATAAAAATTGTAGTTTTTAGATATTTCTCATACTTAGAGAATTATTATTGTATAATAAACATCATTTTTGAATTTCAAATGTCAAAATTCATCTAGGGTGAATTTTTAGTATTTTTCTAAGAGGTTTCATATTTTTGATGAATAGTGAAAAATACTATATTTTTCATTTAAATAATTATTATATAATAAATAATTTATTTTTTGAAATGATTTTCAAAAAATGGACATACATGGTCGTGACCAGTAAGATATTTAGAATCTGATATGATCGACTTAATTTTTTGGTGAATAGTAACTTGACCCTTTGGAATAGTAATGTTAACCTTACGAATAGTAATATGACCAATGGAATAGTAACATAATCTAAAGATGTATAAATATAATTTAGTCATATTAACTAGTAATGTGATATAATTATATCATTGTATAAGTAAATGGATGTTTTAGAAATTATTATTTATGTAATGGTATTTTTTTTATAAACATAAATGTTTATTTGCAAATTTATAATTAAAATAATGAATCCAAAGAAATTTTATTTTCATAAAATAGAATCATAAATTAATATTTTATTGTCTTATGATTATAAGTTAATTTTTTTGGACCTTGGTTATTTTTTCAAAGTGTTTTAAAATTAGTTATAATATTAGAATTGGTATTTTTTTTAGTAAATAATGATTTTATGTAAAAATTAAATTTATCATATTTCAAAAATAATTTTCATAAAAATGGAGTTATTTTTTGAATTTAGAACATAGATATTATTTTAGGATGAATTTATGATAATTTTATATAATACTTTACTTTTTCATGAATAGTAAAAATACAGTTTGAGTTTTTTAGTTATTTTAATGACCTTATAGATTTTTAATAATGATTTAATAATTAATTTAAAATGATAGTCAACTCTTATGTGTTATATTTACTCAATAGGTGTCCCATGTAGTCAATACCATGGGAAAATATCATGGGCAAGCCCGTGGTTTTTCAAATACCATTACTGAGGTGTCTCCGGAAATTAATAAAAAACTCCCTCACTTTTTCTATAAATACCCACCCATTCCTTCATTTACTTTCATTCCAAAATCATTCCCTACAAAGATCTGATAGTATTACCTCCCAAGTATTCCTTCCAAGGTTTCATAAATCCCCCAAGTTCCCAATCATCGAGTTTTAGGAGTCACTCTTCAAGGCAAGGAAAATCTCCACTTCTCTTTTCCTTTCAAGTTCTCTTTTTATGTGGTATGTCGTTAAAATTTCAATATGATGTTATTCTTTCCATTTTATTATATCCCTTTTCTATATTAAGAGTCTTTTATGAGTTGGAGACCATTTTACCCTATCATTTTAATGTTTTCTAAAACCTTTTTTATAGTCGTTATGCTTCCGGATTTTCATCTCAAATTTTCTCTCTTTTTATCAAGAAATTAGTTTACTTTATTTTATGAATACCCAACCCTATTTCTTCTCTAGGGGTATTCACATAGATTTTAAAATGATATATTTTAATTTTGGTATTACCATACATGAAACCCACCTTTCTTTGATGTGGGTTTATAATTACAAAAGCATCAAGTTTGTAAGAACTTTTTAAAACACCAAGATTTCGACATGAAACCCATATCATTTATTATCCATAGTTTTTTTATGAGTTTTTTTATTATGATCTATTTGGATCACATTAATTAATACATACTATGGGTTTTCCATGATATCGCTCCAATTCATTGGATAAATAATTTAATCTCTAGAGATGACTAGTTTTACGATACCTTGGTGAATAACCTTGGTAATTTTTATGACACATCGGTGATAAAACTTGGTGATATACTTATGAATGACTCAATTAAATGTTGTATCCACATTTAAAAGTTATGATTCATATTATTTTAATAGATTCCTCTTTTTCCATTGCTCTTTAATTTATGTAATTCTTTAAGTTCTTATTGATATTCCTCAAGATCACAAGTAAACTATTTCCCTTGTTTACCCTTACTAGGCCTTCTGCTCGCCATTTCCATTGATGTATGTCCCCAGGATATGAGATGAAATAAGTTTAATTAATTTGAACCTTTATGAATCCCTTCAAGTGGAATATATTAGTTTTTTTCATGTATTATGAACCTAACTTCCAGGACACTAAACTTTAAAAGATCATCTCTTTGTAAAATTCTATGTAAATATATGTATTAAAAAGGTGGGATTCCATAGTTGGTATCAAAGGACAGTTTAATTATTTATGAAAATTTTGATTTGAAAACTTTTTTAATAACCCTAGAGAAACTTTTAAATATAGTAAAACTTACAGGTATTTTGTTGAAATATTAAGTAAGTGGTTTTTGAATAAATAAATCCATGTCTGGATGCAAAAAAGTGGATGTGGATCTGGCATAGATGTATCTTGGGGTAAAACTCGAAAACCCCTTTTTGATCTAGACTCGAATGAGAACTAGTGTGTGACAACGGGCCCTGATGCACTTCTGGTTTGACACTCCTGAGGGATATTTTTGGTTAATCATAAGATTTTTATGAACTATTCTGAAGGATTTATAGAAAATGTAATTGTTGTTAATGAATAAAAAATTTAAGCATGATGTTTTAAGACATAAAATTCTTTTATAGTTAAAAGATTATTAAAAGAAACATTTATCTCACTAAGTTTGTCTTCTTTTAGAAAATGGCGGGAATAGGAGGAACTATGAAAATAGTGAGTGCAACGGGCCATTCACTGATATCCCTTTGATGGAAGCCGGAATGGAAACCTTCATTAGAATGATGAATAAACTGACTCAATTTATAGGTAATAACTTGAATCAAGATGAGATACTGGTTTCACCGTGAAGGGAACAACTTTCCATTGAGTCATTTATGTGTTAATGACCACCAAAATTTAGTGGATCTACCAACCCATTGATTGCGGAATAGTGGATAAGCTCTGTAGAAAAGATATTTTTTGTACTTTGTTGTTCTGAACCAGAGAAAGTAACTCTAGCTATGTACCATTTAGAGGGAGAAGCTTATCAGTGGTGGGAACTGATTAAAAAAATGAGGTCAAGAGTGAAGATTGAAGCTATGTAATGAGAAGAGTTCAGAGGAATCTTATTTAATAATTATTTCACTCATTCGATGAGAACAAAAATGGAGAAAGAATTCCTCTAACTGAAGTAGAATGAGAATGAATCTATTGGAAGCTATGAGATGAAATTCACAATACTTTCCCTTTATATCTCTAGAATTGTCATGGATCCTAATGGGAATGTTGATAGATTCTTTAGTGGACTAAAACCTCATCTATGGAAGGATCTTTCCAACTGAGACTATGACAGCTATGAGGAGATTGTGAGGAGTTCTATGAAAGTTTAACTAGAGTTTGGAGAGACACAGTACTCCCATAGATCAAATAAAAAGAAGATATCTTTGGATCCAAACTTGGGGAGGATCTTTGATCAAGGAAGAGGAGGAAAGAATGTGAAACTTTCCACATGAAATAAATGTGGGAAGAAGCGTTCGGGTAACTGCCTGCTCGGGAGAGGGAAGTGTTATAAGTGTGGAAGAGACGACCATATCGTTCTAAATTGTTATAGTGAGATGAAGCCTCAACTTCTTAACACAAATGACAATGGGAAGATGGTGTAGACCCTGCCTGAAGTCCAATGCTTCAAATGGGGATAGTTTGGGCATTTTTCCAATCCTTATCCAAATCTAAGGGCAGTGGAGTGGAATCACCATCAACCCCAACATAGGCCAAGGGAGAAAGGTCGTGATTTTTCTATCATGACATATACAGTTGAAGCTCCAAATGATGTGGTGGAAGATACTCTTGTTGTTCTCTCCAAGCTAGAAAGTACATTGTTTGATTTTGGTTCTACGCATTCCATTATTTCCTCCAAGTTTGCAAAGAATATAGAATCAATTTTCTGAACTGCTAGAAGTAAAGTTATCAGTCAAGACTCTTAGTGGGATTATCCAAGCATCATCTATGTATAGAAACTCTAGTATTTACATTGGTGAGAACAATAATATGGAAAATCTATTAGTCATTCCCATGTTGGAATTCTACACTATACGAGGGGTGGACTATATCTCAAAGTATAATTCTAAGATCAAATACAGAAGTAAGGAAATCTTAGTAGTCTTGAGTGGACAAGAAAAAGGAGAGATATCTCGACCTGAGATTTGTCTAGAAGCACTACTCGTAGCCTTCTTTATGGAGTTGATCATCGAAGATGAAGAAGGAGATGAAATTATAAGAATAGAAAATGTTCCCATCATTTAGGAATACATTAACGTATACAGGGGCACATGCTCAGGCATATCCAAGCTAATCAGGACATGTCGTGTATTCCATATAGACGTCGTGTATTTCTTTCAGGGCTGGTTGGAGCCTTCGTTCTCTTCAGTCAAGACAAGTATCAGTAGTGTATGTTCTCTTAGACCATCTTTGTGAGGGTACATTGAGGCATCTTGTCTTGAGCATTTGTGGAGTGATCCCCTGTACCGGTTAGTTCTAGATAGAGTAAGGAATCCCTCTGTGTGACCCAGTGTGTGATTCTCTGTCATTCTTCCATTGATTGGGTTAGGTATCTCGTTACTGACTTTTAGGGCGTGTGATCCCCATCCTTGTGGGTCAATCCATATAGGGTTAGGTATCCCCCATACGCTCTGGGTGTGATCCTCGACCTATGAATCAACATCTTCTAAGTTCCGGTGTGTAAATCTTCATGGCGAGGCTCGATGGGCATGACCACTCAGGGTGTCCTACTAAGTATGTTTACTCAATCATGCATAGGTTTTGCCCACACGTGTCATGTTTTATGCAAATGACAGACGTTTTGACATAGCCGTAGAAGTACTTGGAGCAGGTGGAACTTAATTGTACTAGATGGACCACAGTCAATTCTAGGAGTCGCATTCGGGCACCAATCCCCTATTTACTAGTAGGTTGAGCTCTTTTTTGGATTTGTATTTAACCCTTTTTTATTTGTGTACTTGTGTTGTACTCTGATGTGGGATTAGTTGTAATCATGCATATGTACTTGTACCTTATGTTAAGGTCTCACATGTGTGTGATATGTCAACTCGATGCTAGTCGTTAGTCTCTGGATTATTGAAGGTGGGTTTGTGGTGTTACACTCGACTTATTGCCAACCAGACGGGCCCTGACAGATCGGGTTTCAACGCGTAATATATATTGAACATAATATTTATTTTTGAAGTGAACATATCTAATATAGAACATATTTAATGAACACACATATTTATTACATTCTATTAACATGATATTTATTGCATAATATTTATTGAATATATTTTTCGAGCAAATTTATTAGAGAACATGTTCTATGGGCATGTTAAAAAAACAGGTTCTCTTAGTATGTTATGTTATGTGAAAATATCGGCATGTTTGGGAACATATTTATCATGGAATATTTTATTATAAATGTTTACATGCATATTGATGACATAATATTTATTTATTATATAATTGTTATGGCATAATCATGTAATTGATATGAATTTAGTGAATATTATAAATTTTTACATGCATGTTTTATTACAGAATATGTTATGTGGATATATTTTAATATATATACATATTCTATAGATTATGTTATGTGAAGTTATTTGCATATTTATATATTATGATTTGTGAACATATTTATTATAGAATATTTATTATAGAATATTTATTACATATTATAATATGTAAATACGTTCACACCACAAGTAATGATTACAAAACATTTACTACAAAATATGTACTCATTATAAAATACGGAAATATATACATATTTACATAATATGTTATGCGAATAAATAAATATATTTTACAATTTTATTATTAATAAAAAATATATTATTGATAAATAAATAATAGTGGGGCAGAATGGGTGGAGGGATGGAGGCAAGATAAGCGTGAGTGGACCCGTATTGTTAGAAAAAGAGCCAAAGGATTGTTGTGTACGAATGGTCAACGGGCTGAGAAATATTTTATTGGGTCCCGCCGCGGACAGAGACAACCGACAACCGGATGTGTGTTATTATTACTATTATACTATTTTACACCATTATACAAAATTACCAATAAATTCATTTTTTAAAGCATTTGTAATTTAAAAATTTATCTTTTTAAGAATCAATTGAAACTCCTTATAAACAATTATAAAAAAATGTATTTATGGGTAAATCTCTATTATTATTATTATTTGATAAGATGAAATGAGAAATGAAAAAAATGATAAATAACTTATTTGATATAATTTAAAATTTATTATATTTAAAATTTCTAAAAACATTTCCATCTAATTAAATAAATAATTATTAATACATTACGTGACACTCCCATAAAAAAAACATGTATTTCAAGTTCATATCTCCCAACTCCATCGCCTTTATTATTAGAGGTATTTTTATATTTTATTTTCAATAAATATTATATTAATTGGTCAACGAGGTTGTACCCAAGCAATTCCAACTTTAATACAACAATCCCTACACATTCCATCTTCCAATCCCTCTGGGCTGATCCTTGGCAAGGAGTATAGTTGAGTTCTCAAAAACCTACCCACAAGGACAATAGCCTATGTGAAACTGGTTATCGGTCAATAGAGGTAACAATTCACTTTGAATGTCGACACGACCCAACCCATCAGGATCCCTTCTGGGTGGCGATAAGTCAAGTGTGTCACTCAAAGGTCATCATCAATAGACTAGAGGGTGGTGAAAATCATTGAATAGGCGTATCATACATGGTGGAAGAGTTTGCCCTAATGCATATATACACCACACACACCACCACACGACATAATAATGCAAACTAACTGTAATATATATAATGCATGTGATAAACACTAAGATCCACAAAGATAAACCAGCGCATGATCCATAATAAAAAAGGGGTAAGATGCACGCCCAACAACTGAAAAGAAAAACCAATATAAGTAGCTTAGATGAAGAGGTCCTCACACCAAGCCGACTCCAAACATGAACATTGCCTACTACCTCTCGATACCAATAAGCTTTTCCAACGTTGTGTCCGCCAAGGTCGCCAAACATCTTCGGGCGTCAATTTCAAACAAGCCACACCAGCTCCCATTCACCAAGACCATCTCCAAACCCCTATGTCATTTGCACAAACACAACACGTATGGACACAAGGCCCGTGCAAGAGTGAATATAAAAATACATAGTGGGACGCCCCAAAACCACAAAGGAAAAAAATCAGAGCAAACCTTCAGCTCCAATCCCTAGTACTTGTGAGTAAGCAAGATGAAGGCAAGAAAGGATCCAAATAGCTCTACAATTAGAATTTTTATGAACACAGAGAAATCTCAATCATCTCATCTCCAATACATGAAGGTCGTATCTCATAAGAAATTAGGGATGCTTGGAGTATAAAAAGGCCCACATAGGTTAAAGTCGATAGCCCAACTGCGTACTACATCTCACACTAGTGCAGAAAACGTTTTTTATGTCGGTTATTTTTAATTTTTTACGTCGGTTTCTAGCCGACGTTAATACGTGCGACGTTATAAATAAGGTTTTTGACGTAGGTTATTTAAAAACCGACATCAAAAACATAAAATCGCGATGTTTATCACGTCGGTTATTTTAGAACCGACGTGATAAAGGGCCTGGAGAATGGTTTATCACGTCGGTTCTAAAATAACCGACGTGATAAAGGGCATGGAGAATGATTTATCACGTCGGTTATTGAAGAACCGACGTGATAAACGGCCTGGACAATGGTTTATCATGTCTGTTCTTAAACAACCGACGTGATAAACAGGGGCGAGGGGGTTTATCACGTCGGTTCATATAGAACCGACGTGATAAATTGGGGTGAGGGTGGTTTATCACGTCCGTTCTATAAGAACCGACGTGATAAACCGGGCTGAGCGTGGTTTATCACGTCGGTTCATATAAAACCGACGTGAAAAACCGGGGGAGGGGGGTTTATCACGTCGGTTATTGTATAACCGCCGTGATAAACCGGAGGGAGGCGGTTTATCACGTCGGGTATGCAACAACCGACGTGATAAACCATTGTCCAGGCCGTTTAGCACGTCGGTTATTCAATAACCGACGTGCTAAACCATTCTCCAGGCCCTTTATCACGTCGGTTATTAAATAACCGACGTGATAAACCATTCTCTAGGCCTTTTATCACGTCGGTTATTAAATAACCGACGTGATAAACCATTCTGCAGACCTTTTATCACGTCGGTTATTAAATAACCGACGTGATAAACTATTTTCCAGGCATTTTATCACGTCGGTTATTAAATAACCGACGTGATAAACCCAATTTTTTTTTAAACAGAATGCAGTGATCTTCTCTCCACTAGAATCAACCAGAAAACAAATCAAGAAATCGTACCACAAAAACAGAAGTACATCAAAATTAAGCATGTACATAGATAACATATAAAACTTACCCACTAGACAGCATCCACCCTCATTTATACCCCATGGACAGCCCTCCCCCACCCCGTTGGAGCCCTCACCCTGATGTATACCCCCTGGACAGCCCTCCCCCACCCCATTGGAGCTCCCACCCTCATGTATACCCCTTGGACAACCCTCCTCCACCCCATTGGAGCCCCCACCACACTCCTGGACTGCCCCCCGACCCCCAGACACCCCCAAACACCCCTCAACAACCCCCACCCGCCTGAACAGCACCTCCTCACCCCCTCACCCCACTTGACAGCCCCCACCACACCCCTGGACAACCCCCCCCACCCCTGGACAACACTCTCACACCCCTGGACCGGCTTCCCACACCCCTGGACATCCCTGCCACCCCCCAGGACTGTCCCCCCACCCCACCGGACAGCCCTCCCAGACCGCTGGACACCCCCAACCCCACTGAACACACCCCCACACCCTTGGAACCCCTCCCCCACAGACCCAAATCCATACCAGAAGAACCATCAAAAGTAGACCAAAACAAGAAGTAGAGCAAAATTAAACATTCACTTATATAACATTCAAAACTTACATTGTCAACTTCAAAAAAAAACTAAATCAAACCTAAACAACTACCAAATACACAATTAAAACGACAATATTTAAAATTACATTTTACATTACAAACAACTAAAATTCAATCAAACCTGTAAAATAATTTGACCACTCCACTTGTACGTGTTTGATGTCTTCAGCACACTACTGGAAAAACAGGTATTTGCGACGGGCTATTTGCGACGAGATCCCGTCGCAAATAGCCATTTGCGACGGGGTCCCGTCGCAAATAGCCCGTTGCGGAAAACGCCGTCGCAACTAAACTTATTTGCGACGGGACCGTCGCTAAAGCCTTTTTTTGCGACGGGCATTCTCCCCGTCGCAAATAGTATTCCGTATTTTTGTAAAAAACTTTTTAAACAGTTATTGCGACGGGCCCGTCGCAAATACCTTTTGCGACGGGACCCGTCGCAAATAGTTTTTGCGACGGGCCCGTCGCAATAACGTTTTTTTTTTAAAAATAAAAAAATTAATAATACTAGTATTTGCGACGGGAACCGGGACCCGTCGCAAATACTATTCATAGTAATTGCGACGGGTCCCGTCGCAAATACTCTTTTTAAAAAAAATAAAAAATTATTAATAATACTAGTATTTGCGACGGGCATAGTATCCCGTCGCAAATACTATAAAAAAAATAAAAAAAATAAATTATTAATAAATTATTTTAATTAATATAATAATAGAATTATAATTTACAAATGAAAATAATAAATTATTTTAATTACTATAATAATAGTAGAATTATAATTCAAAAATAAAAATAATAGAATATTAATAAATAATTTAATTAATATAATAATATTATAATTATAATTCATAAATAAAAAAAATATTAATAAGTTATTTTAATTAATATAAAAATAATAGAATTATTTTACATTCAAATATTAAAATAATTCAAGTATTACAAAAAAATAATTAAATTATAATATTATAAAATTTTAATATATATATAAAATTTTATTATATAAATAAAATTTTAATATATATATAAAATTTAATATTATAAAATATAAATATTATTATTATTCATATTAATATTGTTATTTAAAAATATAATATTATTAATATTTTATAATGAGACAGAAACTACGAATAGAAAAAAAAAATATTTTGATTTCACAAATTTTATAACAGAAATACAAACTCTAATCTGTAGGAGGGGGGGGGGAGGTGGGGGATCTGCAGATGGTGGTGGAGGAAACTCCATCCCTAAAGCATGAGTGAGTCGGCGCATGTACTCCATCTGCTCCGGATGCTGCTGCTGCCACCGACTCGTCTGCTCCTCGTACAGCTGCTGCTGGCGTCGACGCTCCTCCTCATGCTGCTGACGTATCTGCTCCTGCTCCTGTCGGAGACTCTCTATCTGTGCAGTCTGAGATCGCAACTGCTCCTCATACTGTGTAGAAGAAGATGCACGAGCTCCCCTCGAGCTGGACGCCGACATCGCAGCACTGCCATAATAATCTCCGGGAGTCAGTCGAGAGCCGATACCAACTACCCGGCCCTTCTCGAAGGCATACTGGGTGGCCTGCATCCATGCCGCCTCATCAAACTGACGGGCAGTGGTCTGATCTGATGACTCGGCCTGACTCTCAGGCCGGGCCTGTGCCGCTGCGGCCTCATATGACTCATATAGTTGCAATTTAAAATTAAAATTGTGAATATATTATATGCAGTTAATTTTTAAACTTGAAAACAAATAATACTGACCACGATGTGATGCTGACGATCACCTCTGAGCTTCCCAGTAGCAGGATCACTATACATCCTCCGATATACGTCGTACTCTGTAATATCGGGGTGCTCGACAGCCTATAAGAATAAAAAATAAACTGTTAATATTTATAGTTATATAAAATATTTATAAATAATGTACGTACCAGATGCTGTCTATGAGTACTGAAAGAACGACTCCCAGCTCGATGAGTCACCTCCTGCCTCCCCCGATTCTGCCTCCCCACCGATGATCTCCTCTGAAAGGCACCACTCAACCAGTGCGCACATAATTCATCCCATACATGGGATGAAATGTACTCTGGTCGGTGTGCTCTACATGACTCCTCAAAATCTGACACTCCTGCTTTCTTCATCGCAGCTTTTCTTAAATTGTGCAAAAACTGACGAAGGCGATCACGCATGGCCACCTCCCATGCCTCGTGGATGGCGTCACGCATGGTATCCTCGATCGGATACCATAAACCCTACAAATAAATCAAAATATCAAGTTAGAAATGAAATAATTTTCAAAATAAAAATTATTTATTTACGTACGTACCAACCAATGGCCGAACATGGCCTGCTGCACATCAATGGGAATCTGCTCCCATGTGGTCCACGGCTGAGAGAAATAGTTGCGCAAAATAGCGCTGCCCTGTCCGACTGCTATATGCGAAAAACTGAAAAAATAATAAACATTTATTATGTGAATAGATTAATGAAATCTTAGTCAAATTCACAGGTTATTACACAGGTTATCACACCTCCGGGTGCGCGGATCAAACCCAAGACGTGGACGTCGCTCGGGGACGGGGTCAGGAATCATCAATCGTGCAAGACCGCGCCCCCTCCGCGTACTCCCTGGAGCGCCTGCAGGCTGAGGGTCATCTGCCAGCAACTCATCCGCATCGAAAGGCAGGTCAGCCTCCGTCAACTCACGAAATGTGGCCTCGTCCATCTGAAACAGAAAATATTAATATTAGCAAATAATTGATAATTACTATTATATATACATATATACATATTATGATTGTATATAAATACCATGGAATTCTATAAGTGTTCATCTTCATCATCATCTTCATATATGTCAATGTCATCTTCATATTCCTCCTCAACATCATCGATATCCATTCGAGTTGCAGTTGCTTCATCTCTTACCATTTCAAATTCATGTGTGACATCATTAACATCATCGTCATCACCGACTCTTAAATGTGGGGTGTCGTCATCGATACTCATATCTCTTTGTAAAAAAGATTGATTTTGAGTACTCTCTTGAAAAACTTCAATTCTTTGCACATCAGTGAAAGCACATTCACTTTGACTAAACTGATTGTCTCGAATTTTGATTTTTATTACACTCCACCAATCAGTCAAGTCTCTTGATGTTGCACAGTACTTTGCATAATAAACTTGATATGCCTGTTGAGCCAATAAGAATGGTTCATTTACTGCGAGAACACTTTTACATTTAATATTGATGATTCCATGAGTCGGATGAACACGCACACCTCTCTCTGTATCCAACCACCGACATTTGAACATGGTTATGTAATGTTGTCCAAGATAACAGAGTTCAATGATTTCATCAAGTATGCCATAAAAGTCAACTTCATTTTCTCGATGATGAGATCCTCTCAAGCTAACTCCACTGTTCTTTGTTTTTTTCGATTCCCCATATGCATGTGTGTGGAATCGAAATCCATTCACCACATATGCATTATAAGTTTTAACAAGTTTGGAAGGTGGGTTACTCAATACACACAACCGTTTGTCAATTTTATCAGCATGTCGAGACACCTGAAGATTTGTGAAATAATTATCAATATAGTAAACTATACATTGAATGAGTTGCTAAATGATAAAGAATTTATGTTACCAGTTTTTGAAACCACTGAGAGAAATTTTTACTAATTATTGGTAATTATTACTAATTATTGGTAATTATTACTAATTATTGGTAATTATTCCTAATTATTCCTAATTATTCCTAATTATTCCTAATTATTCCTAATTATTCCTAATTATTCCTAATTATTCCTAATTATTCCTAATTATTCCTAATTATTACTAATTATTACTAATTATTACTAATTATTACTAATTATTACTAATTATTACTAATTATTACTAATTATTCCTAATTATTCCTAATTATTCCTAATTATTCCTAATTATTCCTAATTATTCCTAATTATTCCTAATTATTCCTAATTATTCCTAATTATTCCTAATTATTCCTAATTATTGGTAATTATTCCTAATTATTCCTAATTATTCCTAATTATTCCTAATTATTCCTAATTATTCCTAATTATTCCTAATTATTCCTAATTATTCCTAATTATTCCTAATTATTACTAATTATTCCTAATTATTCCTAATTATTGATAATTATTCCTAATTATTGATAATTATTGGTAATTATTGGTAATTATTGGTAATTATTGGTAATTATTGGTAATTATTACTAATTATTCCTAATTATTACTAATTATTACTAATTATTACTAATTATTCCTAATTATTACTAATTATTCCTAATTATTACTAATTATTACTAATTATTCCTAATTATTACTAATTATTACTAATTATTACTAATTATTCCTAATTATTACTAATTATTACTAATTATTACTAATTATTCCTAATTATTACTAATTATTCCTAATTATTTGCAATTATTTGCAATTATTGGTAATTATTACCAATTATTGGTAATTATTGGTAATTATTGGTAATTATTCCTAATTATTGGTAATTATTCCTAATTATTCCTAATTATTACTAATTATTCCTAATTATTTGAAATTAATCCTAATTATTTGCAATTATTGGTAATTATTTGCAATTATTGGTAATTATTGGTAATTATTGGTAATTATTCCTAATTATTACTAATTATTCCTAATTATTACTAATTATTACTAATTATTCCTAATTATTACAAATTAGTGGTAATTATTACAAATTATTGGTAATTATTCCAAATTATAGCTAATTATTCCTAATTATTGCTAATTATTCCTAATTATTGCTAATTATTCCTAATTATTGCTAATTATTCCTAATTATTGCTAATTATTCCTAATTATTGCTAATTATTGCTAATTATTGCTAATTATTGCTAATTATTGGTAATTATTGCTAATTATTGCTAATTATTGCTAATTACTCCTAATTATTCCTAATTATTCCTAATTATTACTAGTTATTCCTAATTATTACTAATTATTCATAATTATTACTAATTATTCCTAATTATTACTAATTATTCATAATTATTACTAATTATTCCTAATTATTACTAATTATTTCTAATTATTCCTAATTATTACTAATTATTCCTAATTATTTGCAATTATTTGCAATTATTGATAATTATTGGTAATTATTGGTAATTATTCCTAATTATTCCTAATTATTACTAATTATTACTAATTATTCCTAATTATTTGCAATTATTCCTAATTATTTGCAATTATTCCTAATTATTTGCAATTATTGAGAAATATTACTAATTATTGGCAATTATTGGTAATTATTGGTAATTATTACTAATTATTGGTAATTATTACAAATTATTGGTAATTATTACAAATTATTGGTAATTATTACAAATTATTGGTAATTATTACAAATTATTGGTAATTATTACAAATTATTGGTAATTATTGCAAATTATTGGTAATTATTGCAAATTATTGGTAATTATTGCAAATTATTGGTAATTATTGCAAATTATTGGTAATTATTGTTAATTATAGGTAATAATTGTTAATTATAGGTAATTATTCCTAATTATTGCTAATTATTGTTAATTATTGCTAATTATTGGTAATTATTACTAATTATTAATATTTATTCTTAATTATTAAAAATTATTACAAATTATTCCTAATTACCATTAACTATGAACAATACTAATAATTTAAATTTATTAAGTAAGAAAACAATATAAACATAATTAAATTACAACTAATCAAAAATAATTGAAATTAATACAAAATTAAAAATAAATATTAAATTAAAATGAACATAAATACCTTGAAAATTGATGAGCTCTGATCGTTCTTCAAAACTTTAATAACAGCTCCGAAGAAAAAAATTAAACTGAACAAAAACTCAAATTTAGAAATAGAAATTTTAGAGCAGAAGAAGGTGGAGAATGAGAATGATTTGAAAAAAACGGATGGGGGTATTTATAGGTTAGCTTATTAGCGACGGGTCCATTTGCGACGGGATTCCCGTCGCAAAAAGTATTATTTGCGACGGCGCCCGTCGCAAATACCTTCGCCCGCATTTATTACGGTCAACCGGTAAATAGTTATTTGCGACGGGTCCCGTCGCAAATAACATACTATTTGCGACGGGAATACTTTCCCGTCGCAAATACCTTTTACCGCCGCCGGTTATTTGCGACGGGGAAAGGCTTCCCCGTCGCAAATAGTTTTCCCCGGATTTGGCGCAAAAGCCCGGGAAAACTATTTGCGACGGGATAGGCTTCCCCGTCGCAAATAGTTTTTCCGCGATTTGGCGCCAAAGCCCGGGAAAACTATTTGCGACGGGCAAGCCTATCCCGTCGCAAAAGACTACTTATTTGCGACGGGTAAAGACCCCCGTCGCAAATAAGTTTTTAACGGGACTATTTGCGACGGGATTTATTCCCGTCGCAAATAACCCGTCGCAAATACCCATTTTTCCCGTAGTGGCAGTATAGGGTTGAGGGTCATCAAAAAGCTACAAATGAAAAAGAAGATAGTTAACGTGTATAATGAATAAATCAAATTGAAATATTATGGCAAAGTTTAAGAGGAAATCGTACCAGGTCAAAATTCACAACTGTCCCAGTTGTTATTATTTCATACATAAATCTTAACATATAATATCCGCATTCGATGAGGCCTTGTTGTTCATGACAATTCTGTTTTGAATGAGTGTAAATTCAATATATTATTTTTATGTAATAAATCAAAAAGTACAAATTTTAAATGGAAATTTACCTTCGCATTTACATATTTGATCTTTTCATTTCTTTTCTTTGTGTTTTTTCGAAAGTAGACCCATGCACTGTTAGAAAATAATACGAATGAGGTAAATTTAAAATTCATTATAATATATAAAACTATTGAGAAAATTGAAACTTACTTTTCCAATATATTCTTAAAACTTGCCCGCACATCACCATGAACAGAGCATATCCAATAAAGAGCTTTCTCCCTTGGGCAAAAAATCCCTAACATCCAATGATTACTGATAAAAGGAAATTTAATGTTAGTGGTTTTTTATGTTAAAAGATAATTAACTCTTTGAGAGAAATGTGTTTCATACCTCTCACAAAAAGGCATCATCCAACATTGTTGGATTATATTCTTTTCAAATCTTTTAGCAATATAAACCATTCTTTGTTCCTCAGTCAATGCACATGCTTCAGGGGAAATCAATTGCGGGTCCATGAATCCATATACTTCTGTCAGTTCATTCCTCTCACAAATTTTATAAAGATACCTAATACAAAACATATATAAGTATACATTTTTAATAAATATAACGCAGGGAAAAGGTGTTAAGACTTACATGGAAAAAATTTGCACCACGTTGATGCCCAACTTATCTCCAGTAACAAGCTCCATGATATCAGATTTTATAATCCCCACACTTATTTCACGTCCACAAACATGAGATTCCATTGGAAACTCATAAAAACCCAACAACAAATGTGAATATCTTGACAATCTGTCAAGACCACTGGAATCTGTATCTGATGTCATAGCCTGTTGTCTTTGTTGTTGTCTATACAATATTTCTTTACCTTTGAAGTATTCCTGTGAAAAAAAATTGAGAATTATAGTAGTTTTCAAATGATAAAATAACTTTAATAAAAAAATAAAATAAAAGATATAACATTCATACCTCTATGGTAATGAGTCGAAGAAGTCTGGATGGCCAAACTAAAAAATGGCCGATACTCTGTCCAACTGTCGCCACCTCATCTGTAGGTATTGGTACCCTAGCTGATCTATCTATAATATCCTGTACAGTGACCCTCTGATTCTCTACCTTTAATTGTTGATGATGAACTGTATCTCCTATACAATATACCAACCCGTATGCTACTATATGATGTTGAGAATCATCAACATACAACTCGCAATATGTAGGAAGCTGCGGCGGAGGCGTAGGATAAAAAATGGGGTCCGCAGGCTGAGGTGGGGGAGTGGGAGCTACTGGCGGAGGTGGAGGATAAATAATGGGGTCTGTAGGGGGAGGTGGAGGAGTGGGAGCTGCAGTCTGAAATTGTCTTTGCATTTCTGCAAACATAGACTGCACCGACTCTCTAATCTTGTCTTCCATCGTCGCATTAATATTTTGAACTTCAGCCTCCAAGGATTCTATTTTTTTATAAACCCCCTCAATGTTAGAAGTTGAAGAACGTGGAAACACTTTTCTTACCGATACACCTGCCGGATATCCTCTTACACGACCAGGATGTTCGGGCCTTCCCAATGCTGCAAATAAAATATCTTCCCTCCCAGTAGTTGTAAATGTCCCCTCTGAACTCTGCTCCTCAAGAGAGTCCAGTATTAATTAATTGAACATTTCTGTAATGATTGAAACTTATATGAAGAAAAAAGTTAACTTAAATAAATTAAATAGATATCTTATAATCCTCTCAGCTACGATTCTCGATTCTTCCGAAAGATATTGCCCTTTTTTTCCCTTCCGAGCTCTCTTCCATTTTTCATGTCTAGATGGAGGGGATGGAGGGGCCACCTCTCCAGAGCTTGAAGACTCAGCTCTTAGTTGTTGAAATTTTTCCACTATCATTTTTTCTTCCAATAATGTATACCCTCCCCGAGATAAACTATGAGGGTATACATTTTTATATTGGATCTCCTGATGAGCTTTCCTTGTTTGCTGTAATTTAAGAATAAGAAATCATTAACAAAACATTAATAAAATCATTTATATAAGAAAGTTTATAAAAGTTTACATTGCCCTTACCAGAAATGACTCTTTTTTTCTACTTTCAAAAAACTGTCTCCATGTGTATTCATCTATAAAAGGATATATACGACATGGATTGTCATGACTCCTATGACCATAAATGAAATCAGATGAGAGGGTTGATTCGAAATCCCTCCATCTCCTGGAAGCCAACGATAATCATTTCTTCCTGACTCCTCCAGTGTCAGGAATATCAAATGTCATCTGATAAAGAAGAGGTTAAACATATTATATATACTAGAAACATTAAAAGAATGGTCAAACAATGACAAAAGATCTTACCAAAATCGTCTCCCACAACTGAGAGAATCGCTTTATCCACACCTCTCCAACAATCATACAGAATGCTTACTTTGGTCTTAGCCTGAGTTGCAACAAAACTCTTAAAATATTTGGCATTCGGACCTCTAGGAATATCATCTTCATCAAACTCAACTACTATCCTCTGATCCTGCGTACGAGCAAGTGATAATTTTGGTAAACGTGTGCACCCACGTTTACCAACCTTTGAACTCTTTGTCGTAATAGGAGCATGTGAATGTTCATCCCCAGAGGTATGACCAGCAATATGATCCTCTCCAGAATCATGTGGTTGATCATCTGAATGATCTGTCATTATCCTTCAAATCAAAAAAACAAACGTCAGTTCAAAAATATACAAATTCAAATATTTTAATACTACTGTAATCAGAAAATAGAAAAGTGTACTAGGTTACATAATAGTAAACATTGGTAATATGGTAAGCATGTTAAACAATGGTAAAGATGGCAAAGATGGTCAAGATGGTCAAGATGGTCAAGATGGTAAAAAATGGAAAAAATGGTAAACCTGGTAAACATTGTAAACATGGTAAAGTAATTTTCAGTGAACAAATATACAAATTCAAATATTTTAATACTACTGTAATCAGAAAATAGAAAAGTGTACTAAGTTACATAATAGTAAACATTGGTAATATGGTAAGCATGTTAAACAATGGTAAAGATGGCAAAGATGGTCAAGATGGTCAAGATGGTAAAAATGGTAAAAATGGTAAACCTGGTAAACATTGTAAACATGGTAAAGTAATTGTCAGTGAACAAAAATAAGCATTTTAAAATTCATGTAATGGTTATAAACATGATAAAGTAAACTAAACAAACTTAAAACAAACAAAAACATATACTTATTTTATTTTAAAACATGTTTTAATAAATAAAAAACTTACAATATCTAACATTTATGGAAAAAATAAATGTAAACAAGAAATAAACATATGTTACCTGTAATTTTAGGAATGTACAGATGGATTGTTTTCCCAAATTCCTTCGTCGTGATCGTTCCTTATGGCACAAACTATGTCTTCAACATGATCGTCATTATGTTCTGTTAATATTTCCGTGGAAGTAGGGATCTCACATAAATCAGCATATTCATCAAGTTCATCCTCACCAACATATTGTTTTTTCCCTTGTAAAACAACATCCCACTGCATATCTGATTGATCTACTACATAAAAAATTTGTTTTGCATGTGTTGCCATTATAAAAGAATCAGCTGTGTCTTCCAATCTATTCAGATTAACAAGTGTCATTCCAAATTCATCGTGTCTGACACTGTTGTTACCGTTAAACCATTTACAGTTAAAAACGGGAACTTTAATTTTAAAGTAATCAACCTCCCATATGTCTTCAATCACTCCATAATATGCATTTGATGCAGAAATTGAGTTTTTGTCCTTAGCACTCGAAAAATGCATTGCTTCTGCAAACACCAATACACCACTATTCTGAACTGCACTTCTGTTGTCCTAAGCTTTTGTATGAAATGTATAACCATTAATGTCATAACCAGACCATGTTATCACATTTAAACATGGACCACCCACTATCCATTTTAATGTCTCTGATACATCTGATCTACCAAGCAAAGTCTTTTTAATCCATGACAAAAAAGTTTTGTTGTGCTCATTCAAAATCCACATTTCTTTCTTCTTTGGATGACATTGTTTCAACTCATTAATATGCAATGTGATATATGGTTGAGCATTAGCTATGTTATTCAAGATGTATGATTCTAACTTCTTCATCTGTTCAGCTGACAATGATTTGACTTTCAAGCCGCGAATCCCCTTTCCCTCATTATTAACTCGTTCATGGCGAGATGGAGGCAAACCTATGTGTTGCGCCGCAGCCAAGTAGCTCGTACAAAACTCTGCTACCTCCTCAGAAATATACTTTTCAATAATGGAGGCTTCAGGTCGATATAGATTTTTAACATACCCATTTAATATTTTCATATACCTTTCAAAAGGATACATCTAACGAAGATATACAGGTCCACAAAGCTTTATTTCTCGAACCAGATGAATCATTAAATGCACCATTATATCAAAAAAAGTTGGAGGAAAATACATTTCCAATTGAAAAAGTATAAAAATTGCATCCTTTTCCAAAATGTTCAAAGCATTCACATCAATCGCCTTGTTACAAATTGAATTGAAAAAATAACACAACTTCATTATAGTCTTTCTGACACGAATGGGCAATATTCCACGCAATGCAACTGGTAGAATTTGTTGCATCATGACGTGACAATCATGTGATTTCATACCTATCAACTTCAAGTCCTTCAATGAGACAAAATTTTTTACATTAGAAGAATAACCTTGAGGAACTTTGGTATCATGAAGACACTGACAGAAGCTAATTTTATCCCTCTTCGATAATGTATGACAAGCCGGGGGAAGAAATGTTCGTCTTCCTTTAGGAGTGGGAGCTAACTCCAAACGTATTCCCATTGATAGTAAGTCTAATATTGCATTCAACCCATCTTTAGTCTTTCCTTTAATATCTAACAATGTTCCAATCAAAGAATCACATATATTCTTCTCCACGTGCATGACATCAATATTATGTTTAACTTCATGATACATCCAATATGGTAGCTCAAACAAAATTTGACCTTTTCTTCCAAATATGTCTATCATTACCAGATTTCTGTGTCTTTCCCAATATCACGTCAAGGTTTTTCACCCTCTCAAAATACAGATTAGGGGATAAAGGTTTTGGAGCAGTATCAAATTCTTGTGATCCATTAAATGCCTTTTTTAGTCTTCTATAAGGGTGTTCCATAGGCAAAAACTTTCGATGACCCATGTACATTGTTTTCCTCCCATGATGCAATTGACAATATGACGTCTTTTGTTCGCAAATTGGACATGCTTTATGCCCTTTAACACTGTATCCAGACAAATTTCCATACGCTGGGGAGTCATTTATAGTGAACAGAATCACTGCATGCAGTTGAAAATATTCCATTTTATAAGAATCATACACCCTAATACCATCAGCCCATAACAGTTTCAAATCATCAATCAACGGTGACAAGTAAACATCAATATCATTACCGGGTTGCTTTGGACCAGAGATCATTGTACTCAACATGACATATTTTCACTTCATACAAACTTCAGGAGAGAGGTTGTAAATTACCAATAAAACAGGCCATGAACTATGTGTGCTACTGAGTGTTCGGTATGGATTCATTCCATCTGTGCACAACCCTAGTCTGAGATTTCTTATTTCATTTCCAAATGTAGAATACTGCGCATCAATTTTCTTCCATTGTGGACAATCAGCTGGATGACATATTTTTCCATCACATACCCGCTCTTCAGCATGCCATCTTAACCTTTTTGCATCATGTGAATTAGAAAATAAACGTTTGAAACGATTAATTATAGGAAGATACCAAAATACCTTTGAAGGGAGCTTTGTAATCTCTACATCACCCTGTGATTTTTCTTTCACCTTATACCGTGATGTCCCACATTTTGGACACTCTGAAAGAAATTCATATTCCTTCCTATATATAATGCAGTCATTCAGACAGGCATGTATTTTCTTTTATCCCAATCCCATCGAGCATAATATTTTCTTGTCTTTGTAATGTGAATCTGGAAGATCGTTATCTTTTGGAAGAATGTCTTTCATCAATTGTAGCAGCTCTGTAAAACTTCTATCACTCCATCCATGCTTCGCCTTCAGGTTAATCAATCTTAACACCACCGAAAAAACCGTAAAATCTGTACAACTAGGATATAATGGTTTTTCAGCATCACCATATAGACGTGCAACTGTCGGTTCTATCTCAATTTGTTCTGCTACAATATCGCGAATCATTTCTTCAATTCCATCGGAGTTACCATCTTGCGAATCATCATCATCAGTGACATTCCGTCCAGTTTCACCATGCCAAATCCAAGGGCTGTAACTCGGATTAAAGCCATGACATATCAGATGATCTTTTATCTCTCTACTTTTAAACTTCTTCATATTCAAACATTTTAGGCATGGACAGAAAAAAATGTCACTACTTGGAACATTTTGTTTTGCAAATTCCAAAAAGGCATCAACACCTTCCTCAAATTCATTGCTTATTCGATGTGCCGTAATCCAACTTCGACTCATTATTACCTATAAAAAATATCAAAAAAAATATATATTTTTAAGATAAGACAAATACATGTTTATATGAAAAAAATCATAATTTGAATGTAAAACAATTTAAAATATAAAAAAAATCTATAGGTATTTAAAAAATATGCTTGAATATTATTTTAAAAAAAATATATAGTTAGATATAACAGTTTTAAATTTCATTGAATCAAAGAAAACCTTGACGCCTAATGATTCTCCAAATAAAATATACATCAATAAAACATAAACAAAATGATTTTTATCTAGAATAAGTGAATATGATCAGATGATACACATTTATAATAATCTCATGCCAATATACTAATAAACATGTTAAAATATAGGAATACCTAATGGAGCATATAACATGTGTTATTCATGCTTGTTGTTCAATCATTATGATCTAAAGTACTCAACACTTTCAAGTGCCAAAATCTTGAAAGTAGTAGTAGTTTTCATAAGTACCCAACACCAAATAGCTATACATCGTAAGTGTCATGTTAGAAATATGAATATAGGCCATTTGTTTTATGTTTAATAATATTGTCATATTATCTGATCATTCTGATTATATATTAGAATTACTATATCCTTTTGATCCGATATATAATCTAAGGAAATTAATATTTCTTTAGAAAAAGTAATGTTAATATCATGGTAATGTAAAAAAAAGTATATGTAGAACTATATATATGTAATACCAATAAAAAAATACATATGTGTTTGGCCTGGGTTTCACACATAAAACAACTCATCTCACAGATTAAATTTTTGAATCATCCTACATAATACTTATTTTTATAACTTAGGGAATGAAAATAATAAAAGTTTTGATTTACGATACTCATTATGGGTAAACATGATATATATAAATATAATATCTAATCTCATAAAAAGATATCCATGGGGGTATAAGAGCATACACAAAGCACATGATCAAAAAGATAAGTGAAACAGTTTTATATAATCATAGATCATAAAACCTGAGTCCAAGTATAACAATTTTAGCATAACATAAGACATGATTTATATGATAGTGGGAACATGATTTAAAAAACCTTATTCACAAGATCACAACATTGGTATGTGGAATAACATAAGAGTTTGGCACAAACATAATCATATAAGTCATAACATATGTCAAGGGAAAACATAGTTTCATTCACCTCATATTGGGATATGTTAATCACCTTTCCTATAATTTATTATAATATTTCTTACGAGACACATCACATAACACATTGGACATGGTATAACCATCTGTATCCCATATTGATCTATGATATATAATGCATTGTCGAATGCATTAGAAGGATATTATGGACCCAAATGTCACATAATGACTAACCATATATATGGGTGAATCGTGATCATCAAATCATTTATAACACTTTCGTAGATCAATTAACTAACAAAAATGAAATGGGGGTCATAATTGTTTTTACAAAACATAATAATTATTAATACATAAAAATGTGTTTGGATGGTAAGATAATATAATATACCTAATTCAATCTAATTATCGTTAAATTATTTCTACCTAGATAGAAAAGACCTTTATAAAAAATATAATTTAACTTGAGAATGAAAATAAAGTACCCTTTACCTTTTTTATAATGAAAAATCTGAAAAGGATGATAATAATATTTAGGTATTATAATTTTTTTATGAATTAATAATAATAAAAGAAATCACCTCACTTGGTTTTGTTGAAAATCGGACATACCATCATATTCAAGAAATCAGATACACTTTGCATGAAAAGGTCCATCATTTTTAGGAGATGACTGAAAGAAGAAATGTATTATCAGACTCACCATGAGTCCAGAATGAAATATTTTATTGTAATAGGTATGAATTGATATTTTTATGAATGCAGATGAAAACAGATGATGGTTTTCTGATCTAGGAGTTCTAAAAATCATAATTTTTTGAAAAAAAATTATGATGTAAGAATGTTGAATGAAATTTTAAGGATAGGTATTACCGATTGTACCTGGTCCAATTTCATTCATGAAAATCATTTTCTGGACAATCATATTGAAAATATGATTTTAAGAAAATAAGTACTACCAATCTTCATCCAGAAAGACACATTCCAGCTAAGTAGGAAATAATAATGTTGCTGGAAGAATGGAACGTTACAATACCACCCATTATTTTTCAGATTTTGCTGAAGCTAATCCTCAATGTTATAAAATTAATTATTCTTTCTAAATGATTGAATAATTTGAATGGTTTTGAAGTCAAATATCTATGTTCTAATGGTCATAGTAATATTTTTATCAGATATTGATTTATTTAGATACTTAAGAGGTTGCTCGTAATGAAGTTGCTGGTATTCAGATAGATCAATATAGCGATCATATTGGAGTTGTTACTGATTCGCATTTCAGAAGAAAAGATGAAGTATAAGTGGTTTAAGAAGCTTTAATGAATCTAATTTTTCATTGTACTATAGAATTGTAAAGCGTATATCAGAATGAAAATCTAGAATAAGAGTTAAAAATAGTCTTATCCAAAATACACCTGCTTGAATGTTGCGAGTTGAATGTTGCGAGTTGAATGTTGCGAGTTGAATGGACATAATAACCATTTGCAATAACAAAAAATTCCACGAGATTCAAAAACGAACGAAAAGCACATCAAGAATCGAAACAAAAACGAACGAAATAAATTCGTGGAAGGCTTACTTGAATGTTGCGAGTTGAGATGATAGATCCGAGAGGAGTGAAGAAGATAAACAATGAAGCCAAAATGAGTTTAACGCAGGTTGATCGACGAGCCGATTAGGGTTTACCGCACGAGAGAGAGACGAGCCGGCGAACTGTCAATCGAAAAATCGTAAATGACAGTCCACGGGCTTTAATTTTTTTAAATGTTTTATAACATCAGTTATTATATAACCGACGTTATAAACTATTTTTTAACTTTATAACGTCGGTTATCTTAAAACCGACGTAAAAAAGCTCCCGCGCTTTGGTTTTTTACGTCAGTTATTTTATAACCGACGTAAAAAATGAGATATCTACGGGTTTTTTACGTCGGTTTCCAAATAACCGACGTAAAAAAACCCGATATCTATGCGTTTTTTACGTCGGTTATTTTATAACCGACGTAAAAAACCAAAGCACGGGTGGCTTTTTTACGTCGGTTATTTGGAAACCGACGTAAAAAATCCGATATCGACGTGTTTTTTACGTCGGTTATCAAATAACCGATGTAAAAAACCCCGCGCTTTGGTTTTTTACGTCGGTTATTTGATAACCGACGTAAAAAACGCGTCGATATCGGGTTTTTTACGTCGGTTACCAAATAACCGACGTAAAAACCCCCCCACGCATTGGTTTTTTACGTCCGTTATAAGATAACCGACGTAAAAACCCAACAAGCGCGATTTGTAACGTCGGTTATTAAAATAACCGACGTTAAAAATCTACTCGCCACATTTTTACGTCGGTTATATATAACCGACGTAAAAAATGGTGACGTAAAAAACGATTTCTGCACTAGTGTCAAAGGCAACCCCAGGTGCCTGAGGAGCTGCAACTCTTGAAGTATATGATCTTCTCAACCTTTCCAACTTTTGCATCGCCATTGGAAATCATAAAGGAGGACCAAATCCTCGCTGAAGCATACATGTATCAGTTGAGGGAGTACCAAACCTTTAGTCAATTGATACCATATCACCATCCTAGAAACCCATAGGGGAACCCACACCTTAACAAAGGATATATGTGACCATAGGAGTGTTAACCCCTACTACCATCACCACCAAGGTTATTAGAAAACCCACACCAAATCACGAAAACTGAAAGGGGGGACCCACACATTGTCGAGGGAAAAATATTGATTGAGGGATAATCAACTTCAGTGGAAGACCCGCGCCCTGAGTACCACACAAAAAATGGGGGAAGGATCTGACTTATAACAAGAGAGATATGTAAGCATAAACATGAGTATAAGGGTATAATAATGTGATCATAACATTACAAGATCATACCCTGTATACCAAAGATCATAACACATGGATCATGGCATAAAGTTTAGCAGTTCATAAGGCATGTATCATAAGGAAACCAAGAGCATAAGCCATGAAAGCATAACATAGAAATAAGACATGGAATTGTGACATACACATAAACATGTAATATCATTCCTTATAAGTCAAGATGCATTACTAGAACTTATCAAAGCACTTCAAAGAGACAACTACTACTAGGGGAGACACACCACCATCCCCAGTCACAGTCCTTTCCTTGTAAGGGATCAGGTTTCCCCATCTTTCCATAGTGGATCAGGTTTCCCCATCTTCCCATAGTGAATCAAGCCCATAGAATTGATTCCCATCATTATCTCATGAGATATAAATCTTTACCCAATGCATTAGAGGGAGATACAAGTCCCACCCATCACATAATAAAACCATTAATACATGTGCCACAAGATAATAAAACTTTCATCATATCATGACCCATAAAAAGAGATGGATTTCATAAACATCATATCATAACCCATGAAGTGAAATGGGTATCATAAACATTTCATCACATCATAACCTATAAAAAATAAATAGATTTCATAATCATTTCATCAAAGCATAACCCGTGAAAAGAAGCGAGTTTCAAAAGAATATAACTTGTGGAACAGAAACAGGTGTCATAAACATCATGTCATCAAAACATAAACCATTAAGAAAAAGAACATGAATGGAACCTTTTGATCATTTCCAAAAAATATATGAGTAACATCAATAGATGTCATATTAGATGGAAAATAGTTTTGAAATATCTTTTAAAAACATTGCGTGAGGAAAATATCCTTTCTTCATTGAAAAATGATTTTTAAAACATAAAACCTTTTGAAAACCATTTTCTTTGAAAATAATTTGAAAAAATAAAAATAATGCTTGAAATCATTTTGAAAACATTTTTCCTTTAAAACATATAAAATCATTTTGAAATCATTTTGAAAACCATTTCATTGAAAACACTTTGAAAACTTATAAAGAAGGCTTGAAAACATTTTGAAAACCATTTCTTTGAAAACAATTTGAAAACATATAAAGGATTCTTTGAAAACCAGAAAACATTTTTAAAATACATTTTCCTTGAAAATGATTTTAAAATATCATCTTTAAAAACATTTTTGAAAACATGGTTTTTGAAATTCATGGCATGTATCTCAAAGAAGACAAATCTAGACAAAACTACTTTACCGATTTGATAAAATTTGAAACATAAACCCCATGAAAGAGAGATCATAAAATGGATATGTAAATACCAATTGATTTAAGGATAATAATCATATAATATATTCATGGAAAATATATACACCACACAAAAGAAACAAGTGGTGAATAAGGTATAAATCTCATAGAAATAAAAGTGAGACTAGAAATCCCCTTAGCTTATGTCTTGACTCTCGTCGTACTCATATAAACCTCAAGTATAATAAATATAAGTTTATTATACATAATTTAAAAAACTATATTATTATATCTAATACCATATATGGTTTGATTATGATTTTATATTACATGCTTATTAACAATTCCAAGTTAAGGTTTCAATTTGGGTAATATCCGCTTTGTTTTTTCCCACATGTGTCTTAATTTATTATATTTTTGGTCCTCATACTTATATCATAATTTCCAGAATGTAAAATATGATATTAATATCATTTATATTCAGTATATATGTATTTATAATAATCTATAGAATATATAAATATGAAATGGAATACATCATTCATGAAGACGGTAAACCGTACGTACGCATGAACGTTGTTTCTGTTTTTTTGTCATATTGAAAGAAAGTAAATGAAATATATGTGTGTGTGTATATATATAATATAATTAAAGTAGCTTTATTATGTCATATATATAATATAAGTTCACTAAACTCATCCCCAATACATTCCATGTAGTGTGTGAACGAATCACATCGCTTTGAGGAGGTGATAGTCCACACTTCCCCAAACGAAATTATCGTATTTATACAAAATGGAAAGCATGAATGTATGTTTTATATAATAATTTTAGAAGCATAAATAAATCATATAAATCATATATATCATATAAAAATATATTTTTCATCATAATTCCCAACCATGAGAGGTGGTAAATGAAAAACGAACAACATCATTTCGGGAGGCGGTAGTTCACCATACACAAAAATGGTAAGTTCATAACCTATTATATGGAAGTGTGAATAAGTGTAGGTATAAATATTATCATAACAACATATCAATTTATTTAGGATACTAAGGATATTATGTATAAATGGAATATGAAGAATTAAGGTAGTGGAGAAAGAAAATAAAGGAACAGATCTTGAGGAAGGATGTTACCTCTTCTTTGGGTAACTCCATTTGGTTTGCACTAAAGGGATTCATTGGTTGGATTTATGCCAAAATATAAGATTTTAGGATTATGGGATAGATTTTGGGATACTATTTTTGAAGATTTTGTATGATCCAAAGTGGATTGAGAGGTGTGAGTAAGGGGAAGAGTGAATGCCTTTTTATAGTGGATGAGTGACATTCTTGTAAATACTAAAAGGTAAGGACTAATGGGAGACATCCCTTACCTAACGTGCTTAAAAAATGGACAAATAATTAAGTAAAGTGAAAGTATGGTCGAACCAAATATCTACCACACATAAAGAAGTTCATTTTTATAATTTTGTTCCTTACTCTACATTTCCTCATATTTTTCATTTTGGTTTTTTATTTAGGTAACTAGTTTTCCAACCTATGTAATTGTACCATTAAGACTAAATTAAGGTAATATTTATTAGAAAATATTGTCCCATTAAATTATAAACATTATATCTAATTTAAAAAATAAAAATATCATGCGTGTTGAAAATTAATTTTAAAACAAGCGCATGTAACGCGCAAAAACACTACTTTAACCCGAGCCATGCTAACAATGTTTTTACTATTTTGGGGTATGATTATCCACTGGAAGAGGATAATATTCATTTTTAATATATATAGTTTTTATGTGCCTTGTTATTCATAAATACAATTTTAGTGCATTTTACACTTTGAACATCATTTCACATCATGATTGCAATTCCTTCTTAAAATGCACTATTACATGGTACATTTGTGAGCACAATTTAAAATATCCAATTGTCTTGATTTTAATTTCATATTTAATTTTCAGGTTTCTAATTCCATTGGGAACAATTCATAATTTTGGTGCACTTGAAGATTCAAATTGGAAGACCACCAAAGTGGGCCTTGAACCAACAACATTCTGGGCGAAGTGAGCTGGACAGTAGCCCAATAAAAGTACTGTAACGGCCAGTATTCAAGCCCAAAGAGTCTCAAACTTTAACTGGAGATAGAAGACATCATGGGTAACATTTAATCAAACAGTTTCCAAATCTAATTCGAATGTTTTAATAGAGTTCTAGGCGTACCAAGTTAAAGATGCAATTCTAGGCCAGATTCTGCGGCCCAAAAAAATAGCCCACCATTTAAATCATATCTCCCGAACCACAAAGTATTCTTGGATGAAATTTTACAGGATTTTAGGGGACATTTTGGGATTAATTTAATTATTATATGGACCACTCCAATTCGGCCTTCTAGAATGTGATTTCGGCGCGTCTGTTCGGTGGATGCATGCTGGCTCCCACTTCGAGGCAAGAGTTGAAAAGTCTCCTATACATTAAATGTCCACCCACCTTTCACCAACACAATTAATTAAAGGCACATGGGATGATGGGGGATCGGCCAAAGTCTTCCAAAATTCCTATTTAAGATAGTATTGGTGGAGGATTTAGGGATCTTGGTGCTTTACTTTCATTGTAATGTTGTTATGCCAAATTGTCTTTGTAACGTTCTTCTTTTGCATGTAAGTTGTTTGAATCACCTTAGTTTTCAATAAAAGTTCTTTTTATTCTCTTTTCTGTTCTTATTCTTTTCACATTGATACCATTTCCCAAAGGTGTGATCTTATTCACACCAGAACTTGTGAATTTATTCACACAACGGTGGAGTGATCGTTTCGTTGTTTTATTTTTCTTCTTCAATCCCGCCCCTATGAGTCTACTTTCCGATTCCTTTGAGATAATAGAATCAATGGAGGGATAAAAACTTATGGGTTAGTCCTAGGGAGTTTCATGGGGAAGATAGGATGTTATTTTATGATCTTAAATTCTATAATCATTTCATTATTTTAAGATTTCCATTTGATGATTTATGTTCTTCTTCGTCTTCGCCAACTTTAACAATGACACATTTCGAGTGCTAGTACGATCCAATTACTTGGAGTGATCATTAAATTGATCCTCTAAGTGCATTGATGATTAGCCTTGGAATTTTTTAGGGATTAAATTGGTGAATTATGTTGAGGAATTATATCATTTTGTGGATACATCTTGAATTAGTTAAACGAACGTTATAAGAAAATAAATACATTCAATCTAACCCAAGTAACAACTTAGGATCAACTCATCTCCATTAATTGTTTTAGACTAAGTAATTGTATGTTTTTTTATTTTGTTCTTTAAATTAAATCACTAATTTTTCAAATCAATTCAATCTGAATAGTTGGCCACTTCATAGCCAAATCCTTCCAAAATCAGAGTGTCTCTAGGTTTCTTCTTCGGTCCCTGTGGATTCGACCCCTACCCGTACTATAACGACCGCATACCTGTAGGGTAAATTTGTGTGACACCAAATTTTGGCACCGTTATTGGGGACCCAAGTAAGTTATATTAGAAACTATCATCCTTTTCTCACCCCACGTTGTCTATTATCAACCCCATCTCTCTTATCTTTACCACTTTTTGTTTGTGTGTGTCCTGAGAATCTAGAATCTAGCTTTCTGTCTACTCCAATGGAGTATCTTCCGAATTACCATGTCACAAACTCATGATGGAATCAAATGGAAAATAAATATTGGGAATCCCCTAAATTATAAAATTTATTTGATGAACCCTTGATTAATTACCACACACCCGATGAGATGTACAATCAATGGGATGATGATTGTTTAAAGGATCAATTTACAACCCTCTCGAGGATGATTAAAGAGATGAAACATAATGAAGTTCATGATTTAAAAACTCCAATCCAGCCTAATACTCAAAAAATCCTTGAAAAATTGTGTAATCAAATGGAGATAATGAGTTCTGAGGTATCATCATTGAGATTAGAACTACAATGCATTAATACTTGCGAGGAACTCATCCACACACCAACAGTACCTTATGAAACCTTATGTGGAGTGTCTAGTTTCACAAAAAACTCTCATGAATTTATTAAAGAACCTACCTTTGGATTTAGGGTTGGGGAAGTGAATCAAGAAATTGTTGAAGGGTCTTTAAACCAGGAAGAAATTTATTTCATGTATTCACAAGAGGGAAATTTGACATCAGGGATTGAGCCTCCTAAGTATAACTCTATTGATGATTTTTCAAAAACACCAATCCCTGAACCATTGAGAGAAATTAAAAACATTGAGTCCATACCCATTCCTGACACTAATATATCCAATTTGGTGGTTGAATCTTCTATCATAAAGGAACCAATTTTGTTGAGAAATTTGGAAAATGAAACTGGGTTGGATTCAAAATCTCAACCTGTGTTTGAATGTCCTATGAAACCCAATATCAAAATTATTATCCTTCCTTTCCCACCCAAGTATCCTTTCATAGGGTATAATTAGGAGCTTTCAATTGGAATTCATTCTTCTCTTGAAACCAAAAAAATTGGAATGATCTTTGATTTCTTAGGAAAGACTACAGATGAATCTAGATCAACCATTTCTGATATTCCCTGGATTTTACCACTCATTGTAGAACATAGGTTTGTACATGATACAAATTCTAAACAAAAAATCAATCTCAATAAAGTATAAGTGGAGAAATACAGGGTCCTTAAAATGTTGAAAGTTGAAATTAGATAAGTTGGGGAGTTCATGTCGAGCTAGCGACGTTAAACAAAAGCGCTGCATGGGAGGAAACCTGTGGTTTTCATGTTTTATTTTATTTAATTAGTACTTCAGACTGTTGACATGTTATTATTTTATGAGTATGGATGGGTATGAAAGGGGAGCACCATATTCATCCGTGTCACGTGGTGTGATCCCTGAGTAATACCTTACCCAAAAATTTAAAAGAATACAATGTATCATCAGTTTATTTTATTTTATTTATGTTTTTGTAGGTTAAAAAAAATTTAGACTATTGACCTATTCTTCTTTTATGGGTATGGATGGGTATGAAAGGGGAGAACTGTATTCATCTATGTCACGCGGTGTGATCTCTGAGTAATACCTTACCCAAAAATTTAAAAGTAGACAATGTATCGTCAGTTTGATTAAAAAAACAAAAAAATAGGGAAAACCATAAAAATGATGATACTTGAATTAAATAAATCATTGTGTTTTTTTTCTGGTTTGTTCTTCTTTGTATGGTTCAGGGACTATTTTGGGTGATACATGTTCAATCAAGGAGGTGCCTACATCCCCCAAGAGATCAAAGGAGTAATCTGGAGTATCATGAACTTCAACTTCAAAAACCAGGTGAATTTGTTCAATGTTTATCATTTTCAATTTCCTCTTTGAACTCCTCTCCTACCCCTCTTCTAAATTTTCTTTTCTTTAAACACTGGGTACAATGCTATTCTATGTTGGGGGAGATGAAATAAAAAATTTTGATCTTGTGTGCAAAAAAAATGTGTGGAAGGAAAAATTTCATTAACCTTGAACATGATAACACACATTGCAAACTCTGAAATTGGATATCAAAGAATTTTTCATGCCTTGATTTTGATTTTAATGCAATTTTAGGTTCATGTGCATAGATTTTGGGAAGTGCGGTTGTCCGATGTGATTTTTCACCGTTATATTTTCATCCATTTAATAAAAGAAAACACAATGCACATACTATAGATTGTGGGATTTTAGTTTGAGTTCTTGGGGACCCATAATAATAGCATAGGTTTAGTGATCATTTTATTTTTAATATGATTATTCAAAAAAAATCAAAAAAAAAAATCAATTTGTGCGTAGAGAAATAAAATGACCTAATGCGTGACTTTCGACACTTGGGGATCGCGAATCCATAGTTGTTTGGCCCGGAGTTGGGCATTTTATCTCTATTTGTGGTAATTTGAATTTGGTTTTGATTGAGTAAACTCGAGATGATGCCCGAGTATGTGAGCTTCACTTGGTTCCCTAAGGTCTTTGAGCCTGGGAGTCATCGGCAAAGTCTTACTACATGGGTTTACTTGATTGAGTTCAATTTCAATTACCATGGAAAAATTAAAAAAAAACAAAAAAACAAAAAAACAAAAGCAAAAATATTTTGAATACTCATCTTAATATTAAAATATCATTCCTCCTAGCGCTTCCATCTTTTCTCCCTTTGAATGAAAATGAACCCCCATGTCTATTGTGATACACAACACTTCGTCATGCTTAATTGAAATTGGATGAAATATGGCGATGAATTTGAAAAAAGGAGTGGGATTGGGCTTGGGTTATTCCTATGGACTTAGCTTGTTTTAAATGATTTTGATGAGTTTCATAATATTTTTGGTATGAGGTCTTTGGGTGAGCAATTTGTATTAATTTTTTTTTGGAAAAAATCATTCGAATTTCATGTTTGTGAGATATATTTTTCTCGAGACTATCAAAACTCAAGTTGGGGGGTGTGATTAGCCACTATAAGAGGCTAATATTAATTGTTAATATATATAGTTTTTATGTGCCTTGTTATTCATAAATACCATTTTAGTGCATTTTACACTTTGAACATCATTTCACATTGTGATTGCAATTCCTTCTTAAAATGCACTATTACATGGCACATTTTTGAGCACAATTTAAAATAGCCAATTGTCTTGATTTTAATTTCATATTTAATTTTCAGGTTTCTCATTCCATTGGGAACAATTCATACTTTTTGTGCACTTGAAGATTCAAATTGGAAGACCACCAAAGTGGGCCTTGAACCAACAACATTCTGGGAAAAGTGAGCTGAACAACAGCCCAATAAAAGTACTGCAGTGGACAGTATTCAAGCCCAAATACTCTCAAACTTTAACTGGAGATATAAGAGATCATGGGGAACATTTCATTCATCAGTGGCCCAAGCTAATTCGAATTTTTTAATGGAGTTCTAGGCATCCCGAGTTAAAGATGCAATTCTGGGCCAGATTATACGGCCCAGAAAAACATCCCACCATTTAAATCATATCTCCCTAACCACAACGTATTTCTGGATGGAATTTTATAGTATTTTAGGGGAAATCATGGGATTCATTTAAGTGTTATATGGAACACTCAAATTCAGCCTTGTAGAAGGTGATTTCGGTGCGTCTATTCGGTGGATGCATGTTGGCTCCCACTTCGAGGCAAGAGTTGAAAAGTCTCCTATACATTAAATGTCCACCCACCTTTCCCCAAAACAATTAATTAAAGGCACATGGGATGATGGGGGCTCAGACAAAGGCTTCCAAAATTCATATTTAAGGTAGTATTGGTGGAGGATTTAGGGATCTTGGTTCTTTACTTTCATTGTAATGTTGTTATGCCAAATTGTCTTTGTAATGTTCTTCTTTTGCATGTAAGTTGTTTGAATCACCTTAGTTTTCAATAAAAGTTCTTTTTCTTCTCTTTTATGTTATTATTCTTTTCACATTGATATCGTTTCCCAAATGTTTTATCTTATTCACACCAACACTTGTGAATTTATTCACACAACGGTGGAGTGATCGTTTCATTGTTTTATTTTTCTTCGTCAATCCTGCCCCTATGAGTCTACTTTCCACTTACTTTGAGATCATAGAATCAATGGAGGGATAAACCCTTATGGGTTAGTCCTAGGGAGTTTCATGGGGAAGATTGGATGTTATTTTATGATCTTAAATTCTATAATCATTTCATTATTTTAAGATTTCCATTTGATGATTTATTTTCTTCTTCGTCTTCGCCAACTTTAACAATGACACATTTCGAGTGCTAGTACGATCCAATTCCTTGGAGCGATCATTAAATTGATCCTCTAAGTTCATTGGTGATTAGCCTTGGAATTTTGTAGGGATTAAATTGGTGAATGATGTTTAGGAATTATATCATTTTGTGGATACGTCTTGAATTAGTGAAACGAACGTTATAAGAAAATAAATACATTCAATCTAACCCTAGTAACAACTTAGGATCAACTCATCTCCATTAATTGTTTTATACTAATTAATTGTATGTTTTTTATTTTGTTCTTTAAATTAAATCACTATTTATTCAAATCAATTCAATCTGAATAGTTGGCCACTTCATAGCCAAATCCTTCCAAAATCAGAGTGTCTCTAGGTTTCTTCTTCGGTCCCTGTGGATTCGACCCCTACCTATACTACAATGACCGCATACCTGTAGGGTAAATTTGGGCGACACCAGGGTCTATATATTCATTATAAAATATCATCTGGTCCATTAATAGACCATATTTTATATTTATTAACACTTAAAAATCACTTGGAAGAAGGTTGAGTTTTTATTTATTTTAAACATTTTATTAAAATACAATTTATTATAAAATAACATTAATTTCAATTTTAATGCTATTTATTTAATTTTAATTTAAAAATATCAAAAAATTTCTGGAATAAAAATATATTTAGTTCAAATATATGTAACATGATATATTCATCTACAAAAATAGTGTAACACAATAATTCATTAAATTTACTTTACTTTTAATGTTTTTAGAATCTTTTATTTTATTTAATTATTAACTAAATAATCCATGCATTAGCGTTTGCTAAGAATTTAATGTAACTGTTTCGTTCTGGTTTTTGGCCACGAAACGCCCAACGGCTCCGTATCCAATGATTGATGGACCTGCTTTCCAAAGGCAGGCGTTCGCTAGATGGTCTGACCAGCGACTCTTAAGAACTCACATTGGTCGAGAGGATGGGAAGTCGGGCTCATCGCACCCTTTTTGGGGGGGAATTATTGCATGTTCTGGGACTCTCTTATAGATTTAAGATGTATTCATATGTTCGCGAATCTTTGGTTTATACCCAAACATAGTATCCACATATTTAACCTTGATGGGAAACAGTCAACTGGACGCAGGGGTTCAGAATCATTTATGCCCGAGGTTTACCATCCCTCATTGGATTAATGACCCCGAAGGGTTGGAACTCGCTTGAGGCGGCACCAGGAGTGGCGCGGTGAACCGATGCGGAGATGATCGGATCGACCGGTTGTTGGGCTTAGACCCCCTTGGAGGCTTCCTACGTACCCTATCTAGGAGACAAGGATCAAAGTCCACGTAGTTTTCTTAAGTGTTGGGGAGCCGAATTGAAGAGAGAACAGGTGGTCCGATGGGTGGTGGGCTTGAACCTCATGGAGGCTTCCTACGTACCCTGTATAGGAGGCAGGGATCAAAGTCCACGTAGTTCGCATAGGCTTGGGGCTTACGCTCTGAGGCAGCCCAGAATGATGGATTGGGGCTTACACTCTGAGGAGGCCCATTTTAGGATTTCATGGTCGATGCTTACTCTAAGCCCATGTGAGTCATGCTCGGTGTGAGAAACAAGAGGCAGCAGGGACCAGATGATCACATCGTGAAAGGTGCGTTTGTGAGAAGCGAAGTGGGGCATATGCATGAGGCGGCCCAGGATGATGAATTGGGGCTTACACTCTGAGGAGGTCCATAAGGTCAGGGCTTACTCTGAGATGGATGCCCAGAGTGATGGATTGGGGATTACACTTTGAGGAGGCCCAAGATGTCTTCCTCACGTCTGGCCATGAGGGCATCCCAACCCATTGGTGGGTTGAGGAATATAATGGGGGCCAACGCCTATGCTCAAGTGCACAAGCGGGATAACGCCAAGGGCGTTGGAATCAGTCTGAACAAAGGGAGATGAAAAGTGTGAATTACATGCCCGACATTCGGAACACAATGAGGGTGGCATGGTGATGGAGGATAACTGTTGACCATGTTCGAAACACAGCATTCATATCACGTTAGCCTGAAATGGGGACAAACAAATGACGGTCGACTGCTGACCATATTCGAAACACAGGACCTATCTCGAAGTTTTGTCCAAAGTCTTTCAGAGGCGTTGGCCCAGGACGGTAGGTGAGCTGATACGGCATGAGGGCAGGCTGTTAGGGGGTCCCTTCAGACATGAAAGAGTATGAATATCTGAATGAAGGACACGCAAAGCGCGGGGTGGAGTGATGGAATGTTTGAATGGATTCAAGTGCTCTTGAAATTACGCCACTGTGATCATGGAATGAGGAATCTTATACTTGGAGCATAAGAAATTTATTGTTTGAAGCAAGAGGCATCCTATGATTGGAACATAAGGTACACTACAGTTTAGAGTCATGTAGAGAGGACTGCTTCTATACAGCTTAATGTCATGTGGTCAGGACGAGTAGGTAAGAGATACCCAGCAATGGTTGGTGTGGGACTTACGCAAGGGCGGCCCTTTCTGGATGAACCTAGAAAAAGGAGCTAGGAAATGGGAGTTAAATGAGAATCATGATGAGTAGCTCAACTCATGGAAATTATAGGACGGATGTTGGGGCGACACAAGGGTGCAATGAAAAATCTTGTTGACCCGGCCCGAAAAGTTTGCGGTGCGACTCTCCATTTTTCATAGGGGTGAGTGACGGTAGCAAAGGGACCGGCCCGGAGGGTCGGGACCGCAACCCGGCACTGATCCTGAGCGGGGGTGCGGGGGCGTAGCCCCCATGGTATGGACCAACGAGTGCATGGGGTTTTCCGCATGGGGCTGGCCGCGAAGGAGCTGGCCGCGAGGTGCCGGCCGCAAGGGACCGGCCGCAGAGGAGCTGTCCACGAAGGACTGGCCGCGAGGGACTGGCCACATGTGGTTCGCGGTTTAGTTCTCCACGATGGGTGTCCGTTGAGGAGCTGTCCGCGGAGGAGATGGAAGTCCGCAAAGGATGCTATCCATGAAGGATTATTTCCACAGAGGAGGCTATCCATGAAGGAGGTTTTCCGCATATGAGATGGCCGTCCGCAAAGGGTGTCTGCAAAGGGGATGGCGCTCGTCCTACTTCACGCCCACGAAGGTGTTCCGCCTCCATTTCGTGGACGACACTGGTCCGCGGAAGAGATGGACGTCCGCGAAGGAGATGGCCGTCCGTGAAGGAGATGGCCGTCCGCGAAGGAGATGGCCGTCCGCGAAGGATATGGCCACTAAGGGCTGGCCACAGAGGAGTTGTCCACATGTGGTTCGTGGACTGGTTTCTCCTCTACGCGGAAGAGTTCATCCGCGGACAATATGCAGTCCGCAGATGGCTGTAGAGTGATTTCTCTAGCGTCTCCCCACAGGTTTTCACCCGTCCTTTCTCCCTTCTCCTTGTGCCCCTCGATCACTATTAATAGAGTCATGAGGAGGATAGGCACACGGCCTTTGCGGAATCCCATGAAGGAATTCCCACCCGCGGATGACTCGGTCAACTGGGATATTTGATGAGTCGCGGTGGGGTTTCTTCACGGCGGCACACCAATCTGCCTCTATTCTGCGAACGATGGTGGTCCGCGGCCGCATAGGCGCTCCGCCTCCATTTTGAGAATGACGGCGCGCGCGACGTGTGCCGGTTGGTGCGGTTCGCGGTGGTGGGCTGGCCTGGATTCATCGGTGGTCTTCCTGGTTCACGCCCGTGGAGGCGCCCCTCCCTTATTTCGCGAATGAAAACATCTGCGAAAGGGCGGTCTACCGAACCGGCTACGTACTGTTGCTGGGATCCGGTGCGCGGACCGGTTTGGTCCTTTTCCATGTTTTGGGGTAATTGGATTTTCCCCCTTGAGGAATTTTCAGGACCCTACAGTAACTAATTCATCTCTAAAAATCAATGATAAATAATTATAAAAAATAACTCATTTATCTTTCAAAATTATATATATAAGAGAAAATAGGTTTTTTTTTCCATATCGTAAAGTTTTATAAATGTTAAAGGTAAGGAAAATTCCTTGTTTTGTCTTTTTCCTTACTTAACTTATAAAATAAGAAAAATTTATTGAATAATATCCCAATAACTAATAAAATTTGATAAATGAATGGATATTGTAAAAATATGGACATCCAATGAATTTTGGACAAGTTTCTAGGTAATTTTGGCCCTTAAGTTTAAGGTTTAGTCCCTTATTAAGCTTAATTTTACCTTAATAACTATAATTAATCTTAATCACTTTCACTAATATTTTTAGTGAATAATTAAGTTTATCTTATTAGACTATAAATATTTTACTGATTATAACCATGATTTTCCTTTTTTTTTTTAAATTCATTTCACAAAAGTGTAAAAATTAAGTTTAATGCTAATCTCACAGACATGACGAGAAAATGGGGTTTTAAAGTGAGAGTGTTCAAAATTCAATTAAGTTTTTATATCTAAATTCAATGTAATAATGATTAAAATAACCTGCATTATATTAATATATGTATATTGATATATTATGATATTAAAACCATATTAAAATATAATTCAGCTGTATAAATAAATTAGATGAAAAAATAGTTTTAAATTAAAATTATGTATTTTTTACCATTCATCAAAAAATGAAGTTTCTAAGATTAATCCTAAAAATTAACCCCAAGATAATTTTGGAATTATTAATTCAAAAATGAAGTTTATTTTATAAACTTAAATTTCTGAAAGTGTCTTTAATTAATTTTATTATTGTTCATAGAAGGATATAAAAAGGAGTTCTTTTAAGAAAATAATATTTTAAAACATATAAAAGCTTTACTAAAACCATTTTATGTATTATTATCAATATGATTTATCTATATAAAACCATTATAAATAATATTTAAAAATTAGTTATCATTATTCATATTACTAAGTTTAACGACTATGTTATAACTATCCTATTTGAATAATCATAGTAATAAAACTTTGTTTTGTAGAAATTCAATGTTATGTGTAACACAATCCAAGTGGGTGATGTGTGTATTGAAAGATTAAATTGGTATAGAATATAAATAATGTTTGACTTAGTGTATCATGCAACACACAACATCAAAGAAAATTAATTTATTTGAAAAAAAAATTCAAAAAAACTCAGGGTGTTACATTCTACCCCCTTAAAATGAATTTCGCCAAAGAAATTCATATGGGTTATCAATGATTTAATACTTGTAAGTTCCTTTAATAGTAACCCAATCATAAAAGTGAATACTAAAACTTACTTTAAAAAAAGAAAGTTGGAACCATAAAAGTTACCCAAAGTAACTCATAACTAGCTTTCCACATAGGATAACATAGGTGGAAAGTGAAAACATGGATATGGAAGAGAAATATAACCATAAGGTTCTAGATGGGGTGATATAGAACATGGTTATGATAAAGTTAGAAATCACAAATCCATAAATCTACGATGATCTAATGATCCATTTGATTCATCGAAAAAGAAGGTTCTAGGATAACATTTTCAGTTTTATGATCCTTTCCCTAGAGTTAAATAATTTTCATGAGAATAAATACTTACTTGATTCCATTATATTTCATAATAACAATCTCATATTTTTTTTGCGCCTTGATGAATTTCCACTTCATATCTTATTCCAAGAAATGAAGGGGAATTTGTTATGCCTAAAAATCCAATGGATTAAGAGGTCTATAATAGCCATTCCATCTATCTCTTGTTAAAAGTTAACACTAGTTATCCAATATACATAAATACTCATATGGTGAGATAATAATTTATTCTCCAAAAACTCCTTTGAGGTTTAACATAAACCATTCCATAAATGGTTAACCTTATAACCCTTACAGAGGTTGAAAATCCAAAATTTTATAAAGAAGGTCACTAGATCAGCTTAACATTGATCCCACATATACCGCGAATTAGCTCTTGGTTTTCACATTAAAAACATGTGAATACCCTTATAATATATTCTTTTGAAACATGGTAATAACATGAATCACCATAAATTATTTTCAAAAACATGCATGCTTCCTTATTTCAAAGATTACTGGATATATTCTTTGAATCTAAGAATTTGTAAACTTCATCCATGATAACATAGACCACTTTGTTGACAAATCCTTTATCGGTTCCAAGGTAATCCATACCATATAATTCACTTATTTATATCCAAAATGTATTTTATCCAAACATCATTATCTTAACATTAGTAACATTTTAAGGGTTATCTTTCCCTTAATCACGTGTTTCCCATGAATATCACCTTACCATTAAATCACTTTTCCAGTCCATCAGAACCATTCAACATATCCTTTCAAATACTTAATGAAAATCTTATATTAAAAATACTTATAATATTTCATGATTTGTATAACATAATCTTTTAATTCCAAAACATAAATACGTCATTCATCCCACTTCCTTCTCAAACAATTAACTAAGATTTGCTGTCTTATTCCTTAATTCCCCTTTACTAAAATATGAAATATGAATCATGTAATAAAATTTATCAAACTCAATTTAATCATGATTATCAATAATAATATTAGAACAACACATACCTTTCATATGTCATTTGTGGTCTCCTCATCATCAGTATAAATCCATTACTTGTACCACCTTTCTGGTTCTCTTCATGAGCCTTCCACATAGAACATCAAACTTCATAATGCCCATACTTTCCATATTTAAATCATTCATCCGTTGATAATAACTTAATGAGGACAATATTCCCATTCATTATGTTAGCTGAAATTTTCATTTTCCCTTTGCAGTTACTTTCTTTGTGTCCTTATTTTCCAGAGTCAAAATATCTTCTTGTTCCTCTAAGACATTCAATGGGGCGATTCTTTCCATATTCTCAACACAAAGGAAACTGAATATTCTTTCCTCAATGGTCTCTATTACCTGAAATCTCAGAAAACACCTTCATTATCTCCCTTGGTGAGTCTGAGAGTTGGTTAAAGTACACATTATTAATCATGTTCCATGAAAATTGACTAGGCATGATCAAAAAAATCTTTCACTCCAGTGACTATCCCATTTGACTACTCATCAACAAATTGTCTGTCACATCCAATGTTAACCCAGTTCTTTTTGGTTCCCACCATTGACTAAAACCAGGAATCATTGAGTAAGAAACAATTATCATAGTGAGAAACTACATAATCATGAAAAACTACTTATAGGATGTCTAAATCATGACACCTTACTCAATAAATGAAACCTTAGGTTTATCATAGGTAATTCATAGAAAAATTATTTTTAAATCCTTCATGATGGTTCATGAAGAGTTTGTGAATTCCCAAATCATATCCCTTGGGAGTGTCAATATAGGTGCATGGTAAGGCCCATAATCATGTACTGGGTTATGCTTGAGTCAATCACGGTGCACCTTGTCGGATTTGTTACTCCTAGGTACATATATTCTATAAACATTCCCACTTTTAGTATCCTATAGCGATGTATTCCTAGGAAACCACTCACTCTATACTTTACCAAAATTCTAGTAAATTTTCCTATACTTTTATTCATCCTTAGACTTATCCTTAGACATGTTCTTAGGGTTCTCACTAAGGTTTTCTCATCCATGTTTCTAAAGGTTAACTAAAAATTTGATTTGATACTAACTATGAAAACCCAGTCTTAATGTACATTGACTTTACATCATTTTTGTAGAATACATAAAACATTACATAAACATATGCCCAAAGATCATATTAGTTTAGTGCCTTTGGAAACATGGAAATGTAAACACTAGTACACGAGTGAGCTACATTATCTCCCACTAGGTTCTCCAAGACTATAACTCATCTTAGACATATCATATATAAAATATATTTTCATAACCTGGGGATGGAAACATAAAAAAGGGTGAGTAGAGATTCTCAGTAAGGGTAAACAAGAGAGATATGTAAACATAAACACGAGTATAAGGGTATGATATTGTGATCATAACATTATAAGAAAATACCTCACATATAAAAGATCATAAACACTGATCAGGGCATAAAGGTTATCAGTTCATAAGGCATGTATCATAAGTAAATAAAGAGAATAAGGCATGAAATCATAACATATGAGTAAGACATAGAATTGTGGCATACACATAAATATGTAATATAATTTCCTATAAGTCAATATGAATTGATAGAACATATCAGGGAACTTCATGAGGACTACACCTACTGGGTGGGACACACCACCATCCCCAGTCATAGTACTTTACTTGTAAGGGATCAGGTTTCCCCATATCCCCATAGTGGATCGAGTTTCCCCATATTCTCATAGTGGATTAGGTTTCTCTATCTTCCATATTTATGGGGACTACACCTACTATGAGGGACATACCACCATCCCCATTCACAATCCTTTCCTTGCAAGGGATCTAGTTTTCCCATTTCTTACAGTGGATCAATACCATATAATTAATTCCCATCATTATCTCATGAGATATAAATCTTTACCCAATGTATTGGAAGGAGATATAGGTCCCACCCATAACATAATAAATCCATTCATACATTTTCCACAAGATAATAAAACTTTCATAATATCATAGCCCATAAAAAGATATGGGTTTTATAAAAATCATATCATAACCCATGAAATGAAATGGGTATCATAAACATTTCATAAAATCATAACATATATAAAATAGAAAGTTTTCACAATCATTTCATCAAAGCATAACCCATGAAAATAAACAACTTTCAAAATCATATAACCCATGGAAGGAAAATATGTGTCATAAACACCATTCCATCAAAACATAAACCATTCAGAGAAAGAATATTAATGGAACATTTGGATCATTTCCTAGAAATACATGATTAACATCAACAGATTCCATCTTAGATGGAAAATAATTTTTAAATATCTTTTAAAATCATTTCTTGAGGAAAATATCATTTCTTCTTTGAAAAAATATTTTTAAAGCCTAAAACCTTTTAAAAATCATTTTCTTTGAAAATAATTTGGGAAAATAGAAATAAGTATTGAAATAATTTTGAAAAATTTTTACCTTGAAAACTTATAAAATCATATTGAAAATATTTTGAAAAATATTTCCTTGAAAATACTTTGAAAAATTATAAATAAATCTTTAAAATGTTTTAAAAACCATTTATTTGAAAAAAAAAATTAAAAACATATAAAGGATTATTTTAAAACCATAATTTTCTTTGAAAATAAAATTTCCTTAAAAATGGGGTTAAATTATCATCTTTATTTTTTTTTGAAAACATGGTTTTTTAAATTCATGACATGTGTCTCAAAGAAGGAAAATTGAGATAAAACTACTTTACTAATTTGGTAAATTTTGAAACAAAAAACCCATGAAATAGAGATCATAAAATGGATATGTAAATACCAATTAATTTAAATAATATAATAATATAATATATTCATTAGTAGTATATACACCATACAAAAGAAATGAGTGGTGAATAAGGCATAAATCTCATAGAAATAAAAATGAGACTAGAAATCCCATTAGCTCATGTCTTGAATCTTTTCATACTCATGAAAACCTCATGTATAATAAATCTAAATTTATTATATATCTTTTACAGAACCATATTATTATATCTAAAACCATATATGGTTTTATTATGACTTCATATTACCCTCTTGTTAACAATTCCATGTTAAGGTTTTGCTTCGGGTAATATCCACTTTGTTTTTTTGTATGTGTACTAATTTGTTATATTTCTTGTCCTCATACTTATATAATGATTTATATAATATAAAACATTATATAAATATAATTTATAATAATTATATATTTATTTATAATAATCTATTGAATATATAAATATTAAATGGAATACACCGTTTATGGAGACAGTAGGTTGTACATACGTATGAAAACCTATTTCCGTTTTTTTTTCATATTGAAAGAAAGAAAGAAATTGAAGTATATGTATATATATAATATCATTAAATTAGATTTATTATTTTATATATATTATATAATTTCACTAAACCCATCCTTAATATATTCCATGTAGTGTGTGAATGAATCACATCACTTTGAGGAGGCGGTAGTCCACACTTTCCCAAACAAAATTATTATATTTAAAAAAATGGAAAGAATGAAGGTATGTGTTATATAATAATTAAACAATCATAAATAGATAATATATATCATATAAAAATATATTTTCCATCATAGTTACTCACCGTAATAGGTGGTAAAGGAAAAACTAACAACATCATTTCATTAGGCGGTAGTTTTTCGTACACAAAAACTGTAAGTTCGTTACCCATTATATGAAAGTGTGTGTAAGTTTAGGTTGAAAAATTATCATAACAACATATAATAATATTGAGGATATGTAGGATATTATGTATTAATGTAATAAAAATAATTGAGTTATTGGATAAAGAAAATAAAGGAAAGGAGCTCGAGGAAGGATGCTACCTCTTTTTTGGATAACTCCTTTTGGTTTGCACCAAAGGGATTCTTTGGTTGGATTTATTACCAAAGAGAGGATTTTAGGATGAATTTATGTATTTTGGGATACTATTTGGGTATATTTTTTATGATACAAAGTTTCTTGATAGGTGTTATTAAGGGTAAGAGTGAATGCCTTTTTATAGTGGAGGAGTGAAATTCTTGTAAATACCCAAAGGTAAGAACTAATGGGAGGTATCCCTTACCTCATGTAATTAAAAAATGAAAAAATAGAGGTCTAAATATAATTAATGGTCTTAAAAAATATCTACCACACAAAAATAATTGAATTCTTATAATTTTGTTTCTTAGTCTTTAAGTTTCCTTATTTTTTTCATTTTGGTTTTTCATATAGGTAACTAGTTTTCCAACCTATGTAATTTAACCATAAAGAATAAATTAATGTTTGATTTATTATAAAATATATTACCAATTAATTATAAAACATGTTATATAATTTAAAAAATAAAAATCTCATGTATGTTTAAAATTAATTCTAAAACAAGCGAATGTAATGCACAAAAACACTACTTTAACCCGAACTGTGCTAATAATGTTTTTACTATTTAGGGGTATATATGTTTATTATAAAAGATAATTTATTACATTAATAGACCATATTTTATATTTTTTAATAATTAAAAATCACTTTTCATAAGGTATCATTTTTATTAATTTTAAATCTTTTAGTAAAATATAATTTATTGTAAAATAACATTAATTTCAGTTTTGATGTTATTTATTTAATTTTAATTTAAAAATATAAAAACATTATTGGAATAAAAATATATTAAGTTCAAATATTTTTATCATGATATATCCACCTAAAAAAACATTGGAACAAAATAATTCATCAAATTTACTTTAATTTTAACATTTTTAACATATTTTATTTTATTTTATTATTAACTGAATAATCCATAAATTAGCATTTGTTAACTGTTTAATGTAACTAATTCATCTATAAAAATTATTGTTAAATAATTATGATAAAAATAAATCATTTATATTTCAAAATGATATGTATAACCAAAAACATGTTTTTTTCCATATCTCAAAGTTTTATAAATGTTAAAGGTAAGGAAAGTTCTTTTTGGTCTTTTCCATTAATTAACTTATGAAATAGGGAAATTTTATATAATATCATCGAAATAACTAATAAAATTATACCCATGAATTTATATAGTTGAAATATGGCCATACAATGGATTTTGTACAAGTTTCTAGGTCATTTTGGCCTTTAAATTCAAGGTTTAGTCACTTGTTAAGCTTAATTTTACCTTAATCTCTATAATTAATTTTAATCACATTCATTAATATTTTTTTTCAAAAATTAAGTTTAAATTATTAGAATATAAATATTATACTAATTACAACCATGAATTTATATTTTTCAAAATTCAATTTATTGAAGTGGAAAAATTAAGTTTAATGCTAATCTCGCAGACATGACGAGAAAACAGGTTTTTAAAGTGAGAATGTTCAAAAGTTCATTAAGATTTTATATCTAAATTAAATATAAAAATGATTACAATAACATGAATTGGATTACTATATGTATAATTTATATATTGTGACATTTAAACCAACATAAAATATAATTTAACTATATAAATAAATTAGAAAAAAAAAATTGAATTAAAATTCAGTATTTTTTTTTACTATTAATCCAAAAATGAAGTTTCTCAGAAACATCCAAAAAATTCACCCTAAGTTAATTTTGGAATTATAAATTAAAAAATGAAGTTTATTTTATCAAATTCAATTTCTAAAAGTGTCTAATTTTATTATTTTTCACATAAAGGCACAAACATGAGTTCTTTTAAGAAAATAATATTTTCAAACATATATAAACTTTAATAAAACCATCGTATGTCTTATTATAAATATTATTTGTATATATAAAACCATTATAAATAATATTTAAAAATTATTTATCACTATTATTATTACTAAGATTAACAACTATGTTATAACTATCCCTTTTAAATAATTATAATAATAAAATGTTGTTTCATAGAAATTTAGTATTGCATGTAGTGTAGGATTAACTTGGTATATCATATAAATAGATTTTGAGTTAGTGTATCATGCAACACATGACATCAAAGAAAATTTATTTATTTGAAAAAAATGTTCACAAAAACTTGGGGTGTTACATGACTTCATACATAGAGGACCCACACCTCAAGTAGCACACACCAATCACACAAAAAACAAGGGTAGTACACAACAGATGGGAGGAAGATAATCTAACTCCATTAATAGTAAAAGGGACCTACACCTTAGAAAACAAAACACATTATAAAAGGGATAAGTAACTGACCTTGTGAACACTCTTATCATCATTCCCAATTCCCGTCATTGGTCATATAGAGATAAATCTCAAATCTAATCATATCACCTCAAAAATGGATTCAGATGGACAGATGGAAAAAACATTATGATCTACGAGGGAAAAAATTATGATAGAATATTTATTTGTTCTAAATGGACACTCAGTGATAAATTTAAGGAATAATTCACCAAAAAAGAAAAAATAAGCCATGTTATAGCCCCTAGAAGTGCTATGTGGCATGTTGGGAGGGAGAGGTCATGCCCAGTCAGGGGCGCCACACCTAACTCGTGGGTGTGTGGTGCGTCCATGCATCATAAATGCACCACATAGCCACATACTCTCAAGTATTATTGGTTGGGACCCATCCCAGTCTGGCTACCCACTCGGGTTTTGGTCAAGAATCCTAGGAAAACATGTGTTTCCTATCCCACGAGGAGGGTCGGTCCTAATGCACTCCTTTCTGACACATGGAAAGCGAGACATCATTCAATCTTAAGGGATTAGACGGTGGGGGTGGGGGAACCAAGAATCTCCTACTTCTCTATTCTATTCCACTATGACCCTCATGACCACCATTTTCCTACAATACCAACTTCCATTACGACCTACCTCCACCATTATGCATTTTCATCCCCTACTGCATCGCCTGCCTGATCATTATCACTTGTGCTTGAGCCAAGGACCCACACAACTTGACCATCATTGCCAGTATTTATACTTCCCTTCATTACTGTGTTCCCAACTGAGGTTAGTAACCCTAATCCGCACCATGGAGGCACAAAAATTAACCATGGTGTGGGGGGGGGGGTGAGAAAAATTTAGCAACCAAACCCTTGGTCGGACACCTCATGCCAAATCACCATAAAAAATCACTATAGAGAAATAAAATTAGAATTAGGGATAAAAAAATACCCTAATATTCATTTCATAGGGATTAATCTCAATAACAAAAAAACATTCACAAATCATACATATAATTTACACAACATTAAATCCAAAGTGGAATAACCAGCCCATCTTTAGATTTGGATCACTCTCTATCAAGTATCACATTAATATCGGGCACCATTGATGATTTATTCACATCAATCACACACTGTGACTCCAAAATCATACCTCAAACACCCTCCATATTTTTAGGTTTTATAGAGGTTAACCCTAGAATTAAAGTTAATGAGGATTATATATAAAACCCCTATGTTTTGTGGTATTTATTCAAATACCCATCATCGGGGCTGGTCCCAGGAACCATTGATAACTCAAATTATAGAGCTCCTTAGGTAAAAACCATGTCTTTAAAATATACGCGATCTCATATTTCCAAAATATGACTCTGTTTTTAAGAAAAAACATCATCCATGTGAACGCACATGTGTGAGATAAAAATAAGATATTATACTTAATATATTATTCTCAGGGTTCTGCAATGCTCTAAACTACATGTCGTCTCATCCTAGGGGTAAATGATGAATCCTTGTAATGTAACTATTTTTTCCTTGTAAGACTTTAGAATATATTAAGTAATACTTTTGGAGCCATGTCATGAGACGGTGTGAGATTCCGAGGTCCGATGAGTCTTGGTGTTGATATAATAGAAATATTAAATATATTATATCATGCATATATAGTTTTTCTAAAATAATGAAATGACTCCCAAATGGGGACTCGTATGAGAAATCTAATATCCCTATTGAATTTAGAATGCAGATTTTACCCTAGGAACGACATAAACTGTATCGACGTTGGGTGTTTGACTTGAGTGCAACCATGGGAGAAATAATTAAACAAATTAAATTTATTTATTTAATTTTTTAATTAAAATCCTAACATAAAAATCCTCTATAAATACACAGTTATAGATAATTCTCAGGTTTATCCATAGAACCCTGAGATTGAGAGTCTATCCATTAGAGGAGATATTAGAAAATAAAAACAGATCGAGGACCGTGATCAATTGCCTGAGGATCATTTTCACCAATGGAGCTTGAGGATCTCACCAACGATTACAACATAGATTCATTTCTCTTCAAAAAATTATTCAAAAACTAAGATAGGGTGTTTATTTTTTGTGGTTTATTTCCTCATTAATTATCTCATGATGAACGCAAATCAAATCCACCAACAGATTGATTCATGGGTCATTCATGCTTGAATCTGTGGGTTTATCTTCCAAAGGTATTGGGGAATTTATTTTATTAGTTTGTCGTTGGTTATTTATTCATCATTCTAGAAAAAATGAATTAAAACCAACCTAAACAATGGTCAATATCCATCCCTCTTTTGTGGTATGTGCATTCCTTTCCCATTTCTTTTCACATTCATTGCCGACAATTCCTTTGGCCTATGGTTCAAAAAATAACCAGTATTAAATCATTACATGATAGTTATTTGGTGCAATGGATCAATACCAAGAGATCAAGATCATCATCGATAGAGAAATTGAGGTGCAATGATGATGGTAGATGATCCGAGGAGGACTGGGATCAGATCAATGATCCTCGTTTCCCATTTTGGTATGCGATAATGGCATAGTGTGGTGAGGACCAACTTCTAGGAAGATCAAATGACTGAAATATGGTCACTAATGATAGTGGGACATGATCAACCTAGATCAAAATATTCATACAATATTAGTGTCATATTTAGAGGAAACAGATCCATGGGTGAATGCGTGAAGTATTTCTAAGTTTTTGGAAAATTCCCGATGACACGACATGTAGTATGAAGAACACATGTTGTGTGATCCCATCCTGTGGCACTAGGGTTTACACATAAAATAAAATATCACAGGGTATGTGATATGTCACAAAATGTGTAATCTATAACTATCATCTCAGAGTGTACCATACAGTTACATGGGCATGAATATAACCAAGTACACGAGCATAACCATAGTATCCGTACATCACCCAATACTCGAAAATGACTAGGTACACAGGCATGGACATGACCAAGTACATGGGCACAACCTGAAGTACATGGGAACAAGATAAATCACATGGGATGGCTTGAGGTATGAAAGACACACTATGTACTTTTCCCAGGGCATCTTGAGGACCTTGTCCTCTTTATTATGGACCAATTTCCTTAGGGTGTGTTCCTTTGATTTATCCCCCCATGGGGTAGAGTGAGAAATCATGTTATGAGCATAGGATGTGATCCAATCAATGGGATTAGTCTTAGATAGAGTTTTAGGAATCCTCTATGAGGCCCAAGGTGGGATCCTCTATTGTATCTTTTACCATAGGTGGGGTTCAAGGAATCAGTGTGGCCAACATACATGGGTGTTGATCCCCTACTTAGTGTGTTAATTCAATCAAGGTTTTCAGTGTCCCACATAACCCTGAGTGTGATCCCCTATTTTTATATCAATATCTTATTAATTCAAGTGCATATTTTTTCTTGGTGATACCTGATGATCATGACCTCTAAGATGAGAACCATTAGTGTTATCTAGCTCGTGCAGTGAATTCTACCAAACAACCATTACCATGAAGCTTTGAGTTGGATCCTAGGTTGGTAGTGTGATTGTGACCTTAACCTGAGACTTAATGTATATATTGAGTATATATTGGTTATTATTATTATGTCTCATATTCTGAATAACATGAATTTGTGATGATGAGTTGACTACTCTCTTGATGCATTATGATTTGTGATTTAGGGGTGTTCTAATGTGTATTGTTATACTCACCCCTACATGGGATCTTCCCACACATGTCATGTATTATATATATGAAAGGCCATTTAACTAGGTCCTAGGTAGGCCAGGAGAATATAGGGAATAATGATCTAGATATAATGTAGTTCATACCAAGTGTTATATTTACAGTAGTCCCCTCCTCCTTAATAGGTTGATCTCTTTTATATTTTGGTGGGCTTGTATTTGTCCCTTTTTACTTTTTATACTATCTAGTAATTTGATGGTGGGATTTAGATGTATTCATGCATTATGGTATCAGTTGTATTATTTTACCTTTCAATATTGTATATGTATTTGGATATGTGTGCATGCATATAGGTATTTTGGGCTAAGACCTCCCATGTATGTGATATGCTGATTCAGTGCTTGTCGCCACCACCTAGTATATTGGATGTGGGATTGGGGTTTCACATGTGGATTATTTCTAGCCGTACATGATTCAATGGGTTAGGTCATGATAGAGTAGTATCAGAGCAGTGTTCATCTTAGGACTGGAGTTTTTAGGTTTTCTACCTTTGAGGTTTGGTTTGAGAATTAGGGAAATAGTGTTAAAGTGTTTCGAGTTCATATCTCAATCTAGGGACTCTATTTTTGGTGCTATGTATGACATATCTATTCAATAGGACTCTGAAAAACCACTTATTGACTTGGTACATGTAAGAACTAGTTTTAGGAAAATCATTGGTACATGCATTATATAGGAACGAGTTGTGATTTTCATGTCCTTCTTAATCCATCTCCCTAGATATACTCTTGAACATGGTACATATTGTCTATTTTAGGGTGAATCCATGATGATTTCTAGTTAATATTATGTAGTAGAATCATGTGGATAATCCACCTAGTGATAAGACTTTGATACATGGACTTGTTCAGAAGGTGGTGGCTCCTGAAGGTTTTCTTGTCGTTCCTTCACCCATCGAGTAGTAGGTTGCACCACCAGTACCGAAAAATGATGCATGCAGGATGAGTGAACTTCTAGGACCGAGGCAGTTACATGATTTTTTACCTCCTTAGGATACCTAAAGATCATATGATGGTCCTAGTAGTGAGCCTTCTTTATGGCTCTGTAGAGCGATGATGGAGTATGGTGATGTTGTTGTACGATGAGATAAATTTCTCACGGACAAAGTTTGAGAGAATTTTTAGAGAGGGTATCTCCCTATCTATGTTATAGGTAGTGAACATATAGTAGATTTTTTTAGCTTTAGTAGGGTAGCTTGACAATAGCTGAGTATTCGTTGAGGTTCACTAACCTCTCATGATACTCCATGGATATGGTTTGAGATGTATTCTTCTGAGCATATAATTTCATGTGAATTATCTATAAGGATATATGGGATTATGTAATACCTCTTTTCAATACTACCTATGATAGATTACTTGAGTGATATTTAGTAGTCGAGAAATTTCTAGCTAAGAAGGCACAAACAATTGGTGCTGGTAGTGAGCACTCAAGAGTTGAGACTTTGATTACAAGTATTTGATGATAGACACAAGGATTTAGATGCATGAGGTGCTTCAGGAGGTGATCTCAGGATAGAGGTTCTACAGTTTAGGGCCCTCGAGATGGTTCTAGTCATATGAGAGATAGGTGTTTATACTTTTGTTATGGTTGGGGACATATCGCATGGGATTGTCTGACCTTCCATATAACTAATAGATGTATAGTTGATAGAACACCCATGAATAGGTAACAGTTCAATTAGGGAGGTCCGCAGGGTGATAGACATGGAAGAGGAGTTGGGGGAGTATAAGGAGGTGAACAATTATTTGATCTGTTGCCTAAACCACCCCCATGCGGTCAACACCAAGATAAGGGAGCTGGTGGATAGGGATGAGGATTGATTTAGGCATTGGAGCCCTATGACCTAGATGCTCCATATATGATTATAGAAACATTTTATTTCTTTTCTACCTTGTCTATAGTACTGATAGACAAGGGCGTGATCCACTCTTTTCTTGCTACATCCCTAGTTTGAGACCTATAGATTCCGGTTAATCCTTTGGATCAACCCTTGGGTTTAGAGAATCCTATTGAAGGAGATTTAGTAATCACACACTTCTACCGATGGTGTGATATAAATATTAGAGGTGGTATTTTCTTATGTGATCTCTTTGTAGCAGTGATGAGGCCTTATGATATCATACAAGGTATGAACTAGCTATACATAGTTCATGCATATATTAAATATTTCATGTGGAGGATAAGTTTTTTCATGTAGATGTGATGAGGTTTTCCTTCATCAGTGATAAGAAAACCCATGAAGAATAGGAAAGGGTCATTTGTAAGAGGGTATAACTAATTAATCAATAGTTAACTAGTATTACCATTAGAGAAGGGAAACTATGGGATTTCAAATTCCTGTATTGGTGGTGGCATACAAGGATGTATTTCATGAAGAAATTTCAGGATTACCTCTCCAAAAAGAGATAGAATTCTATATATACTTTCACACCCAAGTAACACCCCAATATCTACACCCACATATTGAATGACTCCTGAGGATGTTCATGAGAAGAAAGTGTAGTTAGAGTAATTACAGATGAAGGGATTTGTCAGAACCAGTCTACCACCCTGGGTAGGCTCAGTATTATTTTCCAAGAAGGAGGATGGGAGCTTGAGGTTGTGTGTGGATTACAATTTCTTGAATTAGGGGATTGTGAAGAATAAGTATCCACTACTGAGGATTGAATACTTCTTAAATCAGTTGAGAGGGGAGAGATGGTTTTGGAAGATTGACCTCAAATTAGGTTATCACCAGCTCCGAGTACAAGATATGGATATACCAAAGATGACCTTACGATGTTGGTATGATCATTATGAGTACTTGGTGATGCCTTTCAGCCTGATGAATACCCCAAAAGTGGTCATGGGACTCCTAAACTATATCTTTCAGCCTTTCTTGGATCTTTTTTTTGTGGTCCTCATCAATGATATCCTAGTATACTCAACATCTAAGGAAGATCATGCGAAACACTTGAGGATAGTCCTAGACATACTCTGAGATCACCAACTTTATGGAAAGATCTCAAATTTTCATTTTTTGATTTGAGAGGTCTAATTTCTAGGACATTTCATCTCAATAGGGGGTGTGATGGTGTACCCAAAAAAGGTTTACGCAATTTTATCTTGGGAGCCACCCAAGATCATGATGGAGTTGAAAAGATTCCTAGGTTGGAAGGATACTACAAGAATTTTTTGCCTTATTTTTCCAAGATATCAGAACCTTTGACTTATTTAACCTAGAATGGGAAACATTCCATATATATAGAAAGGTTTTAACATGATTTTCAAGAGTTTAGTTAGTGGTTGATGAGTGACCCCATCTTGATACTACTGGAGGAGGATGTCGAGCATGCAATGTTTTATGATATCTCAGGGACCAGACATTGTTGTTATCTAATGTTGAGGCAGGTGGTGATTGCCTATGGGAATCGAAATTTGAGACCAAATGAGAAAAACTATGTGACCCATGATCTAGATATAACATTGGTAATCTTCACCCTGAAGATATAGATACACTACCTTATGGGAGAGTAGTTTATTTTCTATTTTGACCACATTAGTCTCAAGTATATCTTCTTATAGAAAGATATTAACTTGAGATAAAGGTGATGGATAGATTCACTCTAGGATTATTACTTCTAGATAACCTATACTTCTAGGAAGGGAAATGTGGTGGAAGATTCTCTTAGCAGGATATATTTTTCACCTTTGTAGGCTGATGCATCAGAGTAGTTTACCACATTATAGTTGTCCATAGTATATGAGGATGGTGAAAAAAATCTACAATTGATGGTTTTTACCCCACCACTTCTATAATGTTTTAAGGAGGCTAAGATTGGAGATACCGACTATGCAACCTTGTGTGCTTATATTTCCACCAAATGTTCTCCTGATAGATTCTATAAAGGTGGGAATAATGTCATCATTTTCAGAGGATAAATGATGGTACCAGTGATGTTGCATGAGGAGGTTTTGGGGGAGTTTCATACACCCCCTTATACACTACCACAAAAACAGTTTTTCACAGCGCCCCCCTTTATCAGCGCTAACGAAAAAGCGCTGATAAAGGGGGGGGGGGTCCCTTTATCAGCACTCAAAAAAGTGCTGATAAAGGGTGCCTTTATCAGCGCTTTTTTTAGCACTGATAAAGGGACCCCCCTTTATCAGCGCTTGCTTAGTAGCACTGATAAAGGGCCCCCCTTTATCAGCGCTTGCTTAGTAGCGCTGATAAAGGGGGGCCTTTATCAGCGCTTTTTTTAGCGCTGATAAAGGGTCGGATTCAAAAAAAAAAAATTAAAAATATATTAATATATAAATATAGTTATATTGTTATATAAATATAATATATAAATTTTAAATATATTTTAGATAAGTATAAATGTACATTTACACTTATTATACTTAATATTTAAGATATTTAGTGAAAATGACTTCTTAAAAAATTAAAAAAATATTTTTAATTAATATTTTGATAATCATTATGGAGTAATAGTCATTTAATAACAATTTGAGGACTAAAAAAATTAAAAAAATTAAAAAAAGATCCAAAATATGTTGAAAATGCAACTCAAACTTCAAACGGCCATAACTTTTGATCTGGGTGTCCGTTTGAGCTCTACCACATATCAAATCGAAGCCTGCGACGAGCTCTACATCGCTATGATTGGGGGAAGCCCCAGTCAAGCGTTTTTCGAGGCCAAAAGAGGCCCAGAAGGCCTCCAAAACTGAGTTTTTTGTCAGGGTACCCAGATTTTTTAACATTTTGTGGATTTTCAAACTCGTTTAAGGGGGTATTATTGGCTTTTCTTAGTGGGGACTAAATTTATTCCAAGGTATTACATTCATATTGATATTATGTTTTTGAAATTTCAACCTTTTTTATAATGAATTTTTATTTATAATCAAATATATAACTATATGTACATATTTTTTATATATTCGCACCTCAAAATTAATTTTTTTAAATAAATAATTAAACATATTTATATATAAAATATATTAGCTTTATCTAAATAATAACTAATATCCATTTTATTTAAAATACCAATATATGAATATTTATATACCTATATATTAATCTAACTATATATATATATTAATCTAACTATATATATATTAATCTAATAACTATATATATATATTAATATAACTACATATATATATATTAGTATTACTATAAATATATATATTAATATCACTATAAATATATATATTAATATCACTATATATATATATTAATATAACTATATAAATATATATTCATATAACTATATATATGTTAATATAACTATATATATGTTAATATAACTATATATATGTTAATATAACTATATATATGTTAATATAACTATATATATGTTAATATAACTATATATATGTTAATATAACTATATATATGTTAATATAACTATATATATGTTAATATAACTATATATTAATATAAATATATATTACTATATGAATAAATATAACTAAATATATATATATATAGATATAGATATATATTAATACCACTATATATATATATTAATATTACTATATATATTATAATATAACTATATAACTATATATATTATAATATAACTATATATATATTAATATAAATATATATTACTATACGAATAAATATAAATAAATATATAAATATATATATAGAGATATCATGAATTGGAAAGCAAATCAAAATAGAGTAGTGGTAAGGGCTTAAGCGCGCAGGGGGGAGGTCTCGAGTTCAAATCCTGGTGGAGGTAGGGGTGCACGCACATGGGGAATATTGGAGCAAGCGATGTTAAAGGGTGGAGGGGGGTGCGTGGGGTGTTGTATAGGGGCCGAAAAGCGCTGTAAAAGGGGGGGGGGGTTCAAGCGCTATAAAAGCCCCCTCGATTGGCAGTATTTTTTAAATTTTTTTAATTTTTTTTAACTTTTATCAGCGCTTTTTTAAAAGCGCTGATAAAAGGGTCCTTTATCAGCGCTAAAACGAGAGCGCTGATAAAGGAAGCGCTGATATAGGACCCCTTTATCAACGCTAAAAAAAGCGCTGATAAAGGGGTACTTTTATCAGCACTTTTTTTAGCGCTGATAAAGGGGTCCTATATCAGCGCTTTTCGGAGCGCTGATAAAGGGGACCCCCCTTTATCTACGCTGGTTTTATCCGCGATTTTCTAGCGCTGATAAAGGCCATTTTTAGCGCTGATAAAGGCCATGTTTGTAGTAGTGATAGGTACATCCAAGTGTGTCAAAGATGTACTAGGACCTTAGTAATTAGTTCTAGTGGTCAGGGATGAAGAAGTGTGTAGTAGAGTTTGTCTCTTGATGCCTCACTTGTCAGCAAGTGAAGGATGAGCACCAGGTTCCAGCGGGTTTAGATGAACCCCTTGAGATTCCAGAGTGGAAGTGGGATAGTATATTTATGGACTTTATGATGGGGATACCATGAAAGTATAGAGAAAATTATTCCATATGGGTGATCATAGAATCACTCATCAAGTCGGCCCATAACCTAACTATATGAGAGTAGAGTTTAGTAGAGAGATTATGACACATTTACATGTAGGAGATATTCTAGATCTATGAATTTACCTTGATGATCCTTTCATACCATGATGCTCGATTCAATTCATGATTATGGAGAGGATCATAAGAAGCCTTTGGGACTCATTTGCATTTGAGAATGATGTTTCACTTCCAGACTAATGGCCAAGCTGATCAGATCATTCAGGTTCTGGAGGGCATTCTTTGAGATTGCATGTTGTTCATAGTTAGGGGATTACCTACCCTTGGTGGAGTTTTCTCACAATAGTAGTTACCATTCCACCATCATTATGGTGCAATTTGAAGACTTTTATGAGAGACCCTACATGTCTCCAATATATTGGATTGATCTAGGTGAGTCAGTAATCATGATACTGGAGTTGGTGTGAGAAATAATAGAGAAGTTGAATATCATCCAAGAGTGGATTAAGACTTCCTAAAGATTTCAGAAGTCTTTTGAGGACTGTTCACTACTAGAAATTTAAGCTATATCCATAGACCTATAGCCACAGTTTTATAGGTCCGTGGATATAGCTTTTTTATAGACACGATTGAATTATAAAAGCGTGGCTAAAACGTGCCCTCTCTATTTTTTTTCCAAAACTCACCGGGCTTCTTCTCCCTGATACGGCGATACTCTATGCGTGATCTTTTTTTTCTTCCAAAACTCACGGGGCTTCTCCTACCTCCTCTCCGATACTCTCTGCGCGTGAACCTCTGAACCGCTGACCTTCATAGTAGCGCCCTCCTCCCCGATACCCTCCGACCTTCACGATGGCACCCACCTCCCTGATACCCTCTACACATGACCCTCCGAACCCTCAACCTTCATGACATCACCCTCCTCCATCCCTAATGGTGCCCATCACGACCTATCCTCTCCCTGATCCTCCTCCACCGACGGTTCCCCTCACGACGATGACTCTCACAACAGTGCCCATCGCTACCGCCGAATGAGGCAACCCCACCGCCAGCTGTCATCTCGGATCTTCCTCCCCCGACGCTGCCACCAAATGCGGGACACCTCAACTCCCCCCGCAGACACTGCTCCTAGGTGGCCTCCCCACCTCCTCCGACGCATCCAACCCCTTCTCAGTGATCCTCCTCCTCCTTTTTATGAACAATTATGTGTTCATTGTTTTGTTATCAGTTATTCATAGCTATGTTGTATCAAATCTATATGATTTTTTTTGACATTTAATGAAATTACACCTTTAATATCTCTTGCACAGCTAATTAATCTTGGATTGAGGTAGGTATTTTTTTTATTTACTTTAATTAGCATGTCATTTTGTGCTCGGTGTTTTCTAAAACTTTTTTTATCAAAGTAAATCAATATTTAATAGATATAGTGGGTTTAAAAAGTGTTATAAATGTTTTTATCTCTTGGAATAAAGGTTTTATAATGGTTTTATAAATTTTAATTAATTGGTTTAAATGAAAAGTGTTTGTGGGAATGCCTATATGGATTGTTTTAAAATAATTTATACAAAAAAAGGTATTTGAACCCATTTGGGTATTGGTATTATTTTCAAGTATTTTTTGAAATAGAATTGGTTTAATGGATTTTAAAATGAATTGAATGAAAAGGTAGTTGGTTTTACAAATGATTTTAAGTGTGGTTTCACATAGAATAGTTATAAAGAAGGTGATAAAGTCGGTTTTTAAATGGTTGAAATGACTTGGAATTCCTAGTTGGTTTATGAAAAGGCATATTTTCACTTTATATAAGATATTTTTATAATGAGTATCAGACCATCAATTATTCCCCTTGTTTTGATTATGCCTAATTTGAATTGTGGCCCGAGATGAGGGATGTTGTATTCTATTTTTGATATGGATGAAGTGAAAGGAGTTATTTCTTGTGAGGGAGTTGGAGTTGGAGGTGAGATGAGATTTATTTAAAATAATTTTTTTTATCGATTCTTGTGATTATTTTAATTTTTCACCTCCACTAGATTGATTTATCACGGTAACTTAGGTAAATAAATGAAGGTCTAACAGCATGTGATGCTAGCTTAGTGTATGTTAGCTGGATAGTGCCCTAGAAGATTAGTACCCTACCAGGGGTATATTTTATATGTGGAGAGACCTGAAAGGGGAAGCTGAATGGGATGATATGATTTCACATAGGGTCCCAATGAGTAATATGATGAACTGGGTCTAGTATCACCCATTCTAGAGCCTAATGAGTTTCCCATGATGTCTATAATTCATTTAATATTTATTAGCGGATCTCATCACATGCCTTATTTGTATCCCCACTATTACTTCAGTTATTTATTATTATCAATTTCCCATTGATATCTTGGTTCATGTTATGTTTCTATATTCCATTTCAGTTATGGTTTTGGTTTATATTTAAACTAAATTAAAAATAGTTTTGAAAGTATATTATTAAAGAAAATAACGATGTTTGATTTAAAGGTGTGGTTTCAAGATATGGATTTGGAAAAAAGGGAAAAAGTATTAGTTACCTTTTAATAGATTTGAAACTCCCTTTTTCATTAGTTTGAAATAATTTCCATTTAAAATGAAAATGGAAGTTATTTTATAAAAGAAGTTATGGCATGTTACACTTTTTCTTTACACCCTCTTGTGAAAAACCAATTCACTACTTATATTTTAAACTATCATTAATAAAATGTATTTTCAAAGGAATTATACAATTTCACGACCCCTCCCAGTGGGGCCCATTCCGTGACTCCCCAATCCCTCCTCCAATAGGCCAGGGGCTGGTGACTAGCATTGAGTAGGCATATTACTAACATGGGAGGCATTGCCTAAGCACCTGTACACATGCACACATCTCCAAGCCCACAAATGCTGAAATGTAAAACACTAAGGAACAAAATGCATGCATACAACTAAACCCTAACCAATAGAGTATGACGAAAGGTAGAGTACTGTAAAAGTAAACTGGCCAGAATACAAGCCCACCAAAAACAAACAAACAAGAGTATGAAAACTGCAAAGTCCAACCTGTAAGCACAAAAGGTACTGGGACTACTGCTCGTAGCTGTAGGAACACCTCGGCCTGTAGGGAACTCAGAAATCTCAGTCCTATCCTGGTCTGCCCTGGACTCTATCGAAAGGCTGCTCGTCTTCACAAGACACCAGATGTGCGGGCAAAGCCCGTGCAGGGGTGAGTATAACAATACTCAGTAGAGGACCCCGAAAACCACAACGCAGTACACAATGTAAAGTTACAGTCAGCTATGCACAATATATGTATACATAACATATAGAACAAACCAGATATACTCAAAACCCAGATCGTAGTCTAGAGACAAGTCACACGACCGCATACCCTCATTAGGGATTCTGTTCAAAGATTCCGTGATGCACTCGTTCCAGGAGAACACACTCCATGAGTCTTATAGCTCTGATGACGTCCATCCGAGAAGTGGTGTTCATCAGGAAATATCACTAGAGGTAGCTGCACTCATTACGGGAGACACACTCTTGAGTGGAAAGGTTACAATAGATAGAAATAACTCATTACGGGAGACACACTCCTGAGTGGGAAAAATCACGATACATAGATGAGGATCACTGCCAGGGCCATGGCGGATACCATGACTCATCCGGATTCACCAGTCAGGTGATACACCAGCTAGGTAGAGGATCAACGCCCAGTAGAGTTGGTCACATCGATGCCTGACTCTACCTAGGGTCAGGAATGCATAGAGAATCTCACTCCGGGCCTCTCAGAGGGATGCCAACTCTATCACAGAAAGTTCGGCTAAAGGGATCATACTCCTGTAGAAGGAAATGATTCCTGTACTTAAGAGAAACGAGAAGAAGGGGCACTAACCCAAATGAAAGATGTCTAGGATATGGTAAAAAATAGGACCATTCTGTTTTCCAAAAAGTACACGGTGTGTAGAAAAGATACACGTCGTGTTGTCTGACCCCGGGTACTGCCCGTGTGCAACAGCTCGTGTTGTAGAACTGGTCGTGTAGAAAAACTTAATACACAGTGTGTAGTATGATATACACTCCGTGTTCTGAGTGACTGGGGTTGGACCTGTGTCACTGTCTGTGTGGCCATACACGGCTATCAACCCGTTTACTTTAACCCGTGTCCATGTATCTCCTGGATACGTGCCGAGCTTCCCGTTTCCGGCTCTGCCAATTTGTACACGCCGTGTCGTCTGAAGCTGTGTAGATCATCCCGTGTCCATGTATTTCCCAAACACATTTCGAGCTTCAGGGAAAGTTCAACACGCCATGTGACCAAGGTCACACGTCATGTGACACCTCTCTGACCCCCCGAAACCCTAGCCGCCGCCATTACTACATGGCGTGTTCTTCGAAAGTACACGCCGTGTGTTTTGGATATTCCCAGAAATGAATCTCTTCACCGACGTGCCTCCCGTGCTGGTCCGATCATCGTTTCAGCCGTCCGATCTCCATGAAACCTTCAGGTTTTGGTCGCCTCGACACCATGAAGCCGCTTCCGGTGTTTTCGTGCCTCCGATCGGCTCCTAAAACATGTTTTGATCTTCCCACGCGAAGAATGCTCGAAGAACGCCCTTTACCGATCCAGTCCGATTCGTCATCCGCCATCGTCATCGCACCTCTACAAGGTTGTTGCGGTGTCGAACCTTCGATTTGGGATCGTTGCGTCGCGGAACATATGCTCAATGATCCGTTGTTCGTCGCCCCGTGAAGAACGTGAAGAAAAGAATGGGGGGGGGGGAATCCAATAAACAAAATTTAGGAATGAACCTCCACCATCGTTCATCACAGAGTTGATCCACTCCCGTTAATAGGTTTTAATAGAGCAGAGATCAACTTAAATACAATCATGGATTAATTCCCCAAAATCATCCCAAAGAAAACCCTCCCGCAAGAACGTATGAATCCGCGGATCAACTTGTTCGTGGTTGATCTGCGTTCGTCGTTTAAACTCGAGAACGGGAAAAATAAAATTGAAATAACAAACCCCTACATTTCGAAAGTATTTATCGTTGATTAAGGCGTCGTACTGCCATTATCATCGAGATCCTTCAACGTTGGCGCAACGATTCTCGATTTCGATTCGTCGTCATTCGTCACCGATAAATTTCTCCAACGCCCCGCGGATTCTGCAGAGGTTCCTCTCAAACGTCTCCAATGATCCACAATTTCTTAACCCATTAAAAAGGAAAACATGTTGGCATTTAATTACGCGGCAATATTAATGACGCCAACTTTCTATTTTTTGAGTCATTATGACATGTCATTAATTTAGGAAACAGACGTCCCGTCGCCGTGCTGCAACGAACGTTTCCATAAAAATAAAATAAACATTTAGCAATTTATTTTATTTTTTATTTTACTAAAAACATCCGAAAATTAACTTTTTCCCTCGAACCACGCCGATCGAGGTTTGGCTCATTATTAGGTAAAGTCACCGTCCCTGACACAACGATGCCCTCATATTTTTAATCCGGGCATCCGTTTGGAAACTTCCACAACCGCGCACAAGTGCCGACTCACTTAACTAAAAAAAAGTTCAAACCACCATTCCAGGCTCACTGGAACTCGGAATGATTTGACGTCTTTATGCCCAGTCTCGAAATGATTCCATATAATATTTAAAATAATAAACACAAAATCCGAGACGTTACAATCTCCCCACCTTAGGGATTTATGTCCTTGAAAATCCAAAACAACGACTATAAAAAAAGATGAGGGTACTGGGAACGGATCTGAGCCTCCCGCTCCCACGTACTCTCCTCAAGATTCCTGTGCTGCCACCAGACGCACACCAAGGGAATCAATCGCCTATAAAGGATCCTCTCCTACCGATCCTCGATCTCCACCAGGTACTCAGTGAAGGTCACTCCATCCTCGATGTCCAGCTCTCCCCAGTCGATGATGTGCGACGGATCGCGTGCATACCTCCTCAGCTACGACACATGGAAGACATCATGTACCCAATGCAACTGTGTTGGTAGATCTAGGCGGTACACCACCTTGCCAACTCTGCACAGTATCTGGAAGGGTCTGATGAACATCGGAGATAGCTTGCCGCCTCAGACAAATCTCCGTAACCCTCGTCGAGGTGAGACCCAAAGAAAGACGTGGTCTTCCTCTTTGAACTCCATAGGCCTCTGTCTTCGGTCAGCATAGGACTTCTTCCAGCTCTGTGCAGTATTCATCTGTTCTTGGATGATCTGCACGTTCTCTATGGTAGCTCTCACTAACTCTGGACCTATGAGTGCTGACTCTCCGGGGTCGGTCCAGCAAAGCGGTGACCGGCAGGGTCTCCCATAAAAGGCCTCGAACGGTGCCATACTAATGGTGGAGTCGTAGCTGTTGTTGTACGCAAACTCCACCAGTGGTAGGTGTTCCTCCCAGCTATCACCAAAGTCCAAGATACAAGCTCATAACATATCCTTCAGAACCTGAATGGTCCTCTCCATCTGACCATCAGTCTGGGGATGAAACGCTGTGCTCAAGCATAGCTGAGTCCCAAAATCCTCCTGCAATCCCTTCCACAACCGGGACATGAAGCAGGCATCTCAATTCGAGACTATAGTTGAGGGGATTCCATGAAGCTGAACTATCTCCTGCATGTAGAGGTGTCCCAATCTTTCTACGGAACTCTTCTCCCTGATAGCCTAGAAGTGGGCCAACTTGGTGAGTCGGTCAACGATCACCCAGATGGAATCATGCCCCTTGGATGTCCATGGTAATCCTGTCACGAATTCCATTGATATTCCATCCCACTTCCACTCTGGAACTTCCAGGGGGTGAGCTAACCCTACTGGAACCTGGTGCTCAGCCTTCACCTGCTGGCATGTGAGGCATCAAGAAACGAACTCTGCTACCGCCTTCTTCATGCGTGACCACCAGAACTGTCATCAGAGATCCTGGTACATCTTTTCCACTCCGGGATGTACCGCCAAAGGGGATGTATGAAACTCCCTCATGACCTCCTCCTAGAATGCCACTGGTACAATAGTGCATACTCTAAAAAAAAAGTACATGCTCCCCACCTTGTGAATATCCATGAGGAGCATGTCCTGTGGATAACTGAGCATGTAAAGCCACACAGTCTACATCCCCAAGCTATGCCTCCCTAACTTGCTGTAAGAGTGGAGGGGTGACAACCATCGACTATAGATAAGCTGTATCCTCTCCATCCACAAAGGATAACTGTAACGTGGCTAACTGCTGTGTCACCTCACTCAATAGCTGTGATCTCGACTTTCTACTAAGGGAATCTGCCACTTTGTTCCCCTTTCCAAGAGTATAGATGATCTCGAAATCATAGTCCTGGAGGAACTCTAGCCAATGCCTATGCCTCAGATTCAGATCCTTCTGTGAGAAGATTTACTTGAGGCTCTTGTGGTCAGAGTAGACAATAAACCGCTCGCCCACAAGGTAGTGTCACCACATCTTCAATGTGAAGACAACCGCTGCCAACTCGAGATCATGGGTCGCATAGTTCTGGTCATGTGGCCTAAGATGGCGCGAACCATAAGCAATCACTGCATGCCACTGCATCATGACACAACCGAGCCCGGTCCCTGATGCATCATAGAAAACTACGTACTCGACACCCTCCTCCAGCAATCTCAAGACTGGGGCGCTCATCATACTCTGCCTCAACTACTCAAAATCCTGTTTGCATTTCTCTATCAACACAAAGGGTTTCCCTTTCCTGGTCAAGGCCGTAATCGGTACTGATATCCGGGAGAAATTAGGAATGAATCTCCGGTAATATCCTGCCAACCCAAGGAATCTCCGTACCTCCGTCATGCTTCGAGGTGGCTCCCATGCTAACACAGCCTCCACTTTGGCTGGGTCCACAGCTACTCCATTTACTAAGATGACATGTCCTAGAAAGTGGACCTCCTGAATCCAGAACTGGCACTTTGAGAGCTTCGCATATAGCTGGTGCTCCCGAAGTACGTCGAGAACCATCCGTAGGTGTCTCGCATGCTCCTCTTCTGATGCCGAGAACACAAGGATGTAGTCGATGAAGACCACTACGAACCAGTCCAAGTACGGCTGGAAGATCCGGTTCATCAGTCTCATGAACACTGCGGGGGCTTTCATCATGCCAGAAGGAATCACCAAGTACTCATAGTGACCATAGCGGCATCTAAAAGCCGTATTCGGTATATCCTCATCCCGAACTCGTAGCTGGTGATAGCCTGATCGAAGGTTAACCTTCGAGAACCACTGTGCCCCTCTTAGCTGATCGAAGAGGTCATCGATTATTGGCAGTGGATACTTGTTCTTCATCATCACATGGTTTAGGCGCCGGTAATCCACACACAACCTCAAACTCCCATCTACCTTCTTGGAAAACAAGACTGGGTCCGCCCAGGGTGAGACGCTGGGTCTTACGAAACCCTTGCTCTGCAAATCCTCCAACTGCACCCTCATCTCGCGAAGCTCTGCAGGATCCATCTGATAAGCTGATGAGGAAATCGGTGTTATCCCGGGGTGTAAGTCGATGCAGAAGTCAATTTCCCGGTGGGGAGGTAATCCTGGAACATCTTCGGGAAATACATCCTCATACTCCGCCACCACCGCTGGGAACTGAGAGCTCACAACATCTACTGCTCTAAGGGTAAGGCTATCCAACTCATGAGTGATCATCTGCACCCTCCTATGCATGAGCCCATTTTGTGCTGCCTGGGTTTCCTTTTCTCTGAAAAAGGAAAACCTCATTCCATCATGATGGACACACCGCACTCTTCGCCTAAAACAGTCAATCTGGGCATGGACCGAAGATAACCAATCCATACCGAGAATGACGTCTTAAGGCCTTGAATCTACCACCAAGAGGTTCAAACCGAAAATCTCGCCTCCAAGGGTAAGATCACACTGTCTGCAAAGGTGCATGATCGTCGATTCTCCTCCCGTAGGTGTCTCAAAGAGTAAGGATCGAGTCAACGGTTCTACCGGAATCTCGAGGTTTTGTACAAGACATGTGGCTATAAGGGAATGACTGGAACCTATGTCTATGAGTACGACAGCTAAGGTAGAAAAGACATAGATCGTACCTCGAATCATCCCTGGATCCCCTGGGTCATATGCCTCGACCGCATGTAGTTGTCCCCGTCCCTGTCCCCCAGCTCCCTGAGCCTAGTACGGACCTCCTGGGGGTAGTGGTGGAAGTAAGTCGAAGTGTCTGCCACCACCCGCAGCTCTCCCTGATCTTCTGCCACGTCCGCTGCCTGGCGGGTCTGCCTGGTCTGTTCTCTGCCTCTGCCTTAGTGGTCCATCCACCGCTTCCCTATCAGCAGTTCGATGGGTCGGTCAATCCCTAGCGAGATGTCCCCTACCATCGCATGCGTAGCATCGCTTCTCCCTAGGCTGAATGGATCTATCCTGAGACCCCTGGACTATCGATCCCCTGTCCTGGGTCCTCCTATGATGTTTCCCATGTCCAGGTCCCTGTGCCTGACGTCAGATCCCTGCCGCCAAGGTCTCCGCACCTGTCTGCCTGCTGCTGACTGCCGGCAGCTGTCTCTACTCCGCCAAGAATCTTTCGACCACCAAAGCTTGTTCGAGCACTCCATCATAAGTCGATTTTCATAGAGGCACGAAACTAGCTCGGATGTCTCGTCGTAAAACTCGCTCGAAGGTCCGAGCTCTGAAGTACTGATCCCTGACCATATCCATCGAGTACCTGGCAAGGTTGGTGAACCTCGATGAATAGTCAACCACTGTCATACTGCCCTACTAGAGCTGGAGTAGCTCCTGGATGCGTACAGCTCTCAGCGTAACCGGAGATAACTCCTCTCGAAAGAGTCTATCAAACTCTGTCCATGAAAGAGTCTCCTCGTCATGAGTTTATGTGGCCAGACTCCACCATTGTCCGGCCGAAACCTGAAGAAGGATCGCTCCTAGGATCACCATCTGGTCTGCTGGTGTCCTCACTAGAAGGAAAACCCTGGTCGCCGCCTCAAGTTAGTCCTTAGCCGCATGAGGGTCAGGCTCACCTTGGAACCTGGGGGGTCTCTGTCTCTGGAACTCATGTAGCACGCTAAGCCTGCGCTCCTCGCCGGTCGGTACTGCAGGTACCACTGGCTGCTCCACTGGTGGTGGCATAGCAGGTGCACCACCCGGTGGCAACGCCTGGGGAACTGGTCCCTATATCGAAGCCTCGTCACTAAGGGGGTCATCCTCGTGATCGTGCTGCTGAATCCTAGCGGGTGTGCGTCATGGAGGCATCCTGTAAGGAAACAAGATGTACCATGGTCAAAGAGTATATCTGGATAGCTGACACAAAGGACATGGAAACCTAAAACCATTCCTATATGATGCATGTACCTTTTTATTTCCCCACAACTAGTGTTTTCGTGTACCGAGTCGGAAAGCAGGTTATCAGATCCCTGGTGTATGGATACATCGGCCGCCACACCAACACTAGAGTCTCTAGCCTGAAAGATGAACTCGAAACACTTAACACTATTTCCCCAAACCAAACTTACAGAATCTTGGTCCTAAGGTAGAACTGACCACCTCTGATACCACTCTGTCATGACCCATCCCAGTGGGGCCCGCGCAGTGACTCCCCAAGCCCGCCTCCAATAGGCCAGGGGCTAGTGACTAGCACCGAGTAGGCATATTACTAACATCTGAGGCATTGCCTAAGTACCTGTACACACGCACACATCTCCAAGCCCACAGATGCTGAAATGTAAAACACTAAGGAACAAAATGCATGCATACAACTAAACCCCAACCAATAGAGTATGAAGAAAGGTAGAGTACTGTAAAAGTAAACTGGCCAGAATAAAATCCCACCAAAAAAAATAAACAAGTGTCTGAAAACTGCAAAGTCCAACCTGTAAGCACAAAAGGTACTAGGACTACTGCTCGTAGCCGTAGGAACACCTCGGCATGTAGGGAACTCAGAAAGCTTGGTCCTGTCTTGGTCCGCCCTGGACTCTGTTGAAAGGTTTCTCGTCTGCACAAGATACCAGACGTTCGGGCAAAGCCCCTACAGGGGTGATTATAACAATACTCAGTAGAGGACCCCGAAAACCACAACGCAATACACAAAGTAAAAGTACAGTCATCTATGCATAGTATATGTCTAAATAACATATAGAACAAACCAGATATACTCAAAACCCAAACTGTAGTCTAGAGACAAGTCACATGACCGCATACCCCCGTTAGGGATTCTATTCGAAGATTCCATGACGCACTCGTTCCGGGAGAACACACTCCATGAGTCTTATAGCTCTGATGACGTCCGTCCGAGAAGTGGTGTTCATCAGGAACCATCACGAGAGGTAGTTGTACTCATTACAGGAGACACACTTCTGAGTGGAAAGGTTACGATAGATAGAAAGAACTCATTACGGGAGACACGCTCCTGAGTGGGAAAGATCACGATACACAGATGAGGATCACTGCCAGGGCCATGGCGGATACCACGACTCATCCGGATTCACCAGTCAGGTGATACACTAGCTAGGTAGAGGATCAACGCTCGGTAGAGTTGGTCACATCGATTACTGACTCTACCTAGGGTCAGGAATGGATATATGATCTCACTTAGAGCCTCTCGGAGGGATGCCGACTCTATCACAGAAAGTTCGGATGAAGGGATCATACTCCTATAAAAACGAAATGATGCCTGAACTTCAGGGAAATGAGAATAAGGGGCACTAACCCAAACGAAAGATGTCCAGGATACGGTGAACAAGAGGACTATGCTGTTTTACAAAAAGTACATAGCGTGTAGAAAAGATAAACACCGTGTTGTCTGATCTCGGGTACTGCCCGTGTGCAACGACCCGTGTCGTAGAACTGGTCGTGTAGAAAAACTGAGTACACGACGTGTAATATGATGTACACGCCATGTTCTGAGTGACTGGGGTTGGCCCCATGTCACTGGCCGTGTGGCCATATACGGCTATCAACCCGTGTAATTTAACCCGTGTTCGTGTATCCCCTGGATACACGCCGCGCTTCGCATTGCCGGCCTTTCCAAGCTGTACACGCCGTGTCGTTTGAAGCCGTGTAGATCATCCCGTGTCTGTGTATTTCCAAAACACATGCTGAGATTCAGGGAAAGTTCAGCACGCCGTGTGACCAAGGTCACACGCCGTGTGACACCTCTCTGACCCCCGAAACCCTAGCCACCTCCAGTACTACACGACGTTTTCTTTGGAAGTACACGCCGTGTATTCTAGATATTCCCAGAAACGAAGCTCTTCACCAGCGCGCCTCCCGTGCTGGTCTGATCATCGTTCTGGCCATCTGATCACCACAAAACCTTCAGGTTTTAGTCACCTAGACACCACAAATCTGCTTCCGGCATTTTCGGGCCTCCGATTGGCTCCGAATACGTGTTTTGATCTTCCCGCGTGAAGAATGCTCGAAGAACTACCTTTACCGATCTGGTCCGATTCGTCTTCCTCCATCATCGTCACACATCTAAAAGGTCATTGCGGTGTCGAACCCTTGATTTAGGATCGTTGCATCATGGAACGGATGCGCAACAATCCGTTGTTCGTCACCCCATGAAGAACGTGAAGAAAAGAATGGGGGAGGAAATCCAATAAACAAAATTGAGGAACGAACCTCCGTCGTCATTCGTCACGGTGTTGATCCACTCTCGTTAATAGTTTTTAACAGATCAGAGATCAACTTAAATAAAATCATGGATTAATTCCCCAAAATCATCCCAAAGAAAACCCTCCCGCAAGAACGTACGAATCTACGAATCAACTTGTTCGTGGTTGATCTGCGTTCGTCGTTTAAACTCGAGAACGGGGAAAAGAAAATTGAAATAACAAACCCCTACATTTCAAAAGGATCGATCATTGAAGAAGGAACCGCACTGCCGTTTTCATCGAGATCCTTCAACATTGGCACAACGATTCTCGATTTCGATTCGTCGTCGTTCATCGCCGAGAAATTTCTCCAACGCCCCGCAGATTCTGTAGAGGTTCCTCTCAAACGTCGCCAATGATCCACAATTGCTTAACCCATTAAAAATGGAAACATGTTGGCATTTAATTATGTGGCAGTATTAATGAATCCAACTTTCCATTTTTTGAGTCATTATGACACGTCATTAATTTAGGAAACAGACGTCCCGTCGCTGTGCTGCAGCGGACGTTTCCATAAAAATAAAATAAACATTTAGCAATTTATTTTATTTTTTATTTTACTAAAAACGTCCGAAAATTAACTTTTTCCCTCGACCCGCACCAGTCGAGGTTAGTCTCATTCTCAGGTAAAGTCGTCGTCCCTGACGCAACTATGCCCTCATATTTTTAATCCAGGCATCCGTTTGGAAACTGCCACAACCGCACACAAGTGCCGACTCACTCAACTAAAAAAAAGTTCAAACCACCATTCCGGGCTCACTGGACCTCGGAATGATGTGACATCTTTGCGCCCGGTCTCGAAATAATTCCATATAATATTTAAAATAATAAATGGAAAATCTGAGACGTTACATACAAACTCCTTAGTGAAATCTTACTAGGCACAGTTTGGTTCACACCGTGCATAGACCAATGGGTGTATGAAAATTTCATGTTTACTTTCAAGAGCCCAGGTTATGTTCTTTTACCTTGGTTAATGTTCGATTTGGTCTGATGATAGATGGTGTAGGATGGCATGGGAGATTGTGGGTTATAAGTAGGTAGTTAGTAGTGATTCAGTTTTAGTCATATTTTTGGATGTTTATATATAATCCTTGTTGGCCCAAATATTTCTTTTAGTTTATTATATACTTGGGATTCTTCTTATTACTTTATTATGTGATGATGTGATGATGTGATTTATGACCTTTTATTCTTTCTAAAATATTATACTATGTTTGATTGTTTCATTTATATTGAAACTATTTATTTTGTTCATGAGTGACCTATGTATAGATTAGTCATGTTGGATTTATGGGTGGAGTCCTTGATGTGGTTATTTATATTCAGAGGGTGAAACCATCACTAATGGTTATACTTTGATACCCTGACACTTTTCACCATCCAACAACAATTAGATACATTCTTTGGGCCTTGTGGAGATCTGGGTTGGGTGACATGTCAGGTCGATCTGGGCCAGTTCATTAAAAAATGGTATTAGACGATCCTCTTATTATTTGGAGTGAGTATTAGTATAAAGAAGATATGATCATCATCAGGACTCAATAGGTAGGTCGCAAGTAGTTTATTGATCACCACTTTTCATAACAAAACTTGATTTTCCATGGGTAGTTGTTATTTCAATCTTTGACTTGGATTCCAGTTTTAATTATTTTGATAATGATGTTTAGATCCCCATTATATGAGATACTTTGGGGGATTTATTTAAGATTTGGGATGAAAGTAGGAAGGAACCAAAGTATCATCATCATCTCACATGGTATGAAAAAATATATAAAACTTATGAATGTGGTCTTAGAAAATTTTCAGATGTTATTGTATGATTGGTGTATGGTCAGCTAAACCATGTTACCAAGTCATGCACAACTTTGCATCAATTTTGGATTTATTTTGTAAACCTATTTTGATTTCCAATGGATCCTAAGGAAATTTACACCCTAATAGATGGATCAAAGGATGTTTTAGTGATTTTTTGGTGTTATTGTAATGGATTTTGTATATTGTGCACATTATGGTTTGCTTATGTTTGGTGCTTCATTTTTTTTTTGTTCAGAAGTACATTTATTGATTTTTTTTGATTCCAAAACCAGTTTTGTGGGATTATTTGTAAAGTATTTTGAATATCATGTATAATGTTTTCAAGAGTAGTAAGGTTTAAAAATAAATTGGGAAATGATTTAAAATGAAAATACATTTCATGAAGTGTTTTAATTTAAAACCTTTTTCGTGATTAATTTGAAAATGGGACTCATGGATGTTTTGGATTAAAATAATAGGTTTTATGATTTGTTTTGACTTTCAAATGATGATTTGAAAGTGTTTTATTACATTATATAATCTAGGAAATTATTTAAAATGAAATGGGATTTCTGGAAATTTTTTGGTCTTATGATGAAATTCATGAGGTGTTTTGAAAATAGAAGTGAAATTTATGAAGTTTGAGTGATATTTTATTTTAAATAAGATCATGATTATCAAATCTGGTGGTAATATTTTTTAAAACTATATACTTGGGAAGTTGTAATTTTACCCTATGAAATGGATTTTTTATTTTTTAAGTGAGATTCTCTTCAATGTTCTTTTATTTTTGGAATGAGTTGTCATACTTCTTTTTAAAATGTGGAGATTTTTAAGGAAGATATTTTTATAGGGGGTGCAGGGGAGGGGGAGGGGGTGTAGTGGGGAGGGGGAAGTGGGGGGTGAAATGGGCAGGCGGAGGGGTGAAAGGTGGGGAGGGGGTGTGTTAGGGGGCAAGTGGGGTGAAATAGGGGAGGGGGTGGGGCAGGGGGGTGTTGGTGCAGGGGGGGGTGGTGCTAGGGAAGGGGGCAGGGGTGTGTGTAGGGGAAGGGGGGGGATAGGGGTGTGCAGGGGGGTGGTGCTGGGGAAGGGGGTAGGGGGGTTCAAGGGGGTGTGCAAGGGGTGTATAAGGGGGTGTGCTGGGGGAGGGAGAAGGGGGGTGCAAGGGGTAGGGGGAGGGGTGAAACACCATGTAAAATATTCATTGAGTTGTTGGTGGGATCTAACAACCACAATATTTCAACCATGACCTCACCTTCCATGCAACACCATTGTGTGGAACACATAGGAACCACGTGAACACACAATTCATTCCCACAATGGATGCTATAATTTACCACAGCTACCACTTGGCTTGCTAACTATGATGGCTTCCTAACACAATTGATCATTATTTTTGATTGTTCAAGGCAAACATTAGTGTCATTAATTGTATTACATAACAAAATGATGTTGAATTGCTTCAATGCTCTGTCTCACACCTGATTGATGCTATTGGCTAAGAATCACTAAGAGGAATTCCACATTAACATCACATTTAACCACATCTCACCTATAAAAATGAGTGCCTCCATTATGTTATGCATGGTAAACTACTTAGGATAAGATTCTTAAAGGCCTAAATCTGAGTCTCAAATAAATAGATTCATAGGTTGTATGTATCATAGAAATTTAAATGATGTTTATATAGTTTCACATGATGTGTGACCATGCCTAGACACCTGGGAATGTCCTCATTTAGAACTGGCATGGTAATCCTTATGAAATTACATGGAGTTTACATGTGGATCACAAAGTATCTTATCTTCCCAGGGGTATTCTTGTGTACTACAATCAATGCTTGTGTATTCTCACATATGCTTGTGCACTCTATGTACAAAGATTTTCTAGCCATGTAAAAATTCATGACATATCCCCTGTGGTATAATTAATGTCTATCCACATGGTGTAATTAGTAAACATGAACCTTGTCTTAAATTGATTCTTACATTTGGTGATATTTTTTTTCCATGAATTCAAATTTAAATTTTTTGTAACTTATGTTGTTTACTCATGTTTAATTAACTTTTATTGTAATAGGATGTACCAAAAATGTATTTTTTTAATATATTAAGTATAATCAATATTCATGCAGGGTTTCGATCTTGCATACAAGGTGACAGGGTGGACCGACACTTGATTTTGGAGGAATACATCATCATGAAAGATTGGAGCAACGATATATTTTCAAGAAGTGGGTCATTTTATTTTGTTTCAGTTAATATTTTCTTTTACTTGTATTAAATATGAGTTGTGATTCATTTTTTAGACTGCATGACTCTTATTGAGTAGTGAATGATTTATTTAATTTGAGTAGTGGATAGTTTTTTAGACCATTAGAACATTTTTTTGAGCAGTCATGTTTTTTTATAGATCAGTGGGTCATTTATTAGAGAATTGTATTATCACCGTGTGAATGAACGTGCAAGAACCACTACGGGGGGGGGGGGGGTCTGTAGGGGGGGTGTCTATCCGAGGGGGCTCTATCCGGGGGGAGGGGGTTGTCTGCAGGGGGTCTATCTAGGGGGGAATGGGGGGGGGGGTTTGCATGGGGGAAGGGGTGCTGCGAGGGGGGGGGGGGTCCTGTCCAGGGGGTATGTTCGGGGGGGGGGGGGGTCTGCAGGGGGGTGGTCTATCTAGGGTATGTCCAGGGGGAGGTTGTCCGGGGGGGGGGAGTGGAGGGGGGATTTGCATGGGGGAAGGGGTACTGTAGGGGTGGGGGTCCTGTTTGGGGGGGGGGGGTCCTGTCCAGGGGGGGCTGTCTACTGGTGTTGGTGTACTCAACATTAGGATTGAATATTCCTTCCCCGTCCTTAACAAGATTACCAAACTCATTATAGGAACCTTTATAGGCTGATTGAATGAGGCTAGAATTTCTCCCCCTAGTAGTGTCAGGCTTTTCCAGTGGATTTTCACTCAGCCTTCTCTGTATTAGTGATATGGCTAAGAGTGTTGATAGTAGGATCTAAAATCTCCTCTAAAGATTCTGGATAAACTATTACCTCAATTATCCTCTCCTTAGACTTCCAAGATTGAACATATAAAGAAGATTCCCCATCCTTCTTCCCATATTCACCTACATTAACAATGGTTAAAGAATCCTTCCCAGCCTTCCAAGATTCAACTAAGCTATTAGTATCACTACTAGAAGTACCACCATCCAATTCCATACTTTGATCATCCTCATTCCTTGAAACTCAATAATTTTTACAATGTCATTTCTGATTATTTAATGTTATATAATGAGGGATAGAGTTATGGGAATATGATGTTGATTTTGTTTCTTTTTAGGTACTTCAATGAGAGTATCCAGCTCGAGTGAAAAATATAAGAGGATGGTTGGCTCATTAAAAAGAATAAAATTGCATCATATCATTACAGGGGAGTACTTAATTTGGTTTTTACTTGTTTAGAACAATTCATTCATGTTGCCACTTATTGGAACTCTTTTGAAATTCTTGATTTTAGGATGTTATGATTGTTGAGTGTTTGTGCTTAAACTGTTGAATACTTTTCATGCTGATGTTATTGAACTGAATCTATTTATGATGGTTATTGAAAATATTCTTGCTTATGGTAAAACATGCTGAGTGTTGGGGGGGGGGGGCTGTATATGGGGGTCTGCAGGGGGAGGAGGGGCTGTCTAGGAGGGAGGGGGGCTGTTCAGGAGGGAGGGGGAGGGGGGATATCCAAGAAGGAGGGGGGGGGGGTTCTGCTATCCAGGAGGGAGGGGGGAGGGGGGGCTATCCAGGAGGGGGGGGGGGTGCTGTTGTCCAGAAGGGAGGGGGATGGGGGCTGTCCAGGAGGGGGGGGGTGCTGTTGTCCAGGAGGGAGGGGGGATACTGTCCAGGAGGGAGGGGGATGAGGGTTGTCTAGGAGGGGGGGGGGGTGCTGCTGTCCAGGAGGGAGGGGGAGGCAAGGTTATCCAGGAGGGAGGGGGGAGGGGGGTGCTGCTGTCCAAGAGGGAGGGGGGCTGTCCAGGAGGGGGGGGGGTGTCCGAGGGGGGGGAGGGGCTGTCGAGGGGGTGTTCAGGAAGGATGAGGGGCTGTCTGGGGGGGAGCTGTCTAGGTGGGTGTTTAGGAGGGATGGGGGCTGTCCAGGGGGATGGGGGGCCTCCAGGGGGGATGGGGGGCTGTCCAAGGGGGAGGGGCAGGAGGGATGTCACGGAGGGGGGGATGGTTTGTCCAGGGGGTGGGGTCTGTCCTGGGGTGTGTGCAGTGGGGTATGTCCAGGGAGGGGGTGGGTGGGTGGGGTGTCTGTCCAGGAAGGAGGGGGTGTGTGGAGGGGGGGGGGGCGTCTTCTTAAATATGTCCTTAAAACTCAGTAATTTACAATTTTGTTTCTGATTATTTAATGTTATCTAATGAGGAATAGAGTTATGGGAATCTGATATTGATTTTGTTTCTTTTTAGGTACTTCAATGAGAGTATCCATCTCGAGTGAAAAATATAAGAGGATGGTTGGCTAATTAAAAAGAAGGAAATTGAATCATATCATTATAGGGGAGTACTTAATTTGGTTTTTACTTGTTTAGAATAATTCATTCATGCTGCCACTTACTGGAACTCTTGAAATTATTGATTTTAGGATGTTATGCTTGTTGAGTGTTTGTGTTTAAACTGTTGAATACTTTTCATGTTGATGTTATTGAACTGAATATGTTTATGATGGTTATTGAAAATATTATTGCTTATGGTAAAACATGCTAAGTGTTGGGGGGGGGGGCTGTCCAGGAGGGGGGGCTATCTATGGGGGTCTATAGGGGGGGGGGTGCTGTCCAGGAGGGGGGGGGGTGCTGTCCAGGAGGGAGGGGGTGTGTGTCTAGGAGGGGGTGTATGCTATCCAGGGGAGGTGTACAGGAGGGATGGGGGCTATCCAAGAGGGGGGAGGGGCAGCTTTCCAGGAGAGGGGGGGGGGAGTGCTGTCCAAGGGGTGTCTAGGAGGTATGGGGGGATGCCTAGGGGGATGTAAGGGGGGTCTGCAGGGGGGTGAAAGGGGGTTTCCAAGAGGGATTGAGGCTGTCCAGGGGGAGGGGGATGTCTAGGGTGTGTGTGTCCAGGAGTATGTGTGTGCTATCCAGGGGGGTGTCCAGGAGGGATGGGGGATGTCTAGGAGGGGGGGGGGTGCTTTCCAGGGGGAAGGGAGGTTGTCCAGGGGGGGCTGTTCAGGGGGTCTCTTGGAGGGATGGGGGGCTGTCTAGGGGGGGGGGTACAAGGGTTCTGGAGGGGGGGGGGTGCAAGGGGGTCTGCATGGGGGGGGGTTGTCCAGGAAGGATGGGGGCTGTCCAGGGGGGTGTCCAAGAGGGAGGTGAGCTGTCTAGGAGGGGAAGGGGGGGTGTCCAGGGGGGGGGGGGGTGCAAGGGGGGGTCTGTAGGGGGTGAAAGGGGGGTATGTAGAGGGGAGGGGGGGCTGTGCAGGAGGGATGGGGGCTGTCCAAGGGGGGGTACAAGGGGGGTTTGCAGGGGGGAGGGGGGCTATCCATGGGGGTGTCCAGGAGGGAGGGGGGATGTACAGGGGGTGCAAGGGGGGTCTGCAGGGGAGAGGGGGGATGTGTAGGAGGGAGAAGGGGATGTCCAGGGGGGGTGTCCAAGAGGGAGGGGGGGGGGGGGGTGCAAGGGGGTATATAGGGGGGGGGGGTTGTGCAAGAGGGGGGGGGGGTTGTGCAAGAGGGGGGGGGGGTGTCCAGAGGGTGTCCAGGAAGGGGGTGTTGTCCAGGGGGTGCAGTGTGATCTACAGGGGGGAGGGGGGATGTCCAGGGGTGTTGTCTAGGAGGGAGGGGGTTCTGCCTAAGGGAGTGTCCAGGAGGGATGGGGGGCTGTCCAGGGGGGTGCAAGGGTGTCTGCAGGGGGAGGGGCAGGGGGACTGTCGGGGGGGGGGGGTCTCTCTAGGGGGAGGGGGGGGGGGGGGGGGGGTCTATCCGGAGGTGTTTTTTATGAAATAATAATGTATATAGCCATGGTTTAAAACCGTGACTATATGATTATAGTTACGATTTCAAACCGTGGCTAAAGCCCTATGGCTACAGTTTGAAACCGTGGGTATAACCCATGTGTGGATAAAGCTTTAGCCTTGGTTTGAAACTGTGGCTATAGGTTTTTCCCTATAGCCATGCCAATACCAGTCGTGATTCATTAAACCGTGGTTATAACCTATAGCCACAGTTTTTGGACTTAAATACACAGTTTTGAACCGTGTCTATAGCCTAAATTTATAGTAGTGGATGTCAGAGGCATTTGAAGTTTGAGGAGGGAGACCATGTGTTCTTGAAGGTCTTACCTCAAAGTGGATTGTAGATATTTAGTTGGGGTGGTAAGTTATCCCTGAGACTCATTTTTCCTTTATATTTATTAAGTAGAGTTGGAGAGGTGGCATACTGCTTGGCCCTACCACCATAATTAGACTAGGTACATTATGTCTTCCTTGTGTTTCAGCTTAGGAGATACATGCATGACCTACCACATGTTATAAACTGGGGTGAGATGGAAATTGGGGATAGAGCCACATTTTTAGAGTATACGATGAAGATTGAGTATTATAAAGATAAGATCTTCCATGGGTGAGTGATTCCCTTGGTTCATGTCTAGTGGAAACATGAGAATATTCAAGAGAGTACTCACGAACGAGATAAATAGATGCGAGCCTAGTACCCTAATCTTTTTGAGTAGGTAGTTTTTCTTTTTTGGTATGAAAATAATTAAGGCGTGTAGAATGTAATGTACCTTTTTTTTACTTTTAATACTTTTTAATATATTAAGTAATATATTTAGAGCTATGTGTTGAGACGACAAAAGATTCTGAGACTCGGTGAGCCTCGATGTTGATATAATAAAAATATTAAATATATTATGTCACTTAGAAATTATTTTTCTAAAATAACGGAATAAATACTTAATGGGGTCTCAAACTATAAATTTGATACCTACAATGAATCCAAAATGAGTTTTTTACCCTATGTGTGACATAATATTTTTTGGCATCAGGTGTTTGGATTTAGCGCCACCATGGGTGAAATAATTAAATAAATTAACTATATATATTTAATTGTTTAATTAAAAGACTAACCTAATTATCCTATATAAATAAAAGGTTATTCTCATAACCTTGGTATTGATAAAGGATTAATTTGAGGAGCACTTGGAAAATGACAACAGATCGAGTATTGTGATCAATTTCCTGAGGATTGTTTTTGCCAACAAAGCTTGAGGATCCGGCCAATGATGACAATGTAGATTTGTTCTTCATTAGTGATTGATCCAAACCTGAGGTTGGGAATTTATTTTCTATGGTTTAATTCCCTGTTTATTATTTCATGATGAACATGAATCAAATCCACCAATAGATTTATTCGTGGGTCATTTATACTTGTGGGTATGATTAAATATTTTGAGGGTATTGGGAAATTGATTTTATTACTTTATTGTTAGTTCTTCATTCATTTTTATAACAATAAAGAATCAATTATAACATGAACAATGACCTAGATTATTTCCTCTTTTATGGTTTGGTAATTTCTTCCCTATTTCTCGCATGTTCATCACTGAAAATTCCTTTGGATGACAGTTTGAAAAATACTCAGTATTCGATCGTTACACAACTATTCTTCAAAAAAATGGATCGATACCGAGGGTTTGAGATCCAAATTAATGGAGTGATCAAGGTGTGATGTAAATGGTAGATGATTTTATGAGGATCATGATCAGATTGATGATCCCCATTTACCATTTTGGTATGTGGTGATGGTGTGGTGTAGTGAGGACCAATTTACAGAAAAATTGGATGACTGGAATTTGGCCATCGACAATAGCGGGCTATAGTAAACCTGGATCTAAAATCTATAGGCAAGATTATCAGTGGATTAGGAGGTGATAGAGCCTTGGGATAATGTGTGAAACATTTCTGAGTTTTTGAAAAATTCTCGACTACACAACATGTAGTCCAAATAACACACACTGTGAGGTCCCATCCTGTTGTGCTAAGGTTTACGCATGAAATAAAATATCACACGATGTGTGAAATGTGTCACATGACGTGTAACCCATGGATGGAGGCTCAATGTGTACTCTTGGGGTATATGGTTATGGACGTGTCTAGGTACATGGGCATGTCCAGAGTACACAAGCACAACCTGGTACTTAGGTATGACCAGTTATATGGACATAAACATGACCAAGTACACGTGCATGAACTGGAGTAAATGGAAAAAATATAAAGCACACGAGTAGACCTAGGGTAGTAAATATAAGCTCTTTACTCCCAATAAATGTCATTTAATTTTACCAGGGTAGCTTGAGGCTCTTGTTCTATTCAATATAGAATGGTTTTCTTAGGGTGTGTTCCCTTAGTTCATCTCCCCATGAGGGTAGATAGAGGAATTATGTCCTAAGCATAAGATGTGATCTCGTCTATAGGATTATTCTCAAATAGAGTTGTAGGAATATTCTATGAGGACCATGGTTGGATTATTTATCATATATTCATCCCTATATGAGGTTTTAGGAATCAGCATGACCAAAATACATGGGTGTTAATCCCCTATTTTATAGGTTAATCTAGTTAGGGTTTTCAATGTCCCCCATGGACCTGGGTGTGATCCCCTATTTGTGTATCAATCTCTTCAGACTTCCAATGCATAATTATTCCTAGAGATAACCAATAATAATGGCCTCTCATATGAGAACCATTAGTGTTATCTAACTTGTGGAGTGAGTTCTCCCAGATGAGTGTTACCTTGAAGCTTCGAGTAGGATCCTATACTGGTAGTGTGGTTATGACCTTAACTCGAGACTTAGTTTTTATCTTGATTATATAATGGTTATTATTTTTATTTATCTTATTATTATTGACATGAATTTGTGATGATGAGTTGAATACTCTCTTGATTCTTTATGTTTGATGATTTCAGAGTGTCCTACTAGATATTGTTATACTCACCCCTCCAAGGGATCTCCCCGCACATGCTATGTCCTATTTAGATGATAGATCATTCAATGAGGTTCTAGGTGGACCGAGAGTAGATATATAATAGTAAGATAAACATACTACGGTTCATAATAGGTGTTTCATTTGACAACAATCCCTATTTCTTAGCCGGTTGGACTCTTTTGCAGTTTTGGTGTGCTTATATTTGGACCTTTCTTACTTTCCATACTATGTGGTACTCTAATGGTGGGATTTATTGCAAGAACTTGGTTTTTCACTTAGGTGTGGATCCTTTAATTTTCAGCCTAAATCTTTACTTTAGACCTATTTTGGATGACTAGTATGTTAGTAAAGGTTCCAAGGGTGTCTGGGGCTTGTTCAGAGCCCAAAACCCATCTTTTTTGGAGAAACCAGACTTTGCGCACGGTTTAGAGTAAAACATATAGGATTTCCGCATGGTTTTCAAAACCATTTGGATGATTATTTTTCTAATAGTGGCACCTTGAACGGTTTGTTCATGACCATGCAGCCTAACTGTGCAAACATCCCTTTTTTCCCAGGTAATCGTGCATGGATGACACACGATTTGATCAAACTGTGCGGAGGAAGACTTTTCAGGCAGAACCGTCTCACAAAATTTCCACACAGTTTGAAAAACCATGCAGAAAAATCATGCGTAGGATAAAAAACTATGTAAAATGTCTAAAATATCCTTAATTATCTATTAAGACAACACCTTCTTCCTTAATCTGAGTTTATGCGGGATTGACCTAATTCTCTCTCTTTTTGGATCTTTTTGAAGATCTAAACTTGGAATCAAGATATCTCCTTCGTTCTACATCCGATCAAGCTTCCATTCATCACGTTGGATGCGAAACGGTAAGTACTATAGTCATATTTATCCATTATTCTTCTCTTCCACTCTCGAACTAGATATCTCTATGTGAGTGTTTTTCAAATTTTCTTAGATCTACTCTGATCCGAGGAAAATCAAGGGCTGATACCGGAGGAGAAGGATAGTACAGAACTATGGTGGGTGGTCTATAACTTACCCCTAAAGTTTGTCGATTTTGTAATGTTCAAGTGGGGCCCATCGATTTTTTTGGAAACCGTTTCTTAAATTGACATGACATGATTATACATGCTAGAATCTTATGATTATGCTTTTTCTAAATATGTGATTATTTGTTAGTGGTTACACCCACAACTCAATCTTCCCATGTCGAAGGTTATGCCATAATTGTGTTTTTAGTGTTTCATAATGTTTGAGCCACTGTTCGGGTGTGAATTTTCTCGACCTTCCTAAAGTTGATACTTCTATAGTAAATGAATTTTTGTTAATGAGAATTTCATAATGTAATGTACCATGCATGCTCACCACTTGACCCATCTAAGGCAAGTGCTTCCAAATGGTTATTAAATGGGAAATGTGAAATATGAAATGGAAAGTATACTAACTATATAACTTGGACTTAATAAATGAGATATACTAAATGTTACTTATCCTTAGAACCCCTTTCCATGTTAATGGAAGGTAGCATAGTGAACCTCTCTAATTGAATATTCCTTATTGGTTAATTAAGACTTGATTAAATGGTTGCAACACTACTTTTCCTATACACACTAATGGAAGACAAGGCTTGGACCAATAAATAAATGGTTTCAACTCTACTTGACCTATCCACACTAATGGAAGGCAAGACTTGAAACAAATTATTTACTACATGATTACAATATCAAATAGGAATGGACTGACTCGAGCTTACCTTGGATTCTGAGAGGAGAATTCCTTGGGTCTCGAGAACCTCATTCTGATTCAAGGATACAATTTTCTTAGGTTTATACCCACCTAGAATCCGATTCTTATCTATTTATTGGATGTCCGTTATTCTACCATTGGGTCCATTTTATTGTTATATGAAACCTTGGATACACTCCTTGGATCCAATATTGACTAGTAGGTTCCATAGTGAAATCCCATAGGGCCCTATCCTTGCTTAGCCCTGTTTTACCTTGGTTGATCACCTTGGACTCATTATGAGCCTTATTGTGGAATGAATTGGATTACGCACCTTGGATTACACTCTTACCCCTTAGCTAGAATCAGATAAAACTGAGTTAGCATTCCATGATATTTACGGTACCTTGGTTATTACCCTAGAACTCCCTCACCAGATATCTTTGTTAGGTTTCCTTATTATATCTTGGGACCTTCACTACTTATACTATCATGAGGTTATGTCAATGATGGATATGCCTCATGTGATCTATTAACATTAAATGGTAATTTCTTAATTAAAATGAACTGGTTACATGTTCAGACACCAGCCGAGGGATGAAGCAGGTACTTGGTTATTTAGTTATATTGTACTATTTTCTTTATTTATATATATATGCATGCACACTTTTATATTCCATCACATGGGATGAATGTTATAGACACCATTGGTGGTGTCCCACTGAGATTTATCTCACACCCTCTCTGGGAGCCGTTTGGTACCTGGAGTAGATTACATGGTTGTAGGTATTGACAAAGGGAAGCATGCAGCTTCCAATACTTGATTGTGTGCTGATAGGATGGAACCTGATAGCAGATGACTGAGTAGGATCTTGAAATTCTTAGAGTAGTCTTTGTTTTATTTTACTTTGTGGAACATGTTATGCCTATATTCTTGTATCCATGCTTTCCAATTTTCTAGTGACATGAAATTACTTCATCACTATTATAGTAAATACAATTATTGTTATTCTCATTTATCCATTACATATGTTCGCTTCCACTATTTATTTATATTGCTTACACTGTTTACTATTCCTTTATATTCCTTCTACTGTGCTACACTCTGCTAATGATGGAATAGTCTTCCCATGGACACACCTTAGGCCCTCACTTCTAGTCAGCAGCCTCTGGCATTTGGGAAGATGCACTTGAGGCCATGTGGACCCCCAGGCTCGGGGCACCCGTTAAGTGGAATCTAGGTCTGCGTCGTCACAAAGTGGTATTATATTATGGTTTCTTTTCTTGATTTACTATTTGGAGATAATAGATTAGAGAATAGGAACTCTTGGGACTTGTTCATAAGCCGTGCTTGGGCATCTTGAACCCATGTTTGGGGTAAAATCCAAGTTACCCATAATGAAATTGTTGTTCTATTTTGCCTATTACAATTGATATTATTTCACCATTGGGTGATGCACATGTTGTGTGGTGTTATTGGTTATTATTATTTTTAGAATTTATTTCATCCTTATCCCGATGATATGAGGGTAAGGAGAATTGTTACATGCATCATTATAGGCACCTAGAGTTCACATGTCATGCATATTGCCATGCCATATAGGTTCATTTCACTGCTTTGCATTGCTTGATATTCCTCTAATTTTTGAGTGATGCTGTGATAGTTTCTTATACATATATTACTATTGGTTATGATTAAGTGATTTTTATTTTCAATTCATGAGGTGTATGGGCCCTCATGGGTTGGGATGAGTAATTTAATGAGTTGATCCATTATGCTATAAATAAATGGGTTCCATTTCTAGTGATAGGTGTATGGGCATTGATTCATCGTAAATGGATATCCACTATAAAGTGAGTCCTAGAATCTAAAATTAAATAGTTGCATATCCTTATACCGCCTTTTCATGTTTATGAAAAGGTAAAGGATTGAACCTAATAATTAACTAAAAAATGACATAAAAATTATACTTGATCACTTACCGATACCTAACCATCTAAGTAGGTAATTTGGTTAGTATGCCTTGGATAGTGTGCTTTCTTCCATTTAGTTTCCATTTGGGATTCTATCTCCTTGATTATAAACTTGTTATAAGGTGTGTGATTGGAATTTTTAGACCAATACCTCTGTGACATCCTCGTGTTGTTCACCAAGAGGGTGGTGACGACCATGCTCTAGACAAGGTGGTCCTGAGCTTCCAGTATTACTTCCAAGAGTGCCACTTGAGGAAACACCTATTGTACCTAATACGAGCACTGATTCACAAGTCCGTGATAGTTTCTTATGTATTATGCATTCCATGATTGGTTCTCCATTGGTTGCACCTACGATGGCTGATCTTACCTGCAAGTTCCAGTAGCAACATCCTCCTACTTTTTTAGGAAATGGAGGTTCCTAGGATGCTGAGCCTTGGCTAGAGGCCATGCTGTCTATCTTTGAGCATATAAAAACGTCTCTAGAAAATAGAGTCAATATTTCTACATACATGCTTTGGGATTTTTCCAAGAGTTAGTGGGATGTGGTTACCCATGATAGTCACCATTTGGGCATGTTATGGGCTGATTTCCAGACTATCTTCTATGATCAGTTTTTTCCTCAGGCACTGAGACCTAACAGAGCTAGAGAGTTCATGAATCTTAATCATGGTTCTATGTCAGTTGTAGAATATTCATCATGTTTCATTGATTTATAATTCTTTTCACCGCTACTAGCTGGTGATGAGATTTCACGTGCCAGATGTTTTGAGGATGGGATCCAGTACGCCATCTGAACTCAGGTGAATGTATTTCACCTTCCTACCTTTTCTAAAATAGTTGATCAGTCCCTTATCACTGAGTGTAACCTAAGAGATGGAACAAGTACCAAGTTTAAAGGATCAGTGTCATGGTAGGCTATTAGTTCTTCCAGTGACAGGAAATGTTCTCTTGAGTTTTTTTGTTAGGATAGTGGAAGTTAGAGTATCCAGTTTGATAGCTTTGTTATGTGTCACTAGTGTGGAAGACCAGGGCATAAGAAGACCCAATGTGATAGAGACTCTATGGATTTCTGGTCTTGCGGTCGTATGGGTCATCTTCAATTCTTTTTCAGGACCTTTTCACTAGCTTTGAGTGTAAATGGATCAACTTCAGTTCCACCTTCAAGAGTGAGTTCTTTTGCACCGTATCAGGTGGGGAGTTGGAGTAGCACTAGCAGGTCTGGATGAGGAGGAGTTCATGGCCGTAGTAGTCTGATCCCTGATCACCAACAACTCCAGTAGAGAATTCATGATCATGGTAGTCCATTTGTTGCATAGGGCCATGGATCAAGTCAGTTGCATTCCTTACAGCCGATACCCGAGGATCAGGCTACAAGACCATCTATAGTACAAGGTACTATTATAGTAGCCTATACTTTTGTCTCCTCTTTGTTTGATATAGGTGCTTCAAACTCTTTAATTTTTGTATCTATCATGGAAAGTCTCAAACTAGAGATACAATATCACTATGGTGTAATGAGCCTCGATACACCATTGGGAATACAGACAGAGGGCATATTCCAGTGTAGGGACTGTCCCCTTGAGGTAGGTAGTTACCCTTTCTTGTGGAATCTCTTTTCTCTTGAGATGATGGGCTTCAATGTCATTCTCAGGATGGATTGTTTAGTCCACTATCATGACTTTGTATACTGCTATCACCACAGGGTTTCTTTTACATCTCCAGAAGGAAGCAGTTATCTTTTCAATGGTTAGTGGGATGTCCAGGCTGGGAGAGCTGGACTGAGGAATCATGGGATAGGTGAAGTGACCGCTCAGATTTCAAATATTTTCATAGAGGATCAGGGTTTTCTTCAAACTGATTTCCCTCAAGTAGTATATCATTTTAGGGAAGTATTTCCTGATGAATTTTCTAGATTACCTTCTAATCTAGAGGTAGATTTTACAATAGAGCTTGTTCTGGGAGTAGATCTAGTGTCCATTCCTCTATACAGGATGACACCTATTGAGATTCATAAGCTCAAGCAGTAGATAGTGGAACTAGAGGAAAAAATATTTATATGGATTAATACATCCTCTTGGGGTTCACCCGTTCTTTTTTCTAAGAATGGGGATAGAACTCTTTATCTATACATGGATTACAGGAGGTTGAACCAGCTTACGACCAAGAATAGGTATCCACTTACTCGAATAGATGATCTCTTTGACCAGATCAGATAATAAAAGGTGTTCTCTAAAATCAATCTGAGATCGGGTTATCATCAGGTGTGAGTCAGACCATCAGACATACCTCGTATAGATTTTCGTAGTAGGTATGGTCTGTATGAGTATCTTGTTATGCCATTTGGTTTTATGAATGTGCCTTCCATTTTCATGGCTTTAATGGATAGGGTTTTCCATCCCTATTTGGACTCTTTTTTCATAGTCTTTGTGGATGAAATATTGGTGTATTCTATCACTCGTAAAGACCATGCCAAAAATCTTGAGTTCATTCTGAGTACACTAAGAGAGCATCAACTTTATGCCAAGATTTCTAAATGAGACTTCTAGATCAAAAAGGTCCACTTCTTGGGTCATATTATTTCAGAATCAGGAGTATCTATTGAACCTAAAAAGGTTAGTGCTATAGTTTCCTACGAGCAGCCTAAAAATGTGTTCGATATCAGGAGTTTCTTAGGGCTCGCTGGATATTATAGAAATTTCATACAAGACTTTTCTTGTCTCGCTTCACCTATTAATAGTCTTAAAAAGAAGGGTCTAAAGTTCACATGGTCTTAAGCATGTGAGAAATCCTTTTAGGAGATAAAAGGGAGGCTTGTATCAGTACTTATTCTGATTCTTCTAGAACCTGGTAAAGGTTATATTGTCTTCTGCGATGCATCAAGCATTGGCCTAGGAGCAGTGTTGATGCAGGAAGATAAGGTCATTTTGTACGGATCTTGACAGTTGAGGCCTCACGAGAGAAATTACCTGGTGCACGACCTTGAGCTAGCAGTAATTGTCCATGCCTTACATTGCTAGAGCCATTATCTCTTAGGTGAGTGCTCTGTGGTGTATATAGATCACAAAAGCATAAAGTATATCTTTTATCATCATGACTTAAACCTCTAATAGAAAATATGGGTCAAATATCTACAATCCTTTGAATTTGAGCTTGCCTATATGCCTGGTAAGGGAAATGTGGTCGCTGATTCACTGAATCAGAAAACTCAAACACATGCCGTACATGAATCTAGTGATGAATGGAAGTTAATGACCCTCTTTTCTGAACTTCATCTAGAGTTTCATGATAGTCATGAGTAGTCTTACCTCTTAGCCTTAATAGTTACCTCTTCCCTCCTTGAGAAGGTGAAGAGTATGTAGTTTTCTGATCATGAAGGTTTGGTTCTCCATAAGAGTATATTAGGAGATAACCCACCTTCGGATTGGTATGTGGACATAGATGATGTCCTGTGTCTACATGGATATATCTGGGTTCCTTTAAATATAAGAGAGGAGTTGATGAAAGAGTCCCATGCTACTTAGTGGGAAGTTCATCCAAGAATCTCTAAGATGTATCAAGATATGTGATGCCGATATTGGTGGACTGAAATGAAATTTCAGATTGCAGGCTTCATCATTAGGTGTTCTACCTGTCAATAGGTGAATGCAGATCACTAGATACCTACAGGCTTGTTACAACCACTTCCAGTCCTAGAATGGAAATGAGAAGATATTGCTATGGATTTTGTAGTTGGATTACCTAGGTCGCCAAGGGGTAGTGATTCTATCTAGGTAGTCATTAAATGACTAATGAAATCATCCCACCTCATTCCTATTTGGGATAATTTCTTAGTTGATGATCTGGGAAGACTGTATGTCTATGAGATCATACGACTACATGGGGTTCCACATACTATCATTTCAAATAGGGATTATTGTTTCATTTCATGGTTCTAGAAGGGTTTGTAGAAAGATATGGGAACTCAGGTGAATCTAAGCACAAATTTCCACCCTCATACCGATGGAAAATCAGAACAAACAATACATGTTTTAGAGGATATGATTCGAGCATGTGTCCTTGATTTCAGTGGTTCTTGGGAGAAACATATCCGTCTCATCGAGTTTGCCTATAATAAAAGTTTTTAGGAGATGATTCATATTGATCCTTTTGAGGACTTATATGGTAGGCTATGCTGTTCACCCTTATGCCGGCTAGAGGCAGGTGAGGTAGCCCTACTAGTTCCTCGTCTCGTTCAAGAGACTTCAGAATAGGTTCAGATGATCAGGAAGCATATGAATACTACTTAGTCTAGACAGAAATCTTATTCCAATTGTCATTGATGAAATATTGAGTTTGAGGTTGGTGATTGTGTTTTCCTTCGGGTATCACCTAGGCTAGGGAATAGACAGTTAAGGAAGTAGGGAAAGCTGTTTCCTCGTTACGTCGAGCCGTTTGAAATTCTAGAGAGAGTCAGGCCGGTAACCTATCAGTTACAACTACCTCCGAGGTACTATGCCATGGAAAACTCCTTTCACACCTCATATCTTCTCCAATATCATTATTGTTGGAACCTCCATGATATTGTAGTTTTCATAATCACAAATAATGTCAATATATAGATTCTACTCTTTCATGCAATTTTAATATCTCTATGAGAATCAATTTTTTCATACAAAAACATATACTTCAACAAGTCAATCACTTATATTCATGAATAAATATGTTTACAAATGTATTTATACATAAAATTTTTCATAACACTTAGTCTGGTAATATAGACACTTCGCAATCTTTCTAGATTCCCTAGCACTGATGGTTAGTTCGACACACCGAAGTTTGAAAAACTAAAGACGACACACTGAAACCGAATTTTGACAGACCGAAGTTGACACACCGAAGTTCGACTGACCGAAGTCGACACACTGAAGTTCGACACACCGAAGTCGACACACCAAAGTCGACACACCAAAGTTGACACACCGAAGTCGACACACCAAAGAGGACACACCGAAGATGACACACCAAAGACGACACACCAAAGATGATACACTGAAGATGACACACTGAAGATGACACACCGAAGATGAAAGACCGATGTTATCAAACCGAAGACAACAGACCAAAGATGACTCACCGATTGTTATAAATAACGGTTTCCAGCTTATTAATTCAAATTTATTTCTAATGGTCATATTTAGACAAATTAATGTTTTTAACATTTTTTTAATTTTATCTGTAGGAAAATCCATAGAATGTACGAGGTACATGCATGTACGAAGATCTTCATGCCTAGAAGATCCTGGAGTATAAAATGACCTCATATTTCACGTTAAAAGTACTGAGTGAAGCACACAGTGCATAAGTACACTCTAAGACACAAAGACTATGCGAATAATAAAATAAAGGAACTAAGTTCTTGATATTACAAGAAGTTTTTAACAAGAAACTTTCTCCAAAAAGCTTAGTGTACATCGAGACGTTTGAAGTGCTGAACCTTTTCACTCCTCGAAGCTGGATTTCAGAAACTATGATACTCTGTTCTGAAGAAAATTTCCATAAGAAGACTCAAAGGCCTTTTTCTCAACATCCATTGAGTCTAGAGCATTACTTCAAAACACACAGACAATTATTAAATCTATTCTATATCATAGCTCTGTTGTATATCTTTCATTAACTTTCGAGTAGAGTGTGTATCTGTAGAATAACACACTCTATCTTCTGCATTAAACAAAAGGATACAAGATATCCTTAATCAACTATTCTTTTACTCTTGTGTATACCCACTGAGAAGTGTGGAAGAGGTCCCTATGTGTCCTGGTAGTTTTTACCCACGAAGAACTGTGGAAGAGGTCCCTGTGTGGCCTAGATAGTACTGAGTACTGTTGTGAACCCTGATCCAAGGTTTGGATCAAAATTTTATTAATATAAACATCTTGGTGGAAGGTGATCACCAAGTGGAGAGGAATAAGTCTCTGCTTGAGACTAAACCTCTTGTTTTATCTTCTTTGTTGATTATCATATATTTCTTATGTGATATGTATTTCCTACATTAAGATAACCTGAACTTTGATAGTTAGTTTAGCAAGTGTTTACATTTGTTTTGAATCAGTAAGTTTGCTTAGAAAGTTTTGTTAATCAATAGGTTAGTAAAACTGAGAACTAATCAATCTTCTGAGAATCAAATTGAACCTTCATGGAATTTATAAATTCACTACAAACTAACTTTGTGTTTATTTTTATAGGAGGATTTTATTTTGTAAAGAATCATTTTTAATAGAAATTTTTATAGATACTCAATTCACCCCCCTATTGAGTCATCTACTCCGACCAACATTTGGTATTAGAGGCTTATTTATTTTCAAGTTTTTAAAATTATTATCAACTGTGATTATAGTTGTTTACTAAAGATCTTAAAATTTCTGTTATTTCTAAATTTTTATCTCTTTGAAATTATTTTACAATATTTATCATGGAAAATATATTAGAAGGGGATACTACTAATAGACCACATTTCTTTAATGGAACTAACTATGGTTAGTGGAAACTTAAAATGAAGATACATCTAGAAAGTATGGGCTTTAAAATCTGGACTTATATTGAAAGCAAATATACAATACCTGAAACTACTAGAAACACTTGGGATGAATCTATCAAATCTGACTATAATAATAACTTTAAAGAAATGAACGCTCTGTACTGTGCCCTAGGGGATGAATAATTTAACTGTATTTATGCCTATAAAACTGAATATGAAATTTGTGATTCTTTAGCTATCTCTCATGAGGGATCAACTAATGTTAAAGAAATGAGATTAAATACATACACTATTAAATATGATAATTTTAAAATGAAGCCCGATGAACCTATCTCTAAAATCTATCTCAAGTTCAATGAAATAGTAAACACTATGAGTCTACTTGGAAAACTAGTGGTTAGCAAGGACCAAATCATGAGACTGCTTTGATGCCTACTTTACAGATGGAGAGGAACTTCTGTTTCTATCCAAGAATCTTGTGACATAGGTAAACTTCCAGTGAAGGAACTAATTGGAAAGCTTATGATGTATGAAGAAGAACTTAAAGTAAATAAATAAGTAGATGAGGAACCAAGGAAGAATTCAGTAGCATTCAAGACTTCAACTTCAAATAGAAAAGATAAAGAAAATATTCAAGTTCCTATAGATAGTTCCACTAGTGAAGAGTCAGATCTAGACAGTGATGAGAAAATGTATCATCTTGCTAGAAGGTTCAAAAAGTTCTACTGAAAGAAGAAATTCTTTAGGAAGACAATCTACAATGGAAAGTATGATAGTAAAGGACAATGTAATAAAGACAAAAAATGGAATGACAACTCAAATGAAAAAATCTACTATGAGTTCAAATGAAAAGGACATGTGAAGGAAGACTGCCCCAAGCTGAAATTTATGAAGAAATATGAAGATAAGGGAAAGGGTTATAAAAAGGATATGAAAGCTACTTAGAGTGCTTCAGAATATAAATCCATTGGATCTGATGCTTCTGATAGTGAATAGAACAAACATGCCAACTTATGTCTCATGACAGAAGCATCTGAGGTAACACTTAACTCTCCTATACATAATGCCTATTATACTGAGAAGAAAAGTGGATCAAATAATGATGAAGATATGTCTAAGGATGAATTATTTGAATACTATGAAATGATTGAGGATAAATTTAATGAGCTCAAGGATAAATATAAATTATTAAAAATATAGAATTCTATAAATGCTAATTGCAAATATGATCTGGATATTGAAAAAAAATGTGACCAGTTGTTAAAAGAAAATACTAAACTCAAATTATCAAATGAGCAATTAAAGAGAGATCTTGAGAAGTTTACTGCTGGTAGAGATACCTTGACTCAGTTTCTAGGACAACAGATTTCCCCAAAATATACTTATGGGATAGGTTATGAACTAGGTCAAAGGAATTTATCTAAATCGCATTTTGTATCCAAATCTGGAAAATCTACTACCATTTTCAAAAAACAGAATGGTACTGCAAGTTCCAGCCTCTCAAATTATTTTACTGTATCCAATTAGACAAGACCAAATAAAGTTTATTTTTCAAATACTATACATTCTGTATATAGGAAACCCATAAGACAGTTTTGGGTTCCTAAAACTTTTATTACTAATTTTTGTGGGCCCAGACAAATATGGGTACCGAAATAGTTTCTTGGTTAAACTGATTTGTAGGTAAACTGCCTAAAGAGTTCCTGTAAAAAGATGTGGAACTTGGACAGTGGGTGTTCAAGGAATATGATAGGTGATTTTTCAAGCTTTAAAAGTATTATCAAGATCTATGGAGGACATGTCACATTCGGTGACAATGGTAAATGAAAAATCATCAGCATAGGCCAGATTGGTAACCCTAACTCTATTTCAATTTCTAAAGTATTATATGTTGATGGACTAAAGTATAAGCTACTCAGCACATCTCAACTGTGTGATGATGGATTTAATGTTAAGTTTAAAAATGATTCATGCCATGTTTTTGATGCCAAGAATAACTTAATATTTACTACTTTTAGAAATGATAATGTATATGCTATAAATTTAGACACACTAGCCTCAAAGAATGTCTCTTGTCTAAATGAATTTCATAAAGAGTCATAGATCTGGCATAGAAGAATAGGAAATTGTAATATACACTCTCTTAGGAAGTTAACTAGAAAAGGATTAGTTATAGACTTACCCAAATTAGAGTTTCCAGACAATAAAGTATGTAATCCTTGTCAAAAAGGAAAGAAACATAAAATCCCTTTCAAACCAAAGAAATAAGTAACTACTTCTCAACCTCTTTAGTTGGTTCACATGGACTTGTTTGGACCGTCTAGAGTTTAGAGTCTCAATGAGAAGCACTATGTTTATGTTCTTGTAGATGATTTCTCTAGGTATACCTGGACCTTTTTCTTGGCTCCAGAAAGTGAAGCATGTTCTCACTTCACCAAGTATGCCAGGACTGTAGAAAATCTCAGTGGACTTAAGATTAAATCCTTAAGAAGTGATCATGGCCGTGAGTTTGAGAATCAAGATTTTTAAGCCTTCTGCTCACAAAATGTCTATAATCATAACTTCTCTTCACATAGAACACCTCAACAGAATGGTGTGGTAGAAAGAAGGAATCAAACCTTACAAGAAATTGCCTAGACTATGCTCAATGAATATGATCTACCCATTTATTTTTGGGCTAAAGCCATTAATACAGATTTCTACATAATAAACAAAATCTTAATTAGACCCATCCTTAAGAAAAATCCTTATGAGTTATGGAATAATAGGAAACCCAAAGTAGGTTATTTTAAAGTGTTTGGATTTAAATTTTATACCCTAAATACTAAATATAATTTAGATAAATTTGCCTTGAAAAGTGATGAAGGAATATTTCTTGGATATTCTACATCAAGAAAAGACTATAGAGTATTTAACAAGAAGACCAAATGTGTGGAGGAATATGTACACATCAAGTTTGATGAAGCAGATCCACATGAGCCCAAGACCTCACCAGAAAATATTCAAGAGGATATGTCCAATCTGGACATTAATGATAAAATCCCAAATCATCATGAGAAGGATTCTATGAAAACATCCAGTTCTGAAATTTCTTCTCACCTTAACCGTAGTGAACCAGATCAACCTGACCAACTTGAAATATCAAGTTCTACTTTCTCAAGACCAACTAGAACCCTTAAGAATCATCCTTTAGATGCTGTCGTTGAAGATTTAGATAAAGGAACAAAAACCAGAGCTTCCTTGAGAAATCAAGTTGAACATAAATCCTTGTCACAGCTTGAACCTAAAAATATCAATGATGATATCAATGATGAATTTTGGGTAATGGCCATGCATGAAGAACTTAATCATTTTGAAAGAAATAAAGTTTGGAAACTTGTATATAGACCTAAGGATACTTTTACCATAGGAACCAAATGGGTGTTTATAAATAAGGTAGATGAAGTTGTAAATATAGTTATAAAAAAAGATAGATTAGTTTCAAAAGGATATAATCAAGAACAAGGAATTTATTATGAAGAAACCTTTGCACCAGTAGCTAGACTTGAGGCAATTAGGATCTTACTTGCCTATGCAGCACACCTGGATTATAAACTTTATCAAAAGGATGTCAAAAGTGCATTCCTAAATGGTTTTTTTAAGAAGGTGGTGCTTTGGTCAAAAGACCAAAGCAATTTTATTAGCAAAAAGAAAAGAAAGATTACAAGAGTCTAAAAGACGGGATCAAATTACAATCTTTGACTTGCAACGGAATCAGGTTTTTTGGGAGCTCCTCCATCCAGGTTATTACCTGATTAATGACTTTGTTAGAGAGACCATCCGCAACCATATTCGCTTCATGGTAAGTATGAGTTTCAATGTAATTGACGTCATGGAGAGATTGAAGGCAGTTCATCCAGCGCGTAGTAATCGGCCAAGAAAGATGAAAATTTCCCTTCCAAATGGCTTGAACAACAGTAGTAGAGTCGCTCTCAATCCATAAGTTGTTCCACCCATTTCAAAGAGCAAAATCAGTGGCATGAATAACACTTAGAATCTCAGCTTCCAGAGAGGATGCAATACCACAGCCTCTAAAAAAGCATCCCACGATGTGACCATGATGATTTCTGAAGACAGCTCCACATCTCGCAGGACCTGGATTTCCCTTAGAGGTGCCATCCACATTGATTTTAATCCAACCTGGAAATGTAGGTCTCCAGAAAATCTCAAAGGTGCGCAACGGTTTCAAGAAAATGGCCTCAACTTGAAGACGTCGAAGGATCATGAAGTCCGCCACCGAATTGTTGCAGGAACCATTCTGGATCAAAGCGGCTTCCCGAATAGCGATGAGAATTCTCATTTTACCTGCATTAGTGTTGTGTGAGCAATTATTATGTAGAATAGAGTTTCTATCATACCAGATCACATGAATCAGCTCAGAAACCCCAGCTAGGAACAAATTTATAATTTGGTGAGAGGAGTCCATAGCAACGCAACGTTTAATCTTCTCATCAATAGAGTTATAAACCGGCCATCTGCAATCAAAAGTGTCAAAAATATATTTCCAAAGAGCAGTGGCAGTAACACAAGATAGAAATAGGTGGTTAGTATCTTCTCTATTCTGATTGCAAAAACGACATTTTGAACAAAGTTGAATACCAAAACTTTGAAGACAAGCATCAGTGGGGACCCTATTGTAGGCAAGACGCCAAATGAGAGTGAGTCTGGAAGGTTTAATCCAGGGCTTGTCAAATTTTTTTATCCAGTTAAAATCATTATCAGCGTTGTGTAAGGAGTTATTATAAAACTTTTTGGAGTTAAGAATCCCATTATGAGAAGGTTCCCAAATCAAGAAGTCACACGAGGCAGAAAAGTGGTAAGAATCAATAATTTGAACAATGTTTTCAGGAAGATTATCAATGTGAGAATTAAGCACATTACAAATGGATGAGTTGATGTCATCAGGGATATCATCAAGGGGGATCAAAGATATAAGAGGAGCGCCAGTCCAGTTGTCCAACCAGAATCTCATGGAAGAGTTTCTCAAGACCATCCATCTAGTGTTGTGCATAATAATGTCAAACGTGTCTCTAACAGAGGGCCAAATGGAGGACGTCATGAAACTCCTATTAGATCTTTTCAATCTATCAATGAACCTATTTTTGATGAAAGAAATGGGGTGGGTGTCATTGTGAATCAGGTTCCAAGTTAATCTGGATTGAAGAGCTTCATTGAAGTATTTAATGTTTTTAATGCCAAGACCACCAATGTTTAGAGGTTTGTAGCATTTAGCCCAAGGGATAGTCACAAGTTTCCTGTCCAAGGTGCTTCCAGTACAGACAAAGTTTTTTATGTGAAAATTTATTTTTTTATGAGACTAATTGGCCATTTATAGACCATCATCAAATAGACAAGTTTGGAAACAATAACAGACTTGACAAGGCAGATTCTCCCCGCCATGGAGAGAGATTTTCCTTTCCAGGAGGAAAGCTGATTAAGAACCTGGTCAACAATGTTAGAAAAGTAGAAAGCTTTAGGTATACCCCATAAAATGGGAACGCCAAGGTATTTGAAGGGGAAAGAACCTTCTTTGATATTAAGCTCATTGATGATATTATTTTTCCTAGAAGGAGGGATGTTTTTTCCAAAGTAAATGAAATATTTATTCCATCCAATGACTTGACTTGAGACCTCCTCGTAATGCTTGAGAGCAGCTTTAAGAGTTCTAATGTTTTTTATGTCACCCTTTAAATAGAGAATGATGTCATCAGCATAAAGGAGGTGGGTGGGGGAATTCATGTTTCTGTAAGCATGAATTGGTTTGAGCTTGTTTTGCTCAACCATCTGGGTGAGCATATGGCTAAGATAGTCTTCTGCAATGGAAAAAAGAATTGCAGAAAGGGGGTCACCTTGTCTTACTCCTTTAGAGCATTTGAAAAATCCTCTAGGAGATCCATTAACCAGGATGGAAACATGAGCTGAATGGAAGAGGGTTTTAATTCTAGAAATGAAATTATCATTGAATCCAAACCCATGAAGAACTTTGAAGATGAAGTTCCAATCCATAATGTCAAAAGCTTTCTGAATGTCAAGTTGAATGGCAATGTTTCCGCCTCTATTCTTATTATTTAACATGTTAGTGCATTCCGAAGCAAGACAGATACAGTATTGGATAGATCTTCCCTTGATAAAGACAAATTGATTACAGGAGATAATTTTATCAGTGATAGTGTTAAGTCTGTTAGCGATTAGCTTGGTGATAATTTTATAAAGGGTGTTGATCAGAGCAATAGGGAGAAAGAGGTGAATTTCAGAGGCATTATCTACTTTGGGAATCAAAGCAAGGAATAGGGCATTTAAACCATGAGGTAAGAAGCCGTTAGAAAAGAAGGCTTTGACAAGCTTACAAACATCAGCATGAATGATATCCCAATAATTTTGATAGAAACCATTATTGAATCCATCGGGCCCAGGGGCACTATTAGGATTCAAACCAAAAACAGTGTCTCTAATTTCATGATCAAGGGGAACACTCAGGAGAAAACTGTTATATAATTGAGGATGTTTTTTTAGAACAACCCCCAGGTTTTACAAATCCACATTTTCCAAATCACGTGTTCAAATTATCAAAAGCTTTATATGGTTTGAAACAATCTCTAAGAGCTTGGTATGAAAGGTTGAGTAACTTTATTATTTCTAAAGGTTTTACAAAAGGACTTGCAGATCCCACTTTATTTATAAAAATAATTTCAAAAGAAGTTTTAATAACCCAAATACATGTAGATGATATTATTTTTGGATCTTTTAAAAATTCGTTATGTAATGAATTTTCAAGCATAATGAAAAGTGAGTTTAAAATGAGTTTAATGGGTGAACTTAAATATTTTCTTGGATTTAAAATATTTCAAAATAAAGAAGGTATTATCATTAATAAAAGTAAGTATACAAAATATCTTTTGAAAAAATATAGCTTTGATAGCATTATAAGTAGTGAAACTCCTATGAGTTCTACATGTAAGTTAGATTTTGATGAAAATGGAAAATTAGTTGATCAAACTACTTATAGAGGAATGATTGGGAGTTTTCTATACTTAACTACTAGTAGAACGAATATTATGTTCAGTGTGTGTATGTGTGTGATATTTCTAGCAAACCCAAAGGAGTCACACCTAAATAGTGTTAAAAGAATTTTTAAATACCTCAATTATACAACTAATTTAGGATTGTTCTATACTAAAGGACAACCTTTTGATTTAGTGAGCTATTCAGATGATGATTTTTGTGGATGTAAATTAGATAGAAAGAGTACCTCTAGAACATTTCACTTTTTGGGAAAGTCACTAATATCATGGTGTAGTAAAAAGAAAAATTCAGTTACATTATCAACTGCTGAAGTAGAGTACATTGCTGCTGGTAGTTGCTGTGCACAAATTTTGTAGATGAAACACACCTTATTAGACTATGGATTTCAATTCAGACATATCCCCATAAATTTTGACAACACACGTGATATTAAGATTTCTAAGAATCCAATTTCTAGTTCTAGAACAAAACATATTGATGTAATACATCACTTTTTGAGAGATCATTATAAAAAAGATGATATAACTCTTGAGTTTATTGGGACTAAACATCATCTTGATGATATTTTTACTAAACCCCTAAATTCTGATAGAATTAAATAAATAATACATAAACTAGGAATGATAAATCAGTAACCGATCTTTATGAAACCGATATTTCTAAAACCGATCTTTGTGAAACCGATCTTTCTAAAACCAATATTTGTGAAACTGATCTTTCTAAAACTGATCTTTGTGAAACCGATCTTTCTAAAAGTGATCTTTGTGAAACTGATCTTTCTAAAACTGATGTTTCTAAAACCAATCTTTATGAAACTGATCTTTCTAAAACCGATCCTATCAAACCACTCTCCTGTGAAACCGATTTCCTTGAAACCGATTCTTTAACAACAATAAATTTAAGGGCTGTTTTATAAATTCAATCCACTTTAAATAAAATGATGCTGTTTTATCTATTTTAACTTGTCACATTTAAATTTTATGTTTTACGATTTACAATAACTAAATGATATATTAAGTCCAATCCATCCTGACCTTTCACCTTCTCCATAGCCGTAAAGCCTTCTACCTTTAGTCACACTCTCTCTCGACTCTTGACCTCTCAACACAGTTGGAATCAGAAGCTTCATCATGGCTAGGACTAAGCATGAAATGGAATAACCTCAAAAATATCTTCCTGCTAAGTGTCAGAAAGGTTAGTCCAGTGGGACTGGGAAATCGAGCTTAGAAACCCAAGTAGTTATAGCTGAAAAGGAGGTGTCTGCTGAGTGGATTCTGTCAAGAAAATTATTTCTGTTAAAGGTACTAAAATCTCAAGGGTGACTGAGTTGGTTCACTAACAATGAAAGAAACTATTATCCCTAGATTGTGCACAAATTATATCAACATTTTATTATATCATTGGATGAACCTGAGGAAACAAAGATAAAATCTATGGTAAATGGAAAGGAAGTGGTTTTCTCTTCTAAGGAATGGGATGAATGCTTAGAGATGCCTCATGAAGGTGTCTATGATGACTATCCTGGTAATATTCCACCTTCTTCAAACTTGTTTTCCTATGAAGATTCTTTGAATTAGCTGACTGTAAATGAATAATCCAGAAGGACTATTCGAAATGAATTCGAAGAAGAAGTGAGATTTCTTTTTATGTTCATACAACATCAAATATGCCCAAGGAAGGGAGATCTTTTTGTTGTGAAATATTAGGATGTCTTCTTGATCTTTTTGTTGAAACATGGAATAAAGGTGAATCTATGAAGATATCTTATGGTGTATATATCTGATTTTATTAAACCAAATAAAAAGGCAACCTACTTATACTATCTGAGGATGATTTCTACCATGCTGAAAAAATTAGATTTTGTAGAAGATGGAGATGAAGCGATAAGTGCCTGCATTAGTTTTTGTCTTCAAAAAGACATTTTTAAGAGAATGAAAATCTTCTGGAACCCATGGAAAATATGTTGGGTAGGAGATGAAGAAAGGCTGTATGAAAATTTCAACCTATTTGATCATCCTTTTAGACCAAATGACCCATTTGATCTAGGTCTCAAACCTGGAGAAGTTCCAGTTTATTCTGATGAGGATGATGGACCTGAGGTTCCAAGGGAAGAAGGATCTCCTTTTGATGATAGGAGTGATCCTGATACTACTGAGAGTCACAAGAATATGACTTATGGACCTACTAGTCCACCTATGTAATTTCCCTCAAGTGAATATTTATTAGGTGATGAAGAAGAGGAAGAATCTGAAGTTACTGGAGTTGAAGTCTATGTAAGTAAATCAGATGAAGAATCTGATGATAATGATGATTATGGTGATAATGGTGATGATGAAGGAAATGTTGAGCATGGGAGTGACTCTCTAAAAGTGGGACAACAAGTGGTTGATAGATCTAGTGAGGAATCTGTTCATGGAGCTGGCGATGGAATTGAGCCTGTTGATCAACATGCTGATGGTCATAGAGATTCTGAACATGAGGACAGACCAATACACTCTAATACTGAAAACCAAGAGCTCATTCAGGAGTTGAATGATCTTATGGATGCTAAACAAGAGGAAGAAGATGTAGTTCTAGTGCCTCAAATTGAGAAAGTACCTGGTGAAGCTGAAGTAGCTGGAGCTCAGGTAGAACCTGAAGTTTGGTTGGTTCCTGCTCCCAGAAAAGTTATTATGGCCATAGACCCAGATGATGTACTTGATGATATTGATGTTATTACTGAGCCTTAGGGAAGAAGGGTAAGAATTGATACCATTGATCCAAGATATTAGACCTTCACTAGAGAATGGAATTGAGATCCATGATACATTATTTTTGGTTTAGAATATGACTCAGATAAGGAAATGGCACCTCCTCCTCCTATTCCACAAGTCCATGCTGAACCAGAACTTTCTACACCTGTTCCACCAATTTCATCTCCAGTAGTATACCCAGTTGATCAGTCAGTTCCCAGTGACTATGTCACTAAGGCTGATTTTGAAAATTTTAATAATGAGCTATGTGAGTCTGTGATAGCTTCAGTGGGATCCATAAATGAATCCTCCACCTCCATAAGTATCTCAGATGCTGATACAGCAAAAATTACAAGATTATCAATTCAGGAGATTCAACCGAATCTTATTACTACAATAGAAACTATTATTAGACACAACACCTTACTGAGAGAAGAAGTAAGAAAGATGATAAATTAGATGAATTCCCTAACCTATGACTTCAAGACCTCCTTTAGTGGTGTTCTGGAAGTTCTTAGGAACTTAGTAAGTCATCTACCCAGTGTTGACCTGAAAAAGTTGAAAGAAGAGCTTCGAAGAATGTTGGCTGGCCCATCCAGTTCCAGGAGTGGGTTAAGTGTTGCTGCTAATATGGAGTTTCTCAAGGCTGTGATGAGAGAGGAAATTCAAAAACTCCAGCTTGCTTCAGACAAATAATCTCTTGAAAAAGTACATCAAAATACCGATCTTGTATACAATATGGTCATACAATGCACAAATGATGCCTCTACAGCTCAGAAAGAAATTCAGGAAAAGGTGGATAAGTATTTCACTATGATTTACATCAAGCATGACTTCATTAATAGTTTCAAGTTTTTGGCTGAAAATCTTATAATTCCTCCAGTCACAGAAGAATTCAAAAAGAAAGTTCTCTAATTTAAAGAGTTTACACCTTTTTTGAGTAAATTTATGGAGAATAAGGACGACTTCAAGAAGGTAATGCAATATGGTGGTGAAATCATAAATGACTTTATCAACTTGCTCAAACTGTATCTGCATGTTCAGGCCGAGGCTATTGTGGTCCCTCCAGCTGCTTCAATTAGTACTGCCTCTCAGCCTCATACTCCAATGACTGTCTCTCAGGCTCTTACTCAGATTCGACCGATCATTACTGAGCAATCTCCAAGTCGGGTGTTTTTAGAGAGAAGGCCTAGCCTTGCAGCTACTGTCCTTACTGGTGTGGCCCTACCTAGTGTTATCCTTAGACCACCTTCTTCCTCTAACACTCCCAAACCCTCTCCTTATCTATTGGATCCTTCAGACAAAGGAAAATCTCCTCTGCATCCAAACCCTTAATGATGGATTGTACCTTTTGATAGGGATTTGATCTTTTTGTTTGTCTTGTACTCTTATGCCTTTTAATGGAAATTCTTATGGTATCATTATTTTATATTATTTATCCTTACTGCTCTTCTCTTTTTGTTAATTCAAAAATGGGGAGAAAATAAGGATGGAAAATAAGGATGGAATATACTCTCCTTAATCCATTTAGTGAGGGGAGATTTGTTTTAAATAAATTCTAGCAATGACAAACTTTAGTTATATTGGAAAATTACATTCTACTATGTTGAGCTATCTTTATTCTATATATTTGCATGTATGCCATAATTTGTGATTATCAAAAAGGAGGGGATTGTTGGACCCTCCATGATATTATAGTTTTCATAATAACAAATAATTTCAATATAAAGATTCTACTCTTTCATGCAATTTTAATATCTCTATGAGAATCAATTTTGTCATACAAAAACATATTCTTCAATAAGTCAATCACTTATATTCATGAATAAATATGTTTACAAATGTATATATACATAAACATTTTCATAACACTTATTCTAATAAGACAGACACTTCATAATCTTTCTAGATTCCCTGGCACTGATGGTTAGTTCGACACACCGAAGTTTTACAAACCGAAGACGACACACCGAAATTGAAGTTCGACAGACCAAATTCGACACACCAAAGTTCGACAAACCGAAGTTGACACACCAAAGTCGACACAATGAAGATGAAACACCGAAGATGACACACCGACGACGACACACCAAATATGATACACCGAAGATGACACACCGAAGATGACACACCAAAGATGACAGACCGATGTTATCAAACCGAATACAACAGACCAAAGATGACTCACCGATTGTTATAAATAACCGTTTTAATCTTATTAATTAAAATTTATTTCTAACGGTCATATTTATACAAATTAATGTTTTTAACATTTTTTTAATGTTGTCTGTAGAAAAATTCATAGACAATACGAGGTACATGCACATGCGAAGATCTTCATGCCTAGAGGATCCTGGAGTATAAAAGGACCTCATCTTTCATGTTAAAAGTACCGAGTGAAGCACATAGTGCAGAAGTACATGTTGAGAAACAAATACTGTCCGAATACTAAAATTAAGGAACTAAGTGGTTGAGATTACAAGAAGTTTGTAACAAGCAACTTTCTCCAAAAAGCTCAGTGTTCATCGAGACGTTTGAAGTGCTGAACCTTTTCACTCCTCAAAGCTGGATTTCAGAAACTGCGGTACTCTTTTCTGAAGACAATTTCCAAAAGAAGACTCAAAGTCCTTTTTCTCAAAATCCATTGAGTTTAGAGCATTACTTCACAACACACAAATAATTCTTAACTCTATTCTATATCTTAGCTCTGTTGTGTATCTATCATCAACTTTCAAGCAGAGTGTGTATCTGTAGAATAACACACTCTGTCTCTTGCATTAAACTAAAGGATACAAGATATCCTTACTCAACCATTCTTTTACTCTTGTGTATACCCACTGATAAGTGTGGAAGAGGTCCCTATGTGTCCTGGTAGTTTGTTACCATGAAGAACTGTGGAAGAGGTCCTTGTGTGTCCTGGACAGTACTAAGTACTGTTGTGAACCCCGATCCAGGGTGTGGATCAAAAGTTTGTTAATATAAACAGCTTGGTGGTAGGTGATCACCAAGTAGAGAGGACTAAGTCTCTACTTGAGACTGAACCTCTTGTTTTATCCGCTGTGTTGATTATCTTATTGTAGAGACCTAAAGCTTGACGTTCATAGACATTACATTAATTTTGTGGAATACTTAATACATGAAAAAAACAGATGCCCAAAGACCATATTAGTTTAGTGTCTTTTGAAACTAATAACATTATCTTCTAATCATATTGAAAGATCTTCAACATCTCCCATAAAGATCTTCCCCTTTGGTTTTCTTACCTAAAACCTTTCTTTATATCCTGGGGAAAATAAAACATACAAAAGGGTGAGCTCAAATGCTCAGTAAGGGTAAACATGGAGAACATAAAACAATCCCTAAACATTTGAACGTAAGAACATGAACATAAAACATCAAAATCATGAGTAATGACATAAATCTTGGCAGTGCATAAGGCATAGATCATAAAGGAAAATTAACCATGATAAAATAGCATGGGAATAAAACATGTAATTGTGGAAACCATTAAGAACATGTTATGATTTCCATAGTGTCCAAGGCATTGCTACCAAGACCATAATAGTGGACAAAGTCCATTACTAAATTGGGTTTACTTTCCGTTCCAGCCCTATATTACTGAACCAGATTTTACATGCCATTCCAGCCATGTTTATCTCATGAGATATAAATCTTTAACCATTGCATTAGAGGGAGATATAGGTCCCACCCATCTCATAATGAAATCATTCTTACTTTTTCCACAAAATAAACATAAATCATTCATCATAACACAAAGAATAAAATGGGTCTCATAAACATCATCCCATCATAACGTAATACATATAAAAAAAATGGATATCATTTCATAATAAGAAGAATCAAACCATATAAATAATAGATACATTATACTTGAAACATAATCATACTAAATAATGTCATCTTAGATGGAAAATAGTTTTGACAAAACACTTGAAATGAATTCTTGAGGAAAATATCCTTTCTTCTTCAAAATCATTTTATTTTCACAAAATGCCATGTAATTTTAAAATAAAAGGATTTTTCTGAAAATAATCATGAAATTTTGTAGAGGAATATTCATAGAAATAAGGCGTTATGAAACTGTAAAAATCCACTCATGCTGTATAAGTTAAAAAAAACATTCTCCTCATACTTTTATTGGAAAAGTCAAAAAGTTCCTCGTATGGTAAACAAAAGAAAGATTCCTTCCATAACACAATATAAGATTAAAAAAGGAATAAAAATGAATTTAAACATACAAGTAATAATAATAAACACTTTATGAAAAACATTTTTATGGACATGGATGAAAAATATAACCCCAGTAAATACTGACGTATAAGAAATCTCAGATAAAAACGAGATTTGCAAAATTATCCCTTACCTTATGTAAAATTTCTTCTATATGTCTCTGATAATCCTGTATAGTGGGTTTAAAAATATTATTAACTTGTAATAGAACCATAATAATATTTATGTTATCATATATGATTCACTTACGACTTTATATTTCCCGTTCATTTGTCAATTCCATGTTAAAGTAGCGTTTTGGGTAAAATCGTTTCATTTATCGTCTGTGTTTTGACTTTTAATTATTAATATGATTACTTAGATCATGATTACTTACTTACAAAATGTTAAACATGATTTATATATAATATATATTCAGAATATACATATATATAATAGATCGATAAATGGAAATAAATACACCGTTCATGGTGACGGTAGGCCGTACGTACGCATGAACGCTGTTTTTGTTTACTTATTAAATTGAATGGAAGTAAGTAAATAACATATACATAAATCCAGTATCATTAATATGTCATATATTTCATGATTATTTATTATATATACTTTATAATCATTCTTAAATGGTTAACTTGGAGAATGAATCTCATCGCATCGTGGAGACGGTAATCCGTACGTACGCATGAGCGATGATATCATTCCCATAATTATTAAATAGAATTAGTGTGGATGATATAATATCTCAGAATTAGTATCATGTAATAATAACCATATATAGTTATTCTTTACACCATTATACCCATCCAAGTAAGGTGGTGGTGTAAAAACAGATTACACCACGACGTGGAGACAGTATTCCGTACGTACTTACGTATGGTGATTTCATTTTCCATAGGATGGATAGAAGGTGAAATGGAATTGGTTTATATTTATAATAAAGTATCATTATATGAGTGATTCTGATGTTATTAATTTATTATTAAACAACAAAAAAATAGGAAGTATAAGAAGAAATGAACTTGAAAGAATCGGTAAAGGACATTACCTCTTCTTCGACGCACCTATTCTAAACCTCCTCTTAGGGCACTAAAGTTGGTATTTGAAGAAGACCAGGACCTCTAGTATGTTTCTAGGGAAGTGGAAAAGAGAAATGTTCAGGGGGTTGGATGAGCTTGAAGGCTCAGAGTGGTGTGAGGAGGAGAGGGAGGATGTGACCTTTTATAAGAGAGGAGAGGGGCACTTTTGGAAACCTCTTTAATATTAATTTATAATAAACTCAAACCCCACTTAAAAGCCTCCAAAAATGACTCAAATTAAAATATTAGATTATATAGGGTTGTAATATCATCAACCAATAAGATTTAGACATTTTGGTAATTTATTTTAAACCATATCAACTTGATTTATCCCTATTTAATCTATTTAATTTTATTTGTGGTAATAATATTCTAAATTTTTAATTGTTATAAATAATTACTTACGTGTTGTGAATTGTACATAATTGGATACTTTATGACATTTTAGACCATATAAATTTAAATTTATAATTTTTAAATATTTTTGTGATTTTTAAACAATTTTATAATATGTTATTTTTATAAAATAACAATAGTGTCAATTTTGACACTATTCATTTATTTGAATTTAAATAAAATCCACAAAGAGGATATATTCGAACCAAAATATTTAATAGACTCATAAAATGTCATGTTAATCTAGAAATTTTTTTGATAACATTAATTAGTTCATATAATATTTGTTTTAATATTTTTAAAATAATTTATTTGATATTTCAATCAATAAATTAATCTATACATCACTATTGTGTCATCATTAATGATAATTATTTAATCCCTAAAAATTATAAATAAATTCTCATGATGTATATAATTTTATTAGATTTATGGATACTATTTACATTCTAAGTTTTATGAGGTTTATCACTAAATTAAAATTATTACACTTATAAGATATAAGAGAGTGGCATGTTGTCGCTTTCTTTGGTTTTAATAATAATTATATTATTTTAATGGTCAAAAGTCCATGAAATGAATCTATTATTACCCTTAAATGATATTAGTCTACTTTTATTCATCCAATAGAATTTTTTCAGGTCTTAGGGTAATTTTATAATCTTATTTTTACCCTTAATTACCCGATTTACCTTTAACTGTAGTAAATAAAAAGTACCGTAGTTACTATTCATAACATCAAGAAAATAAAAGTAACCTATTAACATAATTTAGACCCACTTAATCCAAATATGGAATCCATTTTTCAAAATTTAAAACACAGAAGTTGTAGTAATTAATTTAAAATTAATCCCATTATTAAGAAAACGAGCTTTAAAAGTTAAAACATTGTCAAAGATTGAAATGTTTTTACCCATGAATTCGATGTAAAATTAATGATAAGGACTTAAATTATATTAAATGGTAAAAATATATTCTATTTTTACTTTAAAACAATTTACTATTATAATTTAATCATATAAATTATTACGATGAAAGAAGATGTTTTTAATTAAAATATAGCGTGTTTTTACTATTCATTAAAATATGAAAGTTATCAGAATAATATGAAAAATTTATCCAAAGTAAATTTTTATATCATTATTCCAAAGAATAATTTTATTTTTTCAAATTGAACTTATAAATATGTAAAAAACTAGATTTAAAGTGGGTGCGCCATCAAAAGGCGGCAAAACTGCATTTTTTGAAAAATACTTATTTTACCCGAATTTTTTTTTTTCATACCATGTTCTATAAAATGTGTAATATGAATAATAATGTAATAAAATTCAAAATTTAGTTAATACTATTCATAACGGCTAGTTCATAATAATATTATAACAATATGTCATTGTTTAGTGAAACCCGGTATTGTGTACTACACACGCTATCGAGGAAGGTCGCGATTGCATGTAATGCAAGCCAAGTCAGGGCTTCATGTAGTGCAATCCCCATTTGGTGTTACTTATAACATAATAAAAACTTATTTCATTTATACATTAAATAAAATCTATACTTAATGTTGCGTAGAATAATTTCTACAAAACGAACTTGAAATTGTGTGTAACACGATCCAAGAATAGTGTTGCGTATACTATAAACTAATACAGTGTTACGTATAGTACAAGCTAATCTTGGTGTAGTGTAAAATAGAAGGCATCAAATAAATTAAAAAAAATAATATATCTCATAAAATCTCAGGGTGTTACATTCTACCCCCCTTAAAATGAATTTCTCCCTCGAAATTCGTCGGGGTTATAAATGGTTTTCTACTTGAAAGTTTCTTTCATAGAAACCCACATTGTAAAATGTAATACTAAAACTTAATTTTAAAAAGTGAAGTAAGAAACGTAATGATTACCCAAATTAACTCATCACTGGGTTTCCACATAAGAGAATATAGGTGAAAATATGGATATAGAAGAGAAATCTAACCATCATGTTCTGATTAAGAGTGGTAGAGAACATGGCTATGAAAAATCCAACAATAACAAAGCCATAAATTTGTGATGATCTAAGGTACCATCTGATTCATTGAATATGAGGGTACTTGGACAACGTTTTTGGATTTCAAGATCATTTCCCTAATGTTGATAAATTTTTTCACAAGGAGAAATACTTACTTGATTTCAGTGTAATATCATCATTGGTCATTCCATGAACAATTTCCACTTCATCTCTTTTTTAAAGAAATAATGTTGAAATTATCTTTCTTGAAAGGTTAGTAGATCATGCAATATAATGATAGGTTATTCCATCTGTCTCAAAAAGTTAGCAAAAGTTATTAAATAGACATAAGTCCATCTATTGTGAGATTAACCATAAATGATTCCAAAAATGGACTTATACTTCAACGATCATACCACTTAATAAAATAAAGCTAATTTATACTAACCAGGGACTTCCTGTATTCCAATGGTAGGTGATAAAGGCTTGTCTCACTTTGGTTTTGGGTTCGATTTCTGCAACCTTGTCCGACGCGACGAGTTGTCGTCCGTCCTGTAGGTTTTCATTTTTCTAAAACTTCACCATTATAACATTATAGAAATAATATCGAAAAAAGGTTATATCCTTAAACAATATTATCTTATGTCTAATAGAATCCATTTCAAATCTTTAGGCTTATCCGAAATACTTCTATCCAGGCGTATAGTATAAATACAAGGATTACTAGAAATGTCATCAACCAAGCATGTGAATACCATCATTTATCCCCCATATATCATAAGATATATCTTGTTTCTCACATTCCAAACATGTGAATAACTTAATCATGTATTCTCTTGAAACATGAATTACCATAGAACCTTAGTGAAAACATGAATGCTGTCAAAAGTTAACACTTTCCACATACCAAAATCCCAAAATTTCTATATACACAAACCATGATATCACTTTGTCCTTATATCAGTCATGTGCTCATTAATAATATCAAACATATTATTTTCTCCTTATCCCTTCATTATGCGCATATCATCTGCTTTCCAAAAATATTTCAATCACTTTTCATGGTTACCGGTACCATATTCTTATGGAAAACCATAATGGAACAATACATAGATATTCCAATATACCATAAAAGTATCTCAACAACATTATTCTTTAATTCCAATACATAAACCATTAAATCCATCCTCTTCAATGATTGGCATGGAATAGTTGCTTCCTTGATTTATAAGTAACTTCTTAGGTCAGGGCATTGAGTTGGGTAATGCCCATGTTCTCCACAGATAAGACATTGAACTCCATAACAGTCTGTCACTCTATGATCCTTTCCCCACATAGATAACATCTTCCCCTCCATTTGAGGTATCCCTCAAGGTTCTTCTTAACTTATTTAGAAATCTATATCTTCCTTTATCTATGCTCCTTACCATGAGAACATGCATAAAAGTCCATCTTCCTCTTATTTGATGAATTGGGAATACCACTAAAGTTCACCTTGTTAATCATATATCGCGATGTATGATTCAGAATAATCATAATATCTTTATCTATAGGAATTACACAATTATGCTACTCATAGTCACAAATTTGTCAATCAAATTCAATGTTAACCCAATTCCTTATGGTTCCCTCCATTAACTAAAACCAGAAACCATTGTGTAAGAAACAGTTAAAATAATGAGGAACTGCATAATCATAAAAAGTCACTTATAGGATGTATAAGTTATGAAACCTTCTTTAACCTATGATAACTTAGGTTCACCCTAGGTTATTCATGATCATCAACATAATTCTAGGACTGTAACCTATAGTTATACTAAATCTTAGAGACATCCCTAGACATACCTTAGAAACATCTCTAGGGATCTCACTAAAGTTTTTACATCCTAGTTTCAAAAGGTTAACTAAACCTTCTCTCTGATACCAACTGTAGAGACCCAAAGCTTGACATTCATAAAAATTACATTAATTTTTTGGAATAATTAATACATGAAAAAATAGACTCCCAAAGACCATATTAGTTTAGTGTCTTTGGAAACTCAGAACATAACCTTCTAATCATTGTGAAAGATATTCAACATCTCCCATAAAGATCTTCCCCTTTGGTTTTCTTACCTAAAACCTTTATTTATATCTTGGGGAAAAGAAAACATACAAAAGGGTGAGCTCAAATTCTTAGTAAGGGTAAACATGGATAACATAAAACAATCCCTAAACATTTGAACGTAAGAACATGAACATTAAACATCAAAATCACGAGTAATGACAAAAATCTTGGTAGTGCATATGGCATAGATCATAAAGGAACATTAAACATGATAAAATAGCATGGGAATAAAATATGTAATTATGGAAACCATTAAGCACATGTTATGATTTCCATAGTAGCCAAGGCATTGCTACCAAGACCATCATAGTGGAAAAAGTCCATTACTGAACCGACTTTACTTTCCGTTCCAGCCCTGTATTACTGAACCAGATTTTACCTTCCATTCCAGCCATGTTTATATCATGAGATATAAATATTTACCCAATTCATTGAAGGGAGATATAGGTCCCACCCATCTTATAATGAAATAATTCTTACTTGTGCCACAAAATAAACATAAATCATTCATCATAACCCAAAGAATAAAATGGGTCTCATAAACATCATCCAATCATAATGTAATCCATATAAAACAAATGGATATCATTTCATTATAAGAATAATCAAACCATATAAATAATAGATACATTATACTTGAAACATAATCATACTAAATAATGTCATCTTAGATGGAAAATAGTTTTGACAAAACGCTTGAAATGAATTCTTGAGGAAAATATCCTTTCTTCTTCAAAATCATTTTATTTTCACAAAATGTCATGTAATTTTAAAATAAAAGGATTTTGTTGAAAATAATCATGAAATTGTGTAGAGTAATCTTCATGGAAATAAGGCGTTATGAAACCATAAAAATCCATTCATGCCGTATAAGTTAAAAAAACATTCTCCTTGTACTTTTACTGGAAAAGTCAAAAAGTTTCTCGTATGGTAAACAAAAGAAAGATTCCTTCCATAACACAATGTAAGATTCAAAAAGGGGTAAACATGACTTTAAAAATACATGGAATAATATTAAACAATTTATGAAAAACATTTTTATGGATATGGATGAAAAATATAACCCCAGTAAATACTTACGTATAAGCAATCTCAGATAAAAATGAGATTTGCAAAATTATCCCTTACCTTATGTCCAATTTCTTCAGTATGTGTCTGAGACTCCTATATAGTGGGTTTAAACATATTATTAACTTGTAACAGAACCATAATAATATTTATGTTATCATATATTATTCACTTATGACTTTATATTACCTGTTCATTTGTTAATTCCATGTTAAAGTAGCATTTTGGGTAAAATCGTTTCATTTATCGTCTGTGTTTTGACTTGTAATTATTCATATGATTACTTAGATCATGATTTATTACTTCCAGAATTTAAAACATGATTTATATATAATATATATTTATAATATACATATATATAATAGATCGATAAATGGAAAGAAATACATCGTTCATGGAGACGGTAGGCCGTACGTACGCATGAACGCTGTTTTCGTTTCCTTATTAAATTGAATGGAAGTAAATAAATAACATATAAATAAATAAAGCATAATTAATATGTCATATATGTCATTATTATTTATTATATATACTTTATAATCATTCTTGAATGGTTAACTTGGAGAATGAATCTCATCTCGTTATGGAGACGGTAATCCGTACGTACGCACGAGCGATGATATCGTTCCCATAATTATTGAATGGAATTAGTGTATATTATATAATATCTCAGAATTAGTATAATTTTATAATAAAAATATATATTTATTCTTTACACCATTATACCCATCCAAGTAAGGTGGTGGTGGAAAAACAGATTACACCAAGGCGTGGAGACGATATTCCGTACATATGCTCGTGCGGTGATTTCATTTTCCGTGGGATGGATAGAAGGTGAAATGGAATTGGTTCATATTTATAATAACATATCATTATATGAGTGATACTGATTTTATTAATTTATTATGAATCAACAAAATAAGAGCAAGTTTAAGAAGAAATGAACTTGAAAGAATCGGTAAAGGATATTACCTCTTCTTCGACGCGCCTCTTCTAAACCTCCTCTTAGGGCACTAAAGTTGGTCTTTGAAGAAGAACAGGACCTCTAGTATGTTTCTAGGTAAGTGGAGAAGAGAAATGGACAGGGGTTGGCCGAGCTTGAAGGCTAAAAGTGGTGTGTTGAGGAGAGGGAAGAGGTTCCCTTTTATAAGAGAGGAGAGAAGCACTTTTGGAAACCTCTAAAATATCAATTTATAATAAACTCAAACCCCACATAAAAAACTCCAAAAATGACTCAAATACAAATATTAGATGATATAGGGTTGTAATATCATAAACAAATAAGATTTAGACATGTTGGTAATTTATTTTAAACCTTATCAACTTTATTTATCCCTATTTAATCTATTTAATTTTATTTGTGGTAATAATATTCTAAATTTTAAATTGTTATAAATAATTACTTATGTGTTTTGAATTATCCATAATTGTATACTTTATGACATTTTAGACCATCTAAATTTCAATTTATAATTTTTAAATATTTTTGTGATTTTTAAACAATTTTATAATATGTTATTTTTATAAAATAACAATAATGTCAATTTTGACACTATTCATTTATTTGAATTTAAATAAAATACAAAAAGAGGATATATTCAAACAAAAATATTTAATATACTTATAGAATGTCATATTCATCTATAAAATTTGTGGAGAACATTAATTAGTACATATAATATTTATTTTAATATTTTTAAAACCATTTATTTGATATTTCAATCAATAAAATAATTTATACATCGCTATTGTGTCATCATTAATGATAATTATTTAATCCCTAAAAATTATAAATAAATTCTCATGATGTATATAATTTTATTATATTTCTGTAGACTATTTATATTCTATGTTTTATGTGGTTTATCACTAAATTAAAGTTATTACACTTATAAGATATAAGAGAGTGACATGTTGTCACTTTCTTTGGTTTTAATAATAATTATATCATTTTCATGGTCAAAAGTCCATAAAATGAATCTCTTCCGACCCTTAAATGATATGGTTCTACTTTTTTTCATCCAATAGAATTTTGGTAGGTCTTAGGGTAATTTTATAATCTTATTTTTACCCTTAATTACTCGATTTACCTTTAACTGTAGTAAATAAAAATTACCGTAGTTACTATTCATAACATCAAAAAAAATAAAAGTAACCTATTAACATAATTTTTACCCACTGAATACAAATACGGAATCCATTTTTCAAAATTTAAAACACATAATTTATAGTAATTAATTTAAAATTAATCCCGTTGTTAAGGAAACAAGTTTTAAAAGTTAAAACATTGTCAAAGATTAAAATGTTTTTAGCCATGAATTCGATGTAAAATTAATGCTAATGACATAAATTATATTAAATGGAAAAAATATATTCTATTTATACTTTAAAACAATTTACTATTATAATTTAATCATATAAATTATTATGATGAAAAAAGATGTTTTTAATTAAAATATAGTGTGTTTTTACTATTCATTAAAATATGAAAGTTATCAGAATAATATGGAAAATTTATCTAAAGTAAATTTTTATATCCTGATTCCAAAGAAGAATTTTATTTTTTCAAATTTAACTTATAAACATGTCAAAAACTAGATTTAAAGTGGGTGCGCCATCAAAAGGCGACAAAACTGCATTTTTTGAAAAATACTTATTTTACCCAAAAAATTTATTTTGTTCCCATACCATGTTCTAGAAAACGTGTAAGATGAATAATAATGTTATAAAATTCAAAATTTAGTTAATACTATTCATAACGTCTAGTTCATAATAATATTATAACAATATATCGTTGTTTAGTGAAACCCGGTGTTGCGTACTACACACGCTATCGAGGAAGGTTGCGATTGCGTGTAATGCAAGCCAAGTCAGGGCTACGTGTAGTGAAAGATACCTTTGGTTTTGCATATAACATAATCAAATATTATTTCATTTATAAATTAAACAAAATCTATAATTAATGTTGCGTAGAATAATTTCTACAAAACGAACTTGAAATTGTGTGTAACACGAGCCAAGAATAGTGTTGCATATACTGCAAGCTAATACGGTGTTGCAAATAGTACAAGATAATCTTGGTATAGTGTAAAATAGAATACATCAAAGAAATTAAAAAAGAATAGATCTCATAAAATCTCAGGGTGTTACACTTATATTTCTTATGTGATATGTATTTCTTACATTAAGATAACCTGAACTTTGATAGTTAGTTTAACAAGTGTTTACATTTTTTTTGAATTAGTAAGTTTGATTCGAAAGTTTTGTTTATAAATAGGTTAGTAAAACTGAGAACTAATCAATATTTTGAGAATCAAATTGAACCTTCAAGGCATTTATAAATTCACTACAAACTGACTTTGTGTTTATTTTTATAGGGGGATTTTATTTTGTAAAGAATCCTTTTTAACAAATTTTTTTATAGATACTCAATTCACCCCCATCTTGAGTCATCTAATCCGACCAACAATGATGAACTATATCATACCTTTGATCCTGAGGAAGTCAAGTTAGATGCTGATGATACCTTTGAGGAGTATCCAATATGCATCATTGACCGAAGCACGGAGGCTCTCCAAGGAAAGTCTGCCCCTCTCATAGGGGTGTTATGGCAGCACGACTGAGTATAGGATGAGACTTGGGAGAGGGAAGCCAATGTACATGCTTAGTGGCCATAGATATTCCCAGACATCATTTTCTTACCCTTGGAAGGAGAACTCGAGGGTGGGTTCTATTAATGGGGGAATACTGTAAGAACCCATTTTTTCAATCAGGTGTAGATCCTTTAATTTTTAGCCTAAATATTTACTTCAGACTTATTTTGGATTCCAAGTGTGTTAGTAAATGTTCAGAGGGTGTGTTAGGTCTTTTTCGGAGCCTAGAACCCATATTTTTAGAGAAAATAGACTCTTCACATGGTTTAGAGTAAACTATGTGTGATTTCCACACAGTTTGGAAAAATGTGCGGATGGTGATTTTTCAGATAGTGGCACCTCACACGGTTGGTGCATGGCAATGTGGCCTAACCATGAGAACATCCATTTTCCCAACTAACCATGAATGGATGCTGCATGATTTGATCAAACCGTGCGGAGGAAGAATTTTCAGGTAGAATCATACCACACAGTTTACGCAGGGTTTGAAAAACCATGCAAAAAAACTGTGCAGAGGCTAAAATACTAGGGAAAATGTCTAAAATTCCCTTAATGATCTATTAAGACAACCCCTTCCTCCCTAATCCGAGTTTATGCGGGATTGAACTAATTCTATCTCTTTTTAGATCTTTTTGAATAATTAAACTTGGAATCAAGATATCTCCTTTATACGACATCTGATCAAGCTTTCACTCATCACGTTGGGATCTGCAATAGTAAGTACTCGAGTCCTCTTTAGCCATTCTTCTTCTCTTCCACTCTAGACCTAGATATCTCCATGTGAGCATTTTTCAATTTTTTTTAGATCTACTCCATTATGAGGAAAATCAAGGGCTGATACCAGAGGAGAAGGATCGTAAAACCCTAAGGTAGGTGGTCTATAACTTATCTCTAAAGTTCATCGAATTTAGAATGATCGGGTGGGGCCCACCAGTTTTGTTGGAAACCGTTTCTTAAATTTACATGCCATGATTATATTTTTTATAATTGTATAATTATTCTCCTTCTAAATATGTGATTAGTTGTTAGTGGTTACACCCACAACTCAATCCGCTCATGTCAAAGGTTATTCCATAATTGGGTTTTTAGTGTTTCAGCACGTTTGATCCACCATTCAGGTGTTCCTTTGATTGGCCTTCCTAAAGGTGAACCTTCTATATTAAATGACTTGTTGTTAATGAGAATTGCATAATGTCATGTACCATGTATGCTCACCACTTGACCCGTCTGAGGTAATTGTTTCCAAATGGTTATTAGATGGGAAATGTAAAATATGAAATGGAAACTATACTAATTATATATCTTGGCCTTAATAAATGAGATAGAATAAATGTTACATGTTCTTATAAACCCTTTCCATGTTAATGTAAGGTAGCAGAGTGAACCTCTCTAATTGAATATGCCTTATTGGTCAATTAAGACTTGATTAAATTGTTGCAATGATACTTAGACTATCCCCACTAATTGAAGACAAATATTAGACCAATAAATAAATGGTTTCAAATATACTTGACCTATAAACACTAATGGAAGGAAAGACTTGAACCAAATTATTTACTACATGATTACAATATCAAATTAGAATGTACTGACTTGAGAACACCTTGGATTCTGAGAGGAGAATACCTTGGGTATTAGGAACCACATTCCATTTCAAGGATACAGTTTTCTTAGGTTGATACCCATATAGAATATGGTTCATGTCTATTCCTTGGATTCCTAATATTCTATCATTGGGTCCCTTTCATTATTATAGGATACCTTAGATACACTCCATGGATCTAGTATTGACTAGTAGGTTCCATAGTGAAAGCCCATAGGGTCCTATCCTTACTTAGACCCGTTTTACCTTGGTCAATCACCTTAGGCTCGGTAGGCGCCTTATTATGGAATGCCTTGGATTACACACCTTATATTACACTCTCACCCCTTATCTAGACTCAGATACTACTGAGTTAGTGTTCCGTGATATTTATGTTACCTTGGTTATTACCCTAGAACTCTCTCACCTGATATCTTTGTTAGGTTTCCTTGTTATGTCTTGGGACCTTCACTACTTATACTATCATGAGGTGATGTCAGTGATGGCTATGCATCACATGACCTATTAACATTAAATAGTAATTACTTAATTAAAATGAACTATTTACATATTCAGACACCAGCTAAGGGCTGAGCAGGTACTTGGTTATTTAGTTATATTGTACAGTTTTCTTTACTTATATATATATATGACTGAACACTGTTATATCCCATTACACAAGCTAGATGTTATATACACCATTGGTGGTGGCCCACTGAGATTTATCTCACAGCCTCTCTGGGCACCGTTTGGTACTTGGATTAGATTACTAGGTTGCAAGTATTGAAAAAGGGAAGCATGCAGCTTCCAATACTTGATTGTGTGCTGATTGGATAGAGATTGATAGCAGATGACCAAGTAGGATCTCATAATTATTGGAGTAGTCTTTGTTTTCTTTTATTTTGTCAACCATGTTGTGGCTATTGTCTTGTATCCATGCTTTCTAGTTTTTTAGTGTCATGACATTACTTCATCACTATTCCAGTAGATATAGTTATTGTTATTCTTGTTTATCCATTGCATCTGTTCGCTTATTCTATTTATTTATATTTCTTCCACTATTTACTATTTATTTATATTTCTTCCACAATTCTAAACTCTTCTAATGAGGGAATAATCTTCCCACATACACACCCTAGGTCCTCACTACTAGTTGACAGCCTCCGGCGTTCGAGAAGATGCACTTGAGGCCATATGGCCCACCAGGCTCGGGGCACCCGTTAAGTGGCATCTGGGTCTGGGTCATCACATTTATATGTATGCATGAATTATGGTTTTAGTTATATCATTTTACCTTTCATCATTGTATGGGTAATTGGAGATGTTTTCCTGTGTACACATATTTTATGCTAAGTCCACCCATGTGTGTGATATGCCTACTCATAACTTGTTTCCAGCCCCTGGATTAATGGAGGAAGGCTTGGTGTGTCACACTTGGCTTATCACTAACCATACAAGTCTCAATGGGTTGGGTCATGAGAATCCATCATTCAAAGTAACCATTAGAAATTTTTTTAAGGCCTTTTTTTGGATTAATGTTCCCTTTTACCCATAGGAAGGTCCTAGGACTCTAAAACTCAAATTTGAGTGAAGATTCATTCAAGAAAAATCTAAGTCTCTATAAATACACTATCGATATACATGTCTTATTTGTGGTTTGTATCCCAAATGAAACTTTTCAAGTAGAACATAGGGATTTATATGCTCCCGCGTGTTTCTACCCTGTCGACCAGCTCTGCCTTGAGTTACCTACCTACACAACCTTCTCTGGGTATTAAATGGGTATCTGATCATTGATCATTAATACCCAAACCCTACCTGATTGAAATATCAGGTATTGAATTGGTAACTTGAGCCCTACATGAACCTGATTATAAGGTACGTAAACATGATTTAATCGGGTTGGGTAGGATCGGGTACCTGGTAATCTAGTTCGCATTTCCACCCAAGGTGGGATTGATGGAGGTGTAGTGAACTTGTCTTTTCAAAAAGAAAAATAATATATTAATATAAGTCATAATCCCTAAAATTTATGTTTTTTATAAGTTTATTTTTTCAATATCATCAACATTACAATGATTCATCCGTAAATAAGTGATTATAATAAATGGATCTTACTTGTATGCTAAGAAATGATTTGGACCACTAATAATATATATTTTTTATATAAATATAGAATGAGATAATAATGAAAATATATGTTTGGTTTCATATCCTCTCATCTATGTTTTTTAATTTAGATATCTTATACATGATTATTATAAATATTATTCATTTTTCATCTTTAATTGATCCCGTACTCATCATTTTTTAACATGATATTGACATAAGATATCCTTGACTAAAGGGATATATTTTATTGGAAAATTTATATATTTTTTAGTACAAAAGTTACCAAGCACTATTTTTCCCACTCAAAATCATGAATTTTTTAAATATTTTTGGGGTTTGGATGCCAAAATACATTTGTATGCAAATAGACTCGATGAGATGATCAAAATGGATAGTAGGTTTTCCACACAATAATGTGCCAAAACCCTAGTATTATTCCACAATATATCATTTGGGCTATGTACAAAGAATAAAAAATACAACACAATTTTTTATTAATACTTGAAAATGTGTACTTTTATAAGTGTTAGGTTTTCATTGGTAAATAACACCCATTTTTAGCATTAGTTTTTAACACTAATTGAAAATATTAAAAAAAATATTATAGGGAAAGAATAAAAAATAAAATAAAAACAACATATTAAAATAAAAAAACAAAATATGATCATAAAAATAGAAAATAAAAGTAGTTTATAATAGAAAAAAGAATTTATTACATAATCACAAAAAAAAAAATTGATTTAAAAATCATAAAAATTCAAAACAAAAAAATTTAAATTTGTTTTTATTTTACAATATCAAACCAAACATAACTCAAAGATATGAAAAATAAAAAAAATATGAAGTTGATATAAAAGGATAAATAATAATCCTATCAAATGACAACCTATAACGTATTGAATTTGTATGAAATAAAGAAGTGTTCTTATACCAAAAAAATTATTTCATTTTATATCTGAATAAGTGTTTCATTTTATGTATCTTAAGAAAACCATCACACATAAATTTCAGAAGAAAACTACTTAAAAAATTGGAGAGGGGTAAAAAAATGAGAAATAATCATTTTTAAATAACCAATATGAAAACAATTATAAATAAACACTCATTATAAGTTATAAATTCTACACGTATTTTTTTAAAAAATTTCATTAAATAGAGAGTAATTTTTTTCAATATGTACTATAGGTGTCTTGTTTAAAAATGTTAATGAGGATATATAAATAAAAAATAACTAATTTATTATAAATAAATAAAATTTAAAATTAACTCACATAAATAGAAAAAGGTTGAAATGGTTTAGAAAGTAATTTTAATTGAACACAAAGAATGTTTAAACTTTTCATATCATTTAAATAACTAATCTTTTAATTGGATGACATTCTTGGTTTTTGATCATTGTAGTAAATATTGTGTCACCATGTAATGTGACAACTCTTCTCCCATCAAATCCATTTATTCTTATGAATATGAATTATAATAAGTATTCACAAAGTACTAAAAATATTTCATTAAAATAATAGTTAATAATTTTTTAAATGAAAATGTAAATATTTAAAATTATAAATTTTAAATATCATTTTGAGAATACTACTCTATCTATGGAAGATTATTTATTTTATAAATTTTATGACATAGTAACTTTTATATAAATATTGTTATAATGTATTATTAAATAGAGAATTTTTATTATATATACCCTCACATATGTTCATTTAAAACATTACATTAGAGAAATATATGTGTTTAGTATCCTCATACATTTTGATGTGTGATAAAGAAACAAAAAACTACTAAATGCCAAAAAATATTAATACATGTTATATAACACGTGACTAAAAAAATTGTATATAAAGTATTAAATATAGTGTCTTACTAAACATCTTGTGTTTTCTATTTTATCGTTCTAAATGTATATGATATATAAATTATATATTTGGAGTAATATTAATCAAAATCAACATTCAATGGACCCTAAATAATTATTTAAAAAATAATAAGAAAATCATATCAAATATCAAAATATCATAACAATTCACATAGTAATTTTTTTACCCTTACATAGACAATGTTAAATATAATGTGTTATTCAATGCTTTTATCTAAACATGAAACACTGTCAGAATAATGAACTAAGCAATTCAAAGGATGGTAATATTTCTAAGATAGTATAAACAAATGAAGGATTAATGTTAATTCCACTCAATAAGGTTTCTCCATGTGTAATTGTTAAGCCACAAAGTTTTGGGGATGCACCACCATTTACATGATACGGAAGATGATAACACAAGAGATAAATTTTCAAATAAAACTTCAAATTCTTGTATTCAAAAAAATTTATTACAAGGGGTGTAAAATACATTATCAAAATGAGTAAAAAATGATTTCACACAATTTATAAGCTGTGGAATTACTCAAAATTCATAAAAAATATAAAAATAATTTCCCTTTAAATTTAATGACCATTATATCAAAAGTATTGTGAATCAACTTGATTGATCCATTTTAAAGGATTTATTTTCCCACAAATCCATGAAATTTCTCCAATTTCAATGTGGATATACCTTTTTTTTCTTCTAAATAAGTAAATTTTATCTCACCAATGAGTTGAATATCAAGAAACATGGATTGATCTAATTCAAATAATAATCGGCCTTATTATTTTACTGAGACCAAAAATATTCTCCGCAAATTGATTTTATACTATATTATTTATTCTTGATTAGAGAGGATTTCTATTAAAATACCTGACATTATTATCCTCAAGTTAAGGTGATAAATATAAAATGTTGAACAAGGTCTAAAATCCTATGAAATAAATAGTTAGGTCAATCTTAGATGTACTTTCACTAACCCATTGAAGTATTTTTAACAATACAACCATTGGTTAAAATTACTCTTATTATTTTATGAAAATTTCAACTTCAAAAGGTAAATTCACACCTTTTCACCAAGTTTAAAAATGGATTGGTTTTAGTTATTGTTAACTATATACTTTTATAATACATTTTATTTCTTTTTTTGAGAAATAACATCTTTATGAAAATTATTCATTAGCCTCACTTATCCTCCACATATATATTTATCTTATAATCGAGAGTTAAATAACACATTTTTATAGGATTAATTGTATTGATTCCAAACACCACTTGACATGGAAAATATTATGATGTAACAATTTGAGATCTATTATGAAAAAACTTAGATTTAAGAATTGCAAATCCCAATCTCTCAAATTCTTGTTCAATAATATTCTCAAGATAATTCCCAATGTAGGTTTTATAACCCTTATGTTCCCATCAGTTTGAGGGAGATTAGAAGTGTTGAAAATAAGTTTTATTATGAATTTATTCCATAATTTCCTCTAAAAATTTTATAAAAAAGTTATATCACTAGGTGAAACAATGATGGGGGAATATCTTGTAGTAAAATAAAATATTTTAATTTTTTACCAATTTTAATGCATATTAACTCTTATGGAATGGTATAAAATAAGCCATTTTGTAAATCGATTAACAATAAACATCATTTAATTTTTACCTTGCTGAGTCCTTGGTAAATCCATAATGAATCCCATGCAATGATATTCCTAAGGTAATTATGGAAATGGTAATGAAGTATTCATCATTGGATTGAAATGACTCTTTTACCTTTGGTAAGTCTCATATCTCAAAAGGATTTCTATAACATTAGATTTAATCATAGGAAAATATAAATTATCATTTAAATTTTCTATCATTTTATGGATTCCAAATTGACCCAAAATTTATCCTTTATTAGTTTCCTAAATGATAAAAACCATGTAATTTATTTTTAGAGAACATAAATTATTTCTCTTAAAGAGAAACCCTTCACACATAGAGTAATATTCCACAAACCCATTATGATATTGGATCATAATGGTATTAATATCCATGTCATGTAATTAATCTTATTTAATAAATTGAGATCCAAGAATTAATTCCTCTAGAATAGTAAGTAATGCATACCTTTGGTATAAAGTATATTCTATAATATTGTATTTCCCCTTCTTATACTTGAAAATAAATGAAAATGAGTACAAAATTTCACCCATTTTGTATACCTCAAAATCAAATTGTGATCACTATTAATAAATCACACAACATAGTGGTTATAATTAATATCAAATTACTTTTATCTCAAGTAATGAGACTAATGATTTAATGTCTTCACAATCATATAAAATTCCTTGTTATAAGTGATATAATTGATAGGTTTATAAGGATAAAATAAATATTTTTCAATGTATTTTAAGACATTAGAAACCAAAATAACCAAGATAAACCTGAATTCAATTGAAACCATGTATAAATATAAATTAAAAATAGTTTTGTGTACCTTTTAATGATTAATACCACTACTACTGTCTATATGTTTGAAGAAGATCACGAAATGGAATTCATCAGACTCCCTACTCTATTGTGTATCCATATTCTAAACCAAATAAAACAATGATCAGGTGAGATCCTTATTCACTCCATGATATTCTAGTATATCTCATGATCGGTCATGAAAAGGTGGATAGCTACTATGCAGATGTTGGGGAGGGGAAGTTCCTTGTAGATAGTCTGGTCGAATTCCCTAAGACCTTCGGGTCATGTAATCTCCTAAGCCTACGGGCCATGTAATCTCTGAGCCTACGGGCCTTGTAAGGGTTCCCCCTTATCCCATGAAAGGGGGTTATCAAAAATCAATAAAAAATGAAGGCCTTCGGGCCATTCAAGCTAGTATATCTCATGGTAAAGTAGGAAAAAGAGAGTTATGATAGATATAATCAGTAGGATGCTAGGCTAGTTTGGATGAATACCATCTCAATGGATACTACCTATTTATACAAGCTTTAGGAAATTACCCTATCACCCACAAAATTTACTCATACATTATGAGTAAATGGAATAACAATTATAATTATTTATAACTTTAAGCTGATATAAATCCCAATAATTTCATCATATGAAACATTATAATTAATGATAGCTTAGGTGGGTAATGATTTAGACATTAAAATATTAACATTTGGATTCCAATATCAATTGTATAATTTAAGTGTGGATTTAACATACAATTCTATTCACAAAACTTCCATACAATATAACCCAATTTCACATTATGATTGTTTAAGTAAATGAGATGACATCTTATGTCATACATTATTATAGACCCCCAAAGAGGCACATTATATGCATAAACTTCTTATATATCATATTGTATGACATGTAAATATTATACACTACAATATAGTGTCATTATAGCATATCTATATCAACCTCACAATTTCACTATATCCTCATAGACTTTTTTTCCATTTCACCTCTTATAGTATCATACAATAACTTGTAAAATCACATCAAAAAATCCATTTGGATATATTACAATTTTTTTTGAAAATCTATAATTAAATTAATCATGTATTGTATCATATGAAAAACCTTGTGAATATCCATCTAAAACCTTTTGGATAATATTTAAAACACTTTTAGAGTAATTCTTTGAGTTTTGAAAAAATGAATTCCTATTCAGTCAACCATAAATTGTTATCCCATGGGCCTTTGTACCATTGAAAAAAATATGAATGTATGAAAATCATTAATATAAGTAAAGATTTGCCTCTAACAAAGAATCAATTATAATCAAGCAATAAAGGGATCTAGAATGATATCTATCAAACACATGTATCTATATACATGTGTCCACTAACCATGTTATATATAAGAATGCATTTTTATATGATCCCTTTATCCAATACATTGAGTAAAAATTGTACATTAAGTATGTCAATACCATATATCATTCTCACCCCCCCTCTTTTCTCTGAGTATAGATTGATCGGGTCAATGATTACATCACATGTCATTCACAATTATAGATGAGAATTTCATATTCCCCTTATTTGAGAGATAAGTACATTACATTTTTTATCTAGGTGCAGCTGCACACTCCTTTAGTCCATCTCAATCGAGGGCTAATATTTCACCCTCATTATATGAGATAGAAAATCCCATATTAGTTAACCTCTAAATGATGACATAATAAAGAACATACCCAACCACCCCTAATTATCTAAGCCTCATGGATTACATAAGTGAAGTTCCCAGTCAGGATCCAAGTATCACTGAGAGGGGGAGGGGGTGAATCAGTGATATCCTTTTCTTTTTATGTTTTTTGTGTTTAAATAACCTTCACCTCCTGTTAAAGAGTTTCTTCCCTTCTGAACACACACAACCACAGGAACACAAGATTTACAAGGTTCACTACTCAACAAGAGTAGCTATGTCCTTGGTATGGTACGAAAACAATCCAGTACCACACAATCCACTAGAAAACAATCCTTTGATGTGGAATACAATGAATATGATATACCCTTACACTCGTGTAGCACTTTGAAAACAATCCAATAGTGAATGTGCTCTCTTTTAGCACAAATAGGGTAATGTAATGATTCTGTTCTTCTTAATGAACTTTCACAAATCAAATCTTTCAAAACAATTATTCACTTTCCTACCCAGAAGCTGGTAAGAACCTCTTGGTGCAGACTGCTTGCACACCACTCCCTACTTGCGCGCCTCCCTACTTGCACGCCACCTGCTTGCACGCCTCCCGGTTTGCGCGCCTCCCTGCTTGCGTGCCTCTGGAAACTTGCGCAGAAAAACTTGTGCGGTAAAACTTGTGCAGCAAAACTTGCATGAAAAAACTTTCGCAACACCCTACTTGCGCACCTTATCAATATTCCTCAGCTTGCGCACCACTTCAGCTTGCGCACCGCCCTCTGCTACTTGCGCGATTAGAGAACCCTCTACTACTTGTGTGACCAGAGCTCTAATTTTCTCTTAAGTGTTGAGCATAGAAAAATGAGGAGAATAGTTGTCTATTTATAGGAATTTTGGTGACTTTCACGCCACATACACTTACGTGCCGTTCCTACTTGTGCACTGCTCCATCACTTGCGCGCCGCTCTATCACTTGCATGCCGCTCCATCACTTGCGCACCCTTCCATCACTTTTACGCCACTTTCTTTCCTTTTTCATATTTTGATATGATAATGTTGAAATATGACTTGCGTGAAACATACACTTTCACGCTATATATACTTGCATGCCACAATTGCGCGCCGCTTTTGACTTGCACGCCAATCCTTAACTTGCGCGCCAATTTATTTCCTTTGTCATATTTTGATGATATGATCTTGAAATATGACTTGCGCTCTACTTACACTTGCACGCCAATACTTGCACGCCACTTTCTTTCCTTTTCCAAAATCACTTCTTTACTCTCTCTAATCTTCATAAGGCTTGCATCACAAGTTCTCCAAACTTATGATATTTTTGAAATAAAAATCAGTAAAGAATCATTATATTCTACAATTCCTTTACAAATTGAATTGATTTAGATTCTTTGACAACAAAAGACAAAACTCTGTAAGATCAAACTTTTCTTACTTCCTTATCCATCCAACATGGTCCCAAAAATCTCCCCCTTTGGATTTTGTTTTCAACCAAGATTCATAAATCACTGAACTTTGTAACCTTAAGCAATGGATTACTTATAAAAAATTATAAGCCTACGTGAGCTAACTCATTGTAGGAAATAAGAATTATTAACAGCCAAAACCATGCTGTCCAAAACCAGTGAGTATGAAATTGAATGATCGTATCTCCTCAGACTTCTTCAGAACATCTTTAAATATTTTACTTCATTCATCACTTCTTCAACTTTCATAGAAAACAAAATTTTTTCCTACAACCACTCCAACAAATAGATAGAATAGTTCACACACATACATTCTAGATTCACAGCTTACCCACAACCCCCCTTTATGCATACATCTATAAGGATAGATTTATGAAACAATTCTCCCCCTTGACAACACTATCCAAAGGAAAGATGAGAGTGGGGACCAAAACACGTACCTTAACCTTGATGAGAAGGAGGTTGGACACCCATGTTAAACCTCAATTTTGCAAATGGTTCCTTCAGGAATGATTTTGTGAATATATCAGCAACTTGTTCAGATGTAGGAACATACTCCAGCCTCAATTCATTCTTCTACACCTGCTCTTTGATGAAGTGGTACTTTATATCAATGTGTTTGAATGAGAATGTTGTACCAAATTTCTTGTAATATTTATTGCACTCAGATTATTACAACCCAAGAACAATGGTAGCTTTACTTCAACAAGTAGATCTTTCAGTTGAGTCTTCATCCACATTAGTTGAGTTGCATCTTGAGTAGCAGCAACATACTCAACTTCAGATGTGTTAAGAGTTACTGAATTATGTTTCATGGTATGCCAACTAACACAAATTTTCCCCAGAAAGAAAAATCTACTAGATGTAGATCCTCGATCATCAACATTTCCTTCCCAATCAGCATTAGAATACCCGAATAGATCAATATTTCCTGAGCCATCATATATGATTCCAAATTTTTTTGTGCCTTTGATATATCTGATAATTATTTTTCCAGCAATTAGATTTGATTCTTTAGGAGCACTTTGAAATCTTTCGCATAAAGTGACAACATAGACAATGTTGGGTCCTAAGGTAGTTAGATACAATAGACTTCCAATAAGCTTTTGAAACTCTGTATGATCAACTTCCTTGCCTTCTCCATCTTTAGACAACTTGGTTCCCACTAAAATTGGTGTGGAAACTGGTTTCGAATTTTCCATGCCAAACTTCTTCAGAAGTTCCTTAGCATAATTTTCTTAAGACAGAAAAACGTGATTCTTCTTCTGTGAAATTTGTAGCCCAAGAAAGTACTTCATTTCTCCCAGCATGAACATCTCAAATAACTTCTTCATGTCCTCAGAAAATTTTTCACATGATCTTTCATCATTTCCAGCAAATATAATATCATCGACATAAACAATAATGATGAGTGAAAACTCCTGACATTCCTTGATGTAGAGATTGTTTTCGACTCTCCCTTTCTTAAAGTTCATATTCTTTAAGCAAGTATCTAATTTAGAATACCATGCTGTCAGAGATTGTTTTAGCCCATACAAAGCCTTCTTCAACCTGCGCACATAACTTTGATCCTTTCCAATAAAAAATCCACAAGGTTGATCAATGCAGACTTCCTCTTCAAGGTCACCATTCAAAAATGCGGATTTGACATCCATTTGAAATATTTTGTAACCTCGTTGTGAAAAAATAGAAAGAAAGATTCTGATTGTTTCTAATCTTTCCACCATAGCAAAGGTTTCATCAAAATCAATGCCTTCAATTTTTGAATACCCTTTACAAACCAATCTTGCTTTGTTTCTTATTACTTTACCTTCTTTATTCAGCTTGTTTCGGAAAACCCACTTTGTACCAATGATGTTCTTATTTTCCGTCTTGGGTACAAGTTCCCAAGTATCATTCTTCTCTATCTGATCAATTTCTTCATTCATTACATGAACCCATTTTGGATGCTCAAATTCTTTATTTACATTGTTCGATTCAACTTTCGAATAAAGAGATGTATATGATATAACATTCGTTGTTATTATTTTTTGAACCCTCTAATTTTTATCTCCAATAATGTTATGAGCCTCCACTTACTTCCTCAACCTAGGATGAGTTGTTTGAACTCCATATTCATCAATTGATATTTTTTGAGTCAGATTCTTCTTCTTAAGTATGATTAACACAATCTGCAGTATTATCAGAATTGTTAACAAAATCTTCTCTATCCTGATCAACTTCCACATCAACATATGACTGCTTTTATTTATCAACATTTTCAACAACTTTTACATCTGAGGAATAAATAATTCTTTCTACTTCTTTGTTGATACATCTATATCCTCTTCCTTCTGGAGCATAGCCAAGAAAAATTCCATCATCTCCTCTTTTCTCAAACTTTCCATGGTTTCCACCTTTCTTCATTCTTATATTCACCACCATTATCAGTTCTCAACTTATTCACTGAATACTCACATTCCTTTTCTGCTTTCCTCCTAAAACTCTTAAACATTTTCAGAGCATCTGACTTATGTCTCATGTACATAATACAAGTAATGCGAGTAAAGTCATCAATGAAAGTAATTAAGTACGTATTTCCATTTTTAGATTTCTTTCTCATTGGTCCACATATATTAGAATGTATAAGTTTCAAGGGTTTTTTGAATGAATTCCAACTCTCTTATGAAAAGAATTTGTAATCTTCCTTTTTCACAGATAGTGTAGCAACAATCTATTATTCTTGATAAATCAGGCATATCTCAGACACTATCTCACATTGATAACTTGCACGTATTTCTCTGACACATATGTCCCATCCTTTTATGCCATAACTGATTTTCATCCACTACACCCATGTAACAAGAGTTCTTCACTTTACCAACTTGGAAGAAATTCCCTCTTGTACGTTGGCCCCTTGTAACTATATTTCCATCATTTTCACTTTTCACAAAAAATCCATATTTTTTGAAGATAACTTTGTTGCCCTCATCACAGAGTTGTGAACACTAAGCAGATTATGTTTCAGCCCATCAATATATAGTGTTTTCTTGGATTTCATCTTTTCTTTTCCAATGATGGCCGATCCAAAACCTTTGATCCTTATAGATTCATCATTTACAAATGTAACTGTTCCTTCTTTGAAGTATTTCACATTCTTCATAAGATTTAAGTCTCCTATCATGTGATAGGAACACCCACTATCAAGAATCCATGGATGTTCTCCTTTTGTAATTTTCAAAGCTGTTTCGACAATAAGAGCTTTTTGTTCTCTCTTTTCTTCTATTTTCAGTTGTGCTTCTACCAATTTTCTAGCCAAGTCAATGTGTTCTAGACAGACAACCATGCATTATTTCTTTTCGGACGTATCAGACCTTCCCCTTTTATCTTTTAAAAACTCTGGCTTCTGAGGATTATTAACAAACTTTTATTGCTCTGGTAACACACTAAGGACACCCTTATCAAGATTTCCTGGTCGATCACATCATTCAAAAACAGTTTCAAGTGTTTGGAACCTTTTCTCAAATTTCACACCAACCTTCTCAGATATCTTATGAAATTTCTTTGGAGATATTTTCTTTTGAAAGGATTGGATACCCCCAAATCCTTGTCTTTCAAAACTTGTGGAATAGTTGTAATGTTTTTGGTTGAACCAACACATATTTTCCATGTGTCCAAATCCACCACAATACTATAAGTAACCATAAAAAAAATATTTTCCTCTCAAACTTCTATAGTGACCAGATTTGTGAACACGCTTTTCAACAGCCTTCTTAATAGAACTATACTGACCATCAACCTTCATGTTTTCATTTGTAACTCCCTTTATAATTTTAGATTTAACAGTACCTGAAGCATTAAAGGTCTTTCTTGACTCATGATTTTTATGCACTTCTGATTTTTCATCATTGCTAACTTTGACCACATACATGGTCTTTCCAGCCTTGTTCTTATCAGAACCAGTTCTGTCTTTCATTTCAACTTTTGAAGGTAACTTTTGTGGATCCTTTTTTGGTTCATTCTTACTGGAACATTCTCCATCTTCTGAGATATAATTTTTGAAACTAATATTCATTTCTTTAGCTTTATAAATTTTCTATTGGACAAGTTCCAACTCTTCTTCTTTTTTCCTTCAGCTTTACTTCAAGATGATCATTACAATTCTTTGTATTCTCAAGATAATTTTTCAAATCATCAATCCCCTTTTCCATCATGATATTCTCATCATTAAAACCTTCTTGATTTCTTAATGTGGAATTTTTATTTATCATCTTGTTGTTTTCCTTCTCAAGTATTCGGATCTTCCTCAGGCATTCTTTCAACTCTTCCTTCAGATGATATTCAAGTTGAGTTTCTTCTTCTTCTGAACTGTTTCTCTCATACTCTTCATTATTCATTGTAGCAATAAAGGTATTCTCTCTAGTTTTTTTAGCAAATAATTTCTCAGATTCATCTTTGATGTCTTTTTCATATTCATCTTTAGATAAAAAGATTCTTCGTTTTGATTTGAAGAACTTTTTATCCTTCCCCTTTGAAAAATATTTATCTTTGTCAGCTTGTTTCTTCCACAACCTTCTTGTCCTTTTGTTTTCATCATCACTCTCTTCTTATTTATTCTTTTGAGGACAATTAGCCGTAAAGTGACCAACGACTCCTCACTCAAAACATTTCAAGGGAAGTTTACCCTTGTATTTCCATGTTCCTCTTTTCACATTCTTAGAAAATAAGGATAAAATTTCATCAAAATTTTTACATACCTCATCTTCAGAATTGGATTCAACAACATCATCTTCAATAAGAGTCTTATTTGACTTACTCTCTTTGTAGCCTTGAATGAAATTTCTCTATTAGTTTTTGTTTTTCCCTTAAAAGTATTCTCCCTTCTCATCTCATAAGTAATGAGAGTGATATGAAAATCATCCAAAGATAATGTTTCAGGGTCTCTATCTTCTAATGAAGACACTTTTGCATCAAACTTGTCAGGTAGAATTCTCAAGATCTTTTTGACAACTCTATAATCCTCCAATGTTTCACCAAGACATCTGATTGTACCGACAATATCATTTATTCTGGTAAAGAAATCCCCAACAGATTCATATTCTCCCATTTTCAAGTCTTCATACTTCAGTCTCCAGATTTGTAGTTTAGCCTTCTTAACTTTTGTATTTCCTTCATAGATGTTCTTTAGTTTGTACCAGATTCCTTTGTCTGTAGCAACACCTTTCACTCTTAAAAATCCACTCTCAGAAAGAGATGAGAGTAACGCATTTTTAGCTCTGTCATCATTCTCAATATTCTTATTATAGACAAGAGTAAGAGGAAACTTGTCATCAATAACAAGAAATCCATCTGTTGTAGTTTCAAGAACTTCATATCTAAGAGACATATAAGATAAGGCATCATTCTATCCTTCCAGATGTGATATTTCTTTCCATCAAAAATCGGAATCCCCTTACTGTTCACGTAATTTATATTCTACATCACAACTTCTTTTCAACCACTTTAGCAAAGAATAAATGAAGGGAACCTATCCCTCTGATACCAATTGAAGTTCTCAGTCAGGATCTAAGTATCACTCAGAGGGGGAGGGGGTGAATCAGTGATATGTTTTTCTTTTTATGTTTTCTATGTTTAAACAACCTTCACCTCCTGTTAAAGAGTTTCTTCCCTGATGAACACAGACAACCAGAGGAACACAATATTTACTAGGTTCACTACTCAACAAGAGTAGCTACGTCCTTGGTATGGTACAAAAATAATCTAGTACCACACAATCTAGTAGAAAACAATCCTTTGATTCGGAATACAACGAGTAGGATATACCCTTGCAGTCATGTAGCACTTTGAAAAAAATAAAATAGTGCGTGTTCTCTCTTTTAGCACAAATAGGGTAATGTAATGATTCTATGATTCTTAATGAACTTTCAAAAATCAAATCTTTCAAAAAAATTCTTTAATTTTCTACCCAGAAGCTGGTAAGAACCTCCTACTACAGACAGCTTGCGTGCCACTCTCTACTTGCGCACCTCCCTGCTTGCGCGCCACCTGCTTGCACGCCTCCCTTCTTGCACGCCTCCCGGCTTGCGCACCTCCCTGCTTGCGTGCCTCTAGAAACTTGCGCGGCAAAACTTGCGCGACAAAACTTTCGTAGCAAAAATTTCATTGTAAAAATTGCATGACAAAACTTGCGCAACACCCCACTTGCACGCCTTATCAATATCCCTCATCTTGCATGCCACTTCAGCTTGCGCGCCGCCCTATTCTACTTGCGCAATCAGAGCACCCTCTACTACTTGCGTGATCAAATCTCTAATTTTCTATTAAGTGTTGAGCATAGAAAAATGAGGAGGCGATTCATCTATTTATAGGCATTTTGGTGACTTGAACGCTACATACACTTGCCCACCATTCCTACTTGTGTTCCGCTCCATCAGTTGTGCACCGCTCTATCACTTGCAGGCCGCTCTATCACTTGAGTTCCCTTCCATCACTTGCATGCCACTTTATTTACTTTTTCATATTTTGATATGATAATGTTGAAATATGAATTATGTGCAACATACACTTTTACGCCATATATACTTGCGTGCCACACTTGCGCGCTGCTTTTGACTTTTACGTCAATCTTTAACTTGCGCGCCAATTTATTTCCTTTGTCATATTTTGATGAGATGATCTTGAAATATGACTTGCGTGCCACTTACAGTTGCGCGCCAATACTTGCACGCCAATACTTGCACGCCAATACTTGCGTGCCACTTTCTTTCCTTTGCCAAAATCACTTCTTTACTCTCTCTACTCTTCATTAGGATTTCATCACAAGTTCTCCAAACTTATGATATTTGTGATATACAAATCATAAAATCATCATCATAGTTTACAAGTCCTTTACAAAGTGAATTGATTTAGCTTCTTTGAAAACAAAAGACAACACTCTGCAACATCAAACTTTTCTTACTTCCTTATCCATCCAACTTGGTCCCAACAATCTCCCCCTTTGGATTTTGTTTTCAACCAAGATTCATAAATCACTGAACTTTGTAACCTTAGGCAATGGATTACTTATCATTCTTCTCTATCTGATCAAGCTCTTATTTCCTCTTTCTCCCTTTTTCTTCTTCCTCACACGAGCTTCCTCCAGGCTCTGTGGGAGCTCCTTCCTTCTTCCTCAGGGTTTGAGATGGATTCCTCATCTAAGATATATTTCTAGATCTTTCTATATCATTGTATCTATATTGGTAATTTCTTTGATCCTATTGCCTCTTTTCTTCCTTGATCTTTCCTTACAAAGTGGTAAATCCATGCGAGCTAATTTACCCTATTTTCAGGGTGCTCATCTAAAATGATGATTTCTTCCAAATCATCTCATGTTAGAGACTAAGATTGGATGATTAGATGTATAAAAAAATGAGGTAAGTGGTTCTTACGTTTATCCATGATTTTGTCAGTGTTTTGGGGGTGAGTCTTAGAGTGATCTGTTGGGTAGTCTGAGTGATACCCTATAAATTAAATGTTTGTATTTAAATAATTAATTGAACTCCTGGGAGATGCTTATGGAAATGATCCTATATGTCTACAAATGGTTGGGACTAGTGATAGGCTTCAGACTTTAGGTATATTAGTATGGGGGGTTGTGTTTTTTAAATTAATTTTTTTTAATTTAAGTTGTATTATGCTGCTATTATGGATTACTGAGTTCCATGGAAATGTGAAGGGAATGGCCTTAGGATTGATATGGTGTTGGACATATGATTTGAGGAGATATGATCATTAGGACAAGCTTGGACTAATTCATTTGGGTGATATTTATCACTAGTTGGGTGACTTGATTGTCAAGATGAGGTGAATATTTCATCAAGTTACGGGTGAGGCTCACGTGATGATTGGATGGTTTTGACCATCAGTTCGAGAAACATGGTTGTAGGGAAATTAGGTGTCAGGATGGTGTGTCTTAGGGAATTTTTTGGTGATTTAATCTCACCTGTGTTGGACAATACACCATTTGGATTCATTTTCACATAGTATAAATTAGATGATGAGATGTTATTGACCATTAATGTGGATAGAGGCCTCCTTTAGTTGAGTCTTAGAAAAATGGTTGGAGATGATTGACATAGAAATCCATGAGGATTGCAAGGATACATTAGATGAAATTGTCGAGACTATCAGTTGGGGGATGAGACTCACTCTACTTAAGGTAGTTGGGTTGGGACTATTTGGGTGGATGGAAATCACCATTCCTCAGAATTTTGGCTGTTGATACGACAATGATATTATTTAGAGAAAAGATATCACTGTGTCTCGAATGTTGGGATTTGAGCCAATGAAGTTACTTCTGAACTGAGGTCTGTGGGGCTAGGTAATGATTATTAGGTTGTGCCTTCGGGATGTTGAATATCGCTGAATATGTGGTGTCAGTTGGCACATGGTTTTGGGTGAATTTATTAGAGGTGGAGCCAAGGGTTCACATGTATTTGATATACATCAGGGTATTCCTTGGGATTAGGATAACGATTCGCTCTACTACAATATTTCAACATTGGATGAAGCAAGTGATCAATCCCTTGTGGGTTCTAATCACAAGGGGAGTGGGTTATTATTACAAATATGTGCTATGATTTTATGTTTATTATTTAGACACACCTTCTTGATCATAGATTTAAAATAGGCTCACGTTGGTGGTGGAATTCTAAGATTATTTCTCACACACTACATGGGTCCTTCAGGATGCATGTAGAATTTATATATTTTATTTTAGGTAAAGTTTTAATCTTAGGAAATGGATATTAGTACTTGAGTTAGCATGGGATGGAAGCCGGGGCACCATGGGTTCTTACCCCAACTGTAGTTTCCTTTTCTATTTTTCTTTTGTATCATCATGATATTATATGTATGTACTATGGTTGGCCATTGGTGAAACTTTTTATTATTTTATTGTATGACCCGAAATAAATGCATGTTATGATTTAGTATATATAAATGTAATGTTGTATTTTTTTTTTTATTTTCTATAGTTTTTTTCATGTTTCCACTATTGTACGATATTGCTTGTGCTTATGCTATTGGAAGGATATAGGTCTAGAGACTATTTGGTATCTATTTTGCACTACTTTATATATATATATATATATATTATACAATTATTATATTATAACTAGAGGGTATAGTATCCCCATTATCACCTCTTTACACCCTCACTGCTAGTCGGTAGCCTTTGGCGTACGAGGAGGCACGCCTAAAGCCCCGTGACACTTGGCCCGTAGCACTAGTGAGGTGGATAAATGGTCCAAGGTGATACAAATGGTATCAGAGGAGTTTATTTTTCCTCTTTATTGGTCTTAATATTTGGAATATGGTAGAATGAATGTTTGGATTTTATCATAAATAGGCGTATAGTTCATGTTTAGGTGCCTGTAGCCCCATGAAAGGGGTACATACCAAGTTGCTAGGTGTGGGAATGTTGTTTTTGTTTTGATAATTTTATAGTTGATATTATTTAAAACTTGAGTGGTGTACTTGGATGTGACTTATTATCTATTAGGTTATGATACCCTTGGCTTGGTATGGTAAGGGAGGATTTTTAGACCCTTTTCCCGATATGGTAGGGGATGATTGGTTATAATTTTAATTTGAAAATAGGATGTTATATATATATATACAAATATTTCTGTGATAAAAAAATCTTATGAAATGTGATATATATATGTATGGTCCTGAATATTATAGGATCAAGAATGGATGATTATGTGGGGTAATGTTGATCACTAGGTTGGGTGACGAGGTCATCAGATTGAGGCAATATATTTCATTAGGATAGGCATGGACTAAGGTATATGTGATACCTAGATTTTTTATGGGTGGGTAAGGGGATAAGATTTTGGATTTTGTGAGACGTGGTTGCGATTGGGAAGGTTAAGGGTAGTGGGATCACAATTCCTATTACTTATTTCCCTATCTGTATTATATATGTTATCTGAGCTGTCTGACTATGGTATTGATATTCAGTAGGATTCCACCTAGAAGAGTTTAGATAAATCACCAAGAGGGTGATGATTTTGTTCTATAGGAGAGTGCATAGGTTAAGATCTATGAGGGTTAGGATGAGGCCCCATAGTGTCAGGATAATCTTAAGTTGCAAGAACAAGCTCAGGTACAGGCTTCAGTGTAGGCATGGAAGCTATCAGATTTGACAGATTTTGGTTCATGGCTTGATTAGAAGCTCATAGTGAGTTTGGTATATGTTATCCAAGGGATTTATAGGGGAGATCAGAAAGAAGAGCCTTCTATGGCATACATGACTCAAGAGTTCTAGTTTCAATACCCACCAATATTCTAGGGTGAGGGAGGACCACAAGTGGTTGAGAACTGGATCAAGGAAATACAGATGATCTCTGAGTAACTTGAGACACCTCTAGGGAGGAGGGTAAATCTGGATATGTATATGCTCAAATTACCAGAAAATCCCTTGTGGGACATGAAGGTTTAGGAAGGTAGACACGAGGGGCTATCCTAGAAGTACTTTGAGGCCAGGTTCTTTGAGTACTTATTCCAAGAGACACTGAGGGTAGAGCAAGGTCAAGAGCTATTAAGCCTACAACAAAAATACATTTCTATCATGGACTATGTAGATAATTTCACCAAGTTTTTTCTCTTGAAACCCGGTATTGTGGGTGATGACACCTTGAGGGTGATGTGTTTTGAGGATGGTTTACGACATGCCATTCAGGTGTATTTAATCATCTTTAGGTTGGCCTCATTCTTAGAGGAAGTGAATCAGGTGCTCATAGCTGAGGGAAACTTTAAGGACAGGTCATACTTGATCCAGGTGATAACTTTAGGTGATTTTTGTGGGGATGCTTCAGATAATAGGAAGAAAGGCTGAGACAAGTTCTAATAGGGAAGTCAGGCCAAGGACTTAGGTAGACCATCGAGGATTGGGTCATTGATGGTGTGCTTCTAGTGTGGGAAGCATGGTCAAGTGAATATGCAGTGTGATCAAGTACTAAAGGAGTGCCGAGTATGTGGTCTAGTCAGGAATCTTGAGATTTTCTACAAGAAGCCTTCTTGGATATCCATTATCCAAGGACGAGGGAAGACTCAAGGTTTTGAGATTGGATTGGAAAAAAATACTAGGAGATGATATTTGGGAGTCTACTGCACACAGAGGTCATGGAATAGATAGTGGGACCCAAAAATGGGGTTAGTGGTCAGTGGCTAGTGAAACACCATAGGGAGTCTAGGCCTCAGGCAGTCAATCTTCTAGCCAGATGCATGCATTAGATCTACTAAGTGTAGAGAAAGTCGAGAGGCCTATTATGGTTAGAGGTATTCCATGGGAATATCCATGCTTCTTTTTTATTTATTTTGACATGTCATTTTTAGAGGCATGCATGTTTTGGGTGCATGATGTTCACAAGATGTATCTATGGACTAACCAAACACTGGTTAGTAGGTTTGTATCTTCTTATATGCATTATATATATATATATATATATGAGGTGAGTGGAACCAGGTTTCATATGTGAGAATTATAGGATGTGTGTCTTGTATGAGGTGTGTTGGCATTTGGGAATCGATTCTATGTGAGATTACTTGAAGTGCATAGGCACCTGGGCATCAGTATGATGCAGTACTTATTTTAGGTGCAAGGAATCATGACCGATTTTTAAAGTATGATGATACGAAGGACCTCATAAGTGTCATGTGAGACATGGACACAAGACATACATCTACTGAGATGCATGACATGATGGGTGTCGGGTATAAAATAGGAGTACCTGATGAGGTTTAGAGTGATGATGCATCACCAGAGGACTTTTGATTCCAAGGATGGTTGAAAGACCATCAGTTTTATTTGAGGTTTGGGTTAGGATGTGACCAGGGTAGGTAACTCCTAAGGTGGGGAGCCCCTGAGGTAGTTGACCTATACCCTTTATACCGGGTAGTTCATGTTTGTTTTAATGGTATGGGTATGTTCATTACCATCTTTGCATTTTGTTTGACATCTCATGGAAAATCTATTTTAAGGTGGGAAGATTGTAACATCTTGAGTTTTTGGAGCAGGTCAAATTCTTCACCCATTTTAAATTTTCAAAGTTTGGTGGGTAGAATAACTATTTTATTGATCAATAAAACTTAATTAAGAGTATTACTTTAAACCAAGAACTTTTTTTAGATGATTATTAATTCTTGGAAAGTGTCTTGGGGTTTTGGTTGGGTTTTAGGTCCGTTGGAGGGAGAAAACCCAAGTTTTCAATGTGCACAGACATTGGCACATGGTTTGGAAAAACTATGCAGCCTCCAAGGAGAAACCACATAGACCTCCAATTTTACTAAGAATGGTTTGAAAAACCATTTAAGAGGGGGTGCATCACCATGAAACCATGTTTTTAATTTTTGATAGAGGGATCATGTACAGTTTGTGCATGATTTGGAAAATCATGTGCATGAACCATGTGAGCTTGGAGCTTGGATAATGGGCGTCACATGGTTGGAACACAATTTTCCAAACTGTGTGAGCTAACTGTGTGAACCATTGAAAGTGTAAAATTACCAAACGACCCTTTCTTATTTATTTTTTCTCCATGTTTCTTCTCTTTCGCTTGGGCTTCCTCTAGGCATCGTGGGAGCACCTTCCTCCTTCTATAGGATGTGAGATAGATTCCTAATTTGTGATCTATATGTGGCATTGAATTTATATATTAAGACTGTAAATAATATTTCCTCTTTTATCCCTTTATCTATATTTACAAAGCACTAAATCCATGCAAACCAATTTACCCTATTTTAGGGTGTTCTTATAAAATGTTGATTTTCTTCAAATTGGCTCAAATTAGAGGCTAAGATTAGATGAGTGGATATATAACAACACAAGGTAGGTGGTTATTATATTTATATATGATTTTGTGAGTGTTTTGGGGGTGTTAATTATAGTGTGCTATTGAGTAGTCAAAGTGAGAACCTATAAATGAAATGTTTTTCTTTAAATGATTAATTAAACCCATGGTAGATGCCTATAAACATGATTCTCTATGTTTAAAAATGGTTGGGTCTATTGAGAGTCTTTAGAACTTGGGAAGAATAGGCCAAGGCATTATTTTTTTGAATTATTTTTTTATTAAATTAAGTTGTATTATGCTTCTATTATGCATTACTAAGTTCCATGGGAACACGAATGACAGGACCCAAGGATTGAGATGAAATTGGACATCTGATTTGAGGTGATACAATTATCAGGATGGGATTGGCCTAAGGAATTTAGGTGATTTTGATCACCGGTTGGGCAACTTGGTATTCGGGATGAGGCGATAATGTTGTCGGGTTACAGGCGAGGTTCGTGTGATGATTGGATAGTATTGACCATCAATTTGTCTAAAATGGTTATAGTTGAATGAGGTGCTAAGATAGTGTGGATTAGGTACTTTTTGGTGAATTTTTCTGACCCATGTTGTGACATATACCATTTGGAGTCATGTTCACATAATAGGACTCTGATGATGAGGTGGTATTGACCACTCGTGTGGGTAGTGACCTCCATTAGTTGTGGCTTAGCAAAATTGTGGAGGTGATTTCCATTGAAATCCACTAGTATGGAGAAAATCCATCTGATGAAAGTGTTGAGACTGTTGGTTGGGGGCTAAGGCTTGCTGAACTTGAGGCCGTTGGGACGAGATTATTTTGGAGAACATACATCACCATTCCCCAAGACGTAAACTATTGAGTCGACCATGATATTATTTGGAGGATAGATTTCATTGTGACTTAGACGTAGGGCTTTGAGCTGATAGAGTTACTTCTAAGATGAGGTTTGATGGACCAGGTACTGATTATTATGGTGTGCATTTAGGATGTTATATATTGTTGGACATGTGGTGTCAGATATCACATGGTTATGGGTGACTTTATTAGAGGTGGAACTGAGGGTTCACCTGGACTTAATATACATTATGGGATGCCTTGAGATTAGGCTAAGGATTATCTCTACTACTATATTATAGAATTTTTCTATTCATGTGATATCCCCCTTGTGGTTGATGAGCACAAGGGGAGTAGGTTATTATTATTCATGCGTGATGTGTTATTATGTCTATTATTTCGATACACCTGTTTAATCATAAATGTAAGATATGAACAAGTTGGTGGTGGCCTACTAAGACTATTTCTCTCACCCTAAATGGGACCTTTTAGATTCATGTAGACTTTATAAATTTGCATTTAGGTAAAGGTTTTGGCTCATGATACGGATCTTAGTACTTGAGTTGGCATATTATTGAAGGTAATGGACCATGGGTTCTTACCTCAAATGGAGTTTCCTTTTTTGTTTTTATTTTGTATCAGCTTGATATTATATGTACATACTGAGGTAGTCCATTAAAGACCCTTATTATTATTGTATTTTATGACTTAGAATGTATGAATGCTATTATTTAGTATCTAAAAATTTCATGTTGTCTTGTTTATTTATTTTTATATAGTTTTTGTTTATGTTTCTGTTATTGTATGATATTTATTATACTTCCTCCATGGGCGGGTTTCTAGTCCAAAGTCTATTTGGTATTTTTTAATTATTTATATATATTATAAAATTATTATATTATAACTATATGGTATAGTATCTACACTATCACCTCTTTACACACTCACTACTAGTTGACAACCTTTTTCATACGGGGAGGCATGCCTAAGGCCCAATGGAACTCGACCCATAGCACTGTTTGGGTGGCTAAACATGTCGTGATGCTATATAAAACATCCTAAAATGTATGCATAAAATACACTTATCCCTTATCACTCAAACCCCTAAACCAATTCACCAAGTCATTATAGCCTAAACAAAGTCCAAACAACTCCCATGAGTTCTAGTTTCCCAAGTGAACATCCCTAGCGTCTCTCATAGAACATGTAACATCATGATGTAACTTTTAGGTATATAATTTGAACTCATTTTATTTTTTATCTTTCTTAGGTTGTTCCAGGTTTTTTTTGAAATTTTTGTGTTTTATGGTCATAAACACAGTTTACGCATGGTTTGGGGAAATCGTATGACATTACTAAGGAACTATGAGACTTTTGTTAGTTTGAAATAGTGGTGTTTCACATGGTTGGTTCATGGTTAGTAAAACAACGAGACCAAACTATGTATCTTCGATAGTGTATAGAATAAAGTGTATGGTTTACCAAACTATACAACCATATCATGTGTCTTTGCTAGAATATAGAACCAGAAACACGATTAGTGCGTGGTTTACAAAATTATGTGACCAAACCATGTGGTTTCTCTAATGTATCAAAATGGGAACATGTCTAGCATAAAATTTTCCAAACCATGCATCTAAACTGGGATGATGAAAATTAATTAATCCCAAAATTTATTTTAAAACATGAAACACCTCCTGTTGACCTCATTCTTCCTCCTATAGATTAAACTCTCAACCATAAGGATTCATCTTGGAGATTTTGTAGATCTCAACCCTTCAAAAGGTTGATTATAATGGATATAGAGGCCTTGGATCATGGAAAATCAAGATAAGATTCCATTGTTTGTTATTCTTCATCAATTTTCTAGATATTACCTCTTTCTCTTGAAAGGAATCATAGATCAGGGATGTTATGGACAAATTTATGGATTTTTTCATTATTTACTAGGTTTTCTTATATATTTTTTGTGATAAGGTTAGGTAGAGACTAGATCTACTTAGATCTTTATGAGATTATTCTATAATTATCATGGTAAGTGTATTATCTTATCTAAATTGATCTAGATTTTATTGAATTTGAGTTTCTTGATATGGGTTTCATGGGTTAGGGACTTATCTTGCTATCTAAGAGACCTATTTCTCTTTAGATTTTGAATACTATTCTATTGTTGAAAATTACAAGTGTTTGATGTAGGTGGATTCATGGTAAACCTTTTTTTTATAAACCATGATTGGTTGTTAATTTTAAATTTTTTTCTAAAATTGTTTAATAACATGATTTATGATTCTTGAAATTTGATTGTTTTGGTATTCTTTATAAAATGGATTTACACTTTGATATTTATGATGAAAATGGATTTCAAATCATGTTTTATTGTGAATTTGGATAATTTTATTATTAATTTGTGATATGCCCTTGAAATGGTTTGAACTATAAAATGAATCTTCCAAGTATGGGTTTTTTTGTGAAATTAAATCTTTCAAGGGTGGCCTATGGAAGATGAGAACCTAGGGTACTTATGAGGGGGATAGATTTGGAAAAAACATGCTAGGATGAATTATAGCTACCTATAATGTATTTATGCTATAACTATAACTATTTTTTATGATAAGGGGTTTATTTATTAGGGTGTTTCCCTCATACCTAGGCCTATGTTATAGGTATATGTGTGCACTTAGTCATGTGATCACCGAGGTGTGAGGATCTTAGATAAATTGGACCTAATCCACCCTAGGACTAGTCTCTATGGTGATTCTTTTAAAATTGATTATTTATAAATTCTTTTAGAAATGGTTTGATTAAATTTTCTTTGGAAATAAAATAGTTTATTTATTTATCCATTTTTCATAAAATGATAAGAAATGGTGAATTTCCATGTTTTACTAAAAATTGTGTAAATCTAAATTTCTTGCCTTTATTTTCTTTAAATGAGAATACATGGTTTATTTATTAAATAAATCTTATGAAACCCTTTGTGGGATCCTACTGGTCCTATTTTTCTCACATTTTGTAGTTTATTTTAGAAATGTGTAGATATTATTTTATCTAAAGTAGGTAAAGGAAGGTCACCTCATGGAGGTAGTGGGTATCCATGTTAACGAGGTGTATGAGTCTAGTAGTAACATGATGGGATATTGGACCTCATTTCACATGAATATGGGATATTGTTAGTCCAACTACTTTGGTTTAACTATTTTGGATTGGTACTTTTTTTCCTTTTACTTCTTATATTATTCTATTTGAATTTTTATTAATTTTTTTTACTTTTTATATATATCCCATTTTATGTATATTTGGTTTATTGCAGGTGAAATCATTCCCAAAGGTAGTTATTGATGCACATTTACTTGTCTCTAGCCTATGGGTATTTGGAACACCCTTTGGGCATTACACGGGTTGGTTTGGGTGTCTAGTGTAGGGATAAAATGGGTCAGGTCATGAAAATTTAGTTTCAAAGGCAGGTTTCATGCTCATGGTCTTCTTATATTGGGACATTTTAGTAGACAAGAGATAGGATCTCCAAAACTTAAGGGGTAGGTTACGAGCGACTGACTCACTATATTTCATCGTAATGAGACCTAAATTTCAACATGATGTTGGGAAACATGTATCTCGAGTTTATTTTTGATCTAAACACAATTATTTTCTTATGTTCTATTAATTAAAACTGATATTTCTCACTTGTATAATGGTATTTTTCCTTCCTTTGATGTAGCACCATGACCCCTATAAGGCTTCTTATAGTTCCTCAGGAGGGTGTTATAGATGATGTTTTGTGAGTAATCCCTCTAGTTGATCAAGATATTATTGAACTTATAGTGTGAGTGGTCTGTTCCATGGACCAAGGTGTTGTCTCTACCCCAACTCAATCCAGTAAAGTGAAACTAGGAACTAGAGGAGATAAATATCAATACAAAAAGTTTCTTCACTCAAAACCATCATACTTATAAGGAACGAATGATCCTTAGGAAGCATAGGCCTGGTTAGAGAATATCGAATGGATTTTCAACTTTATGGAAACTCAAAATTCTATTAAGGTGAAATGTGATAACTTTGAGATTGAAGGCCATAGTAGGAGATGATGGGACACAATGGTTTAGGAAAAATAATATGATGCTTTAGAGTGTAAAGATTTCAAGACCATATTTTTGAGTAGGTTTTATCAGAATATTTTATGATGAATAAATTCACGGAGTTTCTCACCTTTTAATATGGTGACCATACTATGATAAAGTATGATAATCATTTTACTAATTTGATCTATTTTTCTTCAAAGGTAGTATCACATGATAAGTTAAATGATCATAGGATTCATATAGTCTTGTGACCGTATGTCCATTATTAGGTTTTCATGTTGAAGAATACCACCTATGATGAAGTGGATGATAGATATTTGATGGAAGAAATTGACTAAGTGAGAAAGTCAGGGTTGGTTTGAATTACTCTTACACATATTGTAATTTTTAGAGGCTTCTATATAAATATGATTGAGTGTAATGAGGCTCATAAAGATGGTAGTAGTGGATCCCATAGTAGACGTATACCAAACCTTTTTTAGTGGCTAGAAGTGGTCCTCTAAATTTCTATCAATGTGGAAATATGGTACATATGAGACATACTTTACCGTACCTCCTAAGATCTATAACTCAAGTGGATAATGATTTTATATGTGATTTTTTTTTCAGGATCTCTATTTTATATTTTATGGATCAGGTTCATTAGAACTTAAATGATTTATGGTGTTGTTAGATGCTTTAAAGATAGTAGGGATATAGCTTCAGGCTTATGGAATGAAGAAGTTCCACATAACAGAATATTATCTAGTAGAAGTTGATATGGGTTCTTCGATAGTGAGAGTTACTATATTTATTTATTTATCTTTATATAATACTTTATTTGAAATTTTTGCCTCTAATTATTTTCTATTAACCCATTTTGTGAATATTTATGAAGGAACTGAAATCATTTGTGATAGAGTTGACGAAAAATATCAAATATAAGAAGGATAATGGTTTCTGATACACCTCATGTCACTTATCATGTCATTTGAAATTTACTAGTTTTCAAATTGGATCACTTTGATTTCATTATCAGGATGGATTTATTGGTTTCCTATAATGCTAAAATTAACTATTATCTTTAGCATGTGTCCTTTGCTATGCACGATGGAATATACAGAGTGTTTAAGGGATAATGGGATCCAAGATATATCTTAATAGGACCTAATTTATCATAAATGAGGGTATTTATGTCTTCTTCCATAGTTTAACTTAAAGATTAATCCTTAGGTGGTGAGTTTCCACTAGTGTTTAGAGAATTGAATGAGGTGTTCCCAGATGATTTTTCTGGTCTTACACTAGATAGTGAATTTGAATTCTCAATTTATTTGGAACCAGGAAATAAGATGATATATATTCCTTCCCATCACATGGAATCAAATGAATTGACGAAATTGAATATTCAGTTCAATGATTTGAAAGCTAAAGGATTTATTTTCCCAAGTATTCCACCTTGGTTATCCCAAATTATTTTTGATAATAAATCCATTGAAAATATTTTTTTATGTGTAGATTACCAGAATATGAACTAGGTAAATATTAAGTATAAGTATCATTTTCCCTATATTAATGATTTTCTTGATCAATTAAATAGAGTAAAGTGGTTCCTAAAAATTGATCTTCGGCCTAGGTATCACTATATTAGAGTTAAGTAGTCAAATATTCCAAAGACCACCTCCTAGAGAAGATATGGAAAATTTGAATATCTTGTGATTCCATTTGGTCTAACTAATGATCAGACTATTTTCATGGCCCTATAGAATCATGTTTTCCACCGATTCCTTGATTCCTTTGTCATGATATTCATGGAATACATTTTGGATTACATGAGAACTGAATATGAGTATAAAAATTACTTGATTTCCATTTCCAAAATCTTAAGGGATCACCAAATTTTTTCTAAGTTATCAAAATTTCATTTATGGATTTGATAAGTTAAGTTATTAGGACATGTGGTTTTAGAGCATGAAATATTGGGTTATCTAAAGAGGGTAAAAGCTATATTATCACAAGAGGAGCCACAAAATGTATTTGATACACAAATAATCTTGTATTTGGTAGGATATTATCTGTGGTTCATGAAGGACTTATTGAAATTTTTATTACTTTTGACTGATCTTACCAAAAAAGGGGTGAAATTTTTATGGGATTCTAAGTGTCAAACTTCCTTTGATGAATTTAAGTAACGTATGACCTCAAAAACTATTTTTATTTGTATTTTTATTCTTTAGATGTTGGTTTAGGATGTGTTATTTTGAAATAAGATCATAGAGTGGCATATGAATCTCATCAAATTCAGCCACATGAGAAAAATTACCCCATCCACATTTTAAAACTTGCGGTTTTTATACATGATCTTAAGAGTTGGTGACATTACCTCTTCAGGTAAAGGTTCAATATTTATTCTGAATATAATATTTCGAGTTATATCTTTTCTCATAATGACCTAAATCTTAGGAATATGTGATTGGTGGAGTATCTTTAGTCATTTATCTTTAACATTGCCTATAACCCTGGAAAGGGGAATGTTATTACTAATAATCTGAGTAGAATTTTACCTTCTTAAGTAGTGATAGAATTTAAATATGAATATAGTTTCCTGGGAATATTTTTTTGATAAACCTGTATGTAATGGAGTAAGAGAATGATATTGGTCTGGCTAGTGTTTAGTTAAAATTGTCTCTTATCAAGTTTAATTTTAGGAGAAACAATGGGATAAGATTTCATAAATATAATTAACTCTTTATATGGTGGGTAGATTATTACCAAGAGTTATCTCACCTAATATGGCTTTAATTATTTTAGGAATTGGTATTTCATTCCTTCATCCTTGTGAAAGGTTTTGGTGGAAGGTTTTCTTGGTTCTTAGTGTGATGTTAATCCTGGTACAATAAATATGTAATATTACATTAAGCATTGGTTTTTGTGACAAGGTTTGAAATATAAAATAGATGATTTTGTGTCTCAATGCTATACCTTCCATTAAATTAAGGACAAACACCAAAATCCATATGGATTAATTTGGCCTCTCCTAGTTCCCAATTGGAAATAGGATGAGGTATCTATGGATTTCATTTTTGGATTACCATAGAATCACAAAGAAAATAATTCCATATGGGAAATGATTGATTAACTAACCAAACCATCTCATTTTATTTCGATTCGATACACCACCAAGGTCAAGGATTTGGGAAAGTTGTACATTTGGAAGATCTTGAGGTTGCATGGGGTTCCGTATGCTATTATTTTAGATAGGGACCTTGATTTACCTCTCTATTTTAGAAAGGAATCCAGGAGGTGATGGGTTATGAAGTTAAGTTGAGAAAGACTTACCATCCTCATAAAGATGAACAAATAGAGTGATAAACTCAAATCTTGGAGGATATGTTTCGTGATTGTTTCATGGAATTTAGAGGATCTTTGGATAACCATTTGGGATTTTTTTTGTTTTATTATAAAAACAGTTACCAGTTATCCATAAGAATGGAATCCTTTTAATATTTATATGGTCGACCATTTAAATCACCTCTTTTTTAGTCTAAGTTGGATGAAATTTATCTTTTGGTACTAATACTTGTCCAAGAGATGCCAATAAAGATTTCAATTATTTATTAACAACTGAAGACTACTCAAAGTTAGTGAAAATATTATATAGATCATTAGAACAATCCTTTGGAAATTTTAGTAGGTGAACAGGTGTTCTTGAATGTTTCTCGTCATTTGTATCATCATTTTCTTGGGAAGAAATGGAAATTATCTACATGATACATGAAACCTTTTTAAATCACTAATCAAATTGGAAAGGTGAATTATCGTTTATCTTTACCATCCTAGTTTACTTCTATCCATGATGTTTTGCATGTGTCTCAACTTAAGAAATATCATATCTATCCATATAATGATCTGAATGGGGAAGATATTGTTTTAGATCTAGATATGTTAGTAACCAAATAACCAGTTTAGGTTATTGATTCTTAGGAAAAACTCTGCATCATAAATCTATTCTATTGTTCTAAGTGTTGTAGTAACACAAAAAAATTATCATGAGATGTGGGAACATGAATTGGGGATGATGGACCAGTGGCCTTATCTTTTCTTTGATAAGTCTTAAATGTATTGACTTTTTAGGGATATAAATTGATACATTGAAGATAATTATCACATCCTATTGTCATTATTAGGTATATAAACTATTTTTTTGACTATCATTCATTTTTTTATCTTTCTTGGGTCAATTCAGGTGATATTTAAGAAATTTTGAAGTTTTTTGGGCATACACATAGTTAGTGTAAACTGTGTGGCATTCCCAGAAATCCACGTGACTTATTTTTGTTTTGGATTGTGGATTTTCACATAGTAGGTGCATGGTTATTCCAACCATGTGACTAAACCATATGATTTCACTAGTGTATAGAACTGGGTGCATGGTTGGAATAGTTTTCCAAATCATGTGACCAAACCATGAATATTCTTCAGTATATAGAACTAAACCCATGATAGGCACAAAATTTATCAAACCATGTGACTAAACCATGTGGTTTACTCCTTGTATAGAAATAGGTGCATGGTTGGTTAAAAATTTACCAAACAATGTGGCCAAAACATGTGATGGACATTAATTAATCTGAAAATTTATTTTAAAACCCAAAATACCATTTATTGACCTAATTATTATTCCTACATCTTCATATCTAAACACTAGTGATTACTATTTTATATTTTAGAGATCCTAGCCCATATAAAGATTTATTCTGATGGATATAGGGGTGTTGGATATTAGAAACTCAAGGTAAGAGTCCATTATTCATTGTTCTTCAACATTTTTCTAAATATTCCCTATTTCTCTTGAAAGTAATCATAAATCAGGGATGTTATACACATATTAATGGGATGTGTCATAATCTAATGGGTTTTTTTTATAGATTCATTTTTATAAAGGAAGGTAAAGATAGAATCTACTGAGATCTTTATGCGCTCCTTTGGTAAATTTCATGGTAAGTGGTTTCTATAATCTCTATTGATATAGGGTTTTTTGAATACTAGTTTCTTGATATGTTTTCTATGGTTTAAGGTCAATTATTTCTATCTAATATCTCTCTTTGTATTTGGATTGTGGATCATGTTCTATTATCAGAAATTCTATGTATTTGAGGTAGGTGTTTTCAGGAAAGGCCTTTTTTTATAAAACATTCTTTCTTTCTCATTTTAAATTTGTTTCTAAAATTGTTTGATGGAATGATTTATGATTCTTGAAATGTGATGGATTTTGGATTCATTGTAACATGGATTTATACTTTGTTATTGATGATGAAAATGGATTTCATGTGAATTTGGTTTGTTTGATTATTGATGTGTGATATGTACTTGAAATGAATTGAACTTTAAAATTAAGCCTCAAAGTGTGGGATTATTTTTAAATTAAATCCTCTAAGTGTGGGATATGGAACATTAGAACCTGTGGTACTCTAGGATGGGGATAGATTTTAGAAAATCATATTGGGATGGTTTGTGACTACCTATCATGAATTTATTCTACAACTCTAAATAAACATTATTATGAGTGGGGGTTTACTTATTGGGAAGTTTCACTCATCAATAGGCATATTTTATAGGGACATGTTCACGCTTAGTCATGTAATCATTGAGGTGTAAATATTCTAACTAACTTCTACATAATCTACCCTAGTTATAGTTTCTATAGTGCTCCTTTTGAAAGTGGTTGTTTATAAATTCTTTGAGAAATGGTTTTATAAAATTTTCTTTGAAAATAAAATAGTTTATTTACTTATCCATGTTTTATAAACTATTATAAAAGGGTGAATTTCCTTGTTTTACTAAAAAACATGAAAATTTATATTTCATGCCTTAATTTTCTATAAAAAATCATTATTGTCTTATTTATTAAATACTTTTTATAAAACACTTGGTGGGATCTTACTAGAATTTTCTTTATCACGACCTACTTATCCCTTTTGGTGTTTATAGATATTCTTTTGTCTAATGCAGGTAAAGTAAAGGTGCCTCATAGAGTTGGAAGGTATCCATATTAACGGGGTGTGAGAGTATGGTGGTGAAATTATGGGATGTTTCCCCACATGTCACATATAGATGGGTTGTTTTTAGTCTCAACTACTTGGTTTACTAGTTTTTGATTAACATTTGTTTTTCCTTGTACTTTTTTATATATATTTTGAATTTTTTTTGGTATGTTTTATTTTTTTATATATTCCATATAATTTATTTTTGGTTTATTGTGGGTGAAATCATTCCCAAAGGTAGTTATTTATTCCTAGTAACTTTTCTCCATTATGCGGGGATCTGGAATACCCTTTGGGCCTTGGCAGGCTGGTTCAAGTGTCCAATTTAGTGATATACCATGTTAGTTTATGAAAAAACAAGATGGAACTGAACCTCAACCAAGACATAAACCCATAAAACCCTATAAATGGTTAACTAAATCTCTAAATACCCACCTAATCACTTTGATACCATAGGTAATGTTTTCACAGGGCCAAATATGCACCCGTATTAAATTTGAGGTATATAAATTTATATAAAATATATAAAATTTCAAGGACTACCTACCTCAAGAATAATGAATCTAATTATCCAAGGAACACCACCTAATTAAATATCAATTATATAATTACCTAAAAATATCCCTAAAATTCTCACATTAGTGTTCTAGAAAAGGAAAAGAAAAGATAGAGGAAGAAAGAGTCATCCAGGGTATAGATGGGCGTAGACTCACCAAGGGAAACCTTACACAATGAATAAAACTTCAATCCATCAAGGGATAATAAGGGTGGATCCCAAATCATCAAGGAGGAATCCTCTAATCCATTTGTCACATGAGGGTTGGGAAGGATTAAAGAGGAGGTAAAAAGGGGATTCTATAGATAATTACCAACTTTACCTTAAAAAAAATACCAAGGGGTTAGGCATGACACAAAAAATTGAAAAAAGAGGGATCCTACCTCTGTTAATACAAACATGGAATGACCACCAAGTGTTACATGATGATGACATGAGGACTATATAGATATATCTTCAAGACTGACTCGATCATCCAAAACTAAGTCCCAAGACATCTCAAACATTTAAAAAACCAAGAATCAAAAAGATACATTGGAATAAATAAAGTGTAAATGTAACACTCCTTGAAATTTGAGGGGAATTACAAACTCCCCCTATAAGTAATTCTCATTCTCGAGAAGCATCTCTTAGTATTTTATCCAAATAGCTTTGGAAACTGCTCCTGTACATCCAGATCCTTCTCCCAAGTCCCATATTCATTCCACCCATGCTTTCAAAGTACCCAAGAAAGAGGAATTGTATTCTCATGCAATAACTTATTTCTCTAGTCTATGACCCACATTGGGTACTCCTAGAATGAAGTGTATACCTACAAATTGATATTATCATCATTGATCATGTGTGTAGGGTCCACCTCATACTTTTGAAGTTGTGTTACATGAAATAAATCATGCATTCCTTGATGTGGTGGAGGAAGATACAATTGATAAACAACTACCCCAATCCATTATATAACGTCAAATGGACTGAAAAAATATGGCATGAGATTTCCTTGCTTCCTCTAATACTTATGCTCTAACTAAGGTGATACCCACAAGAAAACCCACCAACCCATGGGGAACTCTAAGGGTCACCACCTTTGGTCAAAATATGAATATATATTACTATGAGTGATAACCAATTACTTTCAGATCAACTGCACCTAGTCAGAGGTTTCTTGCACCAAGCTCGGTCTGATCATAGCTGACTCATATTCCTCTAACCAACACAACAACAAACAATAAAACCTACCATAAAGACCCTAAAAATGGGATATCTAAATTAAATCCCAATAACTATTGTTATATAAAATTATTCCAAGACAAAATGATCATTCAAATATGAAAAAAAATAAAACATGCATCTTTGAGCATATCCTTTAGTATATATATCATCCTCTTTGGATTTCCATCTATTTGTGGGTGATATAACCTAATTATTTTTATTTAGGTACCCATGGAATTTTACAGGCCCTTTAAAAATTTCTATGTTTTGTGCGTAGTTTTATCTAACACTATACTATAATGAACACCATGAAACTACAGTATCCCCAACACATATAACCTACCTAAATCATCCACAAACTAATTCTCCCGAATAGAAAAGAAATGAAAAATATTCATTAACCATTTAACCACACACACCATCTATCATGACCCCTTTGGGTCCTAAGTAGTCCCGTGATGAAGTGCATGGAGACCTTATTCCATTTCTATTCTAGAATTGGAAGGGATTAAAGCAAGCCACCTGGTCACTGATGATTTTCCTTTATAATTTGATAGGTAAGGTAGTGAGTGAAAAACCCCATGATATACTTCTTCATACATGGACACCATAAATACCAAATTATATCCTAATACATCTTTATTAAACTAGTATATATCACCCATCATGAGGTATGAAAGTCCCTTATGAGTTCATCCCTAATTAATGTGGGGTCCACTACCATACCATGGATGTACAACACATTATCTCCATCTTGAGACTAAACTACGATGGGATCATCCTCTATGATCCCTTACCACATCACAAAGTAATAATAATCATACATTTAGATGGCCTTCACTAGTTCCACTATTAAAGATACAATAGTCAAGGGAGAAAAAAATACCGCCTCTCAATCCTCTGATACATCCACTTTCTATTCTATGAGTAGGTTCATCAGCTTCCACTCCTCATCATAATTCTGAACTCCCGATTCCCAGGTCTTCCTTCTTAAAGAATCCACAATGAAATACCCTTTTTTGAGGCATATTCTATCTCAAATTCAAATTTCTTGAGATACTCAACCCAACGTATCTACTAAAAATTTAGATATATTTGGGAGAATATGTACTGAAATCTATCATGGTCCATATAGATGAAAAATATCACACTAAAGATATAGTGGTGTCAATGCTTCATAGCACGAACCATGGTTTATAGATCTAAACCATGGGTAGGGTAGTTATGCTCATGGCGTTATAGTTAACGTGACCCATAAGTGACCAATCAATCCATATACATTAGAAAAAATCTTGATATAACTCTCTTGGTATTATAATGGACCATATAACTAATCCTAGGGTTTAGAAAAATAAGAAATAGTGAAAACATCACCCCCTTCTTTAGTTCCTAGAATTCCTCCTCACACATACTAGACCACTCGAACACGAACCTATTTTTGGTCATCCCAGTTATAATAACTGAAAAATGAGATTATTATTGAATGATCTGCTAGTAATATTCTACCAATAAAAGAAAACAATAAATTTTGAACATGTTTTTTAGGCTGATCATAAGACATCACTGCCTCTACTTTTTTAGGGTCAACTGAGATCCCAACCTCTGGGATCTCATTCCCAAGGAAGTGAACCTCCTAAATCAAAAAATGACAATTAAAGTACTTGAAATAAATATGATGTGCTTTAATTTTTATCAATATGATCTCAAGGTGATCAACATGTGACTCCTAGGTCTATGAGTATACCAATATGTCATCGATAAACACCATGATAAAGAATTATAGGTAAGAGTTGAAAATATATTTCATTTAAGATTGAATACTGTTGGTGCATTATTAGGATTTAATGGTATCACAATATACTCATACTACCCATACTTTCTCCAAAAAACTATCTTTGGTAAATCCTTTACCCTGAACCACAAATAATGATAACCTGATCACAAATCGATCTTGGAAAACCATCGGGCTCCCCTTAGTTGGTTGAAATGGTAGTTGATTTTTGAAAATAGATATTTATGCTTCACCATGTATTGATTTATATTTTGTTAACCCATGAATATCATGAGGCCACCATCTTCCTTCATGGTGAATAGAACTATAGAACTCTAAAGAGAGGTAATCAGATGAATAAAACAGTTCACCTCAAGATCCTTGAGCTTTACCTTAATCTCTCTCAGCTTAGAAAAATCCAAAAAATAAGGGGGGATATATATATAAGATCCAAAACTAACATGAGATCAATTAAAAAATTGATCTCCCTTTTTGAAAGTATCCTTGATAAATCCTCTAAAAAAAATCATAGAACTGGTTCACCACTAGAGGAAAAGTGGATAGAACAATCATCTGGTCTACTATAAGAACTATACCCACCATATGTGTTATAATGTATCCTACTTAGATGTAATTAGGTTCATCTATATCTACCTTAGTATCCCACTACTCCAGAAGAATAAAGTATTCTCCCCCCAAGGGAGTTAAAAGAAACCCACCTATGGTCACAGTCAATGTGAACCTAGAAGAACGTTAGCTATTCCATCTCGAAAATGATGTTGAAACTCATCAAATCCAATAATAGAAAATGACACAAATTCCCATATACCCCAACCACTATGACACATGTGAGAAACCTCTGAAAATGAACCAAAATTTTCCCAATATGTTTATCAATAACTAAACCTAGGATAAAACACTACTGCCAACCCCGACTCCGATATGACTTGAGAATATATAAAATAATGAGAATCCCTGATATCAAATAAAGATACTAAATACATTGAGGTAATGAGAATCATAACTCTAACAGTCAAATAAAACTCTTCTTCATATGTTGGAACTTGATCTAAAGTATACACTCAACGTAACTATAATATACATCCCTACCCCCATGATCCCTAACTCACCTATGGGACTGAAGCCAATGGAATATGCGGTTGTGGAAGCTAAGACCCTTATTCAGCTCCCTGACTTGATTGCCTAGACATCATCCTGCTATCCATCGGTGGTTCACCTGACCAAGACCTAAATTATTGTATATATCACAAATCTCTTCCCATACCTAATTAGAATATCATAAAATAAAAATATAGTAGATGTCCCATTATTATTCCTAAATGACACTTCCTCAGTTAACTGGTACATATATTAGTAAAATTTCCGGCCTGTTTACACTAAAAATACATGGGAGGTGTCCCTTCTAAAGTTAGAAGTGAAAAAATCTTTTCTTTCTTGGACTTTTTATCTCTACTCTATCATATCCCCTCAAACCTTCCCTTACTACCACTAAAATAAGCACAAAAAACACTGCTTAGAAGGATGAAACTTGGACCCCTGAAGAAGGGAATAAAGCCCATTGTTCTATCCTCTATTACACCCTTCTCAATAGTGGAATCCTTACATACCACATACAAGTATGATTCCAGTAAAAATGTTTGGACCTAGCACATCATCTCCAGAAGAAGAATTCTCTCAACTCTTATAGCCTTTTGAGACTCATTCTGAGATGACAGTGGAGAAAAACATATCAAATCTATAAAATAGGTCACATAGTCAGCTACAAGTATTGTTCCCTACTAGAGCACCATAATTTTATGATCTCTATCCAAACTCAATTTATTATTTTATAACTCCTTAAAAGATACCCATGAAGAGACTCATGTCTCTGAGTCTCAATCATCAAGCCCTACCACCTCATGTTAGGTCCCTATAGTATATACATAACTAGTTTCACCTGAAGGACATTATGAATCTCCACAATCTCAAATATCCCTTTAAAAATCTTGATCGAATCCTCAGTATCTTGAGGACCAACAATACCCTAAAATATTATAGGGTTATGTATATGGGAATATCATAAAAAATCCACCATAATGGTCTCTCCTTGATGGGAACCTCCAACTCCCAACGACATGATGTGGAAAACACCAAGATAAAGATGATATGATTCTTAAACCATAGGATAAGCATTAGGATCATGCTCAGCTTGACCTTGTTGAACATCTAGAGGTACAGTGGGAATATTACCTCTAATTTGAGAGCATCGTCTCCCCAGTCCCTCGACAACACCATGAGACATTTACAAGGTGGTATTATATGAAATGTACAACATATAATTAGAAATTCCCTTAAAATATTAAACATTAAAAATACTTAGGTAATTAACATGTGAAAATTCAAACAACATCATTAAAGAAGACACCCTAGAGGTTTACCCACAATCACTAGGTACAAACCCCTAACAACCACCTAAGGCATAAGAACAAGTCTTAGGTACCTGAACCTTATTCAATATCATAATAAGTATAAATATAGGAATGTTTAGGTTAAATTAATTAAATTTCACCAATAATGTATTTGATAAAGCATCAAATATATTATTTTTGTCATTTAATTAACTTACACCTATATCAATCATAGGAAATCAAGCACATTAAATATGAACCTAAATGTCTATATATGATGTATGAAATCACTCACTCTTTCCAATTAGGCTAATAGAGAATCTCATAAACCCTAACAACATAACAATACTAGAGGAACAACACAAATCCATAACATCACAATTAATAAATTCAAATCCCACTACCTAGATAATTCGATTTTTAACTATAGAAGTTGTCTAGACACAAGCACAATTTCTTAAAAAATTTCCAACTATTCATATCTCTATTCTACCGATCCCCAATAGTATATCAAAATAAGATAGAAAACTGATACCATTTTGTGACAACCTAAACTAGATTATCAGGTCTGATCTGGTGGGACACATGACCTCATGCACACCTCCATATATATAAGAGGCTGGTGACTAGTGGAGAGGTCCTAAATGGAACCATAGGAAGACTATGCCCTCATAATCTGATAACCATCAGAGAAAACAAAATAAAAAATGTAATAATATAAAGGTAAGTTGTAAAGAACACACATTTTAAGCAACAATAACATTATCCCATAAAATATAAAAGTGGTATACAATATCCAGTACATCAAGTCCAAAATGGATCCACACATGTAGTGAATCAATGTATATATAATAAGAAAAACAAAAAAAATATTAAATTAGTAACCACTGTAAAATATCCTAGATCATACATTAGTTTTAACTAAACCCATACACCATCATATACTCAATATTCTATCAATGGGACCTTTCCCTTGGCTAGAACCCAGACAAAAAAGTTTTCACATGCATCAAGATACCTATGAATTGTGAGTATGAACCCAATAATACACCACAAATGAACCCTAAACATAAGTGAAATAATGATATAACAATAGATTCATCAAAATAAATAAATAAATAAATAATTAAATTCCCACCAAGTTATCATGCAATAACTTGACCATCAAAAACTCACAACCATACCTACTTCAACCCCATATCAAAAGGAAATGTATGTCTAAAACGTACTTGGAATATGGAATGTTCCTCACTAACCATGGCATGAAATTATCACATAAATTTGACCCGTTTATTCTCACTCAAGGGAGGTCACATCATGCACATGACCCAACCCTTCTCACTCAAGGGAGGTCACATCACATCCCAAGTCACACCCTATCACTCAAGGTGAATCTGGAACTCAATAATCATATAGAAAAAAAAGAAAAAACATGAATCAAAATTTACCAAAATAAAAGGAACTTATCACTCAAATGCATATACCATTTCACCAAGTTTTTTTAGAATCAACCAATCCCAAAAAAACTCCCTCAAGGTCCAAATTCCTTGGCAGAAAACCCTAACATTTTCCATGGAACAAGAAGTAATCACACCTCAACAAAGATATAAACCCATGAATCCACTTTAAGGGGCCAACCAAATCTATGAAAACCTACCCAATCATTTTTATACCACATAAAAATTTCTCATAGGGATAACACACACTCGCATGAAATTTTAATCTTAACACTTTATGAAAAAGACCTAAAATTGTAAGGAATTATACCTCAAGTGTAACAAAGATCAATAACTAAGGGATTCCATATAATTCAAGATCGATACACAAAATACATAAAATCATCCCAAATATTCTCACATTAGGGTTCTAAAAAGAAAAAATATAGATTAATAATGAGTCATTAAAGAATAGATAGACTTAGACTCACCAAGATAAAACTTCCTCAGTGAATGAAACTTCAAACAAATAAGGGATGCGAAGGTAGGATAAAAAATCACCATGTATGAATCCTATAGACAGAGGGATACCCTATCTATTAAGACATTAATGGTATGACCACAAAGTATCACACCACAACCACTTTCATATTGTAGAAATACAGCCACAGGCCTGACCTAATCTTCCAAAACTTGCTCATAAGGCATTTCAAAGACCAAAAACATCCAAGAATAATCAATATAAATTAGAATAAATAAAATTTAAACATAAAAAACCTTGAAATTTTGTGATAATTACACCATAAAAATATATTCAATGATATGCATTGATATAACCATAGTGATATGATGATATGTTTTGCGAGATTTCTTCAACACCATCATATGCTATGATTGACCATATTGTATGATACAATATGTCCAAAAAAAAAGGATTATACTTTGATACATGTTATGATATACTATATTAAACAAGATGATATAATCACAACCTATGATATCATATATCATAATACCAGGTATAGTTCAAAAATCTAATCATTTTGTATGATATAAAATTTAACTTCAAAATGAAATATTTTTTTCTTTATTTTCAAACATGATTTTGAAAATCAATAAGGATAGTGACACTCCAATACCACTGATAGGTTTCTAAGAACTATGAAACACATTTTTAATGTAGTGGAGGGAATTTGAAACCTCAAAACCCATGATAAAATAACATGAAATTAAAACTATGTATAAATATAAACGAAGAACAATGTTGTGTATATTTCACTGATGAATTAAAGTACTAATGTATTCAACAATACATTTGAGGTAATCCAATGAGATACATCCATCAGAATCCATCATTTTTGATTTATCCATGTGTTGAACAAAATCACCTGATGCTAATGTAGGATCTTTCTTCACTCCAATATAGTTATTATGTCTCATTGTAAAGGAGGATAAAAAAGAGGTTTATTATAGAGATAATTAAAATAAGGATATGATACTCCAAATGAACACTATCTAAATAAGGAATACCCCTTTATATATTCTTCAGGGTATTTTTGTTTTCCAACCATTGAATTTACTCATACGTTGTGAATTAATGGAATACTAGTTACAACTCTTTATAACTTTATGGTGATATGACTGCAAATCATTTCATCATATGGAATGTTATAATTAATGATAAAATATGTGGGTAATTATTTTCATGTTAATATATTAATGTTTGATTGGAAATACAAATCATAGTGTTAGTGTGAATCGTACCATACAATTATATTAAAAAAACTACCATATGATATAGCCTAATAATACATTATGATGGGTTAAGGAAATGACATGATATATTATATGATGCCTTGTGGTATACAAAAAACAAGGCATATGATATGCCTAAAATTCTCTTATGTCATACTATATGAACTATATATATCATGAACTATGATATATGAGACTTATGTAATATCTATATCAATTATTTATCATTGAATTATTCAATTATTAACCTAAATATGAAATAGGATGGTTTTCTTGGATAAGAAGAATGGTTATTACAACGCCTAGTTCATCACTTCTCCCCTAAAAAATTGATCAAAATCAAGTTAGACCAAAATTAGTGTTTAATTTACTCTTAATGGTTTAAAAATCTTCATTTGTTTCTTTTGAAGGATTATATTTCCCATTTTTTAATCATTTATTTGTAGGTGTGATGATAATACGAAAATTATAAACAAAGTGATTGGAAAAGAATTATAAACTATGAAATATATTTACTTTAGTGACAGATCTATCCAATGAAAAAATTTAATTACCTAAAATTTTTATTGATCTACCATAAGGTTTTACTTGGATACAAAATATCCCAAAAAACACTATTTGGGTTGAAAATAATTTATAGTTTTCAAACTTTCCATATAAAATTTTCTCTTAAAAAATTTCAACTACTTATCAAAGATAATTCACACATCTCTCCTCATATTTTTTATAAATAAAAATATCAATAATATAAAAAACAACAAATTTACTAATAAATAGTATTATAACTTCATTCATATTTTTTATGAATATACCAATAGTTTTTCAGAGGATAAATATCATTACTATCCAATCAAATAATCAAATTTTACTTTGAACATTGTATTCCAATCATCACTTTCCTTTATTTGAACTTGGTGGTATCCAATCTGAAGATCAACTTTTGAAAAGAGTTATGAACTATGTAATTTATCAATAATATCACAAAGTTATAGAATGAGATACATATATTTGATGTTAATATTACTAACAACCTTATTATCAATGTAAATGTGATATGTTCCAAATTTCTAGGGAATAAATAATACTAGAAGAAAACCTGGTCTCATGATTGGTCCTATAAATCCTCAATCCACCAATTCACCTATAATTACCTGACCCTAGTTACCCAGATTCAGTGCATTATTACATAACACTGGCATGATCACAATGGATCAAATCCCAAAAGACCGATCAGTTTAGTAGACTTAGAAGTACTAGATACAAACATAAGTTTTACATTAGATTATGAATTGAAAAACAACAACATTATGTCTCCTTTTAACATTTTCATATCCCTTAGACTATCCCTTCAGGTCAATAATAATATACTTCTTCACATCCGGAGAAAAATAAATCATAGAAAGGGGTGACCTCAGGTGCTCAGTAAGGATAAAAATATAGTGGGAACTTTCATAAACAAGCATAAACATTTAAGGCAATGTATAAGACTAAAACAAAAGCCTTTTAAACTTAATCTTCTGTATAATATGGAAAAGATAAATCAAATAATTCCATTTACTTATTCACATAGATATTCTACTAGTCGAATAATCACATGTAATATCAATATTCAATTTCATAATGATTGAATGCATAATGCCGGACATCATAACCACATAATCAAGGCCTTGTACCAAAACTAAAAATAATATTTTGTCAAGGCCATGTTCCAAGACACTAGTTTGTCTCATGATACCTACCAATTCATCGATGAGGTATAGAGGGCTCCCCCAGTCACTTACTAAATCCAATGCATTCCTCATATGAAAAGGTTGAAACATAACATAATCGTTCATATTAAAACAAGCATAAAAAATGTTAATAATTTTACCATAAAAGATTAATGGTATGAAAATAATACATCCACATTCAAAAATATCATAAAACCTTAAATACAATACAAAATATTTTATCATAATAAATCAACTTCAAACAAGTGTAAAATCCATCAAATGATGTTGACATAGATGAAATCAAAACTATTTGAGAGAAATATATCTTTATATTTTGAAATCATTTAAAAGTAAAATAATTATAAAAGAAAACATTTATTTTGAAAATATTCTTATAAGATTTTAAGGGAAGCTTCTAAGGTGTTATAACGGCAAAAAATAGCTGCACCTGCTGTATAAGTTAAAAAACATTCTTACCTTAATTTGTCAAAAAGGTCAAAAAGTACCTTGTTTGGAAAACGACGGAAAGATTCATTTAAAACCATTTTATAAAAATTCAAAAAAGGGTATAAATTAATTTAAATAATATTCTAGTAAATAGTAAAAATATTTTGAAATACATTTTTAAGAAACACAGATGTGGATGATAAAGAGGTCCCGGTAGATACTTAAATATAAACAACCTCAGATAAAAGAGATTGTAAAATTAACCCTTACCTTGTACTTTTCCTTGGTAGAGGGTATTTTAACATCTTTTATAATAGTTAAATAATTGTTATTAAATTATACAAGAACCAAATACATAAATATGATATCATATATGATCTTCTAATATTACATTGTTAATAATATTTCAGTAGTATCATTATTTTGGATGTTAAATGATTCATTTTCCTTTATATGTTTTGTTAGGTAAGTAATATTTGTTATGTATATTATGTATTTGATTCATATATATAATTATATTATGTTATTAAACATTATTTTTAACCATAAAATTAAAATTATTCTTGAATGGTTATTATGGGGAATGAATCTCATCGCGTTCGTGGAGACGGTAATCCGTACGTACGCACGAGCAACAATACCATTCTATTGATGGTGTAATCGTATGTAAATGGATTTTATATAATATATAAATAATCTTTAAAATGTTATATTTATTATTTAAATCAATTATACTCGTTATTATACCCATATAAATAATGAAATGTTTGAATAACAAACTACACCATGACGTGGAGACGGTAAGTCGTACGTACGCACGTATGGTGACTTGACATTCATAGAATGAATAGAATAATGAAAATGGTTGTAAAATATTTATAATAAAATAATAGTATGTATAAGGTACTGGAGTTATTATTTTTGTATGGAAACAACAAAGAAAGAGGAAGTGGAAGAAGAAAAGAACTTTGAAAGATGTGGTGAAATTATTATCTCTTCTTCGGGTGTTTCCCTTTGAGTTGATCAAAAGGGCTCTTTAGGTTGACTTTCTGATCAAAGTAAGGACTCTAGGTAAAAGTGAGGATAGTTAGGAGTATATTTGAGTAGGGTTTGGCTGAGACAAATGGCTTTGGAGGTGTAATTTTTAGATAAGGTTAAGTACCCTTTTATAAGGGAGGTGAGGGTCACTTTAGGAAAAATTGAAATATTATTTTATTATATAATCATATTCAGTTTATAATGGCTCAAAAAAGATTTATTTCGAGGCTAAGGTGGGGATACGTTGAAAACCTTTCAACAAATAGTTTTTAGATAGGTTTAGGTCACCATATTAACCTTATATTTTAGATTTAACTCTTAGTTAAATAGTTTAATTTTTACCATATATTCTTGTATTATTATAATAAATGGTTAATAAACTTACTATAAAAATACAAGAGAACCCAAAGTAGTTAATTATTGATATATATAACTTTATATAAGTATTTCTTCCAAACCTTAGTTTTTTAGAAATATTATATCAATTAATAATATAGTATTTTCTTTAAAAACTCATTTATGTCAATTTTGACACTATTTGGTATTTGATTTTTTTTAAAGTTCTAAAAACCTGATTAATTAAAATAATTTTTTTAATAAACTCTAACATGTCATATTAACCTATAAAATTAGTTTTATCCATCATAAGTCTCAATTTACATTTATTTGGATATTTATAATATCAATTATTTTGATATTTCATTAATAAAGTAATTACTGCACCATCATTGTGTCATAATTATATTTAATTATTTAATATATTAAAATTATAAATAAAATACCATTATGTAGGAAATATTTTTATCTTCATAATGAATATTTATAGTTAAATTTATCTTATGTATAACCCTATATGAAAATGGTTTAGTTATTAAACATTGAATTTAGCACTTTTAACTCTTCTTTAAATAAAATAATAATAAATGTCCTAATCTAATCCTAGTGAATCAAAATGATCATATTTTATTCCTAAGGTTAATTATAGTCGAAATACACTTATCCAATAGAATTGGGACATGTTTTAGGGTAATAATAATATCATTTTTACATTTAATTACCCTATTTATTTTTAACCGTGGTAAATAAAAGTCAAAAGTTACTATTCACCAAAAATTATTTTCATCTTATTGAACCAAATTTTACTTACTAATATCAACCGTGTCTCTCAGATTTTTTAAATTCAATTCAAATAAGTGGTAAAATTATGTTTTATACAAATTTTCAAATGTGCCTAGGAGGTGGGTAAAAGATGGTAAAAAACTCAATAAAATTTTATATATCTAATATTATAATAAAATTACTCCAATTAATTACATTGAAATTATATAGGCATTATGTATCTATTTGGACTTAAAATAAATTTAAATAAAATAAATAATTATTTAAATAAAATTTCGGTTTTAAACAATAACGTAGTTTTTTTCACTATTCATCAAAAATTTAATGTTTTCAGAAAAATACAAAAAATTCACTCAAAGCTAATTTTGATATTTAAAACCCAAAAATAAAGTCAATTTTAAAAAATAAAATGTATAAAAATTTAAAAAGTGGGTATTACTATTCATAATGGCTAGTTTGATTTATCGTGGTGTGCTAAAACTCCAAGTTGCGTACTACGCAAGCTATTGCATTATTCAAAGGGAAACGTACTGTGGAAGCTTGGGGTGTTACATTCTTCCCTCTTTAAAATAATTTCATCCTCGAAATTTCAAGAATATTACTGTACAAAAAGATTCAGGTGATTCTTCATTATAAGTTCCTTAGTTTCCCACGTTGTCTCTTCCATCTTATGGTTTCTCCATAGAACTTTTACCAGACGAGTCATCGGTTTCTCAACACTTGTTCTCTGGTATCAAGAATTTTGATGGGCTCTTCGCAATAAGACAGGTCAGGTTCTAGTTCTATTTCTTTATAGGTGAGTACATGGATTGGGTGAGACATGTATTTTCTCAATAGTGATACGTAGAACACATCATGAATTTTGGAGAGACATGGAGGAATTTCCAAATGATAAGCTACAACTCTAATTCGTTCTATAATTTTGAAAGGTCCGATGTACCCGAGACTCAATTTACCCTTCTTATAGAATCTTATAACACCCTTCCATAGAGATACCTTAAAAAACATGATCTCCTACTTGAAATTCAAAATCCTTTCTTTGGTTATCGGCGTAGCTATTTTGCCTAATTTGAGCTGCTTTAATGTGGGTTTGGATAAACTTCACCTATTCCATTGTTTCTTTAACAAGTTCTAGGCCTACGAGTTTTCTTTCACCGACATCATCCAAATAAGTTGGTGTGTGACATTGCTTTCCATATAATGCTTCATATGGTTCCATTTTAATACTTGAATGAAAGATATTGTTATAAGAAAGTTATACCAGAGGTAAATACTAATCCCACATACCATGAAAATCAAGTGAGAAAGATTTCAATATGAATTATAAGGTTTGAATTGTCCATTTTAATTGTCCATCAGTTTGAGGGTGGTAGGCAGTTCTCAAACGAAGTTTAATATCTAGGGCCTTCTCAAGACTTTTCCAAAATATTAATGTAAAATGGGGATCATGATCAGAAACAATCAATAGGGGTACTCCATGAATTCTTACAACTTCATTAATATATATTCTTTCTAAATGTTCAAGTGGTAAATCTTCTCTTATAGCAAGAAAATGTGCTGACTTGGTTAGACGATCAACAATGACCCATATTGCATCATTCCTTCTAGGAGTCTTTGGTATCCCCATGAAAAAATCCATTGTAATATCATCCCATTTCTACTCAGGAATGGGAAGAGGTTGCATGAATCCTATAGTATGTTGTCTTCCAACCTTTACCTATTGAAAAACCATATATCTTAACACATTATCAGCAATCTCCCTTTTCATGTTGTCCCACAAAAAATGTTCCTTCAAATCTATATACATGTTAGTAATACCAGGGTGTATAGAGAAATTGGAGCTACGATCATTATCCAATAATTCCCTTTTTAGATGAGGTATATTAGGAACACAAAGCCTCTTTACAAATTTCAAAATTCCATCTTCACATACAAAGTCAATCGATCTCCCATCATTCACAGCTTTAATTTTCTTTTGAAACTCCTCATCATCATTCTGAGAAATTTTTATCCTTTATAGTAAAGATGGATTGGAAACCATTTGAAAAAGTAATGATATTTCACCTTCCATGATTATTCTCATATCCATCTTTACTAGATCTATGAATACAGGATCCTTTTCAACTCTCATCTTGTTCAAAACTCCATGATCCTTTCTAATCAAAGCATCTACCACCTTATTTTCCTTCCCCAGGTGGTAGTGTATAATGCAATCATAATCCTCGAGTAGTTCAAGCCTTCATCTTTTCCTCATGTTGAGTTCTTTCTATGAAAATATATACTTTAAACTCTAATGATCGGTATATATCTCAAATTTTTCACCATAGAGATAGTGTCTCTATATCTTCAAAGAAAATATTATATTTTCTTACTCAAGATCATGAGTAGGAGGGTTTTGCTCATGATTTTTTAGCTTCTATGATACATAGGCAAAACTCTATCATTCTGCATAAATTCACAACCAATTCCTTTCTTTGAAGCATCAATATAAATAAAAAACCCATCATTCCGCAATGGTAGAGTCAATATAATAGCATTGAATTATATTCTCTTCAGTTTTTCAAAAAATTCTTCACACTCTTTTTTCCAAATAAATTTAACCCCTTTACGTGTGATCTTGCTTAATGGGTTACCCAATCGAGAAAAATTATGGATGAAGCGCAGATAGTAACCTGCTAAACCAATAAAATTGCGTAACTCGGTTATACTTGTCAGTGTTGGCCATTATTGTATTTCTCTTATCTTAGAAGGATCAATAGAGGTTCTATCCTTAGAGAAAATATGGCCAAGAAAGAAATTTCCTGAAACCAAAATTCATACTTACTAAACTTCCCATATAATTCATTTCTTCTAATGGTTTTCAGAATAGCGCACAAGTGATTTTCATGATCTTCATAGCTTTTTAAGTAAACCAAGATATCATCAATAAATAACACTACAAAGTCATCAAGATATTCCTTGAAAACTCTATTAATTAGATACATGAAAACAGAGGGTGTATTAGTCAGTCCAAAAGGCATTATTGTAAACTCATAATGCCTGTACCTGGTATGAAATGATGTATTTAGAATGACTTCCTTCTTCACGCACAACTGATGATATCAAGATCGAAGGTCAATATTTGAAAAATATTGAGCTCCCTAAAGTTGATTGAATAAATCATTAATTCAAGGTAAGAGATACTTGTTCTTTATTGTTATAACATTGATCTCCCTGTAGTCAATGAAAAACCTCATAGATCCATCTTTCTTCTTAACAAAAAGAACATGGGCTCCCCATGGAGAAACACTTGGGTGAATAAATCCTTTATTACTCAATTTCTATAGTTGTTTATTTAGTTCCACTAATTCCACAGTGTCCATTATATAAGGGGTCTTCGATATGGGCCTTGAAGTGAGAATTAAGTCAATGTAGAACTCAATTTATCATTCTAGAGGATTTACAGGTAAATCCTCTAGAAACACATAAACATATTCTTGTACAATAGGTACTTCCTCTATTAAAAAATTATTTTCCTCACCCATAGTTATTTCATTATCTTCCTCTTTAATAATTGAATTTAGTAGAGCTACTGGGGGTGGATCTAGATAAGAATCAGATGGCGACGTTTCTACTCTAAATATAAGGTACTCCTTATCATCATAAAAAATTGTAACCTCCTTCTTATTACAATAAAGTTTTACATCATGGTTCTAAATCCAATCCATTCTATGGATTATATCAAATTCAATCACGGGTATGATGATGAAATCAGTAGATAAAGAACATTTATATGCTCTAATGGGAACTTATTCACAAAAATTTGTTGTAATGATACTTCCGTTATTAGTTTCAACTGACAAATATCTTGTTAAATCAAATTGGAAATATCTAATTTTCTTAGAAAAATGGGAAGATATGAAACAATGCGATGATCCAAAATCAAATAAAGCATTGGCTAAACTTGAAGAAACCATTAAATTACCTACCACCATTTCTTTCAGAGCTTCAAACTCTGCAGTAGTTATCAAATAATCTTGGAATTTATCTCTTGGACTTTTTTGAGGTAAGTTTCCTTGGATCTTAGGAATTTTTTTTGCATAATTCCCCTTTTATCGCCAATTATAGCATTTAACATTGACGACCTCTTTCTTTTCCTTGCAGTCACAAGATTGGTGGCCTTTTTCACCACACTTGTAGCAGACTCCCATTCCATTTAGGAAAGTACTAGGGTGTTTCTTCCCAAATTTACCAAAGTATAGATATTAAACTTTTACCTTCTTCCCCTTATTTACATTTCGATAGTGTTTAACAGATATCTTCTTCTATTTCTTTTCTTTAAAGTTATAAGACTTAGATAATTACTTTTCTGTCTTGATAGCACCTGAGAAAATATCTTTGTATGATGATAAGGATTTTGAGACTAATTATTTATAGAGAAATGGTTTTAACCCATCAAAGAATCAATCAATATTACTCTTTGGGTTACGTATATAATCTTCTTCATGCCTTTCTAACCTTGTAAAGTTAGCCTCATACTTTAAAACATTCTCATTCTCCTCTTGTCTCAGACTCAGAAATTGTCTTTCCATAACTTCTCAATGGTCATGAGGAAATTATTTTTATAAGAAAATATCTTTAAACTCCCTCCATTCCATACTTGATACTTCTTCATCCTCCTTTGTGTTTTGAATTAATGAACACCATTGATCTGCATCTCCTGTGAGGTGATAAACTGCCATGACAACTTTTTCCCTTTCACTACTCCTCAAAGCATGAAATATTTTCTCTAAGGAACTTATCCATTTCTCAACTACAAATATATTTGTAGTCCCATTAAATATTTGTGTTTATTTCGTCATAAACCAGTCTAACATTGATCCTCCACGTTGTGGATAAGGGTGGTACATACAGGTAAGGTTATTATTCATAACATGAGTGAGTTGTCCTAGTAAGGTGATAAGATGATCAACATCAGTTGCATCACTAACATCAATATAATTATCTTGAGTATGAGGGAAATCCCTACATAGATTACCTAAATTGATACAGTTTACATTCCTTCCACTAGGAACCATTTCTAAGCAATGACATACAATAGATTAGTTTATGAATCGCAATACATAATTAAAAACTTGTAAAACACTTAACATAAATTGAATAGTTTATAGATATAATCCATAATCATAAAAATGTTTTATTTGAGGACGTATATACTCATAAATCCTTTACAATGGTTTGTATAGAAAATGTGAATTATCCTGAGCATATCCCCCGAGAGTGTTGTAATCAAGAGTGCAACAAGGCTTTTTGTCATGTACTAGGATACCCTGGGTCAAGATTGAAACTCCTTGTCCAAGTTTTCCCTCCTAGGTACATATGTTCCAGAGTTGCCTCTACCTGCTCGTATCTAGACAAGGATGTATTACTTAAAAAATACATAAAATCTCTACAGTACTAAAATTTTAGGAAGTTTTTCTATACTAATCCTCAAAGTTTATCTTAGGGTAATGTTCTCTAATCATAGTTTTTATAAATCTAGATTCCAAGGTTTGTACTAAACTTCCTATGATACCAATTGTAATGCCCCGACCCTTGTTACCCAGAGTCGACACATTATTACATAATATTGGCATGATCACAAGGGATCAAATCCTAAAAGGCCTATCAATTTTCTATCCTTGGAAGTACTAGATACAAACATAAGTTTTACATTACATTAGGAATTGAAAAAAACAACATTGTGTCTCCTTTTAACACATTCATCTCCCTTAGACTATCCCTGTAGGTCAGTTATAATATACTTCTTTTCATCTTGGAAAAAATAAAACATAGAAAGGGGTGAGATTAGGTGCTCAGTAAGGATAACAATATAGAGAAAACTTTCATAAATAATCATAAAAATTTAAGGCAATGCATAATACTAAAATAGTATCCACCCCTGATTAATTGTGTATCTACCCTTGATTAATTGTGTATCCACCCCTCATTCAACTCCCTTGTTAAAAATTCTTCATTGTGTATCCACCCCTGATTCATTGGATTCATATACAATTTTATGGTATTTAGAAAATAGTATTTAATTTCATCTTTTATGAGGAAAATTATAATGATATTATCATGAAGATAAAGGAGAATCATGTCACTACACTCTAAAAAGTTGAAAAATTCTCTCACCATTTTAAGTAATCTATGATTCTAAAGAAATGTTTATAATGGAGAGTGACAAGAACAGTATTTCATAACTTTTTTCAATTAGGTATATGATATTAAGTTTACATTTCATTGAAAAAATATAACCATAAAGTTTTCTACAAGAATAAAGGATAATTCATAATATTTTTAAGATGAACCAATAGTTTATGGATAAGTGGAAAAAGATATAAAGTTTCAAATAAAACTTAAAATTAATATTATTCAAAACTATCCATTATATAGTTTGAAAAATATATTTTAGAATCCATTATAAAATCCATAAAAGTTAAAAAATGAACCTATATAATTTATATGGCATGAAAATACTCAAAAGTCCCAAAATAAAACTCTAAAATCACTTTCCTATGCAATTTAATAATCCCTCACTCTAAAGTAGAGATAATCACCTTTATTGATCCATTCTCCAAGGATTTATTTCCAATGGAATTCCTCCCAATTTTTTTTATCGATTTTATATATGGATATATAAATTTTTTTGTTGAAATAAGTGAATTTTTTTCCACCAATTAGTTGGATGAAAAAATATGGGCAAGTATAATTTAAATAATAATTGGTTCTAATATTTTTGTGAATACCAAAAAAGTTCTCCTTAAGTTGAATCTTATATATACCAAAACACCCCCATAAAATTTTTTCAATAATTATACAATTACACACATTTATTATTATATTATCTAGAAGTTATATGAGATTTTAAAATGAAAAAGTGATAGTAAGTTATAATGGGACAATATATTCATTTTGAAAATGTATATAAAAATGAATATAGTTAAATTTTATTAAAAAAGTACGTTACTGATAAGACTTAATAATTGAGATATATCACCTAGTATATATATTGATGGCAATGGATCCTTATCGTTCATGATTTTATTTTCATTAATATTATCAACATAAATAATTTTTTAACTCTCTTAATTATAGATGTTTGCTACAAATATATTGTTAGATGGATTACGATATTCTAAAATATTATTTACTAGAATTTTTATTACCAATAATTTTAGAAAATTTATTATTCTTGTAATAATGCTGGTATTTTTAATTTTCTATGGTTAAAAAATTGATTCATTATGTTGCATTGGCCCACTTTTTTATTTCTCCTTCTCTAATTACATGATGTATTTTAGATCTATTTTTTTCATAGAATACATTTAAAAAAATTCCAATTTCACATACCGATTTCCAATCATGTGGCTTTATAATACTAAATGACCATTCTATGAAATTTCCAATAACATGTTCAATAGTGTGTATTCCAACATCATGAATGGGAATATTCAATCCATCACTCAACCCATCACTTGTTTAAATCCCAACATTCACATTTCCATACGGTAATTGCGTATTATAAATAGGACCACATTTGATCTTATACTCTACAATTTTAGAAACTTTGTGGTGCCTAGGTATTGATATTTATAAATCAAAATTGATTTTTCCATAAAATAATTTAAATCAATAAAAAAATTAGTACATGTTTGCTTCAAAATTAATGTAAATTTTTTAAAATAAAAAATAATACTTTGGGAAGGAGATGGATTTGAGGAGAAAAACTATGAATCACATTGGGGGTACATAGATTCGTGTATTGAGGTTATTGACACCTTTTCTACTATTTTTATTTCTGTATTCAAAGGATACATTCAATTAATACATTTTGTATCTATATATTTTTAGACTATTTTTTTAAAATATCTTCCATGGCGTGTATATAATCCTTTAAATCTATGAATTCACTTTTTTTCATTATTTCTATTTTTTTTTCAAAATAAGTCTATCAATGACCCACTTATAAAATTTCAATAGTGTTCTAGACGTTGAAATTTTATTATTAGTACGTTATCTTTACCTACATATAGTGACTAATTCTATCTTCATTCCATATAAAAAACAAAAAACAAAATAGTTATTATTATTCTTTACTATATTTAACAAATATAATTTTATCTTTATTACTTACACATGCTTACTAAATTTATTTTTGTGTTGGAATTGACTAATTGTCCATTTTTATTATCATTAGATTCCTTCTACAACACATGACACATAATGAAGGAAATTCTAGATTCATATTGATCAATATACATGCCATCATAAAAACATCAATCATTTACTTTTATATCACATTAAATTTTTTATTATAAATCCAAAGAATGTATCGGTTGTTTCTTAAGTGTTGTATAACCCAAAATTGATTTTTAGTAGGGTATGGTGGTTGTGATGTGCATTTTTGATTATTTAAACTCTTTTTATTTTACAAGTTAACATATATAAATGTGTACACTTTATACATGCCAGGATAACTAAATTTAAACCAGTTACAATTTAACTTAAATCCATCATTATCATGATAATAAATGAAAACATACTAAGTTTCATGAGATATGATACTTATTTATATATCTAGCAAGTGGGGATTTCCACTTTTGTTATCATATCTCATCTATTTAGTGGAAAATGTCATTTATAATGCTTTATGATTCTTTATAGTTACTATCCACACAAAAAAATTCTTATTTTTAAAAAAATAAAGGAATTATTAAAAAAACAATTAATATATCAATAATTTACATGAATAAACAAGTGTAATAGATATGTTACTAAAATGTCATCCTAGATATTTTTTTTCATTATAAATTTTTTTTTATGTCAACAAAAAGGTTAGTTGGTAAATTCATTTAGGTAGAATCCCAATATAAAATTTGAATCTAAATTTTTTAGATCAATAGTTAAATCAAATTGATTTAAACCCAACTAATTTTGTTTGTATTTAATGATTTTAGTTAACTATAGCATGTGATTATACTCTTTATTTTCCTCCACAAAGTCACCTATATCATGTTATAAATCTCTATTCTTCCACTCATTATGGTGGGTTGCATCAATAGATAGAGAATCCAATATATACACTGTGTGTTACATAAATAAATTAAAATATATAACTTATTTATCAATTACAGAACATATCGATAAAATATATAAAATATATATAATAACTTAGAACCATTGGTTATTCTTAAGTAAATATTTTTCATTTCATTAATGGTTTAGAAACCCCCTATTGATGATCCAAAACCTCTATTTATGACCTCTTATCATATAAATTGAATCATATTCATTAGGGCCACAAAAAATGGTTATTTTGTCACAAGAAAAGAACCATTATCAAAGGAATTAACTCTCACATTTTAAATTATTTTTTACTTCCAAAATAATAGTGGAACAATTTATATTAGTAATATATTTTTCATAAATTGTTTGTTGTTTTTATGATTCCATTATGAAGGGATTATTTCTATATCCTTCTTTCTTTAAATTCCCTTATTCAAATCCTAATTCATCGATTTTAACCCATTATTAACCAATTTTAATTATAGAAAGAAACTTTAAATGTTTTATAATCTAAATGAAATTATTTTCCAATGATCTCAATAATAATATATATTTTCATAAACTTTATTTCTTTTCTTGACACCAGATGCATTGTTTCAGTCATAAGAGTGGCACTGCTATTTTATATCATATTACGATCATCATATTTCATTGGGTAGAGAATACAATCATTAATTATATACCAATTGTAAGATAATAAATACAATTTGGGTCCTTTATAAAACTATCATATTGTTTTGTAAATTGATTTAGTATTTTAGATAAATATTTAAAAATATGCCCCCAAAACTAACATTTAAAATGATGATTATGTTTTTTTAATAGAAAAATTTCAATCGTTATTGGATCCAAATTCCTAATAATGTTCTTATTATTTTTATTATATGATTTAATATCCATAATATTTTGAAAAACATACATGTGGGATTTCTCTCAATATGAAAAACATATCATAAGAATATTTTTTTATTGAAATTTATTTACTTGTTATATACCCTCTATAATGAGATTTTGAGATTGAAACACTTTCCATTTCAGATAAATATTTAGTGTATAATTAAATATCCAATTTGATAATATAATACTCAATAATATAAAATTATGTTCAAATTTTAATTTTTACATACACATTAAAAATTTTCATTTATCGTTCAATAGGGTTCATCCATATAAAATTAATAGAACCATAAAGTCAAGTCTCTCTAACCAAGTGAACTATCTAGTGAACCATAACATAAAAAATGATGGTGGGAAGAACATATATATTTCATATGATATGATAATAAGTTCTTTTTCCATTATTAAAAATTGAAATAGGTCAAGAAAATTTCTCGATATTGATATGAAAAAAATCAAAACTTTGTAATTTTGTATTGAATATCTATCTAGGAAAAACAATGTATAACCACTCAGACTAAATTTTGCTTCAGAATACAAAAATAATTTGATTTAAATCCCCTTAAATTTAATTGATTCATCAATATAATATTAATGATATTTTATGAATATATCTATAGGGTATTTATATCTTTAATAATGATTCGAAACTAAAATGTATCTTATCTAGAAATAGTGTTAACCAAAAGAGGTGGAAAAGTGAGTTTTACCTCATTCAGTTGTGTGAACTCTCCATTATCTCTATATAAATCATATCTAATCATTTTGATATTTCATATTTATTTTTCTCTATGAATTGAGAAATACATCAATGAAATTATCATATACATTTTGGAACCAAGTTTATCTGAGCTAGATTTTGATATTTTGTTGTGTTTGTTGTCAATCCATTTAAAGGTTGGTCAAGAAGTTTGAAGACAAAGGATGATGGTTTATAGAGGTCATCATTATGATCAGTATTTATGAGTGAGTAAAAAGAGTTTAATTACTATTCACGTATCTAATGAGAAGAAAATTATGTTTCAAGAATCTACTTTCTTGATGTATTTTTTTATTTAGAGAAAAATAAGTTGTTTGGTGAAACTTTGGAGACTACAGTGGAGTTGTTTTTAAAGAATTGTGTGAAAGGAAATAATTTTATCATAGCACTCATGCAAATATATAGGAAGTATGTAGTAGCTAGTTTGTGAATGAGATACATGGAAACCATTTCAAGATGGAGAAATGTGATCATGAATGGTTCCTGTGAAGTAGGTCATTTGTGATGAGTCAACTAAAATAGTTTGAAAATTCTGGTGGAAGACTTTATATAAAGCCTTGAATAATTTTAGTGTAACAAATTTTACAAAGGAAAAAACTCTTATAGGATCCATGTGTACCAAAAATTAGATATAAAACCCGTAAATAAAGTATATCTCGATAAAATAGTAGAAATGATATACGATCTATGAAGGATGAGTCTTTTGTGAAGTGGAACTATACGAATGGATTAAGCTATATATTATTCTTAAAAATATTTTTTGGGAGAGTTTACCTATAGATACCCCACTAATCATTTAATTTTTGAACAATGAAAAATTACTAAAAGATCCAAATTATTTGTTTATTTTGTTAAGTATAAGTTCCCAAAAGGAAAAATCATTCACAAATCAGAGTTGACCAGGAAGTGGTATTTCTAGTAAAGTAGGTAAGTTCACAAATCACAGTTCTATGGAATAGTTTTCAAAGTAGAGTTCCATAAAGAATCTCAAAAATCTTATATCATGAATTATTATATGAAGAGTATCCAAAAATAAATTCATAAAGAAAATAATGCAAAGGTGTTTCATGGAGGACATGTGAAGGATTTTATATGGTGAACTATAAACCACATAAAATATACATGGTAATTGGTTGTGGTTATTCATGAGAATGAGAATTACATTGGAGCATCATATTTTAAAATTTATATTTAAAAAACAACACATTTTTATATAGAAATGACCTATACATTGAAAAACTAAGAAGATATACTTCTAAAGAACTGAGTAGAGGAAGAGTCGATAAAAGTGATCTGAGAGAGGAAGTGTGTTATTTAATGATCTTAATTATAAATGCAGTGATCCTAGAAAAGAGTGATCATGGATTAAAAAAACTATATCCAATTAACGGATAATGATTAGTGAATTCTGGTACACTAGAACATTGCTGTGTGTATGCTCCTTGAACTTTATCTTACTAGTGATCCCATATAGGAACAAGATTTTATATAATGTAATAAAAAGATCACACCATGGTACACCCCACCTCTCAAGGTGTATTCTGTTATAATAAGTGGTATCAAATCCATGTTACTGGTGCTAAATTTTTCATATGATTATCTTCAGTATAGAGAATATAATTAATGGACAAGAAGTCCATAAATTTTATGAGATAAATTATTATATTAGGATTGATAAAATGATATTAAATTTATGATATATCAGGTTAGATGTCTTTTATTCTACTATATATGGGATAAATGTCAGTGATGTTTCATAACTATCCATGAATGAATTAGATATAAATTTTTTATATGTTGATTGAAAAGATAATAATGATTTATCTAGATCTCTGTCAAAACAAATTTACATGAAAGTGATGGATTGTGTTAATTCCAAGTTGATGTAGGAAATTTTTTACAACATGTATAAAGGTTATAGAAAGGTGTAGGTGGAAAAACATTAGAAGCATATAGGATACTTGAACAGAGTGAAAGACTATGTCGACATGAATTAAGGGTCACTATTTGATGATAGGGTGGCCAATTTTAGTTGCGGGGTTTACCTTGGGAGCATACAGGCCTCTGGATTAAAGATAAAAAATGATGGGCAGCCAAAGTGAGTGGGAGGTGGAAGTGTTTTATTCTTGATTGTGGTTCAGAGAACAAGGGATACATCTAGTGATGAAAGGTCTTGGCGAGCCACAAGGAATGGTGTGGGTTTGAGTAGGGCACAAGAGGACCATATACCGATGGCGGTAGATGTTTTGGTTTGAGTATTGACAGGTGAACATTTTGATGATGGAATACATGGTTTATTGGTTGGGATATTGGGTCCTTTGGACCATGTATATAGATCTATGAATATTAGGATTATTGGGAAATAATGGTCCCCCTTTCCATTTTAAAAATAGAAGGCTCTTTCCTTAATCAAAAAGGGAAAATTCCCCCCTACTTGAAAAAACAATCATGTGAATACTTCCACCGCTTTATAATGTAAAAGTATCAGTTCTTAAAGAGAAGAGATTAGTATAACATTAATTGGATGATCAATAAAGAATTTTGGTTACTTGGGAAATGTATATAAATCTAGAAGGAATGATTGGTAACTCAAATAATAAGATTAATAAAAAAAATATACAAAAATTTATATTAATAAAGATGGAGAATAGGAAAAAGGTGTAATTAATTAATTAATACCTCTTATAGTAAGTAAATTCAAGATCTGAATGGTTAGATTCGAAGGAAAGATACCCTTATCATGCTTTTTATGTGGTAAATTTGGACATATTATAGTTAGTTGAAAAAGGATATTTGATGATAATGAAAGTGAAGAAAGAATTATATAGAACCTAAGGAGTATATTCCCATATAAAAGAGATTTCAAACTAGGAAACTATTATATAAAAAAGTTTTATAGTAATTTATTTTTAAAATAAGAAGAAGAAAATGATAAATACTATTCAGGGGAAATAAAAACAAAGTTTAAGTGACATATAAAATACATTATGATGACTACAATTGAAAAGTAAGAATCTTAAAGGGATAAATAAAATCAAATAAAATGTATTATTAATCTAAATGTGGAACTTGAAGGATCTATTAAAGATCTCGATGCTTAATGTAATAAAAATTATAATATTCGTGGGTTTTTAAAATTTTCTTTTTGAAGTATATAGGAATGGGTTGTAACACTAAGAAGGGGGGGGGGGGGGTCAATTAGTGGAAAAACAATTATATAATTTATTTTCAATGTAATAAAACTCCCATAATTTTTATAGTCCAATCCTCACGACACATAATATTTTTACAATGCTCACCCCCAAGATGGGTTACTACATCCTTGCTATGGTCCGAATGATCTAAGCCATAGATTATACAAAACAATAAATCAATAATTAAAAGAGGGTTGGTCAGGTATCATCTAAAAACCATGGTGGTTAGTTATCAACCATATCCTAATAAAATATCTCCCAGTAAATTTGATTATACTAGTTTTAACCAGTTTACAAACACAACACCAACACACTGAGGAAGATCACACAGACTCCTAACCACTTCTACAATAGAAAACCGATCTTCCTATTTGAGCCTTAGTAATAATCTAATACTATACTTTATCAATTATTTTATAGTCCCTATAGAATAATTTTCTAGTATTTTTTCACACAACTGACTAGTTAAAATAATTCAAACTACTGCTTCTGGATACACGTTTTATATACTCTCATAATATACTGTTCACATGAAAATATTATTACATGTAATTTTAAACTATTTTCATGAAAATTAATGTAAATAAAATGTTATGCATAATCTTGTCACATTAAAATCACTATATAAATACCTGCAATACTCATGGTTTTCAAAAATCTGATGTCATTTCTTTTTTTTGTGAGAGTTTAATGTCACAAAACACCTTCACTATAATCATATAAAATTTCATGTACTATTTTAAATATATTTTTGTAAAATAGAACATAGATTATATTTATTTTTTTGCACAAAATTTAGTGTGCATAAATTTATTCTTCATAAAAATATAAGCATGAAAACCTCTTTTATTCACACAAATAGAGCTTGAAAAGCTCTTAATTTCATGTATCTCATCACCACTTTATAAAAAAAGATGAATATATTTATACAAAACTAAAATTTCATGGAATATATGAAAAATCATGTGGTTGAAAATCAAAAACCATAGCACAATGATACACACAATCTTTTCATGAATACAGATCTCATTCAAGACTCTATTTTGAATCTAATATTTTTTTATTAATTATACTGACTGGTCAACAAAAAATGAATCTTCCTATGGTATTTATAGTAATTTATCCACTAAATTACTTCACTACCTCAAAAAGTATGCACATGACCTACTTATCCTACGTGAATTGGCTCATATATGTATGCAATAATGAAAATAACCGTAATCATTTCATAAAATGTATATTCCTTTACTGTTACATCCTCATTTTAATAAGAATTAAATACCATTTTATTTTATTTTGAAATATTTTTTGTGAAAAAACAAAATAATTTTAAAATTAATCTTTACCCTTATATTACTTATAGGGTCTATATAAGAGTAAGTTCCTCTTACCTTTATGTAGGGCAGTTTTTAGGAGTTACATAAGTGAAGCTCCTTATTTTCATGATCTGCGTAAGGGTAGAGAGGGGTTTAAATTATTTGTGTAAAGGTAATCTTGAAATTATATGCACTAAGTAAGGGTAAGTCCTATTTTATATGGGCTACATAAGGGTAAGAACTTGTGTATATGGTCTACATAAGGGTAAAAAGGCCACTTTGTATGGGTAGAGGATGTTTCTAATCACTTTATAAGGGTAATCCTAGAGCTTCTTAAGGGTAAATATATTTTTATAAAGGGTTATGTAAATGTATAAAGTCGCTTCATAAGGGTAAAACCTCCCCACATAAGGGTTAACCCTCAATTCATAAAGTTAACCTTACTTTTACAAAGGTTACATAAGGGAAACCTAGCCTCCATGTAAGGGTAAACACCACTATCTAAGGGGATACTAATTGATTTGTAATGGGAAAACCTTATTTCCAAGGGTTGTGTAAGGGTATAATGACCTTAATATGGGTAGTCACTCAATTTTAAATAATTCATAAGGGTAAACCAATACCATTTCATGACATCTATGAGTCATGTAACGGTAAACTCATGTTACCCTTAAGCATCACTCTTTTTGGGAGAAAGATAAATATTTTTTTGTTTCTTCTTCTCTAGAACAACAATATACCTATTTTTAGTGTATTTAAAATATGGAAATCATGGGAGTTGTGTTCATTTGACCTGTTGAACATTTTAACTCCCATTTTAAATGATTTTAAGCCCTCCATATTTAATATTTAATAATAATAGAAAATTAATTGATTGTTTTAATTCAAGGGTTTTATGATCTAAAAAAGAAAACATTTGGTTTTATTTTGAAAATATCAAAACCTTATAACCTATATTTTTTGGTATCCTCTTGAGAATATTTCTAAGTGTTCAGTTATCATAGAATAAGATTTGATTCCTTTTTATCGTTTCTTTTTCTCCAAGTTGTTTCTCTCTCTCCAACTTATGTTTTCTTTCTAGTAATTCAAGTATCTAAGAAATCCTGAGGTAGGTGATTTCATATAGGGTCATTAATTTTTGAACCATGATTGGTCACCCTCTTTACTTCGAAATTTATTAAGTTATGAATCATGAAAATTACTATCTATTCAATTATGTTAAAAATATGGTTTTCTTTACCATTTGATATATGGTTTTAAAACATACCCTTATTATCATTTTAAAGTGTTTTTAAGGTTATTTTGTAAAATCAACATTTTTTGGGTGTTTAACCATTTCAAATTGTATTAATCATGAGTTTCCATTGAATACTAAAGCATGTTTTTTTAAAAAAAGGATTTATTTGAGAAATTTCATCCTTAAGGAGATGATTTATCATTGTAAATGGCCTTCAATGATTATTAGCATTATGTTATTGGTTGTATTTAAGAAAAAAACATGTTTGGATGTTTTTTAACAGGGTAAGTTTAGAAATAAATACTTTTTATACATGTATATTTCATCTTATTAGATGAATATTCATTATATTATATAAATATTCACACCAAAATCGCATAGGTCTAGTATCTTTGGAAACTTGGATAAATAAACAACTCATTCATAATAAAACTATATCATCTCCCATTAATTTCTTCATAACTATAATCCTTTTTAGACATATCATACATAATATCATTCTTCATAACCCAGGGAAAAGAACCATAAAAAAAGGGTGATCTTGAAAGCTTAGTAAGGGTAAATAAGAGAGTCATCAATGACCAGTTAAACATAACTTGAACATAAGTGTATGAAAATATGATTATAACATTTGAAAAATATTCCCTACATATCATAAATCATAATAATTAGTCATGGCATAAATCTTGACAAATGATAAGACATGAATCATTAAGGAATCAAAGAACATGAGGTATGAGGGCATAACATTGGCATACGATATTTATTTTTGGAATACACAAAAGAATAGAAAATAATTTCCTTAGTAGTCAAGGATTATTTCCAAGACTATCATAGTGGATTGGGTTCACTCCCCATACCATTGTAGCAGTCAAGTTTCACTCCCAAGACTATCATAGTGGACAGAGTCCCTTACTAAAATGGGTCCACTCCCCACTCCAATAATATTTATCTCATGAGATATCCATTTTTACCCAATGCATTAGAGAGATATAAAATTATAGTCCCACCCATAACTTAATGAAAATAATAAATATTTATTCCATAAGATCATGAGATATTCATCACATCATAACGCATAAAATAGAAATGAGTTTTATAAATATATGATCATATCATAAACTGTGGAAAAGAAATAGGTTTCATACAATATTTTCATCATAATCATAAAACATCTAAATAAAGAATTAGCATGGAAAAATTGGTTCATATTTCCAGTAAAACTTAAGTAACATCAAAGGATGTCATCATAGAATTAAAATTCCATTAAAATACCCTTGAAATATTTCTTGAAGAAAATATCCTTTTTTACGTTGAAATCAATTCTTAAAAAAATGTACCAAATACAAAGGAAAAAAATTTTCTTTAAAATTAACCTTGGAAACTTTTAAATAAATATTCAAATAATTGAGTAGTCATGATTGTGTAAAATTTTGTTCATACTATATAAGTTAAAAGAAAACATTCCTTTCACAATTTTATAAAAATTTAAAAAGTAACTTTTTTAGAAAACATAAAGAATATTCTTTTTAAACCATTTTTAAAAAATTCAATCATGGGTAAAAAAGACATTAAAAATCATAATATAATATTAAAAGAGTTCTTGATTTTTTTTGAAAACATGTATATGGAATAAAAATGATTTTTGACTGAATAAATAAATAAACTTGATTTTCCTTAAAAATATTCTTTCGATCTCTTGAGTACATAAAGATAGTAAAATTAATGAAAAAAATTAATTTCAAGAAATATTGAGAGGAGAATAAAATCTATTGGACTCTTGAGAGATATATAATAAGTTTTCATCATCAAAACTTAACCATAAACAATCCCATCAAACAATGATATTGTAACATAAAACCCTTACCTCGAGTCATACTCATTACATATGTTATTTATATTCAAGAATAATAAACTTATGTTAATTATTCACTTGATTAATAACCTTTTTCTAGTTTATCATTCATTTTATTTTATTTAATATAATTTTATATTAAATTACTTAATCAATTAAGTTTACATCATATGTTTTTGATGATATTCAGTTTATAAGTCCAAATTGACATCAGTAGGTTGAATATGGTAAAATAGGACATTATTTATTCAAATAAAGAATAATAATTAGGCCATAATTATCATTTTTATACATCAATTACACTTTTAAAACCAACCATTATCACAACCCGACCCAAGATGGGGATCGAGCCACAACTAACCTAGCCCGCCTCTGTAGGCCAAGGGGTGGTGACAAAATAAAAAGACATAAATAACTCAGGGAGACCTTTTACTAAGTACCTGTACACACACAAACACAACCAACTCAATGAAAAAGTGTATAGGGAAATAAAAAAAGATGAAACACTACTACAAAATAAACCAATCATGCATGAACCTCTAGATGGTAAAAAGGTATTGTAGTGTAATCAGAAAGTAAAGGGGATAATACACATACAACCAGAAATGTATCCTAGATTGACATAAAAATGGTAAAGTAAATAGTTGAAAGAGATCCCGAATCCTAAATACTAATATACGACCACCTTACGTGGTCCAAGCACCCATTATCTCTAATATTCTCTAAATTCACGGTTAAAATGTCCATTATCTGCATAATACATGAGTCATGTACGAAAATACCATGTAGGGGTGAGTATAAACATACCCAGTAGGACACCCCAAAAGTTGAAGGGTGAGTAGTAAGATATACAATAGAATATAAAGATGATAAATAATACAATGTACAATGAAGAGTACAACTCAACCCAATAAAGAGTGCAAGTAAGCTTGTACAAGAAGAAATGGATAAACATGGTGCGTAGATGACCTACATATAGATTCTTCACCACCCATATCAGGAGAGTAGACTCATCTAACCATGATATGATAAAATCATAATGTTTGTGGAATACCCCATGTTTCATCACCTTTTTTAGAAGGAGAGTTACAAAATCCAAGGATTGTATATAGAAGAAGTTTATATATGTATGCTCAGTCAAAGAATCCAAAATGAGAGATTAAGGAGATATTTATCTCATAGGTCATCCCAATAAGAAGATTAATAAATAGTTCTAAAATTCCAACAACAATACCCAACATACCATGTATCTACCCTATACACACAAGTCTAAGGAACTCATTCACCACACCTTAATACTATTCTCTTTGGGCGGCATTGAATCGCCCACATGGTTTTGTTCTCAACTAAAAAACGTTTCTCGGTGAGGAAATCATTCCTATTTCCCATGAGTCTGAATCTACGTCAAACCAAATCTTGTCACTGTGCTACACAATAGAGGGACACAACTTCTAGGTAGAGGAACCATGCCCTGGTACAATTGGAGGGTTCCACTATGATAGTCAATAGAGGACCCTTACCTAGCCCAACTAGAGGTTCTACTATTGTGTCTAAGGACCCATTCCTATCCTATATAGAGGGTTCCACTCTAAGTCATCGAAGACCCATGCACTAATACTATAAGAGTTTTCTACTCGAGAAGTCAAGGAACCATTCCCAACCCAGTCGGAGGGTGCTATTCTAATAATTGTAGAGGACCCATGGCCATACCATCTAAAGGGTCCCACTTTGGAGTCTGTAGAGGGACAATTTCCAGTCTAGCTGGTGGGTTCCACTCTAGAATCCATCAAGGACCCATGCCCAACCCATCTAGAGGGTCCCACTCAGGAGTAAGTGTCTGGTGATCCTGCCTGATTATTGCTATCATTGGGTTCACCTCAGAAAATATCATGACCCAAACATTTCAAATCATATCTTGAAATACAAAACTGAGGGCACCATCACATTCTACGTGGGAAAACACCTAGGATGGGATACTTCCAATCCAAAATATGAGTTCAAATGAAATAGATAAGAATGTTTGAAGTTTTATCAGAAGAGCTCAAGGGGTAGACTATGTGTGAGGGGACCCACACAGTGTGTGGTCCTACTTGACCACCTTACCATGTCCCTAGATAGAATATAGCTCCATCCCATGTATTAGTACATTATGTATAGGTGGACTATATGAAGTGTTCTAGATGACTGGAACTGGGTCCATGTGGTGCATGCCATGTCTGTGTGTTGGAGTACACAACCATGTACTGAACCCCGTGTACCTCCACATGGGTTCCCATCTGGGTGACCCATCACACTAGTTATCAAACTGGGATAGGGTACATGTTATGTAAGGGAGGGTTACACACCATGTCTCCATTAATTTTTAGGAAACCCTAGTACCACCATTGAGGGGGATACACACCATGTTTAATTCATTGAACACAACGTGTAGTCGGTATTTTTATAAAATTTGTAGATCTGATTTCCATGCCACAAATAATGGTTCTATACTTCAGATCAAGCTACAATATCATCTGAAACTCCTAGATCTGGCCAGAAAACATGATTCTGGGATGCTACTCACTGAAAAATTTCCTCAGTTCACCATGAGGGTTTGACCGTTCATTCCACACACCACTGTTCATCCCTATATTGATTTATTGATCTCAAACCAATAGGTCAAGAATCCTTAAACCCTGAAGATTTCAAATCCATGCCTTTCTCACTAAACCATTCTTGTTTAGTCGATACGCTATGAATCCAGGTATCTAATTATGATTGGTACCACCCAAAAAAGTTGATCCAGGACTATGAGGATCCAACTAGTGAAAAACATAAAGAAAAATGGGTAAAAGGCAGAAAAATAAAGGTAAATTGATTGAGGCCAAGCATTATTGTCCAATCAATCAAGAATTGGGATTCCATATTAGAAAAAACTAAAATCAATTAAATTTGTGTACATGGGAACATGAAAAGTAGACAATGGGTGTAAATAAAATAAAGAGGATGGATCTGCTCAATGATTTAATCAAAAGGGAATAAAAAAAGAAATCTGCGAATCCTACCTTGATTATAGATCAATTACTGATGAAGAATGCACCACCAACGATTTGAGAGGAGGCATTGTGTTTGTTGTTTCATGATCTTATCTGATATGTATTTTCTTTATTGTCCAACATGATCTTCCAATGGAGGAGGGATATAGAGATCTATAATTCACCCAGGGTTTATGTGTCTAACTACGGAGAATACATCTTGGTGATATTCTTATAGAGTTATCTCTTGTACTGAAATGAGTTAATTAATTAATTTAATAATTAATTAATCCACTTAATGTTTCACCAATGAGAAAGGAGTCTTAATTCCCCACACTGATCCATTTTATGTCATACCCATGGTAAAAATCATGTTTCAGTCTCAACTGTGGTCTCATATTTCTGATATGAGTTTCTATTTAAGATTAATTCTATTTTCTTTAATATGATGCATGTGCGTAATATAACATATATTTAATATTTTTATAAAATTAATTCTAGGCACTTTGAGCCTTGGAATCTAATTTTTTCTTGGCATCTAGATTTGGAAATATATATATAATTATTTCAAATTATTACTAGGAAAAAACCCATGGGTCTCTACATCATTCCCTCCTTCAAGATTTTCATCCCTGAAAAGAAAAAAAAAATGCAAACAACTCAGGATAATGAGCCTGTACATAGCTCTCCCTGTAATGCCCCGACCCTAGTAACCCAGAGTCGGTGTATTATTTTAATACATTGGCATGATTACAAGGAATCAAGTCTTGAAATACTGATTAGTTTAGCAGTCTTGGAAAATAGATTACATACATGAATGTTACATTACACTTCATAACATACAAATCAACATAAATAATTATTTATGAATGCCATTATTCCCTTGTCTTAACCCTTCTTATCAATCACAATATACTTCTTGGAATCCTGGGAAAAATAAAACATTGAAAGGGGTGAGCTCAAACGCTCCGTAAGGGTAAGCAATACAGCAGAAACATTTATAAATAAGCATAAATATTTAAGTCAATGTATGACTAAAAAAAAGCCTTTTAAACTTGAACTTCAACATAGTATGACAAAAATAAAATGAAATAATTCCATTTAATTATTCACATGGATATTCTACTAATCGAATAATCACATGCAATATCAATAACCACTTTCATAATGATGGAATGCATAATTCCAGACTATCATAACCACATAGCCAAGGCCTCGTGCCAAGACTACAAATAAGATTTTGTCAAGGCCTTGTGCCAAGACACTAGTTTGTCTCATGAGACCTACCGATGCATCGAGGAGCTATAGCGAGCTCCACCCGTCACATATTAAGTCCAATGCATTCCCATATGAAAAGGTTTAAACATAACATAAACATTCTTATTAAAACTAGCACACGAAATGTCAATACTTTCTTTATAAACCATGAATGGTATAAAAATAACACATCCACAGTAAAACATATCACAAATCCTTCAATAGAATAAAAAAGTTTTGTATAATAATAAATAAACTTCAAATAAGCTTAAAATCCAACAAGGATTTTGACATAGATGAAATCAAAACCATTTGAGAGGAATATCTCTTTTCTCAAAATCATTGAAAAGTCACCCATTTATAAAGGAAGTAATTTAAAAGATATTTTTGAATCAAAGTGTACCATACCAAAAAGAAACTTTTGAAAAGAAATGTAATTTCAAAACATTAATTTCCATATAAATAAATCCTTAAAATCATTTTGAAAACAAGGATATTAATTAAAAATATTTAGAAAGACAAATCTTTAAAACATTTAAAATTCTGATTTTGATAAAGAGTACCTTTCATAAATTCTTAAAATATTCATTTTGAAATCATTTAAAAGTCACATAATTATAAAATAAAACATTTACTTTGAAAATATCCTTCTAAGCTTGTAAGGGAAGCTTTGACGATTTTATAACGGCGGTAAATAGCCGCACTCGCCGTATAAGTTAAAAAAACATTCTTACATTAAATTTGTCGAAAAAGTTAAAAGTGACTTGTTTGGAAAACGATGGAAAGATTCCTTTAAAAAACACATAATGGTATAAATGACTTTAACCCATTTTCTAGTAAATATTAAATATGTTTTTAAATACATTTTTAAGGAACATGGATGTCGATGATAAAGATATCCTAGTAGATAATTACGTATAAACAACCTCGGATAATGAAGAGATTGTGAAATAAACCCTTACCTTGTACTTTTCATTGGTTGGGGTAGGTTAACATCCTGTATAATGGTGAAATAATTGTTATTAAATTATACAATAATCATATACATTAATATGATATCATATATGATCTTTTAACATTGATTTGTTAATAATATCTTAGTATTATAGTTGTTTCGGGTGTTAACTTACTCGTTTTCTTTTATATGTTTTGTTATGTAAGCCATGTTTGTAAAGGATAGGTTGTATATTATTCATATCCAGAATGATATCAAGTCCTTAAAAATCATTTTTAAATCATCAAATGATAATTATACTTGAATGGATACGATGGAGAATCAATCTCATCGCGTTCGTGGAGACGGTAGTCCGTACGTATGCACGAGCGAAAATATCATTCTTTTGATATTAAAATAATATATAAATGGATGGTATATAATATATACAGAATAATTAACATGTTATATTTATTATTTACATGAGTTACACATCATTATTATTCCCATCCAAATAATAATATATTGAATAACAATTACACCACGACGTGGAGACGGTAAGCCGTACGTACGCACGTATGGTGACATGTTATTCAAAAGGGTGGATAGAATACTGAATATGGTTGTACCATATTTATAATAACATCACAGTATATATATGATACTGGAGTTATTATTTTAGAATGGTAATAACAAAGGAAGAAGAAGTGGATGAAGAAAGGAACTTGGAAAAGGGTGGTGAAATCATTACATCTTCTTCGGTTTCTTCCTTTTGATTTGATCAAAAGGGCTCCTTAGGTTGTCTTTCTGATCAAAATAAGGCCTCCAGGTTGTATTGAGGGAAGTTGGGAGAGTATTTGGGCAGATTTTGGCCGAAACAAAAGGCTTTGAAGGTGTGAAGAAATGAGAAGGAGGAGTTCCCTTTTATAAGAGGGGTGAGGGGCATCTTTGGAAAAGCTAGAAATATTAATTTATAATAAATTCATATTCGGTTTATAATGGATCCAAAATTTATTATTTAAATTTTAAGGTGGGTATAGGTCTAAAACCACTCAACCAATAGAATTTATACAGGTTTGGGTACTTATATTAACCTTATCTTTAAGTATTAACTCTAAGTTAATTAGTTTCACTTTTACAATGTCTCTTTGTATTTTTATATTATATGGTTAATAAACTTACTATATACATCCAAGAGACCCCCAAGTGGTCCATTAATGATACACCTATCATGATATAAGTATCTTGTCAGAACCAGAGATTTTTTGTAATTTAATATCAATTAATAATATAATATTTGTTTTAAAAACTCTTTTATGTCAATTTTTACACTATTCAATAGTTGATTTTTGTAAAACTCATCAAAGAATGATTACTTAGAAAAAAGTTAATTAAATCAATCCTAATATGTCATATTATCCTAGAAAATTATTGTAATTCATTAAAAGTCTCAAATTATATTTATTTGGGTATTTATAATATCAATTATTTTAAATTTTTACTATTATGGTAATTACTGCACCATCATTGTGTCATAAATAAATTAAATTATGTAATCTCCAAAAATTATAAATAAAATATCATTATGTAGGAAATCTTTTTATATTTCTAATTAATACTTATAGTTGAAAATCCAACATATATAACCCTATGTAAAAATTGTTTTTTTAAAAGATATATGCTTGTGTCATTTTTGTATTCATTTTAACTTAATTAAAATAAAGTGTCCCTATCACCTACAAGTGGCTCCATGGGGTCCCAAAATCGACCCAAAGATGCCTATTGTCGAAAATGTATCAAAAAATAAAGCTAGGACATGTTTTAGGGTAATTTAGTATTATTATAATATTATATTTTTAACCCTTATTTACTGGATTTACCCTTAACCATGGTAAATAAAATATTTACCGCAGTAATTATTCAAAATGTCTAAAAATTAAAGTTACCTATTTACAAAATTTGAACATCCTGATTCCAAATATGGAATCCATTTTTCCAAATTCGAAACACAGAAGTGGCAGAAATTAATTTAAAATTAATTCCCGTTGTTAAAACAAAAAGCGTGTTTTTTAGAGATAATAACTATCAAAAGATTGACACTTGTTTATGTCCGGTTTAATTGTAAAATTATGTCCAATGAACAAAATTATATTAAATGGTGAAAATATATTATAAGTATACTTTAAAACCACTCAAATTCATAATTTATCACTCTTAATTATTTTGATTAAAAAAGTTGTTTTTAATTAAAATTTAGTAATTTTCACTATTCATCAAAATATGAAAGTTTTCCGAAAAGTACCAAAATTTCACCTTAGGATAAATTCGATACTCCGAATCCAAAAATGAAGTCCATTTTGAAATATAAAATATATATAATTTCAAAAAGTACGTATTACTATTCATAACAGCTAGTTTGATTGGTTGTGGTGTGTGTTAGAACTCGAAGTTGCGTACAACATACGCTACTGTATCATTCAAAGGAAAGCGTACCGTGGAAGCTTGTGATGTTTTATTTTAAATTTTTGATGTCCCCATTTAGTCAAAAAGTTTAATATATTGTATTTAAAAAGGGTTCACTATTAAAAGTTGATAAAAGTGCAATACTGAAAATGAATTTGTTCTCATAATATGGATTCTAAAATTATAAGGATTATATAAAGTTTAAAATTTAGTTAATACTATTCATAACCTCTTTTGAATGGATTGTTTGGTATGTCATGGTTCACTTGAACTCGGTGTTGCGTGTAGTTCAAGTTATTGAATTATTTTAAAGAAATAACACACTATGAAATCTTGGGGTGTTACATTCTCCCCTCCTTCAATAAATTGCGTCCTCGCAATTTGAAATTGTTCTTCGAAAATAAAAGGTTGAAAATAAAAAATATCTTTGTGGGAAAACCCACATCGGAAATTGGGTTACTAAAATTTATCCTTAAAATGAGGAAAATAGAAATGAAAGGGTCACCACCAAATTATGATCTCGATTAGGATAACATTAGTGGCAATTAGAGACATATAATTGGAGGAAAAACGTAAATATTTATAGGTAGTGATTGAGGTCATCAATCACAAACAAGTTTAAAATTAAGGTCCTTAAATTCATCAATCTATGATGATTTAAAATATTATCGATACAACAAAACATAAGGTATTAGGATAACACATTTTTGACGTTTCAAAATATCTTAGTTGAAATCCCACATCGAAAAATGAATTAATGAGGCATCTATTTAAAATAAAGAGTGGAAAGTATGAAGATTACCGAAAATAACACATACTAGGGTTCCATGTAGGAAAATATGGATATGGAAGAGAAATATAACCATCAATTATCTGATGGAGAGTGGTAGAGAACATGGCTATGAAAAGGTCAACAATCCCAAAGCCATAAATTAGTGATGATTTAAGGTACCATCTAGGACAACCTTTTTGTTCTAAGTTCCTTTTCGTAATGTTGAGGAATTTATTTATGAGATTGGCTAAGATCATAAGGAGATATACTTACTTTACAATTAGAGTTTTATCCATTAATAAATTTCTACCACAAACTCATCTTTCACTTGTAAAAAAAATTCTATTTATACTATTCATACTGGGTTCCAAAATAAACGAATTTATAATTCATCTACCAGATCTTTTAAAAAAACTACATTATTTAATCTAGGACATCTTGTGGGCCAGTGGTAGGTGATACACCCTTGTCGCCCTTCGGTTGCGAGTTCAAGTCTCGCGGCCTTGCCGGTCGCGACGGGTTGCCGCCCGACCTCTGGGTTGTCCTTTTATGGCAATCAAAAATTAATCTCAAACTAGAATTTATCCAAAATACTTCTATCCAAAATCACAGTACAATAATTATGAGGAAGGTAAACTTAATGTAGATCCTTTTTACCCCGTAATAGCATATGAATACCTTCATCATGTATTCTTTTAAAACACTGAAACATCCTGAATTACCATAATACTTATTGATTACATTCATGCTCCCTTATTCCATATAGAATTCTGGATATACTTCATCAATCCAAAAATGTTTTAAACCCCAATAATGATGGAATATACAAATCATTAATCATCTTCAAGGTAGTCAAGAATATCCAATATAATTTATCCAAATCAATCATGTATTATTCTAAAATCACTACCTAGGTATCAGAACCATATTATGGTTTATCATTCTCTCAACCATATATTTTCCAAAAAATTATCCTGCTATTGAGTCACTTTTCTTTGTTCCACACAATCTCAAGTCCTTAATGAAATAGTACTTCAGTACAATCCTTATATACTCCATAATTATTATAACAAGTACATTGTTGATACAACACTCAATTGACATAATCAACATAAGAACTCTAATCATTCCTCTTCATCTGTGGTAGTATCATAACTTGATTATTATCCAATAACATCATTTGAAACATGGTTTGATGACTGGAACATAGGTTTGCGTAGTGTCCAAAATCCTTGCAAATGAAGCATTGTACATTTGAAACCATTTTCTTACCCTTGCAGTCACGTACTTTGTGCCCTTTTCCTCCACACTTATAACAAACTCCCATTCCTTTCAAAAAAGTTCCAGGGTGTTTCATCCCACAGTTATCACATATGGGAAAATTCTTCTTTTCCCTCTTCCCTTTATCCATCTTTTTCTCTTCCATCCTTTTCTTCTCTTGCTTCCCTTCAAAGCCATAGGACTCAGTAAAATCTTTACTTATCTTATCAACACATGATATTATTTCTTCATATGATGATAATAAATGAGAGACTATTTCTCTTATAAATTATAGCTTAAGACCATGAAAGATATGATCCTTATTTCTCTTTGGATTATGTGTATTGCTGGAGTTATCATTCCTTCAACTGGGCACCATTTCTAAACAATGGCATACACTAGATTAGTGTATGAATAACAATACCTAATCCCAAACTTGTAAAACACATAACATAAATTAAATAGTTTATGGATATAATCCATAATCATAAAAATGTCTCCTTTGAGGAAGTATATACACATAAACCCTTAATAATGGTTTGTAAAGAAAATGAGAATTATCCTAAACATATCCCCCGGGAGTGTCGTAACCAAGAGTGCAGAAAAACCCGTTGTCGTGCACCAGTTCCCATTCGAGTCTAGCTCAAAGTGGTGTTTTCGGGTTTTACCCCTAGGTACATCTGTGCCAGAGCTACCTCTACCTGCTCGTATCCAGACATATATTTATTGCTCGGAAAACTCACAAAATCTCTACAATACCAAAATTCTAGGAAGTTCTTCTATACTAATCCTCAAGGTCCATCTTAGGTCAATGTGCTCTAATCAGAGTTTACCTAAATCTAGTTTCCAAGGTTTGTACTAAACTTCCTCTGATACCAACTGTAACGCCCCGACCCTAGTAACCTAGAGTCGGTGCATTATTTTAATACATTGGCATGATTACAAGGAATCAAATCTCAAAAGACCGATTAGTTTAACAGTCTTGGAAAATATATTACATACATGAATGTTACATTACACTTCATAACATACAAAACAACATAAATAATCCTTTATTAATTCCATTATTCCCTTGTCTTAACCCTTATTATCAATCACAATATACTTCTTGGAATCCTGGGAAAAATAAAACACTAAAAGGGGTGAGCTCAAATGCTCCGTAAGGGTAAGCAATACAGCAGAAAAATTTATAAATAAGCATAAATATTTAAGGCAACGTATAACTAAAAAAAGCCATTTAAACTTGAACTTTAACATAGTATGAAAAAAATAAAATGAAATAATGCCATTTACTTATTCACATGGATATTCTACTAATCGAATAATCACATGCAATATCAATAACCACTTTCATAATGATGGAATGCATAATGCCAGACTATCATAACCACATAGCCAAGGCCTCGTGCCAAGACTACAAAAAAGATTTTGTCAAGGCCTTGTGCCAAGACACTAGTTTGTCTCATGAGACCTACCGATGCATCGAGGAGCTATAGTGGGCTCCACCCGTCACATATTAAGTCCAATTCATTCCCATATGAAAAGGTTTAAACATAACATAAACATTCTTATTAAAACTAGCATACGAAATGTCAATACTTTCTTTATAAACCATGAATGGTATAAAAATAACACATCCACAGTAAAACATATCACAAAACCTTCAATAGAATAAAAAAGTTTTGTATCATAATAAATAAACTTCAAATAAGCTTAAAATCCAACAAGTATTTTGACATAGATGAAATCAAAACCATTTGAGAGGAATATCTCTTTTCTCGAAATCATTGAAAAGTCACCCATTTATAAAGGAAGTAATTTAAAAGAGATTTTTGAATCAAAGTTTCACATACCACTTTGAAATTTTTTAAAAGAAATGTAATTTCAAAACATTCATTTCCATATAAATAAATCCTTAAAATAATTTTGAAAACAAGGATATTAATTAAAAAGATTTAGAAAGACAAATCTTTAAAACATTTAAAATTCTGATTTTGATAAAGACTACCTTTCATAAATTCTTAAAATATTCATTTTGAAATCATTTAAAAGTCACATAATTATAAAATAAAACATTTACTTTGAAAATATCCTTCTAATCTTGTAAGGGAAGGTTTGACAATTTTATAATGGTGGTAAATAGCCGCACCTGCCGTATAAGTTTAAAAAACATTCTTACCTTAAATTTGTCGAAAAGGTTAAAAGTGCCTTGTTTGGAAAATGATGGAAATATTCCTTTCAAAAACACATAAGGGTATAAATGACTTTAACCCATTGTATAGTAAATATTAAATATGTTTTTAAATACATTTTTAAGGAACATGGATGTCGATGATAAAGATATCCTAGTAGATAATTACGCATAAACAACCTCGGATAATGAAGAGATTGTGAAATAAACCCTTACCTTGTACTTTTCATTGGTTGGGGTAGGTTAACCTCCTGTATAATGGTGAAATAATTGTTATTAAATTATAAAAGAATCATATACATTAATATGATATCATATATGATCTTTTAACATTGATTTGTTAATAATATCTTAGTATTATCATTGTTTCGGGTGTTAACTTACTCGTTTTCTTTTATATGTTTTGTTATGTAAGCCATGTTTGTTAAGGATAGGTTGTATATTATTCATATCCAGAATTATATCAAGTCCTTAAACATCATTTTTAAATCATCAAATGATAATTATACTTGAATGGATACGATGGAGAATGAATCTCATCGCGTTCGTGGTGACGGTAGTCCGTACGTACGTACGAGCGACAATATCATTCTTTTGATATTAAAATAATATATAAATGGATGGTATATCATATATACAGAATCATTAACATGTTATATTTATTATTTACATGAGTTACACATCATTATTATTCCCATCCAAATAATAATATATTGAATAACAATTACACCACGACGTGGAGACGGTAAGCCGTACGTACGCACGTATGGTGACATGTTATTCAAAAGGGTGGATATAATACTGAATATGGTTGTACCATATTTATAATAACATCACAGTATATATATGATACTGGAGTTATTATTTTATAATGGTAATAACAAAGGAAGAAGAAGTGGAAGAAGAAAGGAACTTGGAAAAGGGTGGTGAAATCATTACCTCTTCTTCGGTTTCTTCCTTTTGATTTGATCAAAAGGGCTCCTTAGGTTGTCTTTCTGATCAAACTAAGGCCTCCAGGTTGTAGTGAGGGAATTTGGGAGATTATTTGGGCAGAGTTTGGCCGAAACAAAAGGCTTTGAAGGTGTGAAGAAATGAGAAGGAGGAGTGCCCTTTTATAAGAGGGGTGAGGGGCACCTTTGGAAAAGCTAGAAATATTAATTTATAATAAATTCATATTCGGTTTATAATGGCTCCAAAGTTGATTATTTAAATTTTAAGGTTGGGATAGGTCGAAAACCACTCAACCAATAGAATTTAGACAGGTTTGGTTACTTATATTAACCTTATCTTTAAGTATTAACTCTAATTTAATTAGTTTCACTTTTACAATGTCTCTTTGTATTTTTATATTATATGGTTAATAAACTTACTATATACATCCAAGAGACCCCCAAGTGGTCCATTAAGGATACACCTATCATGATATAAGTCTCTTGGCCGAACCTTATATTTTTAGGAATTTAATATCAATTAATAATATAATATTTGTTTTAAAAACTCTTTTATGTCAATTTTCACACTATTCAATAGTTGATTTTTGTGAAACTCATCACAAAATTATTACTTCTAAAAAAGTTAATTAAATCAATCATAATATGTCATATTATCCTATAAAATTATTTTAATTCATTAAAAGTCTCAAATTATATTTATTTGGGTATTTATAATATCAATTATTTTAAATTTTTACTATTATGGTAATTACTACATCATCATTGTGTCATAAAGAAATTAAATTATGTAATCTCTAAAAATTATAAATAAAATATCATTATGTAGGAAATCGTTTTATCTTTCTAATTAATATTTATAGTCTAAAATCCAACATATATAACCCTATTTGAAAATTGTTTTTCTAAAAGATATATGCTTGTGTCATTTTTGTATTCATTTTAACTTAATTAAAATAAAGTGTCCCTATCACCTACAAGTGGCTCCATGGGGTACCAAAATCAACCGAAAGATGCCTATGGTCGAACATGTATAAAAAAATAAGGCTAGGACACGTTTTAGGGTAATTTAGTATTATTATAATATTATTTTTTTAACCCTTATTTACCGGATTTACCCTTAACCATGGTAAATAAAATATTTACCGCCGTAATTATTCAAAATGTCTAAAAATAAAAGTTACCTATTTACACAATTTGAACATCCTGATTCCAAATATGGAATCCATTTTTCCAAATTCAAAACACAGAAGTGGCAGAAATTAATTTAAAATTAATTCTCGTTGTTAAAACAAAAAGCGTGTTTTTAAGAGATAATAACTATCAAAAGATTGACACTTGTTTATGTCCGGTTTAATTGTAAAATTATGTCCAATGACCAAAATTATATTAAATGGTAAAAATATATTCTAATTATACTTTAAAACCACTCAAATTCATAATTTATCACTATTAATTATTTTGATTAAAAAAGTTGTTTTTAATTAAAATATAGTAATTTTCACTATTCATCAAAATATGAAAGTTTTCCGAAAAGTACCAAAATTTCACCTTAGGATAAATTCGATACTCCGAATCCAAAAATGAAGTCCATTTTGAAATATAAAATATATATAATTTCAAAAAGTAGGTATTACTATTCATAACGGCTAGTTTGATTGGTTGTGGTGTGTGTTAGAACTCGAAGTTGCGTACAACATACGCTACTGTATCATTCAAAGGAAAGCGTACCATGGAAGCTTGGGATGTTTTATTTTAAATTTTGGATGTCCCCATTTAGTCAAAAAGTTTAATATATTGTATTTAAAAAGGGTTCACTATTAAAAGTTGATAAAAGTGCAATACTGAAAATGAATTTGTTCTCATAATATGGATTCTAAAATTATAAGGATTATATAAAGTTTAAAATTTAGTTAATACTATTCATAACCTCTTTTGAATGACTTGTTTGGTAAGTCATGGTGCGCTTGAACTCGGTGTTGCGTGTAGTGCAAGTTATTGAATTATTTTAAAGAAATAACACACTATGAAATCTTGGGGTGTTACACTCCCACTCCTAGGAACTCTCCTTCATGCTTCTCTGCTGAAAAAACACTTGAACCAAGGGGATAGCCTGTCCACTTAGCGTTCACTTATATTGATCCTCAATCACCATCAGGTTCTCCACAAAGGTGGCTCCATCCTCATTGTCCATGTCTCCCCAGTTGATGATGTGCACAAGGTCATGTGCGTATCTCCTCAGATGTGATACATGGAAGAGGTCATGTAACCTATCCAACTATGGGGGTATATTAAGGTGGTAATCAACCTCTCCAAACCTCTACATAATCTCAAACAACTCAATGAACCTTAGAGATATCTTACCTCCCCAGCTGAACCACCACAATACTCATCATGGGGAGACTCTTAGAAAAATGTGGTCTCCCTGATCAACCTCCAAGGGCCTATGACGAAGATCTATATACAATTTATCTTTTCTTTGGTTTGTCCTCATCTTCTCACCAATGACCTAGAATTTCTCTGTTATCGCATGCACCAACTCTGGGCCCACAAGAGATGACTCTCCAATCACTCCCCATCACAAGGGGGACCTGAAGGTTCTCCCTTATATGGCCTCAAAATGTGTCATTCTGATGGTAGAGTGGTATCTATTGTTGTACGAAAACTATACCTAGGGTAGGTGATCCTCCCAACTTCAAATATAGTCTAGAAAGAAAGCCTTCAACATATCCTCTGACACCTGGATAGTGTGCACGATCTACCCATCTGTCTGGGGGTAAAAAATTGTAATCATTTGTAATTGGTTCTCGAATGCCTCTTATAGGCCTCTACACAATCGTGACATAAACCAGGCATCATGATCAGAGACAATCATCAAGGGAACCCCATGAAGGGGAATGATCTCTCATACATACAACTGTCCTAGACTCTCCACTGAACTCTTCTCCCTAATGGAAAGGAAGTGTGCCAACTTCATGAGTTGGTAAACTATCACCCAGATGGAATCATGTATCTTCACCATGTGTAGAATAATTATGTAAAATTCCATGGATATTTCTTCCCATTTACACTCCAGTATATCAAGGGGTTTTAAAAAGAACTACTGAAACTTGGTGCTCATCCTTCACCTACAAAAAAGTGAGGCATCAAGAGATGAAATCAGATATTTTTTATCTTATATAGGACCACCAAAACTAAAAATAAATGTCTCTATACATATTCCCTAAACTAGGATGTAGATCTAGGGGAGAAGTGTAGAACTCCCATATTATATCCTCCCACAACGTGACTAGAACCACTGTGCGCCCTTGGAATAAGTTGACTTGATTTCATCCTTCATAATATCCATTTGGTGAGTCTCTTGCAGATATCTGATCATGTAAGACATAATAGTCTATCTACCCTAGATAAGACTCTATCACATGATCAAGGAGTGAAGTAATCAACACCATCTACTAGAGAAAAGTTGTACCCTTGTACTCCACTAGGGTCAACTATAGGGAAGCTAACTGATCTGAAGCTTCGTACCCTAGGAGAGACCAAGACTTCCTACTAAGGGAATATTCTACAATGTTTCCCTTCCCTAGAGTATAGATCATCATGAATTCATATTCCTAAAGGAATTCCAACCAACATCGCTTTGTCAGGTTCATGTCTCTCTGCATGAAGGCATAACTTAGACTCTAGTGGTCTGAGTAAAACATAAATAACTTCCCCAGAGGGTAGTGTCTCCACATCCTTAGGTCAAATAGTACTACTTCTATCTCTAGGTCATGAGTCATGTAGTTCTACTAATGGTATCTTGAATGCCTCTAACTGTATACGATAACTCCCTAACGCTATATGAACATGCATCCGAGCACCACTCCTAAAGCATCATAATACACTATGAATTCCACACCCTCCTATGGTAGTATCAACACTATAAAACTTGTTAGATTATACCTCAACTCCTTAAAGGCCCTCTGTAACTACTCAGAATAGGTAAATGGATGCCCTTTATTTTTCAGGGAAGTCAAAATTGGTTTTTATTCAGGATAAGTATGCCACAAACCTCTTGTAGTACCATACCAAGCCAAGAAATATTGCACCTCTGACACATTCTTGGGTGGATCCAAAGAAAGAACTACTTCAATATTTTATGGATCCATGGATAAACCATGCTCAGTAATTACAAGCCCCAAAAAGTGAACCTCATGTATCCAAAACTGGAACTTCAAGAGTTTCCCAAAAATTTGTTGCTCTCGAAGGAAGTCTAGGACCATCCTCAAGTGCTCTGCATGATCTCCTCTATTACAGAATATATGACTATATCATTGATGAAGACAACAACAAACTATTCCAAGTATGAATGGAATACATGTTTCATCAAATATGTAAACATGGTGGGTGGATTCATCACACTAAAGGGTATCACTAGAAACTCATAGTGTCCTGAGAAACATCAAAATTCCAACTTTGGAATATCAGCCTCATAAACCCTCAACTGGTGGTAGCCGAACCTGAGATCGATCTTTGAGAACCATCTCACACATCACAACTTGTCAAAGAGATCATAAATCCTTGGAAAGGGGTACTTTTTTCTCATTGTGGCATGTTTTAGGTGATGATAATCTATGCAAAGCCGCAAGCTCTCAATCGACTTTTTGATTAACAACACTAGATATTACTAGGGGGATACACTAGGTCTGATGTAACCCTTCTCTAAAAGGTCCTCCAATGATAACTATAGATCCCAAATCTTAGTAGGGGACATCCTATCTTTCATATAAGATATCAAAGTGGTCTTGAGATACAAGTTGGTGAAAAAATTCATCTCCAGCCTCAGAGTTAGCCCTAGAATGTCCTCAGAGAAGACATCCATATAATCCTCCACAACTGAAGGAACTCAGATGCCCAAATAACCTGATTCACCAAGGGATATAATCTCTAGTTTATGGGTGATGGGATGTAGCGACCTTCTTGCAAAACTCACTTTCCCCACCATGAGATCTCTCTCACTAAAAAAGGAGAATCTCATCCCATTAGCACATAGGCATTTGACTCATCTGCAGTAAAAATCAATCTAGTCTTGGACCATAGATATCCAATCCATACCCAAGATGACATCATTTGTTTCCATCGTGACAACTAAAATGTCTCACATGAACCAATCTCCTCTAAGAGATATCTTACACTTCCAATAAAAGAAAGATACCGAAGGAGAATTCCCATAAGAACCTCATAACGAATCCACTATGTTAGTGCCTCAACTAGGAGCTCTAGCTATAGAAAAAGAATCATAGAGATAAATAAATGACTAGAACCTATGTATAATAGTACTAAAACAAGGGTAGAATAAATGAATATCATACCTTTTATCATGTTGTGTGTTTTAGGGTCATAGATTTCCAAAGCATGCAGCTGTCTGCAGCCCCAGTCACCAGCTCCCCGAGCATGATGTGGGGCACATGGTGGTGGTGGTGGAAGGATATCATAGATTTTTCCTACACCTATAGCTCCTCCTTCTCCTCTAATAGCTCTGACTCCCTAGGGACCACCCTATCCATGCCTGTGAGATCCCTAATCACTGTGCTGCCTCTGCCATGGTGGTCTATAAGCTATCTGCCTATGTTGCTCAGCATGTCTGGTTAGGTAGTCCCTTCCATGTTACCTTGATCATAAATTGTAAATAACTACCCCTATATAGGCTTATCTAGACCTATGCGCTTCCTCTAACCATGTGCCTGAGTCTGATCATGGAAGGAACTCTTGTTCTGATATCCTGGATCATGATGTCTGTTAGCTAAGACAGATGACTCAGCTCTGTGGATCCCACTACCATATTCCGCTATCTGATGTCCCTATGATAGAAATATCTCTATCACTAGTTCCCTCTCCAATACCCCGACATACATGGGGATGTACAGGGGTCCAACGGTGGCTCATATTTCTCCATGGAGTCCCTACTAAAACTTCTATTCTCAAAATTATCTATCTTGGATCATGTCTAGGGATTAATGTATAAGTTCTTTAAACCTATCCACATACTCTTCCACTATCATCCCTCTCTACTGCATCTCTATATGCTCCTAGATCTGGACTAGGCGAAAGTAGGGGGGTAGTAATTCTCACAAAATAGCTGCTAGAAGTCATACCATGAGAGTGTCAACTCATTATGAATCTATGTAATAAGGATACAACAATGACCAACTGCTCCATGGAAAATTATGGCTACTAGTTCCACTACCTGATCCGTCGGGGTCCAAACAAGCCTGAATATATGGACCACTGAATCTAGTAAATCATTTCCTACTTGAGGATTTGTCTCACCATGAAACCTCAATTTTTTCTAATGATGGAACTCATGGAGAGGGATAAGCCTACACACATCCTCATCCTGCTCTATTGGGATAACCTACTACTTGACAGGTGGAGGTATTGCTACCTCCCCACCCGGAGAAAAGAGATTGTGGGATGGACCCTGGACTGAGGCCTCATCACTCATTGGGTTGTCATCATGAACTAGAGCCGGTATCCTGGAGGATTTTCATTGCGGAGGCATCCTTAAAGTTATCCAAGATTACCATGGTCAGATGTGCATATATATATATATGTCAAAAAAATGGGGAGATGAATCTAGAAGGATTGTAAAAGAATCAATCCTATATGATGCATATATAATTTAACCTTTCCAAAAATTTCTTGGCATGTCGAGTTGAAAAGCAGGTATCCAAGGTCCTTGTGAATGGCTACGTTGTTTTCCACACCATCATTGGATTCCCTAGCATCAAAACCCCACTTGAGACATTTTGAAACCTTTTCCCTAAAACCAAAAAATCATTTTTAAGGAGATACATCTAAAAAATGTCCCAAGGAATGAACTTTATCTGATAAAAATCTATCATGATCTGACCCAAGATGGGGCTCGAGCCACAACTACCCCAAGACCGCCTCCATAAGACAAGAGGTGGTGACAAGCGTCGAAGGTATAACTAACTCAGGGAGGCATTTTCCTAATTACCTATATCCACACACACAACCAACAAAATGAAGAAGTGGAGAAGGAATGAAGGAAAAGACGCAACACTACTATAAAATAAACCAAGTATGGATGAACCTATAAATAGTACAAAATTATGGTAGTGTAAAATGAGATTAAAGTGTAAAAATACACACTTAATGAGAAATGTGTCCAAAACTGATAGAAAATTGGAAAAGTAAATTACTGAAAGAGAGACCAGCTCCTAAATCCCAATACAAAACCACCGTATGTGGTCCAAGAACCTAGTATCTCTAAGCTCCTCTGAGGTTAAGGTCAACATATCCATTGTTTGTATAAGACATGATCCATGCGGGTAAAGCCCATGCAGGGGTGAGTATAAACATAGCTTGTAGGATTCCCTAAAAGATAAAGGGGGAGTAGTAATAGATACAATAGAATATAAAGATAGTAGATAAGACAAGGTACAATGAAAGAGTTTATCTCAACCCAATAAATAGCGAAAGTAAGATCATCTAAGTACAAGGCGATAAACATAGTGAGTAGATGAACTACCCATCGTGTCTTTTCCACCTATAGCTGGAGAATAGATTCATCCAACCATGAGAAGATAAAAATGGAAAGCTTGTGGAATACCCCTCTCATATTCATCTCTCCTAGAAGGATAGTAACCAAATACAAGGTGTGGATATAAAATAATTATATATATGCATGCTTAGTAAAATAATCCCAAAAAAGAGAGTAAGGGGATAACTATCTCAGAACTTAGTCCAAGAAGAAGAGTGGTCAATAGTTTGAAAAGTCCACCCATGATGCCCAGTATCCCTTAAATCTTCCCTGAACACACAATACTAAGGAACTCATTCACCACACCTTGATACAATCCACTTTGGGAAACACTAACTCGCCCAAATGATTTTGGTCATGCCTCAAAAATTTGTCTCATTGTGGAAAGTGTTCATCTTTCTCATGATTCCAAAGCTATGTCAAACCTCATCACATTAGTGCGCCACACAGTCGAGGGATACGATTTACAGATAGAAGACCCATGCCTTGGTACAATAGGAGGGATCCAATTTGATAATCTATGGAGGACCCATGCCCAACCCAGTTGGACAGTTCCACTCCAGTTATCGAGGACCATTGCCCAACATAGCTGGAGGGTTCCACGCTAAGTCCTCAAGGACCCATGAACTGATACTACAAGAGGGTTCCACCTAGGAAGTCGAGGACCCATGACTGGACCAACTAGAGGTTTTGAATCAAATAGTCATCAATAATCCATGACCATCTCAACTGGAGGGTTTCATTCAGGAGTTTGTAGAGGACCCATTCCTAGCCCGGATAGAGGGTTCCACCTTAGAATCCATTGAGGCCCCATTCCTAGCCCAGATGGAGGGTTCCACTTGGGAATAAGAATTTGATGACCCTACCTAATCACTACCTTCATTGGGGTCACCTCAGAATGTTTCATGATTGGAAAATTTCACATCATATCTCGAAATCCACATTTGAGGGAACCATTGCATTCTACGTGAAAAAAACTCTTGATAGGATACCCACAATCCAAAATCAAAGTTCAAACACAAAAAATACAGATGTTAAAAGTTTTCTCAGAAGATATCAGGGGGTAAATGATGTGTGAGAGGACCCACACAACATGTGACCCCTCTCCACCTAATGGTTTTTTCCCTAGTTGGCACAAAGCTCCATCCCATGTAGAAGTACATGCCTTATAGGTGGACTACATGATGTGTCCTGGATAACTGGGACTAGGGATGTGTTATAAATGTCTTTTCCATGTACTAGAGTACACAACCATGTACTAAACCCCGTGTACCTTCACATGGGTACCTATCCATGTGACCCACCACCCGGGTTATCCAACTGGGGTAGGGTACATGGCGTGTAAGGGAGGGTTACACACCAAGTATCCCTTAATTTTTATGAAAACCTATCACTACCGCTAAGGGGTTTACATGCCATGTGTTCTTCATTGAACATGATGTGTAGTTGATTTTTTTTGTAGAATATATAGATCTGATTTCTAAACCACAAACCAAGATTCATCGCTTCATATTTGGAACCGATATAGTTTGAAACTTTAAGATATAGTTGAAAATGAGATTCTGGGATGCCGCTCACCGTAACATCGCCTCTGTTCTCCATGAGGGTTTTTTCATTCATTATGTACACAAATATTCATCCATACATATATTTCTTGATCTCAAACAAATAGATTGAGTATCCTTGAACCATGATGATTCCAGATCTATGCATTTCTTGCCAAAATTTTCTCGTTTCATTGATCTGACATAAATCAAGGGGTTCTATCAGCCTCAGTACCACACAAAAAATTCGATCAGAGACTGTGGGGATCCAACCAGTGAAAAATGAAAAGAAAAATGGGGATAAAGGAACAATAAAAAAGTCTTATTTATTGATCCCAATCATTATTTTCCAATTTATCAATAATGGGGATTCCAGATTAGAAAAAAACCAGAATCAATTAAATTTCTATAAATGGGCACATGGAAAGTCTATAATTGTAATAAATATAAGGAAGAGGGTAGATATGATAAACCATTTAATAAAAATGTCATAAAAACACATATTAATGTGTCCTACCTTGATTATAGATGAATCTATGATGAATAATGTGCCCAAAAATGATTTGAGATGAGGCATTGCATTCACTGTGTCCCAATTTTCTCGGATATGTAGTTTCAACCTCATTCGATGTGGTCCACAAATGGAGGAGGGATAAGAGCTCTAGAATTATATCTAGGTTTATGTAGATAACCCTGGATAATTCATCCTATATATATTATTATAGAGTTATCCATTGTGATGAAATGAGTTAATTAATTAATTTAGTAATTAATTAATCCACTTAACATACTGCCAACGAGTGAGGAGTCCGAACACCCAGCGCCGACCCATTTTATGTCAAGACTAGGGTAAAAATCATGTTAAGGTATCAACCACCGTCTCATATTTATGATCCGATCTTTCATTTAAGACTGACTAAAAATTAATTTTTTTATTAGCAAAAACTTTTAAGGAGAACTAAGAAACAATATAAATTCAACTAGGTGGACGAGCCTTAAAAGATATCACAATGTTATTGAAATAAAATTTAAGCCTATTAGATGATTCCTCTCTAAATAGTTTCTAGGAGATTGAGTGCACCTGTGTATTTGGATTTTCAATAATGATTTATTCAAAGTGATCCACCAACTTACCCCAAGTTTTAGTATACTCCTCTTTACTTATCTTCCCTTCATTAAACACCTTATCAGTATAAGGTCATATTTTTCAATCCATGCATCATTCTCACTATTGAAAACCACTAAAATTGGCCTACCCATCATCTTGTCTGCCTCTTCTTGAGTAGAATTGATATAAATAAACTCATCAACCATTTCTTCTTTTGTATGTACAAGAAGTCCCAGGTATTTGCCACTAATTGCATTCCCCACACTGGTTTTTTCAACACTGAACTCACGAGAATAGGCCATCACTTATTTAGGGTTCCCATGCATATTAAAAATAGAAGCAGGCACACATTACATCTGCTTTTATTTAATTTTTTTACCTGACCTTGTCTCCATTGTCTTTGGAAGGTACAAGTAATCCTTGTGCCCTTTTTTTCTTCACTGTTGTCAAGATGCAACCTCAGAGTCTCGGCCATGTATTTTTCCTTTTTATTTCTTGAATTTTATATGATTTTACTATGATTACATTCCATATTTTACTTTAAAAAATAGCAAGGGATATCCTCATCATCCTATATCCCACTTGTAGTTTTGAACTTCAACGGAATTCTCTTGGTCTAGAGCCAAGCCCTCCAAACCTACAAAATGGTTATAGGTTTGGATGTCCTCCTGGATCTGTTGCTGGCTTGTGACCCATTTCCCACTACCTCGATATGGGTAACCTATGTTGAGTAATTCTTATGAACATTATAGATTCCATCCTCAGTTGACTTAAAAACCACCACCTTATTATCCAACACTCTGCTTGGGTCATCTGAAATATCTTCCTGAATTTTCAGCAGCTGAGAATCAACAGTTTATTGTCCCACCAACTCCACTAGAGTACCCTATTTAGAGGAAACCTCATCCTTATCATCTACATTTCCTTCAACAACCTATGAAGTCATTACATTCTATACTAGTATAACCTTTGAGTGAGGTAACATAGGTCTGGTGTTTAAGGATTCAATATCCTAAATCTCCACCACCTTTCTAAAATCCAATGGTTTCTTCTTGGTCACCCCTATATCCTTCTTCATATGATTAAAAATATGCAAAACCGTTTTTTAGATGGGGGTATTTCAACCTTCTGCATTGATATGCCAGTGGCCACTATATTAAAATCATTGTGGCTTAAATCTATCTTCTTATCATTCTTCTGCTTCATGTCCCCTAGCCTTGCACCACATCTACACCGAAAAACCAGATTCACCAAATTCCTACATATGGAGCAAAAATACTCCCATGATTCGAAGACCACAACCTATTTCCACCTATATTCTTCACCAATAAAAACCTAAAACACTTCACTGGTGTTTTGGAGACATCCACCTTCACACAAATATATGGTTAATCAGGTAGATTAATGATTGGGTTATACTGTCAGCACAAAGGAAACAGCTGAACATATTCTTTAGCATTTCAATTATATAAGGGTTTTGAAATGGCAGTGGGAATTCAAGGAAGATAACCCATAAAGAGACAGAGGGGGAATCATTTTTCATGTGAAAATAAAAAGTCCAATGGAAAATGAAGAACCTATAATCAAGTCATTTTAATGGAGCACCAAATAGAGTAAGAATCAAGTCATCCTCTAATGCGAAACAAACCATCAGGTTAATCTTTTCAAGAAGACCAATATTTTCTCAGTCATGTAGTCCCCAAGATTCAAAAATGAACTAGTTGAAATCATCAAGTGAAAGGAATTGTTGTTTAAATCAATCCTCCATTGCAATATTTAAGAGGCTATAAGCTTATGTGAATTCCAAAATCAATAACCATAGTTGTAGTGCACCATCAAGCAAATCAGGAACCTTCAGACCAAGAGAAATAAGTGAAAGTTTTGGTTAATCCTTTGGGTAAGATAAGGGAGTGAAAGAACACTGAGATGAAGCTAGAGAATCCTTCTCCCCCCTTTTGACATCGAGAAGGGGGGAGGATAAATCCATCACCATCCCTAGTTATGGCCTCACCACCGAGTGTTGAGATCCAAAGGGGGGGATCTCTTTCATTTAATAGATATGTCATTTTCTTTAAGATGATGTGTGTGTGCAATATAAAATATATTTAATATGTTTATAAAATTAATTTTGGGCACACTAAGACTTGAAATTACACCTCCTCTCTGCATATAGCTATGGAAATATATTTAGAAATACTTCAAAATATTACAAGGAAAAATTTGGGTCTCTACAACCATGGAATATGGTTCTGAGAAATTAACTAAGTTATAATCCCGGAGATGGTAGGCCGTACGTATGCATTAATAACATTTCAATTTTTAAATGATCATAATGGAAGGAAGGTAAGTATTATTTTATATTTACATAATTTTAATTATACAATAAATATAATATTATTTTTTAAATACACTTATATATATCATCCACATTACGTGCAAATGAAAAACAAATCACATTTCTTTGTGGAGGTGGTAATCCATATTTACACCCAAATGATGTTATCATTTTTCAATGAATAGAAAGTTAAATAATTATATGATATATTAATTTTATAGAATTATAAATATGTCATTAATATTATTTATATACATTAAATACATCATCATTAATAATCTTGGGAGGCTATGATAGAAAAGAAATCATATTTGTTTGTGAGGTGGTAGTCCACTGTACACAAAAACGATGGTTTCAATTCCCATTTAATGAAAATGGATATGAATATAGGTTATTAAATTAAAATAATAAAATATTAATATATTTTAGATACTTATTTTTTTATATAATCATGTTTTAATAATATTTTAAGTTGGTGGAAAAATAAATAAAATAAAAATTCACGATTTAGAAAGATACCTCCTATTTAGAAAACCTCTTTAAGTTTGCACCAAAATCATTCCAAGGAGGGTTTTATAATGAAAAAAGGAATCTAGGAAATTGTATGGGAATTAATAAAATGATTTTCTAGGCATTGGATGAACCAAAATTCATTTTACGTGTAGAGAAAAGGGAAGAGGAGGTTTCCATTTTTTAGTGATGGGAGGGACACTTTTGAAATTTCTTAAAAGATTAAAATATAAAAAGTTCATTATCTAGAAAAATTATTATAAATGGATAAAGATTAAAAGAACATGTATTATTTGGATTAAATAATAGAAACTAATAAAATTTTATCGAGTTTAATTGGTGATTTAGACCTTATCTTATAGATTAACCCCATAGTTTACCTATTTTTACCTTAACTGTAGTAGTAACCATTTCAATATTAATGTTTTAAGAATGTAACCATAAATGAAAAATGACTCATAAATAGAACATGGTTGATATTTTAAACCATACTATATTCAATTGGATGAAGATAATATTTTTATTAATTATAAATTATTTAATAAAATATTATTTATTAAAAAAATCATTAATATCTATTTTAGAACTATTAATTTAATTTGACTTTGAAGACACCAAGACAAGGATGAAATTATAATATAATATTTTAAAACCTAGATAATATGTCATATTTATATAAAAAGTTCACAAAACACTATAACTTACTAAAATTATATTTATTTCAATATTTTTAAACAATTTATTTTATTTCTCTATTAATTGAAGAAATACTGTGTCAATATTGCGTAAGAATTTATGATAATTATATAATTAATTTTTTTTAAATAAATTACCATAAAGAAATTTTTTTACTATTATAAAAATAACAAATAATATTCATTCATTTTTTTCCACTCTATGAATTGATAATAATTTTTTAAAAGTAAGAGAGTGACATTTTGTCTTTTTCATTACTTTAAATATTAAATAACTCATTTTCATAGGAAAGTACCCCTTAAAAAAGAAAATTTTGATCTTAAGTTTATAAGGTTAAAATTAAATTCACCTAAAAATAATTAATAAAAAAAATTATGGCCTCACCACTTAGTTTTATTCTAGGTTAATCAGATTTACCATTTCACTATGGTAACAGTTTTTACAGTTTTTACTATTTATTAAGACAAAAAATTAAATTAAAATTATTAAATAATATTAATTATGATAATTAATAATATTTAATCCATTTTATCAAATTAAATCTCCGTTTGTGGCATTAATTCATTTTATAAGTATCTCAAAAAGGGAGACAAAAAACGGTTTAAAAAAATGCATTTTTATGTCAAAAAATTATTTTTATACCAAGATCATATATAATATTGATTCATATGAAATTAATTATATTATTTATAAATAAATGAAACTTATATTAATTTAGTATCAGATTCAAAATATTATGAGTCTTTTTAGATAAAAATATATGACATTTTTACAAAAACTGGCATTTTTCACAATTCACTGAAAAATCAATATTTTTCGGAAAATATCAAAATTTTACTCTATGTTAATTTTGAAATGATGATTTAAAAATGAAGTTATTTTTTTTAAAATAAAAATTCTAAAAGTGATATAAATTAATTTTGATTTTGATGCATAAATGGAAATAAAAATCATTTTTGAAGAAAATGCATTTTCAAAGAACATAATGACATCACTAAAAAAATGAGTAATTATTTCCCATTAATTAATTAAAAAATTATTATTGATTTTGGAATTTATATATTTCATAATTTTGTTATTCCTATTCATACTATAAAATTTAATGTCTAATTTATAATGATAATATCTAAATAATAATATTTTAATAGTATAGTAGGGTTCGTTAAATTTTATTGTTGCACGTAACGTAAGATATCAAAGAAATAAAATGTATTTAAAAAAATATATTCTAAAATATTGGTTTGTTACATTTTACATCCCATTAATAAATTATTTCTTCACAATTTTAACTTGTTCTTGGTAATCAAGGTTTTGAAATTTAAAAATTTCCTCACAGATAACCCACATTGTAAAAAGGGTTAATTGAAATTCCTCTTAAAAAAGAGTGAAAGGGAAATACAAAGGTTATATTGAATAAAAAAATAGGTTTCCAAATTAGGTAAATTTATTGGTAAGTGATAAAATGTACATGAAGGAGAAAAATTGCATCCAATGTATAATATAGAGTGATAGATATCATTTTCAGGATAATATTAACTACCACAAAACCAAAAACTGTGATCGGTGAAAGGACCATCAGTTCCCTAGAAATGATTATAACAGGATAACTTTTTTGTTTCAAGATACTTGTCCTAGAGTTGGGGAATTAAGATTTCATCTAGATTATGAATATAAGGTAAACATACTTAATTTTCATGTAGAATTTCATCCTTTAATTAATTTTCACCACAATATCATATTTTCTTGCAAAATACGAGTATTAAAGATGATTTTTTCATGCATGAAGAAAAATAATCAACTTCATATAGATCACAATAGAATATCAAGATATTCCTTCCATCTTTATACCTTAAGAAAATGTTAGCATAAGATAATTCTCAGAATGAATAAAACTTCATATGAAGAAATAATACATTCAAATCCAAAATTTATGTAATAACAACAAAGGTTCCACATAGATCATTTCATAAATAACCCTACATCCCAAATAACCTTAATAACATCAATATTAAAGAATTTATTTTATCATCAAAGGTGATCTTATACATTTCATCTTACATTCCCAAAAATTTAATTTCATTCTTCCCAAACAATATTTCATGTTAAACTGCATATATAAGGTCAGTGGAATCTTCAACCATTGAAAAACATTTAGGGAAATAAGTTGTAGTTAACTTGAAGAATTGGGGATTGGACACTGAAAAATTCCCAACACCCTCCAAACCCTTACCACCCCACCACCTACAGTGGGGATTTCATGTTAAATCACATGTTAAACCTAAAGGTTACATATATGCTTCTAAAAATTAACACAAACCTTACCAACTATTGAATATATTCCATAAATTTAAACATGTAATAAAATTCATCAAAGTTGACCTAAATAATTTTTCTATCAAATAACCAACTCTCCCACTTACTACATCAACATAATTCATCTATCTATCCCAAACTAAACATTATCACCTTACCACTAAATCAATTTTCTTGGTTATGGATACCATTCATATATATCTAAAAATCCTGAAAGAAAAACTATTATTGAATAATCCATAGATGCTTCATTATTATTATATTCAGAATATTAATGATATAACTCTTCTAAAATATAATTATTGAATAAAAGTACATAAAAAATTCAACCCTTTAACTTTTGAGATTGGAATAACATAGAATCTTTATTGGTCTAGGAGTTTACCCTTGGATTAGGGAATTTTCTTTAATAATTACCATATTCTAAAAACATAATACACTAAACTTTAAATGGTACTATAAGATAAAATTCATATCTCCTAATGATCTCTTCATTTTCTCTCATAAATAACTTTATATATGCCCATAAATTCTACCTATACTACATGTTCCCATTACTTTGATGAACCCTCTTGAGTGATTCTTCCCACATTATAGAAATATAGGAAACTATATCTTATTTCCTCCATGGTCTTAATGAAACCCCAATTTTATCTTACTAGATGTTTTTAGAAACTCTCCCATGTTGATATTTTTAATAATATAATGAGATATATGATTAATAGTAATCACAATGTTTCACATTCAATATCTTGTTTCACTTTGTTTCTCAGATGGAAAATCATTCCATTGTTCATCATATTCATTGCTAACACAATTATTTATGGTTCTATCCATTAAATGAAACAAAATAGTATAGTGTGAGAAATAAAAATCATAGTGAGAAATCGTGAAATATCATTCATATTATTTATAAATAATGCCACATTAGTTTTAATCTAAGACCCTTAGGTTTAACCTAGGCCATTAATGATCATAATCTACTCACAACCTTCATAATGGTTCATAAAGTAAATGTGAATTATACCATGAAAATTTCCTTAAAGTGTCAATCTAGGTGAATAGTAAGAGCATACTCACCATACATGAGAATGATGGTTGATATATTCTCAAGACACTCTTTTTAGGGTTATTACCCCTAGATTCATTTGTTCTAAAACTGCATCAAGTGATAGTATTTAGATAGGGATGTTTCTCTTGTAAAACAACACTCATTTCATTACCACAAATTAGGACATTATCCTACAAATATAATTATACTAAGGGTTATCACTAAATATTTATTATCCTAGTTTTCTAAGGTAACTAAAACTTGCTATGATACCAACTATAATGATACCAATTTTTCATACATTTATATTATATATTATTCAATTAATATTCACCATATAACATAAAAATCCATTATAGAATCATATATGTGTAGTTAAACGCACGTCTTATTGTCTCCTATCAACCGGTCAAAGTTCCGGTGCTCTGCTAATGTGTATAGCAACACTCAGGTCGAATCCTCAGTGATGATACTTTATAATAGTCGTTTGTTTTTAGTTGATGGTATTTTGATTAGGGTTTTTTTTTCAGATCTTAATTGAAATGATTTATTGAGTATAATTGATTTAACAAATAGATAAAGATTGGGGTGAGTTCATTATTGGGGAGTTAAGCTTGTGATATCCTTGAGCCTTACTTTGTATTGCATTAAATTAACACCCATGTCATAAGTTGACGTTGATTGGAATTCCTAAGTGTTAAGGCTTTAATCCAAGCCTTAACTTAACTTAGGGTTCTAATATCAATCAAAACTTATTTATTGTAGTGTATTTATGGTTCCAATAATCCATGGAAACCACTCTTTAAACAAAACATATCATTAATCCATGACATATTAAGTTTAACATACACAATATTAATTTAAAGAATACTCATCGAGAAAAACTCTCAATCACTTAACATCCCCAAATTATAACTCACCCCAATGAGAGATTTACTCATCAATTTGGGTGTTTAATAATTTGGTTATAATTATTATGATTATAAATTAATAAGAGAAGAAAAAGAAAGGGATAAGAAAAGAGTGGTACGTCGACACACACACACACACGAACAATGATAATAATTAAAAACAAACTTTCGATTGAATGAGGAAGCAAAAGAAGGGAAGGAGATTCAACTGTATATGAACTATTTTAATAAAATTAATATTAATCTACAGAAGTTGGATGAGAATAAGAGAAATTAAATAAGAAACTTTCATTAAAACCGAATTACAAACAAAGAGACTTACAAGATTACAAAAACAAAGGACACGAAAGTAAGCGAAAAAAAACAGAGGAGGAAACGTCTCTCATGTAAAAACTTGATTATTTCAGGTCCTCCCAAGACTTTTTCAAGGCATTGGTCGTGCCAATATAATCTCCTCTATTCTAAAATGCCAACCCCTCTCAAAGAGATAAGGGGAGAGTATTTATAGGCCAAGGAGTGGACTGTTTGCATTCCCAATCTGTCCCTCCACATTCATCACCAATTTGGCTATTCATAAAGCTGAATATCCAAATATCTCCTTCTTCAAAGTTGTATAAAATAACGTTTGACTACTACTATCAAAATTTGGAGGCATTTGGACAAGTGGAGCCAAAGTTATGGTGGTTTTATTAAACAAAGGTAAACTGTCCATTTCTATCCATGCTTTTTCGATGGCCAAAATGTGAATGGATTTTGGAACAGGAATATGCCTTCAAATACGAATGATTTATTAAAAAAAGTAGGACGCCTATATCTCTTATTTCACAATGAAAAATCTCAGCTTTATTTGATGTTTATATCATGAGATATGTCATGAATACTGTACTGATTTCATTTCTCGGCCAGAATGGTGAGCTGGACTTCAAAGCATATGTTGGGAGCCTTATTTTTGGAGTTGGGACTTGAAATTATTATCCAAGACTCCTTACATTGTCCCCCCGAACTATGGTAGAGAATAATGGAATTTGGACTTCTTTATTTAGCCCAGTAAATCAATCTTCATGAATAATCGAGTTTCTTCACAGATTCTTTGGTCTTGTTTGTGAGGACCATATGACCCTTCAAATGGAAGAATTGGATCATGGTACCTTCTAATGACATGTTTTATATTGAAATTAGAATCCTACAAAACAATAACCACACAATTTGGATCATATAATGATAGTTATTATTAAAACAGTAAACCGACTCAATTGGACTACTTCTAAAAATGCTCAAAAATTATACTTAATATTAAAACATTAATATTTCACACAAATTATGCACATTTCATATAAAATCAGTAAAGGGAGTATATAATAAGTCATGAAAATATTAATAACGTCATGTAGTATCTTTGTAAACTTTGATAATAAACAATGGGTTAAAAAGTGAAATGAAACATCTCCAATTAATTTCTTAATAACTAGAACCCTTATTAGACATATCATACATAATACACTTCTTCATAACCTGGGGAAAGGATTCATAAAAAAGGGTGATCTATGATATTCATTAAGGGTAAAAAGGGATTCATCAATAATCACTTAAACATAACATGATATTAAGGGTATAAGTATATGATAATAACACTTTAAAACCATACCCTGTATATCATTGATCATATTCACAATTACTAAAATAAATCTTGAAAAATTATAAGAAATGAATTATAAAGGAATCCAATAACATGATCCATGAGAGCATAATATAGACATAAGACATAGATTTATAGAATACACAAAATCATATAAAATCTTTTCCTTATGTAATTTATTGGGTTTTCCTATGAGGTATGAATATTTTTTTAGTTTACCTCCTTGGTTTTGACCTAATTTAAGTGTTTAATTAGATCATGGGAGTTTTGGGGCCATGCAGGACTTGTTCTGAGCCCGTAGCACAACTATTGGAGAAAAATATCTAGGCTGCACGATTAGTACAAACTGTACAACCCAAGCTGCATGGTTAAGATTAACCGTGTGGGGATGAACAGAGGGCTATAGGAGGCCATAAAGATTAAGGAAACCATGCATCCAGGGGTGAAAACCCATGCATGGTATCTACAATATTTATTAGAGACAATCAAAATTGTTTTCTTATAGTTTCCCAAATCTTGTTTATAAACTATGTGAGGTCCACCTTGAGGTTGAGGAGGGAGCACGGTTGGTGCATGGTTTGACCAACCATGTGTCTAAACCACGTGAACTAGTTAAAAGAGGATAATGACCATTTTTTACTTGAAATATATTATAAGTTAAATTCTTTTCCCTTATTCCTTCGATGGATAGCCTCTTCACATTGGGAGATCCTTTGAATCTCAATTTATATGATTTTTCCTGATTCATCATCAGAACTAGGATTTGAACACTATTTTTTTTGGTGGATCCACACTTGTGAGTTATTCATTCCTATTTTGCGATTCTTTGTCTATCATCTTTTCAAAAGAGTTGTTTAGGTGTAAGATAATATTACATATTTCTAGTATTTTTGTCCATTCTTTATTTTTTCCTGATATGGACCAAATCAGAGTTTGATACTAGTCGAGTTCTCTACTATGTATATATGGTAGGTGTTCTATACCTTTCCATTAATGTTTGGTGTTTTATATGATTTATTTCCATTATGATACATGCTTAACTTCCTGTATTTCCCCCTAAAATTAATTGGAATCCTTGATTAAATTGTTTGGGACCTGTTTAGGTTTACCACTAGCACATTTTTCAATTTGGATGGTTGTTAGCCCCAACCTTGGGAACCCATGGGGGTGTTCCATTTTATTTACCCTCACTGTACCACCCTGTTTAGTGTATTTGAGATCTCCAGTTCTAGTGGGAGCCTTAATTATAATTGAATGAATTTTTTAAGGCTGTTAGCACCATGTTTTACTTATTCATTTTTGAATGAATGGAGTGAATTGAGTTGAATGATTAGGAGATAGTTGATGCCTCATTTTACATGCGATACATGATAATAATTTTATTAGTTTTTTGAATGGAAATTATATAAATGATTTGGATGAACTCATGGAATGTAAAATATTTAATTAAATTAGATGATGAAATTATTATTGAAGTGTATTCCTTGGATGAGCTCTTTGGATTCCGATTCTATAGGACACAATGGACATTTATAATCCATGGGTCTTGATTACGATAGTGAATTACTTGGACCTGTTTAATCATTAGATCTTGATTCCATAGGATGCCTCAGGCCATTCTACCCCTTAGATCTAACTTTCTTTGCACCACTTTGGACATGGTTTGATGACATGATCCTCAAAATCCAACCAAGTCATTACTGAGTTTCTATCTAGATTATCATGAGACTCGATGCAGATGCCTTGGTTTTATAAACATTGGTTATATCCCTTTGTGTTATGAAACTTTTAATTAAATGTAATAGGATGATGTTGTTTCTTTTTGAAATCAGAATACATGACATGACCACTATAGATATTGAAACATGTTTACATGGATAGACCATAGTGGATATTTTAGCTATGATTTAAAGATATCCCTGGTACATGTATTTGACTCCACTAGGTAGAATGCATATTATCAATTGTTTTTTATGTTTTATAGTATCCATTTCATAAGGTTTCTTGGTAGTTGTTCACCATGATCCATGTTTGGCTAGAAAACATCACTTCTGATTAGCCCCTTTACTTTTATTACTTTTATAGTGTGATATATTTCACACTGCTTCTATTTATATTACACAGTATAGATTTGTTATAGACACCATTGGTGGTGGCCTATTGAGTTTTATCTCACACCCATTTTGGGCCATCGTTTGGTACCCAAAAAATTCTTCATGTGTGCAAGTAAGGAGTAGGGAAATCTACCATTTTACAATGCTTGACTTGATGTTCTTAGGAGCAGGGGAGCACAAGAATGAGCTACGCTCATCATGATATCTGATATAGTTCCTTGTTGGACTTTTTTATGTCTTTTAATTCATGTACTGTACTAGTTTTTTTATATAAATATTTTACTATTTTATATAGATAAATGACACGATAGTCCTATTGTATATGATTTCTTTTGGATATGTATTATTTCAGTCTTTTAAATGTTATCTCCTATCTGATTTCAACTATTTATCCTTTTTTACTAATTAATTATTATGAATATTACAATTGTGTCTCTCTGATATGAGGGAATAGCCTCCCCATAGACACAACTTAAGACATTTCTGCTATTTGGAATCCTCTAGCATATGGTGAGGTGCACTTGAGGCCATGTGACCTACCAGATTGAGGAACCGTTTAGTGGTACTTGGGTTGGGATGTTATGAATTGGTATTAGAGCAGTTTTATTTTCTTTATTTTCTATTTTTGAGACAATATACAGGATCTTAGGAGGTATTGGAATTTGGTATTGAAATATTTCTAAGAATATCAAACCCACATATAGGAAAAATCCAAATTGTTTAGAATGAAAATTTCCATTTTCTAGATTTTTTCTATTATAGTTGATCTGATTCCACCGTTGGGTGATGCACCTGATATGTGATGTTATTGTTTATATGGTTGAGGATTTTATTTTTAAATTTTTGATAAGATGAAGGTATTCCATCTCATGCATCATTTTAGGCACCTTACAAGGTTCACATTCCATGCATTATGCCATGATATATATGATGCATTACTTGACTACATGATAATATTATGTGTTCCTTGAGTGATATACCTATTGTTTAATAAATTATTTGTATAAGGAATTAAGGAACATGATTGGTAGATAGATTTCCTTTCATAACCTAAATAGTGTTTTCCTACATTGTCTTAGTAGACACCCTAAGTATCCAATTATGGCATTTTGAGTCATGGATCATTGGTCACATGGAATGGAACATGTTATTGATTGGATTAAATGGACACCAAAATTCTATTTATGTGGTGTATGGGCCCTTATGCATTATAAGGGGTGAATAATTTAGTTTAAACATTCAAAAATGATTTCAAGGAAAGTATGGATTTAAATTAAATTGAATCGGTGAAATAGAGAAGTTGTCCCTGACCCTGCTTTAGAGTGGGCAGTAGGCAGTGTGTAGCACCCTCAGTTTCAAGTACTTAACAATTTGTTTATGACTTTTAAGTTTTTAAAGTATTTGGGGAAATTTTGGGAGGGTTTGGAAGAATTTTGGAATGTTTTTTTAGACTTTTATATAGGTGGATGATTTTTGTAAACTGAGAAACTCCTATAGAAAATCATGCAATATGAAACATGGGCTTCTACGTAGAAGCATGATTAGGTGCACGATTTTTCCAGACTATGTGACCACCCAAGGGAAACCTTGAAAAGTGGGATAAAGGTATTTTTACATGGTTTTTACATGGTTTTTCTAACCTTGAAGGTGAAACGTGTGAAGTGTTCCTTAAGGGAGAGTCTAGAACATGGTTAGTGCATGATTTTTCTATCTGTATGACTAACCGTGCACAGTTTAAAATTTAGATCCTAAAAAAGTAAATCTAGACCATGATTAGCTCTAAAACCCTTGATTTTCTCTATCTCATCCCTAACTTGATATTTAATCCACCCAAAGGCTGTTGAAGTTTTCCCCATCAAACCAAAAATTATATGAAGGTGTTTATTGGTGCGTTGAAACTTGATTCCCATGGAAAGTCATCATTTTTGGTAGTTTTTCATTGTTTTTATTAGATCTACTTTCCTTATCTCTCTCAAAATCCTAGATATATTTTTATATAGACATTTATATGGGTTTTGATTCCAATATAGATGAAATATGGATGTATTAATGTTAGGGAAGATATATAAGGTGAATTTTTGGATATTTAACTTGGTTTTGTGGGCATTTTCATGCCGTTCTTTGTTTTTACCATAATTTCTGAGGTAGGTGGCTTCACTATCAAATAATATTATTATAAATTGAAGTATTAATTTAAAATTGATTATTTTTTTAGAAATTTATTTTGAAATCATTGATAATTATTTATGGAAATGATCTTTGGTGATGGTTTATGGAATTGTGCAATTTGGGTGCTTTGAAAACAAGTGAAATTAGTAACGTGATTTTAAAATGTTTATTTGGTTTTGATTCATGGAAAAGTGTTTTTAATTAAAGTATAGTTTTATTTAAATGGTTTGGATAATATATATTTGGCATTTGGTTGGGTTCAATGGTTAATCGGGAGTTGAATGTGATAGATATTGGTCATGAATTACCACTATCAAAGGAGTGAGTTATGGACGCAAAGTTCCACCATCAAAGGTAAAATCAAATATTTTGTGGTTGATCATTTGTGTGTGTGATTATGTGAAATAGAGTGGGTTATTCTAATCTTGTAAATTTGGAAAGGGTTAAATAACTTGTTTAGTTACTTTCCTTGGAAATTGGTTTTGTTTGAGAAAACTATTTTTCTATGGAAACTGTTTTATACTATGATATAAACTATTTTCAATTGTTTTATATAGATTTTTTATATAAATTTTCTAACATTTTCTTTCATATTGGCATGAGTAGGTAAGTATTTTGGGTAAATCCTACTTAGTTTCACTACCCACCCCTACTTTGGTGCTTTGGTGCTTTTGTAGATATTGTTTACAGAGACACATGCAAAGGAAAAGTATCTAACTTCCTTAGTGTCACTTCATGAATCTTGGAATGTATTGTGTAGGACCCTGGGACACCCTAAGAGGGGAGGGGTGAATCAGGGTGTCAACTTTTTCCTCTTAAAGTTGTGGATGTTGTTCCCACGTTGGTAGGAACTACATAAACCTGGATTATGGATATGACCAGCAATGAAACATTCACATGCAAAGAGATAACACATCAATTTTACTTCGTTCACCACTAAGGGCTACGTCCAAGGAGCATACACCGACAAGTTGCCGGTCGTACCAAATTCCACTAATCTTAACTAGTTGTGGATTACAATGATTCGGGCATTGTTACTCTATCCCAGGCTCACTGCCTTTACAAAGGTTCAAGGATAGCTCACTGCGTCCCTCAGGTCACTCCGTTGACTCCCCCTGGCTCACTGCCATTGGTGAAGTCCCGCTCCGTTTATAGACATGAAGGTCTCGTCAATAGATTTGCATTGAAGTCTTTGTCTCCTATTCAGCATGAGACTCTTCTTACATCAGGGTTTAGAGTTGATGCTCTTTTCAGTTCAATCCTTCTTCTTTAGTGCAATAACTGAATGCACTAGATCCTCTTGTGTTCATTTGCCTAAATCACAACCACTTATGTGATTACTCAATAAGTGAATCTCAACTTACTTGGCATTGTCAGAATGAGTTCTCTATGTATGCATGAGATCATGAATTTATCATTTAGATTTCCTCTTTAATCTCACTTTGCACGGAAAGTATCAGGCAATATTTCAGCTCTCGTGCAGCTCCAGAAAGGCGGGCTCGCTACAAAAACACCTGGAACCCCTTTTCATGCCCAGCGTGCAAGTCTCAATACGGCGCGAGAGTACCAATACAGCGCGTAGGTCTTCAACGCGCAAGTCCAAACTGGTGCGCAAGTGTCACCAAAGAACCTGCATGACACTACCTTCTTGAACTTCAAACCTGCGCTACTCACTTCCTTTCTCACCCAAATCACCTTGGGCACACAGCCATCAACCGGCACACAACTTCTAAGAGGTGGCGCACAAGTCTCTCCAAACCACTTGCACGACCACTCACCACTTGCGCGACTCCTACACCTGCGTGGCAAGAGATCTAATTTTCTCTAAGGGTTGAGCTCATAGGAAATGAGGAGGGGTGTTCCTCTATTTATTATAAAACTAGTTAACCTGCGCGACGACACACAAGTCACCCCTCAGCACGCAAGTCTCGGCGCGCAGCTCATCACCCCTAGCCTTTGTCGCGCAACTCACTTGCGTGAACCAACCAATATTTGGGAGACCTTATTTCCTTTTCCATATTTTGAAGTTGTGTTCTTGAAAAACTATAGGCGCGCAAGTTTCCGATCCTTCTAGGTACTGGCACACAAGTCTCTTCACGGCGCGCAGGTCACTTGCGTGACTAACCCAACACTTGTGCGACTCTCTTCCCTTTGCCATTTTTCCATGTTCTTATCTTGAAAATCATATAGCACGCAAGTTTCTTCTCCATCAAGTACACGACGCACAAGTCTCTTTGCCAAAAACTCTTTTCTCCATTTGTCGATTTTCAGGCCCAAAAATTTGGCAAACACTGGGAAACGACACGACCTTGTATCTGCTATTTTTGTACCACCTCCAGATCATCCATTCCTTTGTTGAAGTTCTTGAATAAATCATGGATCATTAACCAAAACCCTTTAAATCAACATGCTGCCATGGAATATCCTTTGTCAACAAATTTGTATGTCGTTTGTTTGCTTTGTCAACAAGAACAATCACCTTAAAAACACTTCTTCTCAGTGATTTGAATCCTTCAGAAACTCTTCTTCTTTCATCACAAACTACACTATCGTGATATGTATCCTTCAGCTTTAGCACCATCATCTTCTGAGACAATGTGATGTGCATAGCCATCTCATAATTCCAATCCCTTGCACATTGTCTTCTTCTTCAACCGTCATTATCTACTTCATGAAAAACATATGATTCAATTCTTCAAGAAGTCTCTTGCATGGTTCCGTGAAATCATGAGGAATTGCATGGTCTTCATAAAAACCCCATTATTCTTTAATCATCCTCAGATGGATTATACCTCACATTCTTCATTGTTTTAAACAATGTGTCACCTTTGACACATGTTCTTTGAACTTATGATCAGTACAACAATCGTCTGAATTTCCATTCCACCATTTCATTGGAGTACTTCTTGATCTCCTTCATTTTGATCTTCATTGACAACTATTGACAACAAATACAATCTTATACACAAAGTGGTTCCAACAATCTCCCCCTTTGTATTTTGTTGTCAATACCTTATACATCTTCTGAAATGAATTTATCAATGTCAAAATGAGAATCTTCTCTTCAATCAACTTTTCTTTTCAAACTTTCATTTCACGTTCTCTCCCCATTATTGAAAAGAAATACAAAGCTCATGGTAGGGAGGGTATCAATCCATACATAAGAAATGTTTCATTAATCATTTCACACTAAGTCTACTTGATAAATGCTCGATGTAGAAAACAAGAGTATTTGATTTAGACAACAAGGCTGTCCATAATTCACAGATCATGATACAACATGAGATGAGAAAAAATGAAAATTGCCTTTAAGGGTTTACCACTTTTATTTTAGGTAGAAGAAAATAAAATGTGATAGGGAATAATCAACCTGAAACTCCTGCACTCACATCAGAAAAAATATCAAAAACATTCAAGTGCTATCAATAGGATAAGTGACCTTGGGGCACATCCATTCTTCTTATGTCACTAATCAATTCAGTTACCCCCCTTTGTAGAATGATCTTTGATCTAAGTAACCAAGTGATAGAGATTGAGAAATGGCATACCTTCTCAATTGACATGTTCTTCAAGAAATTTACAGATTAACTGCATTTGAGTTCAGCTGGAGTTGATATTGATTGAAATAGTGATTTTGGAAGCTTCTTCATTTTTCTCCCCCTCAAGGGAAACACTCCTCATCATCTTCATCAAGAGTGATCCTTCACCATCTTAATCGTTGAATATCAATTGAAGAATCTTACAATTATGGAAGCATATTTATCTTAGCTATCAAGAGTTGACAACATTCACTACTTATCAGGTTCTCCCCCTGAGAGCATTCTTCACCTTCAATTCCCTGCATTATTAGCACAAATACAATACACAAATGATTAAGGGAATAACGTGGTTCCTCCTTACTTCATCAACATGAGCTGCATGGTTGAGGTTCTTTTCTCAACCAAGTTCCTCTGTTCTCCCCAATCTTCATGCCTGCATATTTGAACATATGTTCTGACATCTGTCGATGTGGCATGGCTTTCTTCACATTGTCTTCTACTTTTTATGGGGAATCGTTCTGCTTAACATCCATCATGAATGATACATTCTTACTCCTTTTAAGGACTGATTCTTTCTATGGTATTAAGGTTAGGAAACCTTTTGTAATGTGACAAGATTTCTTGCATCTCTCACACATAACTTCTTTGACACGTGTGTTTCTCTTGGTTTGCAATCTCTCCTGCACTTTTTCTTCATCATGTGAAAGTTTTTCTTTTCCTTTGTCACTAGCCTTGGAATTTTCATCTTCAAGTTTCCTCATTCTTTTCAAATATTCTGGCTAGATGACCAATATGTCATTCGGAACTGTTGCAACAAGTTTGGATCTTCCACATGGGCTCATCTGAGTTTCATCCCACTTACTTTTTCTTTTGGATGAATGGCCCTTCAATTTCATGGATCTAAAATCCTGGGTCTTCTCAGCTTCCCTTATTGCGATCCTCATGGGGAAATGTGTGTTCGCATTATTATTCAGATTTATTTCCTAGGTACTCGCTTTATACTTAGATGGCATCAGAGGTCTTATGTTCATATCAGCTCTGGATAACTGTTGACATAGGCATGCACAATTCTTGTGACCACTACCGCTGCATACATTACAAATGTTATCAAGAATTCCAAATCTGTTTGCTATAAACAGATGCTTCTGGACCTATAGATGTTGCTTATTCTTCTTTGTATTTATTCCCTTTGATATAGGCTTTCTTTGTGCTTTTCTATTAAAGGGATTGTACCAACAATCCAGTGCACAATGCCCAAATCTGTTGCATCACCAAAATTGACCCACAAATATTTTCTTCCTTGTATCTTCTATATGAGGTTGTTGGGACATCTTCTTAATCTTTTGTGGTCTATTTGAGGAACCAAATTCCTCCTTTCTCTTCCCATCCACCCTAGCCATGGTGGTATGTTTCTTCTTCTCACCTTTCCTCATCCATACTTGTTTATAATTTTTCTTCCAGCCTGCACTGATTGTGGGAACACATTTAGAAACCTGAGTACAAGATGGTTTGGATGGTACCTTCACTTCCTCAGTTTCTTGTGATAGATCAATGAGTGAAGTCATGATCTTATTATTACATGTTGGAGGTCTTTTGACAATAGAATCCTCCAGTGGGCATTGAGTACCAGCAACAACTGATTCTTGATGTGGATAATTAAGAGTTTTCATAATCTTCTTGTCATATGTTGGAGGTATTTCAACTTTAGATTCCTACAACAAACATTGAGTACAAGCATCACTCATTTAATTCTTTTCTGAAGTCTCAATATGTGTATTCTCAATCTTGGTCAACTGGGCTTCCGATTTTTGACTCTCAATATTGAGGATGATCTTCTGATCTTCAATCATGATCATCTTCTCTTCACAAGTCTTCTTTAATATTTCAAACTCATCTTAATGCATCATAACTTTGTTTTGTAACAACGATTCAAGTTCCATGAATTTCATGGAAGTTTCTTCCAAACAAAAACTCTTGACTTCTTTTCTCTTTTTCAGCTTAGATTCAAGTGCATGGATCTTTTCTTTTAGAGTCTTATTGACTTCCTCTTTTTCTTCAAAGACTTTAACATGTTTGGTAAGCTTCATACTTTCCAGAACTTTTCTTTCCAACCCCTTTTCTATATTTCCAGCTTCCCTTTCTAATCGAGTGATCTCAACCTACATAGATTGGAATAGGATACAAATAATGGCAACCCTTTCTTCATGAATATCAAGCAGATATGTTTTGAGTTTTTCTTGAAAGCTTGAATTAGGGGTGTTATCCTTTCCTCTGGAAGAATTATGAGCCACCTGCGCGATACTTTCCAAGACTGTTGTTTCTTCATTATTGGAAGGGCATGGAGAACAAGACACATTATCTTCTTTGGTCATGAGGGACTTCTTCATCAGTTTATTCTCTTTATTTTTCCTATTTTTAAAAGTCTTAGTGGATATAGATTTATGCTCCGAATCTTCATCAAAACTACTCTTCATGGTTGTCATTAGGAAAGTAACTCAAATCATCTTCTCAATAGAATTACTGGAGAATATCCAACATACGTTAACCTCCCGCTGATACCACTTGTAGGACCCCGGTACACCCTAAGAGGGGAGGGGTGAATCAAGGTGTAAAATTTTTCCTCTTAAATTTTTGGATCTTGTTACCATGTTGGTAGGAACACCATAAACCTATATGATGGATATGATCAGCAATGAAACATTCACATGCAAAGATATAACACATCAATTTTACTTGGTTCACCACTAAGGGCTACGTCCAAGGAGCATACACCGACAAGTTTCCGGTCGTACCAAATTCCACTAATCTTAACTAGTTGGGGATTACAATGATTAGGGAACAGTTACTCTGTCCTAAGCTCACTGCCTTTACAAAGGTTCATGGATAGCTCACTGCGTCCCTCGGGTCACTCCCGTTGACTCCCCCTGACTCACTACCGTTGGTGAAGTCCCGCTCAGTTTATAGACGCGAAGGTCTCTTTAATAGATTTTCATTGAAGTCTTTGTCTCCTGTTCAGCAAGAGACTTTTCTTGCTTCAGGGTTCAGAGTTGATGCTCTTTTCAGTTCAATCCTTCTTCTTTAGTGCAATAACTAAATGCACTATATCCTCTTGTCTTCATTTGTCTGAATCACAACAACTGATGTGATTACTCAATAAGTGAATCTCAGCTTACTTTGCATTGTCAGAATCAGTTCTCCATGTATGCATGAGATCATTCATTTATCATTTAGATTTCCTCTTTAATCTCACTTTGCACCGAAAGTATCAGGCAATCTTTCAACTCTCGTGCAGCTCCAGAAAAGTGGGCACACTCCAATAACACCTGGCGCCCCTTTTCAATCCCGGCGCACAAGTCTCAATACGGTGCGCAAGTCCCAATACGGCGCACAAGTCTTCAACGCACAAGTCCAAACTGGAATGCAAGTGTCACCAAAGCACCTGCGCGACACTGCCTTCTTTAACTTCAAACCTGCACTACTCACTTCATTTCTTGCCCAAATCACATTGGGCGCGTAGCCATCAACCGGCGTGCAACTTCTAAGAGCTGGGGCATAAGTCTCTCTAAACCAGTTGTGCAACCACTCACCACTTGCGCGACTCATACACCTGCGTGGAGAGAGCTCTGATTTTCTCTAAGGTTTGAGATCATCGGAAATGAGGAGGGATGGTGCTCTATTTATAGGCAAACTGGTCAACCTGCACGGCGGCACGCAAGTCACCCATCGACACGCAAGTCTCAGTGCACAGCTCATCATCCCTAGCCTTTGTCACGTAACTCACGTGCGCGACCCAACCAATACTTGGGAGAAATTCTTTCCTTTTCCATATTTTGACGTTGTGTTCTTGAAAAACGATAGGCGCGCAAGTTTATGATCCTTCTAGGTACTGGCATGCAAGTCTCTTCACAACGCACAGTTCACTTGCACGACCAACCAAACACTTGCGCGACTCTCTTCCCCTTTCCATTTTCCATGTTCTGATCTTGAAAATCATATGGCGCACCAGTTTCCTCTCGATCAAGTAGACGGCGTGCAAGTCTCTTTTCCAAAAACACTTTTCTCCATTTGTCGATTTTCTGGCCCAAAAATTTGGCAAACACTGGGAAATAGTACGACCTTGTATCTGCTATTTTTGTACCACCTCCAGATCATCCATTCCTTTTTCGACGTTCTTCAATAAAACATGGATCATTAACTACAACCCTTGAACTCGACATGCCTCCATGGAATATGCTTTGTCAAAAAATTTGTATGTCGTTTGTTTGCTTTGTCAACAAGAACAATCACCTCAAAAACACTTCTTCTCGGTGATTTTAATCCTTCAGAAACTCTTCTTCTTTGATCACAAACTCCACTATCATGATATGTATCCTTCAGATTTAGCATCATCATCTTCTGAGACAATGTGATGTGCATGTCTATCTCAGAATTACAATCCCATGCACACTGACATCTTCTTCAACCGTCATTATCTACTTCATGCAAAACATATGATTCAATTATTCAAGAAGTCTCTTGCATGGTTCCCATGCAATCATGAGGAATTGCATGGTCTTCATCAAAACCCCATTATTATTTAATCATCCTCATATGGATTATACCTCACATTCTTCATTGTTGTAAAAAATGTGTCACCTTTGACACATGTTCTTTGAACTTATGATCAGTACAACAATCATCTGAATTTCCATTCCTCCATTTCATTGGAGTACTTCTTGATCTCCTTCATTTTGATCTTCATTGAAAAATATTGACAGCAAATACAACCTTATACACAAATTGGTTCCAACATATTGTACAGTTGGATCATGGAGCATGTTGGGAGCTTTGGAGTTACGTTTTGAGTCTTTGAGTTTTGTTGCTTTTGTCTTCCATGTGATACTTTGATATCAGTATCCTTCCACTCCAGTACTTTGATGTAGTTTGGTTTTGTTATCAGTGGTATTAATTTGTGTTGTTTTTCATTGTTATCATGAATTATATAGTATCATTTTTATGGAATGTTTGGCTGGGTTATTTAATTTATCAAATTGAAAATCTTCCCCCAATCGTATTGATGCCCTTGGCAGTTATTGCTTGAATTTGGCACCTTGAAGATGTCTCTTAAGACCAAGTAGAAATTTTTTCTCAAATAAATCCAATAATAAGGGGCAGGATGTTACAAGTTGTATGAAATTGTTCATTCCTTTACTTTCAAGTTGTATTAGTCTTGGTCATTCTTTGACTTGGTCATCATTTTCACGGTATTGGAGTTAGAATTCATTCTAGTATATTCCTTATGTCGAGTTAATAGAAAGGAGTAGCATTATTAGGATTTGAAATATAGAGCATAAAAATATGTATCTAACCATTTTATAATGAAATTCATGTTAACAGGGAGTTGGGTGCATAAGTGTTTTGGAGACACTTACAGGAATTGGAATCTCATTGTCATGGGTTTAACCAATGAGAAGAGCATGACATGCATATTGAAATTAATTCCCATTAGGAGTGTGCATATTTTATTTTGAGTGGTGATAAGTTATTTGGTATAAGATTATTGATGTTTTAAAATTGTTAAATTTGTTTACAAATGTGATATTTTGAAAAGGCATGAATGATTATTTTGAAAATGGTATGATTTTCAAAATCTTGGAGGAATTTTCAAAAATGGTTGAATATGGAGAAGGTTGAATTTTGGAAAGCAATGTTGTGATATATGATGTGATGAAATTTGAAATTGTTAAGCCTTATATTTCTTGAGAGTGAGACTTATGGCGTTTGATGTGTTTATAGAAAATGGCACCTTTTAGGCATTGTAGAAACCAACTAGAGAAAGTGGTTGAAAACATGGTTTGACTTGAGCCACATGTGAACCAAAACTGGTTTAGAGTATAGTCCAAACCTTTTAGTCTTTGGATAGAGGGAACTAAAGGGATGAACCAAGGAAATTCGATCATTCTATTTAGTTCTAGAAGTAGAATCTACCCATTTTTAGAGTGATTTGGAACTAGAGAAGGAAAAAGAGTGGCTGAATAGGATGAATCGAATCTTTTATTTCCTTGTCACACCAGTAGAGTTTAAATTCAAGATAGAGATGTATATGCTGGAGTATATTTCATCAAAATGGTGAGATTTAGTGGTTCATGCTAAATTTTACCAAGGCCTTTCATTGGAGGATTTTGAATAATTTTTCAATAAAAAATTATATCCTCACACATTCAAGATTGTTAGAATAACAGAATTATTAAGATTAAAACATGAGAGCGTCACGATGACAGAGTACATGAAAAAATTTATAAATTTAGTTAGCTTTTCACCCAAAATTAGTTCTAGTGCATTCCTGATGGCACACATTTTTGAATCAGGACTGAGGAAAGAGATTCGATTGAAGACTATGGTTCTTTTTATAAGGTATTATATAGAGATAGTTAATAGAGAGGTAATGGAAGAAATAGAAATCTTTGGTTCTACAGGTGGAGGGAGAATGTTAATACCTATGAGAAATGGTGAGAACTCTAATTTTGGGATGAGGAGGAAGAGGGACACTTACTTACAAGGTAGTGGAAAGGTATATAATTAGACAGAAATATTTGTAAATCTTACTCCATGACCCATTTGAAATCTAGGATGTTTCCAATGTGGTTATTTGGACCACATGAAGTGAGAGTGTATGACACAAACTGAATCATTCCATAATTTCAATTTGATGGGGAATCTTCAATTCTATTATTGCGGTGCTCTGAGGTAGGGTGTTCGGGACACTTCTCATGTGTCATATATGTCATATGATTCAATACGAAGAGGAAAATAGAATTAATCTCATCAGTAGAATAAATCTAGATATGGTGATTCCAGGAATACCATGACTCCTCAATAAGGAAATAAAGAACAAAGTGTTGTGAGCAAGCGATTATATGGACCTGAGAAAGTTATTATGAATGACCAGTTTGGACCATCGAATATGAGAGGTATGATTCTTCTGAATCCTGCCCTTATGAATGATTTGTTTGATATGGGTGAATCCTATTCCTTTATTTCTTATTGTGCTATTTATTTGATGAGTTTAAATGTTGAGATAATGACTTCTATTTTGAAACTACAAATTCATCTTAGTCAAAGAGAATGTCAGACATTTATGTGTAGATAATGTTATGTAACCATTTACGGAGATAAGATGATATGTTATTTCTCTATTCTTGATATGGATTTCTATGATATAATCCTATGTATGGATTAGTTGACAACATTCAAGAATTACATCGACTATTATACTCGACGAGTTAGTTTTACGACTGATGATGGAATCAACCATCTCTTTAGAGGATACAAGAATATAAAGGAAGGTGAAATGGGATTATTAGAACTAGAAGTTGAAATGATATAATACTAGTTGGTAGCATTTACTTTGGAATCAATGGAAGAGATTGAGAATAATAGTTTTTCAGTGGTTGTTGATTAGTTTTCAGATGTGTTTTCTAAAAAATTATCTGGGTTTCCACCCACATTAAATTTTTAGTTTATAATTAGTATTCTAATGGGGAATAGTAATTATTCCCTTAAATCATAATATATGGAATCAAAAGAATTAAGGGAACTTAAAGTGCAGTTAGAAGAGGTGGAAAGAAAAGGGTTCATTCAGCCTAACTTTCCTCTGTGGGAAGTACCAGTCTTGTTTGTCAAAAATGAAGATGGAACTCTTAGGTTGTGTGTTGATTATCATAAGATTAACCAAACTAAAATAAAGAATCAGTATCCAATTCCATTCATTGATGATCTATTTGATCAATTGAGGGGATATTAGTGGTTCTCTAATATTGACTTGCTATCCGGATATCACCAATTTCGGGTTCAGAAGGAGGGTATAAAAAAGATATCTTTTAGGAGTATATATGACCATTATGTATATATGAAAATTCATGTAGGTATTTGGAATGAACTTAAGTTCTTTATGGAATTGATTAATCAAATATTTCAGAGGTATCTGAATTATTTTGTTGTGGTGTTTTTGGATGACATATTTTTTGTATTCAAGGACAAGGGATGAACATTAAAAACACTCGGAGACAGTGTTGGGAATCTTGTAGGATCATCATATCTATAATAAATTATCAAAGTGTGATTTTTGGATACAATAAGAATGGTTAATTATCCTTGTAATCTCTGAAAGAGTTGTTTCTATGGATATAGAAAGGACAGAGGTTATTATTGCTTGGAAATATCCAAAGAGTGTCTTTGAGATACATAGTTTTCTTGGTCTAACTAGTTATTAGTGATACTTTTTCATGAATTTTCATGACTACCCTCACCCATGACAGCTTTGACAATGAATAATGTTATATTCCAATGGAATGATAAATGTTATAAGTCTTTTAAAGAGCTTAATATTCATCTTACATCAGTACCAATATTGATATTTCTGGAATTAGGACAAAGGTACGTGTTGTATTGAGATTCTTTTAGATTGGGGTTAGGATGTGTTATCATGAAGGGAGACAATGTTGTTTATTATGGATCAAGATAGTAATAGTTTCATGAGAAGAATTACCCAACACACCTTTTAGAGTTAGCTTCTATAGTACATGATTTGAATACTTGGTTTCATTGCCTATTTGGTGATAAATTTATTATGTTTATGGATCATAATATATTAAAACATATTTTCTCACAAATGTATTTAAACTTGAGACAAAGATCATGGATGTATTATCTCCAAAATGTTCGACCTTTAGTTGATGTATACACTGGGTAAAGGTAATTATTTGGAATATTCATTAAGTAGAAAGTCATTTTCTCAATTGGAAAACGAGTCTTCAGACCAATGGAAGTTGATGTCAGTGATAGCCGACATGAACATGAAATGTGAAGACCGAGGTGAAGTTGTGGTTTTATTTCTAGTTTCATTTGTTCCCAATTTGACTAAGACAATTAAAGTGGCATATACATATGATTCATAATGTGTTGTGATAAGGTCAAAACTCAATGGTGGGGAAACCATTGAGGGATGGAGTCTGGATGTGAGTTCAATTTTGTGGTTTCAAAATTAGATGGTTATACCTCTGGAATATTAGGATAAAATTATTCATGCTTACCACCAATTAAGATGGGATATTTATCCTAGTATATAAAAAATATATAAGGAGTTTAAAGCACAGTTTTGGTGGTTTGGGATGAAAAGGAATGTGGATGAGTTTGTTTTGAGATGCTTAACTTGTTAGAAAGTTAAAGAAGAGAATCAGTGACCAGAAGGTATGTTGTAGTCTTTACCTATCCCTGTTTGGAAATGAGAGCATATATCCATGGATTTTATAATAGGTCTCTCAATAATGATTCAAAAACATAATTTCATCTCGGTGATAGTGGATCAACTCACAAAGTCGGCCCATTTCATCCCTATTTTTGAATCCCATATGGTGACGGAATCTCCAAAAATATATATCTGAGAAGTGGTAAAGAGGTATCACATACTGGTTTTTATAATATCAGACATAAAATCAAGGTTTATGTCTCATTTATATAAGTTCTTACAACAAGACCTTAGGAATTAGTTTACTATGAGTACATATTATCATCCTCAAATGGATTGTCAATCCAAACAGATGATACAAATGTCGGAAGACATGATACAAGATTATGTAATAGATTTTAGTGTCTCATGGGTGGATTATGTACCATTATCAGAGTTATCATATAACAATAGTTATCAATCCTTGATACATATGGATACTTTTGAAGCATTGTATTGGATTCCTTGTCTCTCTTCACTTTGTTTGGTGAAAATAGGTTATATTTCACTGGTTAGACCTATCCTTGTCCGAGAGACAATGGAGAAGATTTACTTGATCCAGAAACATATGAAGATATCTCAGAGTCATTAGAAATCATATTCAGATCATCTTTGATGGCCATTATCATTTGAGGTGAGTGATAATGTGTTCTTAAGGATACATTTAAGGATTGAACATCAGTGTTTCAAGAAGTAGGGATAGTTATCTCCTTGATACACAAGAACTTTTAAGATACTTGAATGGGTTAGTGAGGTGGCATATTAGTTGGATTTTTTCCCATGATTCAGTGCAGTACATAATATGTTTCATGTATCTCATATGAAAATGTATTATCCCAATATTAATCATGTCATTATATGGGATCATGTTGACCTAGAGTTGGATGCTTCATTGGTGCACGTGCCAGTTTAGGTTGTAGATACAGAAGAGAAGGAATTGTGTGGGAAAAGCATTGGTCTAGTGTGGTTTTTTTGGAGACATGGTCAGATTCAAGAAGATACTTTTGAATGGAAGAAATATATGATTGAAAAATGGATAAAACTCTTTTTGATAAATTATGATATTCTACTTATTGAGGAAAAAAATACCGATGCTGGGGAGAATGTAGCACCCCCAGTTTCAATTAAGTAACCATTTCATTATTATTTTTAACTTTGTAAAGTGTTTGGATGAAGTTTGGGAGGGTTTGGAATACTTTTGAAATGTTTTTTTGGTATTTTATAAAGGTTCAGGGTTGGTACATAGTTTGTGGAAACCGTGAAACTCTTACAGGAAACCATGAAAAGTGAAAAAGGGTTTCTAGGAAGGCGCATGGTTAGGTGCATGATTTTCCTAGATCATGTAGACACCTAAGGGAAACCATGAAAAGTAGGATAATGGTCTTTCACATGGTTGGATAATGGTATGTATAACCATTCAGTCTAATCGTGTGAGGTGATCCTTGAGGAATAGGCTGGCACATGATTAGCGTATGATTTTCCTAACTGTGTGACTAACCGTTCATAGTTTAAAATTTATATCCTAAAAAGTGAATATGGATCATGATTAGCTCTAAAACCCTCATTTTTTTTGTCAATTTTATCCCTAACATGATATTTCTTCCTATTAAAGGCTGTGGAAGTTTTCCCCATTGAACCAGAAGCAATCCAGAGTCATTTCTTGGTGCATTGAAGCCCGATTCCTGTAATTTCTTTGTTTATGATAGTTTTTTTTAGTTTTTTTTAGATTTATTTTCCTTTCCTCTTCTAAATAAAAGATATATTTCTATATGTATATTTATATGGTTTTTAATTCAAATATTTATGAAATATGGTTTTATTGATGTTAGGGAAAGAGATATAAGGTGGGTTTTTGGTGATTGAACCCAGATTTGTGGGCGTTTTAATGTCGTTCTTCATTTTGATCATAATTTCTGAGGTAAGTGGATTCATTCTTGACTCTTATTATTTGAAATTGAAGGAATAATTTCAAATATATTGTTTTATTGGAAAGTTATTGTTAAATTGTTGTTAAATTTTTGATAAAAATTCTATTTGGAAACAGTTTATGGAATTTATCAATTTGGATGTTTTGGAAAAAAGTGAGAATGGTAACATGATTTTAAAATGATTATTTTAAAATTGTTATTTGGTTTTTATGCATAGTAATGTGTTTTCATTAAAAAGATATTTTTATTGAAATGGTTTATAAAATATGGATTTGGGATGTGGTTGACTTAAATGGTTAAGAGTGAGTTTGATGGGATGGGTATTGGTTGTGAAGTACCACCATCAAAGTGATGTTCTATGGACGTGAAGTTTCACCATAAAAGGTAAAAACCAAGCTTGTGTTGTTGAGAGTGTGTGTATGTGATTATTTGAAATAGAATGGGTTATGAAAACCTAGAAATTTGGAAAGGGTTAATTGAATTGTTTGGTTACTTTCCTTGGAAATTGGTTTTGTTAGAGAAAAATATTTTTTTATGGAAACTATTTTATATTCTGATATAAACTATTTTCAATTGTTTTATATTTGATGAGTGAGTTGGGAAGTCATTCGAGGAATGCTTACTGAGTTTCATTACTCACCCCTACTTTGGAACTTTGGTGCTTTTGAAGATATTATTTATCAGAAGACATGCAATGGTAAAGTATCGTTCTTCTTTAGTGGAGCTTCTTGATTATTGAAACGTATTTTGGAGTTGGATCATAAATCATATTGGAAGATTTGGATTTATGTTTGGAGTATTTGAGTATTTTTGGTTTTATCTTCCACTTCTTACTTTGATATTAGTAATATTCCATTATTGTACTATGATGTAGTTTTGTTTTGTTATCAATGGTATTAATTTGAGTTGTTTTATAATATTATCATGCATTATGTACTAGTATTTGGTTATGGAATGTTTGATTGCTTTGTTTAATTTATCAAAGGTAAAATCATCCCCTAACTATATTGAAGCCCTTGAAAGTTATTTCTAGCCTTTAGAACCTTGGTGATGTCGCTTAATACCAAGTAAAAATTTCACCTAAACTCAATCCAATGAGGTGGGGTGGGATGTTACACAATGTATCTAGTTCTTTTTACGGTGGTTACTATTACCCAATCCAAGATTTATGAGCAAGCAGAGGTGTGAGAATTTTTTGTAGGAATTATTTAACCCAACCTAAGTTTTTATATATGGGATATTCTCATTAATATTTTTTTAGAGGAATGTGTTAGGAATGATAGTGACATGACACAATGATGACCTCCATTCATATTCCAGGAGGGTGGTGATGCTTCAAAGGTGATGGGATCTGAGATACTAGTAGATAATCCTATAGTTCCCACTATAAATCCTATAGTAGTACTAGATATGGGTGCTGAAGCATAGTTTCATGAGATTTTTATGTGATTTATGCTGACTGTTTAGGGAGAAATGCAACTTGCCTCATCTATGGAAGATCTAGTATGTTTTTTCTAGAAGAAACATCCTCCCATGTTTTTAGAGGATAGAGGTCCACAGGCTACTAAACTATGGATTGTGAAAAAAATTTCTATCTTCAAGCATCTGGAGACACATCCTAATAGGAGAGTGAATCTAAAAATGTATATGTTACGGGGAGAAGTGAAGTGCTGGGGAGATGTTTTGAACCAGGATGATGTATTGTGAGATATGGTTTGGAGGGATTTCCAATCTAGGTTTTATGACTACTTTTTTTTTCTAAGACCCTGATAACTGAAAAGGCCAGTCATTTCATGAATCTAGAGTAGGGATCTATGACCATTATATAATATTCAACATGATTTATAGAGAATCTATTTTTTCCCTATATATATTGATGATGAGAAATTGAGGGTGAGACACTTTGAGGAAGGTCTCATTATTTCCATTTGATCATAGGTAAATGTGTTTCGGTTGACTAATATTATAGAGATAGTGAATTAGGTGCTTATTACTGAATATAACCTAAGGGAATATTAGGTGCAGAGTAGGCCAGTTTAACTTCTCAACCTGATGGTTCAGCTTCCAGTGTAAGAAAGCTCCATTTTGAGGCTTCTCATGAGGGGAGTACTTTCCATGTTATTAGTGTTGGTAGTGCTATCTTCTTCCCCAGTGTGTGAGTCAAGGACATATGATAAACTAGTGTGAGAGAGACCCAGTTGAGTGCTATGTTTATGACAGGATGGGCTATGTGTAACGTTTCTGTAGAACCATACCTCTAGAAATTATTGGAGGGGGATGGACTCTGACTCCAAGTTCAGGATTGGGATTCAAAAATCCATGTTAGGCTTGGAGTTGTAGTAGTGCCAGTCATTCTGGCTAAGGTAGTATTCATAGCTATGGTAGCTAGGAACCAGTTGTACCAAGATAGCAGACAGGGCCTACTTTGTGTATTGAGGTTATTTCACAAGGCCATGATTTAGGCCAAATATATTTTGTACAACCTTCATTAGAGGATTAGAGTGACAAAATATCTACAATGAGAGTTATAATCTTAGTATCCTCTACTATAGTATCTTCTCTTTTCAATATATATGAATTTAATTGTTTAATATATATACCTATTGTGGAGAACCCTAACCTTTTTGTTTAGTATTATGATGGCATTATGACATTGGATACTCCTCTAGGGATTATAATGGAGGGTGTAAGACAATACATAAAGTTTCCCCTTAAGATATGTAAGTGTCACTTCATATGAAATATTTTTTTCTCCAATATGATTTTAGTTGATATCATAATTGGGATGGACTGATTAGTTTATTATCAAGAACATGTTTATTTTAATCATTGGAGGGTGAACTTCAAATCACTAGAGGGTGTATTTTTTAGTCACAAGGTTGGATGTGATGTCTAGGTAGGTATATATGGACCCAAGCATTATGGGATGGGTGGGATGACATCCCAAATATCTATTTTATATCTTGATGATCAAGAATAATGTCAAGTGGACTTTACTTCAGCGCTTGAGAGTTTCAAGGATGGTTTCCCAGATGACATTTATATTTTTATTCCTGAGAGAGAGGTAAAGTTATCAATTAAATATATTTTAGAAACTACACTGGTATCCATTCCTCCTTACAGGATAGATACTATAGAGTTGTATGAGCTCTAGAAGAAACTATAGGACTTTGAGGCAAAGGGGTTTATATGAACAAGTACTTATCCATGGGGTTCACTGGTACTTTTTCTAAAAAATGAGGATGGAGCCCTTAGGCTATGTGTGGAATATCAAAAATTGAACCAGTTGATGGTTAATAGCTACTATACCTTTCCACAAATACATGATATCTTATTCTAGCTATGAGGAGCTCAAGTTTTCTCAAATATTTATTTAAGGTTAGGGTATCACCAGGTCTGTTCTTGACCCTTATACATACCTCATACAATTTTTTAGTTGGTTTGGTCTATATGAGTATCTATTTATTCCATTTGGTCTTATGAAATCACCAAAAGTTTTCCTGGCTCTGATGAATTGAGTTTTCCATCCTTATCTATATTCATTTGTGGTGGTATTTGTAGATTATATCTTGGTGCATTCTAACAATAAACACGACCATTCTAAATATCTTGAGATCATTTTGGATTCACTGATAGAGAATTAGTTATATGATGAGATCACAATGTGCCACTTTTGGATGGATAAGATTCTCTTATCGGGTCATATAATCTAAGAGAGAGGAGTATCAGTTGACCCAAATATATTAAGATATGTAGTTTTCTGGGAATATCCCAAGAATTTATTTGATATATGGAGATTCTTGGGGCTAGGTTAATATTAAAGGTGTTTCAAATAGAACTTATCATGGTTAGAATGACCTCTTATGGGCTTGAATAAGAAGGGTGTTATGTTTATATGGTTATATACCTATGAGAGAGCCTTCTAGGAGTTGAAAGGGACACTGAATTCAAACCCAGTCCTAATTCCACCAGAATAGCTCAGGAGCTACACTGTGTATTTTGATGCATCATGTGTCAAACTAGGTGTAGTTTTGATGCAGGAGGAGCATGTTATGGCATATAGGTCTTGTGAGTTAAGACCACATGAGATGAATTAATCAATTCACGATCTCAAGTTAGCCGTTGTATATTCCCTGCACTGTTGGAGGAATTATTTACTGGGAGAGCATTTTTTGTTGTACATGGACCAAAAAATCCTCAAGTATATATTCACATAGCATGACTTGAATATAAGGCATTAAAGGTGGTTTGAATTCCTACAATCTTTTGACTTCTAGATTTTCTATATGCATGGTAAAGGTAATGCGGTTACCAATGCCCTGAGGACGAGGACTCAAATATAGGAAATTCAGGTGACTGGTAGTGAGTGGAAGCTTATAGACTTATTCTCAGAGATGCACTCAGAGGTGTAGGATGGAAAAGGCCATAATTTTATCTTATCCTTGGAAATTACATACACTCTTCATGATAGAGTGAGGATGAGATATTTATTAGTTGTTAAGGTCCTAGACCTATGGGAAAGTGTGGAAGGTGAAGAACCTCCTCCTGGTGGACTATGGGGAGGATGAAATTATGTGTATTCATGGCCATGTTTGGGTTCTAGCACACATACACGAGAGGATGATGTAAGAGTTTCATGCCTCATCTTGGGTAGTATATCCTGGTGTTATCAAGATGTATCATGACTTGCACTTTCAAAAATGGTTAATGAGGATGAAATGTGAGGTAGCTGGTTTTTTCACGAGGTGTTCCACCTGTCAGCAGGTGAAGGCAGAACACTAGTAACCAAATAGACTTTTAAAGTAGTTTCCCATTATTTAGTGGAAATGGGAAGATGTTTCCATGGATTTCATGACCATATTAACAATGTCTCCTCAAGGTAGTGATGCTACATGGGTTGTTGTGTACATGCTCATGATGGTCCATCTTTTACTTATGATTAGAGAGACCTTATTTATATATGATCTTGGGATATTTTTTTCCATGAGATAGGAAAACATCCTGGGTTTATTCATACTATTATATCAAAAAGGGATGTCCAGTTTACATATATTAGGAAAAAATTCCTCAAGGTGTCATCTTAGTGTTTTTTGGTTGATTTTGTTTGTTGAAAAATACTGATGACCATAAATTAGTATGGTTGGTGTTTCCGAAGTTGGGTTTTAAGGACATTTAATTTCCCAGTGTTTGCCAAATTTTTGGGCCTCAAAGTCTGGAGTTTTTTTTGGAAAAGGAAGGTTTTCTAAAAAGGGGTTCATGGTTTGTAGAACACGAAGCATAGTCTGCAGACTAAAAAAGGAGGTATAGGGAATGAAAAATAAAATTTAGAAAAGGAATATTTCTACATATCGGTGATATGAGGACCATGAAGAATGATATGCTGACCACATAGACAAATCAGTTCATGGAAAGGATTTTAGTTTGTGGGATGCTTGATTTTTGCAGGTGGCTTGACGTTTGCAGAAAGAGGTGGTAATTTGAGGAACAGAAAAAGGGTTTTCATTTGTGGGAGACATTAGCCACCGAAAAAATATGCTATGCAGACCACATATCACAATATATAGTGAAGGATATACTGCATCAAAGTTTTGGGTAATTCAGATTAGTAGTATTTGAAGATCTATTTTCCTATATAAAGACCCCTAATTAGATGATTATGTAGTAAAAAAATTCAAAACAAGATTATCATTGCAGAAAAAATTTGGTGAAGTATAATGTGGTTCATGGAAAAAAAATTCCACTAAGGAGAAGAGGTTCACGATGGAGGATTCCATGAAAGAAGAAAAGTTCGATGATGATAGTATGTGGAAGAGGTTTTGGGGGGCTCAGTAGCCTGAAAAGGAAAAAGGACCGCAAAAAAAAGGTAGTCTATGGGGCACCATCCTTATGCAGAAGAAGAAGAGGCAATCTACAGAAGAAGTGAAGGTAGTCTACAGAAGAAGTGGTGGTTCATGGAGCACTCAAATCATGTAGTGAAAGAAAGTTAATAGAGGAATTAGGTAAGTTTTCAAAGGATTCAAGGAAGTTTTAAAAGACTAAAATAGTTTGAAAAAGTAATTTCTGCTAACTAAAAGTATATGGAAAAATGGATTTCATCTACAGGTGAAAACAGGACATCAAAAAATCATTTACCTACAATTGAGGATGCTTGCATTCATAAAATGAAGGGAACTACATATACATAAAATGTGTGTGGATACCTTTTAGAGTAGTGATAAAAGGAAGAGGAAGAAAATGATATTTTCCATTAATAGGGATCCAGAGAAAGAGACATATGGAGTGACCCTTGGGAAAGCAGTGAACTAACCCTAAACTTTGTAAAGGCAGTGAGACTAGGCATAGAAGTGATCTAGCCCAAAAATTTTAATTTGGTAGTGATCGTTAGTGATTTTGGTACATCAACACATTTACATTGTACGATCCTTGGATGTAGCCCAGTGAGACTGAACCAAGTAAAATTGTTGTGTTTCGTGTATGATTTCAATTCTATTTATACATTACTATAGGAAAGTGAGAGTTGAGTGTTTTGTTTAAAAATGAAAAAAGATCTGAAGGGGTAGTTGTTTTAATCTTTCATACCCTGATTCACCCCCCTATTAGGGTATTTATCCTACATGGGATAACAATTGGTATCAGAGAGAAAGTTTAAAAGTCATTGGTTCTCTCTTAGTATAATAAATGGAGGTTGTGAATCACAAAGGGATTCCTATATTTGATGGGAGAAATTTTCAATTATGGAAGAATAAGATGTACCACTACTTATGATCATTATGAATAGATGTCTTTATAGCAGTGATACATTAAATTTTGGCTAAATATTTTTAAGGGTGACTAAAAATTTAGATAAGAAAATCTTCAGGTTCTATAGAATAAGTACATGGATATCAAAATTTATCCTAATGAGTCTTTTGATATATTATTTGACCTGGTAAATGTTGTTGTGTAAGAAATGTGTGGAATTAGAGAAATTATTTAAGATATAAATATTTTTAAGCATATCTTGAGAAAAATTCCACCTTGGTTCAATCTGAATTTTTTTTGTATTAGAAGATAAAGATTTAAAGGTGATGATATTAAATAACTTTCGTACTACTTTTGTATTATATGAAATGAGAAATAATGATAACAATTTTTTGGAAAAGGGGAAGTACAAAGAAGTGGAATTCAATGCCATAAAGAAGATCACTGTTGAATATGGACAAGATGATGAAGAGATAAATGAGGTGATGTTATTCCATTCCTAAAATCTTTAAATAAAAAAATAAAAGTTAAAAAGGAAACATCTTCTTTCATGATTTTGATGTGGAAGGTTTTCAAATCCCATAGAAAGGTTCCCTAATAAGTTTCAAGAAGATAAAGTGGATGAATTTTAAATTCCCATTAATAAGTATTCAACCTACTTGAAAGTCCAAAAAAATTTTAAGATAAATTTCTTTAAAAAGAAAAATCAATTTTCAAGAGAATATAAAAATTCATAAGAATCTGAGCCTGAAGAATTAGAGTACTGCAAGGGTTTTAAAGAAGATGCTATTTTGGTAGTTTTCAAAAATTCTATAACAAGAGAATAAAGCAACAATGAAAAAGGATAAGCTTAAGGAAGGGTTGACCTTTAGGTCGAATTAGAAGCCTCTATTAAGGAGATAGATGTCTGGAGAGACAAAATTAAGAAATACAACAAACTGGTTAATGATGAAAAACATTATATGTTGTAATAGAAAAAGTGAAGTTTGAGATAAATGAATAAACTGAAAATTTTAATACATCAATGCGAGATAACTTAGATAAGGTTATTGAGTACAAGGTCAAAATTGAATAATAGAAAAGGGAAATTGATAGTTTGACTGAAATTAGAAAAGATCAAATCAATCTTATCAAATAACTTGAATAGGAAGTTAGCCGCATGAGGAGAAAAGTGAAAAATCAGAAGAAACTCTTGATTACAACAAATAAGGATACAAAGGAAACAAATAAAATAAAAGAAGAATTCAAAGTTCTAGTGAAATATAAAAAATGAGTGTTAGGAAAGGAAAATGATGGATCAAAACTATACAGCTAGTATGAGTATTGATCAAAAACATAAATAAAAAATGGTTAAAGTTAAACCACAATCTCTCACTCTAATGTTGAAGACTTATTTGGGTATGAATCAAAACCATAAGATTCATAGAACCTAAGGTATAATCACTATTGTAGTATTTCAATACAAGAATTCACCTCACATGAGATGTTATTGTTGTGGAAATATGGGAAACTCAAAAAAATGTCTGTTCCATATCCAAGAGATACCAAAGTGAACAAAACCAACAAAGGAATCCATAGAGAACTCAATATTAAATAAAATCATTTAATGGTCACTGTTTCAAGTGTGGAGGATTTAGGTACATGGAAAGATACTAATCATAAAAATTTTAGAGAAATGTGCTGAAGAAGAATGAATGTGGTGATAAGAAACAATTAAATGTATCTTCAAATGAACTGGAAACGAAAAATTAGGTTTCAGCAATGAAGGATGAAGATTTTACATTATACTTCAAGGAATATCAAGATCATCAATCCGTACTGGGTTTGAAGTAAAAAAAATGGATCAAAAATAAGAAATATGAACATGCAGTGGTGGAAGATATTGCTTTTAAAGCATCATATTTTACCTTAGGAGTCAAGGATTATTTTAAAGACCATCATAATTTAATAATTCACTCCCATCTATTTTAGTTCTCTTTATCTCATGAGATATCCATTTCACACAATGAATTATAGGGATATATAACTTTGGGACCACCCATCACATAATTAAAATCATACAGATGTATTTCAAAAGATTATGAACAATCATCATATCATAACCCATGAAAAAGAAATTGATTTTAAAAATATGTCATCATATCAAATCCTATAGAGAAGAAATGAGTTTCATAAACATATTTTCATAATAATCATAAACCATCCAGATAAAGAATAAATATTGTACCATTAGATCATATCCCTAGTAAAACTTAAGTAACATCAAAGGATGTCATCATAGAAGAAAAAATCCTTTAAAAGATCACTTGGAATATTTCTTGAAGAAAATACCCTTTTCACTTTGAAACCACTTATTCAAAATCTAAAAATTTACTAATATTAAGGACAATATATTATTGGAAAAAAACCTTGGAAACATGTAAAGGAAGTTTCAAATCCTTGATTGGTCATGATATTGGGATATTTAGTTCATGATGTGTACGTTAAAAGAAAATATTAATTTCATAATATTCTAAAAAGTCAAAAAGTAATTTATTTTGAAAGTGACAAAAATATTCTATTTATTTTTTTAGAAAGTAAATCCTGGGTAAAAAATACTTTAAAAAATTATAGTATAATTTTAAAAAAATTATTTAATTTTTTATAACACATGGATATAAAAACAATATTTTCAACCAAAGAGAGAAATTAAGTTGGTTTTCATTAAAAATATTCTTTAAGTATCTTGAGTACATAAAGAGAGGAAAATTTAAAAAAACACATGATTTTAAGAAATAACCAGAGGACAGGAAAATTCATGGGATTTTTGAGTGATATACATTTGGATTTGATCATCAGAACTAAAACATAAACAATCTTGATAAATAATGAGATTGTAAAATAAAACCTTTGCCTCAAGTCCAAACCATCACGTATATTCTTCATATTCCCAAATAATAAAATTATGTTAAATATTTACTTTATTAAGAAAATTTTCAAGTTTATCATTCCTTTTATTTTATTTAATACCATGTTATATTAAATTACTTAATCAACTAAGTTCACATTAGATGTTTTGATGATATTCAGCTCATAAGTCAAAAATGACTTCAGTAGGTTGAATATTGTCAATGTGGTCATTATTTAATCATAAAATGAATAATAATAATGGAATAATTGTAAATTTTATACATCAATTATACCTTTAAAACGAACCATGGAATATGGTTATGAAAAATAAAATACATTACAATCATGGAGATGGTTGGTCGTGTGTACGCATGGGTAACATTTCCATTTTTCAATGATCATTATAGAAAGTAGGTAAGTATTATTCTCTAATAAAAAATAAAAAATTATATAATAAATATAATATTATTTCTTTAAATACACTTATATGTATCGACCACACGATGCAGAAATGAAAAATGAATCATACCTCTTCATAGAGGTGATAATCCACACATATGCATGAATGAGGCTATCATTTTTCAATGAATGGAAAGATAAGAATATATATGATATATCATTTTTATATAATGAAAAACATGTAATGAATAATATATATATATATATATATATTAAATTAATAATCATAAATAGCTATGGGATGCGATGATGAAAAAAATATATTTGCACACAAGGTGCTAGTTTCACCGTACTCATGAACAATGGTTTCACTTCCCATTTGATGGAATATGTGACAACCCAATATTTTTCAATGGAAATTACTTTCTTATAAACCTATCATAATCACATGAAATCACTACATAATGAACTAGTAAGTTCTATGTGACCTTTAAACATAAGTTTTCCACTTATTTGATGTGAATTTAGAAAATCTGACATACATAGTTGCGATCAGTAAGTTATTTGGAGTTCGATAAGAAAAGGTTATTTTTTGGCGAATAGTAACCTACCCGTATGAATAGTGATATAACCTAATGAATAGTAACCATACCTATGATATTATATAAATAATATTCAAGTTGAAGTACGATATACCAATGTTTTGGAATAAGTAAATATGTGTTTTAAAACTGTTTCTTTAGAATGAATTATGATATTAATTAATATTAAATTAATAATATTTATAAAATTATTTTTAAAAAATGGACTTCATTTTTGGATTCTACACATCAAAAAATGGTTGGGGTGAATTTCTGGGATTTTTTTTGAAATAGTTGAATTTTTGATGAATAGTGAAATACTATAATTTACAAAATAAGCTAAATACACTAATTATTGAGTCATGTATGAATTTATGATGATGTAAGACCAATTGATTCGTATTTAAATGATAAAATTACTATTATTGGTCATTGATGACTCACTATTACTTGTCTTGTGGAGAAATAATAAATTAATGAATATAATATTGAGAAATACCCTCTCCCCTACACTATAAAACCCCCCATCACCCCCTCTTCTCTTCACTCCTCTATAACTTGAAGCTCCTCAAAGTTCTTCCAAAATAGACTTCCCTAGTCACTACCTATGTCCAGGAAGCTCTTGGTCTTTCCAAAATACCAAAATCCCTTCCCTTAAGGAGGTTCTCAAGGAGGTTATTTCTAGAGGTAAATAACCTTTCTTTTTCATTTACTCTCATTTCAATTTATCTTCTTTTGTTATCCTCTTCCCACCTCCTCTATCCAAATGACCATGATAAATCTAGTATCATATATATACTAGAATTATATCATGTTAATGGAAGAACCATCATCAATATTATTACTCTCTCCCTTTTATTTTATAAACAAAATCAACATCTACAAGGTTTCAATTTATAACCTTCGTGGACGACGAAGTTTCGTTCTTCAATTTATCCTAAATTACTGGTCATGAAACAATTTTTATGGTTGAAATAGACTTTAATATATGTATTATAACCTAATTAATAATAAGTAAATAGTATACATACATATTATTAAATTGTATGACCAAACTAGTTCCTAATAATGAAAAAATACCGCTAAATAATCAAAGTGAATGTCATAAATATTTAATCTAATGATTCATCCTATTTACATGTAACCAAATAATAGAAATGTACATTAAAACATATGTATGTTCATCAATAATATTTAATTTCAATTCTGGACATTTACATCCATTCCACTCAATTACTTATGAACAAGTGAACCGATTATGAAAATAAAAAAACGAACACTCCAAAATGATGAAATTCAATATAATAATTTATCACTAAGGGAATAAATGAACTAAAAATAATTATGATAAACTAAAAAAATTTCTAATAGGTTATAAAATTAGTTATTAATAAGTCTTAATTTCATATTCCATGAGCTTAAGTTAAAGAGTGGAACACGTTCAGACTTAAGGTAAGAGTTTTTCCACCCGAACTTCCATTTTCATTCGGGTTACTTTTATTGACTAATTACCTTAATTAAACTCTTGTGTATTATTATTTACTCCTAAAAAATTATGTTTTTGGGTTATATATATGTTTACCAACCAGAATATTTACTTATTTTATGGATGGTTACACGTTTTAAAAGGAACTTTCGAAATCGTTTCTGAAATACAAGCCCAATCCAAGGGAATTTCTCAAATTATTACCTATTTTCAAGGTCACTCTATAATTTGTTTTTGGAAAACATTATCTTTATAAAATATCTTATTTTATTATGAAAATACAATCTTACTTCACTTCTGGTTTTATACATATATTTCTTTAAAATAACTCTTCTTCTGAATGTAAAATAGTATTTATCTAAAGATTTACTCAAAGATTTTATAAGAGTATTTTCATATATTTCAACACTCTTGTTGATTATTATGTATTTTTGGGATTAGTATTACATTTTATCATCTATAATATTTAATTTAATGGTTTATTATTATTTTTTATGTGGATGTGCTATCTTAAAACCATTCACCAATTTACTATGAATGGTTAGTGTTTATGCTTAATGTTAGGGAAAGTTATTTTCATGTCATATATTAATTTCAATATTAATGTATATTTTGTTTATGTTTATCCTCATTCATATGAGGAATGAATTGGACATATTAAGTTTTGGGTGGGGCCCGGTATAGCCCCTCGGTGTACTGGTAAGTATAATGAGACAAACTATGGTCTAGGCACAAGACCTTGACAAAACAATTATTTATGGTCTTAGCACGAGGCCTTGACGGTATAGTTATATTGTCCCGAATTATGAATTACCTCATTTTGAAAATAGTATTGAAGGTTTATGGGGTTATTAGACTAGTATAATACCCATGATTTTGTTATATTATGGAAATATTTACTCAGATCATATTTCTGCCATATTATATTCAGGTTTATTTTTAAAGGCATATGTTTTAATTTATTAAACATGCCTAATATTCATTTTATTATATCTTACACTGCATTTCTTACTCTTACTGAGCATTTGATCTCACCCATTTCTTATGTTTTATTTTCTCAGGACATGAAGAATTTTATTATGAATGACATGCTGAAATAACATAGGAGTTATGGAAGTTGTCTAAGGAGTTTCTAAGTTGTTTTTCATTTAAAGTTGTAATGTTGAAGTTATGTATGTATCTTTTTTCCAATAATACTAAAAAACTTGGTCCTTCTGGATTAATATTCCTTGTTTATATGCCAATGCATCTAAATAAGGCACCGACTCCGGGCAACTGGGGTCGGGTCCTTACAGTTGTTATCATAGGAAGTTTAGTAGAAAACGTGAAAACTAGATTTAGAAAACATCGATTAGGGAACAAATCCCTAAGATAGTCTTTGAGTATAAGCATTCAAGAACATCCTGGTATTTTGGTAAGGAATTTATTATGTGGATATTTCTATAAAATATATCTCTGTCTGGATACAAACAGGTAGAGGTGGCTCTGGCACAGATGTACCTATTTGTGAAGGCTCTGATATAGAGTTTCTGGCATGACCTGAGGTATCCTGATACACAACAATAGGCCTTGCTACACTCTTGGTATTGACACTCTATGGGGATATACTTAGGATAATTCACATTTTATTTACAAGCCATTATAAAGGATTTAAATATAATTTTTTGTTCAAAGATACCTTATTTATGATTAATAGATTAGATATGTGTAGAATTTCGATTTATGCTAAGAATTTTTCTACTTTGAGATTATAAAATATGATTCATACCCTAATCTAGTGTATGAAATTATTTAGAAGTGGCACCTAGTAGAAGGAATGGAAACAGCACGAACGTGCGTGTCCCTTGTATGGATTTTCCATCGATGCAAGATAATGATGTTGGATCTAGTGTTGTGACTGGTGCTGAACAACTTATAACTATACTGGTATAAATTACTCTGGTTATGAATAATAACCTTACCTATATGGAGCATCCAGATCCACCATGTTGAGGAGCTATGTTAGATTTCTTTATGCGACAACAGCCTCCGTCATTCAATGGGACTAAAAACCCATTTGTAACTGAGTAGTGGATAAGTTCTCTAGAAAAGATATTCCTTTATTTGGGATGTAACGAAATAGAGAAGGTTGTCATGGAAGTTTATCATCTATTGGGAGATGCAGATCAGTGGTGGTTGTTAATCCGAATCACAAAGGAGGAGGAATAAATAAGAGAGATGGAATGGAGGTATTTTAAGGAAATATTCCTAGAAATATATTTCCCTTGTGAATAGAGAGTAGATATAGAGAGTGAATTCTTAAATATGAGGTATAAGGAGGATGAAAATGTTTCCAAGTATGAATCCAACTTTACAAGGCTAGAAAGGAATGTTGTGGACTATATATGTAATCTAAGAAGAAAATTTGATCAATTCTTTGATTGTTTAAAACCATTACTCTGAAGGGATATTGTCTCCCAAAGTTTCTCTTCATATGAAGATATAGTCTCAAGTGCTATCAAGAGAAAAAACAAATTATAATCTTATGACTTTAAAGGAAAATAAGAGAAGAAGAGGGCTGCTGAAAACTTTGGAAAACAAATTAAGGAAATGGGGAAGAAGGGAAGATTTGAATTTCCATCATGCAGTAATTGTGGGAAGAAACACCCTGGCACTTGCCTGAAGGGAATGTGAGTCTGTTACAAGTGCAGAGAAAAAGTCCACCTATATCAGAATTTTAAGGGGAAGAAAGAAGCTACTGATGTTCTATGCTAAAATTGTAGAGATATGGGACATTATGCACATTAATGTTCTAAGTGTCAGGGAAACATTCCCCAAAGAAGTCCAAGGGAGAATGTCCAAGCTTATGCGGTCACAACAACAATGGTTGAAGTTATTAATAAAGTGGTGGTAGGTACATTGATCGTTTTATCAAACTTAGCCAATGATTTATTTGATTATGGATCATCACATTCATTTATATCTTCTCAGTTTTCCACGAAAATTAGACATGTCCAATTTGATTTAATAAAGGAGTTATTAGTCAAAACTCCTACTATATGTATCATTGAAACAAAGGCATGTCGATTAGTCCCCCTAATGAAACATAAACATGCTTTAGAGCAGAAACCTCACCATTTTATTCTCATCTTGATCAACCTCTAGGAGCTCTACTGAATTAAATTATTGGAGAGGAAAGGAATGAAAGAAATATGAGTGAGGATAAGAATGTACAGATAGATGATGTACCTATTGTACAAGAATATGTTGACGTATTTCCAAAGGATTTAACTAGACATCCCCCAGAGTGGGAAATTGAGTTTTACATTGACTTAATACCTAGTTCAAGGACTATATCAAAGACCCCTTATAGAATATCCATCACGGAGTTAGTGGAACTAAAGAAAAAACTAGAGGAATTGAGTGATAAAGGATTTATTTGACCTAGTGTTTCTCTATGGGGAGCCCCTATCCTCTTTATCAAGAAGAAATATGGATCTCTGAGGCTGTGCATTGATTATAGAGAAATCAATGCTATTAAAATAAAGAATAAGTATCCTCTGCCATGAAATGATGATTTATTTGATTAACTTTAGAGAGCCTGATATTTTTTGAAGATTGATCTTCGATCAGGATATCATTAGTTGCTTGTGAGGGAGGAAGACATTCCAAAAACAACATTTCAAACTAGGTACAAGCATTACGAGTTTACAATAATGCCTTTTGGAATAACTAATGAATCATCTGTTTTCATGGATCCAATGAATATAGTTTTCAATTAATATCTTTATAACTTTGTAGTGGTGTTTATTAATGATATCCTGCTATACTCTAAAAGCTATGAAGATCATGAAAATCACTTGCGTGCTATTCTGAATACACTTAGAGGAAATAAATTATATTAGAAGTTTAACAAGTGTGATTTTTGGCTCCAATAAGTTTCCTTTCTAGGAAACATTGTCTTTAAGGATGGAATATCTATAGATCCTGCCAAGAAAAAGGCTGTACAATTATGTCCTACTCCAAAAAACATAACTGAGGTTTGTAGTTTTATTGGTTTAGCAGGTTATTATCTGAGTTTCATTCAGAACTTCACCCATTTAGCCAACCCAATGACCAAGCTTACATAAAAAGGGTTAAATTCATATCGATAAAGGAATGTGAATAATGTTTTAAAGAATTGAAGAGAAGATTAGTGAATGCTCTAATCTTGACTCTACCATTAGGGAATGATGGATTTGTGATCTTTTACGATGAATCAAAGAAATGACTTGGTTGTGTCCTTATGAAGAATGATAGAGTGATTGCCTATACATCTAGGAAGATAAAAATTAATGAACAAAACTATCCAACTCATGATATTGAGTTAGCAGCAGTAATATTTACTCTGAATATTTGGAGACATTACCTCTATGGTGAAAAATGTGAGATATATACAGATTATAAGAGTTTGAAATATATCTTCTCACAGAAGGAACTCAACATGAGACATAGGAGATGGATTGAGATACTCAAGGACTTTGATTGCACAATACACTACCACCTAGAAAAGGAAAATAAGGTGGCAAATTGTTTTAGTAGAAAGGACCACAGAATTCTGAACAAGATGAGAGTTGAAATGGATACTTTGTTCATGGATCTAGTAAATATGGATATGGGAATTATCAAGTAAGGTAACAAATCACTAATTTTTCAGATGGTTGACAAACCTTCTTTACTGGAAAGGATAAAAAGATCTCAGGATGATGATGAGAAGTTTGAAAAGAAAATTAAGCCTTTAAATGATGGGAAGTTGATTGTGTTCATATATGAAGGTGGCATTTTGAAATTCGGAAAGATGCTTTATGTTCATGCTATTCCTGAGCTAAAGAGGAAACTATTGGATAATGATCACATCTCAAATTTCTCTATACACCCTAGTAGAAAAAAGGTGTATTGAGATCTAAAGGATCATTTTTTGGTGAAAAAACATGAAAAGGGATATTGTTGATTATGTGTCGAAATGTTTGGTGTGTCAATAGGTGATGGCTGGAAGACAACATCCTGGAGGAGTCATTCAACCCCTTATTATTCCTATGTGTAAAGGGTATGATATTACAATGGACTTTATCATGGGACTACCAAAGACTCCAAGATATAATGATACGATATGGGTCATTGTTGGCCGTCTTACAAAATCAGAACATTTTCTTAATATAAGAGAAGATTTACCACTTGAACGTTTAGCAATACTATATATTAATGAATTTGTAAGACTTCATGATGTACCCTTATCAATTGTTTCTGATCACGATACCCATTTTACATCCCTATTCTAGAAGAATATTCAGAAGGACCTAGATACTGATCTTCATTTGAGCACTTCCTACCACCCACAAACTGATGGAAAATCAGAATAGACTATTGAAGATTTATAAGACAAGTTGAGGTCTTGTTCACTTGACTTTCAAGGAATGCGGGATCAAAATTGACCTTTATTATAATTTTCCTATAATAATAGATTTCATTTAAGTATTCATATGGAACCGTATGAAGTGTTGCATTGAAAGAGATGTCTTACACCAACTTGCTGGGATGATGTTGGTGAAAGAAAGATCGTTGGCCCAGAACTTGTTGAGGAAACAACGAAAAAGGTAAAGATTATCAAAGACCATATAAAAACAGCTCAAATTAGGAAAAAGCGTTATGATGACAACTGAAGGAAATATTTTCAATTTCAATAAGGAGATCATGTTTTCTTAAAGGTATCTCCATGGAAGGGTATTATATGATTCAGTAAGAAAGGAAAATTAAGTCCCAGGTACAACGGACCATTTGAAATTTTGGATCGAATTGGAGTTGTAACTTATCATTTGGAAATGCCACCAAGTATCTCCAAATGAATCATTGGGTAAAGGTTCTTTGGAGGATCCATAAGATGGAATAGGCAACACGTTATCCTAAGGATCTTATGTTGAAGACATACTTGAGTATTTTTAGGTAACATTTTGTAAATTTTGAGGATGAAATTTTTGCAAGGAGGGGAGAATGTAACGACCAAATATTTTTCAATGGAAATTCTTTTCTTATAAACATGTAATAATTAGATGAAATCACAACATAATTAACTACTAAGTGCTATGTGACCTTTAAACATAATTTTTTCTCTTCTGTGATGTGAATTTAAAAAATCTGACATACATGGTTGTGTTCAGTAAATTATTTGGAGTCTGATAAGAAAAACATATTTTTTCAGTGAATAGTAACCTACCCTTATGAACAGTCACACAAACTTATGAATAATGATATAACTTAATGAATAGTAACATTACCTATGATATTATATAAATAATAATCAAGTTGAATTACAATATACCTATGTTTTGGAATAAGTAAATAAATGTTTTAAAACTGTTTTTTAGAATGAATTAGGATTTTAATTAAATATTAAATAAATCATATTTTGAAAAATATTTTTTTTAAAATGGAATTAATTTTAGTATTCTCCATGTCGAAAAATGGTCGGGGTGAATTTTTGGGATTTTTTTGAAATACTTGATTTTTTGATGAATAGTGAAATACCATAATTTACAAAATAAGCTAAATACACTAATTATAGAGTCATGTACGATGTTCTACTGATGTAAGACCAATTGATTCGAATTCACATGATAAAATTACTATTCTTGGTCATGGAAGACTCACTATTCCTTGTCTTGTGGAGAAATAATTAATTGATGAATCTAATATTGAGAAATCCCCTCTCCCCTCCACTATAAAACCCCCCATCACTCCCTCTTATCTTCACTCCTATAAGCCTTGATGATCCTCAAAGTTCTACCCAAATAGCCTTCCCTAGTCACTCTCCACATCCAGGAAGCTCTAGGTCTTTCCAATAGACCAAAATCCCTTCCCTTAAGGAGGTCCTCAAGGAGGTTATTTCAAGAGGTAAAGCACCTTTCTTTTTCTTTTAGTCTCATTTCAATTTATCTTCTTTTGTTATCCTCTCCCCACCTAATTTGTCCAAATGACCATGATAAATCAAGTATAATCTATATATTGGAATTATTTCATGTGAACGGGAGAACCATCATCAATATTCTTACTCTCTCCCTTTTATTTTATAAACAAAAACAACGTCTATAAGGTTCCAATTTATAAACTTTGTGGACGATGAAGTTTCATTATTCAATTTCTCCTTCATTACTAGTCATGAAAAAAATTTTATGGTTGAAACAGACTTTAATATATGTATTATAACCTAATTAATATTCAATAACCAGTATATGTACATATTATTAAATCGTATGATGAAACTAGTTTCTTATAATCAAAATACTGCTAAATAATCTAAGTGAATGTCATAAATATTTCATCTAATGATTCATCCTATTTCATTGTAACCAAATAATATAAATAACCATTAAAAATTATTTATTTTCATAAATAATATGTAATTTGTATTCTGGATATTTACATCCATTCCACTCCATTACTTATGAACAAGTGAACCGATTATGAAAATAAAGAAAACGAACACTCCAGAATAATGAAATTCAATATAATAACTTATCACTAATGGCATAAATGAACTAAATATAATTATGATAAAATAAATACATGTCTAATAGGTTCAGAAATAATTTATTAATAAGTCAAATTTAATATTCTAGGAGCTTAAGTTCAAGAGGGGAGCACGTTTTGGACTTAAGGTATGGGGTTTTCCACCCGAACTTCCATTTTCATTCAGGTTACTTTTATTGACTACTTACCTCAATTAAAATATTGTGTATTATTACGTACTCTTAAAAAATTATATGTGTGGGTTATATATATGTTTACCAACCCAAATATTTCCTTATTTTATGGATGTTTATACATTTTAAAAGGAACATTCGAAATTATTTCTGAAATACAAGCCCGATCAAAGGGAATTTCTCAAATTCTTACGTATTTTCATGGTCACTCTATAATATATTTTTGAAAACCATTATCTTTATAAAATCACTTATTTTATTATGAAAAAACTATCTTACTTCACTTTTGGTTTTATGAAATTTTTTTTCTGAAAGAACTATTCTTTTCAAAGTAAAAGAGTATTTATCTCAAGATTTACTCGATGATTTTTTAAGAGTATCTTCATATATTTCAACACTCTTGTTGATTATTATGTATTATTGGGATTAGTATTCCATGTTATCATCTAAAATATTTAATTTAATGGTTTATTATTATATTGGTTGTGGCTATTCTATCTTAAAACCATTTACCAATTTACTCCGAATGGTTAGTGTTTATGATTAATGTTCAGGGAAAGTTATTTGAATTTCATATATTAATTTCAATATGAATATATATGTTGTTTATGTGTATCCCTGTTCATATGAGTAATTCATTGGAAATAGTAAGTTTTGGGTGGGGACCTCTATAGCCCCGCAGTGCACCGATAGGTATCACGAGACAAACTAAGGTCTTCGCACAAGGCCTTGACAAAATGATTATTTATGGTCTTGGAATGAGGAATTGATGGAATGGTTATATTGTCCCGAATTATGAATTATCTCATTATTAAAATAGTATTGAAGGTTTATGGGGTTATTGGACTAGTATAATACCCATTATTATGTTATATTATGGAAATATTTAATCAACTCATATTTGTTACATATTATGTCCAGGTTTATTTTTAATGGCATATGTTTTTATTTATTCAACTTGCCTAATAATTATGTTATGATATCTTCCACTGTATTGTTTACTCTTACTGAGCATTTGATATCACCCTTTTTTATGTTTCATTTTATCAGGACATGAATAATTTTATTATGAATGACATTTTGAAATAACCTAGGAGTTATGGAAGTTATCTAAGGAGTTTCTAAGTTGTTTTTCATTTCAAGTTGTAATGTTGAACTTATGTATGTATCTTGTTTCTAATAATACTAAACCACTTGGTACTTTAGGATTCATATTAATTTTTTTATTCCAATGTTTCCAAATAAGGCACTGACTCCGGGAAACTGGGTTCAGTTCATTATAGAATATAAGATGGATTTTGTTTATTAAATTAACATAATAAAATGTCCAGTATATGGGAGATAATTATGTTGTTATTTCAGCACGGTTGAATAATATTTTAAGTATGTGGAAGAATAAGTAAAACAAAAATTCTCAGTTAAGAATAATAAATCCATTTCAGACAACCACTTTATGTTTTCACCAAAAGCCTTCCTAAGAGGGTTTTATAAATATAAAAATACCTATAGGATGTTGAAACTAAATTAATTAATGTAATTTTATTTTTATTTACTGAACTAAAATTATTTTTAAGTGTGAATAAAATAGAAGAGTATGTTCCCTTTTATAAGTGAGGGTAGGAGCACTTTTGGAATTTCATAAAAGATTAAAATATAAAAAGATAATTCTATAGAAAAGTGATTCAAAATGGTTAGATATTAAAATATAAGGTTTCTTGGTTGAAATACCATAAAATAATAAAACTTATATAGGTTTATGTGGTGTTTTAAACCTTATATTTTTATTTAAACCCTTAGTAGACCTATTTTAACCTCAACCACGATAACAACTATTTCGATATTAAAGTGTTAATAATATTATCATAAATGGATAAATAAAATATAAATATACCAAAGTTGATATTTTGAACCATATTAAATTCAATTGGATGAATATAGTATTTTAATGAATTTTTAATCATTTAATAAAATATTATTTATCAAAAAAAATCATTAGTGTCTGTTTTGGAACAATTCATTTAATTTGGTGTTAAAGACACAAATATAAAGATAAAAATAGAATATATTATTTTAAAACATCAATAGTATTTCATATATATATATATAATTCTTGTAATTATATAACTAATTGAATTTATATTACTTGTAATATTTTTAAAATCATTTATTTTTTTTAATTAAAAAATACTCTGTCCGCATTGCATAAGTATTTAAGGTAATTATATTATTACTAAAAATTATAAATAAATTATCATCATGAAAATAATTTTATTATTCTCAAAATAAACATTAATATTAATTAAAAAATTTATTTTTTCCTTATGTGAACACATAATATATTTTTAAAAGTAAGAGAGAAACATTTTGACTTTTTCTTTACGTTAAATATTATATAATTCATTATCGTGGAAAATTGTACTTTAAAAAATAAATTTTAAGTGTAAGGTGATAAGTTTTAAATTAAATTGATACAATAAGAATTAAGATTAAAAATGATCGCGTTATCACTTAGTTTTATCTTAGGTTAACCTGATTTATCCTTTTATTAGGTTGATTTTTTTATTGTTTTTTACTATTCATCATGACCAAGAATTAAGTTAACCTTATTAAATAATGTTAATTGATATTATTATAAATATGGAATCCATTTTAATTAATTAAATCTCTATATTTATCATAAACTCATCTTATAAGTATCCTGTAATGAGTGATGAAAGACGATTTTATGAAAAAATGCCTTTTTTTTGTGTCTAAAAGTATTTTTATTCCAAGATCACATATAATGTTGATTAATAATTAAATTTATAAATAAATATGGATTATATTAATTTATTATTAAATTAAAAACATTATTTTGGTTTTAAATTAAAATAAATGGCAGTTTTACAAAAACTGGTATTTTCACTATTCACTGAAAAATCAATATTTTCAAAAAAATCAATATTTTCAGAAAAATAAAAAAATTTAATAGAAAGTTAATTTTGATATTATTATATAAAAAATTAAGTTAATTTTTTAAAATAAAAATTCTATTAGTTATAGAAATTAATTATAAGTTCGATGCAAAATTTTTTATAATAAACATTTTTGAAGCATAAAATGACTTCTATAAAAATGTAAGTACGTATTTCATAAGTATTACACAATAAATTTTTATAAACTAAGTCCTTAATATATTTAATAATGTGGTTATTAATATTCATAACACTAAATTTAATGGTTAGTTTATAATTATCATATTTAAATAATGATATTTTAATTTTATATTGAGGTATGTTAAAACTCGGTATTTCGTGTATTGAAATCTTTAAAAGAAATAAAATTTATTTAAAAATAAATTTATTTTAATATATCTGGGTGTTATATTCTACACCAATTTAATAAATTTCATCCTCATAATTTTAACTTGTACTTGGTAATCAAGGGTTTGATATTTGAAAATTTATTTTTGGAAAACCCACATTGTAAAAATGGTCAATAAATATTTCTCTTCTAAAGAGGAAAAGGGAAATAAAAAGTTCAGCCTGAATAAAAAAACTAGGTTTAAAAATAATATAACATTATTAGAAATTGAAAATATGGACATGGAGGTGAAAACTAATGCCCGAGGACTAACAGAGAGTGATAAAAAAAATTGTCAAGAGAAAGTAAACTAACAAAAAATCAAAAATCTGTGACGGTTGAAGAGACCCTAAACTCATAATAAATGATTATAATAGGATAATTTTTTTATTCAATATCAATTTTTGAGATTTATGGAATTCCTTTTTCATGTATATTAAGAACATAAGGGAAATATACTTACTTTTCAAGTATAATTTCATCCTTTAATCAATTTCCACCACAATCTCATATTTTTCTTTAAATGATATGTATTAAATATGAATTATTCATTCCCAAAGAACTAAAATCTACATATAGTTGATCAAAATATAATATTAAGACATTACCCTAGTATTTAGACATTAACCAAAAAATTTTATCATAAGGTAAGAAAATTCCCAATATGGATAAACCTTTATATGAAGAAATAATACATTTAACTCAAACATTTCCAAAATAACAATAAAGGTTCCACTTAGATAATTTAATAAACAACCCTACATTCCAAATAACCTTAATAACCTCAAAATTAAATATTGGTTTATCCTTACAGTGATCTTATAACCTTTATCTTACATTCTCAAAAATTTAATTGGATTCTTCCCAAATAATCTTTAAGGTTTAATCACATGTTAAACCTAAAGTTTACATATACCTCAACCTAAAAAATAATCTCCCAAAATATCATTAATCACCATAATAAATCACTATATAATATTATAATGTAATGAAATTTTCCAAAATACCATGAATCAAATTTAACTACTAACCAAAATGGTAATCGTTATCTTTACCCTAAATATCTTGAAAATATCACTTTATCAATGAACCACTTTTCAACCTTCATGTTTATATATATCTAACTATCTAATAAACTTAATATCAAATAATATACTAACCTAAAGGGTTATTTAAACTCTAATAGAGTATTACTCCAAAAAACTAGTAAAAGTTTCAAATCACTTAAAAATCCAATAACTTAAAACTTCAAAAGGGGTGTCTATAACTTTGTTCTTATGATAAATCCTAAATTTATAAACCCAAGATGGTATCTATAACTCATAAGTTAACATTTCATGAAAACATATATACTTACAAAATTTAACACAATACTTATTGACTATTTAATATATTCTATAAATTTAAAAATATAATAAACTATATCAAAGATGACCTAAATAATTTTATCATAAAATAACTAACTATCCCACTTAGTTTTCTATGTCAATAATCTATTTATCCCAAAAAAACATTATAACCTTACTACAAAATAACTTTTCTTGTTTATAAATACCATTCACATATGTTTTCAAATATTGATAGAAAAACTACTATGGAACAATCCTTAGATGTTTCATTATTACTATATCCATAATATCATTGATATAACACTTATACAACATAACAATGGAATCCTAATGCATAAAAAATTCAATACTTTCAATTTAATGATTGTAATAGCATTGGTTCTTCCTTGGTCTAGGAGTTAACCGTTGGATTAGGTAATTATCATCAATAATTCCCATATTCTCCACATATAGGATAATAAATTATAAATGAAAACTTAGGATGAAATTCATATCAATTCATCAATCTATTCATTTTTCCTTGGTAGTTACTTGATTTATACCCTTCAATTCCACCTAGAAAACATCTTATCATTCCTTTTATACATTCCCTTGAGTTATTTTTCCCACATTCTGGACATGTAGGAAAATGAATATTCTTTCCTTCATGGTCTTTATGAAACTCTTTTTTTTCTCTTATTAGATGTATTAGGAGACTCACCTATGCTAATATTATTAATCATATAATGAGATATCTAATTAAGAATAATCACAAGGTTTCACATTCCATATCCTATTTTACTTGGTATCTCATATTCAAAATCATTCAATTGTCTTTCACATTCAATGTTAACACAATTCCTCCAGATTCTAGCCATTGACTAAAATGAAAAATTATAGTGTGACCAACAATAATCATTGTAATGTCTCAGATTTTCCATGTATTATTTTTAAATATTATATGGAATTATTTCGAGACCAGACCTTTCGACGACGTGCGGTTATGAGGCCAGAGTGCCCAGTCTAAATGTTCAAAAATAAATTAAACTTTTAAACAGCCCGCACAAGTGGTTTTCAAGAAGAAGTGGAATAACTTTTAAATGGGTGTACGAATAAAAAATACGAGGGCACCTTTGTGTTTAGAGCAGCGACTTTGCCTTAGGCAGGGCCTAACATCGACTGGCGCGGGTCATCTGTAAGAGTTAGTTTTTGGACGTTTTAATAAAAATAAAATAAAATAATAATTTATTTTATTTCAAATGTTTCCTTTTTTCATAGTTTCCTAATAATCCCTTATAAGTTCATTCTTATGGAAAGTTCACATGGTTAGCTACATAAACCTACAAATTGAGGATCTTCCATTGAAGTTTTGGAGGAGAACCCGTTGGCAGACGACGACGAAGCGATCGATCAATGCTTCCAAGATTCGATGAACCTCGCCAAAAAACATGACCCAGTGATCGTTGTTCAACTAGATCAAGGTAGGGGTTTATTATTTTGATTTATTTATTCCCCGTTCTTTGATTAAATGACTAACGTGGATCAACTGACGAACATGTTGATCCGTGGATCATGTATTCTTAAGGGAGAGTTTTTATTAGGATGATTTTGGGGATTAATCCATGTTGTTAAAAATCCATGTTTCAATTCCTTCTGTTTAAAACCTTATAAAGAGATTGAATTAATGCCATGACAAATGACAGAGTGGTTTGTTCCTCTTTTTTTATTGGATTTTCTTCCTCTCTATCCCCCGTGTTCTTCGTGTTCTTTGTGGGGCGACGAACACCGGATCTTTGCGCGTCCATTTCACCTGGAAACGATCCCAAATTAAAGATTAGACTTTTCAATGACCTATATGAGGTGCGACGGTGATGGAGGAAGGCAAGTCGACCCAGTTCAGGAGAAAATGTTCTTCGACCGTTCTTCGCGCAGATGATCGAAATGAGTTTTTGGGGCTTATTGAACATCTGAAACCTCCTGAAACATCAATGGCATGGTAGGGTGACCTTGGATCTTGAATATAGTGATGATCAGACATCCGGATTGAGGATAGTAAGATCCCCAAGGCGTGACGATGAAAAACGACGGTTCTGGGAATTTTCAAAGAACATGCCGTGTGGGACTGACTCAACAACGACTAGGGTTCCATGACGTGAAAAGTGATGACATGGTTTATTCTCTAATGAACATGGTGTGTGGGTCCTTACGTAGTAATCACCATGTATCTCAAACAATACATGGACACGGGGTGGAGTACACGGTCGTGTACTCCACTACACAACCAACCCCATGCACCAGTTACATGGGTTGTAACACATGGGTTGAATCCGGGTACATGCACATGGCCAACGTACATAGAGTTATCCCTGGATAGAGGAACATGACATATCACTCCCTTACACGCCGTGTATATCTTCTTCTGCATGACAATCCTTGCGACCTGGGCCGTTGTACATGGGGAGTACCCAGGGCCAGAGGACATGGCATGTGACCTTTCAACATGTCATTTACTTTTCAGTATGTGGCTTTATATTCCTGTACACCATATCTTGGACATGTTTCATTTGGGTTAGTTCCCCTTTTACTCATTCCCTTGGAGGTCAGGTATCATTCCCTTTTTCAAGAGTACGATCTCTTCAGCAGGACTTTCCGATATAGAGTCAGGTATCCCTCTGAGAAGCTCAAAGTGAGATCCTCTATCCATTTTTGAACCTAGTTAGAGTCATTTATCGACATGACTATTCCCATAGGGCACTGATCCTATACCTAGTATGTGAATCCAGATGAGTTGTGGTATTTTCCAAGGCCCTGGTAGTGATCCTCATCTATGTATTGTGATCTTTCCTCACTTAGGATTGTGTTCTCCCAGAATGAGTGTATCTATCTCTCGTGACTTTTCCTGATGGACAATACATTTCGGATGGAAATCATCAGAGCTATCAGACTCGTGGAGTGAATTCTCATGGATGGGTGTTTCGTGGAATCTTAAAACAGAATTCTTAGTTGGGGATATAGTTATGTAACTTGTCTCTAGACTGCGGATCTGGGGTTTATATATTTCTAGATTTCTATTACTCTTTCTATATGTTCTGTTGACATATATTGTGTAGAGATGACTATACCTTTCCTTTGTGTGTTTTTTTGTGGTTTTCAGGGTCCTCTACTAAGTATCATTATACTCACCCCTGCACGGGCTTTGCCCGCACCCATCGTGTCTTTTGCAGAAAATCAGCCTTTTGACGGAGTTCTGGGTGAACCAGGACATGACCGAGATTTATGAGTTCCATACAGGACAAGGTGTTCCTATGGATATGTGGAGTAGTCACAGTACCTCCTTGTATTTATAGGTTGGACTTTGTAGTTTTCAGACTCTTATTTTTAGTGGGCATGTATTCTGGCCTAGTTTACTTTTAGTACTCTACTTTCTATCATACTCTGTTGGTTGGGATTAGTTGTATGCATGCATTTTATTTCTTAGTGTTTATTTAAATTTTAGCATTTTTGGTCTTCAAGATGTGTGATTGTGTATAGGTACTTGGGAAATGCCTCCCATGTTAGTAATTTTCCTACTCAGTGCTAGTCACCAGTCCCTGGCCTATTGGAGGCAGGCTTGAGGAGTTGCGGCATGGTCCCCACTTGGACGGGTCGTGGTGGAGTGGTATTAGAGGGTGGTCAATTCTACCTTAGAACCAATAGTCTGTGAGATTGGTTTGGTGAAACAATGTAAAGTGTTTTGAGCTCATCTTTCAGGCCAAAGACTCTAGTGTTGGTGCGGGAAGTCGACATATTCATACACCAAGACTCTGATAACCTGCTTTTCGACTCGGTACATGAAAACACTAGTTGTGGGGAAATAAAATATTTCTACATGCATCATATATTAATGGTTTGTGTTTTCCATTTCCTTTGTGTCATCTATCCAGATATACTCTTTTACCATGGTATATATGCTTCCTTATAGGATGCCTCCACGATGCATAACCGCTAGGATTCAGCATTGTGATCATGAGGATGACCCCCTCAGTGACGAGGCTTCGATATATAAACCAGTTCCCCAGGCATTACCTCTAGGTGGTTCACCTGTTATACCACCACCAGTGGAGCAGCCCATGGTACCTGCAGTACCGACCGACGAGGAGCGCAGGCTGAGCGCGCTCCATGAGTTCTAGAGATAGAGACCACACAGGTTCTGAGGTGATCCCGACCCTCAAGCGGATAAAGACTGGCTTGAGGTAATGACCAGAGTTTTATGTCTCGTGAGTACATTAGTGAACTAGATGGTTATCCTAGGAGCGAGCCTTCTTCAGGGTTCGGCGAGATGATAGTGGAGTCTGACCATACAGACTCACAACGACGAGACTCTTTCCTGGAAGGAATTTGAGTGACTCTTTATGGAGGAGTTCTCACTAGTTATTCTAAGAGTAGTGTGTATCCAGGAGCTTCTTCAGCTCCAGAAGGGCAGTTTGACAGTGGAGGACTATTCATCGAGGTTTACCAACCTCACTAGGTACTTGATGGATATGGTCACGGATGAGTACTTTAGAGCTCCGATCTCTGAAAGAGGTCTACGATGGGACATTTGAGCTAGTTTCATGCCCCTTTGAATTCCAACTTATGTTGGAGTGCTCGAGTGGGCCTTGGTGATCAAGAGATTCTTGGCTAAGTAGATACAACCGACAACAGTTAGCAGTAGGAAGATAGGTACGGAGACCTCAGCAATAGGGAACCTATGTCAGACACAGTGATCATGATGTGGGAGATATCACAGGAGAACCCATGATGGGGGTTTGGTAGTCTAGGGATCTTAGGATGTATCCAGTCAGCCTAGGGAGAAGATATGGTACTCGTGTGAAGGTAGGGGACATCTCGCTAGATATTTTCCGACTCGCCAATCTTTTGATAGGGATGCGGTAGATGGAACACCGAGGAAAAGGCAGAGAGTAGAGCAAACAGACCCACCTGGTAGCGGACTTGGCAGAGGAGCAGAGAGAGCTGTGGGTGGTGGAAGATGCTTCGATCTACTTCCACCACCACCCATAGGAGGTATTAACCAGGCTCCGGGAGCTATGAGACAGGGGCGGGAACAACTACATGCAATCAATACATATGACCTAGGGACTCCAGGGATGATTCGATATATGATCTGTGTCTTCTCTACCTTAGCTGTCATACTTATAGACCCATGTTCCAGTCATTCCTTCCTCACCACATGTCTTTTGAAAAACCTTGAGATTCTTGTAGATACATTGACCCGATCCTTATGCTTGGATACACCTATAGGGGGAGACTCGATGATCAATCACCTTTTAAGATAGTGTGATCATACCCTTAAAGGTGAGAGTTTTAGTTGGAACCTCTTAGTGGCAGCGTCGAGGCCTTACAACATCATTCTCGGTATGGATTGGTTATCCTCAGTCAATGCCCAGATCGATTGTGTTAGGAGAAGAGTGCGGTGCGTTCGCAGTGATGGGATGAGGTTTTCCTTTTTCAGTGAAAGTGAGACTCAGGAAGCACATAATGGGATTATTCATAGGAGGGTACAATTGATCACTCATGTATTGGATGGCCTTATCCTTGGAGTAGTAGATGTTGTGAGCTTCTTGTTCCTAGTAGTAGTGGAAGATTATGAGGATGTCTTTCCCAAATATGTTTTAGGACTACCTCCCCACTAGGAAATTGAATTTTTCATTGACTTACACCTCGAGACGACACTGATTTCCTCATCAACATATCTTTTGGATCCTGTCGAGATTCACAAGATAAGGGTGCAGTTGCAGGATTTCCAAATCAAGGGTTTTGTAAGACCTAGCATTTCACCCTGGGTGGCCCCAATATTTTTTTTCTAAGAAGTAAAATGAGAGTTTGAGGTTGTACATGGATTACAGGAACCTGAACTAGGTAACAGTGAAGAATAAGTATCCAATACCAAAGATCGACGACCTCTTCGACCAACTGAGAGGGGAAAAATGGTTCTCGAAGGTTGACTTTTATTCATTTTACAAACAGTTACGAGTATGGGATGAGGATATACCAAAGATGATTTTCATATGCCACTACGGTCACTATGAGTACTTTATAATGCATTTTGGCATGACGAACCCCCCATAATATTCATGGGACTGATGAAACAGATCTTCCATCCATAATTAGACTAGTTCTTAGTGGTCTTCATCAACGACATCCTTGTGTATTCGACATTAGAGGAGGAGCACATGAGACACCTGCATATGGTTCTGGATATACTTAGAGAGCTCTAAATTTATGGGACGCTCTTGATGTGTCAGTTCTATATTCGAGAGGTCCAATTTTTTGGATATGTCATTTCAGAAGATGGAGTAGCTGTGAAGCTAGCAAAGGTAGAGGCAGTGTTAGCATGGGAGCCACCTTGGAGCATGATGGAGGCGCGGAACTTCCTTAGGTTGGCTGGATATTACCATATATTCATTCTTGATTTCTCTGAAATATCTGCACCGATAACAGCCTAAACCTGGAAGGGGAAACCCTTCATGTGGATGGAGAGGTGCCAGTAGGATTTAGAGCAGTTGAGGAGGAGTTCGATGAGATCCCCAATCTTTAGATTACTAGAGGAGGGTTTCGAGTGCGTAGTTTTCTGCGACGCATCAGGGATCGATCTTGGATGTGTCCTGATGTAGAGAAAAGTAGTGATTGCTTATGGTTCATACCAGCTTAGGCCACACAAGCAGAACTATGTGAACCATGATCTCAAGTTGGCAGTGGTAGTCTTTGCATTGAATACATGGCAACACTACATTATGGGAAAGCGAGGTTCATCGTCTACTCTGACCACAAGAGCCTCAAGTATGTCTTATTGTAGAATAATCTGAATCTAAGACAGATGTGTTGGATATAGTTCCTATAAGACTATTATTTCAAGATTATTCATACTCTTGGGAAGGGGAATAAGGTGACAGATTCTCTTAGCATAAGGTTGTGCTCGCAATTATTGAGCAACATGATAGATTAGTTAGCCATATTGTAGTTATCCTTTGTGAACAGAAAGGATGCATCTTACCTTTAGTCGATGGTGGTCAAACCTCCACTCTTACAATGAGTTAGAGAGGAATATCTTGGGGATGTCGACTATGAGGCTTTACACGCTCAGTTATCCACCAGACATGCTCTTGAGGTATATTCACAAGGTGGGGAGCACGTAGTTCTTTTTAGAGGATACACTATTGTACCAGTGGAATTGCGGGAGGAGGTCCTGAGGGAGTTTCATAAATCCCCCATGGCGGTACATCCTGGAGTGGTGAAGATGTACTAGGATCTCCGACAACAGTTCTGGTGGTCAGGCATGAAAATGGAAGTAGCAGAGTTCATTTCTTAATGCCTTACGTACAAGCAGGTGATGGCTGAGCACTAGGTTCCAGTGACATTAGATCACCCCTGGAAGTTCTAGAGTGGAAGTGGGATGGAATATTTATGGACTTGGTGGTGCGATTACCACTGATGTCCAAGTGGAATGATTCTATCTGGGTGATCATTGAATGACTCACCAAGTCTGCCCACTTCCAAGATATCAGAGAGCAGAGTTCCGTAAAAAGCTTGAGACACCTCTATGTGAAGGAGATAGTTCTTCTTCATGGTGTCTCTTCGACAATAGTCTCAAATCGCTATTCCTGCATCATATCTCGGTTGTGGAAAGGATTACAGGTGGATTTTGGGACTCTTCTATGCTTGAGCACGACATTCCATCCCCAGACCAATGGTCAGATGGAGAGGACCATTCAGGTTCTGGAGTATATGTTACAGGCCTGTATCTTGAACTTTGGTCGTAGTTGGGAGGAACACCTACCACTGGTAGATTTTGCGTATAATAACAGCTACCACTCCACCATTGGTATGACACCATTCTTTTCTTTATTTGGGAGACCCTTCCAATCACCACTTTACTGGACCGAACCCGGAGAGTCAACACCCATGGGTCTAGAGTTGGTGTGAGCTGCCAACATGAAGGTTCAGATCATCCAGGAGTAGATGAAGACTACACTAAGCTAGAAGAAGTCTTATGCTGATAGAGGATGGTGACCTCTGGAGTTCGAGGAAGGGGACCATGTCTTCCTTTGGATCTCACCATGAAAAGGGTTGTAAAGATTTGGTCGGGGTGGAAAGCTATATATGATGTTCATCGGCCCTTTTCAGATATTTTGTAGAGTTGTTGAGGTGGAATACCACCTAGATCTACTACCAGAATTGCACCGGGTACATGATATCTTCCACGTGTCGCAACCGAGGAGGTACGTGCATGACCCATCGCACGTCATCGACTGGGGTGATCTGGACATCAAGGATGGAGTGACATTTGCTGAGTGCCCAATAGAGATCAGGGATCGGTAGGAGAGGATTATTCATGGGTGATCGATTCCCTTGGTGCACATTTGGTGGTGGCACGAGAATCTTTAGGAGAGCGTGTGGGAGCAGGAGGCTCAGATCCGTGCCCAATACCCACATCTTTTTGAGTAGCCTTGTTTTGGATTTTTGGGGACGCAAAGCCACATGGTGGGGGGAATGTAATGTCTCAGATTTTTTGTGTATTTTTTTTTAAATATTATATGGAATTATTTCGAGTCTAGAACTTTAGATGACATGCAGTTCCAAGGCCAAAGTGCCCAGAATAAATGTTTGAAAATAAATTATACTTTAAAACAGCACACACGAGTGGTTTTTCTGAATAACTAGAATAAATTTGAAATGGGTGCCTGGATCAAAAATATGAGGGCACCATTGTGTTCAGAGCAACGACTTTACCTTAGGTGGGGCCTAACATCGACTGACACAGGTCAACTGAAAGAGTTAGTTTTTGGACGTTTTAATGAAAATAAAATAAAATAAAAATTTATTTTATTTAAAATGTTTATTTTTTTCCCGAAGTGACCTAATACTTCCCTATAAGTACATACTTAGAGAAATTTATTAGGGTTAACCACATAAACCTGCAAATTGAGGATTTTCCATTGATGTTTTGGAGGAGAACCCGTTGGCAGGCGATGATGACACGATCAATCGATGCTTCTCGAATTCAACGAACCTTGCCAACGAACGTGACCAGGCGATCATTCTTCAACCGGATCAAGGTAGGGGTTTGTTATTTTGATTTAGTTCTTCCCTGTTCTTCAATTAAACGATTAACACAAATCAACCCATGAACAAGTTGATCCATTGATCGTGTATTCTTATAGGAGAGTTTTTATTAGTATGATTTTGGGGATTAATCCATGATGTTAAAAATAAATGTTTTGATTACTTCTATTTAAAAACTTCTAACAGGATTAGATTAACACCGTGACGAATGATGGCGAGGTTTATTACTCTTTTTATTGGATTTTCTTCCTCCCCCCCGCGTTCTTTGTGTTCTTCATGGGGAGACAAAAAACGGATCGTTGCGCATATGTTTCGCATCAAAAAAATCCCAAATTAAAGATTTGACATCACAATGACCTGGTAGAGGTGCGATTCCAATGGTTGTAGATGAATCAACCCGGTTCAAAAGAAAATTTTCTTCGACCGTTCATCGCACGTATGATCGGAACACATTTTCAAGGCTGATAGAATGCCCAAAACCTTCTGAAACATCGATGGCATGGAGGGGATACCTTGGATATTGAGTATCATGAAAATCAGATGTCCAGATTGAGGATTGAAAGAGCCTTGAGGCGTGGTGACAAGGAACGATGGTTCTGGAAATTTCTGATGAACACAACATGTATTCCAAAGAACACGTCATGTGGGACCGACTCAGTGGCAGCTAGGGTTCCGCGACGCACAAAGAGGTTACACAATGTATTCTCCAAATAACATGGTGTGTGGGTCCTTATGTGGGTATTTCCATGTATCTTGGATGATACATGGACACTGGGTGGAGTACACGGCCATGTACTCTACCACACGGCCAAACCAGGCCGGCTGCATGGGTTACCCCGTGCACCAGTTACACGGGTTGTAACACACAGGTTGAAGCCATGTACGAGCTCATGGATAGAATACAATGAGTCCTCCCTGGATAGAGGAACACGATGTGTCACTCCCTTACATGTCGGGTATTTATTCTTCTGCATGACAAGACTTGCAACCTGGGCCGTTGTACATGGGCAGTACTCAGGGTCAAAGGACACGACGTGTGACCTTTCTACATTCCGTGTACTTTTTAGTACATTGATTTATCTTCTTGTCTACCATATCTTGGACATTTTTGTTCATTTTAGTGCATTTTTACTCTTTCCCCTAGAGTTTAGGTATCGTTTCCTTTTTCAGGAGTATGATCCCTTTTGTAGGACTTTTTGAGATAGAGTCAGGTATCCCTCTGAGAGGCCCGAAGCGCGATCCTCTATCCATTATTGACTATAGGTAGAGTCAGGTATCGATGTGACTATTCCCACATGGTGCCGATCCTTTACCTAGAATGTGAATCTAGATGAGTCGTAGTATCTTCCAACGCCCTGGAATTGATCCTCATACGTGTATCGTTATATTTCCCCACTCAGGAGTGTGTTCTCCTGGAATGAGTGTATCTATCTCTTGTGAATTTTCTCGATGGATAGTACTTCCTAGACAGACGTCATCAGAGTTATCAGACTAATGGAGTGAGTTCTTCTAGATGAGTGCTTTGCAGAAACTTCGAATTGAATTCCTATTGGGGGTATTCAGTTTTGTAACTTGTCTTTAGACTGTAGGTCTGGGGTTTGAGTATATTTGGATTTTTGTTACTCTTACTATATGTTCAGTAGACATATATTGTATAGAGTTGAATATACCTTTCCTTTGTGTGTTTCTTTGTGTTTTGTGGGGTCCCATATTGAGTATTGTTATACTCACCCCTACACGGGCTTTGCCTTCCCACATCGTGTCTTGTGTAGATGAGAAACCTTTTGATGGAGTCTAGGGAAGATCAAGATAGGACCAAGATTTCTGAGTTCCCTACAGTTCGAGGTGTTCTTATGGCTATGAGTAGTAGTCCCAATACTTCATTGTGTTTATAAGTTGGACTTCGTAGTTTTCAGACTCTTGTTTTTGGTGGGCTTGTATTCTGGCCCATTTTACTTTCAGTACTCTACTTTCCATCATACTCTATTGATTGGGATTAGTTGTATGTAAGAATTTTTTTCCTTTGTGTTTTTTTACATTTCATCATTTGTGGGCTTAGAGATGTGTGCATGTGTATAGGTACTTAGGCAATGCCTCCCATATTAGTAATATGCCTACTTGGTGCTAGTCACCAGCCCCTGGCATATTGGAGGTAGGCTTGGGAAGTCGCGGCACGGGCCCCACTGGGATGGGTCGTGACGATCATAGTGATAAATCATGAAATTTAATTAATAGGATTTATAAATCATAACACCTAATTTTTAATTTAGGACATATTTTAGTTTAACCTTTTTTATTTATGATCATTAACTATTCACATCCTTCTTAGTGGTTCAAAATAAAAATGCGAACTATCCCATGCATATCCCCAGGGAGTGTTAAACTAAGTGTGAAGTAAGGTAACACTAACCGTGGACCATAATTATGGAAAATATATACTCGAACAACTCTTTTTGGGGTTATTAACCATAGATGCATCTATTCTAAAACCAATTCCAATTGTAGCATCCAGGCATGTATATTTTAATGGAAATAATACTCTCATTTCTTTACCCTAACTTTAGAATTTCTAGAGTATATAGGTTTAAACTAAGGTTTCTAAAAAAATATTTATTTTACCAGTTTTCAAATGTAACTTTAACTTTCTCTAATACCAACTATAGAGACACATTATTTTCATACATAGATATTTTGTCTTATTAGATGAATATTCATTACATAACATAACGATCCATGCCAGAATCATATAGGTCTAGTATCTTTGGAAACTTGGATACATAAACAATTAGTTCATAAGTGAACTATATCATCTCTTATTTTGTATTTTATAACAATCAAGCTTCTTATAAATATCATACTTCATACCTTTTTTATAACTTGGGGAAAGGAATCCTAAAAAAAGGGCGAGTTCTAATTCTCTATTAGGGTAAACAAGGGAGACATTAATGATAACTTAAAAATAACAATAGCATAACGTTATGAGAATGTGATCATAATATTTAAAAATAATACCCTATATATATCACATATCATAATAATGATTCATGGAAAAAATATTGATAGATCATAATACATGAATCATAAAAGAATCAAAGAACATGAGCCATGAGAGCACAACATTGGCATACGATTTTGATTTTGGGAATACAAAAAATCATAGAAAATCATTTCCTTAGAAGTAAATTATTATTTAAAATACCATAATATTGGAATGGGTTCACCCCCAAAATCATCGTAGTAGTCAGGGTTCACTCCCAAGACTGTCATAGTTGACACAGTCTCTTAATAAACTGCGTTCACTGCCCATTCCTGTCCTATTTATCTCAGGAGATATCCTTATTTATCCCATGAATTAGATGGATATATAATTACAATATCTCCCATAACATAATTAAAATAATATATATGTGTGAAAAAATATCAAGAAACATTTTTCATATCATAACCTGTGAAAAAAATGGATTTTATAAATATTTCATTATAATACAACCAGTGGAAATGAAATAGGTTTCCTAAATATATTATCAACATAAAAATATACCATCGAGATAAAGAATAAGGATGATACCATTAGATCATACCTCTATAAAAACTCAAGTAACATCAAATCATGTCATCATAGAAGAAAAATCCTTTGAAAGATAACTTTGAATATTTCTTGAGAAAAATATACTTTTCAATTTGAAATCAATTATTTAAAATCTAAAAATGCACCAAATAATATGGAAAAAATATTCTCTGAAAATAAAATTGAAAACTTATAAAGTAAGTTTCTAATCATTTAGATGTCATGGTGATGGAAAATTATATTCATGCCATATAAGTTAAAAGAAAAAATTTCTTTCACAATATTATAAAAATTCAAAAAGATCCTTGTTTTTAAAATAAAAAGAATATTACTTTTAAACCATTTTTAAAAAATTTAATCATATAAAAAAATTAATTTAAAAAATACTAAGAGAGTATTAATAACATTCCTAAAAATATTTTTAGAGAACATGGATATGGAAAAAAATGTTTTTTGGAGCAAAGAGAGAAATTAAGTCAGCTTTCCTTCAAAAAATATTATATTGATAGGCTGAGTACATAAATTGTGAAAAATTAAATGAAAACATGTAATTACAAGAAATAAATAGTGGATAATAAAATTAAAGTTATTCTTGGGAGATAGACCATAGGATTTCATCATCATAACTTAACCATAAACATCCCCCCTAAACAATGATATTGTAACATAAAACACTTACCTTGAGTCCGATTCATGACATACGTTCCTTATCTTCTTGAAAAATAAAATTATGTTAATTATTTACTTTACAAATAAACATTTTAAACTTTATAAATATTTTTATTTTATCTAATACCTTATTATATTCAATTACTTAATCAATTAATTTTATAACAAATGTTTTGATGATATTCAACTCATAAGTCCAAAATGACGTTGGAAGGTTGGGTATAGTCAATGAGGCCATTATTTCATCATATACTAAATAATAATCCATAAATATTTAAAATATTTATATATAAATTATACTTTCAAAACCACCCATTGAATATGGTTATGAAAAATAAACTACGTTACAATCATAGAGACTGTTGGCCGTACAAATACCTGAACAACGTTTCCATTTTTCAACGATCATAATAGAAAAAGGTAAGTATATTTTATCCTTCTATAATGATATTTTTTTCATAAATATATTATTATTTCATTAAATACACTTATAAATATCATCTATATGACTTTGAAATGAAAAATTAACCACATCCCATTGTAGAGGTGGAAGTCCACGTGTATGAATGAACTACATTATAATTTTTCGATGAATGGAAATGTAATGAAATATATGATATATAAATTTTAGATATTTATAAATATTTCCTGAATATCATATATATAAATTAAATCCATAATCATAAATATACATGGGATGCGGTGATGAAAAATGAATTTTATTGGTTCACGAGGCGGTAGTCCATCGTACAAACGAACGATACTTTCATTTCCCATTTTATGGAAGTAGAGATGGATATATGTTATTAAATTAACATAATAACATATGATTAGTTATTATATACTTATTTTATGATATCATAATGGTTAAATAATATTTTTATGAGGTATAAGAAGAAAAAACACTTGATTAATAACAATACCTTTTATTCGGATAACCACTTTAGGTTTTCACCAAAATCCTTTCTAGGAGGGTTTTATAATAAAAAAAGGACTCTAGAAAGTGTGAAGGGGTAGTATGGGATTTATCCGGTCATGTTTTTTACTATACAAAGGGCTTTCCAAGTTTGAAGAAAAACAAAAGGAGGTTCCCTTTATAAGTGAGGGAAGGGACACTTTTTTATTCTATTTAAATACTTCAATAAAAATGTCATTATATAGAAAATTTATTATGAATGGAAATATATTAGAAGATAAGGTATTATTTTATTGAAATAATATAAACCAATAAAATTTTGATAGGTTTAAGTGGTGTTTTAAACCTTATATTTTAGTTTAACCCTTTAGTTAACCTATTTTAACCTTAACCGTGGTAATAACATTTCTAATAATAAAAGGTTAATAATGTTATCATAAATAAAAAAATGACTCATTAATGGAACATGGTTGATACTTTAAACCATATTACATTAAATTGGTGGAAGATAATAGTTTTATTAATTTTAAATCATTTTATAAAATATTATTTATTGAAAAAAATCAATAATATCAACTTGAGAAATATTAATTTAATTCAACTTTAAAGGCACACAAAAATTGATGGAATTAAAATATATTACTTTAAAATTTCTTGATGTTTTATATTTATCTAAAAAATTCATGGAATACTATAAATAACTCAGATAATATTACTTTTAATATTTTTAGAATCATTTATTTTATTTTTTTATTAAATGAAGAAATGTTGTGTCAGTGTTGTATAAGAATTTAAGGTAATTATATAATTAATAAAAATTATAAATAAATAAACATCAAGAAATTTTTTAATTATTATCAAAATATCCATTAAAATTCATTCAAAAATTTCTTTTATACCAATGTGAACATAGAAGATATTTTTAAAATTAAGAGGGTGGCATTTTGTTTTCTTACTTTAAATATCATATATGTCATTTTGATGGGAAAGTTTACTTTAAATAAATAAGGCTCAATAATAAGGTGATAATATCCAAATTAACTTCATCAAATAATAATTAAGAAGAATAATTAATCCCTTATCACTTAGTTTTATCCTAGGTTACCCAATTTTCCCTTTTACCATGGTGACAATGTTTTTTAACTATTTTTACTATTCATTAAGACAAAAAATTAAGTTGTCCATATTAAATAACATTAATTGTGATTATTAAAAATATTTAATCCATTTTAATAAATTCAGTATTTATAATTGTTATAAATTCATTTTATACGTATCCTAAAAAGTGTGATGAAAAACGATTTTCCGAAAAAGAGTGCCCTTTTATGTCTAAAAGTATTTTTATACCAAGAACACATATAATGTTGATTTATATATAATTAATTAGATTATTTATAACTAAAGGATACTTATATTAATTTAGTATCAAATTAAAAAAATAATGTGGATTTTTTAATGAAAATAAATGACAATTTTACAAAAATTGGTATTTTTCACCATTCACTGATAAATAAATATTTTTGAAAAAATACAAAAATTTCATCCTAAGTTAATTTTTACATGATTATTTTAAAAATTAAGTTGATTTTTAATATAAAAATTCTAAAAGGGATAGAAATTAAATATAAGTTCGACGCACAAAAATTAAATAAACATCATTTTTGAAGAAAATGTATTTTTACAGTATAAAATAACTTTTCTAAAAATGAAGTACTTATTTACTAATAATTAATAAAAACATTTTTATTGAGTAGTAACTTTTTATATTTAATAATTTTGTTATTCCTTTTCATACCACCAAATTTAATGTCTAGGTTATAACATTCATGTTTAAATAATAATATTTTAATAGTATATTACAGTTCATTAAAACTTGGTGTTAAGTGTAATGAATTATATGAAAAAAATAATAATCTTAAAATAAATATATTATAGGGTGTTTGGGTTTTATAATAATCCTATTGTTTCTATGTGGGTATGGGTAATGGGGTAGGTTTAATTACTTATCTCAAACAACAACACTAACTAACATATTTTAAGGAAAAAGGAATAACCCCGTTTTGGGACTCTTCCCCTTTAGGTTGTACACCTAGGGTAATGTGGAATAGACACTTATTTCACCATTATTTTTACCATAAATATTTAACCACCACTATAGATTTAGTACAATTTTTTCATGTTATATTATCACTTTTAATATATTTAAAAGATTTGAATTGTGTATTTTGATAAATTCCTTAAATATATTTTATCCCTTATTTTTAATATTTTAATTTCTTTGGTTATTATGTTTTTATATAATTCTTTGAAATATTTAATTTATAAAAAGGAAAATTTAATTTTTTGCCTCAATAATGTTTTATACTCAAAATCCTTGATAAATGATTTTTATCTTAAAAAGAGTATGTAGTTGATTTTATTCATGAAAGAATGGAAATCCAAATTTAATTTTATATAAAAATGCCCTATTTTATTAATTTTTTTTTCACAATTTGATTATTTTTTAGAGTCCTATATTTTTGAAATTCTTATTGGGTCCCTTTTTGGATCTATAACTCACACCCTGCTTTTACGGTTTAGTGTTTGCGGCCTTCATATTCCTATAGCAGGTGCTCATGTTCCCTTAAACTTCCATTGTGTGCTTGAATCTAGTTGGTTGAGGGAAGGCAACTTGGGACATGGTAAGTGATCATGAACCACCATAAGATGGGTTTTTTATAGTTTTTTATAACCTGTTTCTTTTTTTATATCACCCTCTGTACCTTATTATGGTTGTATTGATTTACTTATTTTATGTTGTTTCTATAGAGTAATTTGATTGTTTTTATTGTAGGATTTTGGGAGAAATCATTTCCAAAGGTTATTTCTTGATTATTGGGAACTATTCTTCTACCCTTATGGATCAAGAACACCCTTACTGTTAGTGGTGGATTAGATTGAATACTAGATTAGATGGTATTCCAGGTCAGTTCATTACAAATGGTATTGGTGGGATGTTTTTCCTTTAAGAAAAGTATATTTCCTTGATATCACTTATTTTATTTAGGATGATTCATGATTTAAATGAGATTAGGAATGTGTCAAGACTCAAGAGGTATTTCGTGAGGATATTCTTGATCACGACCTATTCACGATGAGACTTGAGTTACTAGGGAAAGTAGGGACTTGAGAATTTCTTTTGATTTATTGGTTTCTTAATGATAAATGAGGTTTATCTTCATGGTGAGATTATATTTGATTTTGGTAATATGTTATGAGTTTTGGGTTAGAATGAAAAGATGAACATATCCACAAAGTGCCTTCAAGGTTTGGTAAACCATGAGTAATATGTGTGGTTGATCTAGAAGTCAATCCCAGAACTGTTGTGAGGTTTGTATGTGGTTTACTATCCCATGTGATCAGGCTATGTATAGTTCTACTTTAACCCTAAAATCTCTACCTTTCACATTTTATTTCAAAATGACTTCACTTAGGTGAAGTTAGTTTGGAGGGTTAAGAGTTTGGTTTGTTTCATGACTTGTTTGGTTGTTTTGGCTTAATCCCTTTCTTGATGTTTTTAAATCCCTTGAAAAACCTAATGTGTGACTTAAATTTTTTTATTTGAGTTCTTTGAAGACAAAATTAAACTAATAAATGTGTTTTTATAAGGAAACATTGGTTTAGAAAACTATTTTTCAAATACTGTTGTGTTATTTGATAAAGGAATGTTTTAATAAAAAAATATGGTTTGAAATTGGTTTATAAAGGAAATAGTTTTGGGTTTTTTAAATGGGATTAATATTTTTAAACCATGGATGAATTTACATGGGTTGGAAAATAATTTTAAGTTTATGATAAAGTTATATCATGATTTATCATTTTTAAAGGTACATTTAATGTTTTATAAATGGGTAAATCTTGTGTGTATCAAAGTAGTGGTGTTTTTATGGAAGTTATTTGGAACTTTGTATGAATGATTTTGGATTGTTTGTATTTTGTATCAATTTTTTCTTTATTCTATGGCTTTTAATACTATATTTTGTTATTTCTATAAATGAATCCCAAAAATTTATCTATGAAAGACATAAATTTTTTTCATTAGTCTAATATTTATAGTAGTCTTTCATGTTTTTCATAGGAGTCATCTCCAGTTGAAAACTCTACCCAAGCTCTGAATCAGGTGGGGGATCTGGGAACTTTCCAACCATCAAACACCTTCCATTACTTCTTGATTTTTCATCCACCTTCTCATGGAGTCGAACAGATTTATCTTATAGTAGTGAAGTGGATTTTTATTATATGAAAACTCATGATTTTCTAAAGGTCAATTCTATCAAATCCTAATTTTATGAACCTAGATGGGAGCTATTATAATTATTTATTCCTCCCCGTATAAATTAAAATTTTTCTTGGGAAATAATCAATTATGTTTTATTTAAGTGGAAGTGTTCCAAGGAATTAAAGTTAAATGTTTCTGATCTCTTGGTTCTTATCAAGGGGAGCGTTCAACCATAGAGTATAATAATAAATCTTCAAGTTTGACATATTTATCATGTAATCTTATTGGTGATTCCTCTCTAAACCTCACTATTTTAAAATATGTCTTCACTTAGACCATGGAACCATTTTTCTAGTATTATTTCTAAACTATTATCCATAGGTTCTTGAAATGGTATTGTTAGTTGAAGCGGATCTTACAAAGAGATAAGAAGTGGTTAATGCCTCATCCATTGATTATATATATTCTTCTTAAGAATATAAGAGGCATTTTATATACTTCTAGGGTGGATCCACTAGAAATTATAAGAAATCATGTTTGATAGTTCTTAGAGTTTTTAAATGGTGTTACTACTTGGGTCACCTTAAAATGCTCAATAAGTTGGGATATTGAAAGGGAATGTTTTGGTTGGTGATCATCATCTCCCGATTAAGGGGAATTAGATGCTTCAAGACAATAGGGATCCAACCATAGGACTTAGAATTATTCTTTTCATTCTATAAAGGAGTTGTTGGTGGTGGTTGATGTTGATCCTGCTTGTGGTTTCTAAAGTTTGAGTAAAAACCATTTGAGTTTTACTTGTTATCGTTTGTCTATCTTTATAAGGTTTTTTGTATTTATAACCTCTCATGATATTCTTATGTGGAATATGGTTAATATCATGATGGTGGTTTCATTTAACTAAGATCTCTTCTTTTTGGTCCTTGTAGATTTACTCTCTTGAAATTTGTTGGTCTTCATATTAAATCGTTTTAAACCCTTGATGTTTTTTTACTCTTGAGGATGATATGGAATCTTGTGTTTGGAGACTCTATATTTTTGGGGGTTTTATTCTTCAATTCTCCTCATATTTCTTCCTTTCATAGGTTTATTTATATAGTTGGTGTTAGATACTATTTGGGTTAGATTTTTTTTCTTTGTATACTATTTTTTTCTTTGATGATTTGAGATCAATCTTAAGGAAATTGATAATTTACCTCATGAGAGTTTAGTGCCCTATTTGTGCAGTAGTGTTTTTGTTTCAAGATATTTCCATCTAGATATAGATAATCCTTGGTGTTTTACTCAGGTAACTAAGAATATGAATATTATTTATGGACTAGGAACATGGAGGTGTTGTAGGATGATTCATTGTGCTCATCGAGGGGTGAGACTCAATGTTAAAAGTTTTAGTTTTGCATCTAGTACTTTACTAGGATAGAAATACTTGTCAATTTTGTTACTTTCTTATGGATGGTTGTATTATTTATGGATATTTTGAGTGTTGCCTCTTTTAGAAACCATTTAGGTGTTTTATATGTGTCGTTCCTTAAGTTTTTAGTTTCATCTCTTGAATGTTTCTTGGTGTCGTCTGATCTAAGTAACTTATTTGAGTTAAAGAGATGTGTCTTTGAAGATATTTTCCTCATGTTCCACAATTTTGGTGAATCATTAAATGGTGGGGAGATCTACTATAGGTTTAAAGTTATTTTTGGTTCATCTAAGAATTATTAATTTTTTTATACATGTGTTGATCTTGGTGGTTTTTCTAAATGGTCTATTTGGAAGTCTTGTTAGGTGTTCTCAGTGAGTTTTTCTAGGTGGGTTATTTTGGGTGAGTATTCTTCTATTTTGTAGGCCACCCACCTTTTGGGTTGAGTGTGAGAGAGTTCTTATAGTCTTATATTTTTCTTTATTTCAGAATGGAAGATTTATTTAGATATAAGGTGTTATGATGGGGCAAATTATAACACTGTAATTTTATCATAATTAAAGAAACATTTTGATTTTATTTTATAATATTTTTTTATGAAAAAATAAAATGCTTTTTAACTCAAATTTTACCCTTACACAAGGTATAGGGTTAACTTAATGGAAAGTCCCTCTTACCTTTACACATGGTGGTTTTTAGGATTTATATAATGGTACCTTATTATTTTCATGAGTTATGTAAGGGTAGAGAGGAGTTTTACTTAGGTGAGTAATGGTAATCCCTACTTTTTATGAGACACGTAAGGGTAAATCCTATTTTATATGGGCTATATAAGGGTAATAATTTTTCTATATGGGATAAGTAAGGGTAAATTGGATGCTATGTAAGGGTAGAGGAGTGTTTCTATATGCTATATAATGGTAATCCTGGCACTGCATAAGGGTAACCCTATTTTTATAAAGGGTTACGTAATGGTAGATATACACTATGTAAGGGTAAAATATTTCCAAGGGAAAACCCTTGATGTGTAAAGGTATACTTGATTTTCCAAAGATTATGTAAGGGTATCCAGGCTTCCACATATGGGTAAACTCTTCCACATAATGGTTTCCTAGATTATGCGTAAAGGTAAACCATTATTTCTAAAGGTTTTATAAGGGTAGAATGAGTTGAATAAGGGTATTTACTTGGTTTCAATGGATGTGTAAGGGTAAACCGTTACCCTTATGTGACACATGTGATATATATAGGGTAAAATCTTATTACCCTTATGTATCTATATTTTTGGGATAGAAATAAGTAAAATATTGGGTTTTCATTTATTTTTCTATAGAACGACCCTATAATGACTTTTAGCCTTTTTAAAAGCTATAAATCAGGGGAGTTGAGTTTTTTGACCTTTAAAACATTATAAATCCTATTTTAAATTATTTTTAACCTTTCGTATTAAAAATTTCATTAAAATGGAAAATTAAATGGTTTTTTTAATTCATGGTTTTTATGGTGCGAACCATAACACCTCTGGTTTTATTTTAGAAATATCCAAACCTCCAGATGATGATTTTCTATTATCCTTTTAAGAATATTTCTAGTCATTCAGCTACCATAAAATAAGATTAATTTTCTCTAACTGGTTTATTTTTCTCAAAGTTGTTCTTATCTCTCTAGATTTTGTTTTCCTTCCAGTGTTTTGAGTCTCCATGAAATTCTGAGGTATCTAATTTCATATTGGGTGTTTCCTTTTTGAACCATGATTGATCAAATAGTTCACCTTGAAATTTATAAATACATGAATCATAAAAATGATTATCTATGGGATTTTGTTAAATTTTTTAATTTCCTTTAGTTTTTACAATTGGTTTTCTAACTTACCCTATCTATCATTTTAATGTGTGTTCAAGGTTGTTTTGTGAAATCTACGTGTTTATGGTTTTTGACCATTTCAAAGCTTATTTTTCATGATTTTAAATTGAATACCAAATCCTGTTTTGTTGAAAAGGGGATTTTTTAAATAAATGTTTTCTTTGGGGAAATGATTTCTTATTGGAAATGATCATCAAATCTTTTGAGAATTATGTGACCAATTGGATTTAAGGATAAAATATATTTTTGTGTTTTTTCACATGGCTATCCTAGTGTTTTTATGTGGGTATGGGTAATGGGGTATATTTAATTATTTATCCTTGATGAAAACAGTAACTAAACATATTTTAAGGTAAAAGGAGTATACTTATTTTTGGACTCTTTCCATCTAGGCCTTACACCTAGGGTAATGTTATCCAGGTGCCTATTTCACCATAATTTTTACCCTAAGGTTTTACCTCCCGTAAAGCCCACTCACCATGTTTTGGTGTAACATTATCAGTTTTTTGTATATTTAAAATATTTTAATTGTGTATGTTGCTAAATTCCTTGAATATGTTTTATCTTATTTTTTAATTGTTGAATTTATTTTTTGATTATTTATTTATATAATTATTTGGTATCTATAATTTCTAAAATAGAATATTATAATATATTCCTCAGTATTGTTTTAGACCCAAAATCCTTGAGAAAAGTTTTTTATCTTAAAAGGGGTATATAGTTGATTTTATTAATGAAAGAATGAATATCCATGTTTAATTTTATTTTATTATGGGATGTTTTATTTAAATTGAGCATCATTAAATTATTTATTAAAGGAATTTGTATATTAAATTCATAGTGGGACCTTAATAGTATATGTAGATCACACCCTACTTATATTATTTGGGGTTTTCAATCTTCTATTTATTATATTTGTTACTCGTGTTCCCTTCGAATTCCATTGTAGGTTCATGTCTAGTTGGATGTGGGTAAGTGACTTGGGACATGGTGGGTGAAAATAGACCACCCAAAGATGATTTTTTGGTAGTTTTTTATATCTTCAATTTATTTTTTAAATCATCCCCTTGTATCATATTATGGTCTTATTTATTTAATTATGTGATGATTTTTTTGAAGAATACTTTGAATTTTTCGTTATCTTTTGTTGGGAGAAATCATTCCCAATTTTTGTTTTTTGATACCTAGGTGATCTTTTCCAACTCACGAGGATTGATAATTCCCTATGGGTATATGGATAATTGGCTCAAATAATAGTTTAGATGGAACCCATGCCTGGTTCGTTATGTTTACAAAATATTTCATGCACTTAACCTTTCAAATTCATGCAGCTTCATCATACAACTTCTCCCATAATTTTCATTCAAATTCATAAAACAAGAATAAGATCTCAGAACTTTGTATCACTCATCATGAGGAAATCACATACAAAACTGCAAGCTCTTCATTCCGTTGAGCATTCCTCACATGGCATAAAAATCCTTTTGATGTAGTGTATAAGACTAAAATAGATGATCTCTTGTGGAAATGATTCCTTGGATTGATCATCGACCATCATGACATGCCAAAACTGACATATAGTAACCCTCCATTGGATCATGGTAGAAGAAAACATCAATTTAGATCAAACAACTCATAGAGATCTCATTATATGTTGAAAATTCTTTACATAAATTTTTAAATTGAGCAATAATATTCCACACATGTCAAATTCCACACCACCTTTTCAATTTATTTCTTACAACATAATAATATACTATGTTCTATTCACGGCTCAATATGAAACTTGGATACAATGTCACGACCCGTCCTCGGGGCCCGTGCCGTGACTACCCCAAGCCCGCCTTCCATAAGCCAGGGGCTGGTGACTGGCACCAAAGGCGTAAATCCCGATAACTGGGAAGACATTGCCTTTATAAAAGTAAACAAAACACCACAGAGTACAAGAGGAATCAGAACACTAAGTACAAAAGAAAGTGCTGAAAAGTAAATGTGCCAGAATACAAACCCAACTGAAAGTGCAGCTACAACTGAACGAAGGTACAATAGAAAAATGCAAAGAGCTGGAAGAAGGAAGTAGCTCCTGGGTTGTCCTCCTCGGATCCTACCTAAAGGGTAGGTACAGATAGCGCAGATCCTAGATCGTCCGCCACGGATCCTACCTGAAGGGTAGGTACAGATAGCCTCCTCAACGCTATCGCCCGTCAACCTCCTCCGTGTGTCGTCTCGCCGTGAAGTCCTCCTCCAGATACTGACTCGTCGTGTAGTCCACCTCCAGGTACTGACTCGTCGTGTAGTCCACCTCCGGGTACCGTCCAGTCCTCGAACACTCGGCCTCTGTCAGCACTGCCCGTCGTCTGCAACCAACACAACGAGGTATGGGCATAGCCCGTGCAGGGGTGAGTATAACGATACTCAGTAGGGACCCCGAGACCCTCAAGGTCTCACTAAAACCAACAAGGATAACCACAAAGAAGATCTCAACAGATAACCTCTACTTAGGTATATTCCCATACATATACCTAAGTTATCAAGTAACCCATCTCAATCATGAAGAAACACAAGGATCATGAAATCAACGGATAACCACTACCCAGGTATATGCCCATACATATACCTAAGTTATCAAGTGACCCATCTCAATCATGAGGTAAACACAAAGGTCAAAAGTCTCAGCTCAAACCAGGATTTTCATTATCGAAATCGTAACTGATGAAGAGCTTCGTCTCTGAAGTGTGCAATGGTCCTGTCACGACTCCGAGGTACTGATCACTAACCTAAGACTGCTGAGGTACTCCTCCGGTCGAGTACTACGGGTCTGCGGCCTACTACCGGGCACTCCGTCCGCTGTGGGTCTGTCGCCAAATACCGGGCGCTCCCCCTTGTAGCCTACAGAGGTACTCCTCATGTCAAGTACCGTGGGTCTGCGACCAACTACCGGGAACTCCGTCCGCTGTGGGTCTGTCTCCAAATACCGGGCGCTCCGTCCACTGGGCTAGTCGACTCACTCCAAGTCGAGTCGGTCAAGCAGTCGTCAGGTCTCAGCCGTCTACACGGTCTCCGTACTCCGTACGCTCGTCTCCGGGAGGTTCTGCTCCATGAGCTATAGTTCGATACTCCAAGTATCAAAAAGTCCCACAAAGAAGTATCTCAAAGGACCACCTCATCATAGGGGTCTTAACGTAACAGTCGGCGCGTCAATCAGACGCCCGGTCTGTGAGTTACTAGCATTTTCGTCCCCGGGGCCCGGTTGGTTTCATGTGCGAACCAATCCGGCTGTAACTCAAATATACCCCGATCTCTCATAGGGTATACTCATGGGGACCGTTTCGCAACGTGATCACCAACGACGCTGACGGTTTGTCAAACGGACGTCTGGTATGAAAGATATCAGCTTTTCCGATCCAGGGGCCCGGTTGGATTTCGGGTACAATCCAACCCGGACACTATCCAACAGCAACCAAAACTCGGGAGAAGTATGCCAAAAGTTCCGTCTCATCAAGAGGGAAACAACGAGACAGACGACGCGTCAGTCGGACGCCCGATCTGTGAGTTATTGGCTTTTTCGTCCTAGGGCCCAGTTGGTTTTTAAGGAAAAACCAACCCGACTATACTTCACCTATGTCCAAACCTCGGGCGAAGTAATCCAAAAGATCTGTCTCACTTAGAGGGAAACAACAAAGTCGACGGCACGCCATTCGGACGTCCGGAACTTAAGATATGAGCGTTTCCGCTCCGAGGGCCCGGTTGGTTTCGTGTACGAACCAAATTGGCCGAACACAAAGTAATCTGAAACCTTGAGTGCGATATACCGAAACGACCGTCTCGTTCCAAGGATTGCTAGGCAACTGACTGTGCATAGATCAGAGGTCCGTAGCCCAAGATATGGGCATTTGAACCAACTCAGTCCGAAAATAGGGGGTCTGGGCCCGGCCCGGCCTGACCCAGTACCCCCTGGGTTGGCCGAACCGGGTCGACCCAGCCCGGGCGGCGACCCGGCCCGACGACCCGGCCTGGCCTGGAAGCTCGGCCCGGCCGACGGCGCGGCCAGCGCGGCGGCGCGGCGGTGCGGCCAGCGCGGCGGCGCGGCGGTGCGGCCAGCGCGGCGGCGCGCTGCGCGAGCGCGTCCAAGGGAGGGGCTACACCCCACCTTTAATTTAAAACGGTGGCCCCCTTTAAGGGGCCGCGCGATGTGCAACCCGGGGGGTGTAACCCCCGGATTTTCCCCTGTAACGGCTGGCCAGCGCAGGGCCGGCCAATTTCTCGCCGCGGTCCCGTGCCTTCCGGCGCCGGTGGCCGGAGTTCCGGCCGCCTTCTTCGAATTCTCCGGTGGGTGGTTTTTCCGGCCGCTACATGCAGGATGGCTGCAAATTCTTCTGGCACGGCGTGACGACGCCGCGTCCTTCCGGCGCGGCCCGACTCCGACCCCAGCCTCGTTCGTACCCTCGACGTGGCGTGACGGCGTCACGTTTCTTCGTCATGGCCCGCATCGTTCACGTCTCCTTTCGCTCAAGCGCGATGCAACGATTCATTACCGTCTTCGCTAATCAAAACCGAATAATAGTAAAGGGGGGAGGGGTATCGGCCGTGTTTGTGCGGACCGATCCCTTCCCGTTATATTGATAGCAGTTGGCTGAAACGTAAAATGTTTAACATTCACAATTTTTTTTAATTTAAATAAAAATTAGAACATGGCCGTCAAATTTATCTTTCATATTCGAAGGAAAGAATCACCAACTTAAAAATAGTCGAACCCCTACCTTGGGTATTAGCCGATTGGAAGGAGGCGTCATCGTTCGAGGTTCGTCGCGGTGTGGCGTCGCGAGGATGACGACGTCGAAGGGGGACGTCGGCGTTCGTCCGACTCGAGGTAAGGCGAAGCCGTCGTCGCTCGCTACCCGATTCCATTTCTGAGCTTGTTCGTCGATCCGTTGATGATGAAGGGGAAGAAGAAGATCCGATGAAGAGTCTCGCCGCGGAAGGGGAAAAATTCCATTGAAGGAAAACGAGCGTTCTTCGTCAGAGGTGGTGCGTTCTTCGCGTTCTTCGCGAAGGAGGAGGAGGAGAGGAAAACTCAACGCAACACTTCCCAACCCAAAAATAAAATGAGGCTAAGGCCTTATTTTATTGATTTCCTCCAACGATTTCAAAAATAAAATGACGTAACCCTCACAATTAATTTCAAAGAATTAATTGTAAAACTTAACTGCCCAATTAAATAGAGGCGTTAAGAAATTAAGGAAATGCGTCGGTTGACTTCATTTAATAGGGGGGTGCGGGTGCGTTACTTAAGAAGAAAAGAAATGGTGGGGCTCGTGTGAGTCCCAACTCACAAATATCCTACCAAGTGGGTAGGATATTTTGAATTGCACCCTATCCGCTTCAACCTAGCTTAAGGAGCTTAAAGTGGTCTTTAAGCGGCTTTAAGTGAAATGAAATAAAATTTTCGCACAACTTTATTTTATTTCTTAACTTAAACCCCAAAAAAATTAAAAAGCACAACCGAGAAAACGTAACTCCGAAAGAGGAGTTTCTAAGAAAATACCGGCGCTGCGATTCCATCGGTGCCCTAAGAATTCAATTCCGAGCACCGGTTTAAAATTTAGAAAAACCCGCTCGTTTGTTCACTGAACGTACTCGAGCCAAACTTAGAAAAATGATTCCGGGCACACCGGGCCTCGGAATCAGGTGCCGTCAGAAACTGCGTTCTTGTAAAATTCCAAAGAAAATTAAGAAAAAAAATTTTCCTTGAAATTTCCAGGTCTTTAAATTACTCCCACCTCAGGGATTTATGTCCCCGTAAAGCTTCAACACAAACTAGGGTCACAAAAGTGGTATTGAGAACGCATCTGAGCCTCCCGCTCTCATGTGCTCACCTGGAGGTTCCCGTACTTCCAGAGAAAGTGCACCCGAGGAATCGATCATCCTCGTAGGATCCGCTCCTGTTGATCCTCGATCCCCACTAGAACCTCCGTGAAAGACACCCCATCGCCATCGTCCAGCTCCTCATGGTCGATGATATGCGAAGGGTCGAGCACGTATCTCCTCAGTTGAGATACATGGAAGTCGTCGTGCACCTGGTGCAACTGCGGTGGATGCGTAAAGCGGTAAACCACCCCTCCTACCCAGCTGAGGACCTAGAAAGGTCCATTGAACCTCAGAGGTAACTTGCCGCCTTGGCCACTCTCCGTAAACCTCATCGAGGTGAGAACCGTATATGGACATGATCGTCATCCTCGAACTCTAGAGTCCTCCAAGTCCTGTCAGCATAAGGCTTCTGTCGGCCCTGTGCTGTCCTCATCCGCTCTTGGATGACCTGGAACTTCTCTAGTCTCACAAGAGCTGCTATGATTTCTTCTTTGCCGATAAGAGAAATCCGGTCTCATCCCCTAGATGAACCACATTCATTGCCTAATACAGTCAATCCTGACATGAATGATGCATTCATACCATGGATGACGTCGTAAGGCCTCGACGTAACTACCAAGAGATCCAACTGTCACTCTCGCCTCCAAGGGTCAAGTCACACTGTTGGCATCAGTGTGAGGTCACTAGGTCTCCCCCAGTAGAAATCTCGAAAGTGAGGGTCAAGTAAACAGTTTTAACCGGGACCACTCAGTATCAACCAAACAAAAGGACAGGAAAGAAAAAATCACAAAGATAAGTGTCTTTTTATTATTGCAGCTCATAGAACAAAGACACGAAGCAACTATAGACAAACATCAACAAAACTAGAAGCAACATGATCAATAGCCTCCAGGTCTAGAGCTAGTCCCGCTCCTGTCCATCTGCTTCCAGAGCTCCATGAACATAGGCCTCAGCTGCCTGAAGCTGAGCTCTCCCATGTCCTCCTGTCCCCTGCGGTCGGGGTGGGCCTCCTAGTGGTGGGGGTGGCAACACCCCGAAGCATCGTCCACCTCCAACTGCACGACCAGCTCCTCTTCCATGGTCGCCTGCTCCTTGCGGTCTGCCCTGATCGAACCTCTGCCTCTGGCTGGGAGGTTCTTCATTTAACTGTTGGTCATCTGCATGGTGGGTCGGACAGTCACGTGCCATGTGACCAATTCCACCGCAGGAGTAACACTGTCCACTCTCGGCACGTCTGGCTCTGACTCCACCCGGTTTCCCCACACAACTGAACCTGAGTCGTGCAGTCGGCCACCGGTAGGTCTGGTCCCCTTGGACCTCTGCGTCATCTGTCTACTGTCTACTGCAGAAGACTCTGCCGCAAGCCGGCTAGTGGTGGGTCGTGCTGCTGGAGACTGCTCAGCAAGGAAACTCTCCACTAAGAGGGCTCTCTCCAACACCCCTATCTGGGTCGGAATGCTGTGAGAAACAACAGAATCTCTAATCTCTCGCCTGAGCCCCTGCTCAAAGGTTCGGGCCCTGAAGAACGGGTCCCGTACCATATCTGTGGAGTAGCGCGAGAGGTCTGTGAACCTCGCTGAATACTGTGCCACTATCATGCTGCCCTTCTGCAGCTGAAGTAGCTCCTGTATACGCACCGCTCGAAGGGTGGTTGGTACAAACTCTGCCCGAAACAGGCTCTCGAAGTCTACCCAAAGAAGTGTTGCCTCGTCATGCATCTAGAGCATCAGGCTCCACCATCTGCCTGCTTCTGCCTGAAGAAGGCTGGAAGCAAGGATCACCATGAAGTCTGCCAGCGTCCCCACTAACCTGAAGACTCTCACCACAGCCTCCAGCCAATCCTCAGCCGCCTACGAGTCCATATCTCCCCGGAACCTGGGTGGCCTCTGGCGCTGGAACTCATGCAGTGCGTTCAAGTGACGTGCACCCTATGCTGCTGGGGCTGGTGGCATTGGTGGCCCAATGGGTAGTAGTACCGCTGGTGCCTCCGCTGGTGCCTCAACTAGAATAGAGCCCTATACTGAGGCCACGTCGCTCGGCGGGCTGTCAGTACGAACAACTCTCGGGGCTCTAGCTGGTCGTCTGCGGGGAGGCATCCTGAAAGAAAAAAACATGACACAGTCAAAAGACTTATACCTGGTGAGCTGACCTAGTTTGAGATGATATTAAAATAAAACTTCTGGAAACACACACGCAATCAGTGTTTTCGTGCACAAAGTTGGAAATCAGTTGTCAGGGTCCTGGTGTATGGATACGTCAGCTGCCCGCACCAACACTGGATTCCCTAAACTGAAGACCACACTCGGTACCCTTAACACTATTGCTTCACAGAAAGAAAACATCAGAGTTATAAGTTCTGCGGTAGAACCGACCCTTCTCATACCAATTTGTCACGAACCGTCCTCGGGGCCCATGCTGTGACTACCCCAAACCCACCTTCCATAGGCCAGGGGCTGACGACTAGCACCAAAGGCGTAAATCCCGATAACTGGGAAGGCATTGCCTTTATAAAAGTAAACAAAACACCACAGAGTACAAGCGGAAGCAAAACATTAAGTACAAAAAAAGTGCTGAAAAGTAAATGGGACATAATACAAACCCAACTGAAAGTGCAGCTACAACTGAACGAAAGTACAACAGAAAAAGGCAAACAGCTGGAAGAAGGAAGCATCTCCTGGGTCGTCCTCCTCGGATCCTACCTGAAGGGTAGGTACAGATAGCGCAACTCCTGGATCTTCCGCCACGGATCCTACCTGAAGTGTAGGTATAGATAGCCTCCTCAACGCTCTCGCCCGTCAACCTCCTCCGTGTGTCGTCTCGCCGTGAATTCATCCTCCAGATACTGACTCGTCGTGTAGTCCACCTCCGGGTAATGACTCATCGTGTAGTCCACCTTCGGGTACCGTCCAGTCCTCGAACACTCGGCCTCTGTCAGCACTGCCCGTCGTCTGCAACCAACACAACGAGGTGCAGGTATAGCCCGTGCAGGGGTGAGTATAACGATACTCAGTAGGGACCCCGAGACCCTCAAGGTCTCACTAAAACCAACAAGGATAACCACAAATAAGATCTCAACAGATAACCTCTACTTAGGTATACGCCCATACATATACCTAAGTTATCAAGTAACCCATCTCAATCATGAGGAAACACAAGGATCATGAAATCAATGGATAACCACTACCCAGGTATATGACCATACATATACCTAAGTTATCAAGTGACCCATCTCAATCATGAGGTAAACACAAAAGTCAAAAGTCTCACCTCGAACCAGGATTTTCATTATCGAAACCGTAACTGATGAAGAGCTCCGTCTCTGAAGTGTGCAATGGTCCTGTCACGGCTCTGAGGTACTGCTCACTAACCTAAGACTGCTGAGGTACTCCTCCTGTCGAGTACTGCGGGTCTGCGGCCTACTACCGGGCGCTCCGTCTGCTGTGGGTCTGTCGCCAAATATCGGGCGCTCCCCCTAATAGCCTACAGAGGTACTCCTCCTGTCAAGTACCGCGGGTCCGGCCAGTGGCGCGACGGTGCGGCCTGGCCGGTGGCGCGGCGGTGCGGCCAGCGCGGCGGCGCGCTGCGCGAGCGCGTCCAAGGGAGGGGCTACGCCCCTCCTTTAATTTAAAACGGCGGCCCCCTTTAAGGGGCCGCACCATGTGAAACCCGGGGGGTGTAACCCCCCGGCTTTTCCCCTTTAACGGCCGGCCAGCGCAGGGCCGGCCAGTTTCTCGTCGCGGGACCCCGCGGTCCCGCGCCTTCCAGCGCCGGCAGCCGGAGTTCCGACCGCCTTCTTCGAATTCTCCGGTGGGTGGTTTTTTCGTCCGCTACTTCCAGGATGGCTGCAAATTCGTCCGGCGCGGCGTGACGACGCCGCGTCCTTCCGGCGCGGCCCGAATCCAACCCCGGCCTCGTTCGTACCCTCGACGCGGCGCGACGGCGTCGCGTTTCTTCTTCCTGGCCCGCATCGTTCACGTCTTCTTTCACTCAAGCGCGGTGCAACGATGCATTACCGTCTTCTCTAATCAAAACCGAAGAATAGAAAAGGGAGGAGGGGTATCGGCCGTGTTTGTGCGGACCGATCCCTTCCCGTTATATCGATAGCAGTTGGATGAAACGTAAAATGTTTAACTTTCATAATTTTTTTAATTTAAATAAAAATTGGATCATGGCCATCAGATTTATCTTTCATATTCGAAGGAAAGAATCACCAACTTAAAAATAGTCAAACCCCTACCTTGGGTATTAGCCAATTGGAAGGAGGCGCCGTCGTTCGAGGTTCGTCGCGGTGTGGCGTCGCGAGGATGACGACGTCGAAGGGGGACGTCGGCGTTTGTCCGACTCGAGGGAAGGCGAAGCCATCATCGCTCGCTACCCGATTCCGTTTTCAAGCTTGTTCGTCGATCCGTTGATGATGAAGGGGAAGAAAAAGATCTGTTGAAGAGTCTCGCCACGGAAGGGAAATAATTACGTGGAATAAAAACGAGCGTTCTTCGTCAGAGGTGGAGCGTTCTTCGCGTTCTTCGCGAAGGAGGTGGAGGAGAGGAAAACTCAGTGCAACGCTTCCCAACCCAAAAATAAAATGAGGCTAAGGCCTTATTTTATTGCTTTCCGCCAACGATTTCAAAAATCAAACGACGTAACCCTCACAATTAATTTCAAAGAATTAATTGTAAAACTTAACTGCCCAATTAAATAGAGGCGTTAAGAAATTAAGGAAACACATCGGTTGACTTCGTTTAATAGGGGGGTGCGGGTGCGTTACTTAAGAAGAAAGGAAACGGTGGGGCTCGTGTGAGTCCCACCTCACAAATATCCTACCAAGTGGGTAGGATATTTTGAATTGCACCCTATCCGCTTCAACCCAGCTTAAGTAGCTTAAAGTGGTCTTTAAGCGGCTTTAAGTGAACTGAAATAAAATTGTCACACAACTTTATTTTATTTCTTAACTTAAACCCCAAAAAAAATTAAAAAAGCACAACCGAGCAAACGTAACTCTGAAAAAGGCGTTTCTAAGCAAATATAGGCACTGCTATTCCATCGGTGCCCTCAGAATTCTATTCCGAGCATCGGTTTAAAAGTTAGAAAAACCTGCTCGTTCGTTCACTAAACGTACCCGATCCAAACTTCGAAAAATGATTCCGGGCACACCGGGCCTCAGAATCAGGTGCCGTCAGAAACTGTGTTCTTGTAAAATTCTAAAGAAAATTACGAAAAAAAAATTTTCCTTTAAATTTCCGGGTCTTTACATACAATTTCACACACTATATGGGGTGATCCCACTTACTTCCCCCTACATGACACCCATGCTCATACTACATGCACTATGTGCTCCCACCATGCCTCTCACATGTGTGGTTGAGCTGGATTGACTTTGTTGTCTATTCCTAGCCAACTTTTTAAGCAATATCACAAAACAAGAGTTAGTTAAAATTTTAATATAAAATATTTTTACATTTTTATTTATAGATAACTTCATGCATTCTCCTAATTAAATTGTCACATGTATTGGGAATTAAGAAATAGTTTTCAATCATCAAAATTATAGTTGAAAAAAATACAAAACCAACACTAATTTCATGTGTTATTAAATATCCCATTTTTTATTTTTTATCAACATCCAAAATTCTCTTCAAAAGACATCGATTCAAAACCTTTTTCCAATAGAAATAGCCTGGCCCCACACTATCAGATAAACTAATGTTTTTAGATAATTTTATCTCCCAGAGATAATAAAGTTGTATCTAAGAAACTTTGATGATTTACCTATTGATTATTTCACATACTCACCCTTTTTGCGATAATCATAGCTCCAAATTCATAAAAGATAGGAAAAAAGTTGTGGATTATTCTCCCACTTTGAAAATGGAATCCAAAACATAGAAGGGGAATCCCAACACTCTCTAAGTGAGAGAGGAAGATGCATATAAGGTTTCATCCTAATTTTTTAAAACATTTATCTTATAATATATTTAAGAAACACATCATCAATTTTATATTCTATGTAAATGTACTATAACTTTACATATCCATTTTTACCCCCTGTTTGATGAATTGTTATTTAATAACAATGTGTTTTTTTGGAGTGTTACACTGAGTTATTTGAGAGATAAATTACAATCTGATTGTCGTATGTAATTTTCAATGGTCTTTCAACATTAAACTTTAGATCTTCAAGATGAAATCTCAAATATATCATTTGATTACAGGAATTATTAACAACAACATACTTAGATTTATCTATACTTAATGTCACAAAATTTTGTTTCTTACAATTTCATCTTACACAACTATCTTCCAAAAATAATGTTCCTCTTCAAGTTGAAATACCATCATTGAAATTTACAACCCAATAAAAATTAGTGAATCCTAAAAATTTCAATCCTAAATTTTTTTATACATCAACCCATAATTTTATGTTCCTTTAATATGCTTGAGAATTCTTTTAGCATCCAAAATGTGTGATTATTTTGGATCAATTTGATATCTATCACACAAAGTTACTGTATATACTATATTTGGTCTTGATGGTATAAGATAAATAAATATACCAAATAATTTCCTAAAGTATTTTAGATTAACACTATGAATTAGTCCATATTTACTCAACTTTACATCAACAACAAAATTCATGAAAACTTCTTTTGAATCTTCCATTCCAAATTTATTCAATAATTCCTTGGATTTTTTTTCATGAAAGAAATATGTATATTTCCTTTCTAAGACATTATAGTCCTAGATAGAAATTTATATCTCTGAAAATTGAAATTTCAAATCACATCCTCATTTTATTAGTAAATTATTCACATGAATATTCCTTATCACCTACAGAAATTATTTCATCTTTATAAACAATTATAACTATTGTACTTGTTTTCAACTCCTTTACATATAAGTTTCTATAAACGTTTCGTTTATAAAAGTTCAAATTCTTCAAGAAACTATCTAGATTAAAATATAAGCCTCTTAGATACCAATGCATCCCATAGAATTACTTCTTTCGCTTTCATAATTTGGTTTCATAGGCATCATGAATAAATCCTTCTGGTTTCTTAATGAAATATTTTTATTCAAGATCCATTTTGAACTCTAAAAACTTCACATCCATCTGATAAAATTTATAGTGTCTTTGAGATGAAACTGCTATAAAATTTTTAATAGCTTCAAGTCTTGTAATGAGTGAAAATATTTTCTCAAGATCTACTCCTCTCACTTATGAATTACCCCTTAAAGTGATTATGAATTTAATCCTTGAGATCTAAATTTTTTCATTAAGTTGGTTTCTGGTCACCCATTTTTTTCCTATTAAATTATTTATTTATGGTTTAGAAATAAGATACTATTGGAACCACTTTGTGTATAAGGTTGTATTTGTTGTCAATAGTTGTCAATGAAGATCAAAAGGAAGGAGATCAAGAAGTACTCTGATAAAGTGGAGGAATGTTAATTCAGACGATTGTTGTACTGATCATAAGTTCAAAGAACATGTGTCAAAGGTGATACATTGTTTACAACAATGAAGAATGTAAGGTGTGATCCATCTGAGGATGATTAAAGAAGAATGGGGTTTTTGGATGAAGACCATGAAATTCCTCCTTATTGCATGAGAACCATGGGTTTTGATGAAGACCATGCAATTCCTCCTTATTGCATGAGAACCATGGGTTTTGATGAAGACCATGAAATTCCTCATTATTGAATGAGAACCATGGTTTTTTGATGAAGACCATGGAATTAATCATGATTGCATGAGAACCATGCAAGAGACTTCTTGATGAATTGAATCATATGGTTTGCATGAAGTAGATCACGATGGTTGATGAAGAAGACAATGTGCAAATGAGTGGAATTCTAAGATGGCCGTGCGGGGATTGGAATTATGAGATATCCATGCACATAACATTGTCATAGAAGATGATGATGCTAAATCTATGCCTTCAAAAAATACATATCACAATAGTGGATTTTTTGATAACAGAAGAAGAGTTGCTGAAGGATACAGATCACCAAGAAGAAGTGATTTTTAGGTGATCGTGCTTGTTGACAAATCAAACAAACAACATACAAATTTGTTGACAAAGAAGATTCCATGGTGGAATGTTGAGATTTAAGAAACATCGACAAAGGAATGGATGATCTGGAGGTAAAAAAAAGAGCAGATACAAGGTGGCGCTGTTTCCCAGTGTTTGCCAAATTTTTGGGCCTGAAAATAAACAAATGAAGGAAAGTGATTTTGGAAAAAGGACTTGTGCGCCGTGTACTTGAAGGAGAGGAAACCTGCACGCCATATGTTTTTCAAGATTAGAACATGGAAAAATGGAAAAGTAAATATGGTCGCGCAAGTGTTGGGTTTGTCACGCAAGTGACCTACGCACCGTGAAGAGACTTGCACGTCGATGCCTAGAAGGCTTGGGAACTTGCACGCCTATTGTTTTTCAAGATCAGAAACTCAAAATATGGAAAAGGAATGAAGGTCGTGCAAGTTTGGAAGTTGGTTGCGCAAGTGACCTGCAGGGGAAGAGACCTGCGCGCCGTTCCTTGTGCACCGAGGGGATACTTGTGTGCCGTCGCGCAGGGTGTTCCAAATGCCTATAAATACTAGACCACCCCTCCCCATTTCTCACGGAGATCAACACTTATAAAAATTAGAGCTCCTGTCGCGCAGGTGTGGAAGTCGCGCAAGTAGTGTGTGGTCGCGTAGGTAGACTTGCGCGCCAGTGTTTGAAGTTGCACGCCTGTTGTTGGCCGTGTGCCCAAGGTGATTTGGGAGAGAAAGGAAGTGAGTCACGTAGGTTTGAAGTTCAAGAAGGCAGTGTCGCGCAGGTTCTTTGGTGACACTTGCGTGCCAGTTTGGACTTGCACGCTGAAGACTTGCGCGCCATATTGAGACTTGCGCGCCGTATTGAGACTTGCGGGCTGGGCTTGAAAAGTAGCGCCATGTGTTGTTGGAGCACTCCCGCCTTTCTGGAGCTGCCCAAGAGTTGAAATATTTCCTGATACTTTCGGTGAAAAGTGAGATTAAAGAGGAAATCTAAATGACAAATGCAAGATCTCATGCATACATGGAGAACTGATTCTAACAATTCTAAGTAAGTTGAGCTTCACTTATTGAGTAATCACATCGGTGGCTGTGATTCAGGCAAACGAAGAAAAGAAGATCTAGTGTATTAGTCATTTCACTAAAGAAGAAGGTTTGAACTAAAAAGAGCATCCAATCTGAACCCTGATGCAAGAAAAGTCTCATGCTGAACAGGAGACAAAGACTTCAATGCACATCTATTGAAGAGACCTGCACATCTATAAACTGAGTGTGACTTCACCAACGACAGTGAGCCAGGGGGAGTCAATGGGAGTGACCCAAGGGACACAATGAGCTATCCCTGAACCTTTTGTAAAGGCATTGAGCCTGGGACAAAGTGACTATTCCCGAACCATTGTAATCCACAACTAGTGAAGATTAGTGGAATTTGGTACGACCAGAAACTTGTCGGCGTATGCTCCTTGGACGTAGCCCTTAGTGGTGAACCAAGTAAAATTGCTGTGTTATCTCTTTGCATCTGAATGTTTCATTGTTGATCATATCCATCATACATGTTTAAGTAGTTTCTACCAACTTGGGAACAAGATCCACAACTTTAAGAATAAAAAGTTGACACCCTGATTCACCCCTCCCCTCTCAGGGTGTCCTGGGGTCCTACAGATACTTGGTGTCATTTTTCTCAAGCTAGTCTAGTTCTACATTCATGACACTTATTCAATCCCTGTGTTCTACAACTTCTCTAACTAAATTTGTTTCAATCTATGAAATAAGATTTGTTCTATTTTTAATTCTTAATATCCCTCAGATCTATACTTGGTCTTCATAATTTCTAATTATATTTTCTAATTCAAAATGTTTTTTTAATCTCTGTTGCTATATTTTTCAACTCTAAAAATTTCATCCTTGTCACTAGTTTGATTAAAATCAAGATAAATTATCTATAGTTCATGTATTGTATTTTTTTAGTCTCTCCTATAGAAATATGTGTTTTTTATGCTAAAATTTTCTAAAATATTTACATTTGTTGAATCCATGTTGGGTTGATTTTCAACAATCTTCACATCATAAAATATTCATTTTTTATAGTTTTTTATTTCAACATCTATATCCTCTACCATTGGATAAATATCCTATAAATATCCCTTATTTAAATTTCTCCTTTATTTTTCCTAGATTTGTATTCTTGATCTTTATGAGTCATGGAATAAAAAATACTTTCAAATATTCTACATTCAAATTATTGTTATACAAATTCTCAAAAAAAATCATGTTGGAGTTTGGTCTCAACAAAAATATATTCTATATATTCATATCTATACACAATACTTCCTCCAGTATAATTTTGAATGTTTATGTTTAGTAAGCATGGTTATTCTCATTTTAGTCAAACTTCTATTCTTTCTGACCATTACTCCAATTTGTTGTGGATTATAATGAGCATTGTATTGATTAATTTTTTCATTATATTGAATATATGATTTAAAATAATTACAAGTATACTCCATTAAATTATTTTTTCTTAGTTTCTTGATATAAACTCTTTTCCATTTTTCTAATTATCTTATGAAAATATTTAATATTTCAATTAATTTTGAATTGTGATTAATAAACATGAAAATTTTAATTCGGGTGTAATCATAAATGAATTTAATAAAATATAGATCACCATTGGTATGATGATGTATTTCAGTCCTAAAAAGATAGAATTGATTAAGATCAAGTGGTTTAATCGATCGAGTCTCTACTCATTTATAAATCGACTACCCAAGATCCTCCTTTTGATAGGTTTCACAGACAGTCACTCTAGCACAAGAGCCTCAGCCCAGTTGGTGAGGACTCGCTAGGTGCATCCAAGAGACCCGAGATCAAATCCGGGTGGAAGCATATTTCCGGATACTGTAGCAGTACTGTAGCAGGCACTGTTTGGTACTGTAGCAGCAGGAACTATTCATCCATCTGGGCCATCGGGCCACTGGTTTGGTTCTCGTGTCCTGCAAGGCTTTCGGGCCACCCAAAGCCTTTGGGACAGTTGATTCTCAAGGCCTTCGGGCCACCTTAAGGCCTTAGGGCCACACCAAGGCCTTCAGGCCACATGAATGCAGGCCCCAGACACACTACAAAAAAGGAGCAGCCTCAGAAGAGGATTCAGAGTAGGTGCACTCACCAGAGTAGAGCCAAATGGATTTTCAGAATGAGAGGGTATGACTATGCCATCGGTACCAGCCTATGCTTGCATGGGCAGCATAGCCAGACGGTCATGCAAAGGTGGAGAGCTACTAATAAGATGCAGATGCTGGGGAGGGGCAGTTCCTTGTAGATAGTCTGGTTGAATTCCCTAAGACCTTCAGGTCATATAATCTCTTAAGCCTACGGGCCATGTAATCTCTAAGCCTACGGGCCTTGTAAGAGTTCCCTCTCATCCCTTGAATGGGGGGTTATCAAAATCAATAAAAAAATGAAGGCCTTCGGGCCATTCAGGTACAGACAATCACTCTATTTAATTAGATGGGGAAGATCACTTTACACATTATTCTATGATATTTTACTCAAATGTTTCTAGTAAATATTTCCCAGTCTTCTGTACCATAGGTTATTTTGAACCTTCTCACTGAAATAACAATAATTTATAGGAATGCTAATTTGAAATAGATTACCACTGGTTTTTCCCCCTTGATGATAATTCTTCTGTACTTTGAGTTTTTTATGATGAATAGATATTTATATAAAATAAATTAATTTCAATCATCACATATTTTCATTACACTCAACATATTATGTTTAATACCATCAAGAAAAAAACATATTTGGGTTTTTATTTTTTGGATTCTATATCAACAGTACCAACACCTTTGATTATCAAAGAACTTTCATTCCAAAAATTCACTACTCATTAATTATGTTATTCAATGTTCTTAATTATTGTTTCATCATATATAATATGATAGGTACAACTACTATCAAGAATCCATGGTTTATCCCATTTTATAGAGTTCAAAGAAACTTTAACAATTAAAGATTTTTCTTCTATATTGGATTTTTAAATTAATTTTTCCTTTGCATCATTGGAAAGATACCATGGAAGAGTAATTATATATTCTTAAAAAAACGACCATGTTGATTACATATTCCACAAATTTTCTTCTAAATATTCAAATTTTCTATAAATGGATTAATTATATGTGATCTTCTTGATTGTTTTATACTTTACTAATATTATAATTATCTTTCCATAATCCCTTCTTTTATTCTCAGTACTGCTCCCTCTTATCTCATACTTTATACAAGGAAGTGACTTTCTATATTAATAGGATTATGATTTGTGTACAAAAATTCTACATCACCATCAATACCCATTAATTATGTATCTTCCATAAAATTGATAATTTTATTCTGAAATCCATTTTTATTGTACCACCACATAATGCACTTCCTTATGTATTGGGTAGACAACTCTCTTAAAAGTCTACACACATTTATTTATTACCAATAAATATTTTACATTTTTCTTATCATTATTTTTCCCATTATTGGTAATAAAACATGTTTTATTACAAATAATAGATTTACTATGAGTTTTAATAAAATAAAATATAAAATCTTTATTTGAGAAAAATTTCTTAGTTTCTTGAGATGTATTAGTTTATCTTCTACAACTTTATTGATATCCTCACTGATATTCATATAGAATTTTAATATAAAATATTCTTTGACCACGTATTATTCAAATTTTCATCTTTTAGGGATAGTTTGTTTTCAAGATACTTTACTATTTTTCTCTAAATCTACAACTTTTATCCTGAGATTTTTGATCCCATAAATTTAATTATTTTCTCTTTTAACTGATTCTTATTTTCCTTAATTCTTCTTTTCAATATTTTTTTTCAAAAGTATCATTTAATTTTTTTATTTTTGTATTTTTATCAAGTAAAAAATCAATTTTTGATCTCGAAATATGTTCTATTTAAGAATCTTCACCATATTCTTCACCACTATTTAAATTTTCATCATACGTGCCAATTTTATCTATAAAGGTCCAAAAAATTTAGGAACCTCTTCAATAGAATTAATACATGAGGAGGATCAATATTACTCTTCATTAATCAGTACACTTCTTCTTTTACTTTATGGAATATTTTCTTATTAATTGATAATTTTTATAATCCTTTAAAATTTTACCCCATTTCATTTTCTAAGGTGTTTTATCTTGATCATTATCCTCCTATTCATCACTTTTCTTCTTTGTGAAAGTAACTACGAAATGTAAAACTCTCCCACAATTTAAACATTATATTTGAAGTTTACCTTTTCCCATTTTTAAGTTTATTGATATACGAGACATGATTTTATTACAATAATTACATATCAATTCATTATCTTTAGATTCAGTAGAGTCCTCATATTCTTCTTCCTTGATCTTTAGTTTCCTCATAGCCTTGAATTCCATTTCCTCTTTATATTCTACCTTGAAAACTGGATCCTTCTTCATCTCATTATTGATTAATGTATTGTGAATCTTATAAAGAGATATTTATTCCTTTTATTTTTGGATTATATATTTGTGTCAAATATATATGGATTTTTCTCATTAATTTGTTAACAACTATAAAATCAGCAACATTTTCTCCAAATACCTTGATATGAAATACAATTTCACTAACTTAGGTAAAATAACAATTCACCGTCTCATCATCATCAATTATACTATGTTCATATTTATCCCTCTAAATTTATAAATTGATTTCATTAATCATAACATTCCATTCATTCTTTTTTTTTTGAGTTTTCCCACATATCCTTGGTTGTTTTGAGTTCCATAACTTTAGTGAAGTCTTTATCAGACAATGATAACAAAATTGGATTTATGGATTTTCCATTGACTTATATATTTCTTCTGTCTCTATAGGTCATATGAAAATATTTATCGAGAGGAGGAAATCGTATTTTCATTGCATCACAAACATCCAAACTTTTTGACAGTAAATAAAGAAGCATTTAGTTCCTCTATCTATGAAAGTTTTTACCATCAAAAATAGGAACACCCCCATTATTCACTGAATTAAAATTAATGATCACTTCTTTAATAAGGATCCTTTATATGGAACCTTTTTTTGACACCAATTGATGTTTTTATGAATGGGTTGTACCACTGGGGGGGGGGATTAAATCAGTAGTACTATAATTCTTTTTTTTCTCTAAAATAAACCTTTGGAACATGTTAGAGTCGAATACCAATGACACAAAACATTTTTACAAGGTTATCCCCCAATATGGGTAAATATATCATTGTTTTGGTCAAAATGATCACTGCAAGATATTTTACACTAAGATGAATCCACAATTACAAGTGGCTTGGTCAGGTATCAACCTCAAACCATAGAGGGAAGGTATCAACCATATCCCAATACAATGTATCCCAAAAAACTTGATTATACTATTTTCATTTAGTTTACAAATAGAACTCTTACACACTGAGAAAGGTCACACAAAATCCACAATGTTACTACAAAAAAAATGATCTTCCTCTTCAAGCCTCATTAACAAGATGATACCACACTTCATTCTAGATTCCAGAGTCCCTATAGCTGAATTTCACTATACTGCTTGACACAACTGACTAGCACAATTGATTCATTATACTACATCTAGATTCAATCTTTTCCCACTATAATCATATAATGTTCACATGAACATATTATTTTATGTAAATTTAATTCATTTTCACAAGAATTTATTGTAAAAAATGTTATTCATGGGATTATAAAACTCAAATCACTTCAAAAATTGCATTAAATACCTGGGTTCTTCATAAAATATGTATCAATTCATCTTTGTGAGTGTTTAATCTTAAAGAAAACCTTCATTTTACATATAAAAGACTTAATTTTTCCATTTAAAAAATTTCATAAACTATTCTAAATATCTTTACATAAAATAGAACATAGATTCTATATATTCTCCCACATAAACTAGAGAGTGTGTAAATTTTTTCTTCACACAAGTATGAGCATGAGAACCACTTTTCTTCATGCGTATAGAATTTATAAATCTCTTAATTCCATGTGTATCCTGACTTTCTATTCAAAAAACATGATGAAAATATTTGAACAAAAGAAAAAGTTCACAAAATAGATCGAACATTATGTGTTCTCGAAGGATAAATCACAATACAATGATGCATACAATCCTTTCCCAAATAAAGATATCATTCAGGACATTTTTTTTGGCTATTATAGTTCTCTCTCAATTATGATTATTGGTATCCTATAAATGGATCCTCATGGGGGTATTTATAGGAACTTCTCTACCAATTTACTCAACCACCTAGAACAATATGCACACTGACCTACTTATCTTATGTGAACTGACTCATCTCTGTATGTGACAATGAAAATCACCATCATCATTTTTAAAAATTAATCTACCATCACAAACTTCTTCATGTGATATACCATTAAAATTTTCTTAGCTTCATCATATTTATTCTCCCAGTATTTCCATTTGGATTCACAACACAAGTATATGATATCAACACTATTTTTCACACAATATGAATAAATCACATTCCAAACATCAAGATCCACATGTGGTTGGGATTTCATCACATGGATTAGAACTACTTATGACATGGTTTAGAAGACTTCAACACATGATACCCTTTTAAAATGAATTATTAGATTGATCATCAACTGTTTTAGCATTCAAAATATGAAACATAGTAAATATATAATGGAACATGATTTAAGAAAATATCAATGTAGATTGAAATACTTAGAGAGATATCATCATATATTTGAAATTGTTTATTTAACTTTTTAAAATAAGAAACATTATACCATATATCTCAAATCACACATAGCTTTTTCCTTTTCCTTATAACCACTTAATAATATACTTTGTTCTATACACCAATCAATTCGATACTAGGTTCAGCACCTGGATACACTTTCACACACGATATGGGGTGATCCGACCTATGTTCCCCCTATGCACCACCTGTGTATATATTTTGGTTACTATGAATTCCTACCAAGCCTACACATAGGCTTCCCTCACTATACATCCCCTTTACAACATTTATGATCTTGTTAGGGTGGATCCCATGTGATTGAGTTATCCTCTCACATATGTGGTTGAGAGGGCTTGACTTGGTTGTCTATGGATGTCCTAATTTTAAGCAACTCCCCCAAAAAATATTTCATAGGTTCTTTAATTTTGAGTATATGGATTGGATCTAAGCTAAGATTGAAAAACTAGGAAAATATCCAAAATATCAACTAGTCTATAAAGTGAATTTAGTAAAAGTAGTTGATCTCAAGATGAATATTGAATAATTTTCTAAGATAATTTATAACCTTAATGATTCTATAAAAGAGTGAAAAAATAATTTATAATTATTTGATGAAGTGGTTGTTATATAGAGAAATAGGTTTGAATTTTAAATGAAATTAAGGTATTCAGAAAATAAGATTCACTTTGAGAAGTTCTCAAGTAATGAATTATTAGAAAGGTCCAAGTGAGGCTAGTAAGGTGTTGAGGAAAATATGAATGAACAAATACCTAGGTTCATGGGTAAGTTAGAATCAGCTGTGATAGAGAGGCATCAAAATGAGGAACAATGACATATAAGAAAAAAGTAGAGAAAAATATTGGTGATTTCTGTATCAACACTAAGACACCAAAATTGATAAAAATGATAGCACCGAAAAAAAGTACAGGGTTCGAAATAATACTCAATATTAAATGGTTAGTTAACAAAAAATAGCTATTTGAAGGATAAATACATTTGGAGAAAATAAAGTGAGAAGATATTTCCCCTAATTAAGTGTCAATAAATTGAATATATGGGTTACACCATATTTTACTATAATGACGCATGCAACTATTTTAATCGAGAAACACTCAAAATGTAGCAAATAAGAATGATTTCATATCCTTAATCATATAGATGAAAATTAATTATATGAATATTTATTTCACTATTTTTATTTGGGGCATAAATATGTAGATCATAGAAAATAAAGAAATAGAAATAACCACTAGGGAAGTTTAAGGTAGAAAAATACATGACAACCAAACAAGATATCATTAGATAATAGGTTCCACCTATCAGAATAAGAAAATGAGTACGATTACAATGACCGTGTTTAAGAGAAAGAAGTGAAATTGTCTTATGACTCAAATAAAATAAGCACATCATAGAAGGGAAGAAAGAATTGAAAAAACCCAACCTTGCTCAAATTTCTCTCATAGAAATAAAGGACATCAATACCTAGATCCATAATAGTGGGTGATCATACCACATGACATGAAATATGAACCTACTAAAAAATTTAATGAGTAGTTTATGGAATGGAACATTTAGACAATGAAAGAGTTTTAAAAATCAAAGAAGTGGAAATACCAAATTAACGAGTGATGAAAAGAATAAGAAAAAAGTTTTATATATGGATAGCCTATGACACAACCTCTTGAGTATTAGTTAAATATGTAACTCTTTACATGAGGTTACATTTAATTAAAATGGATACTTAATCAAATTCAAGGTTGTTAACTAACCTATGAAGGGTTAAATGATAAATATTAATCTATAATAGGTGAATAGTAAAAAAAACATGTCTTTTGGCTATTGTAGAAGATAATGATCGACATAACAGAGACTTAGGAACATTAACTAAAAGAGTTTAGAGAAATTATAAAAGATAAGTTCCGTAACATGTATCTCAAACATGAAATTAGATCATGAAAAGACTGGTGATTCTTGCATATAAGGAAATATATTCCAAAATTAGTGTAAAAATAATAATAAAAGGACATCCAATCTCATTGAACTATTTTAAATTGAATGTTTTGATCCAAAAAACCAAAAAATTTATGGGTTTTATGGGACTAACTCATGATCATTATAAGTAAAAGAGCCCAAGAAATAAGCTCGATAGATTTTATTAGAATCAATATGCGTTGTTAAATGAAGAAAAATGTGTACCTGTAATGAAAATTAAGTATCCTCCATCTTCAACCCCCAATTCTTGATGGAGATCACTAAAGTGAAAAATCTATCTCACCTTCATACATTTTACAAAATCCTTGAATATTTATTTGTAACTATAGAATCCTAGAATTTCTAAAGGGGTATGGTTACCTTCTCCAGAAGATAAATTGAAGCTCATGTGGAAGGGAGTTTTGTCTAGGATGGAATGCAACAGGGGTGAAACATAATTGAAGGGAATGCTTCCCTTTTATAATCCCTACTTGAACTTTTCATTTAATATAGAGCATTCAACATTGAGTAACATCGCATAGAACCCAAGTGTTACTTATTAGTGATTTTTTATTTATTTAACACTTAAATGAATGATGTGAAATCCTTAAATGACCCATATAATGGATTATAAAATAAATAAAATCATATGTGAGGGACCTTGTAGATTCATGCATCTAACTCAAATCATATCATATTTTCTATCATACTATATGACCTAGGAAGTTGTAATATATCTCCCCATTTAAGATATTATTATATTTTATGGTATGATATACATCCCATTCATATTATACCATATGATATTGATCAACCATAAAATACGACTTCTGACTTTTATTTCATATCAATAAATCTCAAACTTTTACTAAAATCCCATAAGGACTTAAGGAACAATTTCACAACTATTTATGAACCCATCCAAAAATATTTTCAATATAGTTTATAAAACTCTTCTCATTTTGGGGAAAAAACTTTTCAAAAAACTTGATCCTTATCTTAATGATTAATAGTGTGAAAATACAAGCTTTAGTGTCATTGAAAACAAATACGAAATACCCATTTCATATATTTAAGAAAATATCAGTCTCTAGTAAAGATTTAGTGGTACTCAAGGTTTTAAGGGGTTTGGTGTGATATCCCCTGAATATAGTCACATCTCATCTAAACATGTCGAAAAAAATATATATCATATAAATATTATGTATACTTATAGAATCCATTTTACCCTTACATCAAGTGACCACTAAACATTGAAAAATGTAAATCTTATAAAGGTTATCTCATATTTTTTTTGATTCTTTAAAAAAGAGTGACCTGGTTAGTGAATACATCACATGTCATTCATCCAGTGGATGAGAACATCACATGCTCCTCATCCACATACAAAAATACGTGTTATGTGACTCAAAAATAATGGATATTCATTTCACTAGTCTAATTATATTAGGGTATAGATGTATTTTCTTATCATACAAGAGAGAAAATGCTATCTTGTTCATTCTCCAAATGATGACGTGATGGAAAACATATCCAACCACCCCCTAATTAGCTCAGTCACATTGAATTACATAAGAAAAGTATCGATGCATAAAGGTTTACATTATAGGTTTTTATCTAAACTTTTCTAAAAAAGATTTATAATAATCATACACCCCAAAGTATATCAATGACCATATAAAATTTTATGTGATATAGTTGGATGGTCAGTTCAAATAATAAGTCTCCACTTAATATCTCTTGAATACAATATCTATAATAATATCCACAAACCATCATAATCCATACTAATCGATGATGACTATAAATTAGGTAAAACCCAAAGGCATACTTTAAGAGTATATTATCTTTCCATTATTCATGTAAAGTAAATTGCAGCACTCATGAATGAATGAAAATTAGTGATTTCCTATATTATAAATATATGATATATTATTTAACCATTACACTTATATCTTAGGTATAATATACCAAGATTCTCTACCCAACCCTCGTAATTCTGATGTAATAATAGATTCATCAATGGATGAACTAAATATTCATTTATATCCACCCAATAGATCCTAACATCACAACTTCAAATGATCTATCATATAACATTATATTTCACAAGGATGTTTTTGGTCATTTTGTGAGAACAAAGTTCCGTTTCCTAAGTGATATCTCCATTATTTTCATAGTAAAGCTCAATTTATCCCTTAACTCAAGGATCCACCTCTAGTTCAAAAATAAACTTCTTAAACTAAACAACTTCCATTGAAGCATATGATGCAATGATTTACTCATCCTATATTGTCTAGTTTGATATGGTGTCTTGTTTGGAACTATTACAACTAATATCTCCACCATTTAGAAAAACCCTAAAACTAGATTGAGGATTTATACCATCTTTGTTAGATTAGAAAATTTCATTTGTGTAAACCTTTACACAATGTTCATCCTCTCCTCCAAATACCAAGAACATATGATTAGTTCTTCTAAATTACCAAAGGATGTTATTCATATAAATCTAGTGACTCTCACTATTATTGGATCTATATCTAGAAGTGTTATCACAACTAGGATAAATACCCTAAGAGTTTGGAGGTTGGGGTGAATCATGGTATAACATATTAAAACAACTATATTCTTTGGATATTCTTTCATTGTTAAAAAAAATCTCTTCACTCTCCTTCCCATAGAACATAATAAATTGGAATTACAATATACACATGACACAATAAGTTTACTTGGTTTACCCTAATTGTGTTATGTACAAGGATCATACATATAAAATGTTATAATATACCAAATACACTAAAGTTCACTAATATTATAGGATTTAGAGTGGAATCAATGTCCCTCCTAGTTTACAACAATTCACAATTTGAAATCTCACTACTCACTCTCCTGAAGTGAACACACTGCTCCTCCAGTAGAATATTTTGACAATCAATTCTAAGTTTATTCATAATTTTGTGTGTCTTTATTCTATTATTTTGTCAATGGAACGAAAACCACATTTTATTTATAATTTTACTCTTGGAGTGAGTTACCCCTATGAAAAACACCTTCGAAAGACACCTTAGAGTGATCCCTCTACAAGGCCTGTCCACAAGATCCCTCCATGAGACCGCTCTATAGGAATCCTATGCAAGACCCCTTTGCGAGATACCTATATGAGATTACTTCATGATACCTCTCTATGAGAACCCTTTGTGACTAATCTCTATGATAATACTTCATGATGTCCCTCCATGAGATCCCTCTTTAAGTCTCCTTTATAATACCTTCCATTCATATGAATTATGTTACTCTAGGAAAATACCCTATTCATGTAACATGGAATGTGTGACACCAACATATCTATCTATGTTCAAAGAATACATCCTGTAGCAAGATTCCTATTTGATATTCCTTCATGATACCCTTTCAATTTTTTTCTATTTATGTGGATCACGTGATTCCGGTAAAAAACTTTATTCTTCTCATGTTAAATTCCTTAATTCTGATAAAAACAATTAAACAAACTTCTTCAACCCCTTAAGTATGATTTAGTGGATATTTATAAGCATAAATACACCACCTTAAATTCAAAAATTATTATTAGACATCCATTTCACCACCTTATAAATTTTAATTACACACTTTATGTTGTCCCATCATGAGATCCAAAGACAACCATGCTGTGGTAAGTGACATTGTCTTCTTGTTCTTAATGTGATCTCATCACAAGATCCAAAGACAATAATGAGAGATTCTCATGATCCCATCATGAGATACAATGATAATGATTCAGTTAGTGACATTGTATTATATCAATTCACATGATCTAATCATGCGATCTAATGGGAATCGTGTGTTCTTCGCCTGATTTCAAATGACCATGAGATATCTCTATCATTTCCAGCCTATTTTTCTTCATGAAATTTGAATGATCTCTTTTTGATATACATTTAAAATAATGCGATGTATTTATTTTCTTCACATGATATCATTGTGATATCCCTTTAAAAGTACACAGTGTCTTCAAGTTCTTCACATGATCTCTTCATGAGATCACATGACAGTAATGTAGTGTCTTCAAGTAATTTACATAATATCATCAAGAGATCCATTGAAAATAATTTGGCACTTCAAATTATAATTCACATGATCCATTAGTACTTTATGAAAATCTGTGACCCCTTCACATGATGAATTCATACATATGTGGTCACATGATATCTTCCCGTGATCAGTTCAAGCATTCACGCTCTATATGATCCCTTTGGAAATTCATGCCCTACATGATCCTTTAAGACATTCACACCAACTCTTCATGCCCCCTTTAACAAAAAAACTTTTTAAAAAACATTAAACATTTTCAATAGACACAATCAACCCAAAAGAACCATAAAGAGGGATTGTTTTCAACAATCTACAACTTTGCATTTGTTGATAACACTTCAAAAATAAACTTTTTGACAAGTCATGCACATGAAAAAGTGTTTTCTTTCTACAAATACATATTAAAGTCTAGGAATTCATTAACACATATTCTAAACCCACATGAATCAAGGTTGGCATGGGAAACAAGAGTTACATGAAAAGTTCATTGATTAATCACTTCATTATTGAACTTTCCTTTGGAATCCTTTAAGAAACCAAATGTTTGAAAAAAATTATCTATAAATATCACTTATTTTGTCAAATTATATCATAATGAACTGAAATTAAACTACTTATAATTATTATTCTTCATTCATAGACCAGATTAATCATCATCATATTTAAAACTCCCCATATTTCACTACTCCCCTTATTAGTTTCTCCCGCTGTCTTGATCAAGATATTTTCTACACCTTTGTAAATGAACCTAAAGGTCACTACTTTGTGGTATTAAACCTAGTAAAGAAAAAAAGTTATAACATATGGGAAAAACATACCTCAGGGATAGGGTTTTCCACATCCACATTGTTAAAGTGTGGGGAGTCGAATGAACACCCTAATACAGTTGATGTAGTTACAATGATTCTTCAGGTAAGGACATCATCAAGATGTCTGATACTTTTAGTTCCATTGGAACATACACTATATTCGCAAGTCCATACTCCACTATCTCCTTATTTAATTGAAATTAATAAAATTTAATTATAAAAAAATTACAACAGTATGAAATAAGTAATTAAAAAAATCTCTTTGGAAGAGAGGTTTCAAATTTTCAGGGTAGGTCATAGAGTAGATGAGTTTTTCATAGCTCACCTTTTTTTTCAAGTCCATGAACAAGAAATTTAACTTCCCAAAGAACATGAGTGATGAAGTTATTCATGCTTGAATGAGCTTCCAAACATTTCATACAAAGAGCAGTCACTTTCCAAGATAAATGTGAGGTACCAGAACAAACCACTTACACTATTATAGTCTATCAACATTAAACCACACATTGTTCCATAATTTTTGTTGTACCATCTCTACTGATTTAATAAGGATGAACATATTTTCTTCAATATATTAGGCTAGACCATAGGGACCATAAAGACAACCCATAATTTTCCCATTATGGTCTCTAAAGACAACCCCAAATCCCATAGGACTAGGATTGCCTCTTGAAGATCCATTAGTGTTGTATTTAATCCATCAAATGGGAGTATAATGCCATATGATTTCAGGTGTTCCTTTAATAGAAAAATAATTTTTTATGATATCAAATCATTTTAGGAAAGACACATCATGTATTAAATTATTAAAGCGGTCTTTTTCAATCGAGTTGGCCTCCTAGACATCCACTGAGATTTGTGCCATAAAAAATTTCATGTTGATAATAGGTTTACCATGTTTTATCTTAATCATGATATCCTAAATAATATTAATTACATTATCACAAGACACTATGAGTAGCCTATTCATTTTTTTTGAGAGAGTTTTAAGTTACAACAAGCCTCAAAGAAGTTCTGAACTGAAGTAGCCTGAAATGGAAATATTTCAAAGCAATAAAATATCATCCTCCAAAGTTCTAATGAATTATTGTAGTTGATAGAAATATGGTTGAAATCCCTTTTATTTTCATGGAATATATTATATCTATAACATAAGGAAATTCAAACTTCTTTAATAGAAGCACCAATCAAGAGTTTAGAGAAAGTAATACCCCAAATCAGAGTGAATATGTTTGACATAAACCATTTATTATTAGAAGTAACAATCCACTTATTATTATTTCTATGATTCAGATTGTTATAATAAATTCTATAGTTCCACATACCATTCATTGTAATTTTCCAAATCATGATATCCTCATGGTTGATGAAATTATGGTTAATTTAAATTTTTCTGACCTCTTCCGGAAGGTTATCCAAGAAGGTCATTTGATATTTAATAATGATAGTTATATTGATTTATTGATCAGGAAAATCATTGATATCAACAAGAGGCATACTCATTTATTTATCAAGACAAAACTTCAAATAAATGTTTTCTTTGAAAATAAATGAGAGTTTAAAGAAATGGTAGAAAAAAATATTTTTTAAAGCTGGCCACACTGAAGATTCAACATAAGGTATGTTACCTGTTTTTTGCTTGCTTAGAAATATGAGTCTGAGAAAAAAAATAGATTTATAATTTCAATTGGTAAATATATATATAAGTTTTTCTTTTAAGGATCAATAAAAATTAGAGAGATTCTTGATTCCGAGTCCACTAACAGAAGTGGGCTTGCAACAATGATTCCATGGAACCGTGGAAAGTTTATTTTATAGGATAGATCCACTCCAATTTTTGTTCATAGAGGTGCTGATACTATTGATAAGTGAGATAGACCAGTAATAAATTATAAAAGAGTAGAAATTTTTTTGGACAATAATATGTTTCACAAGATAAAATATACCTTCCATTGAAAGTGATTTCACTTTCTAAGAATCCAAGAGACTTCGAATCTATCCCACAATATAGTTAAAATAAATGGGATATGAAATTCCCCAAAATAATGGAACACCATGATAATTAAAATGTATCAGCCCCTATTTGATATTTAAGAGATTATTCATTTCCGTTTTACTTATTGCTAAAATGTTTTTCCTAAAGAAAATGAAAGACATGTTATCACTGATCTCCTACCCCGAGATTTTTTCATAGTGGAAAAGAGAATTTTTAATATTTATGATATTTATTTTATCCCTTATTATGGACAAGATAATTTCATTTTTATAGAACAAGTGTGAGGGATCAAAAAAATCTCTAGATGCTCTGATGAATTTCAATTTTCCATTTCTTACATTATTGAGAAAATATCTAATGAGGTAATCTTCTTGAATGGAAAAAATGATAGCTGATAGAGGATCACCTTTTCTCAATCCTATTATGCATGTGAAGTAACCCTTGATAGGTCCGTTAATAAGAATGGAAATATGAGCTGATGAGATAAAATTCTTTACCCAAAGAATGAATCTATTATCCCATCCAAAATTAGAAAGTACTCTTCAAATGAACTCATAATTCACGGTTCCAAAATCTTTTCTAATGTCAAGCTTCGAAGAAATTTTGCCACCCTTATAAGATTTCCTTAACAAATTCTCAAATTTTATAGTTATGAACAAGCATTACTATTTGTTATTATATTTAAAAAACCAAATTAGTTCCAATATATAATTTTACTTGGGATTTTGTAATATTTGTTTATAAAAATGTTTCCTATGATATTATGAATTGTCTTCACAAGATCCACTGGCCTAAATGAACCAACGTTACTGGTATTCTACATATTTGGAATGAGAAAAAAAAATTGAGCATAAGTTCCACTTGTAAGATATTACCCTTTGAAAAATTATTAATCAAATGACATACATATTGTTGTATAATTTCTCAGTAGTTCAGAAAGAAAAAATTTATGAAGCCATCTAGACCAAGGGTACTACCAGTGTTCCTAAAAAAGGATACTTCTTTACTCTTATAATCAAAATTATCTGAGGTCATCATAGAACTATCATAATCACCCACCACTTTTGTAATCATTTCCTCCATCAAATTAACATTACAAGAAATCCCACTAAGGATATTTATATATAAGTAGGTAATATGTTCAACAATAGATCTTCTACCATTTAAAATATATTTCCCCTCCTGGATTAATGAAGGAGGCTTATTAGATTTTAAAACCTTATAAAGAGAGTTAAAAAAGCATAGTATTATAATCAAAATCATTAAACCATATGTTTTTTAGTTCTCTTTTTTGGTCCTTTATCTGAGATTTAAATGAAAATTGATCTTGGTAGCCACATCAATTTCATTTTCTAGGTTATTAAGAAATACATAACTAGAATTCCACTCCAGAATGGGATAAAGAATAGATTCAAGAGAATAAATATGCATGTAAAAATAATTAAAATAGTTTCTACTCTACTATTTCAACTTTAACTTGAGATTATTAAGATTGAATAGGTAGAAAAGGGGGGTATTCTTATCAATATTACATGACTAGATTTCTTTAACAAAATTTTCACATTCTGAATAAACAACCCAGGAATTGTTAAACCTAAAAGGTTGGGGGGGGGGGGTTATCGTCACTTCCCATGAGTCTCATGATTAAGGGATAATGATAAGAGTTTATTACAATTAATTTAGAATAAGAAATAGAACTCCATAAATTTATATAAGCTTCATTTGATTAGGCTCTGTAAATTTTACTAGCGACTATTTTGTTGAGAATCTGCCAATATTAGTAAAATATTTCTCCAATTAGAGTTATTTCAAAGAAACTATTGATCTCTATATAGGTGATAAATTCTCTTGAGGATATCACATTATTCAGTGTCCCAATATTCTCATCTAGACACAAAATTTCATTGAAGTCACCAAATAAAAACCACGATTTAGTAATGACTTACGATAAGGAGTCAAGTTTCAGCCATAGGGATCTGCTTTATTGGTACCTATTAAAAGCATATAAAAATGGGAAAAGATGGAAATTATCTTCCCATTTAAAGATATATGTAACCATTTATTCACTAATACTATAAATATTAGGGTATTCAAGACTAGAATGAGCCAACAACCACAATCTATTTATGTCCAAGATTGATTAATTGATTCCCAACAAGTGGTATTCCCAAATCTTCATACTACAAAATATATAGGATAGTGAGATTTTATGTTCATACAAGCCATTAGGAATTGTATTATGATTATTAATAAAAATACCAAGGGAATTGAAAGTATTAGTGTGGGAAAAACAATGAAAATTCTATATTAAAATATTCATTTTATGAAAGGTATAATGGTGTCACCCCTTATGTTTTTATCATTAATTTTATAGAGTCTAGATGAAATTATAAATTGATCCTCCTTTCTAAAAAAAGTAGATGATATATTGTGAACCTGAATTTTAGACTTATCATTTGAATTTATGGCTACTGACTTGAGTTTGGAGGTTGTAACCAGGTGCTCTCTTGCATTATAGGGGCCAACATCCCCCACCACTAAATGAACAAAAGTCTATGGAATTGAGATATCCCTACTTACATGAGCAACAATTTACTATATAGATACATTATAGATTTCTAGATCTCCATTTGAGTTTACATTTTGTATTTTAGTTTGATTTTTAGATAGAGATAATCCTATTTGTTCATATACGGAATGAAGTGTGACAACCAACATCATGATTTCCTTAGAAAAATAATCACACAAATCAAAATCATGGACATACATGTGAGCCAGTTTTGAACACTTTATAATAAATTGGGATGTATATTCTAGATCCTGATTATGTAGAGAGATCACCAAGTTTATAATTACATTAACAAGGTCCATAGAAAGGCCATAATCCAAATCCTCAGTAATAGGTATGTATGATTTCTCATTTTCATTCCCCAAAACTGTACGATCATATCCTTTACAGATAAAATCATTTTTTTTCACTTCTGATTCAACTATTGAGGCCGAGGAACTTCTAGAAGGAATTTCCTTATGTGGGTCCTTGGCCCATACTTTGTAATCCTTATACTTCATGTGATCTTCCTTCTATTAGAGAGGGGCCTTGTTTTTCTTATTTTTTTTAACTTCTGACCACCCCTTAAAATCATCACCCAAATTCATTTTCTATATAAAAATTCTACAGTTCTCTGTATAGTGTCCAACCATTTTGTATAATTCACAAGAGAAGTAATCAATTAACATTATTATTAAATATCAATCTTGAAATCACTAATAACAAGGCTAATGATATTTTGAGGCTTATTTTCTAAGTTTAAATCAACCAAAATTCTATCATGCATAACAATATCCCCCGTAAGAGAGATATGATCAATATTAATAGGAATTCCAATACATGAGGCCAAATAATTGAGTATTTTGGATGTTAGAAAAACAAAGACAGCCCGTGAATCCTGATTCCTAAATGAGCATTAGAGTTATTTTAGTTAAAGTAATTGAAATTCATACCCCCATAAAAAAGCCTTAGAAGATTTAATTTTAACCTAAGATTACCAGTTACTCATTCCTTATCTAGTTCCTCCTTCGATTTAAAAATGAATTGAAAATGGACTTTCCCAATTTTAATTAATATACATTTGAAAACAGTTCAACATTATGAGATATGGGGTTTGTGTTCCTCATATTAACAATGTTTTTCAATCTTAAGATAAGAGATAAAATCAATAAGAGGAAATTTATCAAGATCCAAACTTTGCTGAAAATCCTAGGGATCATCTTCTACCAAGATGAGGAAATTTTATATTTTTCTTATTTTCAATGGTTTGAGCACGTCTTTGTCTAGGGTAACCAGTTTCAAGATTACTTCTGCAAAATAAATTCCTTTGTTGTTCACCGGAGAGTTTTGAAGGTCAGGTTACACATGTGCTAAAATCAAGTCCCTTAAAACCAATATTTATTTATCCTTGTTTGATAGACTATATTTTTTCTAAGATTTAATGCACTTGAATTATCACGATGGATTACAATACGTGTATTCACTACAACTCCCATATCTTCAAGATTCTACTTCATCCACAATAACTACATGAAATCTTAAGTATCCTTGATGTATTCATAATTTTTAGTTCTTAAATAAATGCAATATTTTTTCTTGGTTATCCAATAAATACATAGTATTCAAGGATATAGTGTACCACATGATGTTGAATTTTAACCATACACTGAATTGGACTAATCTTCATGTACAAACCCCAATAAATCTTGTTGGTATTTTTTATTTAATAGTAAAATAAAATCCAAAATGCCTTTAATATGTGGATATATTATTTTCACTGAAAGTAAGAGAATTTATCTGGGACTACTTTTATACTCTGATGCTTGGAATGTGGAAAAAACAATATCTGGTTGTATTAGTATAAATTAAAACAGGCTCCTAAAAATCTTCTTATATTCTATGATTGTAGAGACCCGAAGCTTGACGTACATGGACATTACATTACATTTGCGGAATACTTAGTACATAACAAAAACACACACACAAGGATCGTAATAATTTAGTGTCTTTGGAAACTCGGAATGTAATCTTCTAATCGTGGTGAACGATCTTCAATATCTCCCATAAAGATCTTCCCTTTTTTTACCTAAAACCTTTCTTTATATCCTGGGGAAAAGAAAACATAAAAGGGTGAGCTGAAATGCTCAGTAAGGGTAAACATAAGAAAAATCAATCACATCATATTCATAAGAACATAACTTTTGGAAATCTTAACCTGCAAAAGAGAGCATAAATTTCATAACATGGGATAAATCATAGTAGTGAAATGAAATCACAATAATCATAACTTAAAACATGAAACTTTGTGGCATACACACATAATCATAGAGAATCATTTCTTGTTAGTCAAGACTCATTTCCAAGACTATCTTAGTGGACAAAGTCCCTTTCTGAATCGAGTCACCCTCGTTCCAGTCCTGTTTCACTGAACCGGTATAACCTACCGTTCCAGCCATGTCTATCTCAAGAGATATAAAATCTTTACCCAATTCATTGGCGGGAGATATAGGTCCCACCCATCTCATAATGATACCATTCTTATGTGTGCCACAAAATCATAAATCATACATCATTGCATAACCCATGTAATACAAATGGGAATCTTAAACATCATGACATCATAAAACAATTCATACAAGATAAAGGAATTCATAAAAATAATTCCATCACAACATGATAAAATCAATGTTATAATAGGGATAAAAACAGAACCCTTTATTATCTTAGATGGAGAATAATTTTGATAAAACACTTGAACTCCATTCTTGAGGAAAATATCCTTTCTTCTTCAAAAGCATTTTTCCTTTCATAACATGTCATACGACTTTAAAATAAAATAAGTTGATTAAAAATAAACTTGAAAACTTGTAAAGTAAGCTTCTTGAAAATAATGTTTTAAAAATCCATTCATGCTGTATAAGTTAAAAAAACATTCTTCGTACTTTTGTCGTAAAAGTCAAAAAAAGTACCTCGTATGAAAAACGACAAAAGATTCCTTTCATATTCTTTACTAAAAACTCACCGAAGGGTAAAATTGGATTTAAAAATTTGTAGGTGGATGGAAATAATATTACATATTCAGGAAACATGGATTTGGTTGATAAAATACACCCCAGTAAATAATAAAGTATAAACAATCTCGGATAAAAATGAGATTGTGATATTTCTCTTACCTTAGGTTCGACTTGCTTTGTAAGTGTCTGAACCTCCTGTATAATGATTTAAATAATGTTATTGACTTATTCCAGAATCGTATTCATTGTTATTATATCATATATGGTCCACTTATGACTTTATATTACCCGTTCTTTTGTAAATTCATGTTAAAGTAGCGTTTTGGGTAAAATCGTCCTATTTGTCGTTCGTGTTTTAACTTGTAATTATTCATATGATTGGTTAGATCATAATTACTTAATTCCAGAATATAAAACATGATTTATATATAATATATATTCAGAATATACATATATAATAAATCAGTAAATGGAAAGAAATACACCGTTCATGGAGATGGTAGTCCGTACGTACGCATGAACGCTGTTTTCGTTTCCTTATTGAATTGAATGGAATTAAGTAGATGACATACATATAAATATAAATAATTCCAGTATCATTATCAGGTCATATATTTCATTAGTACTTATTATATATACTTTATAATCATTCATGAATGGTTAATCATTGAGAATGAATCTCATCGCGTCGTGGAGACGGTAGTCCGTACGTACGCACGAGCGATGATATCGTTCCCATGGTCCTGGAATTGTGTTGAAGTGTATGTATAATATTTCAGTATCAATATCACTTTATAATAATCATATATAGTTACTAATTACACCTTTATACCCATCCAATTAAGGTGGTGGCGGAAAATAGATTACACCACGGCGTGGAGAAGGTATTCCGTACGTACGCACGCACGGTGATTTCCTTTTTCCGTAGGATGGATAGAAGGTTAATTAGAGTTGTTACATATTTATAATAACATATCAGTATATAAGAAATACTGATGTTATTACTTTATCATGAAACAACTAAAGAAGAAGAAGTTGAAGAAGAAAGAAATTGAAAAAGATCGGTAATGGATATTACCTCTTTTTGACGCGCCTTTTCTTAGCCTCCACTTAAAAAACTACGGATGGTCTTTGAAGAAGACCAGGACCTCTAGGATGATACTAGGGAAGTGGAGAGGAGAAAATTGAAGGGGTTGGCCGAGCTTCAGTGCTCAAATTGGTGTGAGGAGGAGGGGGAGGAGGTGTCCTTTTATAAGGGAGGAGAGGGGCACCTTAGGAATATCTGAAAATATTATTTTATATTAAAGTCAAAATCGGTTTATAATGGTTCTAAAGGGTCTTATTTCAAAGATAAAGTGGGGATGGGTCGAAATCCTATCAACCAATAGGATTTAGACAAGTTTAGGTTATTATTTTAACCTTATCAATTAGATTTAACTCTAAGTTAAATAATTTAACTTTTACCGTGTCTTTTTGTTTTCTTACACTATATGGTTAATAAACTTACTATATCATGCCAAACGAACCCCAAATTGTTTATTATTAATATATATATCCTTATCTAAGTCATTTGGCTGAACCTTAGATTTTTAGGAATAAAATAACAATTAATAATATAATATTTGATTTAAAAACTATTTTGTGTCAATTTTGACACTATTTGATATATGATTTTTGTGAAATTCATAACAGAATTATATGTTCGAAACAAGTTGATTAAATAAATACTAATATATCATAGTAACCTAGAAAATTAGTGGAATTCATAAAAAGTCTGAAATTATATTTATTTTTGTGTTTATAACATCAATTATGTCAATATTTCATTAATAAGATAATTACTGCATCATCATTGTGTCATAAATAAATTAAATTATATAATGTCTAAAAATTAAAAATAAAATACCATTATATAGTAAATCTTTTTAGCTTTCTAATTAATATTTAAAGTCGAATTTATCTTATGTATAACCCCATATTAAAAATTAATTACTTATTAAACTTTGATTTTAACTATTTTAACTATTCATTAAATAAAATAATATTAAATGTCATAATATAATCCAAGTGGACCTAAATGGTCATATTATATTCATAAGGTTGTTTTTGGTCGAATTACACTTATCCAATAGAATTAGGACATGTGTTAGGGTAATAGTAATATCATATTTACCCTTAGTTACCCTATTTACTATTAACCACGGTAAAAAAAAGTAAAAAGTTACTATTCACCAAAAATTATTTTCATCTCATTGAACCACATTTTACTTACTGACATCAACCGTGTCTCTCGGATTTTTGAAATTCATTCACAGAAGCGGTAAAATTAAGTTTTATGAAAAATTCAGTTTTTTAACTACCACTTAGTAGTTTCACTATTCATCAAAAATTGATGTTTTTCAGAACAATGCCAAAATTTCATCCTAAGCTATATTTCATATTCCGAATTCAAAAATGAAGTCTATTTTACCAAATTCATAACATAGAAGTTGCATTAATTAATTTTATAATTAAATCCCGCTGTTAAAACAAATAGCGTGTTTTTAAGAAACAATATCTATCAAAAGATTGACACTTGATTATGTCTGGTTTAAATGTGAAATTACAACCAATAACCAACATTGTATTAAATTGTAAAAATATATTCTAAATATAGTTTAAAACCACTCAAATTAATAATTTATAACTATTAATTATTTCGATTAAAAAAGTTGTTTTTAATTATAATTTAGTAATTTTCACTATTCATCAGAATATGAAAGTTATCCGAAAAGTACCAAAATTTCACCTTAGGCTAAATTTGATACTCAGAATCCAAAAATGAAGTCCATTTTGAGAGATAAAATTTCTAAAATTTAAAAAGTGGTTATTACTATTCATAACGGCTAGTTTTAATAATATTTTAATAGCATATCGTTGTTTCGTGAAACTCACTATTGAGTACTACACACGCTATCGAGGAAGGTTGCGATTGCGTGTAATGCAAGGCAAGTCAAGGATGCGTGTTGTGCAAGCTCCTTTTGGTGTAGCATACAACACAAGACATTAATAAAATTAAAAAGAATATTTTTCATAAAATCTCGGGGTGTTACATTCTACCCCCCTTAAAATGAATTTCTCCCTCGAAATTCATTGGGGTTATAAATGGTTTAATATTAGAAAGTTTATTTAATAGAAACCCACATCGTAAAAAGGAATACCAAAACCAATATTTAAAAACAAAAGTATGAAACGTAACGGTTACCCAAATAAACTAATCACTGGGTTTCCACATAGGTGAAAATATGGATATGGAAGAAAAATCTAACCATCATGTTCTGATGGAGAGTGGTAGAGAACATAGCTATGGAAAAGATAACAATCACAAATCCATAAATTTGTGACGATCTAAGGTACCATCTGATTAATCAGATATAAGAGCACTAGGACAACATTTTTGGTTTTCAAGATCATTTCCCTAATGTTGAAGAATTTGAATTAGAATAAATACTTACTTTATTTTGGTACAATCTCACTGTTGTTCATGCCTTGAACAATTTCCACTTCATCTCTTAAATAAATGAAGTTGAATTTGTTATTCGTGAAGTGTTAGCAGATCATGTGATAGAATGACGGGTCATTCCATCAAAAGGTTAGCAAAAGTTATTAAATATATATAAGTCATTCTATAGTGAGATTAATCATATATGGTACCTAAAATGGACTTTATACTTCATATATCATACTGCTTAATATAATAAAACTAGTTTCTAATAAACAGGGACTTCCGGTAGGCCAGTGGTAGGCGATAAAGGCCAGTCGCACTTCAGTTGTGGGTTCGATTCCCACATCCTTGTCCGACGCGATGGGTTGTCGCCCGTCCTGCTGGTTGTCCTTTTTCTAAAACTATAACATCCCGTCAATAATATCGAAAAAACTTCTATCCTTAAACAATACTAACTTATGTCCTACACAATTCATTTCAATCTTTAGGCTTATCCATAATACTGCAGTCCACTCTCATAACATAGTGAAAACGATTTCCAGAGATTTAATACCATCGTTGATCCCCATATATCATAAGATATGTCTTGTTGGTCACATTCCAATCATGTGAATACCTTAATCATGTATTCTCTTGAAAAATGAATACCAATTAAACCTTAGTGAAAACATGAATGCTGTCAAAAGTTAACTCTTTCCACATACCAAAATCCAAATATTATATATACTCAAACCATGATATCACTTGGTCTTTATATCAATCATGAGCTCATGAATACAATCAAACATCTCATTATCTTCTTATCCCTTCATTATGCTCATATCATCTGTTTACCAAAAATGTCTCAATAACTTTTCATGGTTACCGGTACCATAAAATTATTGAAAACCACAATAGACCAAAACATAAATATTTCAGTACACCATAAAAGTACCTCAACAACATTATTCTTGAATACCAATACATAAACACTTCAGTCCATCCACTTCAATGATTGTCCTGGAATAATTCCTTCCTTGATTTAAAAGTAACTTTTTAGGTCAGGGCATTGAGTTGGGTAATGCCCATGTTCTCCACAAATAAGACATTGAACTCCATAACAATCTGTAACTCTATGACCCTTTTCTCCACATAGATAACATCGGTCCCTCCATTTTAGGTATTCCTCAAGGTTCTTCTTCCCTTCTTTAGAAATCTCAATCTTCCTTTCTTTATGCTCCTCGACATGCGAACATGCATAATAGTTTATCTTCCTCTTCTTTGATGAATTAGTCATACCACTAAATTTCACCTTGTTAATCATATATTGCGATGACTGATTTGGCATAATCACAATATCTTTATCTCTAGGTATTACACAATTTTGTTGCTCATAGTCACCAATTTGTCCATTGGGTTCAATGTTAACCGAATTTCTTCTGGTTCCCTCCATTAACTAAAACACAATTTTTTTTTTGTGAGAGGCGAAATCATTCTAGGGAAGACAACATAGTAAAGGGAAAGCACCCTTAATATCTAACATCTTAGGTTAAATTCTAAGATCGTTAGCGCAATTCTAGGACTATAACCTATACGTATACTTAACCTTAGGGACATCCCTAGACATACCTTAGAAATATCTCTAGGGATCTAACTAAAGTTCTCTCATCCTAGTTTCTAAAGGTTGACTAAACCTTTCCTCTGATACCAACTGTAGAGACCCGAAGCTTGACGTACATGGACATTACATTACATTTGCGGAATACTTAGTACATAAGAAAAACACACACACAAGGATCGTAATAGTTTAGTGTCTTTGGAAACTCGGAACGTAATCTTCTAATCGTGGTGAAAGATCTTCAATATCTCCCATAAAGATCTTCCCTTTTTTTTACCTAAAACCTTTCTTTATATCATGGGGAAAAGAAAACATAAAAGGGTGAGCTGAAATGCTCAGTAAGGGTAAACAAAAGAAAAATCAATCACATCATATTCATAAGAACATAACTTTTTGAAATCTTAACCTGCAAAAGAGAGCATAAATTTCATAACATGGGATAAATCATAGTAGTGAAATGAAATCACAATAATCATAACTTAAAACATGAAACTTTGTGGAATACACACATAATCATAGATAATCATTTCTTGTTAGTCAAGACTCATTGCCAAGACTATCTTAGTGGAAAAAGTCCCTTTCTGAATCGAGTCACCCTCGTTCCAGTCCGGTTTCACTGAACCGGTATAACCTACCGTTCCAGCCATGTCTATCTCATGAGATATAAAATCTTTAACCAAAGCATTGGGGGGAGATATAGGTCCCACCCATCTCATAATGATACCATTCTTATGTGTGCCACAAAATCATAAATCATACATCATTGCATAACCCATGTAATACAAATGGGAATCTTAAACATCATGACATCATAAAACAATTCATACAAGATAAAAGAATTCATAAAAATAATTCCATCACAACATGATCAAATCAATGTTATAATAGGGATAAAAACAGAACCCTTTATTATCTTATATGGAAAATAATTTTGATAAAACACTTGAACTCCATTCTTGAGGAAAATATCCTTTCTTCTTCAAAAACATTTTTTCCTTTCATAACATGTCATACGAATTTAAAATAAAAGAAGTTGATTAAAAATAAACTTGAAAACTTGTAAAGTAAGCTTCTTGGAAATAATGTTTTAAAAATCCATTCATGCCGTATAAGTTAAAAAAACATTCTTCGTACTTTTGTCGTAAAAGTCAAAAAAAGTACCTCGTATGAAAAACGAAAAAAGATTCCTTTCATATTCTTTACTAAAAACTCACCGAAGGGTAAAATTGGATTTAAACATTTGTAGGTGGATGGAAATAATATTACATATTCAGGAAACATGGATGTGGTTGATAAAATACACCCCAGTAAATAATAAAGTATAAACAATCTCAGATAAAAACGAGATTGTGATATTTCCCTTACCTTAGGTTCGACTTGCTTTGTAAGTGTCCGAACCTCCTGTGTAATGATTTAAATAATGTTATTGACTTATTCCAGAATCATATTCATTGTTATTATATCATATATGGTCCACTTATGACTTTATATTACCCATTCTTTTGTAAATTCATGTTAAAGTAGCGTTTTGGGTAAAATCGTCTCATTTGTCGTTCGTGTTTTAACTTGTAATTATTCATATGATTGGTTAGATTACAATTACTTAATTCCAGAATATAAAACATGATTTATATATAATATATATTCAGAATATACATATATAATAAATCAGTAAATGGAAAGAAATACACCGTTCATGGAGATGGTAGTCCGTACGTACGCATGAACGCTGTTTTCGTTTCCTTATTGAATTGAATGGAATTAAGTAGATGACATACATATAAATATAAATAATTCCAGTATCATTATCAGGTCATATATTTCATTATTACTTATTATATATACTTTATAATCATTCATGAATTGTTAATCATTGAGAATGAATCTCATCGCGTCGTGGAGACGGTAGTCCGTACGTACGCACGAGCGATGATATCGTTCCCATGGTCGTGGAATTGTGTTGAAGTGTATGTATACTATTTCAGTATCAATATCACTTTATAATAATCATATATAGTTACTAATTACACCTTTATACCCATCCAATCAAGGTGGTGGTGGAAAATAGATTACACCACGGCGTGGAGAAGGTATTCCGTACGTACGCACGCGCGGTGATTTCCTTTTTCTGTAGGATGGATAGAAGGTTAATTAGAGTTGTTACATATTTATAATAACATATCAGTATATAAAAAATACTGATGTTATTACTTTATCATGAAACAACTAAAGAAGAAGAAGTTGAAGAAGAAAGAAATTGAAAAAGATCGGTAATGGATATTACCTCTTTTTGACGCGCCTTTTCTTAGCCTCCACTTAAAGAGCTACGGATGGTCTTTGAAGAAGACCAGGACCTCTAGGATGATACTAGGAAAGTGGAGAGGAGAAAATGTCAGGGGTTGGCCGAGCTTGAGTTCTCAAATTGGTGTGAGGAGGAGGGGGAGGAGGTGTCCTTTTATAAGGGAGGAGAGGGGCACCTTAGGAATATCTCAAAATATTATTTTATATTAAAGTCAAAATCAGTTTATAATGGTTCTAAAGGGTCTTATTTCGAAGATAAAGTGGGGATGGGTCGAAATCCTATCAACCAATAGGATTTAGACAAGTTTAGGTTATTATTTTAACCTTATCAATTATATTTAACTCTAAGTTAAATAATTTAACTTTTACCGTCTCTTTTTGTTTTCTTACACTATATGGTTAATAAACTTATTATATCATGCCAAACGAACCCCAAATTGTTTATTATTAATATATATATCCGTATCTAAGTCATTTGGCCGAACCTTAGATTTTTAGGAATAAAATAAGAATTAATAATATAATATTTGATTTAAAAACCATTTTGTGTCAATTTTGACACTATTTGATATATGATTTTTGTGAAAGTCATAACAGAATTATATGTTCTAAACAAGTTGATTAAATAAATACTAATATATTATAGTAACCTAGAAAATTAGTGGAATTCATAAAAAGTCTCAAATTATATTTATTTTGGTGTTTATAACATCAATTATGCCAATATTTCATTAATAAGATAATTACTGCATCATAATTGTGTCATAAATAAATTAAATTATATAATGTCTAAAAATTAAAGATAAAATACCATTATATAGGAAATCTTTTTAGATTTCTAATGAATATTTATAGTCAAATTTATCTTATGTATAACCCCATATTAAAAATTATTTACTTATTAAACTTTGATTTTAACTATTTTAACTATTCATTAAATAAAATAATATTAAATGTCATAATCTAATCCAAGTGGACCTAAATGGTCATATTATATTCATAAGGTTGTTTTTGGTCGAATTACACTTATCCAATAGAATTAGGATATGTGTTAGGGTAATAGTAATATCATATTTACCCTTAGTTACCCTATTTACTATTAACCGCGGTAAAAAAAAGTAAAAAGTTACTATTCACCAAAAATTATTTTCATCTCATTGAACCACATTTTACTTACTGACATCAACCGTGTCTCTCGGATTTTTGAAATTCCATTCACAGAAGCGGTAAAATTAAGTTTTATGAAAAATTCAGTTTTTTAACTACCACTTAGTAGTTTCACTATTCATCAAAAATTGATGTTTTTCAGAACAATGCCAAACTTTTATCCTAAGCTATATTTCATATTCCGAATTCAAAAATGAAGTCTATTTTACCAAATTCATAGCATAGAAGTTGCATTAATTAATTTTATAATTAAATCCCGCTGTTAAAACAAATAGCGTGTTTTTAAGAAACAATATCTATCAAAAGATTGACACTTGATTATGTCTGGTTTAAATGTGAAATTAAAACCAATGACCAACATTGTATTAAATTGTAAAAATATATTCTAAATATACTTTAAAACCACTCAAATTAATAATTTATCACTATTAATTATTTCTATTAAAAAAGTATTTTTTAATTATAATTTAGTAATTTTCACTATTCATCAGAATAGGAAAGTTATCCGAAAAGTACCAAAATTTCACCTTAGGCTAAATTCGATACTCCGAATCCAAAAATGAAGTCCATTTTGAGAGATAAAATTTCTAAAATTTAAAAAGTGGTTATTACTATTCATAACGGCTAGTTTTAATAATATTTTAATAGCATATCGTTGTTTCGTGAAACTCAGTATTGCGTACTACACACGCTATCGAGGAAGGTTGCGATTGCGTGTAATGCAAGGCAAGTCAAGGATGCATGTTGTGCAAGCTCCTTTTGGTGTAGCGTACAACACAAGACATTAATAAAATTAAAAAGAATATTTTTCATAAAATCTCGGGGTGTTACAATGATATTTATTTATCTTCCTTTATCATCCCTTAAAAACTTTCATTAGTGTAGAAACTAAACTTGTCATTTAATTGGAATTTTACATTGGAAACCTTCTCATAAACTCCTTGTATTATTTTTATTGATAAATAATTGTGCTATATCTTCATTTAATTACCTATAAACAAAAAATTATTATCTTTTTAATCATTTACATTTCGAAATTTCAATTCATGAATTCTGAAAACTATTTTCACCAATGATTCATTTGATCCACCAAAGATTATGTCATTGATATATGCCAAAAAAATAATCAATTTATTTCTCTCAATATTGACATAGATATTATAATCAATTCCACCATTCTAGAAACTGAGGTTTTTCAAATAATGATCAAGTTGTGAATACGATGTTCTTGGTGCCTAATTCAACCTGTATAGTGCCTTATTTAACCAAAAAACATTGTTATCATCTCCGTGAATGAGAAAACCATCATGATATTCTGTATATAATAATTATTATACAACCCCATTAATAAATTATGACCTTAAATCTATTTGGAAAACTTTAAATTTTCTTTTCATTTCTATGAAAAAAATAATCGAATTGTCTCTAACCTTGAAATAAGGGTGAATGTTTCATCAACATTAATACCATTTATTTGAGTATCACTTTCACACCAGTCATGAGTTTTTTGAATTATTATGCTGTATTCATTAATATTTTTACAGAAAATCCATTTTTCCTATTGAAATGTTTATCTGTTAGCCTTGAAACGATACCCCATGTATGATTCTTTTCTATTTGGTCAAGTTATTCATCTATTGCCTAAACCAAATTCCAAACCATTTTTTCTTAGTCAATTTTTTTGGATAAACCTGTTATATAAAATATTCTTGATGTATATTCATCATCCTCCTTATTAGCACTATAATTGTCTTATCACTGATTATGTTCTTCTTATCAATTTCATCTTTGATATTCAACTTTTGTAAAAATACAGGTATCAGTTAAACATTCTCATCATCTGAATCTTATTCTAAATCTAACCTAAGTACTTTCACTCCCCCTAATCTTCTCACATATTCATTACTATCATCTCGATACAGCTTATATATTTTTTATGATTCTATTCATTTTCCACAATAAAAATCTTTTCACTTTTCATATTTTTCTAGCTACTTATTAAAGCAATTATATACTTTTATTTTTCCTGAGCAACCTAGAAATATCCCTTCATCTCTATGGGATTCAAAATTACTATATCTCTCCTTATTTAGAATGAAACACTTACTTTCATAGACTCTCAAGTTCTTCAATGTAATATTCTTTCCATACAAAAAATTATGTAGTGTCTTCTCTTCCTTTGGACACAATAAGGATCTATTAGAAATGTAGACCAATGTCAACAGTACTTCTTTCCAAAACTTTTATAGAATTTTTTTATCAATAAGAATCATTATATACTTGTTATTTATAATATAATTTCTTATCCTTAAAACTCCATTTTACTCTAGAGTTTTTACTGCTAAAAATTAGTTCATTTTCCCATGTTTCTCAAGATATCGTCAACTTGGATATTTTTAAACATTTTTACAATATCAGTCCGTAACATCTATATTTTTGTCCTAGAATATTTTCAACTTCCCTATTATATTTTTTATGAAATTTAACTTCTAAAACTTCTGGGTGATAATTGAAACCCATTTCATTCTATTGAAATCGTCAATGAAAATTACATAATATCTCTTTTAATTAATGGATCTTATTGAAATCCATCCATATACATCAATATGAACCAGTTCAAGCACTCTTATTGACCTTATATATTTCACCATATATGTTTTTTGAGTAATATCTCCTTATTGGAAAGAGTTTCATGTTTGAGTATGATCACATGATAAATTAGGGAGATATTGATCAGTATCACATTTTACCACATATTACAAGGATGTTTGGATTATATAACCAAGACGTTTATAACGCAACATGTTATCTTCTTCCTTATATATAAAGAACATGTCTTCTTCTCTACTGACAAGGTAAAGATTCCACTGCATGCACTTTCCATTCAAAACAACTAAACCATATTTTCCCTTTATGATAAAAAACTTCTTAGTAAATATTATAACATGTCTTGAATAACATAGTTGAATAACACATAGAAAGTTATAACTAAGACATTCAATAACCATTACATATACATGTCTCATTTATTTCCCCCTAAACTTGGATTTTCCCAAACCAATAATATTTAGGCCTTCATCATTTCCAAATATTATCACACCTTTCTTGTCATACATAATTATTATTTTTATATTTTTATTTCTTATTAGATGGTAGGTGAATCCGCTACCAATTATCCAAATTTTATTATGATATGATGCTTTTAAGGAAATCTATAAAATCACTACCTACTCAAATATTGTATTTTTGATCCTTGTATTTAACTTCATACTTCATGTTGACTAATATTCTTGATATTCCTTAGAATATGATATTCCAAAATCATATTAAAAATATAAAAATTATTTTTGTGTTCTTAGATCATTTAATGATCCCTTGAGATGGTTCATGAAACCACTTTGTTACCACTTCAATAAATTCATCTACATTATTGATGAGAAATATCAAGACTTATTTTAGAATCCTCCAAACCAAAAATAATAACCATTAAAGTAATTCATGGGACACTAGAATCTATTTTGATGCCTCTGTTTCTCTTTCACCCATAAATACATGTTGGCTATGAAAGATACATGTTAAGAATTACCCATATGTTTTTAATAATAACTACCAATACAAGGTGTATTATTGTTCATCATTATTTGACCACTGATTATCCATTAGGATCTATAAATCTTCTGATTCTACTCAAATCAATCTTCATCCTCAGAGTGGGTTATTGTTGTCTAACATCAACCATTACTTTTCTATATTTGTGATAAATCCTCATATTATCTTTATCATTCTAATGTTTCATTCTCTTATCTAGACATTCCTTTAACTATTATGATGGACCTCCAAACTATATTTTCATTTCTTTTTCATATATGTGTCCTTGTTTCCCAATAACATATAAGGAGTCAAGAGTTTCTCTTGATCTCTAAACTTTCTTCACAAGTTGATAAATTTCTCCTCAATTTCTTAGATATATTTGAATCAATAATTTATTATGTTAGTCAGAATATCAATAATGTTTGTCAATTCTTGAACCTTGATCTTGAAATGATTTAATTTATCTAATTTTTTGAATTTTGTAATATGATCTATTCAATTTTCACCTTCATCTTAGATTTCTCTTCTTCTTACTAATGTATATAGAGTTTGGAATCATAAACCACCATATTGGATTTTTTTGTTTTGTATATCCAAACATATATCTCCTCAATTAGATATTATAATTCAACCTAAAGGTCATCTCTTCCTTTGAATACTCTTTCATCACTGTCACTTTCTTACCTTGTTTAGGAATATCTCACAACTATAACTAAAACATATTATCCATGATCCTTGCAGTATTTTATATATTATACCTTAGATTCTTATGAACTGTTATTTTCTTATGAAAGTATATTCTTATTTTTAATTAAATTTAACATTTTATTTTTATTACCTTTTATACCAGCTTATTCTTGGGAGTCTCACCATCATAATCTTGAAACTTCTTAGAACTCTTTTCTACGAGGTGTATACACTTTCCAAAATAAAAGCATGCAAGTGTAAGTTTCCCTTTAAACTTTCCTTTTACCCTTTGTAGTTTTTAAGAAATAAGTGACATAAACCTAAGCCCAATGTCTTCTTCTTGACCATATTCTATAGTGATCTTATTTATATCTTTAAAATAAACCTCTTTAGACCTCCCTTTTTCTATAGAATTGTTATTATTATTTCTCATATTGTATGAGATAAGAGTACTATGTAAGCTGTAAAATGGAAGATATTTTGTATATTTATCTTCTATTACAAAATTTTTTAGATTGAATTTTGGTGGAAGTATTCCCAAGATTCACTTAACTATCATTATATCTTCATGAATTTCTCTAATACTACGTGTGTCTTCCATGTAAACATTCACCTGGTCAAATAATGAATCTATAGACTCATTGGGGTTGCATTCTCAAGTCCTCATATTTTCTCTACATAACCTAAAAATTAGACTCTCAGACTTTTAACTTCCATTTTTAGATATTTAGAAGATTTTCATACATAGAATTTGATGACTTACATGATATCATCTTCATGTAGATTGTGTTACTTAAATATTTTATTAAGGCATTGATTCATCTAGCATCAATATCCAATTCTCCTTAATCTGGTTCTAACAATGCTTCACTATAAATTCCAGATGAAATAAGAAGAATTTCCATTGTAAACACATCAATACCTAAAAATCATAATTAGTGCTACATCCTTTTATTCCATGGATGAAAATTATTTCCATCGATGTTCAAAATCCATTTATGATTAGAAAACTCCATTTTTGGTACTTTGAGAGAAAGTTTGACTTTAAACCTTATCTTCGATACCATTTGTTAACCCAATTAGTTGAAATACCTGGGGGGGGGGGTAAATTTGTGTATTAAGGATTAAAACAAATAATTATTTGGATCAATTTTCAATATGAAATAAAACTATCTTCTCCCTCCTCCCCAAAGCACAAAATTAATTTCAATTAAAACATGCACAAGAAACAAAGATTATACTTGGTTCACCCTCACTAGGAAATTTACAAGGAGTATACAAATTCATTGTGCTGATATACCAAATCCATTAAGGTAAACTATTATTACATGGTTTAGAGTGGACTAACTTACCCTCCTGATTTAAAAATATTTACAATTTGAATCTCATTTCTATCTATATTGAATTGAATATATTGCTCCTCTAGTGGAATATTCTGAGAATCAATTCTAAGTTGATTCACACTTATGTATTTTTTATTATATTTCTTCCATAAATTATATTAAAACCACCTTTATGTGATAATTTTTCTCTTATAGAGAGTGTCCCCTACACAATATTCCTTTACAAGAACTCTTTATGAGATCCCTATATGATATATCTCTATGTGATACATTAGAAAGAACTCTCCAAAAACTCCTTTTCAATAAACCTTCCTAAGATACCTGCATGATATTCCTCCATGAACCTTCTTTACAAGACCCCTTAATGAGACCTCTCCATGAGACTACTTCACCAGATCCCTCCCCGAGATCCCTCCACATGACTCTTATTAAAGAACTTCATCTATCATATGAATATCTTGACTCTGGAATGATACCCTATTCAGGTTATTTGGATAGCATGACACCAATAGTTATTCATATACTTAGTTCATACATCTATTCACTATATAAGTTTGTGAGAATATATTTCAAGACCCATTCACAACTCCCCTTCAAAAGACTAGGTTATTTTTACACCAATTACATGATTCTGGTGTAAGACTTTTTCATACTCATGTGAAATTATTTTATTTGGTCGATCCACATAATTTAAATTATCTAACCTCTTAAGGATTGGTTAAGGGGGTATTTATATGCATAAATACACCACATTAACTCCAAAAATCATGGCTATCCATTAATTTTAATGCCTCATAAATTTTCATTACACACTAAGTGTGATCACATCATGAGATAAAAGAAAAATCATGTAGTGGTTAGGGAAATTATCTTCTATCAATTTATATGATCCATAAAGACTTCCAAATACAATCATTCATGATTCTCATGATCCTATAATGAGATCCAAAGATAATTTTATGTTTAATGACATTGTATTATATCACTTTGTATTATCTCATCGCATGATATAATGAATGTCGTGTGTGCTTCATGTGATTTCAAACAACATTGAGATATATCCATCATTTTCAGCCACTTTTTCTTCATATTATTCACATGATATTTTCATGAGATCTCTTGAAAATAATGCATTGTATTCTAGTTTTTCATATGATCCCATAACTCACATTATCTCTTCATGAGATCTCTTGAAAATCATGCATTATCTTCTATTTCTTTGTATAATCCCATCGTAAGATATCTTGACAATCATGAAATGTATTCAAGTGATTTTCATGATCTCTTCATGAGATCCTATAAGAATACTGTGGTGTTTTTTAGGTGATTCTTATGATCCCATTATAATATCCTCTAAAAATTATATAGTACCTCTTGTGAGTCCTTTACATGATCTGTTAATACTTTGTGAAAATGTTTGATCCCTCTGTGCTATCATTTTGGGAACATGTGACCGCATGATCACTTCACATGATTTTTCATACATTTCCACTCCGCATGATCCTTTAGTACATTCATGATTCATGTGATTCTTTAGGACACTCACTCCAACTGTTAATGTACATAGAGTCCATTTTATATTCCTTATCTTTTAACAATTTATCAGAGTTAGAATTCTCAATGAACTTCTATTAGGTAGTTTGTTCATCAATTGTAAACATTAATTCACCATCATTATATATGATAAATCCATATCTCTTGGGATATAGATGAATCCTATGATACCTTTAAAGTTATTTTTTATCTTGATTTGATTCTTCTTCAAAAACTCTTCATAGAATCAAATCAACCTCCATCATAGGAACATTTTCAGTTAATTTTTCTTGAACATCTCTAAGGTTAACATTTTCACACTATCACAATGATTGATAAATTACTTCTCAATGAATGTTTCAAATTGGGCCACAATAACTTTGTGATTAGAAGAATTATAGAAATAATATCACTTAGTTTCCTTTGGAAAACAGAAAAACATGTACTTATAAAATTTAGATTTTATATTATTATAATCCAAATATCTTAAAAATTTTCACAACCTGCCTCACCGGGCCATGAACCTTGTCATCTGACCCCATGGGTCTCCTACAATACCTTAGTTTCATTCCCAGCACACCATAGGCTATTACTCACTAGGGTTGCTTATCAGACAAATGACTGTCCCAATAGGCCAACACATGTTCTTTCAGTGTGTTTTGTCCTCACTCACACACACCCTGTGAAACTTCCCAGAAGGTCACCCATCCTCCAGGCCAAGCATGCTTAACTGTGGAGTTCTAATTAGGTATGCTCCTGAAAAGAAAGGTGCACCTTGTTAACATGGGTAGTAACATTTAGCCTTTTATGTCTCACTTTTCCAGGGGTGTTACATTATCCACCCCTTTAAAGAACAATGCCCTCGTTGTGGACCCCAAGCCTCAAACTTAAGCAGTGCCTATGCACTTCCGGCTGGATTTTGGCTCTAATACCTTTTTGTCAAGACCCACCTCCCCAGGCCGTGGAACTTATCATCTGACCCCATAGGTCTCCTGTAATACCTTGGTTTCCTTCCCAGCACACCATAGGCTATTACTCACTAGGGTCGTTTATCAGACTAATGACTGCCCCCACATGCCAACACATATTCATTCAGTGTGTTTTCTCCTCACCCACACACACCTTGAGAAACTTTCTAGAAAGTCATCCATCCTAATTACTACTCCAGGACAAGCATGCTTAACTGTGGAGTTCTAATCAGGTAGGCTTCTGAAAAGAAAGGTGCACCTTGTTAACATGGGTAGTAACATTTATCCTTTTAAGTCTCACTTTTCCAGGGGTGTTACAAAAATTATTCACATACCCAAATATTTATAAAATAAATAATCTGATGTTTCCTATTATATATCCCATATGATGTATTTATAAATACATTATATGGAATGAAATTTAGTAAAAATATAAAAGCCTATAGAGAATAACCACAGAATGAAATAGCAAGGTCACACTGACTCATTATTAATCAAACTATGTCCAAAAAGGTTTAATTTCTCCTCTCAGACAAACTATTACACTGTAGTGTTCTAAGATAGGTGATTTAATTATACAATCCTTCATATTCTTAGTGAATTTCTGAATCAAGTATTCAACATCTCAATATGATCAAATAATATCAATACTTTTTCCCAATTGAGTCTATAATTATTTATGAAATTATTTGAACTTTTAAAAAGTTTCATACATATGTATAAACATAAACATATATCCACACCAAATATAATCATTAGTAAAAGTAAGAATACACCACTTTCTTTAGTATTTATTTGCCCACATACATCACTCTATATTAAATCTAATACTCCACTATCCCTTTCATTTCTTACACTAAAATTTTATTTTTCCATTTTTATTAATAAATAAGATTCAAAATTATTGAATGATTCATAATCGAATGGTTTCAATAATCCATCTATATAGATTTTGGGGATGTGTTTCTCATTTGTATGTATATGGTGAATTTTATAAAGGAAAGAGGTATTAGAATCAAACTTGACCTTATTATTCTAATTTTTATAATTATGAACATCCATATCTAGAATATATAGATAGTTTAACATATTCCCAATTCTATAAAACTTTTCATTAATTTATATATAAAAACTCTTTTTCTTAATAATGAATAATAATCCCTTATTTTCCAAATAAGATATAGAAATTAAATTTATATTTATATATGGAATATAATAATAGTTCTCTAATTATATTTTTAATACACTTAAAAAAGTTAGATAATAAGTTTTGACTTATAATGCAACAAATATTTCTCTATTAACAACATGAAGATCTACTTAATCATTTTCAATTCACACATATCTCTGGGTCTATGTTTTTCAATAGGAATGTGGTATGCACACCCGATATCCAACACCCATGAGTTAGAGTTTTTAAAATTATCTACTATAACATTCAAATTTAAATGCCCAAAATGATTCTTTTGGAAAACACTTATCAACCTTAGATTAAAAATTTTAATTTTCCTATATGTCATACCTATAAAGTTTCTCATCATGATTATCATGATATAATATATAATCTATAGAAAATAAAAACCTATGTGTGCTTTTCATGTTTTATATCTTCTAAAATATGAATTTAAATGAATGTAATCCTAGTAAAAATGATGACCCTATACATGACATATATTTATTGAGCTAAGAACCTTGTTTCATTAATTAATGAGTCTTATTTGGGGTTCCACTCACTACATATTTATTTAGATAGGGAATCATTCCAATCACAAAAATTATGATTCTTGGATATTTGAGTAGGAAACACTTTTCTTGGATTCATCATATGGAATAACTCAACTCTCTTGCTTTGGTATCCTAACATTTAGGGTTTCCTAGCTAAGTTTCACCCAAATCTCACAATGGGACTTGTTTACTTAACTTTTAGGTTTATTGATTTCCACCATTCCTTACACATGATAATCCCTAGGCAACCTACTTTGACAAATCCTATCGGGTTGAATGATCGTTGTGTCAGCATGTATTTATTTGGAAGTAATCTTACACTTAGTATTTAAGGATTTTACTTTTAAAAGTATCACTAGTTTAATATACATCACATTCATATTAAGACAATTTCTTCTCATTAAATTCTTATTATCTCTTGTTTTTATTCCTCATATATTCATTCTTTTAAAAATTTCACTTTTTAAACATTTTCTACCCACCAAATTAATGTGTTCACACCAGATTAATGTGTAATTATTCACACAACCCATGAGTCTATGTTAATCACCCAAAAATAAAATACAAACATATAATATATATCCAAATTAATATCATTCATATGGTATATAAAATATTTATGTAAATTCATATAGTTTTATGAGATTTAAAAAATTCTCACGAGTAAGCTCGATGTAAAAAATATCCAACCCCTTACATTTCTAAGAAAAGTCACAAGGCTCTGGGATGGTCAGTAGTCCGAACCCAGGTCTATCTCCCTGAGGATACTTTACTAAAGAGTTAATTTAATTCATGATATTTGAAAAAACTAATATGTATAAAGTATATTAGACAACTATTCTTAATCTCACAACTCTAAAAACAATTATGGTGTAAGTAAATGAAAAATAAATCATATAATGTCGCACCTAGGATGCAATTCATGAGTCTATCTCATAAAATCAATTTATTATATAAATTTAATTATACACAATATTAAAATCCTATAATTTTTTAAACCTGAATATCTTGAAGGAACAAATTAATAAATAAAAACATCATTTATTTTATCAAAAACATGAGAAATAAATATGAACTTTTCATATTTAATTTAGGCATGAAAAATCAAAATTAACAAGGAGTAACACTTTTAGTTTATAATGTTTTTATAAATTAAATAAAAAATATTAGGAGGCAAAATGTTTAACATTTTTTATATATGTTTTACTTTATTATTGATAATCTCATTAATATTCATAAAATATGATTGATACATAGATGCGATTCTATTTGTAAACCAATCATATTATATGATATACCTTCAATTTTGGAGTATGATTAGTATCACTAAATATTAATGGTATGGTTGTAATTCTCTAATCGTATTATACAATTGAGGTAATATCATATTTATTCTATGATTCATAGTTTTCTCTTAACCCCTAGTTAGTGTCATATTTTATGATATCATATGATGTATGAAATTTCATATTTAAAATCCTTGTATTTTCCATATATCTTACCTTATTAAATATTCTAGTCATGTGTTGTGACTGAATTAAATAGAAGAAGTAAATGTATCACATTATATGACACCACTATAAACACTATATGTTATGAAATTTATTAAAAAAATAGTATATTTAACACATTCAATCCTTAAATAATAGGACTCTGATACCACTAAAGGGTTTTAGGGGATTATCTAATGATCATTGGTAGTGTAATAACCCAAGAATAAAGCCTAATTTATCTTCTTGGAATCAATATATATGGTTAAATAAAGAAAAAAATGTACCTATAATTCAAATGAAATAACCTCCATCTTTAACCCATGATTCATGATGGAGATCAGTAGAGTGAAAAAATATCACCTCTATTGTTAGTAAACAATCAATGGGTTTTCATTCACAATGAGAGGATCTTGTACTTAAAAAATATATTTGAGAACATTATTTAAAATAATAATGATAGCTTGGGTGGATGAGAGTTTTGGATAGGCTTGAATTCAACCTGGGTGAAACATCATCAAAGGGAATTATTCCCTTTTATAATTCCTCCTGGACTTGTTTCATTTAATTAAGAGATTAATCCACCAGGTTCAATATCATGATACCCGATAATTACTTTCTATTGATGTATTATTTAGTGCACACTTCAATGAATAATAGGAAAGACTTAAGTGATAAATCTCATGGATTATAATCCAAAGAAATCCATATAAGAGTGACATGGTAGATGCATGCATCCAATGAAAATCATATCGTAATGCCTATCATACTATGCTACATAGGTAATAAGAATATCTCATTCTCATTTTATTATACCAGCATATGATTTGGTATGATATGCATCCCATGAATATCACACCATGTGACATTGTGTATTTATAAAATATGACTCCCCCCTTTTAGTGCTTATTTGGAAATAATGGAGAAATGTATTTTAACCTAAGTTTTAATGATTACTGCAGAATGACATGTGTTATATTCATGATGAGAAATAAATAACTCATGGATTGCATAAAGAGGCATCAAAGGGTATAAAAAATTATACAAAATTCACTATTGAAAAATTATGACCCAATAGTATAATAGAATACACATTTTTTAAGTGTAATACTACATTAAGCACGAGGTTTACTAAATAAGAACTAAAAAATATAACAGAGTTATTTAATGAATAATTTGTATAGTTAATTAAATACCAAAAACATTTTTCATTGATATTGGTGTCTCTCACCACTATTTTATGGAGGTAGTGTAAGTTTTAAAGTATACTCAAAATTGGGTAGTTCTAAGTCTAGAGGAGGAGAAGACACCCTATGAAATTTGTCATGAAAGGAATCCCTATTTTAGCATTTTTTGGTCCTTTGGAATAATATTATATGCTCATAATAAAGAGGATAATCAAGGAAGTTATAGTGATATATCCAATGAAGAAATATTTTTAGGCCACTCAAACAAGAGTAAGGTTTATAAGTACTACACTAAGTGGATGAAGAAAATTATTGAGGGTAATGATGTTAATGTAATTGAAGAGATGAATGAAAATAATTCTTAAATTTCAAACCTTGATGAATTATATTAAGTAGAATATGAAATTGATAAAAATATTTTGGTCTTTCATAATTATCCAAATGATTAATATTCCATGGGTAAACCAGAGAAAGAATCTATTGTTGAAGAAATACCGTCTTCACCTAAGAGGAGAAACAGAAGAGTAGAAGTTGATCCATCCTATTTAATTGGAGATAGATATATGCCGAAAAAAACACGGAGGATGAAGAACATAGAGCATGATGATATATTTCCAAAAATAGAACCATTCTCATTTGATGAAGCAAAAAAAGACGAGTGATTGGATAGATCCATGAATAATTAATTAAACCGTATTGAAAATAAATTTAATTCAGAACTTATGAATAATCCTTAACATTATAATGTTATTATAACAAAGTGGTTCTTCAAGAATATATTATATCCATCCAATGGCCCATAGGCCTTCATATTTTTTATTATTATAAAAGACCCCTTTTAACGGAATAAGGGGAGAACCCAGACATCAATGAATTAAGACATTACAGACCCGAAGGTCAAAGTGATAAAAGCCAGACAAACAGCAAGGAGATGCCCCACCCCAGCATATGATTGAAACGAATCCATCCACCTTTGCATGACAGTCCAACAGGAAAGTGTCTTGTGTCAAAGCACATGCCCGATCCAACGGCTGATGCCAGACCCTCTCAAACAACCAAATCCGAAAAGCCCTAAAAAGATGAACCGCTAGCTCTAAATCCTCATCTTGGGCCGTTCCATGCGGTAAGTCATATGCTGAAAAACCCATCCAACAAAACAGAATAGAAACCTCCAACAATCTTGTCTTGTACCAACCCTGACAACCACCTCAGACCCTTGCCACCGTAGCCACAGAAGCCCTAAGGACAATACGAAAAACACGAGTTCAAGCCAACATCACCTAGGACTGGATGTCCCAAACCCGCACTAAGGGACTTCCACCAATGATGGAATCAAGTCATCCTGAAACAAAAACGCCACTCTGGGCATGGATCTATTCTGATCAGAACCACAGAAGCACCCTCATAAGATTCCGGCCAAGCCACGAAGAAAAGAACAAGAAGGACCATCATGCCACACCAGAACATCAAAAAAAAATCCATCCAGAGAACAAATCCACAAATCACCGAATAAACCATAGATAAAAACACACAAAATCTGAAAATGGAGAACCTACCATCTTCGTAGCACTGAAAATCTGACCCAAAGCCACATCATGAATTCTCTAGAAGCAAACCCTCTCGTTGGACGATCCAAACAACCCAGACCTGTAGATCAGGCAACCTCATACCTCGACGGCGTCAGAGTAAGAAGACAACGCTAGCCTGACCACCGCAACACCAACGAGAAGTTGTAAAGCCACCCCACAATGCTGTGTAATCCGCACTGATCTGTCTACCGAAGAACTTTTGAGATGTACCGCCACAACCCACACTTCACCACGCCGAGTCAAACTCGAGCTGAGCCAACCTCCAGAGCTCGTCTGAGATGTGACGCCACCACACAAGCATCCACACTCACGCCGAGTCGAACCTACCGCCACCACAATCAGATCTCAGACCAAAGGGGTCAATAATATATTCTATTAATATATAAATTTGATCCAAAATAAGGAACATTTCATTGTTAAAATCTATGAAAAAAATAAAGGTGTTGATGTTGAAGAAAATTTTTAACCAGTGGATCAACTTGACTCAATCTGAATCTTCTTGAATATGCTAATTTACATAATTTTAAATATAAATTATATGGATATAAAAATGTAATTCTTTAATGGTACACTCTAAGAGGGGGTTTATATTGAATAATCAGTGTGATTCTTGAATAATAATGATGAAACCAAAGTGCATAGATTAAAGAATTTCGTGCACAATTTGAAGTAGAAACCATGATCATGGTATTCTCAGTTAAACTCATACCTGAAGAATCTTGAATTCAATATGGACAGTTTTGATTATAATAATTATATAAAAACATCCAAGGATGAGCAATTCATGGTTCTAGTTTATGTATATGATATAATATTTTGTGGAAGAAAAAAAAAGTCCATGGATTAGTATTCAACAATAATGATTTCATAATTTGAAATTCCCATCATTGGTGAAGTCACATAATTTTTATGGTTATAAGTGTTTGAAAGAAAAAAAATACACTTTTATCTTTCAAGATAAGTTTATTAATGTGACATGAGATAATTATGATATGAATAATTATCAACTAATATCAACTATGATTGAAGTGGAAACCAATATTGACTAGCCTAAAGATGGAAAATAAGTGGATCTTACATTGTAAAAGTGGATAATTGGAAGTATATTATATCTAGAAACAACATATCATGATATTTTATTTTCAAAATATTTGGTGGTGTGTTTATAAAGTAATCTAAATAATGAAAATCTCACAATAGTAAAATGAATCATGAGGTACATCTGAGGTACTCTAAATTATGGATTTCTCTTTGATGCTGAAATAGATAACAAATTAACAATTTTTATTTACGAAGAATTGTTTGGGGATGTGGTATAACAAATTTTTATTAGTGGTTGTTAATTTTTCATCAAAATTAAATGAATATTCTAGTGATGTAAAAAATTAAGAGAGTACGTCACTGAGTACTAGAGAAGTAGAATATATTGTAGTAACCAAGGCTTTAACTCAACTTCTATGGATGGAGAAATAATTTTATTGTACTGGAAAAGAAGTAAAGTATCCAATGGTGATATTATGTGATAACAAAAGTGTTATTAAGCTTATGAAAAATCCCATACAATACTCTCATTCCAAACATATTGAAATCTGATATCATTTTATCAAAGAGAAATTGATGGAATGGGTGATCAATATAAATAATTTTGGAAATAATGAGAAAGTGGTAGATTTCATGACTAAGTTGTTTTAAACACTATCATTTTAGAAATATCTATTGAACCATGGTGTCCATTCACTTCCCTTATCTTGAAGAGAGTTAGATAGTTCCCATATGTCCATTTGTATTTAATGATTTATATTTTTTTCTTGGTGTTTATTAGGTTGTTCCTATTTGAATATATTTTCAAATGGGGATAATGAAAATGAAATTAAATGAAAAATAAAAAATAGTGGAGAATTACTATGTTTCCTAAAAATTTGTTTTAGTGTAGAGATTATCTCATCAAGGGGGAATACATGGTATAAAAGTTAGGTTGAAATATGATCCATGTGGAAAATTGATTTTGATCAAAGAATATAATTAAATGATCCTGAATAAAGGGGTAGTTATGAAATGAGAATTAACTCAAGGGATGGAATGATCTCTTGAATTTTTTTATAACCAATAAATTCTCATGTAGACTTATAGTAATGAGTGGAATATTCTATTATCATCTAGAAGCAGTGAATTGTGTGTGCACAGAATTGAATGTCACTTTGGATTAAAAAGACCTAAAGGGGGTAAATATTGGAATAAATGTTATATAATATGGATTTTGATATAGTTTCAAGTTTTTTGCAGTCCTTTTTTTGTTTTATCAAGTATTTTTAAGAAAATTATTATTTTTTACAAAACCCAACATTATGATTAGTCATTTTAAGTGACTTACTTGGACATATAGAAAGTATGAAGTGATCATATCATGTTGGAGATATGAGTTAAAAATTTAAAGAAGTGTGAAAACACATGTAATGTTAATAAAAAACCAATTCATGTATTAGTGATATCCATTATTCGATTTTATGGATTTATGTTCAATATAACTATTTTTACAAAATTTTAAGTCGAAAAAGAAATAGCTTTTTCTAACCAAATTGTTTTTCAAGAATTATATGATTTTATTTAAAAGTTAAATTTCTAAATTTTTGGAATTGAATTTTATAATATGGGATTATTTTATTATATCAGCATATCAAAATTATCTTAAAGTGAATTTTTATTTTTTTATGAAAAGTTTTATTTTTGTGTGAATTGTGAAACATACCATTTTTTATAAAAAATGTCATTTTTTCAAGTATTTAAAAAATACAATTTATTTGTGGAATGGTTATAAAGTAAAATTAGTCACATTTTACTAAAAAGTATCCAATTAATTCCATTTAAATCAAAATTATACATTTCATTTAAATTCATTTTTTGGCCTAAAAAACATTCTCTTAATTTTTTTTATTTTTCTATTAAAACTAACTTCATCCAATTATAAAATTGTATCTTGAAAAATTAATTGGATATTTTTATTAATGAGGCTGAGATTTATTAATTAGGTCAATATAATTTTTGTTCATAGTGAATAGTTACCTTGGTAAAAATTAGTTACCATAGTAAGGAATAATATGAGTTAATTAAGGTAAAAAATAAGTGCTAAGGTCTAAAAATTATATATTAATTTTTATTGGATTATATTATTTAGACTCTAACCACATTATATTTTAAATTTAAATGATTTAGTTATACTTTAATATGATTAATATGCCTCTAATATTTAAAATATAATAATAATTACAAGAGTGAAACTCTCCTCAATTATAAATGGGAACATCCTTAACTATATTATTCATATAACTTTAGCCATTTATCTTAACCAATACCTTACCAACTTTCCTAGCCCTGTCCTAGAGGTCTTGGTCTCACCAAAGGACCAATATTAAATCTTTAAGATCTAATCCAAAGTATGTTTCCCAAGGAAGAGGTATAACTATTAACGTTGTGCTTTATTGTTTATTTATCCTTTTACCTCACTTTAGGAATATTTGGATTAAATAATTTTCAAAATAAAGGGGTAATTTTCCATGTCTTTATATAAAAATTTAAAGTGATTTTCTTGTGGTTTAAAATGATATTTTCATTGGTTTTATGATGTAAAAGTGAAATCACAACTTCTTTTATGCATGAAAAAATAATTTAGCATCATAAATGATGGAAAGTGAGATCTGTATATACTATAATGATGGGAGAGGATGATATATCTCTCCAATGCATTGGGTAATGAGTATTCTTCGAAGGAGAAAACAAGGGAGATAACATAGTAGGTTACTCCTATTGAATCAACCGAGAATCAGTTATTCAAAAATGGGTCAAACAAGAGTGAACATGGGTTATGAATATGATTCTCTATGATAAATTTTTCATTATTGTTTATGGTATTTAGGGAAATATTTTTATTTCATGAGGAATGATAAGTTTATGAAATTCTAAAGGTGGATATTTTGTTTTATAGGGAAACTTTCTCTGAGATTCCATATTTCTCATGTTGCCTTAATAATTTTATATGAAGATAATGGTGTTTAAATGTTTTATTTGATAAATGGTTTATTTTATCATGGGTATATGTTTAAATTATGTTATTTTTAAAAGTGAAAACATTTTAACAAGTTTCAAAGTTTTCACTGGACTAATGGGATTCCTCCATTTTTATATCTCTATCGATATTTGATCTGATCATGACACATTTTAAAATATTTTTCATAGGATATAAGGATGTTTAAGAACTATATAATGGTTAATAATTCATCCATGGTAACTCTTCTGAAAATAATAATTTCCTTTAGTGAAGTATGTGTGAAAATTTGAGAACCATTTTTTTAGAAAAAATGCACACTATGTGGAAATACGCAATTTCTTATGTAATGATTTTCCAAATTCTTGTAAAATTTAGACAAAAAACATCCTAAAATTGTAATGAAGGTAAAATATTGTTATAAATCATGTAATTTGGGGTTTATTATGATACAAAGAATTATATAAAGATACATGACCATGAATGGTTCCTGTGAAGTAAGTCATTTTATAAGCATTAGAAAAATGTTTTACACACTATGAAATAATAATTTACTCTAAGACTAGTATTTGAGTGAATGAAATTTTATAAGGGAAAAAATATTGCATAAGAGCTATGTGTAACATAAAGGATATATGAAAATTTTAAAAGAAGTTTCTCACAAGGAATGAACTGAAGTTCTATGAAAACTAAAAAGGATGGGTCTTATAAAATATGGCTTGGTGAAAAAGGATTATGTGTAATATTATTCTTAAAATGATTATTGGGGGAATTTTAATTTAAATAAACAACTTAATGTTTCATTTGTGATTGATGTAATATTAAAGGAAGGTACAGATCAATTTTTTTCTTTTATAAGTAGAAGTTCATGAAAGTTAGAATCGTCTACAAAGAAGAGATGTTCAGAAAGAAGTATTACTTATGAAAAAGGTACAAATAAGAAGAAAAATTCCATTATGCAGTTTTCAAATTGGAGTTCTATGAAAAAAATTATGATATAAAAAATCATGAGGTTGTGCATGAATGGAAGACCATGAAGTAGTTTGTTATGTACAAACTATAAAAGTTTTGTACATAGAAGTTGTGTGAAGAACAATAATGAGAAAATGATTTTATGTGGTAAATTGTATACCAAATGAAACTTAAATACATATTTATATAATTTGTTCTTATTATTAAGAATTATATTGGAGAATCATATTCTAGCCTTCATTTTTTGAAAACCCAACACATTCTTGATGATATGGAATCAATCTATATATCAACAAAATTAGAAGACCTCCTTTTGAAGTGGTGAGTATATTATGAGTAAAAAAAGTGATACAATGGAGGTAGTTATCTATTTATTGAAATTAATTATAAAGATAGTGGTCCGGTAATAGAGTGACCATGTACCAAAAAACTCTCCAGCAAATAAGTAAATATCATTGGATTATGGTAAACAATCACATTTTCATGTGTGCTCTCCTTGTAACCATAGTGGTTAACCGAGTAAAAATCATCATGAATTGGTTTATTTTTTTAATTTTTTTAATTTGGGTGGATGTGTTATTAATTATGAAAGGTTTAACGTATTTATATCAACCGGGAACAATATCTTATGTAAAGTAAGAAAATATTTCCACCAAGGTTCATCCCCACTCTTAGGGTGTCTCAGGTTACAACATATATTTTTCTCAATATTAATGAAATTTGGATAATTCACAACGTAAAAAAACTTATAACAATCTAACTTTAAAAAAATATCCTTTTTACAACCCATTGTATACTAATTTTTTATAGAATATTTTTCTAAAAATAATGATTTTTTACTTTATTAAATTGTTTATCACTAATTAATGGATAATTTGTTACACATTATTCTTTTTGTTTGGATTGAGTTATTTTATCCACCATAAATATTGATTTTTATAGTGTATAAATAAATAGTTTTCATGAAATATAGTTTTCATAAAATGTTTACATCCAATTGAGTGTGTACTTTCTTCACATATATGATAACCAAATATTCCGTTAATATTTCATCTAAATTTTTTTATATAGTGAAATTCATTTGTTATACCTAAGAGCATGGATCTCAATATAAATGTTTAATCATTTTGAGAAACATATATTACAAAATTCATTTACCATAATAAATTTATTTCATCACTTAATAGTGAAATTTTTTCAATATAATTACAAGGTTTTTTTATCCTTAAATGTAGCATGAAAAATATGATGTATTCACATTTTATACATAACCATGAAGTTAAGTTAAAATTTACCAAAATAACTGGCTATAACTATGAGTGATAATTTTAACACTTTTAAGTTTCATTACACCTGTACATTATGAATGATGGAGTTATATTATTTCATTTCTAAATCAAATGCACCTATTATCAATTTTCTTCCATTGGAGATATATTATTGGGTGTTCAATTTTTTCATCTTGAATTATTTTGTTTGGGTATCATGTAAACATTATTTCATTCTAAAAATTATCATACATGAATTTAAATCTTGTAATGATAATAAAGTATCATAAGAAATTTGTTAGTATTGACTCATTTTTCATATACTATGAAGTATATTATTTAGAGATTGTTTTAATAAATTAATTTAATTTTAAAATAAATTGAAATAAATAAGACAAGAATACATCTATCAGATCTCACACCCATAAAAAACTTATTTTCATTTTTTATGGGGGAATTTAATTATCATTATATATATATATTTTAATAGGTAAGGTGGATTTATAAAACCAATTTCACTCTTTTTGTTGACCAATTACATGTTATATAGTTTCAATACTACTAATAACATTATAAATTTATTAAAAATTTCAAATAATAAGTTATTTTAAAACAATTTAACCCTCTCATCCATTTTAATTTACTCTTGAAATTCTTCATCATCTATTAATTTCATTTCCATAACGAAATATATATCATCATATATACTTGTATTGAAATTTGGTGATTTGTAACTCCAATGTTTCTCCACTCTCAAGATTTATTTACTTTATTACCCATGATTAATCCAATATTTTATCAATTATATATCAAATTAAATGTTCTAAAAAATCATATAGACCAATTATCTTTGTGTATTTTAAACATAAAAATTGGAAGGTAAATCTAGATGGGATACTTACATAGTCTATTTTAGATTTAATTATTTATTTTACCCTTCACCCATATTCTTTTGGTGCACAATTTGTAACATCCTGGTTTCGGGTGCCACCCAAAGGTGCCCCATACCTAGTTGGTCACATGGACTCAAGTGCATTTCTTCAAACGCCAGAGGCTTCTAACTAGTAGTGAGGTCCTTGGGTGTGATAGTGGGGAAACTATGACCTCATTGGCAGAGTAGTGCAACGAAAAGAAATAGATAACAGTAGAAAAAGCAATAATAATACCACACAACAGTAAACAATAGAAGATTAGAAGTAAATAAAAAACTAAAACACACACATATGTATATACATATATATCAATAATGATGCATATCACATGTATATAGAAAAGAAGCCAATGTAAAATCACAACATACTACTTGGATAACTGTTACAATGCATATCACAACATATCAGATAAAAATCACTCCATCCTGACAACACTAGGCATTAAAAACAAAGCATCCTAGTAGGCCATCCTAGGCCCATGTACAATATCAAATCAAACATGGGAAAGAATATCCATAACATGGTAATTAAACCCTATTCACAATCCAACATCATTACTCCAACTAACAATCATAATAGGAATTAAGAGGGTTAAATTCCCTAAACACGCAATACCCTAAACTAGGATATTGGGAACTCTTGCACATATAATTTAAAGGCAATCTATAGAAAGGCACAAAACACCTACCTCAACATTGTACGATCGATATAATTTGGCATCATCCCATGAATCAACGTAGAACATAGTAGATCCACAAAAACGTCAAAAATGCTCAACCAAAGATATCTCAAAAAAGAGGAGAAATGAAGGAACAAGGCTCTAGAAGAAGGAAGAAACCACTGTGGAGATTACAACGCAATCAACAATGGTTGATTCGGACAACAGATGGTAAATCAGAGGCTCAAAGAAGAATTCTCCCTATGATTGCTCCTGGACGAGACGAGTCGAGAAGAAGACGTTTCTGCCAATTAGACGTGACCTCAATATGATTTAACAAATAAAAATAAAAGTAAATGGCATGTATTTTAAAATTATACGGTTTGTATATGCCTTTAAAAGGACCCACTTTAGGTGGTCTCTAGTTCACCCACATTTCCATGTACTCGGCCGTTACACAGAAAGTACACGGTCACCCGCGACAACCGGGTAGACGGTGTGTACTCCTAAGTACACGACACATACTCCTTAAATTTCTAGATTCTATTCTTTATCCTAAAAATAATAGAAAAAACCCATACTTGAAAAGAAGGTCTGGGTTCTTACAATCTTTCCCACTTAAATAAATTCATCCCCCAATTTCCCTAGCAAGGCAGCATAGAAGAAGAAACCTCGAACAACTCTGGCTACTATGATCACACATCAGCCTCCCTCTCCCAAATCTCATCCTGTACTCACCTATGATGCCATATCACTCATACCAGAGGAACAGACTGGCCACTAAGAACCTTTTCACTACGATATAAAATCAGGATAGGATGCTCCTCAAATGATGCATCCACCTCCATCTCAACCTCCTCGGTTTAAAAAACATGGGATGAGTCTGAGAAGTAATGCGGTAGCTGAGAAACATGGAAGGCGTCATGCATAGACCGAAACCTCTGAGGTAAGTGCAACTGATAGGAAAGTAGCTAGACTCTCTCCAAAACCTCAAATGGTCCAACATATCTCAATGAAAGCTTTCCCTACCTCACAATCCTCTTATGTCCCAACCTTGAAGTGACACGTAGAAAAACCTGATCTCTAACCTCAAACTCCAAAGGTCATCTCCATCAACCAACATAAGACTTCTGTCGTGACTGTGTAGTAGCCATCCTCTTCCGAATCAACTCCACCTACTCTATGGTCTTCTAGACTAGATGAAGTCTCAACCTAGCTGCCTCTTCTGCCTCCATCCAACATAGGAGTGATCGGCATGGCCTTCCATACAAAGCCTCATAGGGTTCCATCTGAATAGTTGCTTGAAAACAATTTTTGTAGGCAAACTCCACAAGAAGTATGTGCTTCTTCTAAGAACCTCCAAAATATAGGGAACTTGCTCAAAGCATGTCCTCCAGCACCTGTATTGTATTCTCACACTGGACATATGTTTGGGAGTGGTAAGCTGCACTCAGAAGTACATGTGTACTCAAATCCCATTGCAATCCTTGCTATACCCAAAAAGTAAACCGGGCGTGCCTGTCTGAAACAATGGAGTGCCGAACTCCATGTAAACTACAATCTATCAGATATACAAGTTTTCTAGATCATCAACATTGAAGGTATCCTTGATTGGTAAGAAGTGCAAAACCTTTGTGAGTCTGTCAATGACAACCCAAACTGCATCATTCCCTCATGGTGACCTCAGTAAACCCATCACAAAGTCCATCATGAAATCATTTTACTTGCACTAGGAAATGGGTAACTGCTGCAAAATCCTTGCTGGTCACCGATGCTCTGCGTTTATCTGCTAATAGGTGGAACACCTAATGAAAAACCCAAAAATATCTATCTTCATACCTAGCCACCAATACTGACTGTGTAGATCTTGATACGTCTTGGTGACACTAGGATGAACTGCCCAAATTGAGGAATGAAAGTCCCACATCTTCTCATCGCATATGTCTGCTGACACCCATACACTCCCACTAAAACACAATATCACATCCTCACCTATGGTCCATCTAGGAATAGGGTCTTCTATTGACACACTCTCCCATAGAACTAGGCCTTCCGAATCTAATAGCTACCTCATTCGAACTCGTTCAAGAAGAGTAGATGTTATATCTAAAGAAGAATGAAACTTTTTCCTCTGTCTATCATGAACCTCAAAATGCATATCATAGAATAGAGACATAAGTTTCCACTCACTGCTGGCCTCCTAAACTATTTGTATTTGAGTCCTCCTGCTTAGCGTATCAGCTACTGTGTTTCCTTTCCCAGGCGTGTAGGCAAGCTCAAAGTCAAAAGACAGAAGGTACACAACCTACATTAACTGTATCATATTCAGATCATGATGAGTCAAGAAATACATGAGAATTTTGTGGTCGGTGAAAGCCAAAATATGCTATCCCAACAAATAATGTCTCCAACAGTGTCAGGAATGAAAAACTGCAACCAACTCAAGATCGTGTGTTGGGTAATTCCTCTCATGTGGCCTCAACTGTCAATACCCGTATACAGCGAATCCTTCCCACTACATAAGCAATGATCCTGTACTGATACTTGATGCATCATAGTATAAAGCAGAGCTCTTTCCTAGCTCTAGAAATACTAGTATTGGTGTTGAAGTCAACCTCCCTTTCATCTCCTGAAAGGCTGACTCACAAGAATCTGACGACATGTACTTCTCACCCTTATTTGTCAAGATTGTTAGTGGAACTTCAACGTGTGAAAAGTGATTTATAAAATATATGTATTATCCATCCAACCCTAGATAACTTCGTACCTCAAATATGTTCTTCGGCTGCTCCTAGGAAACAACTGCTCTCAATTTCTCTGGGTCTACTGATACTCATGTCTTTAAGATAACATGACCCAAAAAGTGAATTTGGTCCATCTAAAAGTGGAATTTTGAGAGCTTAACATATAACTGATGATCTCTCACTGTTCTCAAAACTATATCAATATGTGTGGTATGGTCATTTCAAGAGTGAGAGTACACCAAGATATCATCAACAAAGACTACCATGAAAGAATCCAAGTATTAATGGAATACTAGGTTAATCAATGCCATGAAAACTGTAGGCGTGTTCATAAAACTGAACAACATAACCATACACTCGTATAGACCATACCTAATCCGAAAGGCTGTAAGAGGTATATATAATGGTATAACGTGAAACTGATGATTACCGTATCTCAAGTCAATATTCAAGAACACCCAGGCTCCTTGATGTTGATCAAAGAGATAATAAATCCTCATCAAAGGATATTAGTTCTTGACCGTCAACTGGATTAGTTTCTGATAATCCACACAAAGTCTGAGGGTACCATCCATCTTCTTTGCAAAGAGGACATAAGAACCCCAAGGAGAAGTATTATTTCAAATGAAACCCTTTGTCTGTTACTCCTCTAACTACTTCTTGAGCTCCAGTAACTCTGGTGTATCCATCCAATAAGGAGTAATGGACACCAATGCCGCTCCTAAAACAATCCCAATAGAAAATTCCACCTCTCGCTCTGAAGGAAAGCCTAAAAATCCCTCTGGGAAGATATCCTTGAAACAGTCCACCACTAGAAGAAATTCTAACTGTGAAGTCCCCTAGTCATCCAAATATAGACTAGAAATCTAGGCTATAACTCCTCTAAACCCATGATGCTTGGGTCCTACTCTTCCTTCCTAGACATCACATTCTCCCTTATATAATAACTAACCATCGTATGGTGATGTGATACTCACCATACAACGACAATAGTCGACGACATCAATGAAGGGAACTAACCATTCTATTGTGAGAATGACATCATATCTTGTCATCTCTAGGACATAGAGGTATCATAAGAAGTGAAACCCACCAACCTCAAGAGGGAACTCCTTGCACTGACGTACACTAGCCTTCCTTGTCCCCAACAGAGTGTCCAATGTCAAGAAATCAACAAAAGTAAATATAAAGTGCCCAAGGCTCTCCACAACCACAACAGATATGAAACAATGGGAAGCTCCTATACCGTAAAGTGAAGAAGCTAAAACTGAGGCAACTAGAATCGTACCTATAATTGTAGAGGGTTCGGGATCCTACCCATATTGAATCCGAGGAGTTGAAATAGAACCCCTATCAATAGAAAATGGTGAGAAAATATAACAGAAATGATGAAGATGACTCAAAATTTCACAAGATCGGCACTCCACTAGGTCTCTTGGGCAATGTGACCTCATATGCCCTCTCTTCCCACACTGTTTTCACACCACCTGGATACCAGAATAAGTATCTTGTCTCCTCAGATCTACATGCGTAGACTCCCTACGACACTTCCTACTATCAGTCAGAGGGGTACCAACCCTGGATGCCGAGCTACCATGGGTCACAACCCCAGAATACCTTATATTGCACTCTATGATCAGTGCTTGGTTGACTATAGAAGTTATGGAATTAAACCAGAAGATGTTCACTTGAGGTCAGATATCATGCCTAAGACCATTCTTGAACTTCCTCGACAAAAATAATTCATCACCTCCAAGAATGGGAGTGAAGCGCTGCAGCTCAGTGAAGCGAGTAGAGTAATCCATGACTGTGAGAGTACCCTTATCTAGACTCATGAAATCTCGGGCTCGATCAGCCCTCAATGTCTTTGAGTATAAGTAATCGTATAAGTCATGCTGGAACTCATCCCAAGCCATAACTTGCTGGTATCCCACCTGTGAGATCACATTCCACCATATCTTTACACAGTCCTAAAACATATAAAAAGCAAGCTTCACCCTCCTTTCTAGATGAATCTCTAGATGCTCGAGGATCGATAACATGGCTTCCAACCACGATTCTACAGCCTGAGGTCCTCCTTCCCCTGAGAAAGTGGGAGGATGTTGTTGCTACAAAACTCATGTCAAATCTTCCATAGACGGGGCAGGATACAGTGCTCCCTAGAAGGTCTGTATAAACCTCATGAAGACCTCTCGGAACTGTGAATCAGATCTTGTATCCGGGATAATGGCTGGTGCCAAGATGGGCACAACTGGAGGAGTTGATGGTATTACCTGATCATCCATGTCTGATGTCTGATCATTGCCCTGTATCTGGTGTACAACCAGAGGAAATCTTCGTGGCATGACTCTACAAGGTCAGGCGCACACCTTAGATCAATATTATCAAGTACTAAAACTTTGAAGTGAAAGAAAGGAACGAGATAAGGAAAGCATTCAAGTTTTTCAAAACAGGGATACACAGCATGTATGAACCCGACACCACATGTTCCTTGAAGCCTTCACATGGGCGTTTACTCCTACCAACCCTGGTCGTTTAACACCCAATACACATAGTATGTTATCACAAGACATGATGTGTACATGAATCATTTCCCCATCCCAAGTTCTTCTACACGACTAACCCACACAGTTCTCCTAGAACGAGACTACATGGAATGTTCATGACAGACACATCATGTACTAGAAGGATTTCACCGACTTGTTTAGTTAGTCACATGGTCGAACACATGGCTAACTCTACACGACATGTTTATGCCAGAAACGACGTATATTAGAAATATTTCATTCACTCGTTTCATTGGTCACATGGCTGGAGACATGGTCTATACACACGATGTGTACGTCCGGTACACAACATGTTCCACCGAAGATTTCCCAACCTCATGTCTTTTCCCCCACAGACAGTGACACGGTTGGAGAATACATGATGTGTACTTAAGAAAAATAGTTCGTTCCCAAATAGAAGGATACATGGCATGTATGCAGCAATACACACCGTGTATTTTGGGTTTTTCCGGACAGTAAGCCTCAAAAACTACTCCAAAACCTAGAAAAACACTGAAACGAACTTTAAAGTGACAAATTCTGATCAGTGAGGGCCCATACTCCCTGTGAATCATAGATTGGAATCGTATACATTTATATACAAGAATAACAGGGAAATGATCCACCAAATTATGATCCATGAGGTCCCATAACACCTCATGAACCAATGTTTGGCGTTCATTCAAACAAAACCTCAAACAAAACAATACCCTATCAAATAAAATGTATTGTATCAAAGCATCTATCACAAGAACATGCATATCTGGCACAACATCTATCACAACCAACATGAAATCTGTAATTCAACCTAAATGGAATGGAAAGAATGCATGACTTGTGATCTCTAGCAAGTGCCTATATGATGAATGAGATGAGATACCCTCATCTCATCGGGTTGAAACAAAAATATAACCTCTATATTATCAATGTTAACAGCACAAAATATGTGAATCACCCAATGGTGAAATCAAATCAACTGTAAAATTAAAAACCAGAAAAATTGCAATAATCGAGGTAAATTAGCTTTTCCCTATACATGGGTTAGCTACTCCCGAGAACAACTTATTACCAACAACCTATTCCATCCTATCCTTGAATATAGTCTCCAAACAGTAAGTCAAGAAGAAAATAATATCTCTGAAACCACTTTGTAACATCCCTGTTCCAGTTGCCTCCTTAAGGTTCCCCATACTCGGTTGGTCACACAACCTCAAGAGCTTGTCCCAAAATGCCAGAGGCTGCCAACTATAAATGAGGGCCTTGGGTGTGATAGTGGGGAAAATATTCCCTCATTGGAAGAGTAGTGCACTGGAAAGAAACAGATAATAGAAGCAGAAGCAATAATAATACCATACAATAGTAAAAAACATAAGATTGGAAGTAAATCACAACATACTACTTGGATAATAGCTACAATTCATATCACAACATATCAGATAAAAATCACTCCATCCAAACAACATTAGGCACGGAAAAAAGAGAAACCTATAAAGCCATCCTAGGCCCACAGACAATATCAAATCAAACATTTGAAAACACTTACATAGCATGGAAAATAAACCCTATTCACAATCCAACTTCCCGACTCAATCTAACAAGCATAGTAGGAATTAACTGGGTTAAATTTCTTAAACATGCAGTACCCTAAATTAGGGTATTGTAAAATATTGCACATATAATTCAAAGAAAATATATGGAAGGAATAGAAATCAAGGAATAAGGCTCTATTAGAAAGAAGAAATCACTGTGGCAATTCCAACATACTACTTGGATAATAGCTACAATGCATATCACAACATACTACTTGGATAATAGCTACAATGCATATCACAACATATCAGATAAAAATCACTCCATCCAAAAAAAATTAGGCACGGAAAATAGAGAAACCTAGAAAGCCATCCTAGGCCCACATACAATATCAAATCAAACATTTGAAAACACTTACATAGCATGGAAAATAAACCCTATTCACAATCCAACTTCCCGACTCAATCTAACAAGCATAGTAGGCATTAACTGGGTTAAATTTCCTAAACTCGCAATACCCTAAATTAGGGTATTGTAAAATATTTCACATATAATTCAAAGAAAATATATGGAAAGAATATAAATCAAGGAATGATGATCTATAAGAAAGAAGAAATCACTGTGGAAATTCCAACGCAATCAACGACGGTCGATTCAGAGAACAGATGGTCAATCGAGGGCTCAGAGAAGAATCACTCCCTACAGTTGCTCCTAGACGAGACAAGTCGAGAAGAAGGAATTTCTTACAATTAGACATGACCCCGTTCCGATTTAACAAATAAAAGGAAATGTACACAGCCTGTCTTCTAAAAGTACACAACGTGTATATGCCTTTAATGGGATCTGCTTTAGGTGGTCTCCAGGTCACCCCACACGGTCATGTACTCAGCTGTTACACGTCTAGTACATGGTCACCCCCAGTAATCGTGTACACGACGTGTACTCTTAAGTACACGACATGTACTCCTTGAATTTTTAGATTGTCCTCTTTATCTCAAAACACCAAAAAAGAAAAAACCATACATAAAAAGTAGGCTCGAGTTCTTACACAATTAATTATCATCCATATTTGATACATATTTATCCTTTTATATTAAAAGATATATACAATTAGGTTAATAATAATAAAAATATTTTTTTATAATTATTTATCTTAAAGGATAATGCAAGCCCTAAAATAATAAATTAACATTATATAATTCTATGGAGACATAAATGTGATAAAGAATATAAACGTTACATATACTTCATATTTAAATGTCTAAAAGATAAATTAATAGATAATTTTATGAGTAATATAATAATCCTCTTGATATGTGATATGTGTTTTCAAACATAACCTAAATCAATGACAAAAATCTTAATAAAAAAATAATGCATATTATATTACAAAAAATAAAAATAAAAATAAAAAATAAATTAATAAACCATTAAATTAACCATATAAATAATATATATGAAATATAAAAAAATGAAACATGCATAAATATAAAAAAAATGAAAGAAAACACAATAAAAAAAAGTATTAAAAAATAAATAAAAAATTAAAAAACATTTCAACAGTTAAAAAGATAATTTTTTAACAATCAATATGTTTAATTGATTATGAAAAACTGGAATTGATTGAATAAATCAAAAATAAAAAAATAATGTAAAAATAATGTCAATATTTTCTTTAAATAAACAATAGTGCATATTTTTGGTCCCCAGAGATTTATTTACGAGTTTAAAATTTAGTTTTTTTCAACTATTAATGCTGAGAGAAGTAATAAGTGATGTTTGATTGTTATACCCCTTGACTTAGTTAAGTAAATAATATATTTCATTAATGATGACACAATTCAGGTGATGTTATTTCATGGATGGAATGAACACTTGTAGGGGTGTGTATTATTCATTTAGTGGGTGCAATAATTAATAAAAAACATCATATCGTTATGTAAAATGACAAACATGAAAATGGGATTCTCATGAAGTATCTACAAAGGTAAAAATGGATACATGTAGTGTCTATGGATATTTTTTGGAATACAATTTAGATTAATATGGTGTTATTTATTGGAATAATATATTTTTACATGATAGTAGTTTATGATCCATTATATATATGGCTTTGATGTATAAAACATATGCTTGGAATTGTATATGGAGAAAGCAATATATACGAAGAAAAATATTTATTTACTACATTATATAAGAAAATATAAATACTAATGAGTAACATTAAAGTACCATGTGGTCGAATATAATGCGTGGATTTATGAATTAATAGTTACGATAAAGGTTAAAAATGGATTAAATAATGATTTGGATACATTTTGAAGTTGTTTAGGTATACACTAGTGAAACTTGAAGGATCTTAAAATTATTAATGTAAATCATAGAGTATAATGTAGACTACAAATCATGTATATCATAACCTATGACTATGGTAGTTATATATCTCTATATGAACATAGAGGAGTCAAAACCTACTATGAGTTCATTGAAGTAACTTAAAGTGACCTATAGATGATTTTAGAAATAAATAACTACTCTTGAATAGATTATGGATAGTAACCCATGAATATCATTTTTCCTGACCTTAGATCATACAATTGTGCGAGATAAGAGATAGATATATCATGTTTCATAGATTATAGTTTGTGTGGAACATTTCATGCATTTAGTGACTCTAATGGTTCCTGTATAAAACATATATTTATGATTCTAATGTGGATAATTATATGAACATAATGTTTTATGTAGTTAATTAAGAATAAATACCAAACTTTTATTGAAGAAAAATGTAGATGGTGACTGGGAATACTAAAATAAAGTTTTATAGTACACTATTTTCTATTAATATAATGATAAAGAGTACTACACATAATAATTCAGTATGTTAGAGGTCATGATATTGAATCTTAAATAGTTATGATGGAAATTTATCAATTGCAGAAAACAAAGATATTATAAATCATGAAACCATGATTGAAGTGCATATGGGGATTAAAGAAATTAGAAATCTTATAAATCATTTATACAATTTCATAAATTGTATAAAAAGGGATCACATTCCATGATACACCCACGAGTCAAACCACACAAAGCGATGAGTATAAATTTTTACCTGAAAATCAAATGAAAAACCCAATAATAATGATATCATAGAAAATTACACGAAATATATAAAAGAAAAATTTAATTGAAGATGATGACTTCATTAATTTATTATTTTTATTATTCATAAATAGTCATTATCGATAAATGCTACTGAAGGAATTATGAGTACTAACTTGTGAATTGATTCGAAGTGTTTGTTTGTTATGAAGGATTACTAGCCATTGGATTGGAATATGGAAAACAAGGGGAATATGTTTGACTTTCATGAATCCATGAAAAAAGAATGAGGTTTATTAATAATAGTTTTTATTGATTTATTTATTTATGAAATATATAAATAGATTAATTAAAATAGAATAAATTCACGCAAAGAGAAAAAATAAATGAGAATATTATATTAAATGTAGTAAGTAGAGCATATTTAGTTTTTCTAGGAAGTCTCAAGATGGTATAGTTTAATAATATTGATCAATAATATTTAAAGAAGAATTTTTTAAGCATTAAATATATACAATTCTAATGAAACAAATATAAAGACCCTACAATAAATGTGGTATGAGAGTAATTATTGAGACTAAAGTGATTATATGCATGAGACAAGAATCCCAAAATAGAAAGGGGATAATTAATTCATATCCAATAGTCTATTTAGAGTTAATTAATATAAATTATTATATATAAATAAACATTTAAATAAAGTGTAATATTATTTAACATACATATCAAGACTTACTTACTCATTGATTGAGCATTGAAAAAGTCATGGTGCTGTATTGTAAATTTCTATACCCACAATGTTGTAAAAGAAGAAAATAGATATTGAAAAGTAAGTTAGATAACTTTGGAGAGATACAATGGAGTAAAATATATGATTGACAACTTATCTTATAGTTAAAATGCATTTTTTGGAAGACTAGTGGTAGTAAGATACACATTACAAGTTGGGGTACCCTATAGTGGAATTGGTCTATATGCGTCTCAAGAAATGTTCCTTAAGGGGTATCCCTAAACAATAAAAATTGTAGGGACATTATAATGAAACAATGTGAGGATTTCTGATTACCCTCACACATTAGATGTACCACATATTGAGTGAACGAAGTAAATTTGGTGTGTTTTATTCTCTTAGAGTTTTTGTGTGTTTATGATGAATGAGAAATATTATGAGAGTGCAATTTATGTACAAAACCAAATTTATACCTATAAAACTAAGTGTTAAATATCCTTTATATTATGAGTGTGAATATTAATTAATAATGATAATTAAAAGTATTTAAAATTATCACTCCCTGATTCAACCCCACCACTAATCAGGGTGTCTTACAATACCTTTAAGTCCTTAAAATATTCTCAGTGTCATCAATAATTGATATTATAGACAATTTTTGATCTTTTTGATTCTAAATATTTGTTACTCATCCAAGTTTATGTTTTGTAGAAAATGATTTAAAACTAGTGGTCTGTTACACTCAATTGATATTCATTTTAAATGTTCACCATAAATTCATCTTATATGATCTTGAATGTGTCATTATTTGATGGTTCTGATTTGGATTCTGAAAGGAAAATTTTATATCACAATTTAAGTATTATATTAAGGTACCATATTTTTTTATTGTGGAAGGATATTTGATAAGGAATATAAGATATGTTTTGGTAGATGCATTGAATAAAATGATACTCATATTTGACAAAAATATTAAATAATGTGTTAGAGTAAGAAATGAAAAATTATTTGTATAAAATAATTTCAAATTTTGAAACATCAAAAGAGATGTTATATTTTTTGGAGAAACTATACAGATAAATTTATATATTCATAGAATTAGGTTTTATCAACTCAACACATTATGATATTATGGAAATTTATGATAAGTAAAATGTGAATTGTAAATGTAACCAATGCCTTATGAAAATTTTATGAGTAATCATAAGAAAAATAAAATGAATTCTCTATGAAATGAAAATAAGTAAATAATTCAATAAAATTATAAAACAAATATGTTTATCAATAATTTATATAAATATATAATTTTGGATAAATACCCATAATAATATTCTTTAGTAATGAGGAATTCTCAAAAAAAGGAAGGAGAAGAAATTTTAGATTTTTATTTTTTCAATATCTCAATAGTTACTATAATTGGTAATGAGATGTAAAAAATTTCATTATTTTTAAATAAACCAAATATATTTTTAAACATGTTTTGTGTGTTTTATATAATGAGAATGAGTGAAATGATGATGAATATGGGATCAAAGAAATTCGGATAAAGATTATTTATACCCCTAATAAATAAAATATTCGAGAAACATAAATAAAGAGTAAAAAAACATTTTGATTCTCTTAAATATGAGATAGATCAAATTAAGTCATATATTAATCAATTTATTAAAATTAATGATGGATAAAAATTTGAGACATAATAGAAGGAAGCAATATTGTTATAATCACATCAAGTAATAAAGGGATATATAACCATTATGAATTAGATTACTAGAGTGTTTGTTAAAGAGGATAAACAATGTACTGCTTAATTTATTAATTCATATATACCAATAATGAAAATTAATCATTTAATATGAATTTTAAATATATTTTTATTGTATAATGAGAATATAAGGAATCAAAAGAACATGTTAAAGGTTTTAAAATGAATAATAAAATATTCCATTAGATTAAAAAATATTTTATAAGGTTTTTGTGATGATAATATAACTCTAAAAATAGATTAATCATAAAATAACAATCAAATATCACTATAAGTTAATGAAAATATAGAAATAAAATAAGAAAAACACATCTTAATTTATTTTTTTAAAAAAATTTAGAATATTTATATCAGACTTGAATGATAAAATTTAAGGCTTTTTTGATATCCATTTATACTATTAATCATAAATGAATTTTTTTGATCCTCTTCCAATCCATGTTATGCTAGTATTTTAAACAAAAATGATAAAAGTTTGGATGAGGAAAACCTAGATAATATTTTGGATGAGGAAAAGTTGATGTCCACTATAAGTACTATTATTGCTTTCTCACAGTCAAATGAATGATTCTACTCCCACTTCGTCCTATATATAGTTAAAATTAAGTCCTTGACACATTAAATAAACTCAAAAAGAATAATGTGATTTAAAAAATTGGAGGTGAATCAATGAGATTCCAAATTCCCTTTATTGGATTTAATAACCTCTTAATGTGGATAAGGTGGTAAACCACCTTGATAGGTGCATTTATGAGCCTCAAAATGTGTTTATACTAGTAAAGGAAGTTCTTTGATGAACTCATTAAGTAGAATTATGAAATTATTTCATATATTGGGTCTTATAGGCCCACCAAATGAATGCCTATCCCAAATCCAATTTAGGATTTATTATGTATTTATGCTTATATATTAATAATATAAATAAATAATTATTTATAAAATAAAAAACAATAATTATTTAATTAAATAATTATTATTTTTTAAATATTTAGAATATTCTAAAAAAATAAATTTTGTGTTTTTGATAAATATTAACATTTTACCACATAGACCAATTGCATTGTCTCAAATAATCTCTATTAGAATTATCTTAGGTATCACACCAAGGTCTCATTGTAATGTTGAAAATGATCATAAATCTCATTCATAATCCTTAGCTAAGAGTTGTACCCAACGAAATTTTTTTTTATCCAAATTATAAATTGGTTTAGTATGATCCAATCCAACATGATTTTATTAAAATTATTCATTTTTTACATAAGGAATTATTTAAAAATTAATATTTAATTATTACATGAATGTTTATCCCAATATTGAGTTTGTAACACATCATGAGAAAATTCATTCATGGGAAAGTGATCATTAAAAAAGTTTAATGTTAATATTTATTTTATTCTATTTTTTTCTATAATTTATTATAATATAATTCCACATGATTCACATTTATTAGATATTTGTAACATTTTAAATATTTTTATTTATTTTGACATTAATTTTAAAATTCTATTTAATTATTGATTTTAATTATAAATAATTATTTTTTGAGTGTATTAAATTATTGAGATCTTTATTTAATTTTTAGGTAATTATGAAGTTAATAAATTCCATGTATATATTGAAAATAATTTAACTAATTGAGACTTTATGCCTTTTATAGAATTTAGAAAAAGGATATCAACATTTTAAATGGGTTGAATGTAAAAAACATATAAAAATCATAATTTGATATGTGGAATGTTTTTAATGGAAATGAAATATATAATTGAAGAGAAATGATATTGTGAGTTGAAATAATTATATGTTACTTCCCAAGGCACACTAAAAAAATTAATATCGATTTTCCATCAATTATGATTGATCCACCTTTTATGATAGTATGAAATTGATAGAACATGGTTGTATAAATAAAATGGAAATATAATATCTATATTAATTATAATTGATATCAGTGGAGATGATATGATTGAATCATTGATTAAAATGTCAACATGTCACCATCCAACCATGACCCTCAATTTTTATACATAGTTCATTGGATTTATATCATTAGTTATGATATGTTGTTCAGTAGTATGACATGATGAATTTGTAGAAACTAATTGAAGGAAGCAGGTATGTCAGTAGCGAGGAAGTGTGATATCATCAAAAGAAATCTCATCATAGGTAGATACATCAATAGATCATCAATAGTGAAAATGGGAATAAACAAAATAATATTTATAACATCTTTATATCATAGAGAATGACATAGTTAATGAAATTAAGACATGAATATTGCTAAATATGATAACTCATTTCATAAAACTCAAAATTTAACCACAAAATACACCAAGAATGCATGAGAAAACCAAATTAAGATCCCTTACAAACAATCATTCTCATTCATATTTATTATAAAATATGAATGGAAATACAAGCCTTGGGTGATTAAATGCTATTGATGGAGGACACTATCGTTGTAGAACACATGAAACATCTAAAAAATTAAATTCTTTTTATGAATTATCCAAATAATTTAGTAAATTATATAATAGAACTTAAAAATGGAACTCGAGTAAGGAAAAGTGAAAGAGAGAGATTAAAAATTGTGGGATATAAAATAATTCTACCTAAGAAGATAAACTGAGTTGGAGAGGATATATCAAAGCTTAATAGTCTCTGTGGATTTATCATAGTTACAAAAAATACATGTAATTTGTTCTAAATAATGAAGAGTATGAGTTGAGGATATTTTAATGTATAAAAGAAGATGTATTTTCCTAAGATAAATATATTACCATTAAGGGAATTAAATTTATTTAACTAAATATTTTTTCTAATGTGTTCATTCCCCAATTCCTATCTATCTCGATCAGTGGAGAGATAACCTCTTTTAGTTTAACCAAGGGGAAAGTAACATCTCATTAATCTAGAGTTAATTTTTTTTTAAATATCCACAATTGATTTTTATTTCTCAATGATGATTTATTTAAGGGTTTTATAGTGAGTGGATTAAATTTTTTTCACTATATTATTTTATTTGTATCACAACACATATTTATCATACTGCATGTGCTTTCATTTCTTACATTTTCTTATTCATCCATCTTATAATGGGTTTTGATGATCATGGAATGAGTGATTAATGATTGTGTTTACATGTTCTAGGTTTAAGTACCCCATTATTAGTAATTTGATAAATATATCACTGGATCAAGGGGGTTTTATGTATATAAGTCTCATGGTACCATTTGATTATGCTTTATATTATGGAGTTGAGTGTTTTCGATAGTTCATATATGTGGATATAATGGTATTCACACTCAAGTATCATGAAGCATTAATTATTTCTTGGGAGAGATAGTGAAATTTAGTTTCATGAATGATATTTAATGTATCCACCGAGAGAGGAATAAACCAGAATAAAGATTTGGAAAAAAAATTATGGAAGGCATTTGGGGATTCACCAAGGGAACAACTACTATTCTAATTAACATTTCTATTTTTCATTTATTTTTCTTATTTTACTTTTTAATAAAAACCACCATATTCACATTCAATATTTTAAAAATATAAATATAAAGGAATATAATATTTGATAGAAAAAAAGAATTTTTTTTGGAGGCCCCCTTGAAAGACAAAATGTGCTTTTATGTATATAAAATTCCTTTAGTATTTTAAAACCCTATTTATGTGAGGATAAATATTATCACTATACCATCAATTTAGCTTCCCTTTTAGGGATATGAATTGTATTTCACTAAGTTTTCCCTCTTTTTTAGTATTTTGTTTTTATTTATTATATTTATTTTTTATTTTTTATTTTTTATTTTCATTACATTGAGTCCATTATAGTTCCAAAAATACAAAATAAACTATAATAAACTAATAAAATAACTTATTTGGGATGATATAAAAGCTATTATTATAAATATTTTAAATCAATATATATGCCAAAATATTTTTTCACAATTTAATGAAGAAGAGAAAAAATTTAGATGTCACTACTCGGAGAAATAATAGTATAAAAAATATCACATATACAATATATAATAGAATGAGGATTCAAGATTAAACTATTAATATCAACCTCCCCATTATTTTAAGATCTAACACAAATAACTAATGAGTTTTTTAGGAAAATTTGGAAAGAATTAAGAATTAGACTGCTAAAAATTAATTTAGATTATTGAAGTTTAAAATGAAAGAGATGATGGAATAATAAATATAAATTAATATTATCCTTGAATATTTTATAAGTAAAAGGTTTAGTAAATTACAAGAGTTAATGTGGATAAAATATGATGAAAAAAATTATCTTTGACCATTGATGAATATATTATGGAAGAAAGGAGAATCTTTAAAAATTAATTCTACTTTTTGGGATAATAATATTTTTTTTACAGAATAATTACATGTGAAATAGATATTAATGTCTAGGGTATTTAAATGAGATCAATAAACAAAGGATGAATACTAGTAATAATATTTCTATGATTAAGTGTAAGATGATCCTTATTAATTTAAAATTGATGATAAAATCTTCTTCCATGCTCTGGATAATAAATAAAAATCGGCCACAAAAATGTGGCATATTTTGAATAAATTATATAAGAACCATTTATATTTCTCATTCAGGAATATATGGAATCCGGTTTTAAGTTGATGTTATAATAAGAATAAATTTCTCATGTTTAATTAAAATATAATCCACTTTCAGAGATCTTAAAAAAACTTATTAGGCTATAAATTTCATCATAGTGGATAGAAAGAGTATATATAAATTATTCCACCTATATTTTATTACATTTTTATCATTGGGTAGGATGCGGACACAAAATTTATTACATAGGGGAAATTTTAGGAGAAATTTATTTTGGAGTTGATAATATGTGATGGTTTAAATTTTGAAAACCACATTGAAATTTTAACCATGGATATTTCTTGGTACTTTCAAACTATAGATTTTAAAAATATATATTTCCTTTGGATGCAACCCAAGTTTCTTTTTATCTTTCTTATTTACCATTTTTTAGTTTTTTTAAATAAATTAGCTAATATAGATGTTTTTATTATAGGAATTTGGATAAATAAATGATCATTTTAACGTTATTTTATAGAATAATACATTTGGGTTATCTCTTTACTTAGTATTTTAGTGTTTATGTTCTATAATTTAATCTATTGAAATATTTGATAATGATATATGAGGTACTTTTAGGATTTAGTATTAAAAACTATTGGGGTAGTGAATCAATATCCTAGTTCTGTGTTTTCTTGTATTATATATATTTTCTTTGTTTTTAGTAAATATTTTTAAAAACTAAAAAATATTTTCCTTGAATCAAACCTATTAAGGTAGAATTCCTTTTCTTTAATGGTGAATTTTATAAATATTTAAATCTTGTGTTTTGATGATTATTTCTATGTTTCCATTTTCCAATTTTTAATTCTATTAAATTTGTATCTATTGACTAATTATTTTTATCCATTCCTTAGTTAATTATAAAAAAATTTAAACGCATTCCCTATTTTTATTTTTAACACCCTGGAAATATTATTTCTAACACAACCATTGTTGAAAGGCTTTGGATATGTAAACTGATAAAACATTCCTTTTTTCTAAAAACTATAAGATTTTAGTTACATTAAAATTATTTATGCCATGAGACCAACATAGTATTCATAACTACTATTAATAAATTATAAACTATGGATATCCTACTAGGTAATCTATAAGAAAATCATATTATTCTTTCCCAACCCATCTTCTAGCATGTTATATTATTACATTTCACCTAAGTGTGGGAAGAGTGGTTTTGTACACAACTTTAATTTTTAGAAAGTGTAATTATAATAAGGGACTATGAGTGAAGTTTTCATTGATTATGAGGAAAATTTATCACAATCTAATTTATTACTATAATGATTTAGTTACTCTATTTCTCTAAGAATAATTAAAAAATGTAAATAAAAATGGAAAAAATAGTGAAAATAGTGAATATAGAATCATTTAATTTTTTTGTTGACATAACTTGGAAATTGTTAAGATAAATAGGAAAAAAGTTCAATTCGGTGATACATTATATATGGAAATTTGTGAGTGTTATTCACAGAATTTAAACTATATATCATATATTTTATTAAATATTTCGACGTCATCATTGATTATTTTAAATATTTATACCGGTAACCACCAACCATTTAACCTAAAAATTACCATATGAAAAGTTCTCATGATTCACATATAATTTATCTCTATTTATTAATATTTAAATTAATTTAATGTTTATGGATTGAATTTTTGAACTTGAAGATTGTGCTTAACTTTGAATATATAATCCTTGGGTGATTATATATAAATTTTTAGGATAGTAAGATACAAGTGATCATGAATAAGAATGTAAAGTTGAAAGATATGAGTAATATGAAGAATGATTAGGATAATTGGAGTATATAATAATAATTATAAATTTCTATGATTAATGAAAAATTATGGTTCTCTTATCGTGGATCGAGTGTTTGGATTTATCTGGGAATTCATTTCATATTGAATTTATTGATTCTATTCTTCGATGATTAGAAAAATATAAATGTGGGTGAATTTATAGATATTAATTTATGACTTTATTTGTAATAAATTTTAATAAAATCATCATAATTCATATTTATTGTGGTATCATAATATATTTAATATTTTGGTTTAGTTTATAAATTAATTGAAAGATTCTGTTTATTTTCAAATTTTAATTAAAATTAATTATTTCTAGATTTTATCGAAATAGTTGGATATTTATTTTCTTATCATTTTTATTTTATAAGTGATAAATAAGTCAAGGTAGGTTAAGTATATAGTGAATATTATTTTCCGATAGCAGTTTTGATATATATTTTAGAATCTAATAGGTCAGTATCAACATGAAAACTTTCCTTGTGTAAAGAATCAATTCATATAATAACTGATAACATAGAATTCCATAATTAGTGATGAATCACATAATTGAAGAGGAATTATATAAAAATTAGTTTCAATCAAAAGTTTCTTCCCAGAATATAATCAATGAATAAAATATTTAGATTCCATGAGTTATGACTAACTCTCCTCTTAAGAGAGCCTGGTATCAGTTGACCACAATAGTTTAAATCAATGAAAAAAATTAATATCTCTATGGAAAAAACTGATATTGATGACTAAAACTATATTATTTATGATGAAATTAGAATATCACCCACCAACCATGACCCTATATTTTTGTTGTATCATTCTATGCATACATATCGGTAGATATAACAAGCATAATAGCAATATGAAATAATAAATTGGTGGGTAACAACTAAGGAAAATAGGTATTTTACTAGAGATGATATTTTATAATGTCTATGGTTTCCCTGTTATAGGAAGAAAAAATGGTATTTAATTAAAAGTAATAAAGTAATTGGATATGTCACAGTTTATAACATCTTTATATCGTAAATAATGACTCAAATGTTAGTATAATCACATAAATATTTTCAAAATCAATACCTCATATTATGAACCTCAAAATTCTACTATAAAATAAATTAACTATATTTTAATCCAAAAAAATAAAAATCTTGTGAAATCGGTCATTATCTTTCATTTTTATTCTTGGAGATGGAAAAAATAGAAGCCTTTGGTTATTCAATTCCTTTGATAAAGAACATTGTCTATTGGGAATCCATGTAATATCATAATATAAAAACTATTTTTCGTGTGTAAATTGTATAACTAATTTGGGAAATAATCTTTTAGAAGGGATAAATGTAACCTAAGAAGTGGTAAAGGAGATAGAGAAAATAACAATCATTAGAGATGAAACTAGGATAATCGAGAAAAGAAGTTGTGTTGGAAAAGATATTTGATAGCTTCGAAATCCATATTGATTCATCATAGTTTCTATAAAATACATTTATAATAATCTAAATAATGTAGGGTATAATCTAAATATATTAATCTATATAAATAAAAAAGGAAATTCCTAGGAGGAAAATATTCACATGATAGGATTTAGTTTTATTTTATTATATTTTATTTGTAATGTGTTCCTTATCCCATACATTTTTATCTCCTTAAATAGAGACCTAAACACATATAGTTGATCTAAAGGGGAAGAAAAATCTATTTTATCGCAAGTTTTTTAATTCAATATATTTATGTTTTAGTTTTATTTATTTACTATGAGTTTATGTAGTGTGTGATAATGTATGTAGTAGGAGATTATCACTCCATCATTCAACATTCATAATTAATTTTACTTCTATTATAATATTGATTTCAATACTTCCCTTTCCTTGATCATCGATTTTATGATGGAATTCGATGATGATGGAATGAGTGATGTATTATTGTGGCCATGGGTTATGAGGTGAAATACTTGGGACTTGGTTTCTAGATAGATATATAACTCAATCAAGGGTGATTAAATTTTATAATACCCAAGTTATCTTTGGTTCAATCTTTATATGTGAAGTTTGAGTGGCTATTCTAGTTCATATAAGAGGATATAATGGAATATGTAGTCAAGTGTTATGGAAGCCATCATAATAGGTTAGTGAATTCTAATGGAATTTGAATTTTTAGGTCTAGAGATGTTATTTTTTTATGATAATTGGGGTTAAAAATTTAATTATGAGAGTTGTAAGATCTCTAATAGGTATTTTTATATGTGTTAGAGTGTTTTGGTGGTCATCGGTGGTGTCATGTGAGGTTCATAGTGGTGATGGAACATTATGTCAAGAAACTGACTCCATCAATACCAGGTGAGGCTCCCATAAATAAGGTAACCCCCGAGGGACAAAAAATACCTAATATCCACCAACCAGGTACATGGTGGTAGTTTGGAGTTTTTTTAAAAGAAATTAATTAATGAATTATTTATTTTTAAATAAAAAATATTATCCCTCTTGTTGGAATTATAGGATCCATAATCCCCTTCCCCCTCTCCCTCTCCCTCTCTTTATCCACTCTCACTCTCCTCTTCTAAGAGATCCTAGATGTTTATTTCTTATTAGTTCCACATTCTATTTAGAAAATGTGATTACTATCAATGATGATAAATAAATCCATAAATTTCTATTTTATGTTTATCTAATATTTCAACTATTTATTAATGAACTTCATTTTTGGGGAACATTTGTTTAATATCTTAATTTCAAGTGAATTAAGCAAGATCAAGATGCAATATCAGATAAGTTAAATTATATAATCTTAAAGTTGATTGTTTCTTTCAAGTTTTACAATATAAGTATGCATGTTTTTTATTTTGGTTCTAGGTTTATGAATTCTAGTAAGGGGTTTACTGAGTTCTTGATTATGAAATAGGATAGAGAGAAACCTTCAAAGAGTGAAGAAATGATTTTGTGAATGTTTTAAAGGCTTTAGAAACACCAAATGACAAAACTACAAAGGGGAGTGCCCTGATTTATTTTTAAAAACCCTGTAATGGTCCTAGCCTATATGATAATTTTTATATGGATTAAAATAACTCTTAGTGGGTTGGTTTAGAGTGTTCTAAGTGGTTTGAATATTGGTTAGATCTTATAGTGGGTTATTAACCAATTTAAGTATATGTGAAGGATTATTAGTTGGTGTTAGAGATATTGAAAACACTTGATAAGGGTGGATCAATGTGTTTGGGTTCTTTATGTTTTAAATGTCACATCCAAGAGATAAATTGGTTACTCTAGGGCATTGTTGTCAATGGGTTATTCATGGGGTTGATTGGAGTATACCTAGCTTGGATTTTCCGAGTGGAACTATGTTAATTTTAGTCAGGGTACAAGTATTTTTTAGTATAAAAGTATATTTAATTTTTACAATAGTTTGAGGGATGTGGATATAAAGAAACAAATAAAATCTATGAGACATTAATGTTCTTGTGGTGACTCATACCAAAGACCCCCCCGTAGGACCCCTCAAAGGTGTAACCACTAGACTACACCCATGAGGGCATATGCAAATCTCTTTAAGAGTTTGATTAGAGTATATAAAGTTTGAACTGTAAGAAGAAAGTATCTTGAGCCTTGTATAATATGAGGAAGTGTGATTCATGTGGGTAAAAAAATATATGTGTAGGTTGAGTGACCACATTATTCTTAGGGCATGGTGAGATTCTTTTTCTTATATAGTCTTTTTCTGGTAAGACCTTTAGGTCGAATAGAGTGGGAATCCATCGTCTATGTTTAGGAAATGTTATTAGAAGTTTTTTTAAATTGGGTTACTATGTTGAGTTATGTGGGTTTTCTAGTGAATAAGAAATATTAGTTTGATCATAACTGATGAGATTTCAGGTCATATTTAGTGATTATTGAGATATGGGTTATATTGGGATGACTAAGAGTATCATGATGGGTCAATATGGGAAATAATATAGTTTCATATGATATAATCCTATATAAGTTGGATAGTTATGGATTTAAGGATAGATGAGAGCTAAATTATGGTCTAAGTAACTATTAATTTTTATAATAACCTTGTTGTACCACTATAGATGTGGAAGTGGCCTAGATATCTGGGGATCTAGGTATAGATTTACACAATTTAGTTACTCATTTAACTTGATTCTTATAAAGATTAGTAGATTGTGATATGATCCTTAATTTCATTAATATTTGTTTATGGATATGTATTTACATTCATAAGTAAATTTCCTATATGTTTTTATAATGATGCTAAGGTATTTCCAAGTTATGAATACCATGGGACCATCTGATCAGGTTTTATAGTCACATCACATATATTTTTTTTCCATCTTGAGTGTTGGTTGGATCATTGATGATTGATAGGTTCCACAATTAATTTGTATACCTAAGACTACCTATGTTATGAATTTCCTTGATGGGTTTACTTTATATGGGCATGGATGTGTTTTTCCTTTCCCAAAAAAAATTTCTTATTTGTATTATTATGATCTACCTATTACCCACCTTAGCTGAACCAGGTGGGATCAAGTTTCATGGTGGCCTGGTTATCACCCGATGAACTAAAATGGACTCTTTTATGCTGTATGTTTCTGTTTCATTTATTTATATTAGATCCATACAATTTATAACCTGAAATATATGTGGAACCCCATTTTTGATTCCATACCAAAATTTATTTCTCAATCCCTTAATAGTAACCTTAGTGCACATGTAGAACATATATTTTACTTTCAAATCATAGATTGTGTAGGGGATTTTGAGGGAGAATAAAGATGGATAATTGGGAGATAGATCTATATAGGGACTCAGGTTTATACATGATTATACTAGTGGTTTATTATTCTTTTGTTTTTTTGCATATGTGTTAGCATGGGTCCATTTAATACAAGATATTGATATTTATATGTCATTGATAGTTTTATTTTAACTATAAAACCTTTTTATTACTCTGATTTTTGATGTTGATTAGTGATTTATATGTTATTATATATAAAAATACTAATATTATAGTATCTTAATGTTGTTTAAGACTCTTACTACCATTTTAAAGACTCTGATGTACATGGAGGCGCGGCTAAGGTCACATAGTGTCACTAGCTCAACCAAACTTTGGATAGGCTTAGTTCGGGGGAGTTACAAAATGACATTAGATAATTATTCTAGTTTTCCTAATATTTAATATGAGGTATTTTGAGATAGAATATACCATGACTTTTTTATAAACTGACCATCTATGTTACAAACACCTGTAATGTGGAATCCCTTGTTTCCATGGGTATGTTACTGTTGTTATTTTTTTTGTTTTGATTAAGGTTTTTTTTCAACTTTGAGGGTTGAGGTTGAGGTTATTATTTATAGATATAATCACATCCCCTAGGTGGAAAGAATTCATAAATTCAAGAATCATTTTAGGAATGAAGTGATACCTAGGCATGTTCTAAATTTCTCACGAGTATTAAATTATTTATAAAAGGAAAGCGGTTTTGAGAAAAAGATTATAGTATCATTTTTATAAAATAAATCAAAATTTTGTTCTAATTAATTAGTACATCATCAATAATTTAATCAATGTTTTCTTGAATAACATATTAATTTTTATTAATCAATTGAAATTAAAATAATGGGTTTTTTATGTTTTTCCCTATTTTTTGTTTTCACATTTATGCCCACATGATATATGACATCTCGTTAGTGGGAAGGTATGTTTAGTTGATAATTTATGTGAAGGTTATGAGGTATTTGTTAGGGATGTGGTTAAAATCGATGTAACATATTTTATATGGATGGAAACCTTTATTTTTTAGAGATAATATGGGGTTATCCTTGTATTTTGAGACACGAAACACTCAAAAGTGAGATGTGTTTGTAAGAAAGTGAGTTAGTGGAGAATCCTATTTGGAAATTTATCATTGGTTGTCCAGTTTATGGGGTTTAGTCACTATGATAAGTTTATATAATTGTATGCCTTTGGTTTTAGAGAGGATCCCCATGTTATAGTGGTTTTCGTTATTTAACACCCTTGAGGAGTCTAAATAAAAGGATAATTCATTCTAATTTAGTAATAAATTTTGTTTAAAGTTTGATGATTGATTGAGTTTTCTGAGATGGATTGTAGAGGTTAGATATTGATTAGCAATCATGATATTTAAATATGATTTCAATACAATATTCATCAATGAAACATCAACTCAAGGAAAAGGAGTATTCTCTTAGATTCAGTGATCATATGGATGTGTCCTTTACAAAAAAGTATGTTGTGTGTGTTTATAGCCTTTGATTAGGTCCTTATTAAGGAAGAAGTGATGTATTTATAAGATATCCATTACTTACAGAGAAATGATATCTTTTCTTTCAGTGATGGATTCAGTTTTCACTACACTATGAATTGTATTGGGAATATTTAGTTTTTTTTATGGATTAGAACTTTAAAAGAGATGTGGGTATATTTTTTGGTATCCAAATTCATTGGGGAATGACATGAATAGTAAAATTCCTTATATTATATGTGAAGGAATTAGATGATGTCATTTATCAAACTCATTACCTATTTTTTGATTGGGGTTTCTTATAGTTACAACATGTTTTCATATTTTAAGAGTTTATAGAGTATCACCAGTACCGAGAGTCTATAGAAGAGTATGCCGATTAATTCTATTGATTAATTTGTACATGTTAGAATTTTTTGGGAATGATTTTATAAAGGAATTATAATTTTCAGAAGGTTCAAAAGTATTTATATTGGGTACAATAACATTCCTTTTATTGGGAAACTTCTTCAGAGGTTTTTAGAAAATTATTTATGGTTAATATAAATGGTTATTTACATCAAGAGGTTATATAAAGTTGGATGGTTTTCAGAAATGAATGGAAAAAAATACCAAGTAATATTGGGATATTGATTGATTTATTTGTTGGAATATTCTATTTCCACCATAGTTGAATAGGAAACATACCTTGGTGTCCACCTGGTGTGATTGGGATGTACATGTACTCCAGTAGTGACCAAATTGAAACACCTATATATTTTAAAATAGGAACATCATGTTCAGTAACATTTATGATATGTAACACAAAGATTAGAAGATAATGTAACACCATGATACTTTATGATATATTTATTTTTATGTAACTTCAATCTCCTCAATTGCTTTTAATGTGCGCAACACTGTGTTTGAGTGAAGCACGATAATATATTAAAATGTTAATATTTAAACATGAACATTATAAGCTAGATATTAAGTTGGTGGGTATTAATATTAATAAAAAAATTATAAAAATTATATGGTTTACAAATATATATAATAAATTCAATGGTTATATATTTATTATAAATAAAACAGAAACCATTTGATAGAGAAAGAAATGTTTTCTAAAAAACGTTATTTTTATGAAAGGAGGATTATTTGTGCTTTGTGAACATAATTTTATATTAATTTTTACCACTTTTATAAAATTTATTTGAAAAAATAATCTTAATTTTTTAAATCTAAATTTCAAAATTATATTTTGGTGAATTTTTGAGAATTTTATGAAAGGAATAATGAATTTATGATTAGTTAAAAAGACTGATTTTTATTGAAAATTATTTTTATTTTAAATTATCTACAAATTTAAATTATGTTTTAAATTAGATTTAAAGTAAAATTATACCAATAACATTTAAAATTTACTTATTTAGTTCATTTGAATAAATTTAATTTTGAAGTTTGATATTATAACATTATATACTTATGAAAATTTACTCTATGGAAAATCTCTCTTTCGGCGTGACTGCAATTTAATTTTAAATTAATATTTTTCTCTTATATGAATTTAATTTTAAAAAATGGATTAATATTTGGAATCAGAATAATCTATATTATATAATAAGTTCTAAATATTTTTTTTACAATAATTAATTATAAAAAAAAGTAAATATTAATTACCATAGTTAAGGTAAAAATGACTTTTTAGGGTTAAAATAACAAGATATGGGTTAAAAATGTCCTACCGTTTTTTGAAAACACGATTTATAGGAATATTAGAACCATATAATCCCTAAGAATTAATAATTACCAATTTTTGAGGCTTTTTTCCTGAGAAAAATGTGGGTTTCACATTTTTGTTTTCAAACATTCCATGTGTGTCATCCCCCTACTTATAATTAGCCACCCACTATCCTCCCCTATTTACACTTAAAAATACCTTTGTTTTATCAATTAACTACCCATATCACTTCATTACATCCATTACAACATCCTATAGTCATTATTTTTATTATTAATCCCTCCTTTGAAGGATTTAGGTATAAACCTAAAGAGGCTCTCCAAAGAAGAGGTAAAATATTTAAACTTTGTGTATTTTTTATTTCTTCTTAAACCTATATTAAACCTTATTAAAACATGTTAATATATTTAAAAATAGTATATAATATATAATAATATGTTATTATGTTGATTTAATAACCCATATTCATATTCACTTCCACCAAATGGTAAAAAACTGTTTATTCCGTGTACGCCGAACTACCAACTCATGAACCGATGTAATTTGTTTTCCATCATTTACTTTAAAGGATGAATACAATGGTTTATTTAACATATTTATATGATATTTATGAAATTATTATACTTTATCAACTATGATATCACATATACCTTCTTAATTTCTATTTCGTGGGGGATACGACAATGCCACTCGTATTGTATGACAGACCACCACCTCACGAAGCGATGTGATTTGTTTTTCACTTACGCTTCAAATGAATGGAAGTGAGGTAAAAGTTAATAAATATATTTTATATTTATTATATAACCATACTTATGAAAATATAATACCACATCTAAATTCTTACCTTCAAATCTATAGAAAAATAATAACGTCTATCGTGCGTATATGTGGACTACCGCCTCCATGTAGCGATGAAGAATGTTTTTCATTTTATTTTTAGATGGATGGTAATAATTATGTATTTTAATAATATAAATTATATTTTTGAAATAATTATTATTATTGGAATATTAATTAATATTTATTTTCCTTTCATTCCATCCATCGTGAAAAAATGGTGACAACCTTCTTGTGTACGTACGACCTACCATCTCTATGAAGAGTGTAATCTATTTTCTATCTCTAACTTCAATAGGATAATATAAATATATATATAATTAATATATCTGAAATTTATATCATGGTTAACATTATTTAGAATATTTATCCATGATCAAATTAAAATGAGAAAAATTAACGAACTGAAACATACCTAAAAAATGAAGTAATTTTCACCCAAAAAGGGAGATATTAACAAAAAATTGTAAATAAACAGATGATAAAAGAATATAATAATATAATATATTGTATGATATATATTATTATTTTTTTAATATATTTATAATAAACCTATATTTATTATACAGGATTTTTGTACACATACAAAGGAAGTCAAACCTGAGGTATGAGTTTCTGGCCTCACATTTACTTCCATGAGACATATGCCATATTCACCACTTTATCCCTTATATGGTATATATAATAACCATTTTGAAAATTTATATTATGAATATATATATCTCCATGATATTTAAAGATTCATTTGATGATATTTATTTTATGGTTCTTACAATTCAAAAGTTACCAAAGTGGTAAGGGTTTGTTTCAGAATCTCATCATTATTCAGAATTGTTTTTGTTTAAGTCTACCTTATGGAATTATTTTGTATTTATATCATAAAAAATATATACTTATACTATATTTATTCTAGAAATTTTCATGTAATAGTACCAGTTTTCCACTCTTTGGATGTTAAAATGATTGATAAAATGTTTTTAAGAAAAATTGACTTCATTTCTCTCTTCGGTCGAAAATCATTTTTGTTCTAAATACATGTTTTCTAAAAATGTTTTCAAAAATGTTTTTGGAATTTTCCAAATGAATTACTAAATAAAATTTCATCATGTTTTTAAAATAATATATTTGTCATTTTCAAAATAATTTTTGTTTGGATTTTACCAAAAATGTGAAAGGAATTATTATTTTAACATATACGGTACGAATAAAATTTCTTACAATCATTACCACTCAATGTTTTAAATATTAATTTATAATTTTAAAAGGATATTTTCAATGAAAAGTTTTTAAATAATATTTTGAAAAATTTTATTCAAAAAAATAAATTTTCAAAGTGAAAAGGTTATTTTCATCAAATTTTTTTTAATGAAATTAATATAGTATTTCTATTCATTAATGACATAAAACCTTTATTTTAGATATTATCCACTAGGGATATGTTTTATTAATATCACCCATATTATTTTTTTGGATGGTTTACAATCATTTTATCTAAGGATGTACAATTTTATTACTATTCACCATATTGCATAGGATGTTTTATGATTTTTTTAATATAGTGGGGTAAGTATTAAAATTTCATATGTTAGTTTTTAAATACTAATTTTTATGTTGATTATGTTTCAGACCATTAATTTGAGGAATTAATTGGAGTTAGTAAGTGATGTGTGGGTCCCAGTTATATATAGCTCCATGATGTATTGACATGTATCATGATACCAATCAGTTGTCCAAATTAGATGGGTTTATACCTATAGAATTAAACTATCTTATGAATGGTCTTGACAATGTGTTTATGATTTCGGAAATTATACATTACCATATTATGATATCAATTATTTATTTGTTTGTGATTATTTTATTAGTTAGAATATCCACAGAGAAGTTTCATGCTTATGTGATTATTTTTGTGGACTTATATTTTCATCATTTATTTTTTCCATATTATGATCTATTTATTTATTAAATGGAATGTGTTTAAGTTATTTACCTTGAAATGTTGATTATTTTTTTTCATGATTGCTTTCACTATATGATTACCGTTACAGAGCATCTGAGATCACCCCTTTCTTTTTTTATTTTTCCAAGGATAATAGGAAGTTTTTTATGATTGATATGTTGGGATATAATACGAGGAATAATAGAATTATAATGGAAAACACTTTTGGTATTTTATGATTTCAAATGTATTTAAAATTAAATTATGTATCTAGTTTTCCAAGACTACTAAACTATTAGGTACTTCATGTTTTAATACCATTTATCTAGGGATAATGTAATAAATCAACCACTAACTCTTGGATTCTAGGGTCGGGGTCTTTATAGTTGGTATCAAAATAAGTTTAATAGAAACCTTGGGAACCAGATTTAGGAAAACATAGATTTTGGAATATAAACCTTAGACTTTTTTAAAGGATAATTCTATGTATCAGATAACTTAAAATTTTTTAAGGCAGATATTATGTGGTTTTACTAGAAATACTTCCCTGTCTAGATACTACAAGTGGACATGGTTCAAGCACAAATATATCAAGGTGTAATAACTTTTAAAATGGAATATCAATATTGACTCCAGAAGTACATGATACATAAAAACATGCCTTAATACAAACCTGGTTTTACTTTCCTAGGGGATATGCTATGTTTCATTTATATTTTCTTTACAAAACATTATAAAGGATTTGATGTTATTTTTATGATATTAAAACCATAAAAAATAAACCATGTTTATGATTATATGATTACTTATGCATAAAAATTTCAATTTATGTTATTTATTTCACTAGTATTCAGATTATAGATTTTGTTTCATAATGTTATGATATCATATAGCGTATTCTATTATTTTCATATGGAAGATAGTGGAAGAAATGAGAAATATATCAATTCATCTACCCTAATTTGGGATTTAACTCTTTGAAAGAAAACAAATCTATATATAGATATGTAGTTGGAACTTATCCATTTCTCGTCTAAAAATGGACGTGTAGTCCCATTGAATGATGAAGGTTTTTGACACATAAAGTGGTCTAAAATTATTTCACAACATGAGTGGATATAGAGAGAAAATTATTAAATCTAAGGAAATATGAAAATGTTTCTAATTATGAAGATAACATTACAAGGTTATCAAGGCATGATACAGACTACGTACATAATCCAAAGAGAAATATTGATTTTTTATGGGATTAAGCTAGATATTCAATGGGAACTAGTATCAAAATATTTCTTATCATATGAGGACATAATATTAAGTGGTATAAAGATAGAGAATGAATTATCAAAGTCCAATGTATTCGAAGGGAAAAAAGAGAAGAAGAGGGAGATAAAGAAAAAATGGATAAAGAGAATAATGATTATAAGGATTTTTCCCAAGTGATAATTGTGGAAAGAAACACCATGGTACTTTCTTGAAGGGAGTGAGATTTTTCTAAAAGTTTGGAGAGAAAAACCACCATGATTATAATTTTAAGGGAAAGAAAGAAGTTTCCAATGTTCAGTGTTTCAACTATAATTAGATAGGTAAATATGAAGACGAATATCCCAAGTGTCAAGTGAATATACCTCAGAAGAAGATAAGGGATCAAGGTCACGTTTATGCTGTTACTATAGAAAAAATTAGAATAATTAATGTTAATGTGTTTATAATAAAGAATTATGTTATAGTTTTATAATTATCAATGATATTATGGTTATAAGAATTATGATATGTATAAAGATTTTAATGTAGTAATTTTTCTTTACATATTTGAGAGCATATGTTGAATGGTAACAAGGACCAGGAAATGTGATTTAGTGGAATGTTTATTTGTTTTAAAGACACCTTACTGATGAACCATAACACTTAATATGTTATATATTTTAAGATAATTATGAGACATATATGTTTATGGGATATTTTTGGTCACTATTAAATCAGTTAGTTATTTGATGGTTTTTGTTATCTTTGCTGAAGTTTACTATATATTTATATTTTATGGAATATATTCAACAATGTGAGATTTTATTTTTAGAAGCATGTATGTTTTTATTAAGGTTTTATGGTGATAAATATATTTACATATTTGGAATATGCCATTAGTATCCACTTTATATTATCTAGGTAATATAATGTTGATTTAGTAACCATCATACTAAATTTGGTCAGACATATTCCAAATGATATTTAATATTAATTAATTATTAAATGGATTTAAAGAACTTTGGATGTTATTAGATAAATTGTGCTAACCATTTTGTTCTTTGAAAATATTTAGAGATAGGTGGAATGAATTGAAATTATTTTATCAACATAATGATATATTAAATGTTAATTTTTGTGATTATGGATTAAAAATTCCCATGGGATATTCATTTCCTGGAGTAAGAGATGAAGTAGGAATTGATTGGTCCAAAACCAAAATAAATTGTAGTATATTTTTTGGTTTTCTCTATCATAATGGTAACATAATCCTTCAACATTAGGAAAAAGTTATTGAGACAAAAATATGATCCTATTATGTTACTTTTGTTAATAAATGCTATTGTCACTCATCATGGATTTATTGCTTTGTGGGGGATAAGATTTTCATGACCATGTTCTATATCACTCTCTATTAATTATTAGGCATTTTTAGTATCTTTTATGTCCATGTTTTCATTTACCACCAATATTCTCATACTTGGAAACCTAGTAATGTGTTATTTTGGATAACAATGATAATTCACGTTTTCTCTTATCAAGAGGAAGTTTTATTAACCCCATTTATTATGTGGGATTCCATAAAAGGTATTATAAAATTTTAATCCCTTTATTTTTGGGATTAAGATCAAATTAAGAGGGCATAATTTAATTAAGGGTGAAAAAATGTAACACCCCAAGATTTTAAAATAGAAACATCATGTTCGATAGTGTGTATAAATTGAAATGTGAAGATTAGAAGATAATGTAACACCTAGAGTATTTATCACATATTTTCTTTTAAATAAATTCAATTCCTTCAATTTTTTGTAGTTCATACAACACCAGGTTTGGAAAAATTTGATACTCTATTAAAATATTATTATTTAATCATGAACATTATAACCCAACCGTTAAGTTGTCAAGTATGAATAATAATAACTAAATCATAAAAATTTTATGGTTTATAAATGTATTAAATAAATTCAATGTTTATCTATATATTAGAAAATAATAATCATTTGAAATAAAAATAATTTTTTTTTGAAAAAAACTGTATTTTTTTAAAGGAAGGTTAGTCACACTTTGTGGAAATAATTTAAAATTAATTTTTTCTAATTTTATAAAATTTAGGTGAAAAAATACACTTCATTTTTCAAATAGAAAGTTGAAAATTATCTTTGGTTGAATTTTCAATAATTTTCTCAAAAGATTAATTTTTCAATGAATAGTGAAAATATAAATATTTTATTTACAACTTAATTTTCATATAAATTATTTAAAAATTTAAATTATATTTTAAATTAGTTTTAAAGTAAAATGAGTTCAATAATATTTCAATTTAATTTATTTAGGTTATTATAATCAATTTCATATACAATTTTGATATTAAATCATTTTATAAATATAATAATTTTCTCTTGGGAAAACCATTCTTTCATTGTAGATGTGGGTTCATTTTAAAATGAATTCTTACAATTATGTGAATTAAAATTTTAAAACTGGATTCCACATATGGAATATGAATAATTTATATTATCAAATATGTTAAAATTATTATTTTTACCACAATGAACAATGAAAATATTAAAAATTAATTATCGTGGTTAAGGTAATTAATTCCATGTGTGTCATTTCCCCAACTTATAAAAGGCCACAACTCTTCTCCTCTATTCACAATTAAAAAATTCTTTTGTTTTGGAAATAACTTAAAAAATACCATCCCTAAATTCCTATCCACATCAGAGAGTCCTTATTTTTATTTTTAACCCTTCTTAAGAATCCTTTAGTTATAAACCTATATAGGCTCTCGGAAGTGGGGGTAAATTTTTTAAATGTGTGTATTTGTTTTATTTATTCTTCCACATCCTTAAAGAATTATTCAAATATAATAATATAACAAAAAATAATTCCTATATTCTTAAATGTTATTATGTTAATGTAATAACCTATATCCATCTCTAATTCTATCTAATGAGAAACGATATCGTCGATCGTGTGTATGGAAGACTACTGCATCATGAAATGATGTAATTATTTTTTCATAACATCCTTTAAATGAAGGATATAATGATGGATTTGACATATTTATATGATATTTATAACATTATTATGCTTATTTAATTTTTTTACATATACTTTCTTACTTTCCACTCCATTGGGGATATAGTAACGCCTTTCGTGTATACGACGAACCACCGCCTCATGAATCATTTATTGTTTACACTATGCATAAAATATATTAATGAAAAATTTAAATAATATATGTGATATTTATGATCTAAATATAATTATTTAAATATAATATCACATATAAATTATTATCATCCAATCCATTGGAAATCAATAACATTGCTCAGGCGTATGCATGGACTACCACCTCCACGTACTTAGGTGATTTTTTTATCATTTTAATTTTTACATGGATGATAATAAGGTTGTTTTTGATTAAAATAAATTATATATAGGAAATAATAATGATTATGGAAATATAAATTAATATTTATTTTCCTTTCATTCCATCCATCATAAAAAATGGAAAAAACATTTATGTGTATGCACGACTCACCATCTCCATGAACAATGTAATACATTTTTAATGTATAACTTTAATAGATTAATATAAATAAATATATAAATAATATATATGATTTCTACATAATTTTTATCATTCTATATAAATTTAACCATGATCAATTTAAAAGGACCAAAATTAATGAACTGAAATATACATAAAAATGAAGCAATTATCAGATGAAACAACAATTTTAAAAAATAATTATCAATAAATTGGTGATAAGAGAAATAATTAAATAATATATGATATGAGATATATTATTATGGTTATATAATATATTTATAATAATCTTATATTTATTATACATGGGGTTTTTACACATACAAAAGAATTTGAACATGAGGAAATGTTTCACGTCTCACTTTAAATTTAATGAGACAAACACCATATTTACCTCATATTAATTTGTGTGGTGTATATAATGTCCATTTTTATATTTAATATTGTTCATATATTTATCTTCAGGGTATTTAAAGTCTCATTTTATGTTATTTTATTTATAAAACTTATGATTCAGAAGTTACGTATATGGTAAGGGTTTATTTCATAATCTCATCATCATTCAAGATTGTTTTTGTTTACATCACCCTTAGGGATTTTTTTATTTATATCATAAAAAAATTATGCATCATTATCCTATTGTCATTCACGAAATTTTAAAGTAATTTTACTATTTTCCACTCGTTGTTACTTAAAATATTTGAGAATTTTTTTTAATGAAAATAAAATGTATTTTCTCTCTTTGGTCTAAATCATTTATATTTTAAAATCCATGTTTTATAAAAATGTTTTTAGGCTTTTAAAAATGATTTATTAAATAATTTTTTCCCATTTGTGATTTTTTACAAATTTTTTTGAAAGGAATCTTCAAGTTATTTTCAAAATAACACCGATTTGTATTTTTCCATAAATGTGATAGGAATCTTAGTTTTGGAGTGTATAACATGAATTTAATTTCATATCTCCCTAACCAATAATTGTTTGTGAGATTAATTTATAAGTTTCAAAGTATATTTTTATAGAAAAATAATTTCAAAATATTTTTAAGACTTTTAGTTAGAAAATATTTCTTTTCAAATTAAAATGGTTATTTTCCTCAGAAATGTTTTTAATAACATTATTATGATATTTATATTCATTAAATACATCAAATGTTTTTTTATACTAACGATAAATTTGGGAAATTTGGTATTTATATCATAATTACTCTTAATTAGGATGGTTTATGATCATTTTTACTGAGGATATAAAATTTTATTAACAAGAATGATATTAATCTTTATTGTTTATGATTACAGTTATTTTATTAAGGTAAGTATTAACCTTTTGTATGTTAGTTTGTCAATACTAATGTTTATATTGATTATGATTTACTATTTTAATATAAGGAATGAATTGGACTAAGTATGTGAAAGGTGTTTCCCAGTTATAGATAGCCCCTCAATGCATCAATATGTCTCCTGAGATAAATTAGCTGGCCAAATTAGATGGGTTTATACCCTTAGATTTAAACTGTCTTGTGAAATTTATTAATTATATATCTCATATGTATGAAATTATACATTTACTCATTAGAAGACCAGTTATTGATTTCCATGTGATTATTTTATTAGTTATAATATCCATGTATTTGTTTATATATTACTCAATTATTTATATGGATTTATTTGATCATCATTTTTTTCTATATTATGCATAATGTATTGATTAAATGGAGTTTTATTTGGATATTTATCTTTCCATATTGATTATTATTATTTAGTAATGTTATCTCCCCCTACACACTTACCCTTATTGATAATATGAGCTCACCTATTTCTTATGTTTTATTTTTCATAGAATATTAGAAAGTTTTATATCATTGACATATAGAGATATTATATGAGTAATAATGGAGTTATCAAATAAAACACTTTTTGTATTTTATATTTTTATATGTATGTGAAATTCAAGTATGTATCTATTTTACCCAGAATACTAGAATATTTGGAACTTTGGGATGATATACCTTGTATATGGTGCCAATTTAATAAAGTAACCACCAAATCTGGGATACTAGGGTCAGGGTATTTATCCAAATGAACCCAGGAAGTGTCACTTCTATGCTAAGATGAGATAAATAGATTCTATATATGTTTAAGAATACACATATATAAGGATTTTGGGTATCATCTTTTGAGGTATTAATTTGATGATAATTTTTTTATGATATTATTTAACCCTATATAAATAATTTTAAGTATTTTTTTGATATTGAATGTAATGTTTATTTGAAATGATAGCAGTTGTCTAGGTAAGCAGGTTTTTTGAGATTCTTAGAGCAAGGATCATGTATTGTAAACCCCATTTAGTACGCATGGTCAGACAAGTGAGTATAGGCCTTTTATTGTATGAATAATTATATGGTGGGAAGAATTTGACTATACCATTATGATAAATATATATATTAGAGGATGGTGATTGGTATCTAGGCTGTGGAATTTATGAACATAGATTGTAAGAAGATGAATTTTATGTTTTTTTATAAACGAGGTTTGGATAAATAATATTTGGTTACAAGGACACACTTGATTTTTTGATTCTCTAATAGTTCTTAGTATATTCAGTGTGATTGGAAAATAATATGGGGTTCATTTTAAAAAATAGTTGGTATGGTGATCATGTGTTTTCATGGCATCGTTTGGATCAATGTGTCATTTTTCTAATTAGGGGTTGATATCATGATGATCTAATGTTTGTTTGATGGAAGTGCATGAAGGGGAGAGATTAAAAAATCTTTTATGAGTTATTATGTATGGTAAGGTATTTTTTTATAAGTTTTTATAGGAAATGTCTAGAGTTTAGAGGATCAACCCATGAATTTTAGTGAAAATACATTCAGGCTAGATATATCATGGGTGTGATAGAGCTGTAACTAGTTTAGAATTAGAAATTAGTAGTGGAAATGGATTTTTAGGGATGAATTGAGTATTATGGGATCATTTGATATGATTATTGAGGATAAAAATCCCTATTATTTAGAATTTATAATGATCCACATCATTGGTGATAGATAAATTTAGAGGGAATTTTAATTTTGAGTACCATAATAGGACTATTTTTGAGAATTGGTATTTAAGAAAAAATTCTAAGAGTTCATACCTATATAGGGGTATTTTACAATTTTTTTGGTTTTCTAATGTTATTGGGATAATTAGATAAAGGGATAAATGGTGTAAGATCCTTATATTAAGAAATAAACTCAATAAGGTACCTAGTGATTCTTACATAAGTGGGGTCCTGAGTGGTCACTGAGTACCAACTAGCTAACTAGTGGAAGTATGAGGGGGATTATTTATTTATTTTTTAAATAATTTATTATCTTCAATTATAACACTCCTCATTTTATTGACCTTTTATGAACTAACCCTACCCCACACTCTTTCTCATTCTCCCTCTCCCTCTCCTCTTTTAAGTTCCCCCATAAGTCCATTTTTCATCAAATCAATGTGATACTTGAAGTAGGGGAATTCTCTTGGTGAGGATTATATATGACTTATGTTTGTATTTAGTGCTTCTCTTATATTGAAATAGTTTTAGTGTGAAACTCATTTTAGGTCATATTTTTCAAATTTATCAATTTATTGTGAACTTAGTCAAATTAAGTTGTAATATCAGATGAATTAATTCCTATGAGCATGAGGTAGGAGGTTTCTTTCATATTTCATCATATGTACATACATGTATATGATGTGCATGTGCATACTTGTGGGTTCATGTTTGGGAATTCTTTGAAGGGTTTAGGTTAATTCTAAATTATATAATAGGCTAGGGTGAAATCATTTAAGAGTTGAGAAAACCTTATGTGCATGGTTTGGAGATCATTAGAAATTTCTAAAGGTTATAATACCAATGGGGTTAACATTGAGTTACATGATTTTTACCTTTTATTTATCTTTTCCTTTGTAATAATTTCTAAATGTCTTAGGATAAGACATAATTGGTTTTTTTAAAGGATTTTGAGTGGTTAAAATCTCGAGTAGAGTTTCAAAAGGATGATAAGCTATAGAAAATCAATAGTAAGGATTCTAGGTGTATTTTGGGGACCTTTACAACAATTTATAAGGGAAACGTTTTGTGATGTGGGTTCTTGAAGTTTTAAAACTCTAAGAGAGAAAATAACGACTTTAAGGCATGGTTGTGGTGGGTTATTCATGGGGCTGATTTTATTATGGTTATCTTGGGTGTTTTTAGTAAATATTTGAGAAGGTAAGTGAGGTTATGGATTTTCATGAGTATACCACTCTATTTAAGAGATAGATTAGAGTACATAGTGTATAATAAAATATATAAAAGCCCAATGGGTCATTTTTAGTATGAGGGTGTGTGATTCTTGGGGGTAAATAGAGATATAATTTAGTTGGGTACCTAATTTATGCCCTTATAATGGAGAGATTCATTATCCTAACTAGTTCAAGAAGTGTAAGACTCATGGGAAGATTTTAGTGGGCATCCTTAGTTCATGTGCGGGCCTAGTTCTTGGAAGGTTGTTGAAAGGGGATAAGTATGATGAGTTAGTTACGTATGTATAGTTCATGAGAAGTAGTAGTTTTATTATGATTGATGGACATTAGAATCATCATTGGTTATTTTTGGGTTATGAGTTATATTATGTTGCTTGAATATAAAATTTTGGGTTAGGATGGGCTATACTAGAGTTTAATATGGTATCCTACTTTAGTAGTGGGCTAGGTTGGATCTATGGGAAATTGAGAGATAAGATGTGGTATATGTATTCCATTTATTTTTTATTATCCTTACTATGCGATATAGATACCAATGAGTTTTTAGACTAGATACATAGGGATTAGTGTGTATATTTATACAACCAAGGTACTCATACTTACAAAGTTTTTGGAATCTCTAAAGAGTATGAGATAATCCTGAATTATTTACTGTGCAGGTCTGACAGTGTCTCACATTCCCCATATGTGTTTTTTATATGTTCTATGATTTTTTAAGGTAGTTATATGGTGGGAATTACATGGTTCCCTACGATATGGGAGTGGCGTCACATCACCTAATTATTTTATTATCCCAAGTGCTAGTCAGATCATCATCGTGTGAGAATATACCTAGTTACTTCATACACTCTAGATTTCTATGTTACCTCTTTTCCTTATGTCTTCCTTTGGAACCATTCAATATATGTTTCACCCTCCCTAGATATAATTCCACTTTTATTTGGTTATGAAAAATCTGTTAATATCCTTATAGAAAGTTTGTTAGTCCATTTATTAGGGTGGATTAGTTATCACCCAATGACCTGAAACAATTTATTACATATGGTCCATTTCTATTTCATTTATTATATGTGCATCGAGACACTACATATTCTTAAAATTCTATGAAATGTTTTTTATCATTACCAACTGATATGTATTTATCAAACCCTTCATGGGAACCCTAGTTCTCATGTAAAGCTTATATTAGTATTTTAGTTCATAAATTATACAAGGTATACATATATATTAATATAATGGTTGGTTTCAATATATTTATATGTAGGACCTCATGTTTTATGGTTATTACTTATCTAGAACTAAATATATTTATATTATATACTTTATCATCCTAACTGGATATGATTCTATTTAATTTATATGTGTACATTAGTATAGGTCCATTTGATACAATATGTTGATATTTATATGTTATTATCGATTATAATTATTATGTAAAACATTATAATTAATATACTATCTTATGTTTATTAGTTTTTTATAAGTTATTATATAGGATAATACAGAGAGTATAGTATTTCCATGATGGTTATAAGTTCTAATTTTATTGATCTGACCCACTCAATACTGGAATATAGGAATAATCCCACACCTCTATACCAATGGTTTTAATAAACTATTGGTATATATTAACCATTAAAACAGTTTTTTTTAAAAACAATTGGTATAGTATTCATGATTTACCCCACCAATGTGGCCTTCTCTCTCCTATTCCCACCACATCACAATTCCTTGCCAGGTAGTGTCTCTCTTTTCTTCCCCATATCGACTATCTCACCTCATTCAGTGTATTGATTTTTTTATTCTCCAACATCTAATTGGTGTGTTACAAACCCATCATTATTAATACCAAGAATCATTTCCATTCTTATTTAGGTATCAAACACTAATCGAGATTCTTTTAGTTCAGGTTTCATCTTGATTTATTCAATGTGGGTTCATTTTGATTGTATTTATTATAATATTTCATAATAAATATAATTTAATGTGATGAATTATTTTTAATTCACTCAATTTCTACTTCTATATAATTCTAAGTTGATCGAGTAATTGAAGCTAAGTGTTATAGTATTCCAATATATTATCCATACAGTCTTTCTAAATTTTTTATTTAATTCTTTAAAGGTAATCACTTCTTTGTAATTATACCTAGATTTTTTTTGTGATTACATAAGTGAGGAGAAAATAGAAATGCTTGAAAAGTGAGGAGAAATGATTCAGGTTTTAAGAATTATTGGATTTAATATAAAGATATTATTTTGTGGCATATATATCAGGAAATTATTTAATTAATTATTCTGGTACTTTTTTTTGGAATTTATTAACAAGTTTTGAAATTATTTATTTTTGATGATTTATTTTAATAATTAAATGGTAATTTTTTATATCTAATTTTAATTTAATATGGTGTTAAATGATTGAATATTCATTTTTATAATGAATAAAAATTCATTAAATAGTCACTTGCCACCTCAACCATATCTAGTAACATGTACTAGCTGTTTATAATTACTTTTTACTCAAAATAATATAGGTTATTATTAATTATATAATTATTTTTTACTCTGTTGATATTAATGTAATTTTTTTCTTATAATAGAATGGATAGAAGATATAAGGATCATATTTATTAGATCTCAACCAACTTTAAAAAAATGTATTTGTTTATTTTCCATTTAACAATACTTTAGATGGATGTATTATACACAAATAATGTTATAATTATGTTGTAAGACCTTGGTTATGTAGATAATAAGTTAGATATCATATAAAAAAAGTTATATTTCAAGAAGACCATTTTGTTTGGTATCACAATGGAGATATGACACAATATCTTATTGTTCATGAATGAAATGAAAGGAGTGGTAGAGATAATTTGATATTTGATCAATTTCTATTTGTACATAATCTTGACAAAGATAGTATGCCAATATAATAAGACAATGATATCAATACACATGAGGAGACTAATGATTATATTCATAGATTTCTGAAGGAATTACTTCTTCATAATGTAGATATTCCCTCAAATCATTATATGGCATGGAAGTTAATTAACATGTTTGGATTTTCTACTAATAAAATATTTGATTTCATGGGAGATTAAAGATTATTATAAAAGGAAACACATGCCTAAATGAATGTAAATAATATGGTATATCTCAATAAAACCTAAATGTATATGGGCCACCATCTTCTGTTCCACATAAAGTCATGTGGAACTTTCCATTGATTATTAAGATTCAAAATCTATTCATGTCCCTTGAAATCTAAATAAATATGAAATGGAATGATGTTGAGATAATTAAAGATAATAATAAATTATTTCCTCCTTCTATAAATTATCATCGAAATCAATTTATGCATGACATAAAGAATTTATAACTGAGGTGAATAATGTTAGGTTGATTCTATCCTATGATGGTTTTAATTTGTTTGGTCAGATACAGACTTCTCATAACATATGGATATTTTTCATTCATGTTTATAGTATTCCTCCATAGATTTTTATGAAAAATCCATTCACTTTCTTGAGTATACTCATATATAGACATATGATTTTGAATATGATATAGATTTCTAATTTCAACATTTAATAAAAGTTTAAGAATCTTTGGGATGTGGGTGTGTTCACATTCTATACTTATATAAAAAATATATTTTTGATGCATGATGGGATTATATGACTATAATTTATTCCATTTATTATGAAATGATTTATAGTTGGAGAAAGAAGGGAAAACTATACCATCCTATTTGTATAAAGAATACCTGATCTAAAATATTGAAATATCATTATAGTTTTAGTTTCAATGGGTATCAGTAATTCTTTCAAATGGATAATATATATAAAAATGATCACTTGAGTATTGATAACACTATTAAAACTAAAAATTCACCTTAACGTATGTCAGGAACAAGAACGCTTAACTTATTTCAAGATGTCAGTTTTTAATTAAGGGATGTTTAGATGAAATCCAAAAAGAGGAATAATGATGGAATTTAATCCACTTAGAATTGGGAAAATAAAAGTATCTTTTTTTGAGTTGACATACGGTTCAACAAATTTGTTGAGTCATTTCTTAGATGTAATGAACATTAAGAAATGATGTTTTAATTTCTTTTAAATATCAGGAGGTAGAAAATGATGACTTAAATCTTGGCATGACTTATTGAATTGAGGTAGTATATTAGAACTACATCCTATGTGTATCGATGTAAGTAAATGTAAAGATCCTTATGCTTCTTATGTGATGGAATAATCAGAGAAAAATAAAATTTTAAAAGTATTGGAGAATAACAAGGTTATTGATGGATATTCAAGAAATATATCTAAAAAAGTAAATAAAAGAGAGTTGAAATTAAAATCCCTAAAAACTCATGATTATCACATCCTTCTCCATGAATCAATTCCTATTTTAATTAATTATTTACTATCTATTAATGAAAGGTTAGAGGTTATTCGATTGTATCATTTTTATGGAGACCTATGTTCTAAAAGTTTATATAATTATTTCTCGATGATAATATTAGAAGATGCAACCTTAATCATTTTTGAATCAGTGATAATATTTCCTCTATAATATTTAACTTGCGTGATAAATCTAATTGTCCATATTCCCATAGAAATACTTCTTTAGGTAACCATTTATTTTCAATGGATATATCATATTGTGAGAAATACGTACACAATGTGGGATTACGTCTAGAACAAGAATCATCTGGATGGTTCCACTTTATATATTTTTTCAATTTATTAGTGTAATGTGATCAGAAGACACGACTGACCAACTAGAAATAAAGATAAGAAGTATGGGGAAACTGATCCCTCATTTCCATCTCTTACCTAAACAAGGTTTATTCTTGGGTCATATAAATTAGAAACATTAAGCCTTGAAGAGAGGGATATGATACATCAAAAAATATTATTTTACTATGATTTTTTCAATGGTTATATCAAGTAAGTAATTGGAATAATTTTATGTTATATAATAATATTTAATTTCACACATACCTTAAAATTTTATTCTTATTTTATGTATGGAACATAAAAAATTATGAGTTAGTTCATCATTCTTTGCCTTTAATAAGGGGAATGACTATTCGAAGAAACGAGTTTCCTGATTGTTTGAAGAAAAGGTATGCACATTACTTTAATCAACTTAAAATATAAATATCATTTTAATTATATTATTCATATATATTTCATGTACTGAGTTTACATGTTATCTTTTTCTCTCAATAATTAAAATAGTTGGATTTTGGTCATAATTATTTAGTACGTTAATAGAAATCATTAGAAATCAATGTGTAAAAATTTGTTTCAACTAATTAAGAGGTGATCATGAGAACATAACATGATAAAGTTATGTTAATACTATTATTCTAGTGCATCATATTTTAGGCCTCAATATGAAAATGTGTCTTATTATGGATTTGTTGAGAAAATAATGTTATGAGATTACTACTCTCATTGTCGAGTCATTAAGATGAAATGAAAATGGTTCAATTCATTAACAGGAAATGGTACTTTTATTAATGATTTTAGATTTATAGTTTTTGATATAACACACTTTATGGATACTAATAAAGCATATATTTTAGCATCAAAGGAAAAAAAATTATATGAAAGATCATCTGAGACCTAATTATGGTGTCATTATTGAAGTAACCCTATGATATATTTTTGATGATAGTGGGGTTGAAATGGACCCCATGGGTTCCCCATTTAGTGCCGAAAACATCATTGCATTTTAAGACTCAAATTGTCTAATTTTCAGAATTGATGCTGAACCAGAAGTATTCATGGTTAATATATAGAAGAAACTATATATGTTCATAGATCATTTAGTTTGTCTTAATGTGGGCTTATTAGGTTGATACTGCTGTAATTATATTAATTTTGTTTAATTTTGGAATGGTATGTTTGTTTTACTTGTATTTTTTTTATTTAGACTTATTTCAATTTTAAAAATATAGTTTAGTTTTTAAAAAAACTATTTATAACATTTTTTAAATAATAGTTTATAAAACATATTCTTAAATAAAAATATTTTAAAAAATATTTTAAAACTAGTTTAATTTTTTTTTGAAAAAAAGTCTAAAAACAATTTTAAATTGGTTTAAAATAGGTTTTATTTTGTTTAAAATAGTATTTACTACAAGATTTAAAAATATTTGAATAGTTTTTAATACAATTTAAAACTTGTTTTAAAAATGTTTTATATTGGTTTTTAAAGGATTGAAAATAGGTTTAATTTTTTAGAAAAAATGGTCTAAAACTATATTAAAAAATGTTTTAAAATATGTTTAAAAACCTATTAAATATAGGTTTAAAAGCTGTTATTAATTTTTTTTAAATCTAGTTTAAAACCAATTTATTAAATTGTTTTAAACTAGGTGTATACAATTGGATATTATGATATTAATTATTTCTTGTTTGAATTCTAATTTGTAAGAATAATATTTAAAAAATATTTTTAAAAGATTTAGTTGAGTTATGGAGATTATTGTACGTTTTTTGAATTATTTATGTGTTAATTTTTGAATATTTAAAATTCCTCTAAAAAAGTTTATTATAAAATTTTTTATTATTTTTTGAAAAAATATTTTTCTTATTATATTTTATGTCTCTCTATATTTTTATTACTTTAAAAAAAATATTTTATTTATATTTTATAATTCTTAATATTTTTGAAATTATACATTTTCTAATTTCATTTATAATTTTTTTATTTTCATTTTTATTATTTTTTTGTAAAAAATAAATGTCATGTTTCATATTTTTTGAATGGTTTTATTTACTTTCAAATTTTTTTTAGAAATTTAGTTTTACATTTATGCATGTCTTATATGTTCCCTTTATAATCTTAAGTGTGCTTTATAGTTTTTTTCTTACCTTTACATGAGTTATTTGTTACACTTACATATCATGTGTTAGTTCCATTTTACCCTTACGTATGTTATAAAACCTTTTAAATACCCTTATATGAGTTTTGTAACCTTTAATTTACCTTTATGTAAGCCTTATAAATTCATCTTTACCATTATGTAAATTTTGGTTTGCCTTTATGTAATATATTTAAATTTCATGTTACCGTTATGTAACTCTAAGATTACATATACGTAGCATATACAAAATATGTGTAAACCTTACATGTTTCATAGTATCCCTTATGCAAGGTATGTAAAAATTGATATACCTTTACTTAAATTATATAATTCTCTATTTACCTTTTCATATCCATTAAAAATGTTTTTTACCCTTACGATCGGTTTGAAAAAATTATTTTACCCATATTAACGGTGTATTATCTAGTTGTTACCTTTATAAAGCAAGGTATTTTACCTTTATATTGGTTATAAAAAATTATTTTTTCCCTGACACAACATATAATTTTTTTCCCTTAAAAAATATGTTAAAAAATTATTTCACCATTATTATTTTATTTAAACTTACCATGATGTAGGTATGAAAATATTATTTTTTCTAGATTACTGTTTTTTCACATTTATCATGGTATTTTAAGTTTCTACATGTCTGTTTCAAGTGTTTAATTCATTATAATGATTATATGAATTCATTATAATTATCCAAAACCTATTCAAGGTGTTTTTAATGTTTTTTAAACACATTTATATGAATATCAATGTGTTCTTGCTATTATGGACAAACTTTCAGCGTGAAACTCAAAAAATTTGATTTTATTATTTTGTGTTTTTTTGTTTGTTTTTAATGTTTATAAATTCATATTAGATGTTAAAAAACTAGTTCAAACTTGTTTTGGAGATTTTAATTATGTTATATTCATTTGTATAATTTTTCAGATCTTTATTCCTTTAAGTTGAAAGTTTATTTTAATTTTAAAATTTTTTAAGAAACTATTGAGGGATTTTCATGGATTTATCTTTGAAATGTTATTTTGAAGATTATTTTATTTCATTATTGTTGATTTTAAATTGGTTTCAATTATTCATTAGTGTTTGAATTTTTAGTGATTATCATTTAATGATAATATCCATCTCTTCTTGGTAACCCATACTCATTTTTATCTATCTCTACCATCAATGTTTTCTATTTATATAACACTAATTAATCTCTGTCCCATGTGATTTCACTTTATGTTTATGTTTTTACATATAAAATCATTTTCTTTCTTCAGTTTTTACACCTATTTCATAATTCTAGACCGTTCTGGTTTTTAATCTCATAGTTTAAAGTTAGTGTTGGAATTGGGTTTTTCCTCCCCACACAAAAGTATGGTATCTTGGTTAGAATTACAAGAGAAATGTTGGTTGTAATTGGGTTATGATTCCCCTTTAAAAATTAGTCTAGTAAATTTTAAATTGGTCTATTTACCACCCTCTAGTTCATATTCTATCACCATATCTGACCTATAAATATGTATATTTCTTTATTCTATTGAATATGAAAGATATTGAATAAATTTTAAGTAATAGATTACTTGAAAATGATCACTGACTACATGACCAAGGGATACCTCCTATGGTTCCATCAATATAATAATTTTATTATTTTTATTTTCCATTACATTTAATGTCATGTTCTTGTAATTTATCAAATATATTTTTGGAATATTCCTTTGAACTATAATTGAACTATACTTTGCCTATTAATTGTGGTCAATAACTTGGAAAATAGAGAAGGTGTGCTGCTAGAGTGACATTGAGTGTCCTTTATACCCATTCACACCCATATGCACTAGCTGACCTCCCATATACCATAGTTTTTCCTTCTCTATTTGAGCCAATAGGGATGTTCTCACCTATGCCTCCAACATCATGTCATTTAAACTCTACTTATTATATACCATTTCCATGTCCTACGGTGTATCCTCAACCCTTTCACCATAATATTACTAGGTCTATACCACCTCAATTTTCATCTCTTATCCATCCAAGATCTGACAATCTTGCTCCTATAATTTCTACTCTGCAACATGTAGATGACCCAAAGCATGCATTGGAACAAGAACATTCTTCCTAGGCTACCGGTCCAAAAAAATGCACAAGTCTATCATAGTCTAATGATTATCATAGATAAGATTTATTCTCATAAGATAATTAAATTATATCAATAAAATGTTATTTTTTAGTTGTAATTTGTATTAATTCTATTTTTCTTATACCTTATTTAATGGGATTTTCTAATTAGTGACATGGGAACACTGGTATGCATGGAACCTATAACTATTATACATTGAATATGGTCGATTATAATAAATCTAACCAAATTATAGGTAAAAATTCTAGAAAATGTAGAATTTTCATGGATATGTAAGCCATGTTTACCAATATCATTCAATTTCAACCCGTCTCATGGAGTTATATTAGTAATCTAGGTAAGGATAATTCATGGGATGAGATATGGGTAAGAAAATTTATAAAATTAAAAATTATATTGTTATTTTTTTAAATAGAATAACATGTTCATTTTATCCTGGATTTAACTTTCCCAACATTCAATTTTCAATGGTGACACTATCGATGGAACATGGGGAATTTTGGTTATCATATAAACATGAGGTATATGTTGGTTTGAATAGTAGTTTAAACAATGATTTAGTGGGTGTACCAATATTCAATGACTTCACAAAAATAACAAACCAATGAAAACCTTATCAAATTTAGTAGAATCTCACCCAACTAACAAAAGTAATGAACCAATGAAAATAAAACCAAATATAATTGAATTGAATTCATATAAAACAAAACACCCAAAATAGAATATATTTAACCAAACATATTAGATTTAAAAAATACTTAATTCATCTGGATATAGAAGTGTGAAATCATTCTAACAATTGTTTCTTTGAACCAATCTAAATCAAACATAGTAAAATTAATATAAAATGAATAAAAATGAATAAAAAAATTGATTATTTATTCCAACCAGACTTAATACAAAATGTAATAAAATTTTTGAATATACCTCAACCAAAGTATTCAAAGTTCATTGAAATTTAATTAATTTTTTTTTATTTTGATGTAATAAATATTGTTTAGAATGGGTTAATTTTTTTAATAAATTTTAGATTATTGAATAATGTAATATTATTTCAATAAATGTCATTTTTAGAAATAAATGTTGATCATCGAATGTTTCATGCCTTGATGATTGGTTTTATTAAATTAGAAGGAAAAGACAAATATACTATAAATAAACAAATACAAGAAAATATTGTATGTATTTTTATATTTATTTTAAATTTTTATTCATAATTCCTAATTAAATATCTTATTTATATTTTTAACATTACAGCCTGGAGGCCCTTTATGATAAAGAAGATGAAAATTATGATCCAAATGATCACTTTAGACACATATTCGGTGAGGAGAATAATTGATAATATGTTTTAAACCTGAGAAGAGCATCATACATACATGGAATTGGTCCACATAGAGCAACTCTAGAATCTCTAGCAGTATTGAACTACAAAACACGCATTTATAATTAGCTGAGGCTAAGAAAACAGCTACATAAGAGCATGAAAGGGGTAAAATTATCATCTAGTAGTTCCTGAAAGCTATGAAAGGTTTATTTCCATCACTTCCATCAAAGGATACTATGGTCTTTGTTAAATTTATATCAATAATTTTCTCATTATATGATTCACCTAGATGTGTAAATAATGGTACTAGTGATGGTTTAGGTGATGAAGCTCCATGTGATGAAAAGGATACTGAATATGATGTTGCTGGTGAAGATGTATGGAATTCAAGTGATGATCATGATTGCAGTGGTGGTGATAAGAGAGATATTGATCCCCTATATTTCTTCGTTTATAGTAATGGGACAATTGTTTGGATGTTGTTTAATGAATAAAGCTAATTGATTGGATATTAAATCTATTTTATAGAGTTCTGAATGATTTAAAAACTCTTTATATAGGTATAAATTGTTTAATGTTAAATATAAAATATATATAATACATGGAATGTATACTGTGATTTTTATTTTGTTTATAGGTAGTTGTATTTATTGTATAGAGATTATAGTAGGGTTTTTGGTGTTAGATGGGGAGAATACCCAATATTAATGGTTCTAATGAACCATTGGTATAGAATTATACTAATAGTTTACACATAATCATTGTTACATTAAATACCTAATGGTATATACCAATATTTTTAATGAAAACCACGGGTATATACCTATTCCGATGAAAACGTACCTAATGGTCTATAAAAACCTTAGTATATCATATACAAATGGTTCTATGGACAATAACATTTCTTTTAAATATTTGGTAATGGGATGTTTTACAAAAGTGATTGGGTCCTCGTTTGTGCTAGTGGTGAGCTGGGTGTGCCACCCCAAGACCACCTTCAATTGGCCATGGGTTGGTGACTAGAACCAATGTGGAAATTTTCACACATGGGAGGGCTTAGGATATGATACATATGACTACATAAATCACTAACCAACCACAATATCTACAAATACACAAGATAAAATATTTGAAATATAAAATAGTCATGCATATATATGCTAAAAATCCCAAGGCATATATTTTAAATTATAGTATAAAAATGGGGGAAATTAAAAGTCCATATAATCTTCAAATAACCAACCTAATTTGACTAGGAGGAAGGGGATCCCCATATCACTCCTACTTCATCCAGAGCATTGCTATCTAGAAATACAAGTAAGAACCCGGATCTACTTTTCAGGCATGTTTTTACTTTTTCTAGAGTTTGTGAGAAAAGAGGAGTTTCTGGACGTTTTTGAAGTACACGTCGTGTACTTTATGAGTTCACGCCGGGTACTTCCTTGCCACTTAAGGTCATGTTCTGGCCATGTAGGGGCCACCCACACGATTGTGTAAGGGTGTTTGGAGGCCATTTAAAGCAGAGTACGAAAAAGGCGAGTACACGCCGTGTACTACAAAAGTACACGCCTTGTATTTTGTTTTTTTCATTAAACACATCGGGGTCAGGTCTAATGGATAAAACCATCTTGTTCTAGGTGTTCTTTGTCCGTTTGTACTGTCGCAGATATTTGATGAACCCCCGAGCCTCCATCTGTTTTCCGAATCGACCATTGTCAATTATGTTGGAATCGAAGCAGTAAGTTCTCTCTTCTCCTAGAGCATCATTTCCCAATTCCTCCTCTTTTTCAAGTTATCATGTGTTGAACGTTCTAGATGTTTTTGTAGATCTTCGACGTTCTAAGGTGATTAAATCCCCGTGGCTCAAGTATATCAATATCCTAACATCAAGGTAGGTGGTTTGTGCCTTTATATAGAAAGTCTTTGAGTATTTTGTGCAAATTACACCAATACTCTTGAACTGGGTATTGCGTGTTTCTTGTTTTTCCCTTGTTGTTTTCCTAATTTGCTTATATTCCTGAGTAGAAGTTATTGTTTGTGAATAGGGAAATTTACTGTGCTTTGGATGTTTTTCCCATGCATGTTTTTCCTCTTTATGACCATTTGGTCTAGTTTTTCCTGTTAGGATTTTGCCAGTTCCATCCCTAGTTTGTAGGATGGTGTGAATATTGTTCTTCCATGCTGAGATGTTGTAGAATTCTAGACAGGTAGTTATTGAGGTTACTTTGGCCGTTACACGATGCGATACTTACTGACTTTACACAGGGCTGTGAGAACCTAGTGTGGTAGACCATAGGGAGTGTGGACATAAGGGCTTCTTCAGAGTGTCTTTATAATATGATGCGAGACCACAGGGGGAATTGGCGTTGATTGCTTCTTCAGAGTGTCTGTAGTTCCTCGATGTGGGCCAAATGGGGAATGAGACATTGAGTGCTTCCCCAGAGTGCCTTTAGTATGATACGAGAGTATAGGGGGAATTGAGGGTGAGTACTTCCCCAGAGAGTCTATTCATTAGCTGAACCAGAGGGGTTAGACTGTGTGTGCCTCCGAGAGGTTTGCTAGTACTTGTAGGTTGAACCATATGGGTTAGGCTGTTAGAACTACCTAGAGGGTCACCTGTTTGTTTTACTTTCTTGAGTGGCTGCATTCTTGTTTGTAAATTATATGCTAGAAAATGTGGATTGCTTGCGGCTGAGTACTTTCCGGTTTACTACTTTCTGTACTTTTACCTACCATATATTCACTGACTGCTAGGAACAGATCTTTGGGTGGTTTCCTACTAGGATTTTGTATCACACCCTGTTTCGGTCATTCTTTTGGGCCCTAACAAATTATATAGTTGCAGGTATAGATAAGGGAAAGCGCCATTCTACTACAGGTTCTTGATTGCACTGGAGCTGGAGAGCATGGGACCAAGCTGAGGCTTGCAATGCCGAGGAGTTGTTTATCTGTTTTTCTTTTGTACTTGGGTTTAGTACTGTATTCAACATTTTGACTTGTTTTACTGCTTTCCTAGACACATTTGTATCCTGAATCTTTTTTATATCTTGTTCTACCTGTTTATTTATCAGTCTTCTGTTATTTCCTATTGTTGGATATATACTCCTTCCACTATTGTATATATTTGTGTAATTTTTCTGTGTACTTTGCCTATGAGGTCATAATTTTCCCACTATCACAGCCAAGGCCCTCGTTGATAGTCGGTAGCCTCTGGCATTCAGGGAAATGCGCTTCAGGCCAAGTGACCTTCCAAGTATGGGGTGCCTCTGGGTGGCTTCCAAAACCAGGACATTACAAAGTGATATCAGAGGAATTCTTTTCTCTTGACTTATTGTTTGGAGCATTTTTCCAGGAATAGGACGGAACAGGTAATTGGTCATAAGCTGTTCCCACGAGTAGCTAACCCATGTACAGGGAAAATCCAATCTACCTCATTTAATTTCAATTTTCTAGTTTACAATTATTATAGTTGATTTGATTTCACCTTGAGTGATTCACATGTTTTGTGATATTACCATTTATTTCATTGAGGTTTTATTTTTGTCGCAACCCGATGAGATGAGGGTATTCCATCTCATGCATCATATAGGCACTTGCTAGAAATCAAATGTCATGCATTCTTTCCATGTCATCTAGGATACATTTGCAATTTCATGTTGTCATGATAGATGTTTTGTAGAATATGCATGATATTGTGATAGATGATTTGATAGAATCCTTGCTGTTTGTTAGGGAGTTTGTTTGTATAGTGATTTTCTTATATGGACGCCAAACTCTGGTTCTTGAGGTGTTATGGGCCCTCATGGATCGGAATTTGGTGGATAATTGCTTGTTTTCCTTATTTTTAACTTGTTAAAGATGACAAACATTGATTCTCGGGGAGTATGGGCCCTCACAGATTGGAATTTGGCACTTTTAGAGTTCGTTTTAGTGATTTCTGGGCTCCGGATTAGTTTTTGAGGCTTACTGTCTAGAAAAACCCAGACTACACGCCGTGCAGTTTTGACTACACGCCATGTATTCTTCTATTTGTGAAACAATTGTTTTTCATAATTACACACTGTGTACCTTATGTACATGATGTGCATTCTCTAACCATGTCACAGGCCGTGTGGGCAGAGACACGGGATAGGGAAAACCTTGTGGGAACACGCTGTGTACCGATTGTGCACATCGTGTAGTGTAATCCTAGGAGTCCGGCCATGTAGTTAACAACACGGTCGGTGGAGTATCTTCTTATACACTCTATTTCCACCTTGAACACACCGTGCAGTATGACCCAAGTACCCGACCATGTCATGAATAACACAGGTCAGTACCATCCTTTCTCATACACGCCGTGTCCACCTGGAACACGTCGTGTAATGTCTGTCAGCCATGTAGCTGGTCGTGTAACTAACCACACGATCTATTGAGACTTACTAGTACACGCCATTTCCTTATGGAACACTCCGTGTAGTGCGACCTAGAAACACATGCTGTGTAACTAACAACACGGGCCAGGTGAAGCTTGTTGAGTACACACCGTGTCTACCTTGAACACACCGTGTAGTTTTGCCTTAAGAGAGTTGTGTGGCTTAACCGTGTAGAAGGACTCAGGCAGGGGAAGAGGATTCAGGTATACGCCATGTGTTAGGATAAAATGCCGTGTGTTTGGGGTGTTACATGGCCATTTTTTTAAAAAGTACACACCTATGTAATTGACTTAAGGGAACACGCTGTGGGGTCTTTATACACACCGTGTAGTCATGTTTTGAAAATTCTTGATGATTTCTTTCCCCTGTTCCCTTCTTATTCTCCAAGATTTCAAAACCTGATAATGTGATATAAAGTGTTCATTTGACCTTGAAGAGTCATGGCACCGAGAGATCCTCCGGTTGCATGCTAGTTTCCCGGTGGTGATCAGACGCCGGATATGGCTAATCAAGGACTTCCCGCAGATCCTCCTATTGTGCCAGCCCTGCCACCAGCAGCGATACCGGTTATAGGTGCTGATGCACAGTTTAGGGAAGTATTTTTGAGGATGATGCAGACCTTCCTGGGAGCTTCACCTCCTGCCTCGACTATGGTTGAATTGACACGGGTTTTCTAGTAGTAGAATCCTCCCACCTTCTCAGGGGAAGGAGGACCTCAGGCTGTAGAGTCAAGGCTAGAATCCACAATGACGATCTTTGAGCATATAGAGATGCCTCCAGAGAGGCGAGTCAAACTCGCTACATATATGCTATGATACTCCACCAAGAGGTGGTGAGACATGATCTCACAGGTGGGTCATCAGCAGGTTATGGCATGAGAGGAGTTTCAGCACATCTTTTACGACTACTTTTATCCGGAGACCCTGAGGGCCGACCGAGCCTGGGAGTTCATGAGCTTAGAGCAGGGTACTCTTTCTGTGATAGAGTATTACTCTTGTTTCACTGAGAATCATCATTTCAAACCCCTCCAAGGCGGAGATGGTCTGTTTTTATCATGGAATTTTGAGGATGGTCTCAGACGAGAGATCCGCTCATAGGTGAATATCTTCAGGGTGACTTCCATCGCTTCCATCTCCAACAAGGAACTGATTGCAGAGTGCAATATGAGAGATTCCGGAGTTGAGAGCTAGGGAAGTTCTTATTCTAGGGTTAGTGCTTCACCAGATGACAGCAGGAAGCGCCAAAGAGAGTCTACGTGTGGTGATCTGAGGCAACGAGACACATCTTCAGGTAGCCAGGTAGTATGCTACTAGTGTGGAAGGGCTGGGTATATGAGGCTGAAGTGCCATGGATACCTAGTGGAGTGCCGATTTTGTGTCAATATGGGTCACCTCTAGCACTTATGTCAGGTTTTCTCACCAGCAGCTGGTGGAAGGGGTTCATCCATGACTCCTTGTTCAGGAGCAGCGCCACCAGTTTCTCACCAGTCGGGGAACTGGAGTTCTTCTGGCTGTTCGGGCCAAGGTGGAGGTCGAGGCCATGGTGGTCAGTCACCAGTTTTTCAGCGACAGTAGGTTGGATCAGCTCAGATCAGTCAGGCAGGGTCACATGGTCATGGTAAAGGTCAGACTTTTTTCAGTGGAGCAGACCCATAAGGAGAAGGATCCCAGACCCTCTACAGTTCGAGGTACGATCTTAGTAGCCTTAGTTTTATCTTCTTCTCTTTTCGATACAGGGGATTCCCATAGCTTTATCTTTTTTGCAGTTCTGGAGATCCTTGGGCTCTGCATATTGTCCTCTACCGATACATTGACTCTAGAAACACCGTTGGGGACTAGGACGACTAGTGTACGTCAGTGCAAGGATTCCCACTAGAAGTGGCTAGGTATCACTTTCTATAATACCTATATGTCCTAGAGATGAAAATCTATGATTTCATTCTCGATATAGACTGGATAGTTCCCTTTTAGACAGTTGTTGACTATTATCACTACAGGGTGAGTTTCATATCACCAGAGGGTGGATCTTTTCTTCATAAGGGTGAGTGGGATGTCCATGCGAGTAGAGCAGGACCCGAGTATCATGGGCTAGGTGGATTTATAAATTAGATTTACAGCATGTATCTGGATGACAAGGGGACTTCACAGTTTGAATTTCCTCTAATGGTGGATCATTTCAGGGATTTCTTTCCAGAGGACTTTTCAGGTTTGCCTCCAGATAATGAGGTAGACTTCTCTATTGAGATCATGCCATGAATGACACCGATGTCCATTCCTACTTATAGGATGACTACACTTGAGTTGCAGGAGCTCAAGAAGCAGTTGGTGGAGTTGCAGGGAAAGGGTTTTATCCAACCCAGTACTTCTCCTCGGGGTTCTCTTTTCCTTTTTGTGAAGAAGGTAGATGACACCCTTAGGCTTTGTGAGGATTATCAGACGATGAACCCGTTGATGGTCAAGAACCGATATCCGTTGCCTAGGATTCATGACCTCTTTGATAATCTTCAAGAAGCCTGGGTGTTCTCAATGATCGATTTGTGGTCCGGTTATCATCAGTTGCGTGTTAGACCATCTGATATACCTCTCACAGCCTTCTGGAATAGGTATGGTCTATATGAGTATATGGTTATGTCATTCGGCCTCACGAACACACCTGCAATTTTCATGGCACTGATGAACCAAGTGTTCCATCCATACTTAGACTCTTTCATAGTGGTCTTCATGGACGATATATTGGTGTAGTCTCACATTCAACATGACCATACTACCCTACTTGAGATCATTTTGAGTACACTAAGAGAGCATCAGTTATATGCTATGCTTTCAAAATGCCTCTTTTGGATGGATCAGATTCACTTTTTGGGCCACGTTATCTCAGAGAAAGGAGTTTCAGTAGACCTAGAGAAAGTGAGAGTAGTAGTTTCCTGGGAGCATTCGAAGAACTTCTTTGACATGCAGAGTTTCCTAGGGTTTTTTGGATATTAAAGATGCTTAATACAGAATTTTTCATGCTTAGTAGCATCGCTGAAGGGTATGAACAAGAAGGGTGCGAAGTTCTTATGGTCAGATTCTTGTGAGTCAGCCTTTCAGGAGTTGAAAGAGAGGTTGACTTCAGCACTGATACTATTATTGACAGAGTCAGGAAAGAGCTACATGGTTTACTGTGATGCTTCAAGTATCGTGCTGGGAGCTATGATTATGTAGGGAGATGGAGTCGTCATGTACGGGTCTCAACAGTAGAGGCCACATGAGAAGAACTACCCGACACATGATATAGAGTTAGCAGCTTTTTTTCATGCCTTACGCTGTTGGAGACATTTTCTTCTTGGAGAGAACTTTGTAGTCTTCAATGACCACAAGTGTCTAAAGTACATCTTCACTTAGTGTGATCTGAATTTGAGACAACATAGGTGGGTTGAGTACCTACAGTCCTTTGACTTTGAGATTGCCTATACACCGAGAATGGGAAACACAGTGGCTGATGCATTGAGCAGGAGGACTCAAATACATGTAGTTCAGAAGGCTAGCAGTGATTGGAAGCTTATGGATCTGTTCTCTGAGATGCATCTGGAGGTTCACGATAGACAGAGGCAGACTTTTCTATCTTATGTACCTGTTACCTATACACTTCTTGATCGAGTTCGAATGAGGCAACTATCAGATTCTGAAGGCCTAGTCTTACGGGAAAGCGTGTCAGGAGAGGACCCTTTTCTTGGGTGGACCATTGGTGAGGATGAGATCTCATGGTTCCAGGGATGTGTATGGGTTCCAGCGGACATATGCGAGGACCTAATGCATGATTTTCATTCCTCAGTTTAGGCAGTTCATCCAGGCATCACCAAGATGTATCGTGATCTAAACTGCCAGTATTGGTGGACAGGTATGAGGAGAGATGTTGCTGGTTTCATCATGAGATATTCTACTTGTCAGAAGGTGAAGGAGAAACATCAGTGACCAGTAGGTCTTTTATAATAGTTACCCATTCTTGAGTGGAAGTGGAACAATGTCGCAATGAACTTTGTGATAGGGTTACCAAGATCACCTCATGGGAATGATGTTGTTTGGGCTATCATCAACATGATTAAGAAGGTTGCTCACTTCTTACCGATCAAGTATACCTTCAGTGTTGATTAGTTGGGATTGTTTTACATTTGAGAGATTGTACGACTACATGGAGTTCCACACTCCATTGTTTCAGAAAGGGATGCATGTTTTACTTCTCGGGTCTGGCAGGGGCTTCAGAAGGCTTTGGGTACACATGTACTTTTGATTACAACATACCATCCCTAGACAGATGGCCAGTTTGATCATATGATTCAGGTGCTTGAGGATATGCTCCGAGCTTTCATTCTTGACTTTAGAGGTTTTTGGGAGAAGTATATACCCCTTGTGGAGTTTTCCTACAATAATAGTTTTTAATAGTCTATTCAGATGGAACCTTATGAGGATTTGTACGGTAGGCTATGTCGATCACCCTTATGTTGGTTGGAGGCAGGGGAGGTAGCTTTGTTGGGACCTCATCTTGTTCAAGAGAACACATAGAAGATAGATTTGATTCAGAAGAGGATGTCTAATGTACAGTATCCACAGAAGTCGTATGTTGATCAGCGGAGATGACCTCTGGAGTTTGAGGTCGGGGATCGGGTTTTCCTGCATGTCACACCGAGGTTGGGGAACAGGAGGATTAAGAGATAGGGTAAGCTTTCAAAAAGGTACGTAAGACCATTTGAGGTTTTGGAGTGAGTTGGGCTAGTTTCCTATCAGTTGCAGTTACCTCAGAGGTACCAGGCTATGCACGAAATTTTTCACGTTTCTCATCTCTAGCGTTACTTTTCAGACCCGTCTCATGTCCTTCAACCCGTGAAGGTTGAGATTGATGTGGATGCATTATTTGAGGAGCATCCGATCCAGATTGTTGATCGCAGTACAAAGGTTTTCCATGGCCAGTCTATTCCTCTGGTACGAGTGTTATGGAAACACGGGCGGGTAAAGGACGAGACTTGGGAGAGGGAGGCCGATGTGCGAGCACAGTGGCCAGAGTTGTTTGAGGTTTCTTCTTCTACGCCATGCTAGGGAAATTCGGGGATGGATTTCTTTAAGGAAGGAATTTTTTAAGAACCAAGATCTATTTTTTAGGTATTTTTTTACTTTTTCTGGAGTTTTTGAGAAAAGAGGAGTTTCTGGAAATTATTGAAGCACATGCCGTGTACTTTATGAGTACACACCGTGTACTTCCTTACCACTGAAGGCCATGTGCTGGCCATGTAGGGAACACTCAAATGGCCGTGTAAGGGTGTTTAGAGGCCGGTTAAAGCAGAGTACGGAAAATGTGAGTACACGCCGTGTACTCTAAAAGTACACACCATGTATTTTGTTTTTTCTCATTAAATTCATTGGGGTCTCGTCTGACGGACAAAACTGCCTTATACTATGTGTTCTTCGTCCAAGAGAGTCCGTACAACCACATATCTTTGACGAACCCCCTAGCCTATGTCCGTTCTCCGAATCGACCGCTGTCGATTATGTTGGAATCGTAGCGGTGAGTTCTCTCTTCTCCTATAGCATTGTTTCCCAATTCCTCCTATTTTTCAAGTTATCGTCAGTTGAAATTTTTACACATTTTTATAGATATTTGACATTATAAGGAAATTCAATCCCCATGGTTCAAGTATATCGATCTCCTAACATCAAGGTATGTGGTTTCTGCCTTTCTGTAGAAAGTCTTCGAGTGTTTTGTCAAATTCCTCAAAAACCCTTGAATGAGGTATTGCATGTTTCTTGTTTTCCCCTTTTTTTCCTGCTTTTCTTATATGCCTCAGTAGAGGCTATTATTTGTGAATAGGGTAATTTAATGTGCTTTGGATTTTTTTCCCAGGCATGTTTTTCCTATTTATGACCGTTTGGTCTAGTTTTACCTGTTAGGCTTTTTCCAGTTCCATGCCTAGTTTGTAGGATGGTGTGACTGTTGTTCTTCCATGCTAAGATGCTTTAGAATTCTAGCCAAGTAGTTCTTAAGGTTACTTTGGCCGTTATGGGATGCGATACTTACTGACTTTACACAGGGCTATGAGAACCTAGTGTAGTAGACCAAAGAAAGAATGGATGTAAGGGCTTTTCCAGTGTGTCTTTATAATACGATGCGAGACCCCAGGGGGAATTGACATTGAGTGCTTCCTCAGAGTGTCTGTAGTTCCTCGATGCAGGCCACAGGGGGAATGAGACGTTGAGTGCTCCCCCAAAGTTCCTTTAGTACGATATGAGACTATAGGGGGAATTGTCGGAGAGTGCTTCCCCATAGAGTCTATTATTTAGCTGAACCAGAGGGGTGAGACTGTGTGTGTATTCAAGATGGTTGCTAGTAATTATAAGTTGAACCATATGGGTTAGGCTATGAGAAATACTCAGAGGGTCAAATTTTTGTTCTACATTCTTAAGTGGCTGCTTTCTTATTTTTAAATTATATGCTAGAAACTATTGATTTCTTGATACGGAGAACTTTCCTATTTGTTGCTTTCTATACTTTTACCTGCCATATATTCACTGACTATTAGGCATAGATCTTCGTGTGGTTTCCTATTGGGATCTTGTCTCACACCCTGTTTGGGTCAAGATTTTGGGCCCGAACAGATTATATTGTTGTAGGTATAGATAAGGGCAAGCGCCCTTCTACTTCAGGTTCTTGATTGCACTGGAGATGGATAGCATGAGACCAAGATGAGGCTTGCGATGCTGAAGAGTTGTTTATCTATTTTCATTTTGTACTTGGGTTTAGAACTGTATTCATCATTGTGACTTGTTTGGATGCTTTCCTAGACGCATTTTTTTCATGCATCTTTTCTATATTTTTCTCCAACTGTTTATTTATCAGTCTTCTACTATTTCCTATTGTTGGATATTTACTGCTTCCACTATTGTATGTCTTTGTGTAATTCTGTTGTATACTCTTCCTATGAGGGCATAGTTTCCCCACTATCACACCCAAGGACCTCACTACTAGTTGAAAGCCTATGGCATTCGAGGAAATGCGCTTGGGGCCATTTGACATACCGGGAACGAGGCGCCTCTAGGTGGCTTTCAGAACCGAGACGTTACAATACCACTAGGATCCAACTAAAATATATTATATCCACACCCATGAACATCACTATTAAACTTTGCACCATCTTTATAGACAAAACAATTGTGGTAAAAATTCCCATGTAGGGTTGAGTATAGATACACCTTGTAGGACCCCATGAAAACATAAGGGTCCTAAGATAAAACTCAAAACACCTCTAGGGGATAAACCGTACAACCAACTAAATCTATTAAAAATGATAGGATATGAAATAATGGAGAAACTATGGCTTCACTTCCTAATAAATATTCAAACCAATACCATATGAGAATAAAAGATGTTCTAAAAGTCCATTCTCTCCATAAAATGATGATTCCATAAGTGTAACTCATGATCTAGGTGGAAACACCTCCCAAGTCATCCATTTTAGGGAAAAACACCTCCTTGATCATCCACCTGAGGGGATAAAAAACCACATAGTTATATATAGGAAAAAATGGAACCCAAGTCACCATTTCATAAAAATGGGAATACAATCAAGTAAATCCTAGCTAAAGAGACTCATCAGCCATGGACCATCCCATATATAATAGAACCATGTTTTTATTGTCATGTAATTAGACAATAAAACTCCTTGGCACACCATTATTCCTTGAACAATGGCTTATACTAAAAATATCCCATTAAAACACCTCACATTTGGAATATAGAACTAATTTTCAGATTTAATTAGTAAATCCACACATCATAAATGATGTGATTCATGAGGGATACTAACCCCTAAAATTGGGTGCCCCACACCTCAATAAATCTTTCAAGAGGATAAACAAACCTCTTAAATCATTCTATATGAGAAGTAAGTCTTAATACTCAAGAAAAAATAACTGGGGAAAAATCAACTAAACGTAAGGGGAAACCCCATATACTCACCCCAACCCCATGGGAGTTTCATACCAAAGAAGAAGCAATATAACTTGAATGATATGATCCCAAGTAACATGTATTACTTTATAGGAACTATTGTGGAAGATATTTTTCCAATGGTATATATGGGGATGTTGACTTCATTGTAGGATCACACATCCCGTCCTATATCTTTAGATAGGGGTATACTATCTCTTTAAGTAGATGAACCAAAACTAAGATTATTTGGGGGGGGGGATAATAACCCTAATTAAATATGGTATGGGAAAATTTCACTCTAACCCAACAACACTAAAAGAGTGTTTTTAAAACCATAATAACAATCTAATAATCACACTTGAACCTTGTCATCATATTTATAAAGCTAAATAAAAAACTACTTATCTCACCTCTTGAATGATTTGGGATGGTTGAATGGACCATGCTGTTGTGATTTATATTAAACAATACTTAAGGAAAAGTATTTATTTTATGCTTTTAGATTCTTCCCTTTCATCTAATTTATGTTTCATGAATGACTATCTTGTCTACCTCCCTTGTACCAGATGGATACAACTTCTATGTAAGGGGTAACCTCTATAACCTCTCTACCAATCATCTTTACCAGTGTTGTTTCTTTTCAATGAACCTTGGTTTCCTATCACTTTCCTTCCTCTAATGTGATGACCTTGATCAATCTATTTCTCAGCACCAACAAGATTTTCTAGGTCTCATCTCAATTAAGAGGATTTTATACCTGGAAGCCCTATTTTAGATTATGGACACTGGTGATTTTCGGAAGGACTCTACCATAGGTTCGTAACAACCTGAGATTCAGCCAAACACCTGAAAAATATATCCCCATCACTACCATATTGCAGCATGATTATAACTATTCATTACTACCACTGGGGTGCGAGAACTAGTGCGATGACCAAAATACCCCCACATATTTTTTTTTCAAAACCTCCCATATATCTACTTTCATTCCCCACATAACCAAACTGTAAATAATGTGAAGTAAAAGTTTATTTCAAAGTAATTGAAGAACGGTTGGAGAAAACCAAAAATATATACGACGATGATCGAATAACTAAATCCACCATAAATTGAAGTTAATAATAACAACACAGGGATCAAATATAAATCTTAAATCCTAAAAAATGAAGAACAAGTAAAAAAATTAAATATAATTACTTCCTCAATGGTAAAACACAAGATCTTCCGTCTGTTATTTCCATAAAAATTTGGTCTCAATTATCTACCTCATAAGAGATCCCTTACCTATTATATCCTTTATTTAATTAGGGTTTTTGGACAAACATCATTAGAGTTCATAAGGGTTCTTAAATAGGGATATTATATTTTGATATTAATTAATTAATTATTCAATTAATTAATTATTTCACTCATGGTGACTACTCGAGGGAATCCTGATGCGAACTCAAGAAATGGATTCCTAACTCAATCCCAACATTCTAGACTCAATAGTAGTCCTAGATTTATAATGTAAGACCCCATTTAAGAGGATAATAACAATATCTAGTAAAATTTACATGCATAAATATATAATATATTGTTATTGAGACACCATTTTGACATCCTTTCTACGGTGGCTCAGATCAAGGGTAACACCATAGACCAAAATCAACAGAATTATATGATATTTTTTAAAGGCGGTTTTCTAGGGTAAATTTACCATTTTATCATTTATAATGGTTTGATGATTTAATTTTTTTTTAAAAAAGCCACGATAGTTCCACACAGTAAATCCTTGGGGTACTATATTCTCTCCACATTCAGAAATTCTCACCATTAAAAGAATATATCTCAAAAAAAAAAATATATGAATCTAAAAAACCATCCTCAAATGGGATGAAAACATGCCCATGCATGAGCTATTCGAGATTCTGAAAGTACCTACCTCCATAAGGACCAAGACCACTACCCCCACCTAGAAATGATCCCCTATCTATCACTTATATAAAGGACACCACATCCTACCTGTGGATTAAATATTTATTCATTTTAATGATGACCAATTTTAAGGGGGGTGGTAACCAAAAAAGGAATAATATGAAACCATAGTGGTGAAACCTATTCCATTCCATTTATACTTTAATTTATAATAATATTTCATTTCATGGGGACTCTAAATGATATAAAATTTACTCCAATTTTAATCCTCATGAATCAGATCCTGAAATAAAGATTCCATCCCTTTCTATATCTTAAAAATTTCTATATTGATCTTTATTTCATTAAAATCCCAAAGTAAGATATGGGACTAATTATTAATCCATATATCTTATTCAAAATTTAAAATTTTTTGTATTTTTACTTTCATATTGGTATGTTCTTCCTTTGTTTCTTTAACATGAAATTCATCATCTAATATTTTCTAAGTAAAATACAGAAAGTGGATAATCGTGGGAACTTTGATACTAATTTTTATGATTATTGTTCTTCTTTTCCATCCACATTCAATCTGAGTGGAATTAATAAAAATATTTCCATGGATACTTTTTGGACCAATGGAATCAATTGTTGTTGAAACATTATATTTATTTTACGAAGAATCATCCTATAGAGTATTTGTGAGAAATCCTATTCTAGAGAAGAAGCTCCTTGAGTGGGTGTCTATCCTTGAAGTCCCATGAGACTTTAAACCATCATAGCCCTTAGATTTAGAATTTTTCTTATTTAGGACTATCCTTACTTGGATCCTATATGTTTTTTGTTACTACATCCACCATTCCTATATCAAAGTTAAGGACTATTTTTGAATTTTATTTGTGAATCCATTAGAAAAAAATACTATTATCTAGGATTTTTCTACACACTCATGAACTAATGATTTCCATCATCGATATGGAGACCATTGGTTTGGGTGGTTCAGATTAGTCTTTAGTCTTGGTTTTTCTCCATTTATTAACTAAATAACTCCCCAAATTAAATCCTACCTTTATCAAATTCTTCATAGTTTAATGGAAAAAATATTAAACCTATTAATATAATTCATACTCTAAATTGGGCTTTGATAGATCTGATTCCCCTTGGATGTCAGATTTAGTAGATCCCCACCATTTCATAGCTCTGTTCCCTCAACTTCTAAACTCTTAACACGAGTCTATTTACTTTTCCATTTTTGATTTAACTTTTTGTAATTATTTAGAATATTAATTGACCAAATCATCATCACTAAAAACATTTTAGGTGTTTTATATCAAGAATTCTATACTAATAACACTAGTTCCTACACTCAAAGATAGACAATTCACCTATACAAGACTAACTTAAGCATCTGAATCCTACACTATAATTGAAGCACTGGTAAATTTTTGATTTTCCATGTAAAAAATTATTATAATCATGGAAAATAGAAGCCTTTTCCCCAACCATTAGACCAAAAAGAGACATTTTAGGACACACGACATGATTTAGAACCATATATACTATTTTTATAAACCTATAACCTTAAATAATATGGTTACATTTGAGGTTTATATTTTGAACATAAATTTAATTTCTTTGAGATTTATATACCCTCAGGTAATCTGAGTCTAGAGATGGACTCAATACATCAGTAGTCACGTTTTAAATGGTTTCCATAGTTTCTATTGGAGAGAACTTATTTATAAAAAACTGTCAACTATTTTTAGAAAATTAATAAGTATATATTATAGTTTTGGAATAAGTGTCCACACCCATAGACTAACTAAAGACAACATCGCTAGTACTATAATTTTTCATTCAATAATGTATTACTAAGAGCCTTATTATTTCCTTCATCTACAAAGACCAATATATTTTCAGTTGATTCCCCCTTCTTCACTGGGTGGTGTCACTCCTATTGATGGCATCCCAATCATAAAATTTATGAACAAAAGTAAGTCAGGTACTCAAAAATCACCATATAATGATATTTAAAATCATCACCAACCTCAATCCACACTAAATATACCGATTCATTGATACATCTACTTAGAAAGATATACGATGAAAAATAGTGTGGTGTAGGGACCTCAATCTATCATTATAATATATAAACCTTCCAAAAAAATTAATAATAATTACGAGAAATGATATATTTTGAAAAAAGAGGTATAATCCCAGAAAACAAACTGAAATTTACATTGAATAGGGATCACACTTCATGTGGATACCATATTCCTATCTGGATAAAGGAAACCAAAATCTTTTAACCTGAAACTGACCTTTGGACTAAGAAGAATAAAGGTCCTCTGATACAATAAAGAAAAAGTGATAATTATATTGATCCATTAACCCATCTATTTCAAACTACTTTAAATACCAAGATCTATTGATGAATCTATTGAATAAATTGGTTTAAGAGCGTCTCTAAATGAAATGGTAAACTAGGAAGATACCATGAATAGAAAATTACATAGTGAATTCTAGGAGAGATGGAGAGAGGGGAATATTTAGGGCCTAAAAGTCTAGTAAAGTGACTTTTGGGATAAGGGATAAGTGTGGGAAATCTTGGAGAGAAAAATGGCATCAGAGGGGTTTATTTCCAACTAGAGTTCTGAATAAACACCTTCCTTCCCCTTGTGAAGGTTGGAGGTCAAGCATCATGACCATCGACACCTGCTTGGGAGTCACCATCGTGAGATCCAATGTTCACATTATAAATCAAAATAATACTTGAGTAAAAATAAAGATTCAAATATAGGGACACCACATTTTATACTCTCATTATTCTAGGAATTCTAATATCCTCAACCCACCATAGGGGATGCTCCCAACACAAGAACAATTCACCGTTCACAAATATCATGAAAGATTTTCACCCAAATTCTTTTTTCTACAACTCTGGGATTTAATCAACACCAATATGAATAAATTATTTGGAGCATAAATATCACTAAGATATGATTAGTTTACCAAGGAATTACCCATGGGGACATCAAACTACCCATCTTTTAAAGTGAGACCTTGAAATTTATCACACTCGAATATTCTGATCACACCAAATTCCACCATTGAGTGCACTTCCAAGAGTTCCATCAAAAGATCCTTCCAAAGATCCGATGTTTATACACCACTAATGAGTGTCTCCATTAACAATGTCTAGCTCATGGTATGAGGATAAAATAAATCCTTTTAACCTTTCATCTTTAACAACATAAGGGACCATATGCCTACAATAATAACCTCTACCAATTTCTCATCTACCATAGACCTCTCTGCCTTCCTAGCTCGAATCATGGAATGAATTATACTTGAAATTAAAATATTCAAAAATATCATCTTACATAATTTTATGCCTCATATAACATCTTAAATTCTCTCAAAAAAAAATCTAGTGTGTTACAATAGTGTCCACATAGCCATGAGACCAACTACTAGGGTATCAGATACTTACAACAGGTGAACCCAAAATATCAATATTTAAACTACATTATGACATATACAAGACCATAATTGAAGAATGTATTATGAAATATGATGAAAAATGTATTTTTAGGAAATTAAAAAATATAATAGCTACATCTGCTTAATTAGATCCTTTTGATCACCTTAAGAATTACATTTACATAATCTTAGTTCTTAACTCTATGAGATCAACTAGAAAAAACACATCCCTAATTATACGCCTAAGTGTTGATCAAAACACATTGGTTTATATGAGGTAAAATAAAACTTAAATAACCTTATCATTGGTAGTAGAATCTAATTTGAGAGTCCCTAATTGAATAGGCTCTTGATCCACAGACTATCCCATGTGTACCATCATCACCAATTGTTAATCACACAAGCATACAATTTAACTAATAGACACACCATTTTTCCCAAAACAACAACTCAAGATTCAAAATAACTACCTAAACGCCTTAAACTTTTAACCTAGAACTGATATTCTAATAGGTGGGGTAAAATCATATATCTGGCATGATACGATACTTGGGGAATACTAACCCCTCTAAATGGGTCACCCACACCTTATTACATTCTTTAATAGGGGAAACAAAACTCTTCAAGTAATATTGGTCAAAATTAAATCTCACAGCTTGAGAAAAATTATTGAATAAATATCAATCAATTGTAAGGGGGAACCCCATCTACTCAGAACAGCTCCATGGGAGTATCATTCCAAAGGATAATTGAGAGACTCTGTGTGACACAATCTCCATATAACATATAAAAACTTATAGTAATTTTAATATAGGATATCAATCCATAGGTAATTTGGGGGGATATTGAATCTAGTGTAGGATCCCACATACTTTAAGATATATTTTTATTGGGGGATAAAAACTTTGTCAATAAGGGATCTTGCACCCTAAGACTGTAGAGGGGTTACTTACCCTATATAATCTGCAGGTTCTGGATCTTTTTCCCCAAGTATACTGGGGGGTGGGGGTTATCAATCCAAATAGAGGATAGATAGGGAAACCTACACTCTGACACAACCATTCCACCAGGTTGGGTTTACAACCCTGAGAACACTCTGATATTACACTCGAACATAGTTTCCAACACTATGGATTTAAATGAAAAATATACCTATCACACATCTTGAATGATTTTGGATTAAAAAACCACATCATTGAGATATATACATAAAAATAGTTAGGTTGAATTATTTTTTTTCCTAAAATTTTAATAAAATGAAAATTATTTATTTAATCATGTTATAGACAAGTGGTGTAACATAGTGGGACTCATGTCTCTTTCCATGAGTCAAAGTTAAGTAATATATGTTGGTATTGAATCATTTTTCTTAATGTCTAGATCATGATGTTAAAGATAAATCACCAATACAGTATTTAAATACAAATATACAACCAAATCATGTATTTATAATAATAATATATATACTATAATTATTTTTATTATAAATACAATAAATTATATAGGTAGGGGAGAAAACTCAAGTCATGCACCCTTTTTACAGAAATCCTCGCTTATCCATTCAATCAGCCCGCATTATATATATATACACATGTATTGATTTATTTTTTTCATTTTCATTTTATATTTTTAATGATTTGGTGGGGATGAGTTATAGAAACCATAGCCAAACTCAACTACTATCTCCTCAGCTAGCTTCCCCTTCCATCTCCTCTTTGTGTTACAACCTCCCATCATGATTATATATATTTTCCTTACTAGACGCAATGGGAATTTTAGGTATGAATTCCATGACATCTATAAATCCACTCTCTTCAATGACACTTCTTGACACTGCACATAGTCCACTACTCGCATTCCATCACCCCAAGTGACAACCCTAATCACCTAGTCTCTCGACACCAACCAAATATTTTTGGGTCCAGTTGTCATTGATTGAAGTTCATATTTGCAAACCATCTCTTAGATTCTATTTTAGGACCCATTTATAAGGACAAACATAGTTCCCAATTAACTATGAACACAATTAAAAATATATATTTTTCTACCTAATATATTTTTATTGTATCCCAACTATATCCAGATTTCCACACTATCTCAGTCCTAGTTTAATCACTATAAATAAGAATCAATGGAATCATAGAATATTTTTTTGAGGTTGTTTTCTATGATAAATTTACCATTTGATCCTTTATAATTGTTCAAGGATCTAAAACTAAGAAATAAGACAATCCACTTTGGAATGAGAATATAGGGGATTCTATATTCACTATTATTTTATAGCCTCTATTATAAAGTGTGGTATGCATGAGGTCACATTACATCACTAGATTGGTTGTAATTTCAGCAGGCTGAAGTTGGAGGCATTAAACAAGGGTAAAATTATGATAATTCTTATATAAGAGAGTTTATGATTGGTTTTAACATTAATTATACTTATTGTATCCATTAAAGGAGGATAAAATAAGAATATATATTAGGAAAATATTAATGAAATGAAACTAGGGATTCACCAAAGGGAAAATTAATATTCTCATTATCATTATGATTTTTAATTTGTTATTTATCTTTTAATTTTTTTTTCTAAACCACTATAATTACATTAACAATTTTAAAATGAAAAAAAACAACAAAAATATAATAATTTATTATAGACAAATATTATATGTTTTAAGCCTCCTTAATAAAAAACATAATGTTTCACTATATTTAATTCCTTTCGGATTTTAAAATATTATTGAATTGAGGACTACAACAATAAAAATTCCATTATTCAATGAACAATTACTTTAATAAAAAAAGTGTTATAAGGTTTAGAATTCATGAATAAGTTAAAGATTTAATATACCTTATTAAAAATTGGTATTTCTTTATTTAATAAAGAAACAATATATAAGGAAGTGTTTATTTCCTCATTCAAGGGTGTTCAAGACAAAAATAATTAAATCCAAATCTATATTTTCTCTTCATATATCATTATTATATGAGTGATGATAACACATAATTGGAGTTAAAATAAGGCCATTTAGAAAAGTTTGGAGATTCTATTAGCTAGTGGATAGATTAGGAGTTAATATCCAGTTAATTTCTAATTAATGATCTTGATTCATCTTACTATAATAGAAGATAAATATGTCCACTGAGGTTTAAATTATATTATTCTTTATTTATATGATTTCATCATTTCAAATTAACATATCTTGGTTTATTTACGATTCTTCCATTTTTTTCAGTATTATGCTCTCCTAAAAAACTGTATAGTGGTATAAAACTGATATAGGTGAGGAAATGTCATTAAACAGGATACAATATTATTGAAATATATAAATATGTGAACAATGATGTATAAAGTTAATTTTTTGATTATGAAATAGCATACAACATCAAAGGAGGTATTCTATATGTTAGCATCATTAATTTTTGGATCCCACCACTGATCACCAAAAAATACAACCTAAAAAAATTTAATCATAATGGAAATAATTCTTTAGAATCTATAATAAGTTGAAGCATCCCTCTAACTCAATGTTATAAGACTTAGAAAGACTATTCACCTTCGATAAATACAATGATTAGAACCTAAAATTCTATAAAGAACCTACCTAAATCAACCTATCACTTAACCTGGGTCAGCCAACCACTTTGCCTGAAGTGAATTCTTCATCACCTTGGGTTAATTATAAGAATCAATATATCAAAATAATTTCCCTGTGGGAATTATTTCACCCTTGAGTCATAATAAAAAAGTAGTGGAATCTACTGAGAATCTATAATGATGCATCCATAAATTTGAGATTCCCTAGAATTGGTATACCTCTGAGAAGGGGGTTTAATCAATGCTCTCTTTTTTTTAATAACTTGAATTTAACCTCTCAAACTTTTTGGAGTTAAGATCCACTCAAAAAATAAAAGGTATATAGTAATGCACACAATATTTTTAAAAGGTTCTATCCTAATCCGGGAAAACCACACCTTTTACATTTTTCTATTATCCCTAGATGTATATTCTTGACTAATTACATTTTTATTAATTATAATTTGGGTGAGATCATTATTATCCAAAACCCATAGCGCATCATACAAAAAATGTATCTTTAAAAGATTATACTGGTCCCTATTAGTTATAATGATACCACCACCAACATGAGGAAGATTGATAAATATTTCAATTACTTTGGTAAAAAATGGATACTTTCCTTTAAATTTTTTTATGTTATAATAATACTCTTACTCATGAATGAATCCTCTTGAAATTAGGTGTCTAAAAATAGAATCATTTAAACTTGTTCTCCCAGTACCTCATCACACAAAGTTCTAGAATTTAGGCAATTATTCCTCATCCCTAAATTATATTATGATTCTATTCCTCTTCAATGAAATTTATTATTTGGTATTTATAGGCTAGAATCCACACAATAAACTAAACTTTCAAGAGTGATCCTAACCATTAAAAACAAGTTATAAAATAAGTTCCTCCTTCATATAACCATTCTTTATACAATCAAATAAAAACATACAATATTCAAACACTAATTCATTTACTTCTCTCAATTCTTTTATTTACCATATTCAAAGCCTCCTGAATACATTTGTATAATTAGTCTTCCTTAAATATATATGAATATTGAATAGAATCATGAACTTCCATTATGAATTTTTAACCTATTAACAACCAACTGAAAATAATAATAATGAGTTTAATTTTATATAAAATTATTTTCCCTTAGTATATTTCAGTAGTCTATCTTCAACTAACTTCATTCATTGACTTTATCTAGCTGATCACTTTCAGTTTTTCATCAACTATGTAGAATTTGACTTTGTAAAAATTTGAAAATGTCTCCTAGGATCCGTGTTCATATCTAGAATTGTTCCAACCATTGTTTATTTTTTGGCTTATAGATTTTCTAAAACTCATCATATCTTCCGATCTCTTTGTCTCTCTAATCAAATGGACTTTTAAATTTTCTAATTTTTCTAAATGTTTGATGTAGATAACTTCTGTTGAAAATCATTGGAAAAACCTAATATTTTAAAAGAATAAAATTATGTGTGATATAATATGTTACATAAAACATTGAACTTAAAAAATCCATCAAATATATTTATTTACATTTAATATCTTCGATAGCTTACTGTACACAGAACCCTGAGTCTATATGAACTATAATATAGTATACCATTATACATAGCTGTTAAATTGGTGGGTATAAATAAAAATAACTAAATTATAAAAATGATATGGTTTTAACATGTGTAAAATAAATTTAATGGTTATATGTTGATTACAAGTAAAATAATAATCATTTAAAATAAAAATAAATGTTTTTGGAAAAGATTTTTTTTCCAAAATAGTGGTTTTCATCTCTCTTTGAACACATACTTCAAAATTAATTTTTACTATTTTTAAAGTATTTATTTAGAAAAAAATAACTTCATTTTTGAAATCATCATTTCAAAATTATCTTAGAGTGAATTTTTGGTATTTTTCTAAAAGTATCAATTTTTAATGAATAGTGAAAAATACTAGTTTTTATTGAGAACTACCTTTTCTTTTAAAGAATTTAAAATTTAAAATTTGATTTAAAATTGTATAAAGAGTATAAATTTTTACATTATGTTATAATAAATAAATTTTAGTTCATTATAACAAATTTCATATTGAACTTTTTAAATTAAAAATTTCTATACTTATGAAAACTTTTCTTAGAAAATAATTTTTATCACGTCAGCAAGATTATTTTTAAATTAAAGTCTGACAATTTTATAGACAAATTTAAAAAATTGGATTCTACTTTTTCAATAAACATAATTGTTATTATATAATAATTTCAACTTAATTTTTTCATAATGAGTAATAAAAACAGTAAAAACTAATTTCCACAGTAAAGGTTTAATGAATTTATTAGGGGGTTAAACTAAAAATAAGTGTATTAAAATGACATATAAACTTTTAAAATTAATATTTGATGGAAATATTTATTCATGATCTCATCCATGGTTCGATAGTGAGCCATTTTATATCCTTAATACTTGTAAAATACATGAATACCACTTTTTTTTGAAAAATTCAAAGTGTGTCCTCTCCCCCACTTATAAAAGGCCACCCCTATCCTTTCCTCTTAACACTACTAGAGAATATTAGTCTAGAAAATACATTTCAAAATATCTTCCTTACATCCCTCTACGCATCTTATAAATAGGATCCCATATTTTTCTACGTAAGATCCTCTTTTAGTTTTTCATTGAACCTATTTTGTTGGGTTTCTTCTTTTTCTTAAACCTTGGTGATCGAGTTACTTTTGAGGATGAAGAGAAATTTATGGTGAAAATGATATAATTTTTCAGTATTTATGTTTATTTTAATTAATGGAGTCCAAGTATAAACATTTCGAAGGGTCTAATGAGTTTTCCTATGAGTTTGGTGGGCTTTAGAGTTGGTTCAGGATCTTTTACAGAAGCTGTGTATAAAGCTATATGGAGAAAATTTTCATGTTGTGTAAATGTTACAAGATGTGTAATTGTTTCCTAGAATATTTCTTGAAACAAGGACATAATGTGAGATTAATACACTTTATGGAAGTGTTTCACATCATGTAATGTCTAAGTAGGGTTATTTTAACCTGAGTCAATAGGTTTTTTCAGCATAACTCGTATTTTTTCAAAATACATGAAAGGAATGATTACATTCTATTTATTTTGATAGATCATATATTTTAAGGAAATTATATTCTTATTATTTCCTTTCATCTACATTTATCCATTATCCCTTGAACCCTATTTGATTTCTAGTTTATTTTTGAGTTCCTTATTCCCTTCCAAACATCCTGATCAAAATAACAATCTATAGTGAGTGTTTTCTCATGGGGTTTCCTTTCTCTTCTGCTTGTTACGCATTATCGTGGTGTAATATTTTGAAAAATAAGGAAACATGTGGTGATATTAATCTTGTGTGTTATGATTATTATTGTGATATTATGTGCCATTTTTGCTGTATCGTTACCTGCTGGAATCATTATCTTGATCACCAGATAAAGGTAGGTGGTATAAAAACCAACCCTATGGCCTGTTTCTATTGATTAAGTATGTTCAATAATATTGTGGGATTTTTCTGACATAATGTTAACATTAATTTATTTAATAATGTGTGATGATAAATATTATGTTCGATTACTCCTTGGATTTATTTGGATTCAATGGTGTCATAACATGGTTTTTGTCTACCCATTGGGTGATCCAACCCTTGAATAATAATGAATTTACTAATGGTTTAAAGAATGTTTGACCATGAAATGATACCTCATGTAATTATATATGATAGACTCACCTCGGAGTGCCATGTTTTTAGTAGGTTGTGTCAACTATAGAGGTCTTGTATTGGAATAGGGAATAATGTAGAAGAGAAGTGGAAGAGGATCTGGATAGATAACAAAGTCTAGGTAGGACTTAGATAACCCATAGCTGAAAGGTTTCTAGTGTTCCACAGGATGTTTAGGTTGAGGCATGAAATGTGGTACCCCAATGCAGAAGTGATGGTACCTAGTATAGGGAATAACTTAGGGGAGTTGTACTAGATCCCAGGGAATTGGGGTAAGTCAAATACATGCTATGTAGACAAATCCCAATTTTTTTGATACATGGCCTTCTATTGTCAGAGGTATGATTCGTGTATCAACTAAATAATCTTATGTTTTTTTTGATATAATAGAATCAAATTCATTTTTATATTCTATTTTTTAAAAATTAATTGGTCATATTTTTGGAAATCTTGGATGTTGTTTTGACCATCAACACACCTTTGGTAGTGCAGTCAAAGAATATCAAATTCTACAAGGTGTTTTCTCTAGAAATTGGTGGTTAATATTTATTTTGATATCCATTTATAATATAAATGATAGTATTCTATTAGATTCCTAGTGTGGACTGTATAGTTAAATACTATGCTCATATCGATAGTTACTTGAGGAGAGCTACCTTTTTATCTCTATAAGGAGACAACTATTTTCACCAGGGCCAGTGAGATCTTCAAGCTGGTCATGAAAGACCAATTCAGTGAATATTATATTATCTCATGACTTATATAGTAGTTATTTCTCTAGATTACGGTGTAGTATATTAGGAAAATTTTCTTCCAGTGGTAGATCATTTTCAGGATGTATTTATTGATGAGTTTTGTGGCTTACCACCCATGAGGGAGATCAAGTTCAAGATCGAGTTAGTGTTGGGAACATAGTTAGTTTTTATTCTACATTACTAGATGGTTTCAAGAGCTATTTATGATTTGAATATTTATTAGGATGATATATAGTCCAAGAGTTTCATATGACCTACTACATCTCCATGGGGTTCTTAAGTTATTTTTAGTAAGAACACCTATGGGAATTTTCAATTATGTGTGACTTATAGGAGACTTAACTAGATGGCAGTCAAAAACCATTATCCTATTCAATTTATCAATTATCTATTTAATCATCTAAGAGGTTAAAATATATTCTACAAGATCAATTTGAGATAAGAATACCACCAGTTGAGTGTGAGGCCACCCGACATACTTCAAGCTAATTTTAGTAGTAGGTATGGATTGTATGTGTTTATAGTGATGTCAATTAGTTTAATGAACACATAATTGGTATTCATGACCTTAATGAATCATATATTTCATCCTATTCTAGACTAATTTTTTGTGGTATTTTTTGATGAGTTCTTATTCTAATATTATTCAGAAGATGATAATTCCATCCATCTTGACATAATCTTGAGTATACAAGTAGATCATTGAATTTAAACCAATAGATCAAAATGTTGTTTTTAGATTGATAGAATGAACATCTTAGGCCATGTTATCTCGGAGGATGAAGTTTTAGTGGACCAAAAGATGGTTATAACTGTGGTTTCTTTGGAGTAACCTAATATTGTCATATGATTTATAGTTTTATGGGTTTAAAAGGTTTTTATCGATTCTTAATCTATGACTTCACTTGTTTGAAAACATTTATGTCTGGGATGACCAAGAAGGGAGTGATGTTTTTAGGGTTAGATTCTTGAGAGAGTGATTTTTAGGATCTAAAGATCAGGATGACCTCAAAATCTACCATCACTTTACCCGTGCTCATTAAATCATATACCATGTACTGTAATGCATCCAGAGATAGACTCGGAGCCGTTAAGATGTAAGAGTTTTGATTGGTTGCTTATGGATCTAGATAAATGATAACACATGATAAGAATTACCCTATTGATAATCTGGAGTTATCTGTGGTGACACATGACCTTATAAGATGGAGACTCTATCTTTTGGGTGAGAGGTTTGTGGTGTATACATACTACAATAGCCTTAGGTAAACTTTTCTCAGTGGGACTTAAAATTTTGACAGAGAAGATGGGTCGAGTATCTCCAGTTTTTCTAATTTGTGTAGGCTTATACACTTGGAAAGGGAAATGTCATTTCTGATCCCTTGAGCTCAAAGACATAGACAGAGGCCACGTGGGAGTCTTGTGATAATTATAAGATTATAATACTCTTTTAAAAAATGCATCCAAATGTTTTTGTGTCCTAGGTATGAGTAGTTTTGATTTGGAAATATATTATACCTATGATTTTCGACTAGATCAATATTATAAAGTTATCTAATATGGGGGGCTCAGTTCTGAGAGACAAATTATATTGTATGAAGACACCATCATGAAGGCATTTTTGCAGTAAAAATTATCTTCTTTTTTGGGACTGAGAATAGGTTCCCACGAGCATGCATGAGGAGATGATGAAAGAATCTCATGATTCTAGATGGGCGGTACATTCTAGTTTGACAAATATGTATTGTGATTTCCATAGACATAACTAGTAGTCCAGAATGAAGAAGGAGGTAGCAAGATTTCTGAAGATATTTTTCACCTATCAACAGGTGAAATCTAAGCATTAGAGGCCTATTAAGATACTCCACCCTCTACCATTTCCAGAATATAAATGAGACAATGTCTCCAAGTATTTTTTTGATAGGATTACGTAGGAAAACCCATAAGAATGATGAAATGTAGGAGATTCGCGGTTGACTAACAAAGGAAACCCAATTTTTTCCTATAAGGGATACCACCACCATTGATGATATGGGTTGTCATTATATGTGTGAGATAGTTTGGTTTCATGGTGTTATTACTACTATCATTTATTATAGAGGTCATCATTTCACATCGTAGTTATGGAAGAGTCTTCAGAAGGCGCTACGATCATTGGTTCTATTTTGTACATACTATCATCCTTATACTGATTTTTAATATGATCGGACTATTTGGAATCTAGAAGATTTGTTACAAGAATGGTTTTTAGATTTAATTTGTTCATGGGAGTACTATATGGAACTCATGTAGTTTTCATATAATAAGATCTTCAGGTATCGATCCAAATAGAATATTTTGATGCTTTTTATTTCAGGTTGTGTTGTTTGAATATTTTTTAGTTGGAGGCTAGTGAGTTTTCACTTGTTGTACCTACTCTCATGCAAGAGATGTATGAGCCTATTTAGATGATTAGTAGTCGATTGGTAACCATAGAGAGATAGAAAAAACTATTACATGGAACAAAGGAGATAAACTATGGATTTTGGGTTTGGTCATCCTGTTTTCCTTCAAGTGTGGATTAGGTTAGAGAAATGTTGTTTTTGGAAATAGGGAATGCTAGAACTCAGGTTTGTTTTTTCATTTGAAAAGTGTAAGGATTTGGTTCAGTGGTGTACTGATTATCCCCTCGAAAGCTCTATTGTTCCATGCATTACATGTTTCACGTGTCACAGCTTCGGGGATACCATCCTGACATTACTCATTTGGTATACATAGATGACATTATTCATGGTGTAGATTCTTCCATTGAGTATCATCCAATAAAAATTGTGGACCACATTGAGAATTATCTCTGTGAAAATACCATACCTCTAGTTTGAGTGCAGTAGAAGAATGGGAATTTTTAAGAGGAAACCTAGGAGCGGGAGTTTTATGTGAGAGCATAGCATCCATACATGTTCACTATGAACCCCCCAAAAACACTTGTAGAAGATCATGGATGAGCTATAATATGGTGGGGTGGATTTAAGATCCTTTATTTTTCCAAGTACACCCCTCTTTGAGTTTTTTATTTGAAACTCTTTTGTTTACTTTTCCTTTTAATTAAACTATTAGAGTTCCTTTTAAGGATGGATATAATTTTTAGGGGAAATGACCAAAATTTAAGGTATGTAATTTTGTTTTAATTAATGATTTCTGAGTATAAACATTTAAAATGGGATTACAAGGGTTCCTCGTGAGTTTGGAATGCATTGGAGGTGGTTCCAGATCTTTTGTAGAAGTCGAAAATAAATTTATATACAGGGAATTGACATGCCATGTAAATATTACACGACCTATAACTGTCACCAGAAATATTCCATGAAATGGGTACATGTTTTGAAATGAATAAACATTATGAAACTGGTTTAAACCATGTAATGTTTGAGAAGCGTTGTTTCAATTTCTGGTGACTTTTTTTTGACAAAACTCATATTTCAATAAATACAATGTAACCACCTAGAGTATATAAATGATTTTTTTCTTAAAATGAATATTTATTATATTATATTATATTTTATTATATAATATTATACATATAAAACACATATAGGAAACAAAAAAACTTTAATTCATTTATAAGGATAACTACATTACTCATTTATTAAAAAAATTAAAATTTGAAACATTAGAATTGGAAAAAAAATAGAAAATAGAAAAGATAAAATGGGGAAATGTGGATCATACCAATCTGATAGAATCATCGGCATGATGCCCAACCCTATAAAAATGAAAAAAATAGTAAACCAATAAAAAATTTATAGAATGAAATTATATCACCTAGGGAGAAATTTTCGTAATGGTTTGGTATTTATATATGGTAATGTGATCATATTAATAGTAATGTGATTGTTATAATAATAACCTGAGGATGAGGAATAGTAAAATGACCATTGGGAATAGTAACATGATTGTTGGAATTGTAAATTTACCTAACAATAATAAATTGTGACATAAATAATATTTATCATGATTAATTTAAGTAAATATAAATATTATAATTAATAAAAATAAAAATCTTGATTAAAAAATTCAAAGAAAATATTAGCACATTTTTAATAAACTTTATATTAAATTGTTTAATAAAAATCATATATTTATATTAAAAATTACAATTAAATATGTTATAAATTTATTTAGATAAAAATAATGTCATTTTTTAAACCATCAGTTTGTAATTGTAGAAGAGGTATTTTTTTGGTAATTTTCTAAAAAGATTAAATTTTCAAGTGAATAGTAAAAATTTAGTTTTTTCACGCTAGTGAAGTATATTAAATGACATCGTTCATGATGTAATAATGAATTAATAATTTCTATAACTTGAGGCATTTCCAAAATATATTTAATTTCCCAAGCGAGTTATTAAACTTAAATAAATTAATTTCAAAACCTAAAAAGCATTTTCCAAAACATAAAGTAAAAAAGTAATCCCTTAAAATAACAATTTTACCTTTTTCCCAACCACCTTTTCAATAAACTAAGTGAATTAGAATTATAATGGTGTTTAAAGTCTAAGAACCATTCTATTATATTGATATATTATTTTTATTGTACAAATTCACTATTAAATGTTTGACCTTTAACATTATATATTATTTAATATTTTATTCTAAAAATACCCTTCTCCTCAAGAATAAATAACTTCTGTACCTTCCCATGGAAAAATAATATCCCTCACTTTCCAAAGACAAATATCTTACCATATCTCCCCTCTCAATCCCCTTATAATACCTAGGGACATTCTGGAGTGAACCAACTTCAAACCATCGATGGAGTTTTTGTGTCATACAAGAGAAGATATACATGTTTGCACCTTGATTCGTAATCCAAATACAAATATTTTCCAAAAAATAATTTTATTTGTAAAAAAAATCTTTTACTTCTCTTGAGTTGTTTCTTCTTTAATCAATAATGATGATGTTTATGCCAAATATTTTTTCCCTTAGTCATTTTGGAACCCCAATTCTATTAAAGAAATTATGCTTCATTAAAACCTTATAAAACTCATTCCTTTACATGGTTTATTTTGTGACTATAATTATTATACATTATATATGGAATGTATGCTTATTTAAATATTATTATGTGATGGTTGATCCTATAATTATAGTTCCCTTTCATTAAATGGGTAATGTGATGTGTCTAATGAGATAATGTGTATTATGTGTGAACACGATGCTATCTTTGTTCACAGTTATGATGTTATGATTATGAACACATATTATGTTTGAACATGATGTTGGATTTGTTCATAAGTTTTTGTGTTAATTGACCACAACGTCATGATATTTAATTTTTATGAATCTCCATATTCCATGCCTTTATAAAATGTTTCCCACATGATTAGGATGATAATACTATGATTATGATGTGATGATGATTATTATGTTCACTCGTGTTATGTTTATTTGTATCCCTTATTCCTCATCTTACTATGATTTTAGCTGATCCCTTTCTTTGATATATATTATTAGGTGATTGCACATACTAAAGAGAACATGATATTTGGGAAGGATAT